>OX352289.1:66311953-68811953 GCA_947086415.1 Pammene aurita
GTTCAATAATTTAGTTTTCCCTGCTTCCTAACTTCTGCTAACCTTGTGATCTTCTTGACAGCGACGCTTCCCTCAACAGAAGCAACCAGCAACGCGATGACAATCATCCACAGGCCGCAGTACATCCTCGCAGCCAGGAAGTCGAAGCCGTAAGACTTGCAGAAGCTAAACAGCGATTCATCCAAGAGTAGAAGCGGACCGGTGGCGCCTGTGATCATCATTGGCTGACCAGCTAGCAGCGCAAAAACGACGCCGCCAAAGCATGTGAATAACTATATGAAAAAAAGTATGTTTTGATATCTGACTATAACGTGCTCTTTCCGACAAGTAAACGGTTTGTGTTTGTAAAACAGAGCTTCGGTAAAACTAAATGCAGAAACGAAGCTTAATAGGACACCACATGGACGGGTTTGTACCCAAATACGTAAGAGGTCGGATATTAGCCGTATTGGTGGGTTTTATACGTTACTGTGGACGTCAACGATATCGTACCGTTTTACCGTCAGCACAGAATAAATAAAAGTATTTCATACAGAACGGCCGCTGCTACACCCCGCCCCACCCCGAAAGGAATTACCTCACCCCGCGGCGGCCGATTGGTATGAAATTAGTAGGTTAATCAGTCTGGTCGGCAGGCGTCACGATAAAACAGGGGGTCTGACTGCATGAGATTGCGTGGTCGTGAACGTCTACGATATACCGTACTCGTCGATGGTAAACCAAAAGCCTCTGCAATTCTGCATACAACTTCATACATATTGTCAAAATCTACAGAAAAATATAAAGCGACCATAGTCATGAAGTTAGACATGTAATTCAGCTGGTTTAATATCAAGGTTCATGTTTACTCAATACTCAGTAAATATCTCACCAAGGTTTCAGAGATACCGATGTTCCCATCGGTCTTGGTGGCCAACAGGCCTCCAAAGGTTATGGCGGAGGAGACGGCAGCGAAGTACATGAAGATGGTGGCCGCCACGCACTGCCCGTTCAGTGCGTCGGTGAAGTCAGACACGTAGTACGGGTACCGCCGCTTAATGTCACAGATTACGCCTGTACGAAACATATTAGAAATTTCTTACAAGTCCTTTCTTTAACTAAAAAATATTGATAGTCCTTGAGCTGTAAATTTTAATTCATTGAATTTATTTTAATGTTCACTTATCAATTAATGCAGAACGGTGCCAGCTTACACACGTTTGTATTGATTACTTAAAAAGAGGTAAGTACAAACAGTATGCTTTCTAACCCCTTTTTAATCTGAATAAATCGTTTTAAAGTTCTCTTTAAGTATAAATCATTTCTCCAGATGAGGCAAAAACAATGGAGGCTCAATTCGAAACGGACACAACTCGTTTATATTATTTATTAGCAGGTAGTGTATCAGCAATTTATAAGCTGTAACAGCATGCTTGCAAGTCACACACGTTCCAAATAGATTGACGGGTACAATTCCTATCATATTTCATCTAACACATCACCGTAATCTCTGCAGATTGCTGCCAAGAACCCAAACCACGTGCGAATCTTATTTAGTAAAATATCGATTTACAAGCACATGTTTATGTATAACCAATGCGGAATTTCTACTTAGTCCGAGTCGAAGTCATAAAGTCTAGTCCCATCCGGAAGAAGGTATGAAACTTTGCATGCACGTAGCTTATAATATAACAATAAAAAAATAGGAGTGGAAACAGGTCGTCCCAGTAGGTGTCCCCCCCCCCCCCCCTACTTTTGTGTCCCAATGTGCAGTCTTTCATGTCATATAGGTATACAACTCAAAATGGTGTCGGTTAAACCATTTATAAATCAAGAACGGCTGAACTTTGATTTTGTATGGGCGACTAGGAAAAATCAAACTATCAAGAAAAGCATCAAATGTTAAAATATGGCGGTGGCTATGGGCGGGCTATGTCCATAAAAGAGGGCCAGAAGTTGTTCTTTAGCCATTTACTTAACTTGTAAGCCAATTTTGCATTGCCGAATGTCTCCTACGTCGCTCATACGGTTCGTACCGTCCCATATGGCAAAAACACATCTCGTAACAAATTTCGCTACTCATAATTTGAAAACTATAAGGCCAAGAAGTATACTGACAATTATTGTAGAGAATTTAATGGAGAATGTTTTGTTAAATACCAGTATTGTTGTAAGTCTCACTGTTTTCATAAAAAGTATATAAAACTGTAAATCGGGAGACAAATGAGCCGGGAGGTGGGGATAAATTTATTATATTAACACGTTCAATGTCCAGTGCCCCATATATGGATCACGCTGAACTATCTCCACACGTCCGTGCCCCACAGATGGGCCACTAACGACCGTGTCCGCACTTAGATTAGTTAGTATCACTTCATACTGCATGATAATATAGGAATAATTCTGATATAATAATGTTTATGACTAGTTAGACAACAGCATACAGAAAGATATTGTACTTATTCGAAAGCGTGCTTGTTTGTTTCTTAGTGACCCATATGTGGAGCATGGACGTGTGATTGAAGTAATTTGCTTGGACGTACGAGGAGATGCATACATATTGTATGGGGACTGTTAACGTGTTAAATTTGTTAGGTACCAGAGCCAGACTAACTCCACTTTGTCTCCGCAAGTTCACAGTTGCTCAAAAGTTGTATAGTATTAAAAGTAGCTGTAGGTAAAGGTCAATGAAGATGGTTATACTAGCTAGCTGGTAGATACCTCCAAAAAGGCGTCCGGTGCGCTCAAGCGGCCCCTCGGGTTCCTTTGGTGGCAGTCCAGCTGTCTCCATCCTCAAGAGCGCCTGCTTCTCCTCCGAAATGGTCACCGCCCCAGCGCCAGCTGCTATCGAGGCCCTCTTTTTCTCCAAAGCATTGGCTTTGCGTCGACGGATCATCTCGCTCTTCGCGCGCAGTTCATCCACTGGTAAAAGTGCCTGCCGTTCCCAATCACCAGGCGGCAGTACGATGGAATCATCTAGAAACTCGTTGATGGCCGATAAAAGGTCTCGTCTATCGTCAGCCTTATACGCGATATTATGGAATGCAGGGTTCGACATGAGGGTTGAAATGGAGCGACCGACTTCATGGTAGTCCAGCTCGGCTGTCACAGGGCCGAGAAGGACGAACATGAATCGCACAGGGATGGGGACCTCAGTGATGGAGGGCATCAGAATTCCTTGTGCGAGACGGACGAACGCGATGGTCGGCTGGTCAAGAAAGCCGACGGCTCCGACGAGGACGGTCGTGGCTTCCGCGTCTTCGGGTATACGCTTCATGATGGCATCATTTTGCGTGCGGCGTAGCTCATCCTGTGATTAGAAAAATGGAGCATTAAGATGCACCACACTTGGTGTAAGCTGCAACATGTCACTAGCGAGAAAGACTATCTCTTAACATCGACTCGCGTCATCAAGTAAATAAAAAATATATGAATACATGTTTATAGATATATGTATCAACAGGCAGCAACCACGTACCTGTGACCCAGCGACGGTGTACTCTACTTCCTTAAAGTCTATCTTCTCGGAGCCAGCCACTGAAGACTTCTTCTTCAGCTCTTGCATACTAGGCTTGTCGACAGGGATCGCGTACGAGCTCCGACGGCGACGCGGGTCCGCCAAGTTCTGAATAAATAACCTTATTTGTACTTACAAATGACTTATTTCGAACATTTAGCCATATTTCCATTGTTGTTGTTTTTGTTCTCAATTATAAGAATTCCGGGAAACTTTTGATTATTCCTATAAAGAATCTTGAGTAACACTCGTATTGAATCTAACACAAAAAATGAATCCACTAATGCTAATTATCAATGGGCTCTATACATTGAGTTAGAATATAGTAGAAGTACAGTCTTAAGATTTACCAAAACTATGGCTCGTGAAAATTTGTAACCGGCCAGTTTTATCACTGATCTAAGTCTAATAAAACTGACCGAGAAACTGCTGTACGAGCCGTTCTTACAGCACTATTGTGGGGTCATTTTATCGGGCTGATTGTGTATCACGTTCTTTATTACATATTGGTGGCAACATATTTTTGACTTTCCATTACGCTATAGAAGCGTAATGGAAAGTCAAAAATATGTTGCGTATGCGTATTAGATATATTTTGTTGCATGTGTATTCTATTGTCCTGTGCGATTGAAAAGTCATTATACTTTTTTGTATTTATTCAAATGCTGTGCGAGTTTCTGGTCAAGATTCTGAATAAGAATAATATTTTTTTTACTGAATCGGAACAAAACTAGAACTTATTCAATTAGTATAACCACCCGAATATGTTGACAACATTTTGAAGAACTGTTACTACAGGACTTACTCAGAAAAAGTAGAAAGCTGGCATTTATAATATTTTAAAGATCTCATATCACCAAAGGACCGCTTATTTTATTGGGATGTTAGGATTGTTCCATGGTTAAAATAAATATTCAATGAGTATGGCTAAATGTTGAAAAGCTGTGCCCTTGGGAGTTTTTGCTGAAATAAAACCAATTTTGGTTTACATACTTTGAGAGAAACTTATCTAGCGCAATCAAGCTACAAACAAAATAAACCAAAACATGACTCAATCAATAAAATGATATCAAATCAAACTTAGCGACACTCGATGTAATGAAAAGATTTTCCAATGAATGCAGAATAATTTTACAAATGGCAATAAATGGGCAATTCGATTGATTTACTGACACGTTGGTGTAAGGACAACAGTACACCGCCACGTATACTAGATCGATACGCATGAAACGTGCGCAGTGTACGTTGCCTACAGCTAGATGATTCAAAACGATGGATCCATACGTATTTCTATATACTAGTTGGGTTCCTTATACTTAAAACTCTCATTTAGACACATTGAGCGACAAGCTCCCGAAATTCTATACACAACGAATTTACCAGCGGATTCCTGGCAGCGAAAGTGTTAAATCTAGTTTTGCAAGCTTTGCTTGGCAACAACTTTTATTTAAAACGTCTAGTATTCATCAAGGACATGAAAATTATGCACTTAAAAGGTTTACATAGTAACATAATGCAACAACGTAGCTAACAAAATTTTCCCAGCTTTTACCCACTGAACACGTACTATTTATTACAAAAGCGACTAAGCAGTTCAATTCAGACGGGAAACTAGGCCTAGTGGGGTTTAGATCCGGATTTCTCACGATGTAACATAATAATACCTAATATAGAAAATCATGAAATACATGTCTAAAAAAGTGTATTTTAGCAAATAAAAAATGTGGATACTCTCGACCTTGACTGGAAATATGCAATTTTTATAGCACAAACAAGTCAATTTGATGGTGATTCCGCGTTATTCGCTCTAGGCTAACTACTGTTTAATGCACTTGTAATAGGACCTGGCAAAAACTTCATTGTGAACACATTAGTTCCTACAGCAAGATGTTAAACAATCCATTTGATCCTGTATATCTTTGAATTATTATCATATTAAGGGGCTGACAACAGCTAAATTCCCTCCCTATCTTATTCAGCGCGAGTGAAAGGGAAACACTGTGTTACGATTAGTATGGGAGCTCATTGCAAATTTTACAAAATAATGAATTAAAAAAAAACGACGCATTAATTGAGAAATATAAGGCAACGAAGTTTTTAGTATTAGTGTGGTGGAATTTTGTCCTTAGTTACAGACGTATAAGTCAAGAAACTAAAGACATACAACTGTTTAAAGCTAATTTTAAGATGTAACTTTGGAATTATTTTCTATCAAGCCGATTTCGTCCAATCGTGTATCGGACGCAACGAAGTTCTTCCAAATATAACGAATATTAACATACATTTTTTTTACTTTCTCAAAACAAGTAGTTATAGCTGAAACACTGTTTGAGTAAAGTCAATTTGAAGGTCATCGGGTGTTGTCAGCCTCTTAACTCCATTACTGTGAATTATGTTGTTAATCTTTTTTGTTCTTGTTATTTGCCGGCTTTTGTTACAGCTCAATTAGGCCTGGGATTCCCTAGGCACTCTACTTCCATGAATTGGCGTTGGCACTAGTTTTTACGAAACCGACTGCAATTATGTGGCCTTCCCATACAGAGAGGAAACTAGATCTTGTTGGGATGAGGTCCGGTTTCCTTTCGATGCTCACCGTTATGTTGTTATTATGCTTTAATATTGTAAAAAAAACATAGTCTATTTATTGTCGCTGTTCTAATATATCTTTATTTGTCTAAATATACAAGAGATAAATATTTTAAGTAACGGGAACCCATATGCTAAAATCATCAAACTAGGCCAAAGTTCACTTTCAATAAATACAAATTCGGATGTACTGTCCATAAATACGACATTGTCATTAATCGTCTTTTCGAATCAGTCAAAATGTTAAAGTCCGTCTACGCTAAGTTTGCACCAACGTGGCAGTGACAATGTATGTATGGGAGCGCCGTACCTGTCACAGTTTACTAGGTGTGAAAACTTAGCAATCGGACTGTATACAACCAAAATTCGGTCAGTTACTCACGAGCATAATACGAGGGTGAATCAAAAAGTCCTTAGAACTGGCTGTTTATAAAAAGTTTTTAAATGAAGTTTTTTTATTTATTTTGAACTGTCATTATAACGTAATATTGTCAAATATTACGTCGAATTGTTCCCGCCGTTACATGGTAAATCAATATTTTGCGAAATAAGTCGACTAAAACGTCCCATTATGAAAAAAAATGAGTTACGTGCCGTGATAAAGTACTTGTGTATGAAAAAAATGACTACCAAGGATTTTTTTTTGGATATTCAGCAAACCGTAGGCACTAGTGCTATACCCTATTCCACCGTCGCTTTCTGGGTTGCCGAGTTTAAAAGAGGCAGATCTAGCTGCGAAGACGACCCCCGCTCCGGCCGGCCATCTACCTCAGTTAACGCAAAAACCGTTGAAAAAATTGAGAAAATGGTTTTGGACGACCGGCGACTAACAATTAAATACATAGCAGGGACTCTAAAGATTTCTTTTGGTAGCGTACATTCAATACTAACCGATGTTTTGGGTTTAAAAAAAGTGTCAGCAAGATGGGTTCCGCGAATGTTAACGCAGGCTAACAAAGACTTGCGTTTAGAAGTTTCGAAGCGGAATCTAAAGAAAATCTTGCATGACCCGGACACTTTTTATCGTCGTTTCGTAACAATGGACGAAACATGGGTTCACCATCTTGACCCTGAAACAAAAAAGCAAAGCATGTCCTGGAAACGGCCATCTTCCCCTCCAATAAAGAAATTTAGAGTATTTCCGACAGCAGGTAAAGTTCTGGCCTCAGTTTTCTGGGATGCAGAAGGAATCCTTTTTATTGATTATCTGCCCAAAGGAAAAACCATTACAGGTGCCTATTACACCGATTTGATACCAAAAGTGCGTCAAGCAATCAAAGAAAAACGTCGAGGAAAATTGAGTGCGGGAGTGCTTTTTCACCATGATAATGCTCCGGCTCATCAATCACAAATGGCTCGCACTGCAATCCGCCAAGCTGGTTTTGAGATCTTTGATCATCCGCCCTACTCGCCAGACTTAGCTCCTAGTGATTTCCACTTGTTTCCGAAACTAAAGGAGCACATTCGCGTAACTAAATTTGACGACAACAACGCGGTCATGGGTGCCGTAGAGGAGTTTTTTGAGGCTCAAGAAAAATCGTTTTTTTATGATGGATTAAAAAAACTTGAAAAACGGTATAATAAATGTATAGAACAAGAAGGATTTTTTTTTACTTATGTTGAAAAGTAAAAAAAAAATGATATTCGTTTGTTTTTGACCCCATTTCTAAGGACTTTTTGATTCACCCTCGTAATGCCTTATAACTCATTCTCACCTGTCCTAGGGGAGGATAAAAACAATGTTATTTGTGAACAGTGTGACACACTACAGTATGTTTATAATTCCCATTAACTGATACCTAATTCTAACGTTAAATCGTATAGCTATAAAAGAAAAGGATAAATAGCAGGCGACAATTGTTATGTCAGTGAATGAAAATTATAAGCACATTTTACAGCATACTCCCGCCTGGTGCGGGGCTCTGATCACACCAAATGAGCCCCGCACGCGGGGGTCCTTTGAAGGTATATTTCGCACGGTTTTAGCGCCGAATCCGAGTGGAAACAGGCTGTGACGTCGTTCGGCGGGTGCTGCGGCGGGCGCCGTGGCGCCGAGGGAACCACGGGCACCCAGGGACCCCCGGGCGCCCAGAGACCCGCGGGCGCCAAAAGATCCGCGCCCGCCCTCCTCCATCCAGATCGACTACAATACAAGACACACTTCAGTGTCTGTAGACCACATCTCTTTGAAATTAGTTGAATAACCGTAATATGTCCTCGATGGCGTACAAACGCCGAACATTTGGCTGATGCAGCAAGCTACAGTTTGCTTTTAGAATTCAAAAATATAGATAAATAAATAAACTAATAACCATTTAAAAACAGATTAAATAAATATTCTACAAAACCTAAATTCGCCCGCCTCGTCAACTTTACCGAAGGATATCCTATAAATTTTCTGAATATTCTTTGAGGCCTCATTACCATTAGTAAGTTTAGTTTACATTTTTTTTACATTTACCTATACATTTCTAGAGACGACAATATTGTAAGCCGACACCTTGCATTGAATAAGGACCTACATTTTACCTTTAAGATTATCAGACGGAGGACTTATAAACTTTAACCCGTCTTTCATAAAACTGAAAAACAGATTTGTGAAAAAAATATTAAAACTAGGAGATGTAGTTACATAATAAAATTAAATATAGTTTTATCAAACTAAAAAACACGTTTTTGCAAAGTGAACCTTGTCACTTTGGTATTTGTTAATAAGGATATATAGTTCTAGACTAGGCTAGACCCCATAGGGGTGATATCGCCATCAATAAGGCCTTTTGCTCTGAGATACGATAAAAATAAATGAATATTAGGTAAGTCTAAACCTAGGCGAATTCTAGAAAAGTTACGACATTTTTGTCCCTTAAACGTGATCAGGGATACACAGAATTGACAATATTTCAAAATTTCCAAATTTTATAAATCGAAAACCATTTCGAGAAATACATTTGTAGAACACAAAAACCATTTTTTTAGAATTTTTTTTTCAGTAATTTTTGGAAAAATCACCAAAATATGTAAACCGGAAAATGACGTCACACGGCTGATTCAATACTACCACTATGAAAAAACGTTATCTTCCGGGTTTCCGTTTGACAACTTTGACAATTACAACACTACTGACAGTAACAGGACAGCTGACAGTTAATTCATTCAATTCGAATATTTGCTTGTAATTTACGTTTCTTTAGATTAATTTAATTATCGTGTTGCGATTTGTCACGGACTCTGGACTGCTTTCTTCCACGACGACTACAACTCGCTTTCTAACAGACCCTTCAACGACGACTACGATTTTCGCTTTTTCACGGATCCCGGACTGCTTTCTTCGACGACGACCTGACGATGGAATTCAGGGAATCCTCGGAAAATACCCCGGTTTGGTATTGATTGACCAATACCTCTACAACGAAGCGGACACGAGAAACTCAAAAAGATTTGTCAAAGCTGACAGCAGGAGCTTGCCGCGTGTGAATTTTAGCAAAGCTCGGATAAATATAATTTGCCTGGCACAAGAGGTACCGAAGCTTCGTTATCTTCGCGGAGTTCTTATGTACAAACTGGCACAGGCCTTTATTAAGTGCAGCCTCATGTTCCTTTACTATTTGTAAACGAAAACAGTATAGAAGTGATGCTGACGTCCCAAATCTTCAAGAGTTTCTCCAAGAAGCCAACAATCATAAAATGGATGACTGTTTGTGCTTCTCCAAACGGAATCTGTGACGATTTGGCATTTCAAGTTGAAATGTACAGACAAAACTGAGAAATAAAAGACATATCTATTAAAATGTCACGAGCCAAAGTTGTTTTGGATTGTGGTAAATAAATTACATTTTATAGGAAATAAAGTACTTATTTTATTAGTATGGACATTTGTCATTTTTAAACCTGTATCCTAAGTAGGTACTTTCTGATGACTTGTCAATAATAAGTTAAATATCTTTCCTGAACTTAGAATGTTACTACTGGAGAAGTAAAATTCACCATGTGTTAATCAGGGGAGAAATAAAAGGTATATTATAATAAAATTATTTTAATTTCGTTCAGTTATTCATTAGGCGGATACCTTCATATACTTAGCACATCTGTGGTGGAAACGTGGCCTAATATAAAATATACATTCTCACACAATATAATAAACAAACCAACATAATGACACACATCGGCGCAAGAAAAACAACAAGATGGGCCTCTCCTCAGTAGTCCTCAGGTCCATCTGTATATAGTCTCAGATAGTACTTCCCTCAGCTGATGGTAGAACAGTAAATAACTGGGCTATAAAGATGTGTTGCTATTGTAAGTTTTCATTAGGTAATATTGGATGCAAGGCATTTTCAACAATCCTTAAGATATCTTTCGAAGTTAGCGGTTTGATATTTAAGTTTTGACATTTGTCTTGTGCTTCAAATGTCAAACTGTTTAAGCGCACTATGGTCACGCTATGGTTTTTACGTAAATGTCAATCAATGTAACTATTTCAACGTTTTTTTTCAGTGTATGAAACACAACATGTGACGTCATTTAGCCGATACTTCGACGACTGTTACATACGCCCTTTCTGCCCAAGTAATAATATAAATGGATATTTCCACTAAAAAACATGGATTTTCGCAAAAATAAAAAAATACGGGTCTCTTAAAATTGTGAGTTCTTTCGGGCCATATAATAAAAAGTAGCACTCAAAAAAATGAAATGTTGTCAATTAAGATCCTCCAGGTTCCTCTAAGGCATGTATTTAAGTAGCGTCGCATCTAGACTCGCAGCAAAGCCGCGGATTGTTGCCCTATGCCGTAATCAACTAAGTTACACGACCTGATGTGACACCTGTCGTACTTCCTGTACAGTCGGCGTCAGAGGACGCGATTCGCGGTTCCTTGTTCATCTGATTATCGAACGAGCGGAGCGTAAGCGAAGTGAAGTTCTTACAAACAACTTCGGCTACAGGGACGTTCCGGCATTTCGATGGCTTTTTGATTTTGAGAGTTTGTTCCGCGATAACTTTAGTAACCTTTTTTCTGATCTTAATGAAATTTGTTGTTGTAGCAGGGTTACATATAATTTGAGAGTTCGTACATTAGCAGGATCGATCACGGGGTTGTGAAGCTAGATGGCGAAAACAAATCTTTAGAAGGGTCTTGTTATATTGGGGTATGGAGTTCTAAGTTCGAGGCGGGCTACTAGTTTTTAAGATTTCAAACAATACTTAAATCCGATTCAGTTTAACGAGTTCTAGTGTTCGAAAAGTTTTAACTTTTATTTTCTACAGTTGGATGTTATAAATGGATGCGTTTAGGGAAAGGTCCCAATTTGTCGGTACACATAGAGACTTTATTTATTCACTAATAGATAGTGTAGATAGTGCATATTGTGCAGTTTTAGGAAGTACTGATAAAGTCTCGATCTTTTCCCTGCACTGCACACGCATATGTATGCGTATTTGGATTTAAAAAATTTCACTTCGAGTTTGTCTAACTCCTTATTACCCGTGCAATTTGATGGATTTTTGGTATAGTCGCGGACGGTCTAGAACGCAAAATGACTAGTGTAATATTTTGGTTATATCGCTTTGAGTCTATATCGCGAACGGTCTAGAACGCAAAATGACCACTCATAGGTAGGTTAGGTTCGTTAGTTATCTTATTATGGCCGAAGGCCAAACAGCACAGAAATAGGAGCCCCGCGGTAGCGGGGCTCCGTCGACATCGCTAACGTAAAGATAAAACGACGAAAATGATGTAGACATTTTGCGTTCTAGACCGTTCGCGATGTAGACTAAAAGCGATATTGGCAAAATATTACACTAGTCATATTGCGTTCTAGACCATCCGCGAATTACCCGGATTTTTGAATATTTGTTCCATGATTACTTCAATAACTTTTTTGATAATCATGAAATTTGTTGGGGTTGTAACAGTCACTGGCAATAGTATCTTCCTACACGAAATCCGCAACAGTATGCGACACGCTCTTATGGCCCTACAAATAAAAGCGTGTCACATATGTTTGCGGCCTTCATGTAGAAAGATACTATTGCCGGTGACTGTACCAAGGATAAATATAATTAGAGAGTTCTTATAAATTATAAGAAATTAAATGAGCCTAAAATAGTTATGTTAAGGGGTCTTGATATACTGGTCGGCTCGGTTTCAAGAATCGCGAGTTCTTACTTCGAGTCGGATTAGATACCTACAAGTTATATATTGTTCGAAGTTTAAAATTTGGTATTTTCATGACTTTTACGCGGTACTTCCCGATATTATAGCTTCAGCTACTTGCTATTCAAAGGATTATAATCTCAAATCTGTTACTTAATTCAAGTCCAAACATATTACTCCATTCGCTAACTTTTCGCATGTAAAGTCTGTAGGTACTTTACAAGATTTTTACAAGAACACATTAAGATAAAAAAAACTCTTAAATGTACCAAAAGATTTCGTCTGTAACTATGTTACTTATTACAACCCTTGCCTAATGATTAATATCATAGTAATATTTTTTTATACGTACATACTTACCCACCCTAATGCAAAAATGAATAAAATATTTTTTGCGCAAGTCACAGTCGATTTGCGGCTGGTAATTTGTATTTGCATGAAAATTAGTCAAAATATATTACAAAGCAATAACAAGGTTCCGGGATCCAAAGAAGAGGATTTAAACATTTCTAAGACCTAAGATTGGTGACAGAATATTGTTTTAATATTCCATAAAAATAGAGATAAATAGGCCTCTGTTTTAATACTAAACGAGATCGCATGATTGAAAAATATTTACACGGAGCACGCGAACACGTGTCCCGGGTAGCTTTCTCCTTTAACTGAAAGCGTTAAAAGTCGTAAAATCGCACAACATTGCCAATAGAACTAAACTTTGCCTGGCTAGGGCTTACGGTTCAAGCTAATTTTCTTTTATTTAGTACTTTCTCAATGAAATTTTCAACGTAAATTGAACCCTAAATGGCTCAACTATTAAAGTCCGTGACCGCATCTAATTCCTTGGATTAGCGACCTAGCGACGAGGATTATGCTCAAGAATATATACTAATATTATAAATGCGAAGTGTCTGTCTGTTACAGGTCCAAGCCTATTCAGATTAAATTCAACCAATAGGAAATTAAATTATTCCTCTTCTTTCTTGTTCTTTTAAACGCCAGTTAAAACGTACCTACCTGGATACCAAATAGCAGTTTTTCAGATTCTGAACGTACACGATGACGACGTCATAATCGAATGAAGCTGGCTTCTTTCTAACAGCTTTCCGGAGTAACCAGTTTGTTCTGAACTCTGACTGCGAGTTTTTTTAGTGATTTAGAGGTTAGGCTTATGCTGGTTTATCTCAGAGATATGTAATGATGAACCTGCCAACTGACTAGTCACGCTGATCGGGCGACTTGGCACGCGACAGCGGAAGTCAAGGGCGAGTTGTATAATCGTAGAAAAATATTGTCACACTCACTGCTGAAATAATATATAATAGAATATAAATATCATATGTTACAGCAAATAAAGCTTCCCGGAGCGGTAACTTCGGGTCATGTTCTTGACGCGTATCTGTTTAATGTGCTATTATGCCTTAACTCCGAATGCTTTGAAATGTATTCATTGCTGTACTGTGGAGGCCTATAAATTGTGAAACTCGATAAAGAAATCGTCGTGATTGTGACGCATTTTTTTTTCCTCAAAAATAACGCTTCTAATTAATATAACGAGTACATACCTATGTTACTTTAATAAAATAATCCTAGATTATTTAGTCGTAACTATTGTATAAGCTTCGTTTGAAATTTCTAACTTAGAATTATGTTTTATGGTTTGGAGGTTAAGGCTTAAAAGGATTCACTAACAGCTTAAAAGGCAAATGCAGGTCGAAACCAATACAAGTTACCAGGAGTTCTGGAATCACACAGCATTACGGTATCTGCCGTTTAAAAAAGCTTGTAACCATCATACCAATCAATGTTGTAATCTTCTGGGCAATTGCAACCTATTTGATAAGATATGACCAGACGGTTGGTGAAGCCAGGTCATCCCTTGCACCGTGGATTACAATTACTATTCACGGTGGCAAAGCTGCTATTTTCTGGTCTGACAGACATGACCAGACGACCAGGTAAGCCGGGTCACCCTTGCACACTGCATTGTAATCACTATCCATCGTGGCAATGTGGTATTCTGGGCAACCACTGGAGCTGACCTTCGACCTGTTTTAATTTGAAAACTTACCTGTAAACTGGTGTAAGACGCGTGCTTGCGGCCAATTGAGAATCGGAAGCGGTCGTCATGGACGTGTCGATGGCGGAGGAGAAGACTCCGCATCACAACCGGCTTGTCGTCTTCTTCAATCAGCCCGTCATCCACCATCCGTTCCACCACCCTGTATACAATACTCATTGATACCATTGCTCCAAGGTTTGAGATTTGGGCTAAGTAAGGAGAGACGAGTGAGATTGGCATTATAGAAGGTCAAGCACAAGCTCTTGAGCCCACGACACAAAACCTAGTTCAATTAGACTCTCAGATGATATAGATCTATAATTGGTTACGTCTTTAATGGGGGAAACGGCGATGTTACAATTCAAAAAACCTGGCGACGTAAATATTTGTTTTTTTGATTACGCGATACAAGCAAACCATTCTAATATTAAAAAGTGTGTTTAAGAACCTACCACACTGCATATACGCAGCGCTTTGCGATTTTGGCATACATTATAGTGTTTTACTAACTATAAAAAAAAACATGTAGAATCTACAGAATACATGCCTGTAAGCCACCCCGGGCAGGTCCCGTTCCTCCAAGTCTAACAGCACCACGCCGGTCTCCAAGCACCTGCGTAGATTCAGGAGCGAGTGGAACGAGAGCGAGGCCACGTGGGGCCGGCCCCAGCGACCGGCGCTCTCTTCCACGTCTTCCTCGTATTTGATCCATCGAGCCGTTTCCTTCCATTCGGCGTCGCCATCCCCGGTGGCCAGCAGTTCGTCGAGTTGTACGAACACCTATAGAATAATTTGTTTTTCATTTCTTATTATAATCTATAGGCAGGACATAAGTTAGCTTAAAGTACCTTAAAAAGTGTGATACTCAGATACAAAGTTCAATTTGAAGTGCGCGTTGCCCGATCTATAGAATATAGAACTTAAAAGAATAGCTGCCATATACAGAAGCATGTGAAGGAATAACAAACTACTATCTTTCCTGATCGGTTTGAAATTATTTGTGCTTTAACTTATCAGATTCCAGGCGTCAATGCTACTGTTCAGTTTTAAAGGTGCATCACAATTAGGGCTTGCAACACCAGAATTTTTGTATAGGTACAATCAGCAGGAACAGCAGGTACAGGTAGTTTATTGGATGAGGTGTTCAAAATGACCTTCGCACACCTTTATTCTCTTCAGAATTCCGGATTAGCTCATACAAAAAATATCGGTACGGTTTTAGACCCTAATCGCAGCTTTAAATTTGTGGCAACCAGAAAATCAAAATATTCAAAAGTCTAAAATTTAAATTGACGAAAAACAAGATAACTGTCTACTAAGTATAAGATAAGATAAATGTTTATTTGGAATTTAAATTTAGATGTTTCAAGCATTCCGCAACATAGACAATTACTCACAGAATGAGGACTGTGGTCATATAACTTTTTGTCATTAATAAGGGAATTGAGGCGGTCACCACCGGCGCCTTCCTTTCGCCCCACGTGGACCGTCGATGTATCCTGAAACGACAGATATGGTCAGAAACTAATATAAATGTCTTGTCTTGACCAAGGCCCGACTGCCTGTGGCCGGATATGGCTGAATATGTCAGTCAGGCCCGGTGTACGCGTGTACCTACGGCATTTCGGCGAAAAACATTTCGCCTAATTTAGTTTCTTAAACAACATATCGCTGAACGTTTAGTTGGCATACCAACGTTTACCAAATGAATTGTTTTCGCATAGTGTTATTTAGGCGAATTATCATGCTTAGGTTAGGTTAGGATGCCAATTAAAAATATGCGAAAAAATATTATGCCATTTAATTATTCGCCCAAATATGGATGAATGAGATACATAAATTGTTTGGGAAGTTATACACGGTGCCCGTGAGGAAACGGAAAGATTTTAACAGTATATTCTAGATCCTATATAGAGACAAAAATGTCATCTAAACTTTTTTGAAATACGCCTAGTTAAAGAGATAATAATACCAATTTATAAAAAATACACTTTTTATTATAACTCGGCACAAAACGCCTTTCTGATGACGTTGTTGCTACTATTGGGCATAGATTACACGTCTTTAATGACAGATATCAAAGTGACAAGGAAAACTATGCAGAAACTAAATTTTTCAAAAAAAAATGTACCAATTTGTTTTCGAATATAATTTTATTAATAACATTTACCTACTTTTCATGTGCAAGAAACATTAAAAAAAAGAAATAAATACTTTTTTGGCGAAATTGACCTAGTCACATAATTTTTTTTTTCTTCTTTTGGTCTCAGGAATGCGTGGTTAATTTTTTTCCGTTTCCTCGCGGGCACCTTGTATATAAATTGATAATATGCGAATTATTTTTTGCCAATATGTAATGTTGGTTAACCGTCTGTCCCTAATACGACCTTGCGTTTTAAGCTTTAACGGATTAACCTAATCCTTGATGTGTTTAGTAGACAAGTTAGTACTTCGGTTAGTAGTTAGTTACGGGGCAAACCCCCCGTTAGTTAGGGTCGTTCGTCTGGTGTCTGGCGAGCTTTTTGGCCGTCGACGCCCGCTCCGACAGAAGGTTCGTTAGTACCACCCGGGCTTCCTTTAGTCTGATATATGGTGACGACGCAGGAAACGATACCATGGGTATCGTTCGTCCGATACCTTGCTCCTACTTATGGCGTCGATGCCAGCTTCTTGGGCCTATTCTCTGTACCATCCGCGTCTTCCATGATGTGTAGATGACACTTGGACCTTCCTCTATGTGTCAACTAACCTTAGGCTGGTGTATGAGGTGACGACGTAGACCCTTGGAGTCGTCCGTCCGGTGGCTGTTGAGCTCATCCGCGTCCGCCTCACCGAGCTCCTCTGCCGTCGAAGCCCGCTCAGAAGGGCGGTCCGGACGCTCAGTCCCGCCCCTCGCGCCTTCTTGCAGGGAGTACTTGCGACCTTGGTGGCGGTGGTGTAGGCGGCTGTGGACCATATTTGGGTTTAAGTTTTAAAAACTAGGGCAGTTTGGCGAGGAACATAAAATAGACATGATGATTTTTTTTCATGCATGGTATCAATCGATTCGTTTTGTTATTATGAGGATCAAATGTTTATATGAAGCCAATTGCGTTAAAGCAACAAAAAAGTCAGAAATGAGACTTAAAGACTTCTCAAAACGCTCCTTACAAAATGATGTACAAAATTGACGTCTCGATCAAAAAGTCGCCCTGTTTAAAGTATGGAAAAATTATGTACTTGCTATTTTACAGTGAAATGTTGCGTTTATGTATATGGTTGCCACATAAGTCATTATACAGTAAGTAACTTGTTAAAAATCGAATGGTATCATTGTTTTTTTTTTCAATTTCGTACATTAACAAACCGTAAAATGTTGAGATTTTGAAGTCTGATATCTTTGAACCATTTCAATAAATGTTTTTTTATTTTCACTTTATTTGGATATATTGATCATTTTGCATCCTAGTTATAAACTTTAAAGACCCATACAACGACACCCCACATAATAGGGCTGGAGCGGTAAAAATATTCACCCCCCCACTTCATGTGTACGGGAGGTACCTTAATTATATATTTTTTCAGTTTTAATTTTACCGTTTTGTCGGCGTGATTAATACACGTACTCATACCAAATTGCAGCTTTCTAGTGCTAACTATCAGTGAGCTAAGACGTTGACAGATATACAGACGAACGGACAGAGGGACAGACTACGGAACTCTAAAAAAGTCTTGTATACTCAGCTGCAGAATTGGATACTAGGGTTTCGTTCCCGCCTTCCAGGGTACCCGAGACGGGAATTCCCGGGAGTTTCAAACGGTCTTCATCCGGGATTTTTTATTTCATTTGGTTGTCTCCGACATTCTGGAAATTATGTGTCTGTATTTAAATTGAAAAGTTTGCTTTACTAATGAATAATGATGTAAATCGGTAAGGAGACAAACTTTTCAATACCTAGCTAAAAGTTTCACGACTTAATAGTAATTAAAAGGGATTACGAGTATATTCTATACTTTATGAAGAGCATTGTATTTTGAAATATAAGTTACTTACTGTTTTAAAATTTACACCAATTTATTGCACTATACGTCATTCCCAGTACCCGGGAGTACCCGGGAAAGGTTGAAGAAAAATCCCGCAACGCAAAAAGGCTCTGATGAATAACGATACGCTAGCGGTCAAGCAGACGAGGTGTTCAGAATGATCTGACTCGATCTTGTTGTTTTGACAGTTAAGTAGTGCCAAGCTAATTTTGAACATCTCGCCCGTTCAGCTACTTTTGCTGCAGAATGCAGGTAGATCAAGTATAGGTTGGCAACACGTTTGGCTGCTCCTACGACGCCTTGGCAGTGACCGAACCGCGGGCCTATAGGGTTGCCACTCATGGGCATCGTTGTAACACTGAGTAAATATTATGGGATAATCATACACAAATCAACATTCAATCACGCTGATTCTATTTAATTAACCTATATCAATACTTACTTTTAAAACCTATTTCGATAATGTATTGAACTTACAATTGAGACTATTAAAAATGTTATAGATATTAAAACTAAAAAAAACTGTAACAATGATTACACGTCGTTATTCAAGATACTGAACGTCTTACCAGTGCATGAAAAAGTTAGGTATTTAATAGCAGCTGAACAATATAAATGTACTGATTTTAAAACTCCGCGAATCTACACACGACCGCCAAGAGGGTCAGAGCGACGAAAATACACAGAACCTACGGCTAATAACTATTATGGTAAACGGACACGCAGCTACCTAACACCGAGGATATTTAACACTATTAATTTTAAAACCGAGTGTAGCAGTAAAATATCTTTAAATCCAAACTCAAAAAGTTGCTGTTAAATACTTGAACTCAAGATTGAATAAATACTTATTATTAAATATATAAGTTAAAGCCTGACCTGAAATATATGATTGTTGTAAATTCTCATTTAAATGGCAACAGTTCAAAATGGTCAAAAAGTATATTATTCTCTATGATATGGTGACATCTTGATTTGTTTACCTGTCAGCTGTTGATGTTAATTTGAAAATGTTTCGTAGCGAAATAGTTTGATTTCCCGATCGTTTTATTTCCTGCAGTTTATTAAATACATTATTCACAATGTTTCACTCGTGAGTATGAATAGTTTTCGCCATTTTATGTCGTTTATTATTTAATATTCAACACGTTACTATTATTCAAGTAAACCGTAGTAATGACACTGACAACTGTGCCAATCTATCATTAAAATTATTGCCAGTGTAAGAAATTAGTTCCAATGAAATTCCACAACATGGCGCATGATCATATATTTCTGGTCAGGTTTTAAATAAATACCCATTTTGGGTCAGTTGTACTTACTTACTAATTTAAAATAAGGATTAGGTACTTAGGTCATAGGATAAGAAAACCTGGTACAAAAACTGAGTACAAAGGTACGGATAGGTAAGGTAGGTACAAAGTGAGTGTTACCATCGCCGATAAACTTTAATGTTTGGCGAAACTGATATTTTTGTAAATTGTACCATACTTTTATTAGATATAAATTAAATTAAAATTAAAAAAAAATAGAATTAAAATATTTTATGAGTTTTGTAGAACATTTTTTTTTAAACCTGGCGCTTTTGTTTAAAATCTTTTTATTGATGTGCTATAAAAAAGACTTGCTAGACTCCTATTTCAATGATGAAAAGCTATGGTGATAATACTTAGAAGTTTCTAACCATTTATCATGTCCTGTTAATGATACGAGTATGTATAACAAGAATCTGTTTGTATTATGCCATACATTGCATATGCTATACATGAATAGTCAAACATACATTTCGAAATTAGGTTTGTTATAAAGTGTTCAACCCTAGCAGCTGAGAGTTGGCGGTCGGTCACGCTAATCATTATCTAACCGAAACTATACGAGTACGCATAAAATGAAGTGTTAATCACCTGTATAAAACGAACGATTATAGATAAATATTATTATACAGAGTGAATTTTAAGTCGTGAATCGTAATATGTTTTTCTAACTCCATAAACAACAAGCAATTTGATGCCCCAACTCTTACTAAAATCAGACAAGACTTTTTTTGTTTATTTTTTATTTTTTTCTCGTTTATTTTACTTTTATAGTGGATTTAGGATATTACAACGGCCTATTAGGATATTTAAATTAGTAAATTGAATTGCCTCTTTGAATCGGAACTGTCATTGACATCAAATTTGTCATTTGTCCTAGTTAGAAATGAAATTTACTTAATTTCTCATCTGAAATATCTCATAAAGCTGTTTTAATTCCACATGATCACTTTTAAAAGTAAAATAAACGACAAAAAAAAAATAAAAAAACAAAAAAAATTTTGTCTGATTTTAGTAAGATTTGGGGCATTAAATTGCTTGTTGTTTATGGAGTTAGAAAAACATATTACGATTCACGACTTAAAATTCACCTGTATAAGTAAATGTATATAAATGTACCTATACAAATCACAGACTTAATACTTAAAGGTATGTTCCAGTCAACGATGAGTTAAACAGAAATATTAAATTGCGATCAGTATTTATTGCCACTTTAAGGAAAACCAGCTGTTATGTGAGGTGTGGTGTAGCTTCAAGTAAAACACAGGGATGCTTGATATTCTTGACTTTTATTTAGATTTTATTTTAAGGAACAAGCGCGCGTGGCCATGAAGCAGGGAGCCTCGATGGCGACTGATTTTAATTTTGGATTCATTATTTACATTGACTTTTAATTTGAATAAAGAATATTTAATATAAAACAACCAGTAACGTAGAGGTTAATATCCAACCTCTACAGTTATATAAGGTGCTAACAAATTAGTCACGGATAATTTTACCGCTGATAGTACTCGGTTCTCGGAGTATATTTAAGTATGAAACATCATAGGTTTTGTTATGTTTTATTGGAGAAAACTAGGAAACAAATTTCCTACGTTAAAACACCCTGTTAATAAGATAATTAAATGAGACCTCTTTAGACCCGAATCATAATGACATTTAAGAAAAAAAAACTTTTGACGTGACATGACAGACAGTGTTAAACATCTTGACAGGTACATTATAGGGGTGGTTATTTTAAAAATTTATTATAATATTTTTTTGTTCGGTAAATGAAAACAAAAAAAATATATACAAAGGTTCCTTAATTACGGTTAAAAGTTAATTATTTTAATGTAATGTATTATCTCTTAAAATATCCGTGACTAATTTGTTAGCACCTTATATATATTATATGAAGATATAGGGCCGATTGCACCAAACCGTCTGCTAACGTCAACGTCATCATTAAAAAAAATCTTATATGAAAAGTTTGACAGTTTTCTATGGGATGACAGCTCCGTCGCCATATTTAACGTTGATGAGTCCGTTAATTTTGCGTGGTGCAACCCACCCATAGTCGAGAAACGTAAATGACTTATATTATTAAATTTAAACTTTCGTGAGACATACTAACACTATAAAATATAACGGTTACACTCACGCTACTCTCATATTAAATAAAAGTTTTATCACAATAGGTAACGTTTTTCGATTGTAAAAATTATAGGTATACTATTAATTTAATGCAAAATTTGGAATGAATACCGTAGTCTTTGCGCATCAACCCTAATAGTTAGTGGTGAAGCATGCGCGTTGTAAAATGTAAATAATTTGATAACAATCCAATTTACATAAAAGTTCTAAACGCAAAATGTTAATCCTTGGGTACCGCTACAAAACTGCTTCACAAATGATTCTCTTCCGACTTATAAATTTTTCTCAATTTTATACCGAAAACTGTAAAATTTTACCTAATTTATTTTTCCCATTATTTCATTTTTCCTTAGGCATTCCCAATTCAGTAACACATTTAAAGTAAGGAATTCTACGACCATTATTTTAGTTATCAATCATTTAAATCAGGCTTATTTTTGTAATTAGTTACTGGCGATGTATAGTCAGGTGCAAAACTGAGTCAAGGCAAATGGCCGAACAAATTTCTCGTTAGTTAATTTTTGCAGCGGACTTCATTCTGAGATAACCATAAAAATACGTGAGTGATATAAAAGTTATACACCTCATTTTAAAGGGCATATAATGTACTATTTCAACTAATTGTCTTACCTGGTTGTGTAAAAGAAAAATATAAATATTGGGTTAAATAAGAAAAAAGTAGTTTAACAGTTTTTGGTTCAAAATCATGGATGAATAAAAAAATCAAGATTGTGAATGCAATGAATCGAAATTGGCTTTTCATATGGATACATAGCTGACATCGAGACGAACAAATATAACCTGAAAGTTTTTATTTTTTCCGTAATTGATCAGACTTATCTTCATTTAACGATGTCGGTGCATAACTGAGTCAGTACCAAATATTATCTAATAGAGAAAATATTTTTTTTTATCTACAATAACATAATAGGTCAGTAAGTTTATTAGCGTTGTTACCAATTTATAATAAAATAGTTAACTTAATAACTAGCCTCTTCTGAAATAATGAAAGAAGCATGTCAAAGTGATGCACATTGGTTCAGTTATGTAACTAACTCATCACTCACCATTATTTGAACTGTATTTCAAAGTGGTAGGGTTCAGTTTGGCATAATTCTCGTAACACTTACGCCAGTTAAAGGCTTAAAAGGATCTGAAGGAAATATATGGATTAAAAATGCATGGCTTACCGCTCGCGTGGAGCATCCGATGCTCGCGAGTACGTTATAGGCATGGTGCACTTGTCACTTCAACAACAACCTGTCAGTTGTACGATACGTCACTTACAATCACTTTAACTTGTTGGATGGTTAAGATTCTCGTCATTAGTTATCTCTTTGTAGACGTCGTGTTCCTAGTAGCCACATTATCACGATCAGCGATCTATTACACTAAGCTAACAAGTTTTGTCTTTGATCGAGACTAAGTATGTAAGTTAGGCTTTACGTTAATATTTAAGATTACTGATGGCGAAAACTGTTCGAAATTTTTCGTCATTCCTTCTTAGAATCGAAAGCAGATTTGATTCAACTAGGTGTCTAAATTCCATTACGCTACTTCCATATTCATATGAAAAATTCCGCAATATTGGAAAGTTTCCGTTGGCATATCAGAATTCCGGCAGAATCCTAGTAAATACCTACTAGAGCTCCCGAGTCTCGATACGCATCTCCACGGTACCCGTGTCCTTAAGTCCGGCGGTGCTAAGAACCCTAACTACACGAACCCGCCAACCCGCGTGTACGGTACACGGGTGCACGGGTACACGATTACACGAAGAAACGGATCTTATTTACCCGCGGTCCGACACGTTTGTGCCATGTAGTGGAGATCCAAGTGGTGTTTAAGAGCTACGAGCGAATGCGTAAGATCGGAACACCCGAAACTCATATTTTTATTCGTAATTCGTTTTAAAAGCGCACGGCTCGAATCTCTGCTACACGTCAAGTACGAGTCGAACGGCGTGTAGTTAAGATCCGTACACGGGTACATGGATCTTAATTACACGATTCCAAAGTACACGTGCCAAACGGGTCAGTAAACCGGATACGTGTAGTTCGGAAACAGGTATTAGACACGTCTTCACATAACCCGGACACGACCGCGAGCCGGCGAGGCGGAAAATACTATTGCCGGTGACTGTACTAGGGGTACAGTCACCGGCAATAGTATTTTCCTACCTGAAGGCCGCAAAAATATGTGACACGCTCTTATTTGTAGGGTAAAAAGAGCGTGTTACATATTTTTGCGGCCTTCGTGTAGGTAGATAGTATTGCCGGTGACTGTACCTATACTCATGATTATAAAAAGGAAGGCTATACATTATTCGGAATCCGGACGACACTTGAAAAAAAAAGTTCTGAAACTCCCCTTAAGCAAAGAAGCTTTTGTTTTGAATCAATTTCTGTAGAAGGTATAGACTTCGATAAAAGAGACGGTTGAAATGCTCAAATAATTACTCGTACAGTCAGCATCAGAAGTAGCTAAACAATCGAGTTCAAAATGACCTTGGCAAGACTTTACTGTCAAGAGAAAAAGAACACGTGGAGATTATTTTGAGCACCACACCTGCTTAACTTCGTTGCTGACTGTACCCGTAACGCGATGCCCTTGGTGAGCGAAAACAACGCGAACGCGAAGCGGCGCGAAAGAAACAAACAGTCTACAGCGATTGAAGTGTCGTATGTGAACAAACTACACGCGATCGCCAAGCGGCACGGCGTGAAGCGAAGCAAACGCAAGCAGTTGTTTCGTAATCGCGGTTCTAAACGCCCACTGGGTACACGGCTTAAGTGTAAAGAAACGTGCGCTGTTGTTTTGTTGTAAACGTCCCGACGGCTAGCAACGACTGAGAGGAAAATTGGCAGCACCACACAAAAGGGTTGCCAGGCGTGGGATCAGCTCGCTTGTCAATACAATACTTACAAATATAATATCGACAGATATGCTATTTTACTACTGATCACAGGGAATTGGCTATCTTTCCTATAAGTAATAGTAGTTTATGTGGCTGCTACATAATTAAGGGCATTAAAATACGAGTGTAGTTTTATAAAACGAACGAAGTGAGTTTTATGATAATATCACACGAGTGTTTTAATGCCTAATTATGTACACTTAAATACATTACTTTATCTACACACATATTATAACTCGTCAATAACGTGTTGAGATTAATTAGAATGACCGCCACGCGCCATTCCACCTCCATGGCCAATTAGATTTCAAACCATGACCAACTAGATTGTCATAAGTACTAATACATTATTTACAATAACTTCGAACATCTTCTAGATTCGGTATGCCAGAAGGCGTTCGAAATTTGAATGTCATTAAAGCATCGGCAATCAATATTGTAATGTAAATTATACGATGCAGCACAGACACGAGTTTATTAATATAGGCGGTTAGCTTATCGTTTCTGAACATATTATAGGGAAGTTGTGACATGGGTGTAGATAATTTTTACATAATTGTTTCAGCAGTCATGACAACAAAAATAGAAAAAGCACGATAAAAACCAGGTCTAAATTAATATTGCGGTAAGAAATCCTGTAGAAAACTTCAACTTCTCATTCACGAACATTTTAACGATCTCGATAACGTTAACAGACTGTTAAGTATAAACGGCCCTACTGTATAATGGGGGATCAATGTTACTCTGCGTCCGCTGGAAACACCTTAGACAACCCTACACGTGATCCCTGGGTGGTGCTAAAAGAGTAACAAACTTGGCAGCTGCACTATCCCATCTGGATCTCGCAGCACTCACTGGATTTTCATTATCATCTGCTTTCCCACTACTACTACCCCAGGGAAGAAAAGCCTATCTATATCCAGTCTATAATGTACAGTCACCGGCAATAGTATCTTCCTACACGAAGGCCGCAAAAATATGTGACACGCTCTTATGGCCCTACAAATAAGAGCGTGTCACATATTTTTGCAGCCTTCGTGTAGGAAGATACTATTGCCGGTGACTGACGGTACGGGGCCATACAGCGTCATCTCATCCAACTCGCTTTTTAACCAAATGTATTTATTTTTCCGTTTTCAAAGTCGCGTGTCTTGAAAACAGTTTCATTTGTCATCTTTGACCCTGAAACCAGTTCCGCATATTTATTGCAAAAAAATCTTGGCTAGCTTCATAAATATAGCTTCAGGGGCGCATTAGACATATTTTTTACCGTACCGTGACATCGTGTATAGCAAAACAATATTATGTCAAATTTCTTCTTCAAAATTTTATGCATTACAAATAGGTAATTAAAAGTTACAGGTTGCATGTGACATTTTCTAATTTGGTGGCCCTACTGGGATTATGTTACAAGTTGTATTTAGAACAAGTCGAATAGAACCCTGATGGCATCTTTCTGTTTGAATCGGTTATCATTATTTACACCAACCGCATTATACCTAATTAGGGGGCATTCCATGAGCTGTCCCGTACAAAAGTATGTTTTTTTCTGTTTATTCGAGTTATCTTTGTATTTGTAATTGCATGATTATATAATTCTGAATTAATTTTGTACTAAGCAGAAGATTATATAATACTGAATTAATTTTGCACTAAGAATACTCTGCAAGTGAAAATTTGAATCTTATAATTGAAAGAAAAATTGAAACACATATACACTTTAACGGCATCGAAGATCCAAGTCATATTAGAATAACATCGATAATATCGATATCAATGCGCTAACCCACTGACAATACATACTGACATATTTAACTTTTTTTTTGCAAAAAAAGGAACTCCAAGACCATTTCCAACCTGGACGATGATGGACTTTCGTGGAATGCTCCTTAGCTAAGGTATATTATAAACTTACAGGCTTATGTGCACGTAGCTGTGTTAGTGTACAGTCACCGGCAATAGTATCTTCCTACAAGAAGGCCGCAAAAATATGTGACCCTCTCTTATTTGTAGAGCCATAAGAGTGTGTCACAAATTTTTGCGGCCTTCGTGTAGGAATATACTATTGCCGGTGACTGTACAAACTAAGCGGCCGCTCGTGCGGCGACCGTTAGCGCACAACCGGCGACGCGTTCATGGTAAACAAATGGAAACGTATGGGCGTGGCCTCAGTTAACGCTGCTCTAATGCAACAAGGGCTCGACGCAACGCTGGACGCAGCGCCGGATGCGCCGCCTAACGCTTACGATGCCGTAGCCGTACACTCAGTTTTAAATTCAGACCGCAAATACTAATTTATAATGCTACTTTGAGTGTCGTTTTCATACTAAAACCAATTATGTTTTGTTTGTTTTACTATAAATATATGGTATGTTTTTAATTCATGAGTTCATGACCTAGTAATGATTACATTATGTTTATCTGACGCTTGCTGGTGCGCGACTAGAGACAATTAATTGTGTGAAGTCACTCATTTTCTTTTGGAGCATGCTTAACTCATCTGTAATTATTATGTATCATAGACCAAAACAGGGTTTATATTAAGTACAAAGTGAACCTTCTAACCTGTAAGTATGTCTACTGTTAATTAATCATTAAGTGCAGCGGCGTAGCTCGAGCACGCTACACGATAACCCGTAGTATTCCGTAGCAAGCGAATACTATAGTGGGGATGTTAAGAGCTCTGCTATCTCATCGGTCTGCACTTTTGTCTGTGTGACGCCGCTTGGCACGATTGTTTGTTAAGATAAACAAAGCTGATTAAGCCCCCTTGCCATGAGATCAAGCGGTGGCTACCCCCAAAAAAAGAGGGGGGTAATGGTCGACTTCCGAGGTCTAGATTGTGCTATATTTCTGCCGACCATTAGCTACTAGGCCGAGTTTGATATCATTTTCGTATAATTTGGGTGCAAGGAATTCCTTTTTCAAATTATTTTTTTACTTCTTCATACAAAAAATGAACTTATGGACGAAATATTAAAACTGACCTAAAAAATTTGTCATTATTTTGCCCTTGAGAGTCGTAATTTCGTGATATGCACTAAAGAAAAAATATAAATGTTTAGCCCATTTCTTCCTTGTCTGATTGCTACGTCTGTAGTGAATGTACTCACACGGTTTTGCTGCTCGCGCCTCAACTTGTCGTCTTCTTTCATCGTCGGCGGTGACACTGACTCAGGCCGCCCCCTGTCAGCTGATTGCTGCGTCTGTAGTAAGTATACTCACGCGGTTCGCTGTTCGCGCCTCAACTTGTTGTCTTCTTTCATCGTTGGTGGTGGCTCTAGCTCGGGGGGCGGCCTGTCTAACTGATTGCTGCGTCTGTAGTCAATACTGACACGGTTTTGCTGCTCGCGTCTCAACTTGTCGTCTTCTTTCAGCGTCGGCGGTGACTCTGACTCAGAGGGCGGCCTGTCAACTGATTGCTGCGTCTGTAGTAAGTGTACTCACGCGGTTCGCTGCTCGCGCCTCAAGTTGTCGTCTTCGTTCATCGTTGGTGGTGGGTCGGGGGTAGCCGGGGCCATTCCGTCGAACTGGACGTGGCGGTCCCCGTCCTCGCGCGGGCTGTTCGAAGACGTCGAGGTCGTCTGGAAAAGAACTCGTTTTTAATACCCCTGATATTTGTGTAACAGTTGTGGGATATAGGTACCTAACATAAGACATTCTAAACGACATGAAGAACCCCGGTTCTGCACGTGTATTCAACGTAGAGAATGTAGCCCATTAAATATTTTTATCCATGAGGATTACCGATAGTTTACCGTATCATCGATAATTTCTATAGGTACATTTTTTTTACCGGTTTACATTCCCTAAGCATTGCGAAGTAGTGATAGTATTCGTGCCTACGAGGCTGTAAAGATTCAAGAAACTTTATAATTTTAAAAACGTTATATTTAAAGAAAGTCATTCCTGGAAAATTGCACAACGAATGTAGGAAATAATGTATTTAATTATATATTTTGATTGTAGTTGAATAAAGTAACCCAGATATATTAGTTAACCTTAACATTGGCGTATTGATTATGGCATTTCCGTCCCGCGACGTCGCTCGCCTGCACGAGCTTCAGAAATGTCCTTCGTTGGTACATTTTTAGAAAGAGTAATAATTGTTCATTCAATACAGCACAGATCGCCTAGGTTATATTTGAAATATTTAAATGACACCCGAACCAAACGGCCAATTTTCTATGTGTAGAACAAAAATTTTGTAATGTCTCCGAATTATAAAATGATACCTACCTTACGCCCAAGATACCTTTGGCGTAAGGTCGGTTTGGGTAAGTTAATAAGGTAGAGGCAAGCACTTTATTGTACATAAAAAGAAATATTATACAACAATCTTAAGAGATATGGGTACAAAGGCGAGCTTATACCTATAAGGGATCTCTTCCAGCTAACCTACTCTTACAGCTTACCTACATACTGAGTGGAGAATGGAAATAATTAGATAGACAAGCTATTAACGTACAACAAAGGTATCCAAAAATAGTAAATTCATATTAAGTCTATGTATAAATAAATATATCTATGATACAACTGATACAATAGATATTTATAAAAAATACGAATATACATAAATACAATACGTACATCCAAAATATATAAAAAGCACAAATAAATAAACATAACTAAATAAATACATTACTCAACCAAATCACACTTCATTGGAAAACCATAAGATTCAGATTCACCTTATGCGACGTTACAGACCGGGATTTGCTAAGTGACAGGGGTAGCTTGTTACTAGACCCCGTTATCGGAGGTGCGTTTTGGTAGCTTGACATTCTTAGGGATGGGTAAAATTATTTTGAAATACTAGCTGTATGTTGATATTTTTCCTGTACCACAATTTGTAATAACGGGACTTAACCGCGTATATATTTCTAAAAATTACCTTCAACGTTTCGAGGACAACATTGTCCCCGTGGTCCCGAAGAAAGACTGGCTCCAGTTGACATCAACATCTCTTAGTCTAAGACTTTAATTAAAAGTGTTTACTTTGTAAAACTTGACTGGTAAAAAAAACATTTTTCATTTTTATAAATAACAATTTTCAATCTTTTTTTTTTGGAGTTCAGGGTATTCTGCGGGAAGTGACTGCATTTTCAATATAATGAATATTATATACGAATAAAATATGCTCGTAAATACAGCTAAATAATCGGAAATATTGTTGTGAGATGACATTGACTCTCTATTGACGTAAATAATTTATTTTCCCCTCTATGGGTAAGGTTTATTTCAAAAGCGTTCAGGCCCGGCCCTGCAACTTGAAATATTAGAAAAGTAAAATAGCAACCATATCGTTATTGTTACTGATAATGGTTTCTACTTCTGATGACAATGATTGACAAAAAAACATGTAAAATCTTATTCTAAAAATGGTATAAATATCGACATCATAAATATTTTTACCTATCCCTACCTCCTAAGTACCGTCCTATTATTTAGTAGGCACAACAAGAGTAAGATTGGGACTCGAGCAGAAGCGGTGACCACTGCCTTTGGCCAGATAAATAAATCTTTCAGTGAGAGGCCGAGTCTTCTTCTTTTCGTGTCGAGGTTCCCTTAAGTTTCACACTTGATATGCCCAGTAGGCGGCGGTGTTGACAGCCCTGGGCGTTGCATGCATCAGGTCGAGCTCCGAACAGTAATATGGGCAGGCCGGGTTAAAGAGTATGTTGGAAAGCAATGTCAGAATAAGTCAAATTATCTGCATTAAGAAAAACATAGTTCTGGTTACTTAGTTAGGCCAGGAAATGTGGGGTTAGTGGATTTGAAAGTATTAAGGAGTGGTCCGGAAAAAAAGTAGCCGTGCCTTTTTTGATTTATCTTTTTATTTGTGCCGATTTAGAAGCAGTGTTTATATTTAAATAATCTCTAGATACAATCATACAAAACATAAATACAATCATACTTAAATAAAACAGCGTTTGGAAGTTTTCGTCTTTTGTATTCCATCATACACATAGTTTTTTGAACAGCGTCTTCTGACAGAATTTTTGAGGTGTTTCTCAAAAACATGTTTTTTCTTATAGTTTGATTTGATGAGCTATTTTATACCTTAATAAATTGTCTTTCTTCAATAGTAAACTTTTTTACCTGGCTTCATTTTAAGGTAGTTACAGTAATTTTTAATTAAATGTATTTGCCTTTTTTCATAGAAAATTATCGCCCATAGAAAAATCTTTGTCAGAGGTTAGATTAGAGAGTCTTCCTGACTATCCTAGCTAAAATACAGTTAATTAATGTAGCTTCTTGGTAAGATGAAATTCTGAAAAGCATAAAACGGGTTGTGAAAATGGAAATACAATTGTGGCATTGTAGCGGATGTCGATTGAAGATTGTCAAATTATGTTGTTAAAAAGGTTACAAAGTATGTTGAATTAAAAACGCGAAAACTTAAATATGCTCACATATTCTATTATGATTGTATTTTTATTTATTAGTATTGTATCTACGGATTAATAAAATAAATATACTGCTTCAAAATTAGCACTAAATTAAAAAATACACAAGATTGTACACTGCTACTTTATTTCAGGACCACTCCTTAGGATTTAGGATACTGTGTATCTCAGTAAAATTAATGGTATGGCAGTAGGTAATTATGAATGTACAATACCGGATTTTGCTGAGTCCGAACAACACACTTGCAACGATTTCTGAAAAACCAAGTTAACATCCAGTCCCTGGGGTTCTTGGCGGAAAGCAGGGTCTCTAAAATTTCTTTGGAATTCGTGTGCGCTAGGGAAATAACAATCGTATTGTGTAATACTACACTCATCCCTTTCTTTGGGGTGATAATACTAGCGAAAGAAAAATACAGTATGATTCCATTTTTCTATGCTCTATGCGAGTTACAAATACTGAGGATTTTAACCATGTACATAGTTACATAGTGGTATATTTGTAGATTTGAGTTCCCGATATTGTTTGAAATATACGTATTACGTACATAGTTAATACCTAAATACTCCGTTTTTAATAAATACTACGTAATGTTAGCGACCATGTTGGCTTAAAATCATCTAAGTGGCCCTGGCACAAACTTTACATGATATAAAAAAAATTGATACCTGGCTCGTCGACATGGTTGAAGGCCGGGACGGCTCCGCGGTCTCCGAGCTGCTCCAACCCTGGCCTTCCCGGTTCGATTCTAAAACAAACACTCTGCTTACCCTTTTCTTCTCCACAACAAGTAACTCTCAAAAATATTATTTGCTTCACACTTTTATTTCTCGATACCTTTCTATTGAGCCCTAACTCGATATGATTGCAAAAGTTGCATTCCTTCCTTGAGTTTCTTAGGTCACCTTACGATTGCATTATCAGGTCAGCTCCGTGACAGTTTATTTTTGCATTCATGTAAATTACGAAAGTATGCCAAATTTCAGCTCAATCAGATACCGGGAGGTAGATGAAATATAGCTTACAAAATTCGAAGCCCATATAAATAATAGTATGTAAAAACTAAACGGACGGTGAGACAGACGTCGCAATAGGATCTCATGGCGACATGACGATGACGAGGCTGTCTACACCTAGGAGATAAGAAGCCTGAATCTTTCTTTATATCCATATATAGTATATACTATTTTACCCTTAGCATCAGTTTAAGGTTGAAATTAGAAAAGACTTTCACACTCTTAAGTATATATTTGTAATTAATGGGAAAACCTTCTTGCAAAGTCAGAAGGCAGTCGCTTTCCTAAAAACTAGTGCGATGAATAAAAACAAAGAGAATATATAAATAAAGGGGCTCCGTCTAAGCACTTTTTGTGCTCCAAATTTGGTGGCTAGATGGCGCTGTACGGCCTCATACATTATGCGGTAACTCTAAATGTGGCCCTCTATTAATTTTACACTCTCTTTGATAAAAATAAGAGTAATTATTCTTAGCCATTGAGCCGTGGCAAAAGTCGGGAAAAACGCTAGGAGGATGCTGAAAATCAGTTAACATTAAAAGACAGAAAGGCGACTTACCTGAGTCGGGGGGCTTCGGGGCTGCGCTGTCGCGGCGCGGCTCGGTTGTCGCGCGGTACCGCGCCGCGTCCAGCGGCTCCCGCCCCTCCCCCCACACCACTCGGTCCATCTCCTCGTCCAGGTGAATCTCTTCCCCCTCCGCCTGCACAGAAATAAGCGATAAGGAAAACTAAGATTTCGGTAGTTGACATAACTATAGATGTCATATACAAAGGAAAAAGTGACCTACGCCTGCCTAGGGCTGGGATCGAACCAGCGTCTTCTGCATTCGCGGCACAAAGTACATCTATCCGTTTAATAAATTATGTGCCAGAAACTTTTTTAAGCATAGTTACCTACGTTAACCGCGCACCAATAGTCAAGCGGTTAAATTGCGAAAATTGAGTAGGTACCTGATATACAAAATATTGTATTTTATTGGTCAAATAATCAAGTCATGTGATTTTATTGGTTTAGATAGGTTCTTTCAAATGCATTTCCTAAAACGGACAAATAATGTGAGCATTTGACGAGCTATTTGCAACCTAAATTACCTTTAAAGTTATCAATGCAATCGCTGACTGCGAGGTTCAAAGGGCACTCATATTTTAGGCATACGTGGCTCTACGGCTAGTTAGCCGCAGCATATAGTTATATGAAATATGTTACTAACTGTTTGCCGTAACAAAAGATAGTCGGAATCAATTACGCTTTGTGGAGTTGAAACCGCATTCCGAAGCATGCGACTAAACTACATCTGGACAACCTCTTCATAGAATACACACTTCATTTAAATTGCGGCATTCATTCAAAGTCACGCCGTTTGAATCTTGCCAACCGACAGCATGCTGTTGTACAATTAGCAACACAACCTATGTAATTATTTCCCATTTTCCAATAATAACCAGCAATCAAAACCACTAGGCGCATATGAGCACGAAAAACATCGCCACGGTATCAAAATATGACTACATACATTATTGGGCATCTGATATTTTGTATTCTAAACTCGTATCATATTGTTACTGCTTGTGCTTAATACAGGATGGAAAGATAAGTCGGGCCCTGGAGGAAAACTACCTTAAAACGTTGAGATAGCTCAATTCACTGAAAGGAAACATTCTTTAATTTCTTTAAAGGGACATAACTGCATTTACAATTTTTTGGAAAAGAGTACAGTTTTCAAAAAAGTATTTATTTTGTAATTTTTTCATAAATAATTTTAATGACAATTGATGCCAATCGATCCTGTTTCCAACGAGGATAAAAACTTCTAAATACCAACCAAGTTTAGGGCACAAGAGAACCCATAAATAATAATAATAATATTTTTCATACAATTAGTATGGAAAAAAGTGAAAATTAAGAAAAAAACTGTGAATGCAGTTTTAGTTTTTAGGAAAAATAAAAGAATGTTTCCTTTGAGCGAATTGAGCTTCTCAAGGTTTTAAGGTAGTTTCCCGCCAGGGCCCGACTTATCTTTCCACCCTGTATACACAGTGCCCATGATAATAGAAACACATTGCGATGGACACTGCGAGAGATTTTACGTGTATTATTGATCATAATTAGAGACTAAAATGTCGTATAAACTTTTCTGGTAGTCGCCTAGTTTCAGAATGATCTTTTTTTTATTGTGGGTCAGTGCAAAACGGCTTTTTGATGGCGATGTCGCGCTTTTTGGGGTCTAGTCTAGACATTCTTATTGACAGATATTAAAGTGACAAGGCATACTTCTCAAAAACTATTTTTTTACAAATAAAAATATACCAATTTACTTTAAGCGATAGTTTTACCACTAACATTTACTTATTAAGTGCAAAAACATTTAAAAAAAGGTTTTTCGGCGAAATCGACGTAATATCATATAACATTTATTATTCTGTATGAGTTCAGGAATTCGTGGTTGACATATCTCGCAACTTCATGGGCACCATGTATAAATGACTGATAGATCTAGAAGCTGTAAAATGCCGGGTTAAACTATCATATATTTAAGTCACGATTATATTTTTCACTATGAGCTAGATTAACTAGAGTACAGCATTTTTTCCAAACTATTCAAATTCGCATTATGTTATGACCGCCTTGGCACCAATCGATCCTGTATTAAACTCCCGACACATCACGAGATTCTATTCAGATTTAAGTACATTTTTGTTAAAATGAAAAAAAAATGTGTCAAGGTTTATTATAATTAATTACCTTGACCAATCTTTCTTCGGGACCAAGGGGAAAATGTCGTCCTCGAAACGTCGAAGGTAAATTTAAAAATTATATACGCAGTAAGTCTCATTATTACAAATCTTAGAGGATTCAACCCGGATGGAGTAGCCATGTCTGTCATTTCCCATACATAAAAAGTCTGCCGATTTTTGCGGGGGAGGGGAACGACAAATGTATGGCTATTCGTACGTAACGTACAAATAGCTACGTCAGATAAACGCAGTCTATACATGTGTATGACCACTGGTCATATGTTTTCGGCAGAGGTGAACGCCTGTCAATGGCGACTCCGGCTGGTTGAATTCTCAAAGTTACAAATAGATATGTGTAAAAACCGTGAAAGTTTAAATCAGTGTAACAATAAATTAACTACAATTATACGGTCTTGAAATAACGTATATGTAGACAGTTTTTTGAAATAAAAGAGAATATAAAAATTCATAGTAGGTGTTAGTATCAGGAACGTTATAGGGCACACAGCTATACCGCATTGATTCGAAGATCAATAATGCACAAGGTACAGCCACTGACATTCATACTTGGGCAAATATTTTATTGAAAGATCTCTTTATACCTAGTTGGTTACTAAATTCTGTTACTAGAGTTCTCACTAAATAAATAGGAATAGGTAGCAATATTTTAATTATTAATGTATATAATTTTTAATTAAAGTTTGGTGGGATGGTTGCCGGGGGAATATCCAGGACCCCAGGGAAGAGCTAATGGGAGTTATGTCTCTGGTAGCTGGTTCACGGTTCACCAATGGGCTGGCTAGACTGGCTTTGACTGGGTAGTTTTTAGTCATAGTCATAGTCATAGTCATTTATTCATATAACATTATACATTGCGTTTGAATTTCTCACGATATAAATTTTACATATATTCAATTACAATCAAAATGTATGTCAAGTACTTGTGTGAAATGGGTTTGTTGGTAAAATTCCTACCCTAAAATTCCTCAGAGCTCGGGCACATACTGTCCATAAAATTTGTAGCAAAAATGGGCTTTCATTTGGCCCACTTGTGTATGTGAAATTCACAATCTGGGGCCAATTTGGACTGTTCCAAATATGGGGGATAGATTGCCCCAATTAAGACTATCTGCAGGCAGTTTTGGGGACCTAGTTTAGTACTATAAGTACACATTAAAAGTTTGTGGTGGTAACTGTATACTAACCGGGTTTAATCTTATCTCATATACAACGCATTCAGCATATATATAGAAAAAACACGTACAATGTTGAGTAGTTGTTTCTCGAAAACTATGAGGTTTCTGTAAATCTAATTAGGCTCATTATATTGCAAATGTGGTCTACTTTAAAGTGTCTTTAGGAACTTTTGCCTTTATATACGTCTTTTGTAAGAAAAAAATATCAGAAACCAAAAATAAAACGAAAATTTAGAGTTTTTAAGAATTTTAAATTGACCCGGTGTGATTCTGAGGTCGGAAATTCTTGTGTAATATAAGTATTTCGTCACTATCAACATATTTAAAATATCAGCCATACCTGATTTGATGTGAGGCAGAATGTATCATTTCAATGGATTACCAGCTCATGCCCAGGCTTGGTCGAGCCTTGAACGTTCCACGATCGGCGCAACGTGGTAATTACCACACCGACAGCGGCCGTGACTTCTTTCAGGCCGTGCACGCCGTCGGGTTGACGCGGTTAAGCTAATACATTAACAATACAATAACAACACAACCTATCTCAAACATAACTCCAACACACAACAAACAATCAACCAATATTGAAGTTGTATTGGAGTTGCGTTGGAATATTTCTCAAGGAAATACTGATATTTCTGATTCAGATGTTTATGCCGTAGCTGTATTTCGTTGTTAATGCATTGGAATTGTATTGAAGTTGGGTCGTGTTTATACGAGTACGTGTTTTAAAGTTAGAATACGGCCCAACTACGCAATACAGCTAACGCCCAAAACGTCTGAATATACCGTAAGCCAGGAACAAATTTCATGACCAATCGCGTCCCAGGCGACAACTTGTGAAGTGGTTAAGGGCTATGTATAATGAAGCCTCGTGAAGGTCAGCTGCCGCTCCGTTGGTGGGTTGAGGAACGGCAGCTATTTAATCACTTAAAAAAACGGTTATCGCGTCAAGATTGAAAATTTGTCAGATGATAGTTTATATGCTCTTACAAACAAGAAAAATCGTCAGCCAGCTGTATCTAGGTGGAAAGACCATCAGCTGATGCTCTGAAGATCGTATGTTCACGTGACCAGCTGACAGTCTTTTCACTGCGATACAGCTGACTGACGATTTTTTATATTTATAATAGGATATAAACTATCATCTGACAAAGTTTCAATCGGGACGCGAAGAACATTTTTTGTTAAATCGATTAAATGTCTGCCGTTCCTCAACCCACCAACGGAGAGGCAGCTGACCTTCACGAGGCTTCATTACACATCGCTCTTAATCACGAAATTTGTTCCTGGCTTGCGGTCCAGAATAAGAAGTATCGAAATTTGCTTGAAAATTATTCCGATGCAACTTCAAGATTGCTTGGTTATTTGTTGTGTGTTGTAGTTATGTTTGAGATATATTGTGTTTTTGATCTATTGTTTATGTATTTTAAAATTAGAATACGGCACCAGTGCAGATCCGCTGCCAGATGTTTGAACAATTGGAAAGACGAGTTTCAATTTGTAAAGAGAAAACACTTCAAAATAAATATGTTCATAAGGTACTTAACTTGTAGAATAAGATTTTTAAGTATTTTGTTGAATCAGGCGTAGCATTGTGAACTTAATATGTATCAACCCGTAATACAAATTTGCGTATTTTTGCATGCGTTAATGTCCCTACCTAACCACCGCAAAAATAAATAGGTACGCAAATCGATATAATAAGCCATCACAAATAATCGGCCGACGTTTGAAATGATAGGCTGGTAGTTAAATCATAGAGTGTTACAGTCGACTTTGCTTATTTAGTCCCGTTGTCTGTAATCAAATCTTGCAAGTTAACTTTGACCTACTTACAGTTTTCCAAATAAGCTGAAATTTTGCATGCTTATGTAAATCGGATGACAATGTAATAAGGACTGGTCCGGGAAAAAAAGTAGCGATGCCTTTTCTGATTTTTCTTTTTATTTTGTGCCGATTTAAAAGCAGTGTTTATATTTAAATAATCTGTAGATAACTACAATCATACAAAACATAAATACAATCATATTTAAATGAAACAGCGTTTGGAAGTTTTCGCCTTTTGTATTCCATCACACACATTGTATTTTGAACAGCGTCTTCTGACAGATTTTTTGAGGTGTTTCTCAAAAACATTGTTTTTTCTTATAGTTTGATTTGATGAGCTATTTTAAACCTTAATATATTGTCTTTCTTTAGTAGTAAACTTTTTTATCTGGCTTGATTTTAAGGTAGTTACAGTAATTTTTAATTAAATGTATTTGCCTTTTTTTATAGAAAATTGACAAAGTTGTCTCCCATAGAAAAATATTTGTCAGAGGTTAGATAAGAGAGTCTTAGTCTTCCTGACTATCCTAGCTAAAATGTAGCTTCTTGGTAAGATGAAATTCTGAAAAGCATAAATGGGTTGTAAAAATGGAAATACAATTGTGGCATTGTAGCGGATGTCGATTGAAGATTGTCAAATTATGTTGTTAATAAAGTTACAAAGTATGTTGAAATAAAAACGCGTAAACTTATATACTTATGTATATGCTCACATATTTTATTATGATTATATTTTTATTTATTAGTTTTGTATCTACGGATTAATAAAATAAATATACTGCTTCAAAATTAGCACTGAATTAAAAAATACAGAAGATTGTACACGGTTACTTTATTTCAGGACCACTCCTTATTATTATGACATGGAGCTGATATGATGACGGAGCTGGAAGGTGGTCATAGGAACTCCTTAACTACCCAACATTATCCCATCGTGTTTGAGCTCGTTGCATTCTTCTCGGTGAGCAGTTAGGGATTGTACAAGTAAAAGTACAGTTAGCTAAAAAGCTTGTCACAAAAATGAATTTTTGAAAAACAACTGTTTGACTCTCATTACTTACAGTATTTTTACTGAAAGCTCTATTATAGTATGTTTACAAATAATTGGAAATATTCACGGAAATTTCTAGGAAATTTCACAAGAAATATAGAAATTGGAAATTTAAGAGATATAACGTTTCAATGGCCATACAAAACTGGAAGAATTTTCCGAATAATTTTGCTAACAACTGAAGGCAGTACAATTTTTACTATTGAAAAGTAAAAACCGGCTAAGAGCGTGTCGGGCCACGCTCAGTGTAGGGTTCCGTAGTTTTCCGTCCGTCACAGTAAGTATCCCCACTTAAGAGTTAAAATAACACCGCCATGTAGGATTATGATATGAGCGTTCCACGTACAGCGACATCTATCGGCAAATTAAGTAAACTATTGCGCGCGAGCTTAAAGTATGGAAGATGATTTTTATGGGATAATTCTTTATTGCGTGAACCGATTTTCACCGTTTTTGCTTTATTTGAAAGCACGTCATTTCATTGTGATTTTTTAGAAATTACAGGTACAATAAACACCTGCTTATACGGTTAAATTACAAACTTAGTTCAGAAATTATTTTGTAATTTTTTTTCAAAAACTATTCAAACTATCAGGTTAAAAATAATTTTCCTAGAAAGTTTTTATAAAGTTCTACTTTTGAGATTTTTTTCATATTTTTAAAACTTATGGTTCAAAAGTTAGAGGGGGGGGGACACATTTTTTTAAACTTCTGTTGCGATTATTTCCGAAAATATTTACATTATCAAAAAATGATTTTAGTAAACCCCTATTCATTTTTAAATACCTAACTAACAATATATCACACGTTAGGGTTGAAATGAAAAAAAAATCACTCCCCACTTTACGTATAGGGGAGGTACCCTAATAAAACATTTTTTTCCACTTTTTATTTTACCACTTTGTCGGCGTGACTGATATACATATTAGTACCAAATTTCAGCTTTCTAGTGCTAACGGTCACTGAGATTATCCGCGGACGGACGGACGGACGGGCAGACATGGCGAAACTATAAGGGTTCCTAGTTGACTACGGAACCCTAAAAATTGTACCGCCACTTAACGCTGGGATAACTGGACACTTAAGGTATGATATATTCATAGTAATTACATATGATTCTTTGCGCATATCAGCATAGCAAGGCCAAAACCAGATTTCTCCTTGAAAGGGTTTATATGGGGCATCGGCAATCGCATATTCTCGTAGCCGTTTGCAGATATTGCTAAAAATGTATGTAGTAATGTAACGATCTTGGGGATTATGAAAATATGTTTCGTGTAAGCGCCTTTTTTCCATTGCAAGATCAATATCAACGCGCTTATATTAAAACAGAACTTTTTAATGAGCCGCGTTTCCCGCCTTTTTATTGTAAAATGTCGTGACAATGACCAAGCCGCATACCTACAGCCAAATAATATGCAATTTGTCACGTTCGAAATTCGAATACGTACAGGGCGTCGATATGAGACCGGGAGAAGTTGTGTGTACACATACACATGGTATTTTGACCCTGTTGAGCCAAGTGAATGTTTTTGAAAAAAGAAATATATTATATTATATAATACATAAAATACCCAAAATTGGTAGGTGTCTCTATCTGGGAAGTATAAAAATATATATATTGAAAAATTCAAAGTGAAAATTTGACTACTTATAAGGATATTAGGAACTTAATTTATTTTTAAATAAGACATCTAGTTTACTTACATAATGTGTATATAAAGAATAGCTTCAGTAGTTTAGATTAAAAAAAAATGAAAACCATTTTCCTATTTTTTCTTTTTTTTTTCTAAATAGCCTGCAGCATTTTAGGTTTAATATTTAGTGAAATAACACCTTACATCTGGGGTAATAAATTGGCAAATCGGCAATCATTTTTGCTTCTGGGGCCGATGCCCCATACAAACACGGGTAATCCCTTTTAACAGATATTTTTATGATGCCGCAAAGCTCCTATAACAGAACTTTTTGGAGGAAAACGGAGTTGAAACTTGATTGTTTTGTCGCACTGAAAAAAGTTTAAAATTAGGTAAGTATACTCTCCAACAGCTTCACAAAGTATGTCAATGTTGCAAGAAAGTACTGCAGGTAAAAATACCTAAGCAGGTCAAACAATAATAGTAGTCTTATAATGTGAATAAGTAATCGAAGTTGAAAATACTAGTCCTTGAAGTTATAAAGTGGCCTTATGAATCAGATTGAACACGAATTTAAATATATATTGCAGTCCAGTTGCCCTTGGTTTATAGTTAACTTAAAAGTGACTAGTTTCACGGTTCTTTAGTGTAGTTGTTATGTTTGTGGACCAACTTATGTTAGACAATAAGACAGTCGAAATAACGTTTTTTTTGCGAATACTGCGGCTAAGCCGGCTTAAAACCCTACGACCGCGCAATCGTATGGCACTGATAGATTCAATCGACCTTCAAAACGTATTAACGTAATAGGCATGATGATTTCTTTCATTTATGGTATCAATCAATTTGATTCCTTGTAAGGATCAAATGTCAATTTATATATTTATTACCAATTTCGTTAAAGCAACATAAAAGTCACAAATGAGAGTCAAAGTCTCACATTCGCACTTGGCGCTCAAAAAGCTCCTAATCAAAATTATATTAAACTGTGACGTCACGGTTCCATAGTCGCCCTCTTGAAAGTATGGAAAAATTATGAAATAGCTACTTAGCTACTTTGACCGTGAATTATTGCGTTTTATTTTACCATACAATTTATTTTACAGTAAAATGAGAGATATCGTTGTCTTTTTTTAATTCGTTCTTTTAAAAAATCATATTTTTTTTATCGATCTGTATGACCCAAATGTTCTTTTCGTGGTTCTCCTCCATCGATGAGTAGCTGACAGATCCCCGAATCTATAAATTAGAAGTATAGCAAGCTCACTAGAAGAGGGATTGCGTTGCCCTTCTTAATGTGTCATATTTTACGGAGCTAATTTTCTGTCTATTTAATCTGTAGACCCGCGGGGACCATTAGCTCGTCCCTTCGAGTTGCGAGATAGACTATCTTTTTCTAATTAGTACAGTGCGAAAGAGATGGGACATTCTATGACGCGACTTAACAACTACCTAGTTGGTTACTTAGTTCTGTTACCAGATTTCTGACTGATAAAATATAAACAAAAGTTTGAAAATCAAAAATTATAGTAATTATCTAATAGCCTAATATCTAATGAACATAATATGGTATAATAATATACAAATCAGATGAGAAATTTATTGAAAATCCTTGTAAAGCACAAGATTGCCTGAAGACGCAAACACGCGGTAAATTTAAGAAAATAAAACTTTACAAAAGTACATCAAATAAATATTTCACCTTTGTTTAGAAGGTTCCATTGCTTGTTTGTAAGAAACCTATTTATTAGAGGTAATTGCGTGACACCATTTAATTTTCTTGCGATTTTATCCCACATTTGAAATATTGCCTTTTTGAAATTTTTTCACAAAAGACATAGATTTAGACTGCTATGGAACAAGCAGACTTGCAACGTATACGTGTATTTTATCGGATAGCCTCACGTGAACTATACATATACCAAATTGAAGCCAAAGAATATAGCTACCGAATTGTGTAAGATTGATGCGTCTTAAATGTGATTAAAAATAAATAGGATTTAAAATCAACGTGATCAAGGAGCGTAATTTTGACGTATATTTTTCACGCCTTTTTCCGAGTGTTATAAAGAATTCTGAAAAACTGCGACAATAATTTTCAATTCAATATATTGTAATCTATTGACTATTAAATAAGCTTTTAAATTACGTACATGAATAATTAAAATGTTGCTACCTATTCCTATTTATTTAGTGAAAACTCTAGTAACAGAACTTAGTAACTGACTAGGTATAGTCTTGCTAAATAGCACTCCATTGAACATCGATATCACAAAAACGCCATAATTGATCAATCAACAATAGTGAATGAATAATTTATTCATCGTGTATGCCTCATGCTCACGCATAAACTATTAAGTATGGAATTACTCTTTAGTTTATCGAGTTTGTTTACTCCTTTGTATGTATAGTGAACTTTATTGTTCACAATATAATAAGGGTGAAGTTGGTAGAATGCGGCGCATTTTGCTTGTACAGAAGGTTAGATGCACAGTTAGTTACGTCAATATCATGGAAATATACATCAGATTTGTATATTTAGAAAGACCCGCTCTCGGAAATCAAAAATAAGAGTATACGCGCTACGCCGTCGTAGGCTTCTACGAGTGACATCCAGATATATTTAGGTATAAGTTACGATATTTGTAACGGCCTCCTAGCCTAGTCGCTAGCGACCCTGCCTATGTACTATTGGGTTCAGAATTGCATGGCCAATTTATGAATGAATTCATTGATAAATTGACCATTCAATTTTGAACGTGATGGTACGGAGACCGAGGAACCCTTTCCGCGATAAAAGCCTTTCAATGGGCGTCCTTTTAACATGGCTAACCCATTGAAAGACTCCAGTTTGAACTGCTAGCCCATTTGACTACCCCTTACCGAAAAACTTAGCAACAAATAAAGCTAGCCCTTTGCAATTGCTTACTGCTGTCTCGGGTTCGAATCCTGGTCCGGGTATTTGTTTGTAAGTTTTACGCATGTTCTCAATTACTCATAACTTGTAATATTTCGCGAGTGTAGAATATCTCTTGATAACCACGTATCTAATGTTTTCTTTAGCACGAATTATCTACCTGTGAATGCATGAAGGCTCTTGTATTCTTCCAGAAGTTGATTTAATTAGTTAGTTTTATTAATAATACTGTTATTGAAACCAAGTTAGTTTAATTCACTTCTTTCATGTTTAATATTTCTTATTATTTGTCCGTAATTAATAATAAAAAAGTGACCAATATTTCCATTGGTGTAAAAAATACAAAATGTCACTGCATACATCGAATAATTTATCGCCAAAACGATACCATTCCGTCAAACATCTTGCGATAGTTTACAAAGAGCCGTACAGTTCGATACGCTTAGTCAGTACGGCATGTTCGCGGCTACTGGGGTATTGCTACAACGGAAATCATTCACAACCATCACATTCATTTTGATCCGAAAAGACCAGTATAAAAAAGGAATAGCTGGTGCGATTTGGTAGGCTCGGTCGAATGTATCAATCAAATACTTAGAAGGTACAGTGTTTAGAGGCTTGAAAGTGAAAGAGTTGAAAGTGAATCGAGTTAGTCCGAGTCTGATATCTTCTCTGATAAATTACATAATAGCTTTTCCCGACTACTGCGAGGAAAAAAAAACATTTTACACTATTTCCTACTTGTTTCCACTTGTTCTCACCTGTTCCCACTTGTTTCTACCCCTTTTCCTACTTATTCTCACCAACTTCCACTTGTGCCCACTTGTCCTCACTTGTTCTCAGTTGTTCCCACTTGTGCCTAGTTGTTACCTACCATCCTATTTCCCACTAGTTTCCACTTAGAGCCATTCCCATTTTCCTTCTGACCCCTTTTTCCACTTCTGGGCACTGGAGTGAAAAAGCACTTTGTAAAAATATCTTGACACAAAAGCTAGAAAAATACTTCCATAAATCGAACTTATCGCACGCTAAACTATTTACAATACCACTTAAAAAAGCAGCGTTAAAGAGCTCAGATCCAGAATTAATAGTAAGAAATATTGGTATCAGGTTACACTGGCGAAACGTAACGTTTGATGAATAGACTTGCTGAAATATTCACGGTTTGCCGTGATGTGACGTTAACGAGCTAGGATTAACAGCTAACTATATTGTACGCTAAGCAGGCTGTATGGTTACCTATATTGTAGGCGTATTAAGTATAACTTAAAAAAACTTGTAGACATGACTCAACTTCGCACCGATTGTAACTTTGAAGGAACGGTAATTGAATCAGTTAGTGATACGAAATTCTTGGGAGTGCAAATTGACAACAAATTAAAATGGTCTGCTCATACTGAGCTAATATGTAAAAAGCTCCATCAATATGCCTTCGCTTTGTACAAACTTTCTAAGCAAGCTAGTACGGAGACGGTGATGGCATATCATGGTTTCGTTGGCTCAACCTTACGCTATGGGATCCTCTTTTGGGGTAATTCAAAACACAGGAAAGCCGTTTTTGTAGCACAGAAAGGATGCGTGAAGGCTATTCGAGGACTAGTAATGACTGACAGCTGTGTGTTTCATTTTAAAGATTTAAATATTTTGACAGTTCCGTGCCTCTATATTTTCGAAATTACCATGTACATTAAAACAAACCCATCCCTATTCAAGACGATCTCCGAGGTATTTAATAGAAATTCTAGATCATAATCTGTTTCCTGTTTCCGCAAATATTGCCTTAATGCGCAAAAGTGTATTCGGCTTAGCTAGTAAGATTTATAATAAATTGCCTTTTGATATTAGAATGTAACCTACAAATCAATTTAAACATAAACTCTTGACATTTTTAATTGAAAATTGTTTTTATACTATTTCTGAGTTTTTACTGTAAAACTTTAATAATTCAATAATATGACGTGACTTTTAACATTAACAATTAGTTATGTATATATATTTTTGCATGTTAGTATATAAGAACAATATTTAACAAGTATTTGTACGCCATCAGGCAGGGTATAGTGCTACATACATTAATTGTCTACCACCACTGTAATCAGATTGACATATACTCACAAATAAAAACACTTTGAACACTTCAATACAATACAGCTAACGCCTAATCAGATATATCAGAATTAATGGCTTGAAAACTATTCCGATGCAACTCCAATACAACGTTAATATTGGTTGATTATTTTATTACTTCTGTATTGGTGCCGGATTCTAATTTCAAAATACATTAACAATACAATAAAAATACAACATATATCAAACACATAACTCCAACACACAACAAACGTTCAACCAATGTTGAAGTTGTATTGGAGTTTGAATATTTCTCAAGAAAATTCTGCTATTCTGATTTAGATGTTTAGGTATGCCGTAGCTGTATTGAGTTGTTAATGCATTGGAGTTGTATTGAAGTTGGATCGTGTCTATACGTGTTTTAAAGTTAGAATACGGCCCTTGGAGTTATGTTTGAAATAGATTGTGTTTTTAATGTATTTTGAAATTAGAATACGGCACTAGGTACTAAGTGGTAGAAATCCCGTTTTAGCGATAAGACCGCCCGTTGTTCACCCTTTAATTTGATTATATGCATTTTTTGTACTGGTATTCTTTTTGAGGTGTTCAATCAGGAGTATTTGTATTGTATTGTGGGACGGTATCAACCACAAGTACTCAGACTCAGACGTTTCATTGACGCGCTGTAGTGCTATAATGGCGGCTATCACCGCATGTGTATACTGCTGTCTCGTTCACCCATCCAGTTGCGACGCGCGTGTGATAACCGCGTAAATGGCTTGAACGGAATATAGTTTGTGATGGGATTTAAGTTGAAGAGACAATCCATATTAAAAGGGCCCTTATGGCGGCAGGTGCTTACATTGTATTCCTGTACGGAGTCAATATAATTTTCAAGCAATAAACACATAAACACCAGTCATCATAAGGGGCCTTTCACAAATTCTGGATTACATACTTAATGTGGGTAACATACATCAACAGTACGCACTGAGGATAGTGAGGACGCGTAAAGAATATCTAGCCATTTTGACAATATTTTGAGTAATTTGAGTATCGCACTTTCACAGTTTGAAACGATTTATTATACTTATCACGTAATTAGTATTATTATGGGCGATAAAAATTACTGGTCGCTTTTATTGTTTGCCGTTTACGGCAAATTATGTCACGATATTCTGGTGCGTTCACATGTATGGTCACGTTTGGTGGGCTGGATGAATCTGTCTCATAGAACGAAACCATGCATGTGGACGCACCAGAATATCGTAACGATAATTTGCCGTCCACGGCAAAGCATAAAAGCGGCCATTTATGTTAATATTGACAGCAGTAACAGAAGTTGTAAGTTACTAAGAAATTGTAGAGAAGAAATCGCGAGCGTTTTGAAATTAAAATAGAATTTTCCAAATAGAGTTACTAGACCTCTTTCCGTGTATATTTCACAATTTGATGACGCCAGACGGGTTATCCGGTTTCGTGTCGTGTAATGTCTAAGCTTAGTTTTTATATTTCCAATACTAAAATATAACTGAACAAACTTAATTCTGGTTTTGTATGTACATAGGTAATATATAAAATTATATTCCGTACAAGTTCCAAGGGACTCAGTGGCTAGCCAAGCGCTCGGAATACCAGTGCTTTCTGATTACGTATATTTGTTTCGGATCTCGGTGTCTCAAGTTAAGCTGGTTAGAGAGCGTTTGACTCGCCTGCGCTAGGCGCAACATTACCGGACTTTTTTCGTATATGTTGATATTGATCCATATAGAAGTAATTCAATAGAAACTCTACGAGCCGAGGTTCAATCCTGTATCCTTTGAATGGAACGTAGGTAAATCATTAGCCAGGGGAAAATGAGCACCTGTGTATGTTGTTGAAAACGTCTTATCGAGCATCTGCGAACAGTAGGGGAAACTGTTCTACCTTGGACATAGTTTTACCTAGGTCAGTCGACTTTATCTCGAAACCAACTGATTCTTTTAAAATATTTTGAATGCCACTTTTACCCTTTTTGCCAATGCCAATTTTGAAAAATCCTTTCTTAGTGCTCCCCTAGACCTTTTAAGGAACCTATGTGCCAAATTTGAAATCTCTAGACCCAGCGGTTTGGGCTGTGCGTTCATATGTCAGTCAGTCAGTCAGTCAGTTTCTTCTTTTATATATTTAGATTCTTTTATCAAATTTAAGTTTAATTACGAAATTTGTAAAGTAATTATGAATCTACGTTGTGCCTTGGACACCTAGCATTTGTTGTACAGTCACCGGCAATAGTATCTTCCTACACGAAGGCCGCAAAAATATGTGACACGCTCTTATGACCCTACAGTGTCACATATTTTTGTGGTCTTCGTGTAGGAAGATACTATTGCCGGTGACTGTACCTTGAACATATTTGCTGTAAAAACTATAGGTGGGTAGAATACTTTTTTAATTTATACCACATTGAGTACGTAACACCATGAAATGCTGGCAATTGCATACTAAAGGTACATCATAAATAATCATAATTTTAAACTCCAAAATATACTGCGAAGTATCATTCTCAATTACAAAATATTTCTAACACTTAATTCGCTTTCTTGTATTCATATGTGTAAAACCGAACATAATAATATGTTTTATATACTTTGTGTAGGGGAACCTATTCTACCATTGATAGTTTTTTATTTCGATTTTTAGAAAAAAAAACCTGCCTGCTCGCCAAACGTGCAACTTTCTAAATATTGACTATTAAACTACATTTTTCCACGGTAAAAGAAACCATTACTTATAACATTAATTTTTGTAATTGAATATGGATACTTAATAATATTTTTTGTAGTATCAAATTATGATTATTTATGATGTAGCACGAAATAGCCGACATGAAATGCTGTAATTTATTCAAGTAGACTTCGGTAGACTGAACGCAGAACCATAAATGAAAAGATCATTCTTACATACCCACGTATATTTTTTTGACTATGTACAAATTAAGCAACAAATGCTAGGTGTCCAAGGTACAATGTAGATTCATTATTACTTTACAAGCTTCGTAACTAAACTTAAATTTGACAAAAGGATTAGCTATAGTTACCATTTGGTAGTTGATTTGGATAAAAATAAAAGTGATACAGGTTACTTTTGTAATCTTATTTCGTTCAGCAACTTTTGTTGCTGACCGTACTTATATGGGTACAATGGGGAAGGGTTGAGACCTTCACATCGGGCTGAGTCCCAAGTAGGGTTGCCAGGCCCGAAAACAGAAAAGCGTCCGGCTTATATTAGCCGGACAGTTCACCCTAAAAGCCGGACATAACTCTAGGATACCTCTATCGGGGCTTTGATTGTGCTCGACTTTCGACTCGCGCCGCTCACGCGTCAGTCCGACAAGAAGCCTGACAACGACAAAGCCGGGATTTAAGGAAGGGTCAATTTGGCCGGGCACTTCCTTAAAAATCCAAAGATGTCCGCCTAAAACCGAGCACCTGGCAACCGTATTCCCAGTGCTCCCTAGAATACGTTGTGTTGCGGGGTTATCCTGAGGGACCTCAAATTGCAGGGATTCATATAAAAAGGCGTGTTATGCGAGATATCAAATTAAACGTGATCGTATTTAGCGAGTTCTACTGTACATCAGTTTATTAAAACGCGAAATCGCTACGCTCATTCTACGCTCATCGCGGCACATTGGGGTGTTCGTATTTGAATAACGTAAATGAATCGTTCCTGTTATGTATACCTAAATTGACAACATTTCATTTTTTTGAGTGCTACTTGTTATTGTATGGCCCGAAAGAACTCACAATTTCAAGAGACCCGTATTTTTTTATTTTTGCGAAAATCCATGTTTTTTAGTGGAAAAATCCATTTATATTATTACTTGGGCAGAAAGGGCGTATGTAACAGTCGTCGAAGTATCGGCTAAATGACGTCACATGTTGTGTTTCATACACTGAAAAAAACGTTGAAATAGTTACATTGATTGACATTTATGTAAAAACCATAGCGTGACCATAGTGCACTTAAACAGTTTGACATTTGAAGCACAAGATAAACGTCAAAACTTAAAATATCAAACCGCTAACTTCGAAAGATATCTTAGGCATTGTTGAAAATGCCTTGCATTACATATTGCCTAATGAAAACTTACAATAGCAACACATCTTAATAGCCCAGTTATTTACTGTTCTACCATCAGCTGAGGGAAGTACCTACTATCTGAGACTATATACAGATGGACCTGAGGAGAGGCCCATCTTGTTGTTTTTCTTGCGCCGATGTATGTCATTATGTTGGTTTGTTTGTTATTGTAAACATTACATTGTGTGAGAATGTATATTTTATATTAGGCCACGTTTCCACCACAGATGTGCTAGGTATATGAAGGTATCCGCCTAATGAATAACTGAACGAAATTAAAATAATTTTATTATAATATACCTTTTATTTCTCCCCTGATTAACACATGGTGAATTTTACTTCACTTCGTTTTTTTGAGATTAGAAATTGCGTAAACATAGAAACAGTAGTTGCCAACCTGTTCTATATGTTCAATTTAAACACACTGCAAGCACACCAACAAACGATTAGTTAACATGATTAAGAGTTCATATTTGTGAATAAATAATAACAATTTGCAGATTAAATAATCCAGTGCAACAATAAAAACACAATTTCGTTTTGATTGTCACGTTAGAGACACGTGAAAATGAAAAACTGACCTGAGAGTGATGCACGTACGTTCTAAAACGAAAATTTAATATATAGTTTTTTATCAGTATTCACGAGAATTATTTAATTGACGATCATAGTATGCACTTATTTATAAATATTCGTAAATGAAATTGCTTCTAAAGGTTATTTAAAAGTTTTATTATATAATACTAAATAATAAAACAATTGTCTTACGTGATGGTAAAAGATTTGGTGGACTACGAGGTGGCTTTTCTTGTTCTATGTCATTCGGACCTGCCTCTGGTTGCACAATAACCCTCTAACCAAACGCACAATCATAGAACAAGCAAATACCTTTACGTAATAAGAATCACAATAAGCTTTAAAAACTATCCAGGTATGGCTGAGAGATACTAATGAAATGACAGATGGCGCGAGAAAATATTTTAAATCGAACCATCCGTTTCGAACCACTTCTTGTATTTTATTGTGCAACATTCACAAGAACATTAACAATGATAAAAATAAAATATTTCGTGCATATAACTACTACCAAAACATTATTAAATACTTAATAAAACATTTACAAATACGTAGGTATGGCTTTACTATAAATACAAATATATTTAAGTAAGTATGTTTAATGACGGCGTAGGTACTTTGACAGTTGTGAGATGTATCGTGCCTAATAAAGAACCCTGTACATCGTTCTGTCAACATTTTTCTAATCTCAAAAAAAACGAACTTATAAGTACAGGAAAGATATTTAACTTATTATTGACAAGTCAGCAGAAAGTACTTAAGGACCTACTTAGGATACAGGTTTAAAAATGACAAGTGTACTAATAAAATAAGTACTTTATTTCCTATAAAATGTAATTTATTTACCACAATCCAAAACAACTTTGGCTCGTGACATTTTAATTGATATAATTTCTCAGTTTTATATGTAAAGGGACATTTCAACTTGAAAGCCAAATCGTCACAGATTTCGTTTGGCGAAGCACAAACAGTCATCCATTTTATGATTGTTGGCTTCTTCGAGAAACTCTTGAAGATTTGGGACGTCAGCATCACTTCTATACTGTTTTCGTTTACAAATAGTAAAGGAACATGAGGCTGCACTTAATAAAGGCCTTTGCCAGTTTGTACATAAGAACTCCGCGAAGATAACGAAGCTTCGGTACCTCTTGTGCCAAGCAAATTATATTTATCCGAGCTTTGCAAAAACTCACGCGCGGTAAGCTCCTGCTGTCAGCTTTGACAAATCTTTCTGAGTTTCTCGTGTCCGCTTCGTTATAGAGGTATTGGTCAATACTCAACCGGGGTATTTTCCGAGGATTCCTTAAATTCCATCGTCAGGTCGTCGTAAAAGAAAGCAGTCCGGGATCCGTGAAAAAGCGAAAATCGTAGTCTTCGTTGAAGAATGCAATCCGGGGTATGTTAAAAAAGCGAGTTGTGGTCGTCGTAGAAGAAAGCAGTCCAGAGTCCCTGACAAATCGCAACACGTAGATAATTAAATTAATCCAAGGAAACGTAAATTATTCAAATTGAAACAAATATTCGAATTGAAAGAATTAACTGTCAGCTGTCCTGTCACCCTCAGTAGTGTTGTAATTGTCAAAGTTGTCAAACGGAAACCCGGAAGATAAGGTTTTTTCATAGTGGTCGTATTGAATCAGCCGTGTGACGTCATTTTCCGGTTTACATATTTTGGTGATTTTTCCAAAAATTACTGAAAAAAAAAATCAAAAAAATGGTTTTTGTGTTCTACAAGTGTATTTCTCGAAATGGTTTTCGATTTATAAAATTTGGAAATTTTGAAATATTGTCAATTGTACGAGTATATGCTGTTAAAGAAGTAATCACTCAAATGTAAAAGTCAATGTCATGTATGTCACTGTAATCAAATAACGTAAACAATATGCATTTATTTATTCATAAAGCTGGCGACAAGGATGGGATATTGCAAAAGAGACTCTAAAGGATGTTGAATATAATAACCTTCTTCAAGCGTTGATGTCAGGCACAACAGTACGACAATATGGTTATAACGACAACAAACTCAAGATGGATGTCTCTTAAAGGGAATGCGTGTCATGATACCAGAAACATTGAGAAAGCACGTGTTAGAGGAGCTACATTCAGGACACCTTGGAATGGTGAAAATTAAATTATTGTCTCGAGGCTACGTTTATTGGAAAAATGTGGACAATGACATAGAAGAAGAAGTAAGGAACTGTCGTCACATGTCACACTGCATCACTGGGAACCACCGATAGGCCCTTGGCAACGACTTCATATAGATTTCGCGGGACCACTCAAAGACGGGACTATTCACTGTTCATAACCGTGGACGCTTGCACTAAATGGGTCGAAATTTTCCCTACTCAACTAGCACTTGGTGCACAAAAAAATGACAGGAACTTTTTGTTACATTTGGTTATGCCCTCACTCTTGTCTCTGACAATGGGCGGCAATTCGTTTCAAGAGAATTCGAAGATTTTCTTAAAGATAGAGGGGTGTTACACAAGACATCAGCACTATATCACCCGGCAACTAACGGTCAGGCGGAACGATATGTCCAAACTACGAGTATAAAGAAGGCACTTCATAGCAAGCATTTTGAACCAGGTAATCTACAAGACAAGATACTGGCGATCAAGGAACGACTATTGAGTCAAAGTCAATGTCATATATGTCACTCTAATAAAATAACGTAAACAATATGCATTTATTTATTACGAATAATTAGTAAATACATAAAAGTTCCATTACAAGAGAGACTTTAATATTGGATTTTTACCCTTCCGTTTTTATAAAGAGATGTAAACTATATATACTTTATACCGATTTAATACCAAAGGAGGTCAGGTTATTTCTAGATCTGGTCATCTGGCAGCTGTAAAGTGGTAGAGGTCAAAGAATAAAAACTACTCCAAGAAAACACATTTTAGATTTCTTGGTTTGATGCAAGATTATGAGAAATTATATACATAATTAGATTACATCATTGCCAAAAGTTTCTGTTGGGGGAAAGTAGTGCCAAACGACGTATAACGTAATTCGTAAGTTGTCGCCTACTGTTTTTGTTTCCGTAATAATACGCAATGTTTTTTTGTTCTAATATTAAAATATAGGCACCGTCCTTTATAACAGAGACAAGTTCGGCAATTTTTATCTAGTTTGGTATTACTATTTCCCAATTCCAAAATTTTGCTAGTCTGTCACTCTGACCTCCACCCATTTAAAGCTGCCAGATGCCGGGATCTAGCAATAAGGATATAGCAATCTAACCAGACGTTTTTGGATGCTCTCATTATTGTGTCATATCGATGTGGCCAGCTCTTGGTCTATAACAAGATTTAAAGAACATAAATATACGGCGTCGATCAACCGAAATAATCCCAACAAGGCCTCCCCTCTGGGTTGAAAGGTCAAATGGCAGTTCGCTTCGTAAAAATTAATGCCTACGCCAATTCTTGGGTTTAGGTTTTCGAGCGGACCCCAGGCTCAATAGAGCAAAAAAACTGGGACAAACGCTAGGAGAAACGAGATCAAGCGAAATAACGGTTAACTATTTAGAAAACGGCTGTATTTTAAGGTCGTATAAGCTCGCAATTCTGATATACGATTTTAAGCTAACATGCTCATTAACATTACAAAAACTGTTTAAAACGGGGAAACTTACAAAAATACCCATACACGGTAAATACCCCGTTTTAAACAATTCTGATTTTGTATGAAAAAAAAACCGGTATTTTTGTATATTCTAAAGCCCTCAGTGAGATGCTTTTCTCCTTAATTTTGCATATTGTTATAGAGATAACTATTTAATATAGCTAAGATAGCTATCTGGGTCAACGAATTAGTCTCGCGATCCAGCGAGGAAATGCTGCCAGCATCTTCGGTACCATGCGGCAGGGACCGTATTTAAATACTAGCTGTGCCCGCGGCTCCGCCCGCGTGGAATTCGGTCAGTTAGCGGGTAATTCACCCCTAATTTCTCTCCCGCTACCCTGGAGGCGGAACTTGAAGTAAAGTTGACAGATGGATACGCTAGAGGACAGTAGTCCTAATAAAATATTTTACAATTACCACTAAATGAAACTACACTGATAAATGAATCCTTTTTTTTATTAATTTTTTTTGGCATGATTTAAACGACATAGAGAGTATAGTAGGTGTATATCGGACGATACAGGACCACTTTTGTTTTTATACGTTTATGTCTACTGCAAATATCATCCAAATCGATCCTCCCGTCAAATCAGTCAAAGCATGAAAGGTAAGAACAGGCGCAGTTGTGATTTTTTTCTATTTGAGGTGCACTTGGAGGAGGGAGTTCCATGACCCATGCAAATTTAACTCAATCGAGTGTAGTGGCTACCCCAGCCCCCCCCCCCCCTTTTAGACGTTTGAACTTTTATAGGCTACGTATAACCTGGCTGGGGATTTTCTGGAATTGGAATTAGTAATCCTTAAGGGGTGATTTCCGGGATAACAATGGAAAAAAAATCGGCCAAGAGCATGTCGGGCGATGCTCCGTGTAGAGTTTCGTAGATGCTGCCCTGTTACAAAACATCCGTTCAAAAGGTCGTTTATTTGGCGGCGCTTACGTCATTTTACTATTCGGCACTTCCTTTCACTATGCGTTTTTGACTAATAATTCAAAAACGGCTGGACCGATTTTATTGAAAGTTCTTATCAGGCCTCACCAAATTTCAGCTTTCTAGTGCGAACGGTAACTGAGCTAGACCGCGGACAGGACGGACATGGCGATATAACTGTCACGTAATAAGGCCTAATTATGTACAGAAGCATACACTGCTTTACCTACACACATATTAAAAATCCATTGAAACCATTAGAATGACCGCCATTACACCGCCATGACCAACATTATTGCGCCGGCGGTCGGAGGGGCGAATTTTCATTACGTTACCGTAGGTAATGAATTTTCATACGTTTTTACCACACTGTCACAGATAATACACTGATGTTACGTTACTGGTTGCAATAATGTTGGTAATTAATTACATACGGTTCTGAACGCGGAATAAAGGATTTATGATATTGGTGTAGATCAAGATATTTATTCGTCAATGTAAGCACATTACAATGCACTAATGAACGTCAGAGAAAAATAAAATACGTGAGTGTCGTGGAAAGTATGTGAATCGAGTGCGATTGGAACGAAGTTATGTTATTTAATTTTATTTCATTTTGACTTTTTCGTAAATTTTGTAGTTTTAATTTTGCATTTTTTTGAAATTTTGGATGATTTGGAAATTTTGGAAATTTTGAAAATTTTGGATATTTTGGAAATTTTGGAAAGTTTGGAAATTTTGAAAATCTTGGAAATCTTGGAAATTTTGGAAATTTTGGAAATTTTGGAAATTTTGGAAATTTTGGAAATTTTGGAAATTTTGGAAATTTTGGAAATTTTGGAAATTTTGGAAACTTTGGAAATCTTGAAAATCTTGGAAATTTTGGAAATTTTGGAAATTTTGGAAATTTTGACATTTTTGACATTTTCGACATTTTTAGAATTCTCGACATTTAAGGTTCTCGACTTTTTTCACTTTTATCACTTTGTCACTTCTCAATTTCACTACACTTCACTTCACTTTATTCTATTTTATATATTTTTTATTCCATTCCATTTTACATGTTTCTCAATGGTATGGGTGTCGCGTTTCCGTGACGTGACGCTTTTTCGTGACTGTCACGTGACTTTTTTTCGCCTTGGCCGGATCCGCGAACCGTCCGATAAGGAACTTCGTTCCAAAACTACCACCGGTTCTAACCCTACACCTCTGGCCCAAGAAGTATTATGACCGAAAAGAAATTCGACGGGACTTATTTTTTTCAAAACAGTAATACATTATTAGATCTTAAAGATACAAAATAAGGCGTAGTTCTTCAAGAAGACATATCAAAACAGGTTGAGAGACAGATAATGTACCTATTGTTTAATTATAAAGAAAAATAAATCCTAATCTGACTGCTTCACAAAACGTTTGATATGTTTATCTACACTCACATCGTAAGTTCTCTAAAACGTGTTCGAAAACGGTAGGCAATGCTAGCATTACCACAACTGATTTTACTATGATAAGCTTTTTATCTGTATCAGTAACGTAATTTTAACTTTACATGCTCAAATATTGATGTGTTATGAGTTTTGATAACATAATGTACACCTGCACGCTCCCGCGCGGCCGCCGATATGCGCCCGCGCGACCGCCGGCACAATCGAGTTGGCCATGGCGGTGCAATGGCGGCCATTCTATGGTTTCCGAATAATGCATTTAGGATAAATAATATGAGTGTAGATAAATCAGTGTATGCAACTGTACGTAATTAGGCCTTAAAACACTCGTGTGATCTTATTACTCGAGAAACCACACTCATGTTTTAAGGACCCTTATTACGTAACAGTTACATAAACTACTATTTCCTACCTAAACGGTGTCCTATAAATGTTAGATTATTTTGTAGTAGTTTTTTGGTTTGGGCCATGCATCTTTGTACGTCATATATAGTCCTCGAACCTGCAATAACCCTTTGACATTCATGACATTTTCAAATATTTCTTAAGAGCGGGTAAAGGTAAATTTAAAGCATCGACGGGTAACAGGCGTCACTTCCATTCTTTTTTTCAATTTTTTGGACCTACGGTTCGAAAGTAAGATGAGGGGGGGGGGGGTTTTAAAAAGAAACTATCCTTTGTCATTTCTCGAGACCCATACTATCACTATGCCAATTTTCATCTAAATCAGTTCAGCGGTAAAAAATTCCTCATACCACCTTCCAACCCCCTTTTCACCCCCACAAGGGTTTGAAAACTATCCTTTGACGTTTCTCGAGACTCAAATTATCTCCATACTCATTTCTATATAAATCGTTTCAGCGGTTAAAAATTCTCCATACAAACTTTCAACCCCATTTTCACCCCCATCAGGGTTGATTTTCGGGATTAAAACTATACATTATCCTTTACCAGGACTCAAACTATATCTATACAAAATTTCATCAAAATCCGTTCTGCCGTTTTCACGTGATGCGCGGTCAAATAAACAGACAAACAGATAAACAGATAAACAGACAAACAGATAAACAGACAAAAATTCTAAAAATTGTTGGAACGTGTTCTGTTATCGATTCTAAGTATCCCCAGCCAACTTTTTTTCGATTATCTTCCATGTACAGACTTTCGACCCTCTTCAGCTTTATTATATGTATAGATTTAGTTTAGTTTTATTTTAGTTTTATTTTAGAGTTAAGTATTTTGTTTATTAGTATTTAAGTTTTAGTTTATAGTCGTTTGTAATTATTTGTATGTTTGTTATTTAATAAATCTCTCCATTATAAAAAAAAAAAAAAAGAGAAAAATAAAAATAAATATTTCGCTTATTGGCACATAAATCGGCTTTTGCTACCTACTTCTCAAGTGTATTCTTGCCTGATATTCCTCGTCTCGACTGTAGTTTCGAACAAGGAACCAATCGGAATTCTTCAGCCAACCATATCTACCTTAATAATATATCTATGCGGGAAGTAGAAGCCGCTATCAAGAAGCTCAAATCGAATAGTGCTGTTGGTCCGGACTGCTTACCAGCTTATATTTTAAAGGGGTGTTTTGAGCAGATAAAATTCCCAATTCACTTCATGTTTAATCTGGCACTCTCTACGAGCACTTATCCTCACCAATGGAAGATCTCACGTGTAAGACCGATCCCAAAGTCAAGTGAGACATGTAATGCGGAAAATTATAGGCCTATTGCTATTCTTTCATCCCTAGCGAAGCTGTTTGAGTCTATACTCCATAGCACGTTGTCGCAGCAAGTAAAACCATTCCTGAGTGACTCTCAACACGGTTTTAGAGCGAAGCGGTCTGTGGACACTAACCTCTTGACCTTGGTTGACACTATCTCAGAACACCTCGATATGGGCATTCAGGTGGACGTCTTGTATTTTGATTTTCAGAAAGCCTTCGATCGTGTGGATAATGATGTTTTGCTGCGCAAGCTAGACGCTATTGGGTTCAGTCCACATTTGCTTACCTTCTTTGCCAGTTATCTACGCGATCGACTGCAATACGTCCAGCATGGCCACTTCGTATCGGATCCATACCACACCCGGTCTGGTGTCAGCCAAGGTTCAATTCTGGGGCCCTTCCTATTTGGAATTATGGTCAATGACTTGCCCTCGGCTGTTCGTAACGCTCGTTGTCTCCTCTACGCCGACGATCTTAAGTTGATCTATGGGGTGGAGATGGCGGTGGATTGTCAGTCGCTGCAGGAGGATGTTACATCTCTGTTTCGATGGACTCTTGACAACAAATTGAGTTTCAATACGGCTAAATGTCAAGTGTGTAGTTTTAGTCGGGCTTTCGTTCCTATCCACGCTCAATACTTTCTTGGACCTGAGCCCATTGCAAGAGTTGTCTCAGTGAAGGATCTTGGCGTTTTATTCGACACACGGCTAACATTTCATGACCACATCAAAGAACTTGCCACTAGTAGCTTCCGTAGATTAGGTTTCGTTACTCGTAACGTCAGAGATTTCCATGACCCTTGTACCATAAAAGTACTGTACAATGCTTTGGTTAGAAGCAAGCTGGAGGCATCAGCGTTAGTCTGGAACCCTTACGAGTCAACTTATATCCTACTGTTGGAAAAGGTTCAAAAGACGTTCTTAAGAATGTATTATAAAAAGATGTACGGATACTATCCGTTTCTGTATCCAACTAAATTTATTTTAGGAACCCTGGGATTCAATTCCTTAGAAGTGAGGCGCAGCTTGAGCCTACTACTTTTTGCGTGTCGGGTTCTTCGAGGGGACTCTGATTGTCTTGAACTGGTAGGGAGTTTTGTGCCTGATATTAACAAAAATATTACCCTCAGGCCGCGTGTGCACCCCCTGTTGGCAGTGCCAATGGCACGTACGGTTGCACATAAGAACTCTCCGATACTTCGTGCCCTGGACCTACTGAATGCGCTCCTGGTATCAGCACCAGAGTGTGACCTGGTGGCGTGGCGATGGGCGAATGTGTGTCATGAGTGTTTGAGATTTTGCGAGCTGATGGATAATAGGCAGTCAAGTGTGTTAGTATGATAATTTTGATTAAGTAATAGTAGATATCTATGTAGTTTCGCAGTGTATTAGTGATAAGACTGTAATGCTATGTAAACTTAAATAAACAATAAACATAAACAATAAATATATTTGTATTGTGTTTATAAAAACGCTCGCAATACATTCGCAATTTGCAGTTTGAAACTAAAATATTACTATTGGGTCTATAATTACCTTCCTTCTCCCTTAAATTAACGAACAGTTCGTGTGAGCGATTATTTTAAAGAGGTATAAAATTCGTATTTTCGATTTTAAAATTCCTTAACGGGGGGGAAGGAATTTTAAAATCGGGGTTTCGTGTTAGAACACGAACTTTTGTATTTAATAATGTTCATGTGTTAAATTAGGCAATAATTTAATCAGCAAAGTTTAAAAATGTGATTTGGAAACCACCCTAGCAATATTTATATTTCTGATCAATTTCACGATTATTGATTCACCGCTTAAGGAATTTCACTTTTTAAATATTTTCTAAAACTAAAATAACTTTTTAATGATGTAATTAACGTTCCAATTATAATTAAGAAACTTAGTATATTTAATCCTTACCTACATCCTCAACTTCATAATCTGGCATCGCCAAGTGTTACTGCACACGTAAATTAAAAAACACGCACCGAAAACTAACAGGAGCAACATAAAAAACCAGAAGTAATGCCAGCTATCGTCCTTCTTAACCACAGGCATCGTCGCGGCAGTACCAGGTATCTTTTTAGGTATTCGAGTATGATAATTTCTATCAGCAACTGGACGAGATAAAGTTTGATTAGGTGTAGGAAGAATCTCTCCATAGTGACAATATTTCTCTACGCGATGAGAGTCTCGACTGACGGCAACGGCACTGACGCCGAGGGGATTACGGGAGGGCCGGGAGGGAAGACGGGAATGGGGGTCGGAGCAGGACACGCCCCTTTGGTAAGCCCACTCTTTCCTGGAAGTTGAACAACGTCAGCACCGAGCTCTGCGACGTCATCTAGGATTCCTACTAGTTTTCATAATTAATTAGAAGTAATTTATAAATAAGAAGACATCTCATAAATTTCTGCTAAGACATAGAAGCTACCAAACACATAACTAATATTCATCTTTATCCCTATCGCCCTATTAATACCATACCTAAATACGAAAGTAATTCTGACTGATTGTCAGTTACCTCTCTACATTTAAACCACTCCACATTTAACCCTCTGTATCATACTGTTGCCTACGGGCAACATACTCTTGACACCTTTCTCAATTTTAAAGGAAATTTTTAAACGCTAGTTTATGCACTGTACCTTGTAGTCTACACACCGATGCATGGACTAGACGCTTCCTCAATTTTCAACTAGATGGCGTTACTCGGTCAAACACAACAATGTTTAGTGTTTCGGAGAAATTTGAAAAACATGTGTTTGTGAATTTGTAAAAATCTTTTAAAAATAGTAGTTGGTGATTTTTGTGCCTGTTATCGTGAAAAAAGTTGAGGTAAGTGTATAAATCATAACATATATTGTTATCTTCAAGTAATTCCTTGTTTTTATGAAAGTAGTAGGTACTTAGTGTTTGTAGCCCATAAGCTACATTATCGTAAAAGAGTCAAAGTTTAGTACGGTAGGTATATGTTTTTAACGTAATTAATATCTTGTCCTAGGATGTCTCGTAAACGTCGTTTGCAAGATACCGACATTGCTGCGGCACTCTGTGATGATGATGCGAGTGAAGATGGGTTAGCATTTGATGACGATAGTATTGCCGACCCTGATTTTGATCCTGAGATGGAGGGGTTGACTGAGGAGATGGTTGAGGAGTTGATTGATCAGTTTGGCGATGCTTCTTGTGACGGGGAGTTTGATAATCATGTGGACACATTGATTAGAACCTTACAAAATGACGAAATTACCACTTAGACTCAGGTAGAACCAATACAATCGACTTCAAGCGATTGTAATCTTCCAGCTTCAAGGTCTCAAGGAAAGAAACCGAAAAAGCTGAACTTACGGTGGAAAAAGAAGAACCTGGAGTTAAACGCACTTCAGCTAGCATTCAAAGGTAATGAGACACTTAGTCCTGATACTTTAGAACTCGATACACCCGTGCAGTTCTTTCTGAACTTGTTCCCACCAGAGTTAATTCAAACGATTGTTGAACAGACCAACCTCTATGTGGTACAGAAGGATCCAAGTAATACCTTTCGTGTAACTGACCTAGATATACGACAGTTCATCGGCATAGTATTCCTGATGTCCCTGGGTAGTTTAACCCAGGGTTACCAGTCACTGGGCACCTATACTCGGTACAGAATTAATTCAACGTACAATGGCCTTGAACAAGTTCGAAAAAATAAGACTTGCTGCATTTCAATGACAATAGCAAAGCAGTTCCCAGAAGCAATCCAAATCATGATAGAATCTTTAAATTTCGTCCGGTTGTTGATACCTTGAATACTTGGATTTGTCAATGGCAAATGCATGGCTGCTGTACAAAAGAGTGTGCAAACACAAAATAATTCCCAAAAAATCCATCAAAGGTACGGCAGATTTTCGTCTGGATGTCGCCGCTAGTCTATGCCAAATGGGGACTAAATCATCTACAACAACTCGACGATCTTTAGAAACTGAAATCGTGGCTAAAAAACGTAAAGGACCTGCTCAGCACGCACTCCCACAAGCAGTTCGACAGGACCAGATTGGGCACTGGCCTTAATGGTCTGACAAGAAAATCCGCTGTAAGTTTCCGTCTTGCATCGGATTCACCCACACTGTATGTGAGAAGTGCGGCGTAGCTTTATGCTACACAAAAAACAAAAATTGTTTTAGAAACTATCATTTGTCATAGGCACTAGTAAAAGATGTAAAGGACAGGATTTTGAATATTTTTGATATGGTTGTTACTCAATGTTGCCTACGAGCAACGCTCCCTTTTTTTGATTTTTGTCGTGAAATAAAAAATAAAAAAATAAAAAGAGAAATTAAGTTTTTTATTTCAATTAGTTCTATCCAAATTTGCTTGAAATATTAAAATTGATTGACAGAGGGTTAAGGATTGAGATAATTTACGACCCGCGGAAGGACATATGTAGAATATTTCTCAGAAATCATCCCTTAAGAAAAGGCGGTGTAATTGTATAGGGAATCAATAACCGTTGAACCAATTTAGATTGAATTTACTTAATTTGAAAATGATGATGGTTTGAGTCCCAGCACAGGACATAGCATAGTTTTAATCGAGAAATCATCAGAAATTATGATAGGATGGAAAGGGGGTGGGGAACCACCACTTGGACGACTATTCTACCTCAAAGATTCAATGATAGTTCATATCATCAAGCGATTACTCAGCTATATTCTGGATCCGTCCCTATTAAAATCCGAAAGTACGGTGATTCTCATCTCCAAAGCCGATTTTGCCAGAAATGCTTTTGTGCATTTTACGATAGTTTATTGCATGTACGTAGTAACACAATCAAAATACGACAAAACTCGAAATCCGCCGGACAGTTTTGAAATTTGGTGTGTATGTTGATTAGAGGTCCCGTTTTATTGTCCACACCATTTGACATTTAAGGACCTCGAGGAACCGCCAGCACCTTGAAAAATGTCCTCCATCCTGACGAAATTCGCTTTTCCCTCCGAATCTACGCACTCTATGAAAATATGATCTAGGACAATATTAAAGCTCTTTTGCTGGAAAATGCACCTCCTTAGAGATATCACTTGAGGAAGTGAAGTGTATCGCCAATGCCTTTCCAGGGGATATTCTCATGATATGAAACTTGTGAGAATACAAAGTTAACGTTTATTTATAGTTATGTGTGTCAGCTACACCAATATCAACATTTTAACCGACTGCGACAAAAACAGTAAGTAAGGTAATGGTTTCAAAACTGAAAACTGAATACACCCGGTAGCCTAGGATGCTAAGCGGATTTCTACAAGTGACATATCCCTTAATTCCACTTGATCTGAACAATGAATCCACACTTATATATCTAAAAAAAAACAATATGGCGGCCGCAAGAGGTCACCAAATATGAAATCATGTTTTTTCCTTGGTGCCTAAACCATTGCGCGGATTTCAATGAAAGATACACCAGGAGGTCTGTAATCAACACACCAGAGCCATGCAATGCAAATTTTCTAAAATGTATGAAGGATAAATCACTAAGACTAAATAATTTGATGATAAAACCCTATCTTTAATCTTAATTAGAGGTCAATCAATAGAGGCAGCAATGAAACTCGACACCTATTTTCTCTGGGATTCTAGTATGCATGTCTGAAAACAAGAGCTTCGAGGACCACCAGAGTCGGTTGCCATCATGCAAAGTATATTCATTTTTAGTTATTTTGTACGCTGACAAAAAATGTAATCGTTATGCAATGGTGTACGGCAAAACAAACTTCATTAAATTCCACACCACCAACTATTTAGTTATACTCGGTACGCGGTTCCCGGCACATGGCAAATAGACATGACGTATGACGCAATAATGATAGCAGCAAAACGCGTCTGGTTAGATTGATATACTATCCTTATTGGTAGATCCAGGCAACTGGGAGCTTCTAATGGGTGGAGGTCAAGGTGACAGACTAGCAAAATTTTGGAATTCGAAAATAGTAGTACCGAAGTTGGTAAAAACTGCCGAAGTTTGTCTCCGCCAGACGTTTACATCTAGAAATAAGCATAGTATAGCAAACTGACTAGAGGGGTTTCGTTGCTCTCATTAATGTGTCATATCGGACATGGCCACCTCTCTGTCTAAACGAAAAATCAACATTAGCATTTCAAAAGTATTAATAGAGTGTGCCATAATTTACAATATAACTATTCGGCAAAGTTTTAAGAAGCCAAGTGTAGCAGAAATCACCAAGTTTAGAAACTTTAATTAACTTTTTTTTTGTATGAGGAACTCTGACGAAAGCAACAAAATTAAGACGCGATATATAGTGTTCGACGCTTCAGCCGCCCGTCATATATTGATTATATAAGATTTATAAGGTAATAGATAGAGCACAATGGAAAAGACAGACAAGGAGAGCTGACCCCAAATAATCGGATAAGGCTTCGGGAAAGAAGAAGAAAAATATAAGATTTATAGGGCCGTCGACGGTAGCGTTGAGCGGTATCACTCGGAGCGTTTTTATAGTGGCCAAGGCGTTACACTTATAGGCGACTTGCAGAGGCGCAATTGAGACTTTAAGAAGGCGCATGCCCGCGAGCCGGGGCTTGCCGGCGCCTGTAGCATCAAGAGAACAGGACAATGCCTACCTTCTTGATTGTGACGCCGCACGCGCTGCCTCGTCCTAGAGCGATGCATCGCAGAAAAGCCTTCCGTTACCGCCTCAAAACTGGTGAGACTCAACGGGTGCGCTCAAATTGACGCAAAGCTATTGAAGTTTCGTAACGAATTGGACATTACAGTGATTTTGAGGCTGCTGGAAACTGCGCGCGGCGCGGGGTTGGGCGGGGCTTAAGCAACCAGTGGGCGGGGCCTGGGTTCCCCCTTGTAACGCGATGACGGGAACGTTGGAATAGGTCAGGGTATTATAACATTGCCCCATATTCCAGTTTGGCCTATATTCTAGGGAACAGGGTTAGGGTTTGCTTCCGCTTCTGATTTTTTATGGCGAGAACCGAGATTTTCGGGATATTTTTCGATAGAAAATAAGAACCTGTAGGACGGATTTTAAGTAATAGAAATTTTAAATAAGCAGTATTGTGGTTATTTCAAATATTAAAAAAAAAATTGAAATTTTCACAAAAGCTGGTACAATACGTAATCCTAATCAGATACGCGTCACGAGTCTACAGGATGTAACAAAAATACTGGTGATCAGTTTAAGGGCATAATTGTCGTCGTATTGCGAGTAAGAAAAAGTAGATTTTTATTTTGTAGCATTTTTTTTTGTACGGCGACCCAGCCGGCCAACCCTCCCTACAAGTCCATTTTTTTTTGTACGGCGACCCAGCCGGCCAACCCTCCCTACAAGTCCATTTTTTTTGTACGGCGACCCAGCCGGCCAACCCTCCCTACAAGTCCATTTTTTTTTGTACGGCGACCCAGCCGGCCAACCCTCCCTACAAGTCCATTTTTTTTGTACGGCGACCCAGCCGGCCAACCCTCCCTACAAGTCCATTTTTTTTGTACGGCGACCCAGCCGGCCAACCCTCCCTACAAGTCCATTTTTTCCCTACAAGTCCATTTTTTTTTGTGCGTCGACCCAGCCGGCCAACCCTCCCTACAAGTCCATTTTTTTTCTTACTCTTTCATAATTAGAATACGATACCAATTATGCCCTTAAAATGATCACCAACACTTTTGTCACCTACACCTTGTATAAAAGAGGTTTTGATATTTATCGAATCCTGGTCAGGAAATTTATTTGTGTGTTTATCACATCACAGCATAAAGCTCTATAAATGGAGTACGCTTCGCCTCATCTTTCCAAACAAAAAAGTCTGCCAAAATCTGAGGGGGGCGAGGTAGCACGCATGTGATGTTTTCTAGTCAAAGGTACATCATTGTCGGTTGTCAATACAGTTTATTTCTAAATGATTTTTTATGGCAGCAACGCTTTATTGACAACCGACAAAGATGTACCTTTGACTTGAAAACACCAAACATATTTGACATATTCTTTTTATACTTCATAACACTAAATGGTGCAATAGATAGTCGACTGTACATACGTTAACATATGGTTCATTATTGGATGCAGTCTTTGCAAATGTCAAACAAAAAAGCCAAGGATCATTTTTGATTGTATTTTCAAACAAAATATAGAAGACAGCAATCCTTAAGCGCGTTAAATATGGAGAAATGTCAAACGTCAAATAGTTACTGCCCGTCAGAAAGAAAACGATTGTCTTTGAATCGATTCTGTAAACGAAGCTTGATTTTCGATTTAGGTTAAATCTTTTATTACGAAAGTAATGATAAATAAAGTAAAATTTTACTTACATCTGAAATGGTATTTCATCTTTTTGTAAACTAGACGAAATATAACATTGTTTACATCCAAAAACAGCGCATAAGGGCATTTTCACGGAGCTTGTTATCAATCGACAGCGATGACGAAAGTGCGTGACATCGATTATTGAAATAGTTTTTATAGATGTACTAGATTTTCCTGCCAATACTTTTGACAGAGGGGAAATGATACCTAAGGCCTCTCCTGGTTTAGAACTCTCTGCATCACAGATATTTGTTCCTGAGTTACGGAAGTTTTCCATGTATTTAAGTATTTCTCTATATTTATCTATTATATATATCGTCGTCTAGTACCCACAACACAAGCAACTTTGAGCTTACCGTGGGCCTAGGTCAATTTGTATAAGATTGTCCCATAATATTTATTTATTTATTTATTTATAGAATGACTAGCCTTTTCCCGCGGCTTCGCCCGCGTACTATAAGTACTCAAAAAGGATACGATACCCATGTTGATTTTCAGACTTTGTGATCACATTTGCCCCTTTTGGGGGTTGAATTTCAAAAAAACCTGAAACACGTGTTTACTCATTTATCGTTAGGAATACTCCTGTGAAGTTTCGAATAAAATAGTCTAACAAATCTTGTTTCGCCATACAAACTTTGGATCCCCATTTTACCCCCTTAGCGGGTGAATTTTGAAAAATCCTTTCTTAGTGCTCCCCTAGACCTTATAAGGAACCTATGTGCCAAATTTTAAATCTCTAGACCCAGCGGTTTGGGCTGTCCGTTGATATGTCAGTCAGTCAGTCAGTCAGTTTCTTCTTTTATATATTTAGATTATTCAAAATCTTTTTACAATCATGAAACTAAAATCTACGCAGAACACTTATGCAGTTATAAAATATAAATATTCAATGATAAAATGACCGTATTCACAACAATGATATTTACTATGGGTTATACCAGACATGGGCATTTCGTAATCGATTCCTGATTACTCGATTACTTGATTTTACTTCTGTAATCCACTACCGGTTGTCAGATTACTTGTAATGTAATCAAGTGAAACGATGATTACCAGTACATATTAAGGAATCAGGAATCATCTATAGAAATAGTACAATTACTACTAATTGGGAATCAAAATTGATTCCAAATTACTGGAATTGTTGACTGATTACCACCAGATTATTTCTACATAGATATATTAATTTCGCACTGCTGCCATGCTTGTGATGTTTTTTTTTACATAAATCAGTTCGGATTCAGGCTTTGGGCATCGATTAGCGGAATCGTAGCGGTCGATCATAGACAAAAATCAGCTCTAATTAAGAAAAAACCCAACCTCTGAATTTTGTCTGACTCCATACAAAAAATCAGACACCATAGACAAAAATTAGCCGGAAGTTCGGTTGTTTCCGATTTCCGGCTGATTATTGTCTATGATCGACTGAATTCCGCTCAATTGTGTGATGCACCTTAAGTATATTAAGAAAGCTATTTTTTGTAAGCTTTTATTTAACTCACAGTGTTTGAAGTAAAGTACAGTCAGTCACAAAATCGTATATTGTCAAAAACCTGTAAACTGATTTAGAACCAATTCCTTCTAACCGATATTAGAATAAATAATAATAAGTATTTAGATGATTGTCTAAATAAAAGTACAGTCAGCCACAAAATCATTAAGTGTCAAAAACTTGTAAACTGATTTAGAACCTCTTCCTCCTAACCGATATCAGAATCGTCTTAATACCCTAAGTATCAAATGATTGTCTAAACAAAGTACAGTCAGCCACAAAATCATAAACTATCAAAAACTTGCAAGCTGATTTAGAACCTCTTCTTCCTAACCGATATTAGAATCATCTCAATACCCAAAGTATCAGATGATTGTCTGAAGAAAAGTACAGTCAGCCGTAAAATCGTATAATATCAAAAACTTGTAAACTGATTTAGAACCTCTTCCTCGTAACTGATATTAGAATCGTCTCAATACCCTAAGTATCAGATGATTGTCTGAAGAAAAGTACAGTCAGCCATAAAATCGTATATCAAAAACTTGTAAACTGATTTAGAACCAATTCCTCCTAACCGATATTAGAATAAATTATAAGTATTAAGATGATTGTCTAAAGAACAGTACAGTCAGCCACTAAATCGGTCCGCCACTAAAGCCACACTACAGGCAAGAATGCATCGAGTCCAGGATCGACCGGCTAGAAGAGCACAGGGGAAAAGTGTCCACATCGTCACGTCCCTCAGCCACGAGGATTAAGCAAAGAATGTAAAGAAATGCGACATAAATTCAAGCGATCGTTATACAAGGAACGTGTTATTTTTCGTGTTTTGGTACGGAACCCTCCATGTGAAAGTCCGACTCGCACATAACTGGCTTTATCAAAACCCATTTGCAAGCAATCTTTAATTATATCCATCATTGTTTATAAATCACCCCTGACAACCATGCCAATGACACTCACGGTGTAATCCAGTCTGGAATTTAGTAATTTTGTAATTCAGATTACTTAAGTACTTGATTACTGAGGAATCAAGATTACAGTAGTGGTTTACAATACTGATTCCTACCGTAATTTTGCTTACCTAAGTAATCTTTTACCGAGGAATCACGATTACTGTAATGTAATCGTGTAATTAATTCCAAAAGTAATTGATTATGCCCAACTCTGGGTTATACTCTAACAAAATGAGCAGAAACAATACTTCCAGAGTTATTTCATAACCTAGCAACGATTGTGTTATGTTTATCTATTTTGACAATCATTACATCTTTGTCACTCTCATTGTTAGAAAATTACAGTTTGTCTCTTTCTCATTTGGGTGGGTGGGTTCGAACCCGAGCGGACGTATCCTCTTGAGCGTCCGAAAACAATAGACAACAAACATGTGCATCTGTCTTTGTCAAGAAGTCGCATGTACCGGAATCCCGCCGCGCGCGAACATGAGCCAAATCGCGTTGGCTTAAGGGTGATGCCTTTCTGGCACCACATGTGCGCGCACACGTCGGCGGCAAGCCTGAATCTACGACGCCGCGTCTGCAGGCCTGCTCGATCTGCTGAGCTCGTGAGATGCAGCAAATAATACTCAGGCACGCCAATATCCCTGTGACTGGGTGAGATCGTTTTAATTATGCTAATTTGGTAAAGAATATTTTGTTTAGTTAGTGTTGCCGCCGGTACAGGGGTATAGCCAGTTTGGACAACCAACGGTACGGTAATTAAATCACTTTCTTAGGTCCCGAATAATATTTAAAGACTGTATTGACAAATATAAGGACAACTGCAACAAGCCGTCATTCTTGTTTTATTTGCTTTAAAAACATAAATTATTTATTATGTTGTAGATATGATGTTAAATCAATTACTAGAATTATTTTTTCGGATCACTTTTGATTTCATAAACTGAGAGGCCATACACAGGAGCAACGAAAAATACTCTTGGACAAATACATACGAGGAAACGGTATGTCCATGAGAAAGATCGGTAAAATCGTGAGGGTGTGTATTTCTGCGATTTAAATTGCATTAAAAAGTTTGGGTAAGACTTCTCTTTTAATGACAAGTCGAAAAATCGTCGAAAAACTGGCTCGAATAATCGCAATATCGACTCAAAGATACATCGAAAAATCAAAAACTCACTCAGTGCTTCAATAAGATGTGGAAAAAAGTAGAGAACTTCTGTAGGATTGGTTCAAAGGGCCAAGAATCGCAACGACTGGGTAGCCCTCGGAAGAAACGGAAGCCAAACCAACTCCAAAATAGGCTGCAAAAGTTAAACACCGTCTTCGAAATTTATATGACACAGTTTTACTTAAAAATGAACAGTGCATAATTCTAAGCGACGAAAACCCCTTCAAACTGGATTTTTTGTTCTACCGGGCCTGTAGTACTCTACTATTCGCAAAGGAGAACACCTGAATAAGAACAAAACGTCAATTTTTTCCGAAATATTTGGATCTAAGACAATGTGTGGTAGGTAATATGCGAATGCAGAATGAAATCTACGGCGTTCGTCACTACTTCCACGATGACTGCCAATCTTTACATAAAGAAGTGTGGACAAAATTAATTTTGTCACTGATTAGACGCCACAGGGGCTCTACTTTATTTTGGCCCGATTTGGCTAGTTGCCACTGTGCCCCCTGCATCAGAGAGTGGATGGAAACCCACGACGTGCGTCATGCTGCCAAGAATATGAATCCGCCAAATTACCCTTAGGTACGTCCCATCGAGGACGTGATGGGCAACCATGAAGAGAAAACTTCGGAAAAGCTTCACGGAAGCGTATTCCGTAAAAAAATAAAAAAAAACTTGGCTCAAGCGTCGAAACTGGTCACAGTAAACGTTGTCCGAATCTGATGACAAACGTCCGAAGCAAACGACGAAAAGTCGCCCGAAAGCAAAGGTTACAGGTGTCTTAGTCAACACTAAAACGTTTAAAAAGGCCTTCCAACCAAATGCCCAAAACATACTTACGCAAAATAATAAACTTTTAAAAAGTTATTACACATTTCACTTGTCCTTATAATTGTCAATACACTCTTTATATCCTAAGGTGTGTCAAGTTGCTTTCATTCGCAACTAACTTCGTGAGCATCCAGTATAGGTACCTACTTTAACTATTATGTTAGCTCAAGCTTAAGTACAATGGTTAAACTTCCAGGAGACACCTCAAATAGTTAACAAAGTAGATTTATATAGCCGAACAGATATATTCATTTATTAATTCAGGTATCAATAACGGACGGTAAATGAGGTAGCTACAATTAATGTAAAACCACTAGCACTCATTTTATTTTAACTCGTATATTTTATTTTATTTTATGTTACATAGCTTGCCGCAATTTCGCACGTAGGACATCATGTTTTGTGCCCGCACAACCCGAAGAAATATGTAACAGCAAAGAATGATGAATACCTATTTCGATGGTTTGAATTATTTACGTTACTACGCAAGTAGTGACTAACTTACACTATGGCCATAGACTTTTTATTAAGAACAGGTTACATACAATATCGGGTATTCAATATACTCATATAAATCGAGCCAAAGCTACGGCAAAAGGAAAACTTCTGCTGGCTACATGAAGCCAGCCTGACCCATCAAAGGATCTGCATAAAGACTTGCAAATTAAGGTTACCAATTTGCTGTGTACTCCTACATATTTTAAGTCTGCTGTTATTATGTATCTAACCAATGTGGCTGCTTTAAGGTATGATTACGTGTGGCTATGATGTACCGTCGGGTTCATAATTGCATACCCAGTTTATCAATGAATTCATTCATAAGTTGGGTATGCAATTATCCTTTAGGACCATAAAGTTGAATTCCCATAAAGTTGAATTCCCAAAATGTTGAATTTCCCAGAATGTTGATTTTTTTAAGTTTCGCAAAATGTTGAATTCTCATGACGTTGAATTCCCAAAATGTTGGATTTCCCGGAATGTTGATTTTTTTAAGTTTCGCAAAATGTTGAATTCTCATGACGTTGAATTCCCAAAATGTTGGATTTCCCGGAATGTCGATTTTTTTGAGTGGATGATGACATTATTATTTAAATATACTGGGGGTGTTGTGTTTATAACACGTTTGTTATTATAACAAGAACGCCGCACGACCTGCCTTGCTGCACGTCACGCTCGAGCGTCGACGAGGGCCTTGCTTTTTAGGTTTTAACACTTCTCACGTGTTTGAGCCTAGCATTTCTAAATTACGTAGGTAAAAAAACTAATGAGTGTCGTGGGACACTCGGTTGGAACGAAGCTCAAAAGGAACAGTACGTGTATTATTATTTAATGATGATTCCATGTATGCGAATTAGTCGAAATCGCCGGCCGAAGTCGAAGGCCGAGATCGCAGATGTTTGCGGCCCGAGCTGCAAGCGAGGGACGTAAATATGCGATCAAGGGCTTTCTTTATTACCTCACGTGTTAAGTACATAATTTTATGCCCACACTTGGGCAGAAAGCGGCTTTTTCCGTACGCGTAGCGTGCGGAAAAAGGCACTTTGTGGCCAGGTGTGGCATAAATAAACTTTTAGCAAATTCAACTTGTTGCAATTCAACATTTTGGGAGTTCAACTTATTGCAAATTCAACTTATTGCAAATTCCAACTTTTTGCCAATTCAACATTTTAGGATTCAACATAGTGCAATTTCAACATTATGAGATCCAACGTTCTGGGAAATTCAACATTTCGAGATTTCAACTTTATGGGAATTCAACTTTATGGTCCTAAAGGGCAATTATGAACCCGATAGTACATTATGAAACAAAGCAGACAGTAATAGTATTTTATGCAACAGTTGTATAAGAGGGGTCAAAAAAGGCGAGTGGCGTGGGTAACAATTTGAGCCGTAGGCGAAAATTGTTAAGAAAAACGCCACGAACATTTTTTGACCTACTTATACGACGTTGCATACAATACTTTTTCTACGACTACACTTACTTTTACATAAAATGCGAAATTGAAAACTTCATGGATATCGCAGTTATTTTGTTAATATAATCAACAACCATTTAAGTTTTACCTTTTAAAACACAAATTTTCATGAATACAAACATTACTAGTACAAATACACACAGTCGTTATTTGATAAATGATTAAAGAGCTACAGAGATTAGTAAAAATACCTAAATTACAAAGTTTACGTTTGCCCCTGTGGCCCCTACAAACGAACGGGAAACGTAAAATAAAAACTACAAAGTAGGTCTAAGGTTCCTTTAATTTTTTATTTTTTAAAGTTTTTTTTTCTAAAAACGCTGCGTTTATTTAGGTTCCTTAGGTTGGCAGTAATTTAATTTGTCCTATATTAATGTGCTTGCACGCGATTACGCGATACTATTTTGGCGCTTTTATAGAACAAGTGTTATTTTGGAGAATAGACTAGATAGACTTTTCTTCGAGTATATTATCTATGTTCTTATAAAGGTGTTGACGAATGTATAAATGACAGATAAAAGAACAGGAGTAGAAAAAAATATATAAAGTACGTTTGTCCAAGCGTCGCTATACCAATAGTGATTTTTTTGTACCGTGCCCAGTTTATTAGAAGCCGGTCAGATGGTCCCAAACCCACTACCTGCTTAAGAGTTTGAAAAAAAGGCGCTTACTTCTTATTGCTCGTCCGTGATACTTGTGCAACAACAATATCATAAACCCGACAAAAACGAAAGCCGAAAAAGGAGCCATGCGTCAAGCACTTGCTAACGCCTGCATTATAAAAACTCTCGATTCGAGCGAGTTGCATAGACAAAAACCTGCAGGTTTCTAAGGAACGGTACTCTGACATAAAGGCAATGATGGTCTAATGCTACTTAATAGTAGTCGGAATAGACGAACCACCATACCAACCACCCAATAGTCCCTTAGGATAAGGATGACAAGTGGCAGTGTTTTAGTTCGATTTGTAATTTTATGTACAGTGTTTTGGTTCTCAAAAATGAGTGCATAGTACCAGTGTCTAGTGAATAGTGCTAACACTATCATCAAACCAAACAACTCTAACAACAACAGCTCTAAAGCTGCGGCTTTGTTTAGTTTCAACGTATTCATTACTCAAGTTTGATTTCATCGCACTGAGTGATTATTAATTGAGTCAAGACTATGATATAGATTGGTAGTGATAAGTGCCAGGCCGTTAACTAAACATACAATATTTTAACGGTATCCAACAACCACGAGATCGATCGGTGCAATGGGTAAATTTTAAAATAACGCAATCGACTGTATTACAAGAAAACTCAAGCACAGAGCATTGATCAAACTGAAAATAAATAAAATGCACATCTACACCTCTAACTACATATAACAATCCTGCAACAAGAAGATAACGAACAAAGAATGTTACTGACCAGACACAGATTCGACACAGAAAAGAAAATACATCTCCTCAAGCAGCGAAGACCAAGAACGGCAACTAGCAGCACTTCATCAACGCTCATCCCACTTCAACTTAATACGTCTCTCCTCGTATCCTATATTGGCTTAAGGCTGCATAGCCGGTCGATTGTGGGTGTGGTAACTCGTCCTTACCCATCCCAGAGCGTGTCTCCTCAAAAACTTGTGCCCCCCGGTATATGCCGGCTTGTCCGGAGCAGGGATGTCCCTGGCTGGGTGTGGTACCTATGTTCATGTTCATGTTCATGTTCTCACGCGGGTGGCGGGAGCTCATTGGCACGTCCGCATCTCACGCTGCCCGGTGCGCGACTAGCGTCAATTGTTTGAAATCACTCATTTTAAGTGCTTCACTTTTGGAGCGTGCATAACCCATCTGTCATTATTATATATCATAGATTCACAACAGTATTTTGTGCAACAGGTACATAATAAGGGTTCTTAAGATTCCAGGGTTTTAAGTTACAAAATGAGGCGAAGAATTTTAAGACCTAATTTAATTACGTACCGTTGCACTCGAAACTTTTTCTACGACAGTAGCATAATAGATATTTGTACAACAAGAGAAGAAAGTTCATATTTACTTCCGAGTGCTAATTTTGAGTCCTGAGCAAGCGAAAGATTCTATAATAGAATCACGAGCGTAGCGAGTGATTCTAATTTAGAATCTTGAGCGTAGAGAGGGACTCAAAAGCACAAGATGTAAATAACTTTATTCTCATGTTGAACATACTATTTTTCACCTCAGTAGTGAGAAGACATGGAAAAATACAACCTGGGTGATGCTTAATCCTTCTTTGTCACTTTTTTCATTTGTATTTATTATAATATTCTTACATTTGAGTTCAAAAACCTCAATTATAAGTTAATGACACAAAAAATTATCAAAATAAATTAAATATTTTTAAAATATCTATACCGCCATTTTGACTTTTGTCAACTTTTTTTTATCTGCGTTCCGTAACTACTGTTAGATCACAATACGAAAGATTGTTGTAAGTAATAAAATAATATTTTTAACATGATAATCTTGTAATTTTTCCGTTTATACTTATTTGATCTTGAAATAAAGAACGTAAATTATTTTAGGTGTTGTATGGTTAAACATTTCAAAATTAAAAATTGTTTAAATTATATTTACAAATTAGTACTTCTGCGCATTTCGGAACGTTTCGTTCTGACTCTGTTTCAGGGGTCGAATCGAAAGTTCAGAATACGAATTAAAATTAAATAAAATTTGATTGAATGACGTTTAAAATATTTCTGTCTCTCTCAATTTACTAATGACGTGGAAAAGACAACACAAATAGCTGCCGAGTATTTCGAATTTGTATTAGACCTCGCGCGCGGATGGACATTGTAATTCCAAGGTCAACAAGGTCATTTTGTCTCACGCTCGCAGCAAAATAGAGTTTTGCTCACTGTTTTTAGGTATCAAAGAACCCTCGTTCCTGCTGCTGAGGTGAAAACTTAATTAAAGAATAATTTTGAAGTTCTTCAGTGTCAAGAGCACATAAATCAATTACGTTTTAAGATTTTTCTGTCAACTAATTAACTCTTACTTTTATGCCGAAGTCTTCGGATATTCACTGTGAAGTTTTCTTGTCACTTATTTTATCTAAATTAACAAAAACTTCTAGAATTTATCAATATATACGAATTTAAATACAAATATGAAGCCGTATATTGTGTTGTAACTTTTTAAATATTAACTTTTTTAATGTCATAGACAATAGACCACGAGTTGGTTTTCAATTGCAAAAGATATGGCTACGTTCAAGTTAATCTCAATGCAAAAGTTTAAATTAAGGTACACTTATGCTTTTCATAGTTTTGAAAACTAAATTATTATTACCTAAAAAAATACATTATAGTCTGACAAGTTTTATAGTCTGGCAAACCATTTCTGTCAGTAGAAAAGCGCGGCAAATTTGAAAAATCGCGCAACACCCATATTTGAGTAATTCGATAATTGTGTATAATTTGTGTTTTATCTGTGACATGTAAGTTTTTTAATTTGAAAAAGTTAGTTTTGGTTACTTTCATTTCTTCAGTTTCAGATTGCGTTTTTTATTACTTACTTATTAATGTAATATCATGGCAATATCTGCCACCACTGTTCAATAAATCAATGCACTTGCTAAGAAAGCTCAGCTAGGTTATTAATACTCGTATAGGTATGAGTACCTTATGCAGCTATAATACATTTTGCGTGATGAATGTGGCTTTGCGGTTATGCAGAGTTTTGTATTGAATTATCATTTGAAGTACTTTCTTTCAGTGTGAATCGAATAATTAAAGTGAAAACTTGTGCCAAATGAAGTCCAAGAACGTTTGGTGCTCAATATTGTCAAAAGAAAGCGGTAAAAAATTTTTTCCGCTTTCCTACAAGCACCAAGCACTCCGCTATATTCCGATTTTTTAACAAGTCTTTGTAATGTTTCCCTTCATATTCCTCAGCAATGTGTACAATAAATAGATAAACACCAAAATCTCACGTGTTTTATCAATCAATTAATTATACACTTAGTACAATAGGTAAGTGTCTAAAAATAGTCTTAAAACAATGAAAGGAAATCATATATATAATAATTAGGAGTATTACTGAGTAATATGCATTACTCTCCAAGTCGTACTCGTACAGATTATGTAGATAAGTAGATAATCTTATTCCATTCTAAGCTAAAAAGTTTTATTTTCTAGTAGATATGCTCGTTTTCCTCGACTGGCCTTATGATTTTAGCAATCAATGTTTGTGTCCTTCCTGGGTTTCAACACTTTCAACTAAGGAGTGGTCCTGAAATAAAGTAGCAGTGTACAATCTTGTGTATTTTTTAATTTAGTGCTAATTTTGAAGCAGTATATTTACTTTATTAATCCGTAGATACAATACTAATAAATAAAAATACAATCATAATACACGGTGCCCGTGAGCATTGCGAGAGACTTTAACAGTGTATTCATGATCATATTTAGAGAACAAAATGTCCTTTAAACTTTTCCGAAATTCGCCATAGTTTCAGAGTAAATACTACTTACAAAAAATTGCATTTTGAATTGTTTCTCAGTGTAAAATGATTTTTTGATGGCGATCTCACCGGTATGGGGCATAGTCTAGACATCTCTTATTGACTGATATCAAAGACCTAAGAAACACTTTTCATGGACTAGTTTTTACGAGAAAAAATGTAGCAATTTACTTTTTCCGTTACTTTTTTCTAATGACATTTACTTTTTATGTAGAACAGCATTCCAAAAAACTGAAAAAAAAAGAATAAAAAAAAAAAATTTTTTTTGGCGTTTTACAACAAAAGTCATATAATGTTTTTTCATTCTTTTGCCCTCAGAAATGCGTGGTTAAAATCTCTCGCAATGCTCACGGGCACGTTGTAGAATATGTGAGCATATTTAAGTTTTCGCGTTTTTAATTCAACATACTTTGTAACCTTTTGAAAAACATAATTTGACAATCTTCAATCGACATCCGCTACAATGCCACAATTGTATTTCCATTTTCACAACCCGTTTTATGCTTTTCAGAATTTCATCTTACCAAGAAGCTACATTAATTAACTGTATTTTAGCTAGGATAGTCAGGAAGACTCTCTAATCTAACCTCTGACAAAGATTTTTCTATGGGAGATAATTTTCTATGAAAAAAGGCAAATACATTTAATTAAAAATTACTGTAACTACCTTAAAATGAAGCCAGATAAAAAAGTTTACTATTGAAGAAAGACAATTTATTAAGGTATAAAATAGCTCATCAAATCAAACTATAAGAAAAAACATGTTTTTGAGAAACACCTCAAAAATTCTGTCAGAAGACGCTGTTCAAAAAACTATGTGTATGATGGAATACAAAAGGCGAAAACTTCCAAACGCTGTTTTATTTAAGTATGATTGTATTTATGTTTTGTATGATTGTATCTAGAGATTAATTAAATATAAACACTGCTTCTAAATCGGCACAAAATAAAAAGATAAATCAAAAAAGGCACGGCTACTTTTTTTCCGGACCACTCCTTATTGTATTTTGACCGCATAATTTCCACCTCCGATATTGTCTTTTTTTCATGTTGGTTATTTCAAGTTCTTCGCACATTCTAATTCATAGAAAAGTCGTACATAATAATAGGTAAGTACCTATATCACTTAGAGAATTCAACCAACCGGAGTCGCCATTGTCAGGCGTTCCCCTCTGCCGTAAACATATGACCAGCGGTCTTACACATTACGTACAAATAGCCATACATTTGACGTTCCCCTCCCCCGTCAAAATCGGCAGACTTTTATTGTGTAGAAAATGACAGACATAGCTACTCCGGGTTGAATTCTCTAAGGTATATCATGTCATTCATGTCATGTATCAGACTCAGAGTTAGCAAGTTATCAACCGACTTCAAGATTTCGAAGGAGGAGGTTATCAATTCGTCGGGATCTTTGATTTTGCATTTTTTTATGTAACTATGTTCACCGATTATTCGAAGACGGCTGGGCCGATTTGGAAAATTCATTTTTTGTTTGAAAGAGTATACTTTACAGTTGGTCCCATTGTAACCAGGTCAGGAGCTATTAATGATGGGATCCTGGAGAAATCGAGGGAACTCTTCAAATATTAATCACACATAACATAACATAAATACTCTTTTTCTACTCCTGTACTTTTATCAGTCATTTATACATACGTTAACACCTTTATAAGAACATAATAGATAATATACTCGATGAAAAATCTATCTAGTCTATTCCCCAAAATAACACTTGTTCTATAAAAGCGCCAAAATAGTATCGCGTAATCGCGTGCAATCACGACTATTACACTATAGTATACAATACTTTTTCTACGAGTGCTCAAAATAGGCAAGCCGGTAAGAATTAAGTTCGACGAATGGCTTACAACCTGCTCCCTCTATACAATTTAGTAACTTAAATGTCACTTAATGCTAAGAAAACCAAATGTATTAGATTGGTTTTGCCAAACGTTGCACTAGTGGACACTAAGATTCTCCTGAATGGTGAATGTTTAGAGATAGTAGATGAAGCACTGTTCCTTGGTTCGACGTTAGACAAAAATCTACAATGGAGTCCTCATATAAGAAAACTCGCTCTTCGATTAAGTTCGGCCGCTCATGCCGTTAGCAGAATTAGACAATTAACGAATAAGTATTGACATAGCTCGCTTAGTTTATCACAGTTATTTTCATAGTGTAATGTCCTATGGTATTCTGGTATAGGGCAAAGCAGCTGACATACAGACTACATTTGTTTTACAAAAAAGAGCCATCCGCTTTCTGTATAAGTTGTGTAACTTAAAGGCAGATGCATCAGTTAGAGGACTAATTAAATAAATTAATATTTGAACTGTTGCGTCCCAATATATCTATGACAATATTATTTTTGATGTAAAGAATATATGTACATACATCAAAAAAAATTTGTTATCCACAGCTATAACACTAGAAATAAAAACAAGCTTGCTATCAGAAGTAGTCGTATCCGCAAAGCATATAAGTCATGTTTTGGTCAAGGTATTCACATTTATAACAAGTTACCCGTCGATGCTTTAAAATTATCATTTCCCGCTCTTAAGAAATATTTGAAAAAAACATTAATGTGAATGGGTTATTACAGGGTCGAGGACTATATGACGGACAAAGATGCATGGCCCAAACCAGAAACTACTACAAAATCATCTAACATTTAGAGGACACAGTTCAGACAGGAAAGCATATCAAACGTTTAGTGAAGCAGTCAGGATTTAATCTTTTTTTACATTGTCTGTCTCTCAAGCTATTTTGATATGGCTTCTTATAGAACTATGCATTATTGTGTATCTTAAGAGCTAATGTATTACTGTTTTGAAAAAAATAAGTCCCGCCTAGTTTCTTGCCGGTCATAATACTTCTCGGGTCAGTGGTGTAGGGTTAGAACCGGTGGTAGTTTTTTTTTCTCTCTGACGTTCATAAGTGCATTGTAATGTGCCTAAATTAAAGAATAAATATATCTTTTACCTTTATCTTTTTTATAACGGTGGATTGTGGCGGCGGTCGGATGCTACCTATAATATTGTATGAAAATTCATTTCAGCATAGTCGACGATGCTAAAATATGCGACCATCAAAAAGTATGCGCTAGTAGGTCGGTCTACAAAGTCTCAACTCAAGCATTATAGTAACGACGACTAGAAATACTAGATTGTGTAACAAGGGAGCAAAATGAAATATTTACGGCGAGGGCGTGCATTGAATCCCAAACGAAGCGATGGATTCTAAAGTATACTCCTGAGCGTAGCGAGGGTTTCCGGTGTTAACGCCCAAAGTGAAAATAGTTTTGCTCCTGTGTGACACATACTGCTTTTCACACCACCTTAGAGGAAAATATTTTTTTTATTGTTGAATCATATTAATTTTAACTTTATACGTGCTTAGTGTGCTTCCTGATTTTGAAATTTGTTTGTAATGGTGCACTGGCTGAAAAATAACTAATATCCTGGAATAGAAAAGTACCACTTTGTACGGTCAGCATCAAAAGTAACTACGCAATCGAAGACGTCAAAAGCTCTTATTCCCTTTTAAAAAGGACTTTTGACGTCTCCGTTTGCGTAGCTACTTCTGATGCTGACTGTACCCTCCTAGAAGGAAAGAAAAAGCCTGTATACGAATAGGTGGTGTGAAAAAGTATTTTATAGTTTCCGAGTCAGTTTTTAAATTGGCTAACAAAACTGGCGGCTTAAATTTACAAACACGCTCCCGTGATTGGTTACCGTACACGCGGGAACGGCAAAGGCAATTACTGTAACTATTATGAAACCGGAACCCCATGGATAATAACAGTGAACGCTAATTACAACTTATATTTATTTTATATCACGTCGGTGCTAAACAGGCATACATTCCGTCTGATGGTACGCGAACATCGTAGCCTATGGACGCCTAAAACTCCGGCGGTTGTACCTATCAGATAGTATGTAGAAAACTGGTCCGAAAAACATTTCGTTTCTCCTTGTCCGTATCGCTCGTCTCCATAAAGCTCTATAAATGCTTCGCCTCATCTTTCCAAACAAAAAAGTCTGCCAAAATCTGAGGGGGGCGAGGTAGCACGCATGTGAAGTTATCAAGTCAAAGGTACATCATTGTCGGTTGTTAATACAGTTTATTTCTAAATGAATTTTTATGGCAGCAACGCTTTACAAAGATGTAGCAAACAACGTGTTTTCAAGTCAAAGATGTACCTTTGACTTGAGAACACCTAACATATTTGACATATTCTTTTTATACTTCATAACACTAAATGGAGCAATAGATAGTCGACTGTACATACGTTAACATATGGTTCATTATTGGATGCAATCTTTGGAAATGTCAAACAAAAAAGCCAAGGATCATTTTTGATTGTATTTTCAAACAAAATATAGAAGACAGCAATCCTTAAGCGCGTTAAATATGGAGAAGTGTCAAACGTCAAATAGTTACTGCCCGTCAGAAAGAAAACGATTGTCTTTGAATCGATTCTGTAAACGAAGCTTGATTTTCGATTTAGGTTAAATCTTTTATTACGAAAGTAATGATAAATAAAGTAAAACTGTACTTACATCTGAAATGGTATTTCATCTTTTTGTAAACTAGACGGAATATAACATTTTTTTACATCCAAAAACAGCGCATAAGGGCATTTTCACGGAGCTTGTTATCCATTGACAAATCTTGTTAGTTAAAGGGTTTAGCAGGCTAAGGAAGGACGTGTGGCCCCTGTGAGGAAAAGTTGAATTAGTAAATGTCAATTGTTTGTCGCCTCATAACTAGTAATCACTCCCAACTTTCAGCCCTCTATCTTGAACTGTCTCAGAGATAATGTCAAAAATGTATTTTTTTAACAATTTTTTCAAACTCGTATATCTCCTAATCCATAGCAGCTAAAGCGTTGAAACAAAATCACAGCTACGTAGTTTGAGTGGGAGTATACCCTATAGTTTTATTAATATTTTATACGTGAAAAATAAAAGAAATAAATGTCAATTTATTTTTTGACAGCTCTTTCCAATACGTTTTTTTGAAAGTACAATTATGAAAAAAATCATATAAATTGCTTATAGTATTAGTTACTAGCATACAAAAACTCAATTGATTATATTTGGTGCAACATACTGTAAAAAAAAACTAACGTAAGTATTCAAGTATAAAGAGTAGGCTTCTGAACTGAAACTTCGTTTTTAAGTTTTTTGTTTGTTGCCTAGCAACAAAGGGTGTATTGTTTTTAATTTGACGTATGACTGTCAAAAAAGGTCACTGAACTACTGCTGTGTTAGCATTTGTAACTAATTTTACTAACTACTAAATCAACGAAACGACGGATGTGCTATTTTGCTGTGTTTATTATTTTATAATAGTACATTACTTACCAAGGACTGTAAAAGAAAGAAAGCCCGAAATCGCAGGTATTTGTGACCCGAGCCGCAGGCGAGGGTTGTAAATATGCGATAGAGGGCTTTCTTTTTTACTGCCCGTGGTGAGTACACAATTTTACGTCTCCATCTGGCCATAATGCGAGTTTTACCGTACGCGTAGCGTGCGGCAAAACTTACGTTATGGCCAGGTGTGACGTAAACAAAATTAATTGGTTTCATTATAGTACACGTATTAACATAACGAATTAAATAACTCATTAGAGCAGATATCACAATATAAGTCACTTAGATAATGACTATCGTAATATTCGTCGTCCCAGGTATAGGACAATGTTATCCTGCAGTCATCGCAATATCCTTTAAACATAACATTTTCGTCAGAGAGCGATATCTCAATACTGGTAAAGACTGTAAAAACAGTTGCTTCGCTATTAACCGTGGCAAGTTGAGCCCAAATATTTTTGATTTTATGATTTCCATCTGAAAGAATGTATATACATGAAGTTTCCGTTTTTTTTTTTATTTACATTTAAAACTTACTTTCGCCATTATGGAAAAATCGGACTCCTCTTCTACATAACGTGTTGTATATTCCCTTAAACAATTCACTATTATGTTAAATGTGCTAGCGTATAAATTGTATAATAGTATTGTATAATTTAAAGATAGCTCATACCTAATAAATCATAATGTCTAATGTTATGTTACTCGGAATCGACAAACGCTTAGTTTATACGCTAGCACATTTAACATAATAGTGGATTGTTTAAGGGAATATACAACACGTTATGTAGAAGAGGAGTCCGATTTTTCCATAATGGCGAAAGTAAGCTTTAAATGTAAATAAAATAAAACAGAAACTTCATGTATATACATTCTTTCAGATGGAAATCATAAAATCAAAAATATTTCGGCTCAACTTGCCACAGTTAATAGCGAAGCAACTGTTTTTACAGTCTTTACCAGATATTGAGATATCGCTCTCTGACGAAAATATTATGTTAAAAGGATATTGCGATGACTGCAGGATAACATTGTCCTATACCTGGGACGACGAATATTACGATAGTCATTATCTAAGTGACTTATATTGTGATATCTGCTCTAATGAGTTATTTATTTCGTTATGTTAATACGTGTACTATAATGAAACCAATTAATTTTGTTTATAAAATAATAAACATATAGCACATCCGTCGTTTCGTTGATTTAGTAGTTAGTAAAATTAGTTACAAATGCTAACACAGCAGTAGTTCAGTGATCTTTTTTGACAGTCATACGTCAAATTAAAAACAATACACCCTTTGTTGCTAGGCAACAAACAAAAAACTTAAAAACGAAGTTTCAGTTCAGAAGCCTACTCTTTATACTTGAATACTTACGTTAGTTTTTTTTTACAGTATGTTGCACCAAATATAATCAATTGAGTTTTTGTATGCTAGTAACTAATACTATAAGCAATTTATATGATTTTTTTCATAATTGTACTTTCAAAAAAACGTGTTGGAAAGAGCTGTCAAAAAATAAATTGACATTTATTTCGTTTATTTTTCACGTATAAAATATTAATAAAATTATAGGGTATACTCCCACTCAAACTACGTAGCTGTGATTTTGTTTCAATGCTTTAGCTGCTATGGATTAGGAGATATACGAGTTTGAAAAAAATGTTAAAAAAATACATTTTTGACATTATCTCTGTGACAGTTCAAGATAGAGGGCTAAAAGTTTGAGTGATTACTAGTTATGAGGCGACAAACAATTGACATTTACCAATTCAACTATTCCTCACAGGGGCCACACGACCTTCCTTAGCCTGCTAAACCCTTTCAACCATATCCCGGTGTCTGATTGAGCTAAAATTTGGTATATGTATGTACTTCCGTAATTTACATGACAATGCTATCTTACAAACAGAAATAAAAATGTGTACCAAAAATGAATCCGGAGGTCTCAGGTCCAAACCCCGGCTCGTACCTCTAAGTTTATTGGAACTTATGTATGAAATATCATTTGATACTCGTAGTTACCAGTCGCTTTACGGTGAATGAATGAATGAAATTATTTATTCACCAAGAACATATGGTAACATAAGATGTTGGTGTGTTATTTACCTCTACAGTGCTTCCCTTTGATATATTCAGTCTATGTATACATGTGTAAGTCGTTTGAGAGCGAATTGGTTAACAATTACTATCAAGAAATAATTTTGAGTGATAATAAATATAATAATGAATAATAAACAGTAATTAAATTAATAAAAAGTCAATAAAAACAATTGTCAATTAATATTTTATACAGTTTCGTTTTAAACTAATTAATAGGCATCAGGTGGTATTTTATTAAAGATTGTAATATACATGTTATGAGCGCTTTATCCTTCTAAGTGCTAAACAAACGACGGTGAAGGCAAACATAGCAAGGAAACTGGACCTTATCCCGATTAGTCTAGTTTCCCCTCTGGGTTGGAAGGCCAGCACAGTGCAGTCGCTTTCGTAAAAACTAGTACGACAATTCATAGATCAGGTTGCCAAGCGAACCCCATTCTCAGTTGAGCCGTGGCAATGGTTGGGATAAACGCTAGTGGTTAGAGAGCTCGGGGCCAAGATTTCTAAATGATTTGATCATGTCATGTGGCAGACATTGTTAATATCGATGCAATGTACTTTACGTAACATTAAGGACCGCGTCTGCCACCACGTGAGCGCTGCGTTGTCAATCTCCAGCGCTTCAAAAATGTAAAAAAAAAAGGAGTTTGGCTAAATCATTTGATCGTGGCTGCCATTTAAACTGATGGTCACAATCATCCCAGAAACGATGAAAATCGAAGAGGCAGACATATACCTCTGCGTTTTGTGGGAATAATTTTTTAAAGTTATTTTTTATGATTTCAAAAGGTGCATATTACTAGTCATTTTACGGGCGGCTAGTATGGGGAATTGGAAATAATTAATAATAGCTAATATTTTTAGTGTAACGGATATAACATGATACCAGTATTATTTACGCAATGAAATCCTACAAAATATCGTTATTCGCTAACCACCAGAAATATGTACACACATATTACAAGCGTTTTTCTTGAAGGATTTTTATGAATATATCGTTTCTAAGTATTTTAAAATTTATAAGAACAAACTACCACCTATTACTATTTGTTTGTAAAGAATTAGGATATATAATATATCGCCCGCGCCGTACATTTCGTAAATTATGTGGTTTTACATGGACACGGTTTCTTGTTTTTCGCTTTCAACAGAAAGAAGACTTAAATATCGTCATGTTAACAAATAAAAATAATTGATATTATTGTAAATAAAAATAAACAATTTTTTTTAATATTTTTTTTTACCTATTTAACTACTTCCGGGTGAAAAGTTTGTAGGATTTTAGCATATATTATCTATAAATATCCCATAAGAATGAAAAAAAAATCAGGCTAATATAAATTAATGTTTCACACAACCGTATCTTTACTGTACTATATGGAATGATCACATGGCCTGGATTGTTCGACCAAATACAATGTTAAGGAACACAGAATAATTGTATGCCACCATGACAGCGCTGCGTTATCAATTAACAGCGCTTCAAAAATGTAGATACAAAATGGTTTGCTAAATCATTTGATCATGTCTGGCTTTTAAACTGACGGTCAGTCATACTCAAAACAATGTTAGTAGAAGAGGCAGACAGCTATACCTCTGATTAATCATAGGCAGACCACTTTTTAACTATGCTGCGCGTGAAATTCGTCTATATCGCAATCCCTGTGGCACTCATTAAGAATTCGGGATAAGAAATATTCCTATGGCTTAATCCAGGTTATGAACTATCTATGTCGTAGAAAATGAGCTTCCATATAATCCACGACACTTCTCTTTCTGGACAAATAGGTATTATTTATAAATTCTATTCCCTTTTAAGGCATGAACAGGCGAAACATTTTCGAAGCGCCCTAGCCAAATCGGGGCTAACGGTGGCGGCAGCGGCAAAGGTATAGGTACTTCCACCAGAGTTACAACCGAAATCTCCCGCACTCCGCAAGCCAGAACTACCAATGAAAATGAGGCCTAAATAATATATTAATGCCTAATAAATAATAGGAGCGCCTGTAGACGTCCGGTTTTTGTACCGGACGACGGACAGTTTATAAACGGAATCCCTTGTATACGTATAAGATTTTCTACCTGGAAAAGTAACATACATACTGAGAAAAAAATTAGTCCAACTAAGATGCATTTTATCTTAGTTGCTGATAAAATGTTTGGAATAAAAATATATTTATTTACTATATCTAACTTTATAGTTACTTTTACTAAGTTCTGTTAGCTTCAACAGACAAGATCTTATTAGGCTCATATGCAGTCAAGATGCGTGTTACATTAAATAAGATCTTCTTTAAAGCAAACATATATGTTTTTCAGTGTAGACTGAACGATACGTCCAATAGGTGTTCGTCGCGCCGAGGGGAAGGGGGAGGGGAGGCATCCGGCATAAATTGTTTGCCGGACCGGTGTCCGGTGCATGTACAGTTCAGACATTCGTGCAAATGTAGCGATCTGCATGTCTGATTCTTCGATTTCCTTCGTTTTGAGGATAATTTAAATGGCAGACACCATTAACCTTTTTTTACATTTTTGAAGTATTATAACTCAAAAACGCAGCCACATACACGTTTTTTGACTGAACGAAATTGATTCATATTGATCTAAACTAATATCATCTCTAACGATATGAAACTTGATCAAATCATTTACCTAAGTCGGCCCCAGCTCCCTTGTAGGAGGATAATTCTGTTTTAGTCTGTATCGAAACGTCGAAATTAGAGGATAATTATATGTTTTATATTATTATGTCGTGAAAATATCGTGATTGTCAGCATCGAGAATCGCCACAATTCGACGTCAAAACTGTTGCTGTGTGAATAAAGTCAGGCGTCGAGTGTTTTGTGCTCCATTGTCTAATAATATTTAAAGACTTTTAAAGTAGCTTAAAAGTGTAAAGCCAGACACGTTGAACAGAACACGCATTTTAAATGTTTGCAAACAAAACTAATGCAATACATTATAGGTATTTTGATCATAATATTTGTAACTTTTGTATTGTATTTGAGTAAAACATATACCTAAATATTGCCTGATAAATTTTAGTTTAAACTTTAATAAAAACGACATAATATGAAAAAAATATTTTTGACAAAAGATTTTCTGCTAGCCTGTCACTCTGAGTACCCTGACCTACAATAATGCACAGCTTGCAGACGCCCCTATGTAGTAATAAGAATAGTACAGCAAACTACGAGGTTTCGTTGTTCTCAAAACTGTATACAATTTCCCGTTTGATCTTGTATTTTCTGCGTGTTTCCGCATATGCAATTACAGGACCGATGTGAAACGATTAAAGGCTGTACCTGAACTTTTCTATTTTTTTATTATTTACTTCCACGTTAGAGACCGCTCCAATTTTTTTACCAGTAATACACCCATTAACGATCTATTATATGTATTTTTTTTTTCAAAATTATAGCTGAGAACATGGAGATATCTTTACATAAAGTACTATTAATACTATTATATACATTTTCTATAATATTAAATGAACAAAAATTTTATTTCCTTTTTTTTTTAAACATAAACTATAAAGTTGAGGGCAGTGTTGGCCGTTAATTTCAATTAGAATTGAAAATTGATCAATAAGATTGAAGATTAATTCCGTAACTAATCAATTACACTACTATCAATTTTTACTAACGTTAGTTCGCATTGATTTTGTGACGTCGTCAATTACACTAACCGTCAATTAGAATTAACCTATTAGTTACACTAACGTCTCGAAAATTTAATAAGAATTACAGTTAATTAGATTAACTTAATTAGATTCCTGTCTTACACTAATAATTAATTTTAAAACTGCATCTCGGGTTCGGAAGTCGGGACCAATATCACAAGATGGAGCTCATGCTGGACCCTAGGGCTACCTACTGGATCTCGGGTTTGGCGCATCATAGACTCATGCTGTTTGGGCTCATTCGACTTGTACTGATGAGCAGATGGTACCAGTATCAAAATCTGGAGCTCATGCTGGACCTTGGGGATCCCTACTGGATCTCGGGTTTGGCGCATCATAGACTCATGCTGTTTGGGCTCATTCGACTTGTACTGATGAGCAGATGGTACCAGTATCAAAATCTGGAGCTCATGCTGGACCTTGGGGATCCCTACTGGATCTCGGGTTTGGCGCATCATAGACTCATGCTGTTTGGGCTCATTCGACTTGTACTGATGAGCAGATGGTACCAGTATCAAAATCTGGAGCTCATGCTGGACCCTGGGGATCCCTACTGGATCTCGGGTTTGGCGCATCATAGACTCATGCTGTTTGGGCTCATTCGACTTGTACTGATGAGCAGATGGTACCGGTGTCAAAATCTGGAGCTCATGCTGGACCCTGGGGATCCCTACTGGATCTCGGGTTTGGCGCATCATAGACTCATGCTGTTTGGGCTCATTCGACTTGTACTGATAGCAGATGGTACCGGTATCAAAATCTGGAGCTCATGCTGGACCCTGCGGATCCCTACTGGATCTCGGGTTTGGCGCATCATAGACTCATGCTGTTTGGGCTCATTCGACTTGTACTGATGAGCAGATGGTACCGGTATCAAAATCTGGAGCTCATGCTGGACCCTGGGGATCCCTACTGGATCTCGGGTTTGGCGCATCATAGACTCATGCTGTTTGGGCTCATTCGACTTGTACTGATGAGCAGATGGTACCGGTCCCATTGCTTATTAATACAAGCCCCCGAGTCCAGAGTCAAAATCGAAACAAAAATCAAAACCTCATAGCTTAACCTAAATTCGCGTTTAGTTAGGTAAATTATTAATGTCAATTACCAATTCAATCTACACTAAAAATTAAATTAATGTTTCAATTTTTGAGAAAGACTAAAAATTAAATATATTCAATTATTAGTTATTCGCAAAGGATTAACACGTTAGTTACAATTAATTTCAATTCTAATTGAAATCAATTTGCACTAAACTATTAGTGTTCAATTTTAACTAACGTGTTTCAATCTTCAATTTTTAATTTTCAATTACACTAACGTTCGGCCAACACTGGTTGAGGGTCGTCAAACTTTGCACATTAATTACTAATGTAGAGCCACACCATACATAAAAATTACTATGCTAAATTCGAGGGGGGCAGAATCAATTAGCTTATCCTGGCACTGCCTTTGTGTAAAGAGATCAACCCCATTTTACACCTTGTGCGCCTGGCAGGTTAAGGGATGCCGCGCATGGCAATTAGTGTCGGTGCAGCGTAGCCCCGGGGCGCCGCTGGCCCCCCGTTGCACCGAGTCAAGGTCACTGGAGCCCCTCGATCGATAGTCGCACGCATTGACGCCTTACTGGAAGTATCAACATATTTTTTTTTGTTTTACATATAAACTTTTTTTTATTTGAGGAAAATAATAAAAAATACCTTTAAATAAAATAAAAATAAAAATACCGTTCGGCCAAAGAAAACTTTCATCCACTGCGAGTTAAAGTACTTAACAACTTATACTTTTATAATAGGCGCGATCACAACGTGACTCAAGTCGTTTTTTTTGTATCCAGATGTCATTACGCTGCTGTTTATAATTATAACAAAGCAGAGGATTTACAAAAAAATTGGTACCCTTAATCATAATAGTACTTATATTTAAGTTTTACTCTATAGGTCTTTTATTCTAAAATGAAAAAAAAAACCTGATTGACATATCCTTCAGGTTTCTTTATTTTCTTTACTTTACCTAATTATTCGTGTATCAATCTCTATTGGACGGGAATTTTTTTGTATAGATCAAAGTAGTGACTGTGCCTACGAAGCAGGAGGTCCCGGGTTCGAATCCTGGTCAGGGCATTTATTTGTGTGTTTATCACATACTAGCTTTTGCCCGCGGTTTCGCTCGCGTTATATTCGGGGTAACACGGTTCCCCTTTGCCCCCCGGAATGCTCCATACAAACTTCCACCCCCCATTTTAGGGAAGTGGGGGGTTAGAAAGAGACAAAAGTAGCCTATGTCACTCTCCATCCCTTCAACTATCTCCACTTAAAAAATCACGTAAATTCGTCGCCCCGTTTTGCCGTGAAAGACGGACAAACAAACAAACACACACACTTTCCCATTTATAATATTAATATGGATACACTCGCGTGCAAATAATTCGGGTCAGTACGAAAAACTATAATATCTCCTAAAATAATAAAGCTAGGAGCCTGAAATAAATTGTATATTATAGATAAATGCATAGTTAATAAAACAACGTCAAGAGTTAGAGATGATATTCACTTGTTTATTTAATTAACATAGTAAACACGATATCAATTAATTATAGGTAAAAAGCAACTGTGGTACCTCACACACAAAACTAAAAACAAAAATAAAGTAAAACATATCAATACTTCGTATTGCCTCCTCGGGCTCTTCTTACAGCTTCTAAACGATTGGGCATACTGTTTATTAAGTTTCTTATGCGTTCTTGCGGGATATTAGCCCATTCTTCCACTAACGCCTGTTTCAGGTCTCTAAGTGCAGCTGGGGCGGGGTTTCGATTTCTTACACGCCTTCCGAGCTCGTCCCATACGTGCTCAATCGGATTTAGGTCCGGGCTTCTCGAGGGCCAGTTCATAGTGTTGATGCCAACCTCCTCAAAATAATCTTCCACAATCTGTGCGGTGTGTGGCCTGGCGTTGTCATGCATGAACATTGAGTTTTCACCCATATTAATTAAATATGGGCCTACATGCTCATTAAGAATCTCTTCCACATACCTGGCACTAGTTAACGTTCCATTTTCTATCAAAACTAATTGCGTGCGACTCTCTGAAGAGATTCCAGCCCAAACCATAACAGACCCACCGCCGAAAGCAACTTTTTCTTCAAAACAGGCTGGAATAAAACGTTCACCTGGCCGTCTGTAAACTCTTCGCCGCCCGTCATGTGCATAGAGCATAAATCTGGATTCGTCAGAAAACATAATTATTGCCCATTCTTCGGCACCCCATCGCCTGTATTCGCGTGCGTAAAGTTTCCTTGCAGTTCGATGCCCTCTGTCAAGTTTTGGGCCATTTGCCGGTCTATGTGGGGTCAAATTAGCTTCACGAAGCCGCCGCCTTACAGTCCACTCGCTGATGTCATCTCTTCGAGTCTCCGGAAGTTGGTTTTTGACTTCAACTGCAGTGAGATGCCGATTTCGGAGCATTGTTGTTACGATAAATCGATCTTCTCTAGCCGTAGTACATCTCGGCTTGCCGGTTCCTGGTCTTCGAAGGTTCCTGCCAGTCTGTAGGAAACGTTGGAGGACCCTCTGCACCGTAGATAGTGACACGCCTGTTCTTCTTGCTGTATATCTCTGACTTCTGTCTTCTTGTAACAAAGTGACGATACGTGTACATTCATCTTGTGTTAGCGACATGATAGTAATTCAATAATGACCATCAAAGTCAACAAAAACTGCCTTTTATCATTTTGCTTTGACAGATTGAAAACAAAAGTGAGAAAACAATCAAAAGTGAAATAAGCTCAATTTGAATTTGGTACCAAATTCGACTTTTTTTTAAATAAAACTTTTTCCAGAATTCTTGTAGAACATTGAAGGTTCAATTTAATTCGATATTAAATTATCTTTAATACACAGTTAGTTTCCTGCACATACCGCTATTAATTTGCAAAATAAAAGGGTTTTTGTCACTGACCCGTATTATTTGCTCGCGAGTGTATTTGTTCCTGAGTTATGGATGTTTTCTATGTATTTAAGTATTTATCCATATTTATCTATTATATATATTGTCGTCTAGTACCCATAACACAAGCCTTATTGAGCTTACCGTGGGCCTAGGTCGATTTGTGTAAGATTGTCCTATAATATTTATTTATTTATTTAAAGTGTCAGGAATTGATACCAATCAAATTTATGACATAACATAACATAAATATTTTTTTATTGCACACCTCAAATAATAGACACAAAGTATACACAAGTTAATATTGTAGTGTGTATAAGTGAATATTGGGCGCTAAGTTGCCAAAAAAATGAAGCATTTAAAAAAATTAAGCATGTAGTTTTTTTTTGTCCGTAATAAAAGTTATAACTACCCGAAAATGTAAAAATTGTTTGTTTACTTTTATTTAAATACCTAAAGACATAGAGTATAGGTACAGTCTGCAATAAAAGTGTGTACAAAAATAATTTTTGGGAGATACTTATAATATAACCTTTAGTAAAAACAAATTTAGAAGAATAAAAATACGGTTTATATTTATTACTCAATATCTGTAGTTAATGTACAGTTAGCGTCAGAGAGACGTGACCCCGCTAATAGCAGTATAGAAACTGTACAATAATTTCGTCAACACACGTAATGACAACACAGTGTGGTTACATATGCGGACTAGTGATCCTAAGGGACCGCGTTCGAGACCGTTAAAAGCATTTTAAATATTTTTGTTTTTTTTGTTAGCATACGTATATTATTATATTATTAAGTTCAAAATTATTGAAAAATGGATACGGGTATTACGGGTAATATCAAATATTATAAAGGAAATAAATAGGGCAAATTAAAATAAAAACAATCTTAAAAACGTTATTTTATTGGTATTTTATTAACGCTTAACGCCTAAAAATATTTTAAATATAGTCAAAATCCCTATACCGATATGCGTTTAGTTTGGCAGATATTTATTTGATATTTCTAGTTTACATTATATAAATTGAACATTTTTGTTGCTTAACTATCAAGGTAACAGTTGCATTGTAAGCATATTTAAATATCTTTTATGGGAAATAAACAACATTATTATAGTGTGCGTTAATTAAAATTGTGTTATGTTTACGGCTGCGATTATAGGTATCTTAATAATAGGAAGGGAACCGGAAGGGAAATCCCCAGGATATTGTCTATTGAATATAAGCTAGCAGGTTGTCTTGGCCTTACAACATCAGAATGACTGAGTCATGAAAGTGCAGACAGGATATTTCTATACAACGCTGAATACATCACATTTTAAATGTGAAATCGACCGCGTGATTAATAAACTGCATTACAGATACTATATATAAATATTGGGTTTGATAAATAATGGTTGTGTATAAAACGAGAAGATATTCTAACCTTGCGAGCCACTACGTTTCAGAGAGAAACAGCATGTTATCGGCCAGCGATAACAATATTCATCTCCTGTCACGTTACTACAATTTTAGGAAACATAACACTCACTACCTAGACCTCGTTTTTTTAGCATTAGAAAAAGGGTTAACAATCTTGACAAGTCTTTTTATGGAATAAGGCTTCTAACAAAAAGAAAAACTATTACTTATGAAACCAAAATAATGCAAATATATGTCCTTGTAAAACATAATTGTTACATATTTGCTATATCTTATATTTCAAAAGTGTTTTTCAATGAAAAGACACGTTATTAAGCTTCCTTACCCTTTTTGTAATGCTAAAAAAACAAGGTATAATCTGAAACAATATCACTTAAAACTTTTGTATGCCCATCAAATAAGAATATAATATAATATTACACTAGCTGTATTTTTTTTCTAATACCGCAGACTGCCGGAGAGGGTAACCCTCATTCTCATCTATATTTGTTTCAGCATACTTTTCATGCTAGCTACCAAATTTCAGCATATGTCAGTATTCCTCATAAGTTCCCAGGTTCTATAGTCTTCATCATCAAGGTTTTGTTTTGATTTGACCTGATCGGGGTCCCAGTTGAGCATCATTTGACCCCATCTACCTTCGTCCATCTTTATCGGATTTGAAGCATTTTTCATCCGAAAAAATTACGATCTGGTTCTCCCGAAATCTTCATATTTTTTGGCAAAACTAAGGCGATCGTAGCGATGCTACTTGACAAACCTATTTTTTTCGCTGGTTTATAATGGTGTATCTGGGCAGCGTGGAAATGTCTTCTGACAGTGCTAACAGATACCCCAAATGTCTCAGCTGTTGAGCGAGTTGTAGTAAATAAAGCGTCGGTATTCAGTAGCACAATACTACGGTGCCGCTGAGATTCCTCTGTGTAGGCAGAAGGACGAGGGCCTTGCCTATCATCTTTAACGTCACCCGGTTTTTCATACCGCCTTAGCCATTTGCGAACCGTGTTCGTCTGCAAATAAAAAACACAATTTGAACTTAGTAGGTCTATCAACAAAACATGGCTCAATGAAATGGAGTCAACTCTAAGTAACTCACCCCTATATTCATTTCTTGTGCATTTTTTTAATATTCTGTTTTTGTTTCCGAAGCACTACAATATTCGATCTCATAAAAGAGTTTAATCGAACCATTTTAAAACTCAGTTCTTACACAAGTTTTCGGACAAGTCGAGAATAAAATAAAATAACGTTACTACTTCGGCACAACCAAGAATAGACGTCACGATGACGTTAATGATTTGCGGCGGATGTGAATTATTATTTACAAAGTTACCCCAAAACTCAATTGTAATTACAAAAATGCGAAACGGGAAAATCATACTAAATTCAACCTAAACACGTTTATTTAAAGACGTTATTACTCACTTTCAATGATATATAATGGGGGTAGAGAAATAATAATAAACAAAGACAAGACTAAAGGTTGAACACGCCAAAACTTAGGCACGCAAAATTTGTTTTTAAACCAGTTTGAAAATAAATAACTAAATTATGAATACCACATTAAATGACAAATTTAATTACCTCTAAAATCACATTTTTAATTCTAATTAATGTTTACACAGTAAGCCATAAATCGAATTTTCTACGCACACGGCTCATAAGACTTTGCACCATCTCTTTAGGAAAGATTTTTGTCGCCCAGGTCCGTATTTTTTGTAGCTGAGGGACCGATTTTACTTCTCCGCCTTTCTGTTTTAGAATTCCTTTCATAATACTCCAGTAATCTTCAACAGGTCGCAGTTCTGGACTATCTGGCGGATTGCATATTTTGGGTACCACCATGATCCTGTTAGCGTCGTACCATTCCATAACTGATTTTGCGTATTAGCAACTGGCTAGATCTGGCCAAAACAGCGGTGGTGAGGCATGCTGTCTTATAAAAGGCAGCAAACGCTTCTGTAAACAATATTTCCGATAAATATCGCCGTTTATTGTCCCGGTGGTGATAAACGTGCGACTTATTTTACCACAGCTGCATATTGCCTGCCAAAGAAGGTATTTTTTTGGGAATTTCACTCGTTTTTTTAATTCACAATCTTCAGGAGCATCTGTTCGTGATTTGCTAGTATAAAACTCTTGACCAGGTATTTGTTTAAACTCCGCTTTTAAATACGTCTCGTCGTCCATCACCGCGCATTCAAATTTTGTAAGAAAATATTCATAGAGTTTTCGCGACCGTTTCTTTGCGGATAAGTTCTATTTTGAGTCTAGGTCTGGTGCGGCCTGGGCTTTATAACTCCTCAGTCCTGCCCTCTGTTTCATTTTTTGGACAAAAGACTGAGAAATTTTCACTTTTTTAGCGACATCACGAGATGAAATCGTATGATTTGAAGCAGAAATCTTTAAAATACTCTGTTCCTTTTTCTTATTCTAGACTCCCTGCAACCCACCACTTCCTGGCTTTCTATCTATTGGCAAGCGGTCATGGAATGTTTTTAATACGTGACCAACCGTAGATTATGGATATTTCAGCCTTTTCGCGATATCTTTGTAGCTTAACATGGGATTTTTTACATGTTCGTGCAGAATGCGTTCACGTTTTTGATGTTGTACGCTCGACATTTAGCCAATGAATAAATAAAAGAAAATGAAACGATCATCATTTTATAGCCCAGTTCCTAGTGAGAAAATTGTTGTTTATTAAGTTTGAATATCTTCATTTTTCGAATAACTTTAGCTATTTTTACATGCCCAAATTTTGGCGTGTTCAACCTTTATAATTATCATTATCCATACAGGCCGGTTAGACAAGGACGCATAGATATAAGTAAGTAACCTCCATCTTTACGATATGACGATAGTGATTCATATTTTCACAAGTAATAATATGTGATCGGTGGCTCAATGGTATAAGTGACGGACTAATGTAAGAACATGGAGTCTTGATAACAGTCGCGAAGTCCCGAGGATCGATTCCCAATAACGGTCCGGAGCAATTAGGGAAAATTGACTTTTTGAAATAATATGATGCTCGATATAGCTGTGGCGATGTTGAACTAATGTTTCGGCGTTGCCTTGCGAGCTATAGTTTTAAAACCAAGGGGGGTCACGGTTGAATGTTCTGCGAATTATCAACGAGCCGACTGCCGCTGCGCTTGCGTACGGGTTAGATAAGAACTTGAAAGGAGAACGCAATGTCCTTATTTTCGATCTCGGCGGTGGTACTTTGACTTTTTGAAATAATATGATGCTCGATATAGCTGTGGCGATGTTGAACTAATGTTTCGGCGTTGCCTTGCGAGCTATAGTTTTAAAACCAAGGGGGGTCACGTTTCTCTGACGCTGACTGTACATGTCTTCCTGTTCTAAAGCATCAGCAAGCAAAGCAAGCAGAGATTGTTCCACTCTACATATCGGTATACAGTGCTCAATGGCATCCCTTTGATTCCAGCGACGGTAAAAGCCAGATTAATTCATTAGGCAGGTTGGAGAGGGCTTGATATTCGCACAACATGTTCCATTGTCTCCTTGTCACACGTACAATATTGTACACGCATCGTTAGCTGACATTCCTATTAGCGTGTATTGTCAGAGGTCAGGGTAACAGGACAAGAGATAAGAAAGTTACGGATTCACTCGCGTCATTCTTTGGACGAAATGTCGGTTCATCTCTTCTACTGATCCTCATAGTAAAAGTTTTATTGGTATATAAACATAAAAAAATTGGTATAGGTACAACTTGCCTCTGACCTTTAAAGCTTAGCTTTACATGCGAGGACCGATTTTTAGTCTACAACTATTTTAATAAAGGTTATTTAATGATTATATTTTTTTATACAAACTATAGGTATTAGTATCATTTCATACAATACAGGTAGGTAAAGAATTCGGTATCGTCTGTCACACTTCGAAAACTGATAATTTTGCACTACATCGCTTGCTTAAATAAAGTTTTGGACTGTATTTATTTGGAGTAATTCAGTTTTTTTCAAAAGTTTTAGTTCAAGTGTAGTTAATTTTTATGAGCAAAACTGATCGTAACATTTAAAGCCCCATGGTTAGAAGCACACTGTATGTACGTTATCAAACAATGAACATTAGCTAACTGTAAATTGTATGGCAAGTAAGTATACGAGCCCCAATGCTTATTAGATCGTCTAGTCACACTTAAAAATACGATATTTTTTTAAAGACTGCTATTTAAATCCGGATTGACTTAAAGGAATACGCTACATACAAAGCCATTGAAAGTAGTTTAATGTTGCGTTGTACAAAGTGTAATAATGTTATTTAATTTAGAGAAATTGTATCGTAAAGTTAACATTAAGCAAGCAAAAAATTACGTCTAGTTCATATTTTAGGCAAAATAGGTCGTCTATATAAGATAAAAACTGTTTTTTAAGAAGTTTAATTTTTAATTATATTTAAAATTGAATATAGAATATTCTCTGTCATCTAAAATGACAGATAGCTATATAAAAACGCAATTGCAGTGCAAATGTTCATTACTTTATAATCATTATTCTATCGAGATGGTGCGAGGTAAACCAGTGACTGAAGAAGTGCGGAAAATTATAATTTCCTGTAACAATAACGGAAAATGTAGATTTGTTTGATTTGCGGTAAGTAGTTACCAAATATCCAAGGAGATGCCGTTGCTACGATCTACAATTCAAACGATTATCAAGCATCACCGAAAACATGGAACAATGTCCTGTTTAAAGAAATCTGGCCGTCGACGAATAACCTCCAAGGCAGAAAACAGGATGTTAAAGAAGATTATCAAGAAAAATCGTCGTGCAAGAGCAGGAGAACTTACCGTATTGTGGCGGGACGCTATTAAAAAAAAATTCAGTCGATACCTGCAAGAGAGCAATGAAGAGAATGGGCTATAGTTTTTACACTGCTAAAGAGAACCCGTTACTTACTAATAAAACAGAAAACCAACAGATTGAAATTCGCTAATAAATACAAAAACTGGACTGTCAATCAGTGGCGAAAAATAATATGGAGTGATGAATCCAAATTTGAAGTCACAGTTGGTGACGAACGAAGTAAAGTAATTCGGGAAAAAGGAGAGGCATTTCGTAAAGACTGCCTCAAGCGAAAGGTGAAGTTTCCAGCATCTTTAATGATTTGGGGCTGTATGTTGGCACAGGGCGTGGGCCGCCTGCAATTTATAGATGGAACCGTCAATGCCGAGAAATACCAAAGCATCCTGCAAGAGAGTTTGCTGCCGTCTATACGGCAGTTAAAATATAAAAATGCATTTACTTTTCAACAAGACGGTGCTGCATGCCATACCGCGAAGACAACAATGGCGTGGCTGACGTCCAAAAAAATCCCTACCATGCCATGGCCGTCCTGCAGCCCGGACTTGTCTCCCATAGAAACTTTGTGGTGGAAAATGAAGAAAAGGCTGCGAAAGGACCCTTCTAGATCTAAAGCTGATCTTAAGGAGAAACTTACCTGTGTCTGGAATGAAATAACCACCGAAGAGAGTAGAGAGTTGGGAGATTCAATGCCGCTCAGGATCAAAGCCGTTTTGGATGCAAAAGGTGATACTCGTACCACCAAGTGGTAGACGTTCTATTATGCATCGGCTAAACCGAAGACGAACTTTTTTGCGAATATCTCATTTGGCAAACCAATGTTTTTTTTTATCACTGTGGAAAGTTGTTATTTTTTTCATTCGATACATAAAGTATTATTCGTTTCTATATTGTTTTTATATTACATGATCTAAACATCGCTGTCATCCTGAGTTTTTAGGTTAAAGTTAGGTTAGCACATTTTTTGGGCTCGTAGATACTTCATGATTTTGCGATATAATAAAAATAATGATTTTGAGTAAGTGATAAACTAATCACTATAAAATGACGTACATTTCTACAACCAAAGAAAATCGGGTAATAGAGGTTCACAGTCAAGGGTGAGCGACTCAACGGTATGACAGATGCGACCTTGGCTACTTTCCGATGCATTTTTGTGGTTGTCAAAATCCCACTCGTTCATTTGCGCCACGGTCACTTTAACTCTGAGACGGTCGCAGACACGAGTATACGAGTAAGATTATACTAAATAGTTTTATATTAAAACATTTTTTTATGGGGCAGATTAGGTAATAAACGAGATATTATCTAGTTTTATATTAAAATAGCTGCTTGATTAATAGTAGGGGTTTCTCTCAGTACAAAAGTGAAAAAAATTGTGCACATCGAGAAAAATTCACAGATTTCGTGCCTCACACGACTATCGAGCACATTGTCAATGAATCTACGGAATTCGAAAAAATATTGTCGCTGAGCGACGAGAAAATCGGGAGAAGAAAAAGGTTATAAAATAAAACTACGACGTTGAATGATAATTATTTTATTCTTAGATTAACATAAGTATCCTCGACATAACGCCTGTGAACCAGAGTTGGGCAAAAATTAACGTGATTGAAACTAAAGTTAAAAATGAGAACGTTACTCATAATCATATGAACATGATTACGAATTCAATGATGAGCTTTCTAATCTGATTGACCACCGACATGAGTAAATCATGTCGATTTTTAGTTCCACTCATGATTAGCGGAAGTGATTACATTAGTAAGACAGAATGCTTAATCTAATCAACTAACGATTTAGTTGATTAGATTTTGCGTAGCTACTAGCTCCTTCACTTTTTTCCCTGACGAAACAGAGGCGGTACCTAGGTGAGTATAATATACATTTAGGATAAATGGCTATTTGTGACAATATTTCTAAAGGTATCATTTGGCGGTTGGCGCTTACGTCTTAAGTTGTACAGTGCAGATTCAATATTGAGCAATGAATGCTCCCATTTAACTTTGAAACGGCCTGTTCGGTTTTATTGCGGTTTTCGGCTACAGTTAAGGCGCTAGGCGCTAATTGTGGCCAAAAACTGTTACTTTCTAAGGGATATATCTCAATAACGGGTCATTCAAAAATTAAAAAAAAAAATATATTAATTACCATTTCATGTACAATATTGTCAACGTTTGAATAACTCATGTAACGTATAGTTTCTCCGTTATTTAAATGTAACGAAATGTCGTTTTACGGTTAATTTTACTTATATCTACTGAACGGCTCATTCGATTTAAAATATTGTTGAACTAAAAAATGTGTACTACAGAACACTACAAACTCAACGTAGGATATTTAAATTGATTAAATTTTCTTAAACAACTTGATCATAATTCCACATTTCGTGCGTTGGTAGCTCGAAAACGGCGTTGCTGGCAGTCGTGAGCTAACTTTGAAACGAGGAGGCTGTGTCGCTCGTCGCTCCGTGCTTCCCTTGTACTACAAATACTTGTGCTTGGCCCGTGAGCGTGAGCGTGAGTAGTATCGGACTTACTGTGCCTAAAGACTAAATAACTGCAGACGGTTCATGCGGTGCGGGCATAACGTGTCTTGTCGGAATCAATAGCGCATAGACGTTTTATCTTTTAAGATAATATACCCGTATATGTGTTCATGTATTTACGTTCTTATAAAAAGTGTATGCATTTAATAATGCCCTGAAAAGTAAATGTAGTCTTGTAAGTACACTACAATTATTATGTATTAGTACTTATTCTGATGAGTCACGCAAAACAGGCGTTAGTTGTCGAGTTGCGGAAACCTGCTATTGCTACAATACAATGGACTAATAAGTAATTTTCGGAGTTATTATTCACGAAAATATGCGTTTTATCCAAAAGTTGTTTAAGACTTATTCTTTTTGGAAGACCTGTCCAATAATACCACACACTATCGTGTATCGTATCAATCGCGTGGGTTGGAGCGAAAAAAAAATCACCTCCACTTCATTTTATTTTTCTGATTTTGATTTACCATATTGTCGGCGTGATTAAAACACATACAAATTTCAGTGTACTAACTATCACTGAGCGAAGCCTGATCGAGATCCTAATTAAAAATTGCTGATATTTAAGAGTTTAATGTAAGTAAGAATAAAGGAAAAAAAGCTTTACTATCTCGCTGAAATACAAATTTATATTAATTATCAACACAAGTAAATAAATAAATTACTACTAACGGTTAATACTACATATCAAATATCTTTAAAAGACCGGCCAAGAGTGTATCGGACCACGCATAATGTAGGGTTCCATAGAAAGTAGTTTCTCGGAGATAACTCAAAAATGGCTCAACCGATAATATGTGAAATAGTTTTCATATAAATAAGTACTAAGCCGTATCTTCTTTATTTTTTCATATTTTTTTGACTTACGGATTAAAAGTTAGATGGGGGGGGACTGTTATTTAGACTTTCGAAGCGATTATTTCTAAAAATATTGACTCAATAAAAAAGGTTTTAAAAATCCTCTATAAGGTCAATAGTTTTTCATTCGTTTTTAATTCAGTTACACTTACCTCGTAGCTACACTAACCCGTAAGTGTAGCTACGAGGTAAGTGTAACTGACCTTCATATTACGTAAACTAATTGGAATTTTGATACCGGTATGATCTGTTGTCATGAATAAATAAACGATCAATTCAAATTTAGTACTTCAGGTGACGTTGCCAAGCAATTTTGAAACTATCGTCATTTTGAAATGTGTAATTTTTTTAAATACAAGTTGCAGTTCATACCAGGCACTTTGAGCTGTAAAAAACTAAGAAAATTCGTCAAATCCGTTTATTGTGAATAGGTAAGTATCAAATATGGTTTTATTCTTCAAGTTATTTTTATTATTTTTCTATAATTATGAAAAATTAGAGTTGTACATGCATTTAAAAATATAACCTAAAAAGTGAGTGATTGGGAAAGTGACTATGACACACTTGCCCCGTGTCAGGGATCGTAAACATACTAACTTTCGTGAGACATACTAACACTATAAAATATAACGGTTACACTCACGTCACTTTAGTCACTTCGCGCGACATGTTTCGGAGAGCCTAGGTCTCCATCTTCAAGCACTAAGAGTGCTATTTGAACGCGACGTGCAACAGTGCGCTACGGGCCGGTTAACATAGCACTCTTTGTGCTTGAAGATGGAGCCCTAGGCTCTCCGAAACATATCACGCAAAGTGACTAAGGTAACGTGAGGGTAACTGTTATATTTTATAAAATTATTTATATATTATAATAATATAATGTATACTTGATAAAATCGAGACGCGTAGGTACCATCGCCCACACTGTTAACTGTACATCGGTAGACTTAATGCCTTTTGTAATAAGGTCCACCGATGTACAGTTAGGAGTGTTGCTGTTTGTACCTTTTTTTTTTATTAAAGAATTTTTGGTTTTCTTCAAAGCTCTAATAAAATAGATGTTTCTTAAAAATACATTTTATTAAAAAAGGTTTTGCACCCCAGCTAGGAACACATATGCCACAGTTACCCCGGATTTTATTTTACCATAAACGATAATAACTATGTATATCATATAGCTACAAATTAATGAATTATCATCGATTAGTATCATGGTTATTACATTTTAAAATTAATAATTGCTGTCTAGTCTGCACTAACAATGCAGTTACACTTACCTCATTTTGCTGGGGAAGTGTGACTCTGACGCTACTTTCATTTAAGACATTAAATACCATCTCTTAAACATCAATACAACATAAAACACATGGTTTCCAGCTAAAGTTAAACCTTACCGTATTGTACCTTAGAGCACAGTTCGAAATCCAACTTTATGATCTTGATTTATGTGTTCAAAGTAACTTTTACAAAAGTATGTCACATTTACCCATATTGACCTTATATACTTAAGATATTTTTAAACCCGTATCGATAGATGTACACAATGTTCATATTTGCAAAAAAAAAATTGTTTTGACATTTAGTTCGGCATATGTATGGATAAAATTTCATCTATATGATGATACGGATGGATGGACGGACAGACGGACATGTTTCAAGAAACTTTTTTAGTTTTGTAAATTTTTCGTAATTATATAAGTGATTTTTACGGTTGATATTCAAAATCGCTACAAAAAATAACCATCTATTAAACTCACTTGCGCAGCAAAAAAACTAAATTCACATGAAAACATCGCTTTGATGTGCATTCAGTTTTTTTTTATGATATGCTGAATATTTTTACCAATATTTTGCCGCTGACTGTACTTCAAATTTAAAATCTAGGTTTTATTTTATTACATAAAAATCTACTAATTGAGATCGTTATTACTTATCTTATTTAATAGGTAAGTAGCATTCCTAAAAATATCACCATTGCAGTACTTAACCACAGTATTCAAATCAAAAAATATCCGCAAAAGGATTATAATTAGTATAAAGCTGCCCGCGCGCCTCTGTGTAAAGTCATATTCTTTGAACATCGTTCCGGTGCAGTGTGGCGGATTTACGTACGATCGCAATGAGAGGGATAAGCGGGTAGCGCGGGTACACAGCGCCCAAACGCTCAAGGACACTCTGGCGACAATCGTCTTAAGGCAGCTATAACACAGCTGCGGTTTCCACATGTCCTTTTCATTTTCATTCTCATTCTCATTCTCATTCTCATTCTCATTCTCACTCTCACTCTCACTCTCACTATCACTCTCACTCTCACTCTCACTCTCACTCTCACTCTCACTCTCACTCTCATTCTCATTCTCATTCTCATTCTCATTTTCATTTAGGATAATGAAAATTTCTACATATGTATCTGGTTCAATATGTGAAATTCAGAACAAACGCCTTTTTCGTGAAATCGGGGCCTATACTGGGACGAACGAAAAGACATTTCCAATGTCAAAAGTTTAGAATTTTTGAGCATGGATAGGGTGCCCTACGATGAATATTTTTTAGTATTGGAGGTCCGTAAAATTTTTGGACCTTCACGTCAAAATCAGGGGTCCCGTGCAATATGTTATTACTCTATGGTTAAGGCTGCTAGGGTTTGTGTGGTATCATTTCCGTATAAAACAGATATGCAGAATTCATTTTTGATATTAAAAAAGTAAAAATCCATATTAAAAAAAAGTTCTGCGAAGAGGAAAAACACTAAAAAAATATATATTTTTTAGAACGTTGTATAAATAATAAATGTCATTTATTTGTATATTATAAGGAGGCATATTTAATGCAGTTTTTAAATATACACAATTTTAAGGCGTTTACAATACAAAAACGTTTGTTTACGTTTCTTATTGATTTTCCATACTTATAATGGAGAAAACATATACACCACGACGCGAATGATTTTTTTGCGTGTAGTTTTTGTTTAGTAAAAGGTTCAAAATTGTATAGATTTAAAAACTGCATTAAATATGCTTCCTTATGATATTTTTTGTATTTAAAAATAAATGAAATTTATTAGTTATATAACGTTCTAAAAAATAATATTTTTTTGAGTGTTTTTCCTCTCCGCAGAGCTTTTTTTTTTAGTTTCGATTTTTACTTTTTTAGTATAAAAAATGAATTCTGCATGTCTGTTTTATACGGAAATGATACCACACAACCCCTAGCAGCCTTAACCAGAGAGTAATAACATATTGCACGGGACCCCTGATTTTGACGTGAAGGTACAAAAATTTTACAGACCTCCAATACTAAAAAATATTCATCGTGGGGCACTCTATTCATGGCCAAAAATTCACAACTTTTTCTCGATGCGCACAATTTTTTCAAATTCAAGCCCTGCTATAAGCGTACCTACTTGACAACCCTAGAAAGTGGAAACAGAAAATTTTATGAAGACGTCACGTGTCGACGTTCATCTGTCAAAGTGCTGTCAAATATTGATTCTGTGGAAAGAGATAGCTTTTCTTTAGGTTACTTTTAAATTTATTCTGTGGCACGGTCTAAATAATCATGCTCAGTGTTCGACCGCCTTACAAGAATGCAAACGTTAGTAATATTATCTTTGCTTAAGGCTCCGTATAGCTACATAAGGTCGGTGTCATAGAAAAGTAAAATAATGTAAACAAACACATTTACCTTCATTGTTTCGCAATAGCGCACTTTTAAAGAACAATCATGGTTTCATTGTCGATTTATACACATAAACTTGTTTAACACTCATTTTTAGTCAAAATATCCGTTAATTATTTATATTTCCGTGGAACTAGATTTCTTTAATAACATATGTGTCAAATGATATTTTTTCCTTCAAATTCAGCCATATTGGTTTAACTTATTTTACCTTTCTATTGACATTGACCTTAAGTATAGCTACTAACGTATTACTGAAAAACAGGAAAGACGAACACGGTAAAAAAATATTTGTTTATTTGCAGAGGCACGAGAATTTGTTTGTTTCATCTGGCGAGACGGTTACGGCCAACAAGAATCAGAGCGCGAAAGAAGTAAGAATACACACGAGCCCGAGGCGTGCGGCGAGCCAAACAAGCGCGGCGAGCATGCTCGGTAGGATGGCTAGGCGTTCGAGTCGCGACAGTATCTCGCGTGAAAGATTGGTCTACTCAGCTCTTTCTAATTAATACCTTCAGTTAAAAAGAGACAACACACAGGACAGCAATACTATAAAAGGAAGGCTGAATGTTAATCTCCAGCCGTAGCTTTTTGTTTTGCCCGACTGAAGTAAGACAATGTTTTTCAACAGAATGGAGTACATTCGATTTAATTAGACTTGATCTAGTATATTTCAATGGGCAGTATTTGTGTAATTACTTCCTCTTCCACAGTTAAACTTGAAAACCCCTATCGTTTAAAAACCCTTATCCGTATATTTTTCATGTCTTTTCGCATGTACGTTAAAAATATTTTTGCCGAAAACTTCATTATTATCTTAAGTTTCTTGGATATGTATTCTACGTATATTACCTCTTCTGAACGAACAAATGGTAAACTAAAAAAAAAAACAAGATTATGGCTTCATAAGAAGCCAATACATATTAATATGTCGCAATCGGAGTCGGAGATGAGTAGAGATGAGAGAGGAGACGTCCGGGAATTAATCAATACGCTGCCTTTTGCACTGTGGCGGGCATGGTGGTGGATGATGCTACTGAATGATTTCCGCACGTCTCCTCTCATCTCCGCTTTAGTGGAAGAACCGAACAGGCGGGGCATTAGCATAAGACATTGACATTTTCAACCGACTTCAAGATTTCGAAGGAGGAGGTTCTCAATTCTTTATAAGGGTCAGTTGCACCAACCACTTTTGACGGACACATCAGCGTCACACGGCAGGGTAGGTACTATGAAATACTCCATACAATAAAATTTAGCGAACGTTTTAACGGTGACAGATTGGTGCAACATACCCTAAAACTACTACTGGAACGAAGTATTGCGGATGTCCGTCCGCGAGGGCTGTGTGTCGCATCCACGATCAAGTCCAAGGGCAACCCTCGTTGCCTACGTTACCCACTGCCCCTCAGCTCTCGTTTTTGTGTATCCCCATTGACAACTTGTCAGGGTCATGATACTCAAGGGTTCAGATCCCGGGAGCTTTTGTACAGGTAAAAGCCGGGATCTCGGATAGCATAGCATAATATTAAAGTGACCGGACGTGTTAAAAATACAGTAGTAGCAGCTTAATATGTATGATAATACGATTTCCCGCATAATACGCCCTTTTTATATTAGTTCAAGTTATGCAACTTTATGTCCGATTAATAAATACATTTTCCCGATTAAGACGTTTTTAGTCTTATGCGAGTTTTACTTTTACTGTAGGTAAAGTCAGCAGCAGAGGTAACTTAGGGAGAGAGGTGCCTATTTAGACTATAATACGTATTCTTTATTGCACACCACATGAGAAAAAAGGAAAATATACAGCGATACAGTGATAAAAACTAGGTAACAACAGGCGGTCTTATCGCTAAAAACGAACTCTACTAGACAACCTACAGACAAAATGATCTTCGCGCCCTTTACTTTTTACGATAACGAGTAATTTTTAACGACTCGTCAATATAATTTTTATTCTTCTGATGCTTCTGCATACTTCTGAAGCTGACAAATAAAAAAAAATAAAAAAATGTTTATTCACGATTGGCTTACAATTTTTTTACAATAATTCTTTTGCCAAACCACAGTGTAGTTTGTTGGCAGACGAGGCTCCAGTTTACAAATTCTATAGTAAGCTATATATATATATATATTACATTATATTTCCACCACCACCAACAAAAGAGTAGGTAACACCCGACTGATCATTGATAGACCCTATCCCAATGTAATGTAATGTATGTAAGGTCCACAAACGGTCACCCATAAAAATACCATTTCTTTATAAATAATATGCAAATTTAATGTTAATGTTATTAACTTATTATAGATGCAGTAAAATGAAGGTTGGTTACCCCTTTTAAATATTTTATTTTTATTTATTTTATTTACAATTTAATTACACAGCATGACAGTTATTACACTAAAGCACTGTGAAATTTCAATTTAAGGCTAAATAACAAAATATTTTTACAAATTATAAGACCTAAATACAAAAAACACATATGAACTTGACACAATATGTCAAACAGGCACAGTTGAGGGCCGAACATCCATCGTCTCGCTGAACCTCAGACATTCGTTGCGCACTACCTCCCATCTACTCGAAAACACGTAGAAGTGCATTCAAGCTGTGTAAAGCACGAACCAACGGAGACTGCCTGGTACGACAGTCGGGCTCCGCTAGGAGACAGCGGTCACGAGGCCGGAATTCAAATTTCGTGGGTGCAGGGATGAACAGACGCACCACTTGCTCGGTTAACTCGACACAGTCTGAGTCGCCACGCAAGATTTTACAGACCGTAGTGAGAAGCGCAAATTATATATTAATATTTTTAATATGTTAATAGTCTTACCAGAGTTTTATAGATCAAACGTGTATACTTAGGTATAGTAATAATAATAATAATTAGGTACTCCTACGAATTATGAACGCGTTCATTCACTGCATCTATATTAAATCTTAATCTACTTAACTAGGACATTGGAGTATCACATGAGAAGTGTAATATGTATAGTGCAATGTGCTATTACTTAATAGAACGCTGCTTAATTTCTTTTTGAAGGTTTGTTTTGTTATGCATGTGTTCTTCAACTCTGACGGTAGTTCATTATAGATTTTGGGAACCAGATACTTTCTACATCTCTGGGCAAAATAGTTTTTATAGCTAGGTAAAAGTAACTTGTCACTATCTCTATTCCTAATATTCCTAATAATAGTTACGCTTTTAAAACAATATTTTTGGGTACCCTCTTTTATTTCTGAATGTACGAAATAAGATTCTATAAAAATAATATAAGATTACGCTCAGTAACTTGCGTAATACTCGTATTTACGTGTCTAGTAGTTGGAAAATAATGACCACGTGTACGGTTAAGTACTGTTTTCCACATTTAAAAATTTGGAATGCTTGGAATAACCCTACCCGGTTCATGACTACACAGAGATACTTGACTCACCTTAATGTAATTATTTTATTGCAGTCGATGTCGATATGCATAGGTACTCGGTCGGTGTTTCTTTTCTTGAAATAAATCTAGGGACATTACCTGCAAGTAAGCAAAATATAAAATTAAAACAACTGATTAAGTTTAACCGTTAGTATCTACGAGTATGTTAAAATATAAAATACAACATAAATGTAAATAAAACAGTCACATACACCGATCAAATAGTACTAGGGGCCGTATTCTAACTTTAAAACACGTATAGACACGATCCAACTTCAATAAAACTCCAATGCATTAACAACGCAATACAGCTACGGCATAAACCTGAATCAGAAATATCAGAATTTTGCTTGAGAAATATTCCAACGCAACTCCAATACAACTTCAATATTGGTTGAATGTTTGTTGTGTGTTGGAGTTATATTTGAGATAGGCTGTGTTCTTATTGTATTGTTAATGAATTTTATAATTAGAATCCGGCACCAGGGATACACAATTAGCCCAAAATAATGGCCCCACAATAGTACCGCAAGATCGACTCGTGCGGTGCTTTGACAGTCTTATTACGATATACTGGCCGTTTACAAATCTTCATAAACAAGACATATTTTCAGTAAATCTTGTTCGAGTCTGTACCTCCTTTACATTGTTGTTCGAATGTCTAAAAATATACTAAAATAATGTTTAAGAAAAAAAAAACCGACTTCCATGGGGGTAGCCGGTGAAGCATTATTGTAGATGGTGCACTTAGATTCCATACAATGAAATAATTTGCTTAACAAACGCAGCGGAGAGGACAAATCGCCAAACCTGAACTATGCGTCGTTGAAGAGTTCCGTTCTGATCATCATCAGCAGTTCCACTTCATCAAATGTCACCCTTTTGAATGAAAATGCTTGATTTGTTAATAAAAATACAAAAGTCACTTTATCCCAAGTAACAAAAGCTTCTATAACTAAGGCCTTTTATCACCAATCAGTGATATAGTAGGCCTATAATGGTAACCATTGTGACTGCTTGTACTATAAAGGTTTTTAATAGAGCGTTTTGGTTCTATAAATTAAAGAGCAATTTAGTTCTATAAGTTAGCTCTTAGAACGCTTAAAGGACCATAAAAAAGAATCTTTAAAGTGTTGCACTGTAATAGATTTGCAAAAAGCGATTATAGTACTATTTAATACTATAGACACTTTACTGACACTTTTATGTACCTATTATGCACTAATAATGTGTCGAATTAACTTTTATAGTACTAGTATTGTTACAGTATCGCAAACACTATTACAGGATAAATCTGCACTATAAAAGGACTTTGCACGACCATTACATAACGTTTTAGCTTTTTAAATGCTCCCTCAACATCGCTATAGGGCTACCCAAATCCATTAAAATATGGCTGCCGTTTACTGAAAGTGATAGCACATTAGCAGCACGACTGGAGCCCATGTGTACTATAGCAGCCACAGTCGGGACAAGTCCTAATTTTATTAATTAAAATTTAATTAAAACGATAAAATTATGAAGGCGCATTGTCAAATTTGAAATCAGCATAATGATTTTGTCAATACAATTATTTTCGCAAGTGCAAGTACCGGCAGAATTACGGTTCACGAATGTTTTTTAGTATGTACCTTTATATGTCACTTTAAGGAACTAAAGGGACATGGCGAATGACTTATAAATATATTTGTTTAATTTCTTGTGAAATAACCTCACGACGACGACGGCACACAACACGAGGCTTTTGGTGATAAAAAAGATCACTGGAATCGTTTACGGCGCAAATTAGCACTATAAACATGTTTTGGTTACTTTAATAGTTCCTAATTGTGACATAAACATTGCAGACATTTCAATTATAGAGCTGATTTATCACAGTGAGAGCCTTTATGTAATGTTTATAGAATAAATCAGTGATAAAACTAGGGCCTATTTGGGGTTAGGTAAAGGTTTACGACACCGTTATAGTGCTAATCATGAACACTAAGTAGCACGTTCTAAAATGTTCTCAGGACTTTTATAGTGCCAAATTTTGCTACTTGGGATGTATGTCTTTAAGATTTGAGGAATTCCCTCGATTCCTCATGGAACTCATCATCAGAACTTGAGCTTGACGAAAATTGGCCCTGACAATCTAACTTGCTTAACAAACACAGCGAAGAGGACGAATCGCCAAACGTGAACTATGCGTCGTTGAAGAGTTCCGTTCTGATCATCATCAGCAGTTCCACTTCATCAAATGTCACTCTTTTGAATGAAAATACTTGACTTGTTGATAAAATTACAAAAATCACTATGTGTAAGCCCTTAAGATTTGAGGAGTTCCCTCGATTCTTCATGGATCCCATCATCAGAACTTGAGCTTGACGAAAATTTGTCCTGACAATTAAACTTGCTAAACAAACACAGCGAAGAGGACAAATCGCCAAACGTGAACTATGCGTCGTTGAAGAGTTCCGTTCTGATCATCATCAGCAGTTCTACTTCATCAAATGTCACTGTTTTGAATGAAAATGATGGATTTGTTGATAAAAATATAAAAATCACTATATGGATGCCTTTAAGATTTGAGGAGTTCCCTCGATTCCTCATGGATCCCATCATCAGAACTGCGTTTTGACAAAAACGGGACCAATCTGTATATATATATACTTACAATCAAAAAAAGAATTTTCAAAATCGGTTCAGACATGACGGAGTTATGGAATAACAAACATAAAAAAAAAAAAACAAAAAAAAAACATACACGCCGAATTGAGAACCTCCTCTTTTGAAATCTGGAAGTCGGCTAATAAACAGCACAGCTTAAACTATTAAAGGTAAAAACTTGTTAAGGTTTTCTTAAAATTCAACCTCGAAGGAGGTTTAAACGGGGTTGAAAATTTTAAGGACTACTACCTACGTGGATGGAGTCGTGGGCGTAAAGTAGTAGATATTGGTCAGCACTTTACAGTTGCCATCACATATATCGGAGCGGCCAGGGTACTCAAAAATATCTGAATATGCACTTTATCCCCCTGACGATAGAGACGTTGTTCAGATATTTGTGACCATCTTGGCCGCTCCGATATACTTGGTGGCGACTGTACAAGGTGTACAAATATACTCGTGATCCGTTTATCCGGGCATAATTGGTATCGTATTAGTAAGAAAAATTAGGAGTAAAATCTTTTGGAAGCGAAAAAGATTTTTTTGGACAAAGATTGTATGGGACCCTTCGTCCCAGCCGGCCAACCCTCCATACGAAACCAATTTTTGTTTCGCGAGAAAAAAAATATTTCCTATGTTTTCATAAATAGAATACGATACCATTTGTGCCGTTAAAAGGAACACCAGCATTTTTGTCACACCTTCTATAATATACCGATATGTATACGGTTCACACACTAATGCATTCGGTCAGAGTTCACGTATGCGTTCACTCACACATAACCGCAGCGACCTTGCAGTCCTGTGCCCGCCCAAAATCGATGTTTCGCTACTGCATGACACCGAATAAGCAAGTTGTTATTGAAATCAAAAAATATCTAGTAGTCCGCCTCGAACCTTTTATAAACCGCCGAGTACTTTTATAAAAAAAATTGCTGAGGTCATAAATACTGTCCTGCAAGACTTGACCAGTGTAACAAGACTCCTATAATAATCAATTTGGACCTTCTAGCTCTAACCCCTGATCGATCGAAGTCATTATTTTAATCAACAAAATTTACCTTAACTACCTCTATATTATTTCCAGATTACGTTAAAAAATAAACAACTCAGAAAGAGAATGCAGTGTGTTGGTTGACGAACGGGGGACCCTCTTGTTTTTATAGCCGTCGTCAGCACAGTGCATCCTCTTTTATATATAAGAGTAGGGAACGCGCATGTGACACCTCTGGGTTTGCAAGCGTCCATAGGTAGTTGTTTAAGTACCATCAAGCGGGCCGTATGCTCGTTCGCCATATCGTGGTAAAAAAATAAAAAAATGCTCAAAAGTTAATGCGGAACAAAACTCTCAAAAATAGAAAATAATTCGTATACCTAAGGTAAAATTCATAATTCCGTGGAGTGATTTCACAGCTCCTGGCATACAAAGCGGTTGTCGGATGAATGTAAAGTGCTGTCAATTAAATCACTCAGCTGAATTATGGATTCTACCTTAGTAAATACGTGCCTGTTGTCAGCTAACAGCTGAAGTAAATTGTAAGAACTCATTTCGCTACGCTCGCTCCTTAAAAGCCCATTGAAGTTTGTTTACACATCTTGCGTTCACCCGCGACCTCACCGGGCGTCGAGCGCCGCGGCGCGCGCTCGTCTCGCTCCGACTACTGTACCATTGCCGATTATTCGATTATAAGGTTCACTGCCGACGCGATCGAAGACGAATCGAATCGCAGAGTTCGAGTACTCATCGGGAAGATGACAATAGTTATATTTTGTTTTAATTCCGTCTAATTAGTTAAAGTCACATTAACTTGTCTTTTTTATAAGTATTTAGGTATTATTGGGACACCTAACATTGAGCTATACCTATCTCACAGAAAATAATACAATATACTTTTTTTTTTAATCTAGATATCTAATATAAGCGTAACATGTAATGGTAAAATGTTATCTATGCAGCCATTTTCTAAAGACCGCTTAGATCGGGCTGTCAAAACGAACAAATTCGATTCATATTTCTGGATTTTGTATTGCTCTAATCTAATGCTTTCGGTTTTGTATAGACATTTGATCCTCTTAAAAATCTAATTGATTGAAACCATAAAATAAAAAAAATCATGGAGTAATAAAATAGGCTGTCTAAAGAAAAGTACAGTAGACGATAAAATCTTGCACCTTGTGCATATGCGCACTGGATACACAGCCAAGCAAGTGTCTTATAATAGTAGTTTATGCAACAGTTGTATAAGAGGGGTCAAAAAAGGTGAGTAGCGTGGGTAACAATGCGCCGTAGGCGAAAATTGTTAAGGAAAACGCCACGAACATTTTTTTACCTACTTATACGACGTTGCATACAATGCTTTTTCTACGAATACACTTACTTTTACATAAAATGCGAAATTGAAAACTTCATGGATATCGCAGTTATTTTGTCAACATAATCAACAATCATTTAAGTTTTACCTTTTAAAACACTATTTTTCAATAATACTAACATTACTAACACAAATACACACCGTCGTTATTTGATCAATTATTAAAGAGCTACAGAGATTAGTAAAAATACCTAAATTACTTTCAAAGTTTGCAATTTGCCCCAACAAACAAACGGGAAACGTAAAAAACTACGAAGTAGGTCTGTGGTTCTTTTAATTTTTTAATTTTTAAAGTTTTTTTTTCTAAAAACGCTGCGTTTATTTAGGTTTCTTAGGTTGGCAGTAATTTATTTTATATTAATAGTCGTGTTTGCACGCGATTACGCGATACTATTTTGGCGCTTTTATAGAACAAGTGTTATTTTGGGGAATAGACTAGATAGACTTTTCATCGAGTGTATTATCTATGTTCTTATAAAGGTGTTGACGAATGTATAAATGACAGTTAAAAGTACAGGAGTAGAAAAAGTATTATTAAAATATCTCCTAGTCAGTCGGTAGTGAGTGACGGTAAGGGCAATTTTTTTTTCTGAATTATGGACTTTTTCAATGTATTTAGCAATCTTTAACTATCTATTATAACTATATATAAAACCAAACCATATTAGTGATCCAGTCAAGTTATTTTTCAATGTATGGTGTAGACATAGACAAACAAAATAACCCCTTGACGCGATCCCCTCTTTGAGCAGGAAATGTGTCCCGGTTGACGGGCTTTTTAAGTTTTTCAGAAAAATATGAATGTTAGGTAAAAAGTGGATATGAAAAAAATATTCTTATTAAAAAACTAACAAAAAAAAGTTCTATGCATTTTTTCAATAGGCTCTACCGTATTCAAACAATAGCGAGGCAAGGTTCGACAAGACTTGAACAAATGAATCAACTCGTTATTTTCTAAATTATTATAGATATTAAAATTAAATAATAAATAAAATGGAAGGTTGTAATTTTATATAAAATACCGGCCACCATGAGAGTCGGACCCTGCGCCCCGAGGGTTCCAAAATTTTTACCAATATGTTTATCGTAAGTCTGACTCACGCATGACCGTAGACTTTCTTATTATTTTTCTGTTATCTATAGGTAAAAAACTATATCCTGCATTTTTTTTCAAAATTTTAGGCTTAGTAGTTTCTGAGATAAGGGGAGAGGGGTATAGTCAATTTCCGCCTCTTGTCTCGCCATCGCCAAGTTCAACATCTGAGTTTTGTCGAAGTTCGCCTAGCTATTACGTGAGGGTAAAGCCTATCGAAAAAAATGCATAGAAACTTTTCCTAACATTCATATTAATTTAAAAAAAAAGGTCAACCGGGACACATTTCATGTCAAAACGGGGGGTAGCGTCAAGGGGGAGTGGGCGGATGGTAGTTTGCGTTAAACACCTAAAGGTTAAACTTTATTAGTTTGTTTGTCAAAATACGTAATTTGATCGGATCATAGTACGGAGTACAGACTCTAGTCTTACAGATTCGAAGAAAATTATTATATGTACGAGTATATACTTGTATCGTCGTCTAGTGTCCACAACGCAAACCTTACTGAACTGTGCGAGTAGGACTAGGTTGATTTGTGTAATGGATTAAGAGCTGGCTACATCACATATGGCACAATAATGAAAGTAACGAAACCCGTCTGGTTAGATTGCTATACTATCCTGATTGCTAGTTCCAGGCATCAGGCAGCTTTTAATGGGTCAGAGAGAATGGGGGTCAGAGTGACAGACTAGCAAAATTGGTGAATTGGAAAACAGATATACCAAAATAGGTAAAAACTGCCGAAGTTGTCTCAGTTATAAAAGCCAGGGCCTATATTTTAATATTAGAACAAAAAACATTGCCTACTATTACAGAAAAAAAAAGTACGCGACAAACTATGAATTACATTAGTCGTTTGGCACTACTTTCCCCCAACAAAAATTGTTCTCAATGATATAATCTCATTATTTATATAATTTCTCATAATATTGCATCAAATCCAGAACTCTATGATTTGTTTTCTTGGAGTGGTTTGCATGCTTTGACCTCCACCACACTACAGCTGCCAGATGTCCAGATCTAGAAATAAGCATAGTATAAAACACTGACTAGAGGGGTTTCGTTGCTCTCATGTGTCATATCCGACGTCTAGCTCCCTGTCTATAAGATTAATTGTCCTATGATATTTATTCATTTAGGCGACTACTTCACACAATAAGAGCGTGTGAATTTTGAACACCTCACCCGCATAACAACTAAGGTTTACTGTTTACCAAATATCTGTCAATGCATGCACTGCATTCGGATGCATCGCCGGATATTTGCGACAAAGTGTTTTGTTAAATATAGAAACCTGTGGGTAGCTCAGCTGTGTACTAGTATGTCCCCGATATAGGATGGTATCTACAGTTGTGTAGTATTTAAATAACGGTGAAATACCTATCAGTCTGGACTGGAAGGGCAGATTGCCGCCGCTTTCATAAAAACTGGTGCTTACTGGTACATACTTAGATATTTATAAATATATTTGCGGAAGGGATTAGAATAGATTAACAGTGGATTTAAGGCATTCCCAACGAGATATTTTAGTGCACGAACCGAGTGAAAGATTCCTATCACCTGAGTTAACCACTCTACTTTTCATTTCGTTTACTACGAAAATAAAATACACGTCGTGTATTTTAAAATATGAAAATATACATAAATCTAGCAGGTAGGTCTTGAGAAAATCCCATGAACAATCGAGGCAAAAGATTAGACATTGAAATCTTAACTTTAACTTTTAATAATGGCAATAAATAATACGACTAATTCATCAAGAACAGAATTATCATTGCTACGTCATTAATATTAATAATATCTATATATATATATACTTAAAAAAATTAACACCCTAGGTGTGCAAATTAATCATTTCCGCGCGCTTAATAGTTAAACAATGACTCAGCACATTCAGAGCACGAGATATGAAAACACAAAAGCACGGAAAAATCCATACAGCGACCCGTTAACATTGTTTTTGAGTGTACAGTCACCGGCAATAGTATCTTCCTAAACGCAGGCCGCAAAGATATGTGACACGCTCTTATTTGTAGGGCTATAAGAGCGTGTCACATATTTTGGCGGCCTTCGTGTATCAAAATGATATTGCCGGTGAGTGTAGCTAATACTTATTCTGTTCGCTCTAAACGACTAAACTTGGTCCGTCTGTTTTGCATGAGAATACAACTATAGATAAACCTCGTGTCCTCGTTATGTGCTCAAAATCAATTATAATAAGTGACGCGGGCGCAACCGTCACACTAACATTGGTTGCTGTTGTTGTTTATACTCCAGCGCAAGAATAATGCTATAGTGATGAAACGTCTCTCTTGTCTTGACAATAAAGTTGTGTCAAGATAATTTCTTACTAACTTAGCAATCGAGTCTTCATTAATAGTATATCTATTACAGGGGTATCTATATCTACAGTGGCTATCACACAGCTGCGTTTTCCGCATGCGCGGTGTGCGAGCGAGATAGCGCTCTGCATGTATATAACGCTGTCTCGTTCACGCATCCGGGTGCGGCGCCAGTGTAATAGCCGCGTACCATGTCTTTGCCAATACATCTTTGTCACATACGGATTTGAAGACAATATCGCGCTCGAGGTATACAATATTATTGGAATAACTAAGAGTCCGGTAACGAATTCAAAACGAAAATAATGAAGTAACGCACATACATTCAACATTGCATTCGATAAAATAGTTTGTCGAAGTCTTGTAATTGCAAAAAAGTACTTATGGTCCATGTATATTATTATATATTACCCGAAAACTCAATTCTTACAGAGCTTGTTTAGTGAGAACGTTGTTTCGTGCAAATTTGTCGCTTCATTTTTATTATAATTTTTTGTATCCTCTTACCTATATGTTTAATATTATCTGATTAAAGCATAGAGTCAAGTTAATTTCTACATCTTGAAAATGAAAAAAAAACTGTTCCATTTATTCCTAAAACGACTCATTTTCCAACGTATTTGTATATTTTAGGTACTATTTTATTTATTATTTATTTCATGTATTATTATTTATGCCGTATAAAAAGAAACGATCTTTAAAAATATGTATAGAATGTAATATAAGTTTTGTTAGTTACAGCAAAATAGTATCAAAATGTTGAGCAAAATGGAAAAAAAAACATTTTCGTACTCTTAAGTATGTAGTCAATTATAAACACTCCGACGTCATTGGGGACCTGTCTTACTCGACGGTTTGGCGGCGTAAGCTATAAATATGAATGAATAATTATTACTAGCCAGATATTGGTCAGCATAAGAGCAGACGAGACGAGTTCTCTAAACCAGTGTAATGTGACCCGAGATGCGGAACTACTCGTCATTGTGACTTGGTTCTGGGCCATTTTTTCTGTACAGGTAATTTCCATAAATGATACATAGATGTCACGCACTGTGATACTATTAAACAGACTTTGATTTAAAGGCAGTGAAATGCGCGGAAGTGCTTGTATGTACCTACATACTTACGTATGTAAATGCGATTTAATTCTTTATAATCTTTGATGCTGTTTTGAAAACAAGTAACTACCAAAAATGTTTTTTTATGGTACCTACAAATTTTTATTGCTATGTACCAAGCATGTAGAACGCAATGTTACCTAGCATATAGATAGCATTGTCATGTAAATTACGGAAGTATATCTAATTTCAGCTCAATTAGACACCGGGAAGTGGTTAAAATAACTTACAATATTTGAAGCACATAAATATACGGCGTCAAGCTAAATAAGTGTGTAAAAACTAGACTAGAAATATCATGTTCTTTGAGTGTACTCTTCATATTTAAACGGTTACAACGGAATGAAGGGTTGTCCGACCAGAATACATTTGAAATGACTGCTGAATGGCCGCGATTCGAAAAATAAACACACACAGTGGACAGACACAGCTCCAACTCAACTCAACGCTATAACGACATTGACATTTGGTATTCGAACAGATTTTCATTCAACATTGGTCTCACATTGGTCTCACATTGGTCACACATTGGTCTCACATTGGTACAACATTGGTACATTGGTTGAAGCTGTGTCTGTCCAGTGTGTGTGTTTATTTTTCGAATCGCGGCCCTGGCTGGGAAAATCGGCGATCAGCTGACGGGCACGCGCCTACCAAGGTCGGGCATAGCTATCTTGTTTTGCGGAGCGGAGCGTGTGGCAAATGTATATGTATCTATTCTTTTTACCCGAAAGACAAATTGAATTTTTTTCGTACCTATTCCTCTACCAAAGGTTTGGTGAGTTAAGTGTTGAGTTTTGTGTACGAGATAGAAAAATACCTAATCAGAAAAAAGTTTATTACCATGTAGCTACACGAAAATGATCTTAGAACTCTCTAACATATTTAGAGAGCGGTCACGCACAGGGCACATATACTAAAATATTCTAACTTTATAATACGTTAAAACACGATCAAACTCCAATTCATTAAATATGCAATACGCGGAAACTTCTGAATCAGAATTTGCTTGAAAATTATTCCGATGCAATTCCAATACAACTCCAATATTGGTTGATTACTTGTTGTGTGTTGGAGATATATTTAGGTATTGTGCCGTATTGTAACTTAAAAATACATAAACAATACATTGAAAACACAACAAATAATCAACTGCCGTAAAACGGGGTAAGAAGGGATGACGAGGGCAGTTGGGTCATGAATGGGGAGAGTAGAGATGCTAGGGCGAGTTCGTGTTTTTAGACCAAGGTTGTAAAATCGCTAAGTAAATAGAATAATATATTAACAAGTCAAGCTATTGTAACGTTCATAATCCGAAAATTTCTATCCTAGCAATTTTTCTCACTCGACTTATAGTTATCCCTAGTATCCTTACCAACCCCAACTACGGGATTTCCCACTACTTTATGTTTATCATTAAAATTATGAAATTATTCGACAGATAATAAATAAAATATTAAAATTCATACGACGGGAGTATATTTTATTTATAATAATTAATAATCAACGCCACATATAAAAATTAACTTTTATCCAACTTTGAACTTTGGTCTTGTCCCTACTCACCCCATTTTATGGTACTTAATATATATTGTAGTTGAATCGGAATAATTTTCAAGTAAATTCTAAATATTCTGATTCAGTCGTAAGCGTTAGCTGTATTGTATTGTGTAATTAATTAATTGGAGTTGGATCGTATCTTGATGTGTTTTAATGTTAGAATATTGGCCATTGTGTTTCTAATGTATTGTTTACGTAATTATTACGGCACTGGGACAAATAAAACGAGCCTTATATGGATTTTCCTTAATACAAAGTGACCCTTTTCAACTGTCCTATATTACAAACCACATTGGTTGTCAATAAACGTGTAAAAGAATTTCGGTCCATCTGGTATGGTGCAATGTCCAATCAATAACAATCAGTGCACATTGGCTATTTGCTCCGTTGATTATCACTCGTTTATGAACACTCGTTTATTTAAGTATATAACTACTTACTACACTATAGAAAAACAATGATAACGGGTCATTCTGTATGGGAATTTCTATACGAAATGAAAGGTTTCTGTCGTCCATGTGAACGTGCAATATCCACGCTGACGTGCTTTGTTTTGATGGAAAAGCAAAAACATTACGATTTTCCGCTTTTGCCCTTTAATATTCGTAAGGATTACGCATGTTATCGTAACGTAGAAATTACTTAGCCAATTTTGTTGAAGGTCTCAGGCGCCTCAGTCGATTATAAGGTATAAATGGGTGACATACTTATGGTCTAAGAGCAGACCACGTCAGATATGACACAATAATGAGAGCAATGAAACCTGTCTAGTTAGACTGCTTTACCATCCTTATTGCTAGATCCGGGTTTTTAAGTTGGAAAAAAGTAATACCAAAATAGGTAAAAACTGCCAAAGTTGTGTTATTTATAGAGGACAGGGCCTATATTTTAACATTAGATTAAAAACCATTGTCTATTATTGCGGAAACTAAAACAGTAGGTGCCTAACTAAAAATTGCATTATACATCATTTGGCACTACTTTACCCCAACAGAAACCTCTGAATACGAGTATGATATAATCTAATTGATTACATAATTTACCATAATATTGCATCAAACCCAGAACTCTAGGATTTGTTTTCTTCAACTTATTTGCATTCTTTGACCTCCACCACTTTACAGCTGCCAGATGTCCGGATCTAGAAATAAGCATAGTATAGCAAACTAACTAGAGGGGTTTCGTTGCTCTCATTATTGTGTCATATCTGACGTGGCCAGCTCTCCGTCTATTAGACCAAATTATAAACAGAGTTCCTAAAATACATAATGCTCTCTCTATAAATTGAAATGGTTTAATCTTTACTTTACTCGGTAATTTTTACCAGCGGAAATAAATGACGCGATTCACAACCTGCGACTTTGAACCTTAATAACCGGTAATAAGTGCCAGTTACGTTCAAGATCACGGTTATTGTCTCATTGTCATTTGGGTAAAAATAAATGGTGGATATTTGTGTAGCGCGGCTGTCGCGAGTTGCGTCATTATCGATACGTCCATTTACCATTTTTGAGACTTGCGTCGTTGATTTAAGGAATAACGCACAAAGTAACGCTCAGATGGCGTTGCAATCGTTTAAAAAATAACTCTTTGGATATGCCGAAGTATGCAAAGAGTCTGTAAACCTTTACAAGGTTTTAAAGAAAAGGAGGGAGCAATTTATCTCATCTGTGGATTTTTTCATCATCATCATCGATTTAAGAGCCTGGCTCTTGTCGGTGGAGTAACCGCCTCTCCACAATTGTTTTAAGCCCCTGATAAGACACTACATGAGCCTTTTCCATAGCCTGAGTCAGAATCGCCCGTCTCGGCCTCCCGCGGCGCCTTCTTCCTTCAATTTTTCCTTCTATTATGGTCTTTATGTAAGCGTCGAGTCGTATCGGGTGCCCCAACATACTGCCACTCCTGTTCTCAATCGTCTTCATAAGAAATCTCTTCTCTCCTACTAAATCTAGAGCATCTTCATTCGTTCGTCGTTCTGTCCAGCTGACGCCTTCCATTCTTCGCCAACACCACATCTCAAACGCACTTAATTTCTGTCTGTCTCGTTTAGTTAAAGTCCACGTCTCGCTACCGTACAGTGCTATGTTCCAGATGTACGTTTTTAGGGTTCCGTAGTCAACTAGGAACCCTTATAGTTTCGCCATGTCTGCCCGTCCGTCCGTCCGTTCGTCCGTCCGTCCGCGGATAATCTCAGTGACCGTTAGCACTAGAAAGCTGAAATTTGGTACTAATATGTATATCAATCACGCCGACAAAGTGGTAAAATAAAAAGTGGAAAAAAATGTTTTATTAGGGTACCTCCCCTATACGTAAAGTGGGGAGTGTTTTTTTTTTCATTTCAACCCTAACGTGTGATAAATTGTTGGATAGGTATTTAAAAATGAATAGGATTTACTAAAATCATTTTTTGATAATGTAAATATTTTCGGAAATAATCGCTCCAGAAGTTAAAAAAAATGTGTCCCCCCCCTCTAACTTTTGAACCATAAGTTTTAAAAATATGAAAAAAATGTCAGAAGTAGAACTTTATAAAAACTTTCTAGGAAAATTATTTTGAACTTAATACGTTGAATACTTTTTGAAAAAAAATTACAAAATAATTTCTGAAATAAGTTTGTAATTTAACCGTATAAGCAGGTGTTTATTGTACCTGTAATTTCTACAAAATCACAATGAAGTGACGTGCTTTCAAAGAAAGTAAAAACGGTGAAAATCGGTTCACGCAATAAAGAATTATCCCATAAAAATCATCTTCCATACTTGAAGCTCGCGCGCAATAGTTTACTTAATTTGTCGATAGATGTCGCTGTACGTGGAACGCTTATATCATATCCTACATGGCGGTGTTATTTTAACTCTTAAGTGGGGACACTTACTGTGACGGCCTGTTTTTATAAATTGTTTTCTAATGTTTCTGGATATCAAGATATCCAGAAACATTAAGGCTCTGAATAGGTATTTTTTGCTATTGAAAGCTTTTTTGGCTGTGGATTTTTTACCTCATTGTATTAGTTTGTGACATTTGACTAATCTAGGGGATTCCACAAGAAGCTGACAATAGCTGGTGGCTAAATATATAGTTTGTGACCTGTTACTGTGCCTTGTGTAATAACTAGTTTGTCTTGTCAAATTTTACTTCATTAACGGAAGCTGCAAAAAATTCAAAGTTTTAGGATTTGATGAATTTGCCTCAGACACTTAACCTAGTTGAAATAGGTTGGAATTCAATAGAAGATTGTACTTACCGTAAACGAGAGTACTTACTCGTACCTACAATTAAACAACTCATTTTATACGAGGCAAAGGGCCTCATGAAAAATACCTGGGTGGGTAGCCAACGTAGTGGGTGGGTAGGACATAATTCTTCTCGGGTCAGATGTGTAGGGTTAGAACCGGTGTAGTTTGATTTTTTTTCTCTCTTTTACTTTGACGTGTAAAAGTGCCATTGTGGCCTACTTACTGAATAAATGTTGAGTTTGAGTTTGACGTGCCAATCGTTAACGCTTCGTAGCGACCTAAACGCACCTGTCACTGTGGACTAATATGGAAAAGTGGTAGAGAGACGTGACTGGACAGACAATGTTTTCGTATGTACCTATACAAAATCACAGAATAACTAATTGACAAAATCGCGATTCCATAGTTTAGATTTAACCAAATCCACAAACTGATTCATAACCGCAAGCATCACATAGTCTGCGCATTGTAATGAATGAAAGCTCACGCCGGTTTATTATGGATACCGCAACTAAACCAGACACATAACTCACTCGACCATAATTATGTTCGAATCAGTCCCGTCAAGCAACAACTTAATATTAATGACCCCGGAAACTGTGCGTAAGCAAAAACTCTATTTCAACCTTTAAATGCGTACAGGTAGACTACATCAGCAAAAACTGGTTCACTTTTGCTATCACCCAATACTTAAGAAACCGCGGGTACCATCAATAATATCGCCTCCGCTTCGTATAACAGATTTTGCCCTTTTAATTTCCAAACCAAATTAAGCAAACACTCAAGCACCTTATCACGAAGCCACAATGACCTCGTAACTCTTCAATCCTTTCTTCTTCTTCCGTCTTCCTACTAGCGTTTTTCCCGGCTTAGGGTCCGCTTGACAACCTAATCCCATGAATTGGCATAGGCACTAGTTTTTATGAATGCGTCTGCCATCTAACCTTATATCCCAGAGGGAAAACTAGGACTTATCAGTACCGCCTGATAGGTCCGCTTTCCTTCACCGAAAAGCGACTGGTAAATAATCAAATAATATGCCGTACATAAGTTCCAAAAAACTCAGTGGTACGAGCCGAGGTTTGAACCCGAGACCTCCGGATTGAAAGTCGGATATGTTACCGCCAGGCTATCAGCGCTCTACGACCGTTCAATCCTTTCATGATTCTATAAAATATATGATAGACCATCGCAGACAAAACAGGAAAACTGTCCACTTTTCACGTTTCAGTTGGCTTACGATTGATACACTTTCATTAGTTGGTGAAACTTCACATACACAAGCATAGAAAACATTCAGCAAACCAAACAACCTGTATACCCGGAAGCGCAGAGATTACCGTTGCAAAAAAAAAAACTTATAAACGCACTAGTGCTACTCGTATTTGTCACATCACAGACGGAGAGCTAGCCACGTCAAATATGACACAATAATGAGAGCAAAGAAACCCCTCTAGTCACATCTGGATATCTGGCAGCTGTATGGTGGTGGAGGTCAAAGAATGCAAACCAATGCAAGAAAACCAATCCTAGAGTTCTGGGTTTTATGTAATGTTATGGGAAATTACATATATAAATAAATAACTAGAATATATCATTTACAAAAGTTTCTGTTGAGTGAAAGTAGTGCCAAAAGACGTATAATGTAATTCAAAGTTTGCCGTCTACTGTTTTTGTTTCCGTAATAATACGGAATGTTTTTGTTCTGATGGTAAAATATAACAAAGTCTCTGTCCTTTAAAACTGAGAACTGCGGCAGTTTTTACTATATTGGTATTACTACCCATTAAAAGCTGCCAGATGCCCTGATCTAGTAATAAGGATAGTGTAGCAATCTGACCAGACGGGTTCTGTTGCTCTCATTATTGTGTCATATCTGACGTAGCCAGCTCTTAGTCCATTAGCACATCACTAACGCAGATTTTAGTTCGTTGGAGAGATGGCGTTGCACCCAATACCGAAATGTCTGTTCCATTTAATTTTGTAAGTGATCCGGAGGTTTGTAGCCGGAGGTCCTCTGTCCTTTGTGACTATGTTGGTATTTATAGATCACGAGTAGGCCTAAGCAACCCTACCTTAACGAGTAGCAGAATGCGGCTTATGTAGGGCTATGTACGGTACCATTTTGTACAGTATTCTTCAACTCGAATAGGTAGGGTTACCTATGGCGTACTCTTGATCTATTATGGCAACATATTTCTATTTACCTGTAACGTTGTAAGTACCTAGATAGGCTGCCATTGTTTTTAGAGCGCCCTACCAACACAGTCCTCCTCTCCATCCTTCCACGCTTGTCGTTCGATTGCCATCTGCATCCAGTTCTCGTAGTACCTTACATATGTCATTATTCTATCTGCTTTGCCACCACCGCGGGTGTTAGCATGATCATGTAACTAATAGATACATACATCCAGGTTACATAATTATACCTTGCAAAGAAAAAGATTTTCTTTGAGCTGCCAGCAATGAAAACTCGCACAGACCTTTCAAAAGCGTAGCTGGTTGGAGTTTTTCTAATTCACAGGGAAGACGGTAAGTATTTTTAAATTAACCTGTAAATTGGAGTTATTAATTAAAAACGTTGACGTGGGTAGAGTCACATGCGGAGGCTAGTTGTATCATAAAAGTTCATTGACCCAAATCAAGACAAAAGTCAACAATATTGTTTGTGTTTCAATTATTGAAAGTGTAAGTAGTTTCAAACTCATAAATATCCGGAAGATAGCAGCGAGACAATACCAAGTGATTGTAAATCTCATTGAAAATGGCTTCCGTTAAAAAATCCGGACAAGTACCATTTTTATGTTGTCATTATCTGATATAAACGAATTTTAAGTAACAGTTAGCTGTCCGTTCAGATATCGACCGGTTAAGTACTTGCCAAGATGGTTTAAAATGCAAAACCGGTCAAAAAAATATGTTTGAATTAATTGAAACCGCACAATCTCTTGTTTGATTGTCACTTCTGGTGACGTAATTAACATTTGTATTGCAGCCATTTTGTTTTTTCGGTGCATGTGCCGCGGTGGAAAGTTTAAAAAGTAGTGCTTAGTACGTATAAGTACATAAGTATGACTAAGAAATTTGGCACAAGAACGTTTATAGCTCATAGATATGATATAGGTAGTGGTTATCATTAGTTATTGCTAATAATTTATTTTTAAGTAGTTCAGAAGTAAAAGTAAATTTTATGGATTTTGTTATATAATTAAGAAAGAAAGAAAGAAAGAAAGAAAGAAAGAAAGAAAATACATTTATTTTAACGCCGCAAGATTGAACATTCTTAAACCTAGAAACAACACAGGCACAATGAGACGTTAAAATAGGATCCCTACTCAGCGTAATGCGTAATGTATATTTTTCTCCAATTAAATGAATACAAAGCTAGTAAAAAAACATGTGTATCAAAATAATAAAATAATAACGAATCAAAATATTTAATTAAATAATATGATTTGTTCCCCAAGTGCTATCCAACTTTCGCAACTCAAAATACACGCGTACAGTCGGCGTGGTAAGCATGTTTACACTTTACCACCTTATTACAAAGTAATAAGGTACAAAATTCTAAAACCCGCCGTGCTTTTCAATTGATATACATTTCAATATATCATTTCATTTCGTCAGCAAAAATGGTAGCTCAAAGGGCCAGTGTAAAATTACCTTTACGCGCTCATGCTCATAAGAATAAAGTCGTGCCGTGATCATTTTGAACTCACCCGCTAAGTTATAATGCAGACTGTCGGGTCGGTACAATAGCGAGGTTCCATTTTGTCGAGTGCAGGAGTGCAAAGTTGCTGCGGTTGTGTGTGGGTGAACGCACACGTGAATTCTAGGAATGCATCCCTTTTCACCGAACTGGATTTATGTCGAACTCGCCTTTGTGCGTATGGCGTGCCTTTTGTAACGGTTATACCCTTTAACACCGAAAATATCCCAAACAAAGTTGCGTCGTGTGTTATGTGTGCTCAGCGCACGATGCGTTCCAAGTGATCTTGACAGGCTTTTGTTTATCCTAACAATAAAGTATCAATCAAGTTTAATTCGTTTTGCTGACTGTACATAAGAGTCTAGAAGATTGGTTGTAACTTGTAACCTAGGTCACTTAAACCTTTAGAAGTAGAACTTATAGAAGTATATCTTTTCAATAAAAGTATGAAAACATTGTTAATTCTCAGCCTTTTAATTTTTAATCTTTCGAGTACACGATTTAACCAAACATTTGCAAGATCATACTTAATCAGAGATTATACGACAAAGTTAGCACAAGATTTGTATAGCTAGCCTCCTTAGATGACAAATAATGGCAAATCCTTTTACTGAGTTTTTTTAAAGTAAAAAAAAACAACGAGTTTTCTTCAATAACCTGGTAAGCGTTATTTATAAACATAGGTATCCCGGATTTTTGGGTGCGGGAATGTTTTACACTAGCCAAATAGGTAAAAACTGTAAAACAAGAAACTATGTGAACATTTCTAAGCTCGTTTGGATCTTACTACCTATTTTTTATTCGTAGTTTGGTAATAATTTTACAATGAACAATGTTGTAAACACACATTTATCACATACACCGTAACATAGACAATAAGTTAATAGTTAAATTGTTAGACAAACTGGGATTAGAAGCAGGGATGTTACAGAGCTCCGGTTCCGGTTCCGTTAAGTCGGAACTTCCGATTGGTTTTAAACATCTGCTTCGGTTCCGGTTCTGTTACTTTCAAAACAGAAGTTATATCGGATGTCATAGCAACGCAGAGGGGGGAAATGACAAACAGGTTTATACCTGTCAAATAGACTCAGCGTAGACCTACCCCTAACATCTCGTCCACCTATCACTCGAGCCCGATTCTGGTTCCGCTTCCGTTTTCGGTTCCGATTCCGTTTCTGGTTCCGATAAACTAAATTTCAAACATCTGATTCCGGTTTCGGTTCCGATAAAACCACATCTGTTACATCCCTGATTAGAAGTATTATCGATTACTACGGAGTCGTGGGCTAGACAGACAGTCAGTATTTTTAAACCCATTTCATGTATTTCGATTTATAAGTTTGTGTCTTCTAATTAACGGATCTATTTAATTACAGTAACATTACAGAAAATAACAGAAGCAACGCTAAGTGAAATATGCTAATGGCAGCTAATTAATACTTTTAAAATAATATGCCCACGGCTTTGACTTTTTAGACACAACAGCTCTTCTTCCTCCTAGCGTTTGTCCCAGCTTTTTGCTCTATTGAGTCAGGGTCCGCTCAGCAACCTAATCCCAGGAATTGGCGTAGGTACTAGTTATTACAAAAGCGACTGCCGTCTGACCTTTCAACCCATTAAAACAAGAGGGAAAATCGAGCAGATTTTTTTGGTACAGTCGACATCAAAAAAATTCAACAATAGTGCACCTTACTCCTTGGCAATAAGGTGCACAACTGTACACATATCTTTCAAGTCCACTTTACAAGATTAATGTCCTCTATGCCATTATTTGCGGTAATGATAGATGATAGATAATTTATGTTTAAAGGTGGCTATTTTTTTACTGTCCGGGTTTGTTCAATTACTGAGCTAAAATGAAGAATAATACTTTGAAAATTGTAAGAATTTGTCTATTTTGTAAGGTGTAAATATCATAGAAGAGTCTATTCTATTACTAAGCCTTCAGTTTCAGTATTTTTCCGTGTACAGGTACACGGAAAAATACTTAGTAGGATGTACATCATGCAAAGTAAAAATTAAACTGTTGACGTTTTCGTAGACTGTGAACTTGTGTGACGAACATCGCCTCCTGAAAAACTTATTTAAAACTAGCTAAGGTTGCCAAACCTAATTTTTTCCGATATTTGTGATCTAACTTGTAACTCAAAATGCATGATTCTTACACGCATAATTCTGGCATTTGGTAGTTTTGTAGTTTAACGCAGAACATAATTTGTCGGGTGACAACCAAAACTCATTATGTGCAAAAAAAATATCAAACGAAATCAACCTTATTTTGTTACGAGTACGGTTCATTATGGCTATAAACCCGTGGTAGTAGCTAGTGCGTTTTGGTTGTCGCCCGGGGATATCTGTATTGAATCGTTATCTTTACAAATAGTAAAACCCAAGTTGCCTTGACTGGCCTCAAGGCCGAAGCCTCGCCATAGATTCACAGTGCAAGACATACTTTTTTTACTCAGACCGTCTCAAACGACTACTTATAGGAGGCCTAATAATCCGATTAACGGTCACAGCATTTGAGCGTCCGTACTATTTTTTGGAAGCGTGATCGCTCGCTTCAGTTGATGTATAGTATTTTTGTTAGTAGTCCCTGCCTAGGAAGCAGGTAGTCCTGGGTTCAAATCTTGGTAAGGGTATTTATTTGTGTGTTTATCACGAATATTTCTTCGCTTATGGATGTTTTCTGTGTATTTAAGACTGCGTCGACCGTCCAGTGGCGCCCTCATTGTATTTCCTAATAAACTAATCAATTTCTGTTATAATCCATGATGTTAAAATGTAGTCCTACTAATTTCGCAACTTATGATCTATGTGATACAGTTTTATATAACTTACCTTTGGCTTCATCGCCTAAACGGAAAAAAAGTGCCCACCATTTGCCGTTTAGGTAATGAAGCAAAAAATACGCAAAATGAAACTATGTGACAACGATCAGAAGTTTCGTAATCAGTAGGACTACAACTTAACACTGAGGGATTATACACAAATTAATTCGTTTATTAGGAATTACAATCCCCCCAATGAGGGCGCCACTAGGACGGTCGTCGCAGTCTTAAGTACTATTAGGTAAATATTATATCGTCACCTACAACATAAGCCTTGTTGAGCTTACTGTGGGAATGACAATTGAGAACATTCTAACATTATTTAAGTTTTGATCGATGTTGTCGATAAACGATTCTCACTTGGCTAGACTCTCCCGACTATTATAGTAAACAAACAAAGGGTTTAAAGAACTGTAAGCCGACTATGGAAAAAAACATGTTGAAGTCGTTTAAAATATAGCCTATGTTACCCGGGCCATAATAGCGAATTGATCGACACCTTATTAATTAAAATCGGATGAATAGTTTAGGCGCTACGGACGATCATACATACATAGACTGCTAAAATCATAACCCTTTTGGCTTTGCTGTAGTCGGGTAAAAAAAATTGTTACACGATGTACTCAGTTGTGCGCACCGAATCGCAGCATTTTTATATTAAATTATATAGCGAAGCCATTACCATGTTAGGTGACCTCGCTATTGTAAACGCTACTTAATGCGGTGATAGTGTTTTCTTTATCAAATTATCTTTTAGGAAATTCGGTTGTGCGACTTATCTGTGTCCGTATGTTAGCAGCCTAATCTTAGTAAAATCCATTATTACTTTAATCTCAGTTATCTGCAGATAGTGTTAGTGGGACTTTTGTGTCAATAGACAAAAGAAAACAATGATTAATATTTGCAGGTTTTTTTCTTAAAATGTTTGCGTTGACCGAGTGTAGTATGACTGTTTTTTGAGCAAAGTATGACTGTTTTATATAGCTTTGCCTAAGCATTAGCTAATCTCAGTAGACCTAGTAAAGTTATTAGGTTAACAGTGATTATGAATAAATACTATCGTAGTGGTATACCTAAATATTTGGACTACTATTGGTTCTTGAGAACAAATTCAACCGTCTTTTATAATAATTTATAATTTTCCCTCACTAACGCATTTGGACCAATAAGTATTTTAGAGATTTTTCACGGTGTTAAAAACTGAAAACAATGCAATATTTAATACGTGGTGTGTTCACTGTGCAGGCATAATTGTAACATGAAATTGCCTTAACCATTCAAAAGAAATGGAGGACGAAAGTCAAGTTCATCAACAGCAGAAATAATCGATGATGAAAAATCAAGCTAGAAATTATTGAAATGAGACAAGCGTGAAGGTTGCTCGGCGAAATGAGCACACATTATCTTAAAATGTTACGGACTGGGGACGTAAGATGCATGTGACGGCAATTATAGACATGTCATATTTTCGGTAACATTTCATTTATGTCTGTTTTTCAGTAATCTTAGATTCTATGAATATAGCAGATAGCAGTCAATATCGAGGTGCGTTTTTTTAAATAAACCGATGTCTCATAAAAGTCCATAATTTCAAAGACATAAAAGTCTGTCAACTTAAAACTAACTAAACCACCTACTAATACTAAAATATACCATAAACTACACCCTACTTTGATCCCCACCCAGTCCAAACGTCCTAAAATGCTAGCAGTATTGCCGCGCTTCATGGCAAGCGATATTTTTTGGACTAGGGAGGAGCCGGAACGGGGATCACCCCCGGGGGGTCACGCAAACGCCGCCCGGGGCCTTTATCAGCGTTTTTTATTAATAAATCTTTGTTAAATATTGACCAAACAAAAGTCATCACACGACATTGAGACCATCATTTCGTGATCCATTTATTAATGTTCAAAGACTGTGTAATTCAAGTTCACACTTAACATAATTCGCTCCATAATACAGTTTTTCGCAGTTGGTTTGCTAAAATAATTTTCATACTTCTCATGTTTGGCATATGGGCTTTATAACGATTTCAATTTGCATGAATTTCTGAATTTTTTTTACCGTTTATTCAGTCAACTATAGACCTAAGACTACTGGAACACAATCAATTCAGCCTTAGCTATTACAGGGAGTAAAAACCTTTTGAAATATGTTGGCTTGCCCTAATGGATTGAATGATGCTTAGGAGATTAGACAGCACAACTCAAAAGACTTAAAATCGGAGTGTAGGAAACAGATGAACGGAAACGAAATTAAAAGCTCCTGGCCCCAGGGGTCTTTTATCAAATTGCCTGCCAATTGGCTTCCATACAGTGTCGTCCCAGAAGTCAAATAACAGAAATAATTAATGTTTTACACCAGGGCATGTTTTATGCCATTAAATACGGCCTCCTAGCCCAGTCGGTAGTGACACTGCCTACGAAGCAGGAGGTCCCGGGTTCGAATCCTGGTAAGGGCATTTATTTGTGTGTTTATCACAGATATTTGTACCTAAGTTATGGATGTTTTCTATGTATTTAAGTATTTATCAATACCTATCTTTTATATATATCATCGTCTATACTTCGTTTTTTTTGAGATTAGAAATTGAGTAAACATAGAAACAGTAGTTGCCAACCTGTTCTAAATGTTCAATTTAAACACACTGCAAGCGCACCAACATACGATTAGTTAACATGATTAAATAATCCTACACAAAAATAAAAACACAATTTCGTTTTGATTATCACGTTAAGACACGTGAAAAATGAAAAACTGACCTGTCAGTAACGCACGAACGTTCTAAAACGAAAACTTCAGATCTAGTTTTTTATCAGTATTCACGATAATTATTTAATCGGCAATCATAATTTTTTATTTATTTAAGGTTTGCCAACAGGTGGTATACAATTATACTTTTTAAAGCTAGGCACAAATAAGCTTGCTTGCACTTATTAATAAATTTTAGTAAATAAAAGTGCTTCTAAACGTTATTTTATAGTTTTTTCATATAATACTAAATAATAAAGCAATTGTCTTAGGTGATGGTAAAAGATTTGGTGGACTACGAGGTGGCTTTTCTTGTTGTATGCCACTCGGGCCTGCCTCAGATTGCTCCAAACGCACAATAATAGAGCAAGCAAATACCTTTACTTAAATAATAATCACAATAAGTTTTAAACATTAAAAGCTATCCAGGTGTGGCTGAGAGATACTAATGACAGATGACGCGAGAAAATATTTAAAAATCGAACCATCCATTGAGAACCTCTTCTTCTGCAGGTATTTTATTGTGCAACATTCACAAGAACATTAACAATGATAAAAATAAAATATTTCGTGCATATAACTACTACCAAAATATTGTTAAATAGGTACTCAATATAACATTTACAAATACGTAGGCATGGCTTTACTATAAATACAAATATATTTAAGTATGTTTAATGCAAAGAGGATAGTTGGTTTAATGACGGCGTAGGCACTTTGACAGTTGTGACATGTATCGTGCCTGATAAAGAACCCTGTACATCATTCTGTCAACATTTTTCTAATCTCAAAAAAAAACGAACTATAGTACCCACAACACAAGCCTTATTGAGCTTACTGTGGGACTAGGTCGATTTGTGTAAGATTGTCCTATAATATTTATTTATTTTATTTAAAAAAACCGGGACCAAGAGCATGTCGGGCTGTGTAGGTTTCCGTTGTTAACGACTTAATACAATACATCCGTTCAAAAGGTCGTTTATTAAGGGATATTTTGCGCTACTTACGTCATTTCTCTATGCGGCACTTACGTCTGTCTTACTATGCGTCTTTTGAGCTATAACTCAAAAACGGCTCAATCGATTTCATTCAAGTTTTTTGGACCAACGGTTCAAAAGTTAAAACGGGGGCACGCCCTTTTTAGATATAAGCTTTTATGTCGTTTTTTAAACTTGCGGAGCTATTAAATATTTACGAAAGTATTAGTTTTATACAAAAAAATATCTTATAAATATGTTTTTTGTTTGTTTCTTTTGTTTTTCTTTTACATAAACCTATGCAACGACTCCCCACACGATAGGATTGGAGTGAAAAAGAAAATCACCCCCACTTCATGTGTAGGTGCGGGAGGTACTCTAATAATAATATTTTTTCAGATTTTGTTTTACCACTTTATCGGTGTAATTTTTCTAAAGTAGTTTCTTCGTACTAAAGTAGTCTTTTTGTAGTTTTCTAGTACAAACCATCACTGAGCAAAACCTGGGACGGACAGACAGACAGACAGACGGATGGTTTTAATTATGTATATAGTAAGTAAAGCTTAAAATTTGAAAATAATGGTTTTTGATATTTTTAATATGAACTGTACATATTTACAGGTAACAAATTGGTTCAAGTTCGGAATGCCAGCAACAGCAGGATGCCCAGAAGACTGGCGGAGTTGCCACGCTGAATAGCGATTCTGATGCGCTGGGCAACGAAAGAGCCAGCCCTCTGGTCTCCTGTAGCGGCCTTGAGGCGTTTACTGAGTTATTTAAAAAATTTCATGAGCGGGTCCCCAGGGTCCGAGGGTCTCGATCCCAAACGGCACAAACAAGCAACTAGAATCGATTGCTGCATATTTGCGCCCCTTGTGGCGGTCAGCCGCTTCGGCAGCCGCTCCAGCCTTAGAAGAGGGGCCTGGGAGATGGGGCGGCGTAAGTGTATCGAAGCACGGGGCATCCCAAACGAGAACTTATCAATTTATAGGTATATAGCTTTGTTTTATTTTCTTATTATTTATATTATTTTTCTGACAATAAATTAGACCTTTACTATTTAAAAAAAAATAACTTGTAAAGGATAGGATATTTCAATTTCATGAACATGTTATTTATTACGGTTTTGATCATGTTGGTAAAAACAAAACATAATAACATACTTAACTATGTTTCGTTATACAAACAAAACATCGTAAATGATAATTTTATGCCGGTTTCTCATTTGTTTCTTCTTCTATGAGTTATTTGCGGTTCGTAACACATTGTAAGGTGTCTTATAATTTAAATTAACGTCAATACCGCCGTTTGCCTTTTGTGTAAGTGTAAGTATAAGGGAAGAAATAACAAACTTGTGCATAATGTAAAAAAATGATGAGACCATCTTCAATTTCTTTCTTTTTAGGGATACCAAAATTTATTTTGTTATTTACTGATATTTTTAATATTCCATAATTTCAACTGTGTACGCTGAAACTAGCAAAAGATGGTTTGCTTTTGACACAAATTTTGACGAAACGATAGTCAGTTATCACGTTTTGGAAGTATACCGAGTATACAGAAGATTTCAAAACTGGTTAAACCGTCATTTTAGTATTTTGGGATTTTCAAGGTTAACACGTTGAATGCGGGAACGTAATTTTATAATTTACTTTCAGTGCTATACATACCATTTTTGAATTGTAGGAGTGTTGTACACTGGTGCGGTACAAGGCTATTTTGGCTTGTGACTAAGGGTCTATATTTTAGCAAATATATCCTTGTAGGCTTTACTAATCAATGATTTACTGATTACAATGGCTAGTTAAATAATTGAAAGATCTAAGGCTATTGTCGTTACATACTGTCGAACTTGGTTTAGGCATTATAGATAAATTAATTAACGATACAAAATTGACTTGTATCGCACCAAGGGAACAGGGCTGGTGCCATCTAGTCGATATTTTGGTAGGGATGGGAAATATAATGTAATAACATCGATATCGGTAGTTGTTATTATTGAGAAAAAAGCTAACTAAATTTACAAATTCGAATGAGATTTTAAAGGGAACTTAACATCGTTTAAAATACATATTTTATTTCCGGTCCCACCTGTGTTGTCTCCTTTAATTGTGAACAGTCTATCGTCGCATTTCTTCTCCGTTTCTTTCGGTTCACTAGTTACACTTTCACTGCACTCCATCTCTTCGAAAACCTTTTGTAACGTCTTTCGTGATCTTTTTCTCAGTGCATTCATGATGAAAACGGAACTGCAATCGGAAGGTAAACAAAAAACACGTAATCGTCACCCCCGCACTGGCTGTACTGACCAGTACTCGTGGTGCTGTACAAGATAGTAGGTATACAAGACACTTTTGGCGGGTACCGCACTGGTTGATTATTTTATTCACCTAGTGCGGTACGAGTCAAATTTGTCTTGTAAAGTTTGACGTACCTTTTAGATAGAATGTACAGAAAGACACATAAATGTATACTTGGCCCTTTCTAACTCATAGGATTTCATAGTCAAATCGACCCCGCACCAGACAGAGACAAGCTACTTCCTCACGCCGCACCAGAAGAAAGTACGTTACAAGTCGAAACTAGCATGTACCGCATTCAACGTGTTAATGCCAGGAAAAACATTAACAGCCAAACTATGTTCGCTCTAACAACTTAAGGCAATTTATTAGCGGCTAGAAGCTTTTGAATGAACCTCCCACGCTATTCTATCAATTTATATTTATTTCTGAACCAATATCCATAATAGTAAGATCTCTATATTTGTCACAATGTTCAGTAGTCGATAGGTCAATAAGTTTCCAGGTAACTGGCGAATAACGGACTTTAATTGTTGATCCATTTAGGGTTCACTTAATAGCGTATATTTCATAGAATAAGTACTAATCAAAAGAAATAGCTTGAACCGTATAGTCCGTGACTATACCACAGAATAACTAATAGTACTACCGTACAGAAAATTCACTCCTTCACAAAAGTCAGACTTAGGTATAAAATTATACTTATACTCGCCGCCTGTAAGCAAAATTGAAACGCGCACGAACCGTGAATCTTCTTTGGGCGCCGCAGTTTTATGACCGAGCTGTGAGGGTTGTCACCTGACAAGTTTTTATACCTATACCTACTGATTTATTATTTATAAGATAAATATGTAGGAATTACAAATGTTGATTCTGTAAACATGAAATTTTTTCCGGAGATAGAATTTTTTATAGAGATTATGTCTGATTCTCACGAAAGTAGGTATGCCACAGCCAGTATTCCTTTGAAAATATGTCGGTCAGTTTCTAATATTGTTTCTGGGCAAACAATATTCAATAAATTAAGGATGTTTATTTTAACTGTTACTGAGTAAGGACTTCGGGACCTTTCAATGTCGTCCGGATTTAAAAATGTTATTTCTGCTTCCTTGTTCTTCCGTTTATTCAGACATCCGTAAATACATATTTTATACGGATTAGATCGAGATTTAGGTTTCGAAGCCATCGTGTATTTTCAATATTTCGCGAGCGCCACGTGACACGAGTATCATGCGAGCCGAGCGGCAGCCCACTTCCATACGCCTGCCCGGGAGGCGCGCCGGCCAAATGTACCTAAACTGCGTAGTGAAACCCCCCTGACTATGACCCCTGAGCCAGCAGAAGAAGTACCATAGTGGGTTAATTAGGTGCTCAAAATATCTTCCCCTTCTGACAATAATGTCGTGCCAATACCATTTTGAACACACACCCTCTTAGGCAGTTTTGTAGCTGACTGTACAGGCTGTGTCAAAGGCATAGGAAAGCCTGAAACAAGTAGGACTGTTGGATGGGGCCGCGCGTGGTCAGTCGACTATAGGGAGCAGCAGAGGCAAAATAATATAGTTGGAGGAACTTTTTAAATAAAGTAGGTGATTGATCGCACCTACACACTACTATTTCTAACATTCTATTGTCAAAAACATTTCCAATTACTACTACAGTATGTTTCTATTTGTTCACGAATATTGGCAATAACTTTTGTCAGAACATTCTTATTAAAAAAATATTTGCGACAAAGCATCTCTGGCACAGTCAGTACTCTCCTACTGTATCCCTGTCTGGGGAGGTGCCACAAAAACAATTTTTTTGCAATTGGAAAGGGCCCAGCGAGCTTTAATAAAAGTCATGTACTTTAAGCCCCTGCGATTCCCTACAAGTGACTTATATGAGCTATGCGGCCTCTTATCAGTTAGAAAGCTATATGTACTACATGTGACTCTGCGCCTTCATAAACAGACTTCTTTTTCCCCGATCACTGCAGCTTCTAGAAGGAAGCCAAACGTAATTAATACTCCATCAGCTAACTCAGCTTATGCAAAAAGGCAATATCTTACGCAATCGGCAAAATTATACAACTTCATTAATAAAGCTATTGACATTTATCCCTCGACCATCAGAGAATGTAAAAAGAAAATACTGGATTGGATCAAAACGAAAAACTACGCTGAAATAGAAACTCTAATTAAATGATTATTTAATAAATAAATAAAAAATCTCACAAACACCTACTAACACACACACACACACACACACACACACACACACACACACACACACACACACGCGCGCGCGCACACACACACACATACACACACATACACACACACACACACACACACACGCAGACACACACACACACATCTGTGTTCCTAGTTAAATTTAAATTTAATCTTAGTTTTAAGCAAACACTGAAATTATATATAATGTTGTTAATCTGTAAGGAAGAGCGGTGTCTCTTGGCACAGGTATTTTCATACTTAAAAAGAGACACCAACCTGACTTTTGTTATACTATTTTTGCTACCGAATAAATCATTTTTATTTTTATTTTATTTTTTTATTCCTGAAGTAACTCTCCGTGGGATTATAGGTTATGTCCAAGGCCAATGTCACGTGTATTTTGGCACACTATTTGTATTGTGTCCCAATAGAATCAAAACAATCACGATTGTAAGCGGAAATGAAATTCGAACAATTTTCGAAATTACAACGATCCCAGTGAACTATTAAATGTCAGTCATCCGCATTGACAAAATCCCGAAGCCAGCCAGGTGTGTAAATTCCATTTAAATATGGATTTTCACTATTACTGTCTCGGAGATTCCAAGCTTGAAATTCTTTAGAAAGATTCGCTCCAACTTCTCCCGGTCGGTGCAAATCACACAATTCCTACATAACTGGCCCAGTCATAACAATTGTGAGCTATCCTATCGCCTCAGGTCACCAGTGTCTGGTACTCCTGGCTACAAATACTTGTAATGAACCTCGAGGCCAAGATACACTGGCAACGACTGCTGTTTCAAACGATTTGTCAATTAATCATAAATGTGGGCGAACTAATTGATTAAGACTTACCTAATTTTGATCGAGGAACAAAGATAAAATCAAAATGGCCCGTGTCACGCAGTGAACGACAAAAGCATGGAAATAGACAAAATTACTCCACATTTTTGAGGGTGTACGTCAGAGATGGGGCATCAAACAAGCATGCCTTTTATTTCAATGTAGGTAACTGACTTTTAAAATATTATTTAAGCCAATGAAAACTTTGATTGACCAATCACAACTTGCATACCTATCAGGAATTTTCCTCTTGGGTCATATTCAAAGCCAGAGAAGGGGATGAAGTTGATACAAACTGTCAGGGAAATAAATATAGGAAACTTTATTGAGAGCCATGTCTGTTCCGAAGACGCCATCCATGTCTTGACAGGGACAACGTATTACGGTATCGATTTCAAAAAAATAAGTCAAGTATGTTATCTGTGATAGTCTTCTATTTTACTGACATGGAGGCATAGCCTTCCCTACTCTCTGCTTCGCTTTTGTACCCGGTATCGTCTCTTCTTGGCAGATAGGTATTTCTTCCCCGGTAGGTAGATTTATCACTCATAACCAAGTCGTTATTTAAATAAAGATCTTAGATTGGACAGTAATCTTTAACGAGAATTGCTGTGTCAACAACCTAAAGGACCACTCGAACTAAAAAAACATGGTAAATGAATATTATGTGTACGAGTAGGACCAGGTGCCGGATTCTAATTTTAAAATACATTAACAATACAACAAGAACACAACCTATCTCAAACATAACTCCAACACACAACAAATAATCAACCAATATTGAAGTTGTATTGGAGTTGCGTTGGAATATTTCTCAAACAAATTCTGATATTTTTGATTCAGATGTTTATGCCGTAGCTGTATTGCGTTGTTAATGCATTGGAGTTGTATTGAATTTGGATCGTGTCTATACGTGTTTTAAAGTTAGAATTCGGGCCCAGTACAGTAGTCATATATATTATATGTAGTCCTCTATATCTACGTTAGCTGTAAGTGCCTAATCTGTTGTAATTTATTCAAGAAGCGTGGGTTCCAATAAAGGATGGTCTTATGTACTTGGAGACGTATAAATAACTCATCAAATGCATTCCATATGATTATATTATCTTGTAGTGTTTTTTCAAATGCATATTACAGTTAATATTTACTTGCATAGAGAACTATGACACAATTAAAAAAAAAAAACGATATCTATTTCTTATCATGTTTTTTTACGTCCGTTGTTGCCAAGTGGTAACGTACTATAATATTTAGATGAGTATTCCTTAATTATCCACTTAATGACAATAAAGTGTCCAGGAAAACCAATGAAATTTTTACGGTTGAGACATGTGCACTGAACATAGGTCGGTCATGAGTCATGAATGCATCGCTTACAGTCTTTTTCAAACCATACACATCTACACTGTAGCTATCTACACTTAAGTTTGCTGCTAACTTTACATAGCATTCACAATTCTCCTAATATATACATTAAAATAATTTCTTGTTAAACAAAAGGTCGATCGAATCATTTTTAAATCGGAAATAATTTAATTCATTAGCATGTCTAGTTTGCGAGTGCCTAGGGCGATTCGCAAGCAATCACGAATAGTGTTCCAGGCAAGCAAAAACAAACCTTAAGTCGAAGACGCAACTGCTGTTACGTGTGAAAAGTGTGAGAACTCATTGTAGTGCAGACTCGCAAAGAGTTTTAGTTACTCGTATCTCCCGAAATCGTCAGGCCGTATGTCGATGCAGCTCGTAATGAAACATGATATTTTAAGTGCTTAATAGACGGAGAGGTAGCCACGTCAGATATGTCACAATAATTATAACAACGAAACCCCTTTAGTTTGGTAATACAGTATGCTTATTTCTATATCCGGACACCTGGTAGCTATTTATTGGTGGAAGCTGAAGAGAGCAAACCCTTCAAGAATACAAATCCTAGAGTTCTGGATTTGATGCATTATTATGTTAAAATATATATAAATAATTGGATTATATCATTCCCAAAAGATTTTAATTGAGGGCAAGTAGTGAATGAATGAATGAACGAATAAATGAATAAATGCTTTATTGCGCACCTCAAAAAAAACAGCACAGTAGAAAAAAAATACATGATAAAAAGAGGCAAACAACAGGCGGTCTTATCGCCAAACGACGCACATTGGTTCAGGGGCGGAATAAAGTCCGAAAATTACATATTAACTAAAGTCATTTATAATGAACAAATAACTTGATTTGGGTATAAAATGTGTACGGAGTTGTCTTTTTCTTCATTTACTATTATCGTTTCGAGAAAGTAACATAGTTATTATTTATTGATAGTCATGGCAAGTTTCAGCATTTTAAATGCAGAGTTAGTCGAAATTGCTATTTCAAGCGACCGGGATGTGCATAAGTGTATTGAAAGCCTGAAGATTAAATATCCAAATCATTCAGAAGCTATACTTGGCCAAATCTATATTCAGTTAAGTAAACAATTTTTACCTACTTTCACAAAAAAGTGGAAAGCTGCATCAAGGGTGAGAAAGTATTTTTTTGACAAAAATAAAGATTGGCTCAGTGGTATGTTTTCAATACATACAATGCTCTTGACATCTTCAGACCCTTTTATTAATAGCTTAAGGGCTAAACATAATAATAAAAAAACAGAAATAGACCATGAGGAAAAAAAACAATTTATTTTAAATAATAATTAATAAAGTGTGTTTTTATATTTTTTTATATTCTAGAAATAATAATATTATATTTATTACACCTACTTTGATAATATTATGAACCTATCAAATTTATTTATTAATTATTTTGTATTTTATAGTATGTTTTATATGGTTTTAATACAAATCATAATTTTTTTTAATGTTTGTTTCATTTTACCTATTTATATTGATAAAACCACATTTCATAAATGTTAAAACGCCCACCGCGAACCACTGTGCGACGTATAATTTAATTCATATTTTGTCGCTTACTGTTTTTGTTTTCGCAATAATACGCAATGTTTGTTTGTTCTTATGTTCATATATATACCCTGTCCGCTATAAATGAGACAACTTCGGCAGTTTTTATCTATTTTGGTTATGCTTTTTTTTTCAACTGAATTTTTTACGAGTCTGTGACCTCCACCCATTAAAAGCTGCCAGATGGATGGATCAAGCAATAAGGATAGTACAGTTATCTAACTAGACCGGTTTTGTTGCTCTCATTATTGTGTCTATCTGACGTAGCCAGCTCTTAGTCTATAAACGTTTAACTAGACTCCATTTATATTTATTTTAGTGTCCTAATTAGAAGCTTTTGTCTAATGATGTCTTTGATATATTCAAAGAGATGTCTTTTGAAAAGATTTAACGAATTAAGACTCGAACTGCCTCTAAAATAGGCGGACTATTTTAAATCCATGTATCTTCCTAAGTATTAAAAAAAATACGAATAGGGACAAAACAGTATACCTACTGCTTGACAGACGTTTATGCATAACCAAAGTGCATAACTCCATGAGTAAACGGCCTCTTAGCCTAGTCGGTAGTGATCCTGCCGACGAAGCAGGAGGTCCCGGGTACGAATTCTGGTGGCACTTATTAGTATTGTGTGTTTATCACGGATTGTGCCCGCCGGCGGGGACGCCCACCTCGGAACAATCGCGACCACATCGACACGTTCATTCCCTTATCCACCCGGTACCGCCGCATACCGGATAGAGTCACCCCGACAGTCGTCGGGCCTAGCTGAGTTTCTTGCTGGAGTCTTCTCAGCTAGGCTAGGAGTAGCGAACCAGCGACAAAACTCCCACTAGCTCGATCCCCCCCTCTCACCCAGATCAAGTTGAACTCGCTTCAACTGATCTCGCTGGAAGCGCAAGCTCGGTAGGAGCATTCCAGCGTAGCAAACCACATCACGTCTGGTCGCGGAAGGGTCCTGGATTTTCCCCGGCAACCATCCCACCAAACAGCCCGCCCGCTTTAGCGCTCCAGAAGCATAAAGCCCAAGTCAGGTTCAAAAAAAAAACGGATTGTTCCTGAGTTCTGGATGTTTACAAATATATATTTTTAAATACTGAATTACATGTCATTTATCCACTGTACTATCGTCTAGTACCCACACCTCAGGCCTAATTTAGTTTAAATTACTATGGGAATCAGTTGATTTGTGGAAGATTATAACATAATATTAATTGTAGATCTTCCACAAAAGCTAAAATATAATAAAACTGAATATTAATATACTTCAGACGAACCAATTGAGCGCTTTGCACTTTGTCTCTACTCAAAAAAGGTAACAAACTGCCATACATATTATATGGAAGTTATAGGTACCGTTTTTCACCAAGGGTTGTTAGTGCAATTAACTCTGACACGTCGAATGCGCTTGACGGCTCACGATACGCAACTGTTATAATTTGCTGTTTAAAATATACAAATGGCATTTCATTAATTAATTTTGCCTATTCGACGGTAAAGTATACAGTTTGGATATTAATAATATTCCTCGAAAACTGATAGCAGTATATTAAGATTTCATGAGTGGATCAGTGGAGAGTGCCAGAGCAGAGGGAGGTAAACGCTAAAAGTGTTCAGGATTAGCTTGACACAATTGTATTGTTAAGTTCATTTTGAGGAGCGCTTGGCCACAGAATAACTAATCGCTTGGCTGTGTATTCTCCGCCGAGAAAAGATGGGAATATATATTTTTTATAGCAATCGTTCCCTGTGTAAAGTTATATTTTGGGTATAGTGTATGGTATGCTGGCTTATAACCGCAAACATTCGTTCCTTCGATCGTCTATTTGCATCACTCTCTTTCGAATATGCAAGAGCGCTAGAGACAGAGATAACGATTTCAATTATGGAAGTTCGCAGTAATATAGTTACAGCAGTTGCGCGGCGGCACTACTAAACAGGCTATTACGAGTATGACAAAGTTCTATAGTGGCCTGTGTATAAAATTGGTAACTTATTTGGTTCATATTTGAGCGCCTTATTTGTTGTAATGTCACGGTTTATATAATTGCCTCATAAAGCAGAGGGGGTTTGAGGGTGGTTTCGTAATTGCCTTAATTGCAATAAATTGTATTTCATTCCATGAAAGCTTTAACTGCAGTTAATTATTTGAAGAGTGCGGTGAAAAACACATCATTATTTTGTTTTATCATCACTATTATCTGAGCTCGGTTTTGTGGTTTTTGTGTGTTTTCTCATAATATTTATTTTTATTCTGGTCTGATGGCCAGCGAAAAGTTAAGCTTAGTTTTTCGCTGAGAAAAAGTTGTTGCATGTGCAAGTAGATGCAGTGAATAATTTAGTAACTAACAACTTACATTATATGCTTATCTTGTTTACACGAAGATTTACGTTTAGGGTACAGTGGGAGAATCTCGATTGAGGGTTTAGCTTAGTTTTTCGCTTAGAAAAAGTTGTTGCATGTGCAAGTAGATGCAGTGAATAATTTAGTAACTAACAACTTACATTATATGCTTATCTTGTTTACACGAAGTTTTACGTTTAGGGTACAGTGGGAGAATCTCGATTGAGGGCCGATTTATGCAAAATCGAAAAATCTTCCGTGTTTTACTTAATTAACTATAGCTTGTTCTTCTGCACTTGCCGTAGATGGCATTTTAGTAAATTATATAAAACACGGAAGAAATTTCGATTTAGTTGATATTTACCAGCTGTCGAGAATTACTCTGTACCTTATTAAGAAAAATTATCGGTTGTTGCTCGATCGGACAGCTGCAGAAAACTCTAACCTCAAAAATATTACTCGTCTGTTTTGTTACTTCCTACCTAGGGCCTATTTCTCGAAAGGTATTAGACTAATATTATTAGCGTGTTGTCATGGAAACCCATACGATTTGACAGTTCGTGTGCACTAATAATACGGTATTAGACTAATATTATCAGTGCACTAATAATATTAGTCTAATACCGTTCGAGAAATAGGCCCCTGATCTCTGGCAGATGTGACACAATAATAAGAGCAACAAAACCCTTTTAGTTAGATTCCTATACTATCCTCATTACCCGGGTATAAGGCAGCTTTCAATGAGTGGAGGGTCACTCACTAAAAATTTTCAGTTGGGAAAAGGTACTAAAATACGTGACAAATCCCGGAGTTATCTCATTTAGAGAGGACAGGGCCTATATTTTAACATTAGAAACAAAAACAATGCGTATTATTGCGGAAACAGCGCCTAACTATAAATTGCATTATACATCATTTATATATCATTTACATATACAACAGTAGGCGACAAACTTTGAATTACATTATACGTCGTTTGTCACTACTTCCCCAAAGAGAGGCTTTTGGCCTTGATATACATAGTATAATTGTTTTTATAATTTCGCATAATATTGCATTAAACCCAGAACTCTAGGATCTGTGTTATTGTATTGAAGTGGTTTTGTATTCTTTAACCTGAAACTGAAACGCTGACAACAGACAAAGTTTTAAAATAAAATCTGAAAAAATATTATTTTTTCGGGTACCTCCCGTACACATGAAGTGGGGGGTAAAATTTTTTTTTACTCCATCCCTAATGTGTGAGATATCATTGGATAGGTCTTTTAAAAAAAATATGAGTATTTTCTAACAATTTTTGGATATAACTATTACTTTCGTAAATAATAGCTCCAAAAGTTTAAAAAGGGGTTTATCGTATTTCCTCGATCTCATTGAACATTGATCTCAGCGAAAAAGTGCAAAGAATCTTTTTTATAAAAAATTATATTTGAATGAATTAAGTACAAGAACATTTTTTCGTATGAGCCACCGTTACTGAGTTATTTACGAAAAACCAAAATAAGGGACCTTTACACCCCCCTCCCCCCGTTAGCGGCGCCACCATCCACCGGTACTTTTAGTATGTTATGTAAGATACCTTTATCTACACCTACACCAAAATTCAGCTATACACGAATTATTTCCCCTATCAGGCAGTTAAGCGTCTTCGTTTGGTGAGCTATAGTGTCGGGGCTTCCAACCTCTGTGCCGATGAGGCAGACTGACCGACGGCTGACTGACATACCTTTCTCGAACGGCAGACTTTGAATTCAAAATTAGCCACGAGGAAATAATACACCTGACAAACAGAGAGTCGACGACAGACGTCACATGATATAGACGACTCCTGGAACCAGACGAGACGGTTCATATGCAAGGCAAGAGCGTGAAATCACGGTGTTACAATCTTATGTGTGTAATCGATACGAGGTGACCTTATGTAAAACATATCAAAATATCCAACGCATATTGCAATTCAAATCGGGAAACTTTAACATGACGCATGTGACGTGGAGTTTCAGGGGATAGGCTACGGTAGCTTACGAACGTCATTGTGTTTTTTTTTTTAATGTAGTCGCACAGAGGGTCAGGTGTCGAATTTCCACGTAACGACTCCCACTCCCACTCCCTAAACCCCCACCCCTAGGTCTCCCGCTGTCCCCTTTTAGTTTGTTAGTAGTTACTAGGTACCATCGCTAGCTGACGAATTATGGCGCTTATTGCGACTAGATAAGGTCCACAATAGTAGTTTATGTAACTGTTACGTAATAAGGGTCCTTAAAACATGAGTGTGGTTTTATGAAATGAGCCGCAGGCGAATTTCATAATAAGATCACACGAGTGTTTTAAGGCCTAATTACGTACAGTTGCATACACTGCTTTATCTACACTCATATTATTTATTATAAATGCCGTATTCGTAAACCATAGAATGGCCGCCACAGTACCGCCGTGGCCATCTCGATTGTGTCGGGCGTGGCCTACTCGATTGTGCCGGCGGACGCGCGGGCGCGTGTCGCCGGCCGCGGGCGCGTGCAGGTGTACATTATGTTATCAAAACTCAGAGCACATCAATAATTGAGCATGAAACGTTAAAATTGCGGTACTGCCACAGATAAGAAACTTATCATAGTGAAATCGTTTGTTGTAATGCTGGTCATTGCCTACGGTTTTTGAACGCATTTTAGAGGACTTACAATATGAGTGTAGATAATAGTAGATTGTTTGACAAGGGTCTAAAGTAAGCCATATTACCACGAGGTGGTTATTTTCCCGAACGAAGTGAGGGAAAATTGTTCGAGTGGTAATATGGCTTTTAGACCAGAGTAATGCATACTATTTTTCACTTCGATTGCGAGAAAATAAGATAAAAATACTTATTATTTACGCACAAGAACTAAACTAAGGTTAAATTATGGTTTAACTTGACGGTCTTTTAATTTTTTTAACTTCTTTGACATAGATACAAAATATAAGCACCTCGAATAAATGCCACAGACGACGGTAAAATTAGCTCTTTAAAGTAGCTATTAGACATTGCAATTTGTAGGGTCCAACCTGTCGGGTTGGTAGGTGTAATAGTACTTAGGGAGTAGGAGTCCCGATCTAGGGCGATCAGCAGTGCCCCGATACCCGCAGCTGTTTATGGAGGTCGTTAGAGTTATTTTACCTTTTTTATTTATAATGTTAGCCATTTTCTACACATTCCGTCTGGTTTTTTATTCAATATAAAAGTTAAATTGTGTAGATTCGCTGGTAATTAATATATTTATCTAGTTTTGTATTTAAATCATAGAAGGGTTGGGCAGATGAATTTAGATCCAGGCAGCTCGAGCGGTCATTTAAATATCTATAATAAAAAAAGTTTCAGATTTTATTTAATGTGTACTGTTATGAGTACTATCACCGTGCTTCACCAAATACTTTTTTTTGATGTTTTGAAGGCATCTCTGTAAACGTTGAGCTAGGGTCGGTAGGGACGATTTGTTGGTGAGGTAGGGTCGGTAGGGGCGATTTGTAGGGAAAGTGTAATAACGTGCTTTGGGGCCGACAGGAGTTGGACACAACCGATTGGGCCCTACAAATTGCCATGTCTAATAGCCGTTTAAACAGTTTAAACACGCTTTAAAGCGCTTCCAAAAAATTACAATCCTTTTTAATGATTGTGAAGTAGGAACTAAAAAACACCTCACGTTTTTGAAATAAATTGCGTTTCCTCATTGGTCGATTTTAACATTGCTGTATTCTGATTGGTTGATATTAAATACAATGTTTTTTTAAGGACTTTAATTATTTACACAGTATACGCACCAAAAAAGTATCTAGCGTTCCGATTAACTTCGATATGTGTGTTGTGATTGGTGGATTTAATATGGTGAAGTGTTCCGATTGGTCAATTTAAAATGTTTTGTAAATCATAAATATGTATACATACTAGCCCTAGAGGCTAAATGTACTACTTTAGTCCGCCTTGGTAAGCATAATACGACACACTTTTTGAGCATGAGAAGTGAAAAAACTGTTTATTGTTTCTTTGTTGCACCCCAGGCATTGCTGACGGTATTTCAATCCAGAGCCAAAAGTTAATTTAGGACTATTTTGGGATAGGGCAAAGAGAAATATTAAAGCCTAAAATTGATGTTACTTTAAAAGTGCGCAGGGATTTATTTATTTATAATATATCTGATTTTGCGACTTGATTTACCACTTATCGCTGCAATAAAGTGTTTCTCTTTTAAAAGACTTCGACTAAGTGTTATTAACTTGTCAGCCTCTTAAGCTTAAGTAATACGTAGGCGGGATGAATAGTTCAAATATGAAGCACGCATTAAGAAACTCTTCTGAATATGGTTTATGGTTATCATTTATATACAAACTTACTATATTATTTTAATATGGATGGTTTAAATCATCATGGCAGTCCAAATCAATACTCTAGGTTTTTAAAAATTATATGGATATTTTAATCTCTCCTAACTAAACGAAATATAGGTATATTGTTTAGTAGTTTGATATTCTCCAGTCTTTTAGCTATCAGACAAATATGAAGGGTACACGGAAAGAACATGTCTAGTCACATTGACAACATTTTGAGTTCTAGCGCTTTTAAATTTGGAACGATTCAAATAATCATACTATTTTCGAAACTACTAGATGGTTTTTACGAGTTAAAAAGTGGACTTACGTTAAAATTTACAGCTGAAACAGAAGTTCAAGCTCGACATTTTGATTAAATCACAATTTACAAAAAACTTGCTTATTTCAAAAAGAGCGTGAGCGCCTTATTGATTTTTCCATCCAGGGTTTCCAATGTTCCCATTCATGTTGTTAGAGAAATAAAAGTAAAAAAAATCCAGAAAAAGTATTTCAGTCTAGCGAATATAAATGACACAGGTTGTGCTGAACTCAATTACCTAGCTTAATTTTATACTGGGTTCAAGGTGTAATGTTGATGTCTTAAATTAAAGATAGTTAATGCACAAAAAAATCCGATAAGAATTCAATTAGGTCGGCTATTTTAAGGCATACTTGGTTTTTATTTTGCTGAATTGAAGTACGGCATGCCGAGTCTGTCTAATGCATTTTACTGAGAAAAAATATGCCGGGTGTGACCTGTAATATTTAAGATCATAAAATTAAAACGTAAATTCTACTCATCATATATTTACCAGGGGGCTTAGCCAAGATGACAATCGTTTGCAGAAAACGAATCGAAACGCTACCCGTCTCTCTATCGCACTAATAAGGAAGAGTGAGCGAGAGCATGTAGCGATTCGTTTCGTTTTCTGCAAACGATTGTCATCTTGGCTACGGGACCTGCACATTTATTTAACTGATCGTTTACCTTACTAAGATCAAGAACTTAATTTCCCACCCTCTTGGTATTATTAGCTTTAGAAAAGCTCGCTGAAAACTTATTACCAACAGGTTTTAGTCAGGTACAAAATAAAGTGAGCACTCCAAGCTAGTCATCTATTGCTATTGTAACAGGAACGAAAAATTGTGATGGCTTATTCCCTTCGGATCCCCTATAGACGGAGAGCTAGCCACATCAGATATAACAACAATAATGAGAGCGACGAAATCCCTCTCGTTAGTTTGCTATATTATGCTTATTTCTAGATCCGGACATCTGGCAGCTGTAAAGTGGTGGAAGTCAAAGAATGCAAACCATTTTAAGAATACAAATCCTAGAGTTCTGGTTTTGATGCACTATTATGAGAAATTATATAAATAATTAGATTATATCATTGCCATAACTTTCTGATGGGGGAAAGTAGTCCAAAACGACGTATAATGTAATTCATAATTTGTCGCTACTGTTACTATTTCCGTAATAATACGCAACGTTTTTGATTTTAATGTTAAAATATAAGCCCCGTCCTCTATAAAGGAGACGACGTCGGTAGTTTTTACCTATTTTGGTATTACTATTTTCCAATTCAATTTTTTTGCTAGACTGTCACTCTAACTCCACCCATTAAAAGCTGCCAGATACCCAGATCTAGCAATAAGGATAGTATTGCAATCTTACAAGACGGGTTCCGTTACTCTCATTATTGTGTCATATCTGACGTGGCCAGCTCTTAGTCCACTAGGGATCCGATTCATTTTTAATTAGGTTTATTCTACTCTGCCCTCTTCGGTAAATATATTCTAAAAAAATTTAAAAATTTTACTTGTTTAGTACTGTTACAAACAATATATTTACAATAGTTAAATTTTTGGAGTTTAATATATCTAGTGAGTTTCATATATTTAATGTGTCTACTTATATTGAATACCTTATCTACGTAGCTGTACCTACTAGAATTTTCAAACTAAAAAACTATTAACAACTTTAAAAAAATTTTTAAAACCAGTTCATAGTTGTTTAGGCATAGGATTAGTAAAATAACGCAGTTAAGAGTCTCATTAAATATACTCTCACCAAAATCATTTCAATATAAACATAAGTGCTTAAGTACCTAATTCTGAATCTAAGTTATCTCTTTTTTCGCAAACAAGCCTTACAAGGGCACAGATATGTATAGCTGAATTAACCTTGATTAGTTAGTACAAGCTTGATATACGCGTATATACGTACAAATATAGGTCCAATCAGATCTGTCTGGCAAAGCTATTCGGCGAACACATTCCTCACTATTATGGTGCCGAAAAGAAATACCTATAGGTACCATTGATTTATTATGTATTCTACTAGATGTGACATCTAGAAAATAAATTTCGCGCCATGGTTGATGGTTAACAGCTGTGACTAAATCAAAGAGTCAGATAGACTTATAGTGATTTTCACTACAACTTTTGGGACAAAAACAATCTGAGGAATGTCATCTCCTGTTACTCAATGATAGGTACTGTGTTTATTATCTCGTAATACTAAAACGATAGATAGGTCTGCACAGATCTAGCCCAGTTTCCCAATCCAATTGTCATTTCAATACAATAATAGATAAATGTCTAATTTACTCACTGAACTGCCTAATTTAAGTGTACTAGACTAGATAGGGTAAGTAGAAATTGTGCAATTTAAGTGTTATTTCACACCCGTGGCAATTTTCCACCACACATTCATAGATCCTAGAGCTAGATACATCCGCTAGACAGATCCGACAGGTGATTAAACATACAATACAATAATCTTTATTCACACATGGAAACATGTATTGTATCCCTAGAGATTGCAACCGATATTTGAACATAGGATATGAATTCCTACTTTTTAGATAAACTTCGTTCTTCGTTTATTTTGTTGTTTATACAACGTGTCCGAAGTTTGTCAATCTTCTTCAACAAAACAGTTCTTATTGTGGTTATCATCAGCATTTGCCACTTTGTGAATAGAATTGCCCAGGCCCTAAATAAATCAAAATAATAATCATAAATATTATTGGATAATCCTACAGAAATCGACCTACTTGTAGTCCCGCATTAACCTCAATTAAGGCTTGTGTTGTGGGTACTAGACGACGATATATATAATAATGCTCAAAAAAATTTAATAATAATATTTATTTAATTTCTCCAAAACTCTATTTGATGTAAATATGACCAACTGATAAATACTTAAAACAAAAAGTATGAAGATCCTCCAATATTTTGGAGCCAGTTATAAAAATTGGCAAATTTTCCACAAATCAATATTAGCGATCGTCACGCGAGCTGTCAACAAGATATCTTATGCATATCACATGATAGCGTATTGATATCACCAAAAATTGAAGGTTACCGATAAGTTTTGATGGAGCACGAGTATCATCGCGTACGCACTGAGATATACTCGTAGTGCCAATGTTAAGACGAAGACGTTTACAATTTCGTCGGGTGACAACCAAAACTCACTAACTTACCTAACTCACAAACTACCTTAAGTTGACAGCCATAATGTACCGTATAATGTAATGTAATAACAACGAAGCAATGTTGATTTTTGTTTAATATTTTTATTGCAATTAGTGAGTTTTGGTAGTCACCTGACGATTGAAATAAATAGAAAAGTATACTGATGATTTACAAATTGATAGACTTGTATAGTTTTATATCGGACAAGACAGATTTATGGAAATACACCTAAATATAGTTTTTTGGGCTGTGAATTGATTTATAAATCAACAAAACCTCATTAAAGGGAGGTGAAACTCGTGAAGTTTAGGTCGCACTTATTGTTTTTAAGTTTAGAAGTGATAGAATAAATTGTTTAGAAGTTTATAAAAAAAAGCTGATTTGACTAGTAAATCCACCCTACTACCCAAATGTGAAATTTTCTAATAACTGAAGTTAGAGAAACGTCCCATGAAGAATTCTCTACAAAATAAACTTCCTTTTCCTTTATTCCCTGTGATATTTGCCAAAGATTTCCTTTATTCCCTGTGATATTGCCCACAACTTTCCTAGAAATATTCAACTTTAGTGCAATTTGCACATTTTTAGAACAGTGCCATAAAATGGAACACACACATGGAACTTATGTTTTTTCATCGATAATTGTTTTTACGGTTGGTCAAAGAATTCAAAAATCTATTTAGAAATTAATTTAAAGAATCTTCTTTTTGCCTTTTAAAAAGATTATATTTCTTCTAAGGATCCTTTGTTTTAGTTCTTATTTCATATTTTTAGTACGCTTGGCTAAAATAAGGGAAAAGGGTTAATTGGTTAAAGTTTATTTTTGTTTATCACTCTCCCAAACATTTGTTCGTTGTATTGTTTAAATGAATATATACTGAAAACAGCGTATTCCCATCTTAAAGGCCGGCAACGCGCTTGTGACCCCTCTGGTGTTGCGGGCGTCCATGGGCGGGGGGTAATTGCTTACCATCAGGCGATTCGTCTGCTCGTTTGCCTCCTAAATCATAAAAAAACTGGGCACTTTTATTACACATAGGTATTAAAATAAACTTGAGATTAAAAAGATACGATCAGATATATGTATTAAGTAGTCAGAACGATAAAATGTAGTTACAAATTGATAGATATAATGTTTCAGGATTTTAGTTATGTACTTGAAAGTAACCAAAATCAGATTAAACTTTACGATTTCCTTTGTCAATAAAACCGTATTAAATATACTAATACGTGTTCCTTATAAAGGCGCATAAAACAGTACTACCCAACCGAACTATAAATTGATTGGCACAGATGAAACAGTATTATTATTAAAACTTAAAAAACTAGTCATAATTATTTTAACAATAACCATTTCACACGGAACGTTCGCTTTATGGGCTACGTTAAGGAAATTCCCAAAGAAAAGTCCCTTTTACAAAACTTCGGCATAACGCACAAAACACATCGAAGGGCTACGCCGTTCCTTAAACCGAGCAAAAATAAACTTAACCAAGTTTGTGTATGGTTCAATTTTCAATGGGGTCAGTATGCCGTGTAAATTTAAAGACTCTTTAGCAACTGTAAGCTCCTTATTTCATTGAATTTGTATGAATGCTATTGTTAAGTTAGAAAAATGTATTTAGGAGTACAAACATTCATATATTTATTTACTTATATTATACCTAGTTTGTTACTAAGTTCTGATACTAGACTTTTCACTAATAAATGGAAATAGGTAGCAATATTTTAATTATTCATGTATGTAATAGTATAAGAGCTAGCGACCAAATCGGTCATGTGGCATCAGCTGTATTGAAACTCCGTTAGCTACTTCCCTGAACAACCTTTTCCTATAATCTTCGTGCTGGCAGGCCGCGGGCGGTGGGTGCGGGTGTAGTAAGGTGGGGAAAAAAAGAAAAAAAATGTGGGCTCAGCGACTTTAATTTTTTTTTCAAACAGTTGCTCTGTCCTCCCTGTGCCCCCAAAAAAAAATTTAAATCGATCGGGTGGTGGGAAGGGGTTGCCAGCGTTAATTAAAAGTACCAAAATAATAATAATTTTCGTGTAGGCTCAGCTGTATTGGCTTTTTTTCTGATGCGAGATTAATCAATATTTAAGCCCCAAAAAAATAGCCATGCAAAAATATCGGTGGGAAGGTATCGAAAAAAATTGTTGAAATTCTCGGATCTTTCAGTGCAGTGCGGATGTGAAGCGCAGCGATGTACATTAAAGCAGCAATGTAAAGCGTCCAAGCGGTGAGAGCGACTCCGGAAGTGACAGCGATACCGATGAATACGAAGGAACAGCTGACAATCAAATATTGGACGTCAATTAACTTTAGAATTTTTTCGATACCTTACCACCGATATTTTTGCATGGCTATTTTTTTGGGGCTTACATATTGATTAATCTCGCGTCAGAAAAAAGCCAATACAGCTGAGCCCACACGAATATTATTATTATTTTGGTACTTTTAATTAACGCTGGCAACCCCTTCCCACCACCCGATCGATTTAAATTTTTTTTTGGGTGCACAGGGAGTACAGAGCAACTGTTTGAAAAAAAAATTAAAGTCGCTAAGCCCACATTTTTTTTCTTTTTTTTCCCCACCCCACTACACCCGCACCCACCGCCCGCGGCCTGCCAGCACGAAGATTATAGGAAAAGGTTGGTCAGGGAAGTAGCTAACGGAGTTTCAATACAGCTGAAGCCACATGACCGATTTGGTCGCTAGCTCTCCGTCTATAAATTAATAGCCATTACTGTCATTAGTTTACGATATATTGAAGTAAACAATATATTGTCGCAGTTTTTCAGAATTCTTTATAACACTCGGAATAATCATAATTACGCTCCTTGTTCATGTTGATTTTAAATTCTATTTTTTTATCATGAATAGACACATCGGTCTTACACAATTCGGTAGCTATATTCTTTAGCTTCAATTTCATATATATATATATATATATATATTTCACGTGGGTCTGTCCGATAAAATATTCACGTTGCAAGTCTGCTTGTTGCATTGCAGTCTTAAGCTATGCGTTTTTTTTGCAAAAATTAAAATATGAAATGTTTTAAATGGAAATGACTGTAGTATAGACTATAACTCACAAGAAAAATTGTAGTCACTAAGTTACCTCTAATATACAGATTTAATACAAACAAGCAATGGAACCTTCTAAACAAAGGTGCAACATTTATTTGATGCACAGTAATGTATAATTTTCATAAATTACCGCCTGTTTGCATCATCAGGCAATCTTGAGCTATACAAGGATTCCCCGTTAAATTTCGTATCTTATTTTTATATTGATAAACAATATTGAGTTCATTAGAAATTAAGTTATTACACAAAAAGGTCCAATTTTTATTAAAAACTTTATTGTATATTTTATCAGTCAGAAACCTGGTAACAGATCATAGTACCTAACCAACTAGGTATAGGTACTCGTATATGTGTATATGTAGAATTCGGTCATGCAAACATAGACAGCTTCCCTTAATTTAAAAACAGTATCTTGATTAAAATGATTAATTAAATGATAATAAAAATAAATAAATAGAGTTTGTCCGGAAAGAGAAGTGTCGAAGAATGTATGAGTTCCCCTATAAACCACGACACTTAATTTTCCGGACAAACTCTACGTAAAGGTATTTGTGACCAGGGATCCAATGTCGGTATTATTTTCATACGAATTAACCGGTATTAAATTTCGGTATCCCGGTTGTTAATGATTATTTTTGAATTTTTTTTGGATAATCTGGTCATTTATTTCGTTGACATAAATTACATTTCAGAATATCACGTAAACATTGCGAAAGTCGAGCGCTATTTAGATTTTTAGTAATACCGGTAAAGATCCCTATTTGTGACAGTGAAAATGACATAACATGACGTAAGTATAGAAAAAAGTTAAATGTATCTAAAAATGTAAATTGCTGTTTTGACGGTGAAAATATTGTGTTTACGTATTAGTTACTTTAGTATACAAATATTTATACTTTTTTGTATGGTCTCGTTTTAACATGGATATTGTAAATTTCAATATTAATAATATAAGGCAATATTTAATTACATTTTGTTGTAAAGTTCAATATGTGCCAAAACCTCTTTATACAACGATACGTGAAACCGTATAAAACCAAAGGCGATTATCACATTGGCGCCGCCACCGACTGCGGCGACGGTGTGCAAGCGTGACAGTGCTATACACTACACATACAGAACACTATCTGGCTCGCGCACCGGCGCCGCATGCGGGAAACCGCAGCAATATAAAAAGCCACCTAAACTGTATCGATTTGTATTGCACCATTATCTAGGTAGATGCACTGCGTTAACCACTAATGAATAAATTAGCAATTACTAATCTGTAACCGCGCCGCTTTGCCATTTCCATTAATGATACGATCACCCACACTGTTAACTGCTCATCGGTGGACCTTATGCCTTATGTAAAAAGGTCCACCGATGTACAGTTAAGAGTGTTGCTGTTTGTACAATGTCATGTTTACGATTTTTACAAGGATAATGTAGAACCCGAATGAGTGTCTAACCATGCACAATTGAGGTAGATAGGTAGGTATGTCTCCTTTTAGTGTTCTAATTAATCAATTTAAGTTTTCTCCTTGTACCTGTGCTTTTGAATAGTCAATGCCAAAAATTAAGTAGATATTTCCAGATATAATCACTCCGAAAGTCAAAAAAGTTGTGTCCCGCTGTAACTTTTGAACCATAAGTCCAAAAATTATGAAAAAATTCAAGAATATTCTTTCCACGAAAATTATTTGGAACACTATCGGTTAAGATGTTTTTAATGATATCTCCAAAAAACTACGTACATAGGCAGATACGACGTTGCGATATTAATTTTTTCGATAGCCGGTACGGAACCCTCCATTATGCGTGGTCCGACACGCACTTGGCCGGTTTTTTTAATTTTTGTATTTTTTGCTAAATATTTTAAATAAATAAATAAATTGAAGGTAAAATAAAAATAATAATAATACCGAGTGCCATCGCCCACACTTTTAACTGCCCATCGATGGACCTTATGTACGAGTAAGAATGTAATGCCTTTTGTAATAAGGTCCACCGATGTACGGTCAACCAATTTGATTCCTAGGCCACTGTAGAACCTTGTCGTAATGACAGTTGCCCGTGGATACGTATAAACGTAACCTATTCTCTACCAAACTAGCTATTGTGACAAGGTTCTAGAGCGGCCAAGGATCAAATTGGTTGACTGTAGGGTCAGGGAGGGAACAGTCGCTAGGATTTTTTCAACAGGCTGTTGCATGAAAAATATAAATTCCTGAACTAATTGTTGCAAGCACAGAGCACCGAGCATTATTAAACTTTCATATGTAGCAAATATATTTGCTGTTACTCTCACCAAAAAAGATATATCCATATTTTTTTAGAAATTGGGAATCGAGCCACTGTGTACCGGTTGCTGTACACAGTGACTAGGACCCGCTAGTACACAGTGGTTCTAACAGTACACAGTGGCTCGAGTCACTGTGTTCTACGCCCTGTACACAGTGGTTCTAACAGTACACAATGGCTAGGTACGTAGGAATCGAACCTAAATTATATAACAAATAACATTTTTGTTGAATAAAACGGTAATTAGACTAGATAATACAGCCCCCGGAATAATCGTTCCTGATTTCATTCTTGATTTAAAATCGGTACCTACCTAAATGTCGCATGATTCATTCACTTTCATTTTATTTAAAAAAAGAATGCAAGAATTATTTTTAATAATCACAGAATTTTTATTCTTATTCATATTCAAGTAAATTTTAGCCCAACTCTGTAAGGTGCACAGTGGTCCGCGAGCCACCGTGTACTTTTCCAAAACGAACGACTGTTGACCTTGGCGTCATTTTGTATTTTAGTTCAAATTAAAAACACATACAAACACCTAGGGCCTTGAATTATCAACCAATACTAAGTAAATTAGACACACTCTTCGATAATAACATAAGTAATTGAAAATCTCGTACGAGTTAAGAAAAAAGAGGAGTGAAACTTATCTGGAAATGTAATTTTGATAGCATTAAACACAAAAACGCACCATAACACATTCGCATGGCGCCGGAGCGCCTCACTAACTAGTTCGTACATGGTCGGGTACGGAACGGTTCCGATTGATGTAGAGGACAGACATAAAGCTCTTTCAGTTTCTCCCACAGCACATTCGAGCCACTGTTCCCACCGAGCGACTGTTCCCTCCCTGATCCTACAGCTAAGAGAGTTTGTAGGTACGTGTTTGTACAATGGGCCAGACCTATTTTTCAGTAGATTGTTCCTATATAGATCAATTAAATTGCTTGCAGCATTTTTGAAATTAGTTTTATTTTATATTTATTTTTTTTATACCACGACGGTGGCAAACAAGCATACGGCCCGCCTAATGGTAAGCAGCTACCGTAACCTATGGACGCCTGCAACTCCAAAGGAGTCACATGCGCGTTGCCGACCCTTTACAAAAAAGGAGGATTCACTGTGTTGACGGCTAAAGGAACAAGAGGGTCCCTCATCGTCAACACACTGGGTCCTCTTTGAGCTCTTTGGCAACCTTACTCACCAGCAGGAACACAACACTATGAGTAGGGTCTAGTGCTATTTGGCTGTGGTTTTCTGTAAGGTGGAGGAACTTCCCCAGTCGGGCTCTGCTCCAGATTTGAGCGAGATGACATTCACTGAACGTGCCCTACCACACTAAGCGAGATGCCATTCGCAGTGCCCATACCGTCTCTTTTTGGCATAGTTTAAGGACATACCCAAGTCCGGACGTAGTTTAAGGACATACCCCGGGTCCGGGTCCGGGTTATAGAATTACACAGAAAATCAAGATGCAAAATGGGTCAGTTTGAATAGAAATTCCCGTACGAGCTGATCCGTTATTATTATCCTGCGTGAACTAACTCCATAGTAAGGCCTTTATTAACCTCGCAACAAATCACCTGTGATTTTCAATACATTACGGCATTTGATCTGTCTATTGATATTGTTACGCCGACAATGACAATAAATTGTGTCATCTATAGACATTTTTCAATCGTCTTTATGTTTCATAAAGAATCTTCGAGCATTCAACCCGGAATGACCATATCTGTAATTTTCTATACAAAAATACCGGCCAAGTGCGTGTCGGACAACGCATAGGAGAGGGTTCCGTACCTTCAATAGAACAAGAACCATGATGCCTATGGAAGAAGTTTTTTGGAGATAACTCAAAAATGGCTGAACCGATAATGTTCAAAACAATTTTCGTAGAAAGTATATGACAAGGCGCATCTCCTTAATTTTTTTATATTTTTTGGACTTACGGTTCAAAAGTTACAGGTGGGGGGACACAAATTTTCTGACTTTAGAAGCGATTATTTCAGAAAATATTAACTTAATCACAAAATAGTCAAAGAAACCTCAATGTTATTTTTAAAGACCTATCGATTGATGTATCACATGTTGATATTAGGTATTTTTTTTTTAAATTTAGTTACATGAATGGAGCGCCCCCCCCCCCCCAAAACATTTTTTTTTTTTCAAATTCAACTAAGTACATAACTAAGTAGCGGCATACAAAATACACCTTATGTGTAAATTTTATTCAGATACGTCGTATAGTTTCCGAGTAAAATGGCTGTGACATACGGACGGACATGACGAATCCATAAGGGTTCAGTTTTTTGCCATTTGACTACGGAACCCTAAAAAGTTTGCCTATTTTTGCAGGGCGGGCAACTCCGTTACATAAACGTTATATATATGTCACGTTTATGTCATATAATATAAGCCCTTAAATTCGTCCCCACCCATATACCGGTCGTTTGGCCCGAGAGAAAATCAGGGAACTCTATCATATTTAAATTTCATTAACTCGTACATTTGCTATCAAAACGCCAAAGGATGGTTGAATTGCCGATAAAGATAACAAAGGAAATCAACATAAATACACGAATCCTTATTAAGGTAGCTAAGCCTTTAATGGCCATAAAATGCTTGAGGTATAAAACAATGGTCATGAAGACCGTAAAATGGTCCAAGAAACTCGATAATCAAACACTGAAGCTAAGCTATAACTATGGCCATTCATAATTTTAATGGCATTTAAACTATTGAAATAAATCAGTCAACCGGACACAAATAAAATATCACCAAAAATATGGTATAACAGTTCATTTACATTCAACCTATGGATTATATCGCGAGTAAGGGACTAGTATAACTTTAACTCCATATTCGTAGCATCAAGCTTATTCGGCAGTCTTGCTAACGCTAGTCTCATTTTAACGAAGCGCTTTGTCGGTGTTTTGTGACTAGCAATTTGTTTAGGACAATCTACATTAAAGGTCCTGCGCGGCTCCTTTTTGTTGTACTATTACACTGCGATCATCTTTAGTTTACGTTTATTTTTATACATTTGATTTTCTACCTTGTCGTCCTGATCATAAAGTCAACATTACAAGCATGACACTATTTGGTGCAGTGTTTTAAATATCGACTTTATTTTGTTCGCGATAAGGTAGAATTTCAAACGGATCAAAACTATCTGTCAAGTTTTAACTAGCTTTAATCAAAGTATTACTGTGTGCCGATAGAGTTTCTCGTTAGGTGTAACAAAAATGCTAGTGATCCGTTTAAGGGCATAATTGGTCTCGTATTGTAATTATTAATAATTTTAAACAAAAAAGAACCGACTTCACTAAGCATCCACCTTTCCAACACCAAATGCTCGATCTGCTGTAAAAAATACTCAAATCACCATAGGTGTGCCTATAATAGTTGAAGAGTTCCCTCGATTTCTCCAGGATCCCATCATCAGAGCCTGACATGGTTACAATGGGACCAACTGTGAAGTATACGCTTTCAAACAAAAAAAGAATTTTCCAAATCGGTCCACCGGCTTCGAATAATCGGTGAACATACATAAAAAAAAAAAAAAGCAAAAACAAAGATCCCGACGAATTGATAACCTCCTCCTTCGAAATCTTGAAGTCGGTTGAAAACTAAGAAAAAACAATTATGCGAAAAAGAAATGGTTTTGTATGAAGGGTCGGGGCTGGAATGGCATGTACCATAGAAAAAAAAATTTCGCGTTCAAAAAAGTTTTCTCCTACTTGATCTTAGTCGCAGTACCAGATACCAATTATGTCCTTAAACGGATCACTAGCATTTTTGTTACACCTACCGAGAAACTCTATCGGCACACAGTAATACTTTGATTAAAGCTAGTTAAAACTTGACAGATAGTTTTGATCCGTTTGAAATTCTACCTTATCGCGAACAAAATAAAGGCGATATTTAAAACACTGCACCAAATAGTGTCATGCTTGTAATGTTGACTTTATGATCAGGACGACAAGGTAGAAAATCAAATGTATAAAAATAATAATAGTACACCAAATGGCCACTATTTTTATACAGCCTGTATAATCAGTTAATTTCTTATAAGTTATAAACATTCGCTATGCATAGTTAAAACGCAAAATTATATATACTACCTATATACACCGCGCTAGTGCGCATTGCGAGAGATTTTAACCACGAATTCCAGAGGTCATAAGGAGTAATAAATGTTATAGGAATTTAGGTCAATTTCGCCAAAAAAAAATTTTTATTTCTTGTTTTTTTTTCGATTTTTTAAATGCTTTTGAACATGAAAACATAAATGTTATTGGTAAAACTGTCGATTAAAATAAATTTGTAAATTTTTTTTCGTAAAAAATAGTTTACGTAGAGTATTCCTTGGCACTTTGATATCTGTCAATAAGAATGTCTAGACTAGACCCCATAAAGGGTGAAATCGCCATCAAAAAAGCGTTTTGCACTGAGTCACAATAAAAAATGTTTTTTTATTTAATTGGTAGGAACTCTGAAACTAGGCGAATTCCAGAAAAGTATATGCGACATTTTAGTCTCCAATTATAATCAGGAATACACTGTTAAAATCTCTCGCAATCCTCACGAGCACCGTGTATATATACATTTAAAACAGTATATATAATACCGGTATTATATTCATACTTTACCAGTATTAAATTTTGGTCTCTGGGTTTTTAATGCATAATTTTAATTTGATTAATCTGATAATTCCTTGTACATTTAAGAATATGGGGGAAATATTGCGAGTTGCAAATCGCTAATTCGATTTTTAGTTATACTGGTAACGACCCTTCGTTTAGAATTTCTGTGCAATTCCATTATCATCTTTCTTGAGTATATTACTCGTAAATCTTGAAGCAAATCAAATCAAACCGTCCGGCGTGACCGGGTGGTCTAGTGGTCAGGACGTCAGCCGCGAAAGCTGAAGACGCCAGTTCGAGTCTGGCCTCGGACACCGGAGGGTTTGGTCACTTTTTCTGAAGTATATGACATCTATTTTCAGTATATTACTCGTATTTGTACATGTAACTGAAGATGTAAAAATGTTTTGAGTGCAAGAATAGAGGTGATTTAAGCTGGAGGAACTTTCCTAAAGCTTTGGCTCTCTAAAATATGAGCTTTTGTGCCCTTTAGGCTCAAAATACACTTGTAAGCTTTGCTTACGAATTGAAGTAGGGACGCAGCTGTAGGTAATAAGGAGAGATGAATATCAATACCCTAATCTAGCAAGTATCTTCATCCCTACTTTACGTACGCAAAACTTACAAGTGCTACTTATTTACAGATTGTATGTGCGGTCACGGTCTAATTGTTGAGACATCTAGGGTTCACCTTACACTGGGCATTTCATAGAGTAAGTATTAAACAAAAGAAAATAGCTTGAACCGTAAATGGCTCAACTAGTCCGTGACTGTAGGTACATATTTACCGTACACTCACCGTTTAATGTAGTATCAATCTATTGTTATTTTACGCCGCGTCAACAAGCATTCTGGTTACCGTCATTTTAGCCTATGGACGCCTGCGTCCCCAACATGATTGGAACTCCCTGATTTTCTTAGTTAATAAATTTGTACGTACACTCAGCAGCTTTATTATTAATGTATAAAAGTACCAAGATGTCGAAAACTATGTTTTTTATACGGGCCAAATTTGTTTAATCTGATAACCCGTCCGCAGTTCTATGCAGCCCCTTTAAGTATTGACCAAGGATGATTAAGACATGGATGGACAATGCCTATACAAAATCGCGTTCCTCGAACCTTCAGGCTATTCGTCTGTTTTCGCTACTGAGTGCCGCAGCGCCATCTGTTGAGTCTGGAGTCGAGTTACTTATTCTGTCAGCGTTAATCGCCGAACAAAATATTAGAAACTAGAATTTATTAATTAATTGCACAAAATAAGATGGTACAAATGGCAGGCTTAATGCCATAAGGCATTCTCTACCAGTCAACCAATGGGCTTAACAGAAAGGTTAAGTAGGAATTTAGTGTTTGTGGTGACCGATAAATGACGCTAGTGCTTTAGCCTGAAATGGGAACGCGATTTTGTATAGGCATTGTCAATCCATGACTTAATCATCCTTGGTGACATTGGTTTCAGGGAGACCCAGGTATACAGGAGGTAACAAAAATACTGCTGATTCGTTTAAGGGCAATTATGCCCAAGAAAATTTCTCCTATTTTTTCTTAGTTGCAATACGATAGAAATTATTCTATCGTATTGCAACTAAGAAAATATAGGAGAAATTTTTTTTGGAAGCGAAAAAATTTCTTTTTTTATGGGGCACATGGTCCCAGCCGGCCAATCCTCGATACGAACCCAAAATTATTTTTCGCACGTAAAATTATTTTTCTTAGTTTTTCATAATAAGAACACGATACTAATTATGCCCTTAAAAGGTTCACCCGCATATTTGTTACACCTTGTATTGAAACTCTGCATTTAATTTAAATATTTTTAACTCTGATAAAAAAAATGTAATCATTTTTCAGGCTTATCAGTTATGAGAGTAAATTTTAGCTACACAGAATATTTTTTTTTTTACTTCCTAATTCAAAGTGCACACACACGACTTTATTTTCAAGACTATAAGAGCGTGTCCAGATCTTTTTGAACATTTCACCCACTTAGCTAGTTCCGCAGCTAACAGTGCTCGCTCTACAACTACATTTTCCTTTTGTCAAAATATATCACTTATCGATTTACATTATTTAGTATTTAGATACCAACTGACCAAAATACAAATATAGGTAAGTACCACTATCAATTTGAGGAATAATTTAAAAAAGTCCTTAAAAACAACAAGATCGGTAACACGCATAACTTAAACTAAGTTTGTACAGTATGCAAGATACCGGAATGCACCATCATATTCAAAACCATCTAATCACGAGCCTATTGCCTAAACTTAGCAATAGCTGCAAGTTCCAATACTTTGTATATTACAGATATGTTTCATGGCGGCTGGAGTTTTCGCGTTTTTCACACATTATTCAGTAAAAACACTATTTCTGTCACAAATAAAATACAACTCTAAAAAACAACATGTCTGAAACTTCTCCACTAACCTGTGAAGGCGCGAAGCCGAGGAACGACAGTTTCCGCTTGCCCGAACTCATTGTCACTTACAACACGTCCGTCGCGCGCGAAAGTGGCGGCTCGACTGAGCTGAGCGGCGCGTGGGCTGGGTTGGGTCGCGTGCGCTTGCGCTTACCTGGGGACGGAAAATTCGCGTGAAAATTTCGTGATGAGAAAATACAGGCGCCATTGATCGGAAAACGATTCTCCATACAAAATTACGACCTTTTTCACACTAAATAAGCTAAATATAGCTTCACTCCGTATATTTTGTTGTTGTCTTGTAAGTTAAATTTCAACCACTTTCCGGTGTCTGATTAAGCTAAAGTTTAGTATTTTATTTAAGTAATTTTATATGACAATGCAATAATAAATTAGCTCGGAGCTGACCTGATGATGCATGATCTAAAGGACTCCTGGAAGAATTAGTAACTACACCGAGATAGGGCTCATTAGAAAAGTTTCGAGGAGCAATTGACAAAAGTGCAAAGAACAACAGGTACAGTCAGTAATAAAAGTTAACATAAATCCATTCTTAGCAGATGGAAAAAAAAAATGAGTGTAATTTTTTTACCTTTATCTTGATGGATCTTACGCAAAGGTGACCAAAGAGTGTCAATTACTCACGTAAAAAAAAACAGTAAAAATAGAAAATTTTCTTGATATTTTTATATTATATATTTTGAATATAATATAGTACTTAGCCGAATTTAGATATTTAGTGATGCTCCATAAACAAATCATGAAAAAAAGATTAGACTAATTCGTATTTTCTTTATGAAAAATCAAACTGTAAGCGTTACGCCACGCACTGAAAATACATTATTAATTTATTATTTTGTATTCGCCTATTACGTAGTATTCGCACATCATTAAGTATATGATAAAACCAAATACCTAATGATGGTGTTATCGTGTTTTAGCCATATCGTATCGTGACCATTGCAAAAAGATTGAAAACTAGATAAGTGAAACATTTTGATGATAACCCTTTCAAATTGAATTTCGTATTCTAATACACGTGCCTATTACGGAATTATTTTTTTAATCAATACGGTGTTTTTCGGTGGTACTAAGAATGCGTACTATTATTAAGCTATTGTAGTTCACTATTGTATTATATTGTTGTATTGTAGTTCGCTTTTATGAGCAAAATCGATCTTTACATTTAAAGGTCAGAGGTACACTGTATGTATAGACCCCTCCTCAATCCTCATACCTGTAGTCCACCATAACTATACCTAGCCTAAAACCATATACCTAGTATTATACATTAGTAAGGTATCACTCAGGCCACACAGCCTTCCGCCGCTAGGACATTCGCATCAATTTAATTAGGTATATATAGCATGCGGGCCTATTACCGACCTAGGTATTCAAAACTTCACAACAAAACGTACTAAGCGGTTGATATTGCTGATACTTTCATTTACACTTACGCCCTTTTACTACTAAACTACAGGACAATAAAGTGGTTCGCGGTGGAAAGGTAGTAATCGACGCGGTTTGGTATGAAATTAGTGACGTTTAGTTTTAAGTGAACGGTAATACGCATCCGCCATGTTTGCGGACATTACGGGCGTGTTATGGTCATCGCTTACAGAGTGCTCGAGTTGGACTCGCGCACCCAGAGTTCCTGACCTGCTAGTTACAGTACTGTAGTCTGCCTCGAAGTGCAGAGAACTCGCTATTTATTAGGAAACTAGTTGATCAATGTGATGATCACGCTTTTGCGCCTTTTAGCTCCATAACCTCTTAATCGATCCTGCTCATATAAGAACTCTTAAATTATATTTATCTGTGTTACAACCACAACAAATTTCATAAAGGTTAGAAAATCGTTATTAAAGTTATCGCGGAACAACTATTTTGGACCCGGGTATGTCCTTAAACTACGTCCGGACACGGGTATGTCCTTAAACTACGTCTAAAAGAGAGGTATGGGTAATGCGAATGTCATCTCGCTATGTGTGGTAGGGCACAGCACTGCGAATGTCATCTCGCTCAAATCTGGAGCAGAGCCCGACTGGGGAAGTACCTCCACCTTACAGAAAACCACAGCCAAATAGCACTAGACCCTACTCATAGTTTTGTGTTCCTGCTGGTAAGTAAGGTTGCCAAAGAGCTCAAAGAGGACCCAGTGTGTTGACGACGGGGGACCCTCTTGTTCGTTTAGCCGTCAACACAGTGAATCCTCCTTTTTGTAAAGGGTCGGCAACGTGCATCTGACACCTCTGGAGTTACAGGCGTCCATAGGCTACGGTAGCTGCTTAGCATCAGGCGAGCCCTATGCTTGTTTGCCACCGTCGTGGTATAAAAATTAAAAAAAAACTATTCGAGATTAAAAAGCCATCGAAATGCAGGAACGTCCTGTTAGCCAGCTGACAGTTCCGTTGTGTCCGAAGTTGTCTGTAAGATCTTCGCTTCGCTGCGCTCGCTCGTGCGACATGTGAGAAATCCCGGTCGGTTATTGTTATTACAGTAGGTACTACTAGGTAGGTCCCATGTCAAGACCCTGAGCAGCATTCTTTTTTTAGTCTTATTTCTATTTTTAAAAGCTTAAAGTCTTATAGAAATAGACCACTTTCGCGTATTCAAACTCTACAACAATAGTTTCGATCGATTATAATATATTAATATTAGGTAACCGGTGATGTAAATCAAATTTTATAGTAAAAGTTACATACCGTGCAAACATTAATATTAAGGAAATTTTCCCTTGATTGACGCTTAAGTACATATTTTTTTATCCAGAATTGAACTTTTTTTACTCAATAAATATCACAGATCTCATTACAAAGCGATTTCTAATTACATATATCGAATTTACGACGTACCATGAAACTCGCCAGTACTCGACAAGCAAAGACAATAGCAAGGCAGGTAATGAGGATAGCATCGACTGTAATTTTTTAAACGCATACTCATAGAGTCCGTCTCATAGAGTACCCCCAAGAGACACTGCGGTAACATGCTAAATAGACGGAGAGCGACGAAACCACTCTCGTTAGTTTGCTATACTATGCTTATTTCTAGATCAGGACATCTGGCAGCTGTAAAGTGGTGGAGGTCAAAGAATGCAAACCACTTTTAGAATAAAAATCCTAGAGTTCTAGTTTTGCAGCCATTGAGCAGAATATTTTAGAATAAATTAAAAAGGTGGCTATTAAACCATACTTTTTACAGTCTCACAGAGTTCTATGACCTACCTAATTAGGAAATCACTTAATTTAAAATCTAAACTTAATAATTAAGTATAAATAATGTATTAATAAATAAGTACCAATGTAATGTAATTTGACATGTAATATTTTAAATATTATAAGTAAATGATGACTATGACTATAATATCATTGCCAAAACTTTCTGATGGGGGAAAGTAGTCCAAAACGACGTATAATGGAATAGATAGTTTGTCGCTTACTGTATTTGTTTTGTTTGTTCCAATGTTAAAATATAGGCCCGGTCCTTTATACCTGAGACAATTTCGGCAGTTTTTACCTATTTTAGCATTACTAGGTATATTCCAATTCATAAATTTTGTTTGTCTGTCACTCTGACCTCCACCCATTAAAAGCTACCAGATGCCTGGCTAGATCCAGGCATCTGGTAGCTTTTAATCAATCTAACAATCTTGTGTCATATCTGACGTGGCCAGCTGGTAACATCTGAATTCAGTCCAAGTCTTTTTAAACGGGAGTAGTAGTAATTAATCGAACTATGAATTGAAAAACTGCGCTGTGTAATTTTAAACAGTGACGGCTTGATATATAATGTATAAAACTATTATGGTAGAAATAAATTAATAATGTAATCATTTTACTGTTTGGCAACCAGTCACGAAAATGGGTTCCGGCCGTGTCAATGCTTAAAGATGAAAGTGTTAGTGTAATATTCTAGTATGTAGTTTATTGACCTTTAATCTAACAAAGTATACCTTTGTTAGAGAGCTTATAAGCTCTCTGATGCATATCGTGCGTAGTGACTAAATTTGTAGAATTATTTATTATAAATAGTATTAATGACGCACGAGAAGTTAATTTAGATTTTTTTTGTTAAGTATCGTTAGCCCTTGCGAACCAAGAGAAAAAACCGGCCAAGAGCGTGTCGGGCCACGCTCAGTGTAGGGTTCCGTAGTTTTCCGTCCGTCACAGTAAGTGTCCCCACTTAAGAGTTAAAATAACACCGCCATGTAGGATATGATATGAGCGTTCCACGTAAAGCGACATCTATCGGCAAATTAAGTAAACTATTGCACGCGAGCTTAAAGTATGGAAGATGGTTTTTATGGGATAATTCTTTATTGCGTGAACCGATTTTCACTGTTTTTACTTCATTTGAAATGCACGTCATTTCATTGTGATTTTGTAGAAATTACAGGTACAATAAACACCTGCTTATACGGTTAAATTACAAACTTAGTTCAGAATTTTTTTTTAAATTTTTTTTCAAAAACTATTCAACCTATCAAGTTCAAAATAATTTTCCTAGAAAGTTTTTATAAAGTTCTACTTTTGAGATTTTTTTCATATTTCTAAAACATATGGTTCAAAAGTTAGAAGGGGACACATTTTTTTTTACTTCTGGAGCGATTATTTCCGAAAATATTTACAATATCAAAAAATGAATGCAGTAAACCCGTATTCATTATTAAATACCTATCCAACAATATATCACACGTTAGGGTTGGAATGAAAAAAAAAATCACTCCCCACTTTACGTATAGGGGAGGTACCCTAATAAAACATTTTTTTCCACTTTTTATTTTACCACTTTGTTGGCGTAATTGATATACATATTAGTACCAAATTTCAGCTTTCTAGTGCTAACGGTCACTGAGATTATCCGCGGACGGACGGACGGACGGGCAGACATAGCGAAACTATAAGGGTTCCTAGTTGACTACGGAACCCTAAAAATGATATTTCCCTTTAGGGATCTTTGCCTCCGTTTTAGTATTAAAACTTTAATTTTCATTTAGTATGAAATCCGATTAAGAAGTCGATTTCAGTTGATACCTAATTTAAATTAACGTTGGCACATGCAGTTAATATGGACGTATCTAGAATCTAGACACACGGCAGTGTGTCCGCCAAGTTCGAGCAAAAAAAAGCGACACACCGGCCGTGGGTTATATTACACGAACCATTTCGGGCCAATTTCGACCACCCTATAACTCAAAACATATTTTATCTACGCATATGAAATTTCGAGTGTCTGTTGACATCCCCTTAATTGTCTAGAATACAAAATTTCATTATTCTACCTATAGCAGTTCTTGAGATATTGACGTCAGAAAATCGCTATTTTTACTATACACTCACTCACTGACTCACTCACTGATTCACTGACTCATCAAAAACCTAGACCACTTCCAATGGTCGTACTGACTTGAAATTTGGCATGGAGATAGGTCTTAAGGTCAAAGTAAAGGGAAAAATCTGAAAACGGCCAAGTGTGAGTCAGTTTTAAAAATAGCGAAGGTGTAACTTTGTTCTACTATGAAGTCATAATGAACTAAATGGGTATATCTTCCAATGGTCGTACCGAACTGAAATTTGGCTCGAAGGTTTGTCTTTAGGTCGAAATAAAGTAAAAATCTGAAAACGGCCAAGTGTGAGTCAGTTTCGAAAACAACGAATGTGTAATTTTGTTCTACTTTAAGTAGGTATGGAGTGGAAATGAGATAAGACTTATTTAAATTTAGATACATACCAATTTAAGACAATACATGTTTGTCTTAAAGACAAGAACAATAAAATTGTTCACCACTCTGTGTGTGTCTGTTGCGGGAACCGAACCCACGATTTACGAAGTGCAAAGCAGGTCACTAGGTACCAGTGTTGGCCGATAATTTCAATTAGAATTGAAAATTGATCAATAAGATTGAAGATTAATTCCGTAACTAATCAATTACACTAACATCCATTTTTACTAAGGTTAGTTCGCATTGATTTTGTGACGTCGTCAATTACACTAACCGTCAATTAGAATTAACCTATTAGTTACACTAACGTCTCGAAAATTTAATAAGAATTACAGTTAATTAGATTAACGTTAGTGTAACTAAATTAATCCTTGTCTTACACTAATAATTAATTTTAAAACTGCATCTCGGGCTCGGAAGTCGGGACCAATATCACAAGATGGAGCTCATGCTGGACCCTAGGGTTACCTACTGGATCTCTGGTTTGGCGCATCATAGACTCATGCTGTTTGGGCTCATTCGACTTGTACTGATGAGCAGATGGTACCGGTATCAAAATCTGGAGCTCATGCTGGACCCTGGGGATCCCTACTGGATCTCGGGTTTGGCGCATCATAGACTCATGCTGTTTGGGCTCATTCGACTTGTACTGATGAGCAGATGGTACCGGTATCAAAATCTGGAGCTCATGCTGGACCCTGGGGATCCCTACTGGATCTCGGGTTTGGCGCATCATAGACTCTTGCTGTTTGGGCTCATTCGACTTGTACTGATGAGCAGATGGTACCGGTATCAAAATCTGGAGCTCATGCTGGACCCTGGGGATCCCTACTGGATCTCGGGTTTGGCGCATCATAGACTCATGCTGTTTGGGCTCATTCGACTTGTACTGATGAGCAGATGGTACTGGTATCAAAATCTGGAGCTCATGCTGGACCCTGGGGATCCCTACTGGATCTCGGGTTTGGCGCATCATAGACTCTTGCTGTTTGGGCTCATTCGACTTGTACAGATGAGCAGATGGTACCGGTATCAAAATCTGGAGCTCATGCTGGACCCTGGGGATCCCTACTGGATCTCGGGTTTGGCGCATCATAGACTCATGCTGTTTGGGCTCATTCGACTTGTACTGATGAGCAGATGGTACCGGTATCAAAATCTGGAGCTTCTTTTTACTTTTACTTTATTTGTGTGAAAGTCAAAGTCAAAGTGAAAGTGAAAGTGAAAGTGAAAGCCAAAGTGAAAGTGAAAGTCAAAGTCAAAGTTAAAGTGAAAGTCAAAGTGAAAGTTAAAGTCAAAGTGAAAGTCAAAGTGAAAGTCAAACTGAAAGTCAAAGTCAAAGTGAAAGTCAAAGTGAAAGTCAAAGTCAAAGTGAAAGTCAAAGTCAAAGTGAAAGTCAAAGTGAAAGTCAAAGTAAAAGTGAAAGTGAAAATCAAAGTCAAAGTGAAAGTCAAAGTGAATGTCAAAGTGAAAGTGAAAGTGAAAGTGAAAGTCAAAGTGGAAGTGAAAGTCAAATTGAAAGTGAAAGTCAAAGTGAAAGTCAAAGTAAAAGTCAAAGTGAAAGTGAAAGTGAAAGTAAAAGTGAAAGTTAAAGAAAGTGAAAGTGAAAGTCAAGGTCAAGGTAAAAGTAAAAGTAAAAGTAAAAGTAATCAAAACCTCGTAGCTTAACCTAAATTCGCGTTTAGTTAGGTAAATTATTAATGTCAATTACCAATTCAATCTACACTAAAAATTAAATTAATGTTAAAATTTTTGAGATAGACTAAAAATTAAATATCTTCAATTATTAGTTATTCGCAAAGGATTAACACGTTAGTTACAATTAATTTCAATTCTAATTGAAATCAATTTGCACTAAACTATTAGTGTTCAATTTTAACTAACGTGTTTCAATCTTCAATTTTTAATTTTCAATCACACTAACGTTCGGCCAACACTGCTAGGTACACTAGGTGCGCTAAATCAGTCAAACAAAAATGAAAAGACTATTTTTTCTCGCATAGTCTAAATAATTTCTAATTTTACAACTAATAAAATCGCAGATTCAAGAACATGGAAATCATATATACTCTAAGATGGAATTATATATACTACTGCCCATCTCACCCTCCGATACGCCACGGGATGAGATGGGATGGTGCACTTCTAGGGCTACATAATAGGCCACCAATTATAATACCTACTGGTAGGTAGGTATTACCGGTTGTACGTTGTTTTATAGACTACATTTTCGCAGAATATTGTTTCATAGAAAATGTTTCTCATATTTTCATTTCATAGAGTGATCATTTGTCAGAGCTCTTACATTGTAGAATCTGGTTTTGTATATTTTTTATTGTTCAGATAAGTAGTTTTTCGAATTTCAGTTCATTACGTTTTAAATCAAATATTATTAATCCGTATAGTATTTAGTTTGTATAACAATTGTTTTAAAGCCTGCATATTCATAGAATGTTGTTTCTGATTGAATCAAACTTAATATTTTCGTTTCATAGAAGACTCAGTTTCTCAATACTTATTGTGATATACATAAAATCCTATATGTTCTTATTCAAAGAGAATTAAACTTTAGAATTTTCATATCAATTAAGCTGATTATTAAACTTAAATAAAAAAATCTGTAATTATTATTTCATTTAATATATTTAATTTAGCAATATGTTTAATTTTACTATTCTAATTGTACTATTCTAACAGTTTGTTTCTGTGGAGGCCGCAGTTCTAACCTAACCTAACCAACTTTTCTGGTAACAGTTTGTTTCTGTAGGGGTCGCAGTTCTAATCTAACCTAACCAACTTTTCTCGCAACCGTTTGTTCCTGTAGGGGTTGCAGTTCTAACCTAACCTAACCAACTTTTCTGGCAACAGTTTGTTTCTGTGGGGGTCACAGTTCTAACCTAACCTAACCAACTTTTCTGGCAACAGTTTTTTTCTGTGGGGGTCACAGTTCTAACCTAACCTAACCAACTTTTCTGGCAACAATTTATTTCTGTGAGGGTCGCAGTTCTAACCTAACCTAACCAACTTTTCTGGCAACCGTTTGTTTCTGTAGGGGTCGCAGTTCTAACCTAACCTAACCAACTTTTCTGGCTACAGTTTGTTTCTGTGGGGGTCGCAGTTCTAACCTAACCTAACCAATTTTTCTGGCAACAATTTATTTCTGGGGGATCGCAGTTCTAACCTAACCTAACCAACTTTACGGCAACCGTTTGTTTCTGGAATTTTGTTGTGTGTGTAACAGATCTAATATCATATTCTTTGCAATAACCCCCTATAACAGAGAAACTAAAGGAAAGCAGGCTTAGATGGTACGGCCACATAATGAGACGCGATGATAATTTCTGTGTGGAGACCGTCCTAAATATCCCAACAAAATCTCTGGGAAGAGGAAGACCCCCTGAAACATGGTGGTCCACTATCAAAAGGGAATTAAAAGCGCAGAATTTAACCCCCACGACAACCCAGGATAGAGCATCCTGGCGCCGCCGTACAAGAAGGCCCGACCCCAGATAGAACTGGGACTAAGGGAAGGAAGAAGAAGAAGATACTCTTTGCAATAAGTTTCTTTGCAATTAATGTAAATAAAGTGCATAAATACTAAAATAATAATATTGGAAAAGGAAATACTGGAACCAAATATTATATAAAACAGTAACTATGAAACAACAATCTATGAAATCTGTGTCTACGAAAGAAAAATACATGAAATATGATTCTAGTGTTTGATAACTTTGTAAATTAAAAAAGTTTGATAGCAATATACATGGAACTGAATGTCTGTGAAATATGTTTTAAACAATTGAATAGTCTATGAAACAATAATATTGGAACAGAAAGTACAGGAACCAAATAATCTATGAAATAATTTCTGAGAAACGAAATTCTATGAAATTTCTGTCTATGAAAGAGGGTGACACCAGGTATTACCAAGTTATTAATTATCTATGTAGGTAGCGTACTTACAGCGACTAAAGTACGTTATTGATGTATGTAATTATATGTAAGTAGGTACATTTTATAGGTGTAGGGAGCCAGTTTATTTGTAAAAATCACCTATAAATAAATAGTAAAATAGAATTAGACGCTTAGTATAAAGGGTATAGTATAAAGTACATACCTAAGTGGAATGAGACATTTCCTAAAGCAAAAGTGATAAAAAAATAATAAAGAACCTACACCTAACAAAAATAAATGAAATCCCATCAAAAACATAAATGTGAAAGGCTGCCAAGTTCGATACTATGGGAATGCTTCGCCTATAAAAGAAGTGAGATCTGAATAAGTACCAAGTTCCATAAAAATACCTCAAATCATAAATAGTTATAGGAATGCACACTTGATTTCCAGCAGTTTTTAAGGTACATTTTGAATAAGTATCACGTTACATAGAAATACCTAAAATTATAATAGTCAGAGAAACGCACACCGGTTTTTTTAGCAGTTTCCTTATAACATTTATTATTTTCAGTACTTTTTAATGATGTAACTTGGCAAGTTTTAATAGAAAATTATATACTTGACACATTGCAGTCCAAAGGTGTCGATTCATTGCATTGAAAAGGTGTGTGGTGTGTGAAAACTTGCCAAGTAACATCATTAAAAAGTACTGAAAATAATAAATGTTATCAGGAAACTGCTAAAAAAACCGGTGTGCGTTTCTCTGACTATTATAATTTTAGGTATTTCTATGTAACGTGATACTTATTCAAAATGTACCTTAAAAACTGCTGGAAATCAAGTGTGCATTCCTATAACTATTTATGATTTGAGGTATTTTTATGGAACTTGGTACTTATTCAGATCTCACTTCTTTTATAGGCGAAGCATTCCCATAGTATCGAACTTGGCAGCCTTTCACATTTATGTTTTTGATGGGATTAGCCCTACAAGTTCCACCCAACCCCTGTGATCTTTGGTTCGTCACTAACTAATTGATAGAGTTCGGTGAAGCAAACTGAATCCGTTATTAAAACATGTCTATACGTGTACAGTCAGCAACAGGAGGAGCTAGTTGAGTGATCTTGGCACAGCTAGGGCTGCCACCCATTTCCCCGGATTTGTCCTAGTTTGGAGGCCGTCCGGGGGGTTTTAAAAAAGTGTCCGGGGAAAACCCAGACACTTTTTATGTGAGGAAACACCAAAGCAATTGTTTTTTTAATAATATTATTTTCGGACACGTTCGGGGAAAAATGCGATTTACGCCAAATGTCCGGGTTTTTTAAAAGTCTTTGTCCGGGTTCGGCGACGTACGTTACGTACAAATAGCCATACATTTGACGTTCCCCTCCCCCGCAAAAATCGGCAGACTTTTTTGTATCGGAAATGACAGACATGGCTACTCCATCCGGGTTAATTCTCTAAGTAAGTAATAGTACAAGTACAGAAGATTCTCCTTCCTCAATTTGACATTTAGCTACAGAGTTGAAAACGTTAGCTGTTGTCAACGTGCTTCATAAATCTAAGCAGATTTGATACATGCCATAAACACTGGCTGAAATGATAATATGTGACGTTTACAATCACAAGTATACATCATTGTCGGTTTAATTATTAATATGACTAGTAGTCCGTCCCGAACTCAGAACTCGCGATTTCTTGGCAAATGAGATGACCAACATAACAAGATCCTTGTAATGATTTTTTCGCGCTTTCTAACTCCATGACCCCTAGGTCGATCCTGCTCATATATGTACTCTCAAGTTATATGTATCTCTGCTACAATCCCAACAAATTTCATGTAAATCAGAAATGCGTTACTAAAGTTATCGCGGAACAAACTCTCCAAATCAAAAAGCCATCGAAATGCCGAAACGTACCAGTAGCCAGAAGTTGTTTGTACGTACTTGCTCCGCTCGTTCGATTAAGACGTTATCTGCCATAAAAAATAATTTAGAAATAAACTCTATTAACAACCGACAATGATGTACATGACTTGAAAACGACACACATTCTATGTGCCAACCCTTCCCTCATTAGCCCTCGCGGTGCGGTAAGCGCATCGGGGAAAATAGGTAGAATGGAGAGAGGCATAGTGAAACCCCCCTGGTAGGGTGCTTTGTCAACATATATTTGGCGTTGACTGCATAGTGCATGTACTGCTTTCTCTTGAATGCGTTGTAGATGTCAATGCTCTTGTCTGCTGGCCACGGCCGGTATCGTATATAAGAAACAAATGCATATACATATTTACTTCATTTAAAGCCGATCGGCCAACTTATTTGTTCGGACCCGGTTGGCCTTACATACCACATGCTCTCAGTTGGTAGTCTACAGTTTCTAAGCAATACAACAATAAACACTGGTTCTAGTTTATGCAACCGTTTTCAAATTCAAATCATTTATTTCAGATCATTTGTCCATAGTGTTAGTATACATTCCCTTAAAACTATGTTAGTAAAACCTATACTATATTATATTATACACTAAACCTCTGGATGACATGTGAACAGAGCCCCAATGTTTCCAGAAGGCGCAAGCAGGCGACTCTAACACTAGGCGCAGAAGGTTTTATTGGTAGGAAATGCATTACCGGTATGGACAATCCCGGTTTATCGGTATCGGACCATACAAAAAATAATGGTATTGCATTCCGTTTTATAGTCCTATCGTTTAACCGAGGCGGCAAATCGTTAATTACACAATTCACGTTGATTTCAATTTCATACATCACATTTTAAAATTAGGTTCAAAATGGATTAAGTGTAAGATTTCAATTCTGAAATTCAACCTCAATTTCAGAAATGACAATTTTTGGCCTGAATTATTAAATAGAAAATTTTGTGATGTACGTTTTTTTTTGTTTTTATTGTTATCGTCTTTCAATGTACTGTAGTGAGCGTCACAAATAAATGTTTTTATTATTATTATTACTATTTATTCATCTTTAAACTTAGGCTAGATAACTTTAAACTTAAGCTGCTTCAGGCCAACAGCAGTTCCTGGATCCACGCACGCATCCTTGCGCTTTGCCAATTTTGCCATCTAATGGGAAAATTTGTCAACTTATGCTCGACATAAGTACTTTGTACCAATAAACTGCGGCGTCCTGTGTTACCCTCGGTGAACAACAAAAGCATAGAACTAGTACTAGCTCTGATAAGATACGTGACCCCACATTTTTGCGAGTGGCAAGGCATCGGAGGCGAGACATAAAGGCAGAGACAGCAAGCCGTTTATTAAAGTTTAACCGCGCACGTATGACGTATAAAATTTTATTTTATCCAATGAAACCTTTGATTGAACAATCACAACTCTTTTTAATTGCGAGAAATTGCGTATTGAATCATATTCCAAGATGTAGACTTTTTTTTTTTTTAAATATAATAATACCTACTTTTTAGTTCGGTGTAGTCTCCGCGAAGTTTACGGGCGGCTGGATCCGTAGGACCTGTAGTTTTTTTTTACTATTATGAAATTAGTGATATATTATAATTATGTTTGTATGATGATTATAAATGAGATATGCTTGAGAATGAATGAAGCAATGATAAATGAAAATGTGATTATGTGTTGTTGAACTTTTTGAAACTGTTGATTACGGTGCTGGTTAGTTTGCAGAATGAGGTTAAAGTGCTTTCCTTGCTAATATGGCCTTGAAGATTAAATGGTTGTGAAGATTGTGGCAGGTGATTTCATTATTGAATCTAGGATTAGTGAACTTTTGGGCACAATCGAACGATATGGTCAATGCTTTGTGGGGTTGTTCCGTTACAAGGGCAGAATTCATCTGTGTTTATTTTTAATTTGGGATATGCTTTATGGTAGCCGAGGAAGTGGGTGAAGCTTAGAGCATTCAACCAACCGGAGTCGCCATTGACAGGCGTTCCCCTCCGCCAAAAACATATTACATTACGTTATTTATTGTATGGACTGACATTTATCTGACATGGCTACTTGTACATTACCTACGAATACATTTGACGTTCCCCTCCCTCGAAAAAATCGGCAGCCTTTTAAAACTCAAAACGTTTATTGCAAATATATTACAAGTAATATGAACCCTGTAAGGACACAGCAATGTAGTACATAGCAAAGCTATTTAATACATAAACTTACAAATAATAGCATTAGATAATAATAGGCATTGAATTAATACCCTAATTATAATTAAGTATTTTTATACAAACTAATATTGCATTGAGTAACATCATTTTAAAACCTTAATTATAATGCAGTAGTTTTTATACAAACTAATGATGTATTTGGATGTATTGTATAGTTGTATACCTATCTTATACATATTGTACGTTTCTATTTATTTCAAGTAGTATCATTAAAAAACTCCTGCAGTGAATAATAGCTCTTATCCAACAAATACTTATGTAATGTAGTTTCAAATAATTTAGGACTTTCAATACATTTAATTGTTTGAGGTATTTTGTTATATATTTTTATGCACATCATATGAGGACCTGAATGATATAATGTAAGACTGGATGTACATCCAGCTATGTACATAAAGCTAGATCGTTATTATGACGAAGGTTTAGTGGCTTTGTGTGAAGGTCTTTAGCTTGTAAGAAAAGGTGACTGTGTGTTCTTGTAAACTTGCAAATTTCGAAAATGTATAAACACGCAAGTGTCAAGATTCCGAGATCTTTAAAATGAGTGCGGCAACTTTGGCGTTGTTTTATATTTACAAGAGTTCGGATACATTTTTTTTAACTATAAACAGATTATTTACATTTGTGCTGTTACCACAAAGCAATATACCGTACCTGAACAAGGAGTGGGCATAGGCATAGTAGGCTGACATGGCGGTTTTTAAGTATGTTGTTTTCTTTAATTCATACAAAGCATATATGAATCTGGATAATTTATTAATTAACTTTTGTATCTGGCATTTCCAATTCAAATTCGAGTCTATGTTCACTCCTAATAATGTAAAGGTATCTACGGGTTCTAACTTAATATTTTTGAATGAATAATCAATTTGTAATGGTTGTTTCTGATACGGCCTGAACTGCATTAGTTTTGTTTTATTATAATTAATTTCAAGATTGTGGTCAGTTAGCCAGGATTCTAATTTTAAAAGGATATTATTAATATATTGTTTTGTACGATTTTCGTTTGAGCACGGAAACACTACAGATATGTCGTTTGCAAACAAAACGCTTGGTGAATCAATAATTTTAGGTAAGTCATTAATATAAACTAAAAATAATATACAACCTAGCACACTTCCTTGGGGTATGGATCTTTCAACGTTTGCTCTATTTGATCTGACATTAATGATGTTTCCAGTTTTATTATTATAATATTCTACTTCTACGCATTGTACACGATTTTTGAGGTACGAGGTAAACGGTATTTTTTTGGATGGAAAATGAAAGACATTGCTACTCCGCGTTGAATGCTCTAAGGGTTGAAGGGATAGCTCTTAGGGGAATATCACGACTCTTTTTAGGAGCCATGTTCGTCCATCATATCTCTTTTATCGCAGCCTACAGTTGACATCCCTCCCTATGGCATGACGCCACGCAAGTTGTCATACTGTTGTATACTCGCCACTAGACCGCCTTGACACGCCGCACTCGGCTCATGTCAACATTAAGTACAAATGTAATTGGTTCGATCTAGATGCACTTCTAATGCTTTAAGAGCTTAACAATATCTTGCGTGCTTAGTAAATACCTACAGCGTGAAAATGTTGTTTTTTGTCTGATTATACTGATTATACACTGTGCTTACGAAGAACCCAAAAGATTCTTGAAATTTACCTAGATACAGTACAGGGTTAATTTTAATTTAAAAACCGGCCAAGAGCGTGTCGGGCCACGGTTCCGTAGTTTTCCGTCCGTCACAGTAAGTGTCCCCACTTAAGAGTTAAAAAAATGGGCCCATGGTTGGGTTATTTGAAAGCACGTCATTTCATTGTGATTTTGTAGAAATTACAGGTACAATAAACACCTGCTTATACGGTTAAATTACAAACTTAGTTCAGAAATTATTTTGTAATTTTTTTTCAAAAACTATTCAACCTATCAAGTTCAAAATAATTTTCCTAGAAAGTTTTTATAAAGTTCTACTTTTGAGATTTTTTTCATATTTTTAAATCTTATGGTTCAAAAGTTAGAGGGGGGGGGGACACATTTTTTTTACCTTCTGGGTCGATTATTTCCGAAAATATTTACATTATTTAAAAATGATTTTATTAAACCCCTATTCATTTTTAAATACCTATCCAACAATATATCACACGTTAGGGTTGATATGAAAAAAAAATCACTCCCCACTTTACGTATAGGGGAGGTACCCTAATAAAACATTTTTTTCCACTTTTTATTTGACTACTTTGTCGGCGTGATTGATATACATATTAGTACCAAATTTCAGCTTTCTAGTGCTAACGGTTACTGAGATTATCCGCGGACGGACGGACGGACGAACGGACGGGCAGATATGGCGAAACTATAAGGGTTCCTAGTTGACTACGGAACCCTAAAAAAGGCTTATTATATTCGGAACAATGGCAAGTGGCTTAACAATCCCCATTCGTGATGGCCTGATTTTACATTATAGATGCTCTGGATGTTTGTTATTTTTCCCGTAAAAGCGACTCAAGAGGAGGAGTTAAAATGACAAAGTACAGAGGGGGGTTGGCAATTTTACGACAGTTACGCGGTCGAAGTCGCGGACCGGACTAGTAAATTATAACTTTGAACAGACAACAAACAACCACAAATCGGCTAGATACTAAGGTAAATATACTATTAATAAATCCGTTATTTTGGCTAAGCATTATGTTATACATACTTTCGTGATTTAACGACACGATTGGCTGTGACATGATAGCTTCCGCAAAATGCGACACACGCGCGTGGGTTATTCTGAAACCACCGATACAGGAAACTTCTAGCCTAGTCGGTGGTGACCCTGCTTATGAAAGTTATGAAACAGGTTCGAATCCCGGAAAGGGTATTGATTTCCTATGGGTATTTTATATCAAAGTATGTATGTCTTATAATTATTATAGATTCGGTGTCAATATGCAAATAAAATATTTAAATAAATTGTTTCTAGGTAACAAAAAAGCATTTAATTGGAGGGACGACATCGTGGCCGTGGCCGGCATCGCCTGGAACAGACTCGCCACTGATAGAGACGCGTAGCATATGATGGAGGAGGCCTATGTCCACACATGGACATCCCAATAAATAAACAAAATGAATTATATAATTAAACAAACGAATTAGAAAGACTACAATCAATAGTATCTTCCTACAGAACAGCCGCAAAAATATGTGACACGCTCTTATTTGTAGGGCCATAAGAGCGTGTCACATATTTTTGCGGGCTTCGTGTAGGAAGATACTATTTCCGGTGACTGTACAAGCATTGCATAATTTGAGACTAGGTTGTTATGTGTGAGATGGCTTGATTTTTTAAATAAACTGTGGGGTAAAAGTTGCAGACCCGCCCCGCTCGTGTCACCACAATCTATACTAACAATATTTGCCCACGCGGGCCACGTGTCTCTTAGCACAATTATCGCGGCCGACTGTATTTGCGCACCGTTAAGTGAACACATTTATGTAGCTAATACTTTTTTATGGGTAAAATACTGTAATCAGAACTAAGGGATGCTAATATAAGATTTTTTAAATACAATTGCTCAAAAAGTTAAATTTATGTAGCTGCAAATCGTGCGTAAAGTTTGATTTTATGCACTAGTGCTAAAAAGTAATTTGATCTGCAAATCGTGCGTAAAGTTTGATTTTACGCACGATTTGCAGATCAGAATTGTAAATAAATGAGTATTATGCGAGACCCGCTTATAAATGACCCACCTGAACTACGCGCGATTGGGCAGCATAAAGGAGTATTATGCGAGACCCAATATTAGTATTACTTGAACAACGCGCCATTGAATGAAGCTGTCTTTCGTACACTGACAGAATATAAATGTAATTTTATTATTTTATTGTAGTTTCTTCGCAATTGTATTAAAAAACGTTGTTCGACACACGTGCGGAAGTGTCATTTTCACACGTCCCGAGTCTTGACCCTCGCCTCTCGGCTCGGGTCAAGTAACCTCAGTACTCGTGCAGAATGACATACTTCTCGCACTTGTATCGAAAACTACTATTTTAAGCGACATTTGACATATTTTTAATTAAATTTTTGACATATAAAAAAAATATTAAACCCTAATTCTTCCACCGTCGATACGAATCTAATGATACCTCACTCGTCAAACGACATGGGATGTAGAGCGTGCTAAAGAAATACACATACTAACATACATAGGTACTCTCGAAAAACATAACCCTCCTCCGGCAGTCAGATAAAATCTACTATGTGTGGATTATATGATTTTCATTTTATGTCATTTATATTAACGGTCAGGAGCTCTTTCAGCCATAATAAGAATAAAAACATTTATTTGTGACGCTTAATACATGAACATTGAGAGATTTGAGAGACAATAACAATGAAAACAAACAATGAACGTGCATCACTAAATGGACCCAACTCAGCATAATGCCAGCTTAAAAACCGGCGCTGGTCTTCCGTAGAGCCCATTCGGATAAAGAAACCGGCCAAGTGCGAATCGGACTCGCGCACGAAGGGTTCCATACCATTATCTTTAAAAACGGCTAAAAAAATGTCTGTTGTAGGGCTCCCATAAATATATATTTCATTCCGTTTTTTAAGTATTTGTTGTTATAGCGGCAACAGAAATACATCATCTGTGAACATTTCAACTATAGAATTATCACGGTTCATGAGATACAGCCTGGTGACAGACGGAGACAGACGGGCAGCGGAGTCTTAGGAATAGGGTCCCGTTTTTACCCTTTGGATACGGATCCCTAAAATCATCTAAAAACATCTCAAACATTTTTTCGTATTGTGTAGAAGATTTTAAGTGGAAATAACAAATTCGCAGAAACCTAGGGGCGTTTTACCCTGGGGCCAAGGGGCAGGGCCCGGGTCGGTGGCTCCGATTCCGATTAAATTACACCGTGTCACAGAAATACATTAAGCTAGAAGACACACGTACTCAGAGATCCAGGTTCAACTATACAAATGATGAACTCGTGATGTTTCAACTATCAGGCATTGATCACTAAAACAGAATATGGACTAGTTATTTATTACGCCGAAGAAATAAAAATTATTCATCCAAAAATGTTGGCCCAGGAAATGATGATGTTTCTTTAGCTGACCAGACATTGCCAGTAATAATTACATTATTTATCTACTCATCCTTCTCAATCTATATATACATAGAAAAGGACGGGTACAGAAATAATGACATTATTACTGACAGGGTCTGGTCAGGTATTATCATTTTGCTATAAAAATAAGGATGAAGATATCGGCACGCGCGGTTTTCGCACTGTTGAGTGTGCTTGCTTGTTCTAGCTTCATATTTGTTCTGTGGTGTACATATTTAACCACTACTTGACTTCGTGGATTAATTACAGTGAAACCTGGTTAATCGGGACCTGTATAAATGGGAAACCTCGATAATTGCAACCAAACGGTCGGTCCCCGTCCCTTGGCATCAAGAGACCTCTAATAATTGAGATTATGAGACCTCTTTAAATGACATTCATATTTTTAAGTTTTTCATAAATATGCCTCTGTGATTGACCACGGCGCTTCAAAGACCTCTATAATTGGAATAGTGTAAATTAGTTCCCTCGTTTTAATTCCGTTTATTACCTCTATAATTGAAACAATTCATGTTTTATTTTGAACATTTATGATAAAAAAGAGCGTTTTGGTATCTGTTATAAACATAGTACATTTTTTTAGCTACTTATGTACCAGTTTGTCTCGGCTGGAAACAAAATGTTTAACTGCAGCTGAAGTGCATTACTTTAATATCATAAAAAAATCTAATTGGGTTACAGAATGTTTTCACGTTTCCATGTTAAATATTCAGGATTTATTAAATGCACATATTATAAAAGTAAACAAACAACTAACACAGTATAAAAATGCAAGTTAAATATTCTAATCTTAGGAACAAAAATATTAAACTTCATCTCTTATCTTAAAGATGTTATTAATCTTTATTTGCACCTATGTTAAATAAATTAGTGAGACCGTAACCTCTATTATCAAGGACCTCTATAATTGAAACAACAGTTTTTGGACCTGAATATTTGGTATGACCTGCTTAAATGAAAACCTGGTTAATTAAAACAACATTGCGGGTCCTTTGAGATTTCAATTATCCAGGTTTTACTGTAGTATCATTATCCTTATATTCCTTCTTTCTCGCACCCGTTCTCAAGAGCAAGCCAGATATATTGAATCTGGGACGTCTATAAAACTATAAAATAAACATCGTATTTACTGGGAAATCTTAATACGCCTTTTTAGGGTTCCGTATTCCTTCGAATATACTTCGAAATGGCAAAGAATGGAACTTTTAGTATTGTCATGTCCGTTTGTCCGTCCGTAGGTCACAGCCTATTTACTCGTAAAGCATCTATAAAGCGTATATTGATGAATTTTTTGTTTGTTTTGTGTGCCGCTACTCAATTTGTAGTTAATTTGTTGTTTTTTTTTTTAGCCTAAGCACATATACACCGTGGGCCCATATAACTAGACAGATTTTAACAGTGTATTCCATCATATTTAGATACTAAAATGGCCTATAAACTTTTCTGGAATACGCCTAGTTTCAGAGTTAATACCAATTTTTAAAAAATACACTTTTTATTATAACTCATCACAAAACGCCTTTCTAATGGCGTTGTTGCCACTGTTGGACATAGTTTACACGTCCTTATTGACAGATATCAAAGTGACAAGGAAAACTCTGCAGAAACTAAATTTTTACAAAAAAACAATGTACTAATTTGTTTTAGGCGATAATTTTACTAATAACATTTGCTTTTCATGTGCAATAAACATTCAAAAAAACGAAAAAAGAAACCGAAAAAAAAATTTTTTTTTTGGCGAAATTGACCTAGAGTCACATAATATTTTTTCCTTCTTTTGGTCTTAGAAATTCGTGGTTAAGATCTGTCGGGTTATTCCAGCCCACGGTGTATAATATTCAGAAATAATCACCCCCAAAGTGTAAATAATTATGCCCCCTCCTCTAAAACTAGGAGGTCCAAAAGTTATGAAAAGAAAAAATTAAAAGAAAAAATTAAGACTATTTATTTTCTATGTTTGGTTTATTTGCTTTGCAACACCTACTTTTCTATTAATTTACAAAGGTTTCCGCTTCCCAAAGGTTGTCTGGAAGAAATCGCTCTTTAGCGATAAGACCGCCAATTGTTTTGCCTCTGCTTTTTTGTTTGTGACTTGTCTATACTTTGTGTCTATTATTTGAAGTGTGCAATAAAGAGTATTTATGTTATGTTATGTTATAAGTAACTTTTAATGAAAATTATTTTAACATTATTAATTCAGCAGTTTTTTAGTTATTTATCTCTAAATACTCGTTCCGTCCCAAAATAACGTTAATGCTCGGCAGATGCGCCCTTTTGCTATGGCTTTTTCATCACACGGAAGGTAATGGAACCCTTTGTTTATGAGTGGTTCAAGACGAACTTGGCCGGTCTTTGTTTACCTCAAATTATGTTTTTATTTAACTACACTGCACTAAGCTTCTTTATTTTCCATTGTATATTTTTTGTTAGAATCTTTAAGAAATTTTAAATTAAATACTTGCTGCTATCTTTCTTTTACATTTGTTTGTTTAAAATCTTGAGTCACAGGGGTGCCATTGCCTCCCACGTATCCGTCCTCTTGGAGGTATAATCCTAGAGTTCTGGTTTTGGTGCAGTTTTATGAGAAATTATATAAATAACTAGCCTTTTATAACTAGGCTTCGCCGGCGTACTATAAATACTCCAAAAGGATACGATACCCATGTTGATTTTCAGACTTTGTGACCACATTTGCCCCTTTTAGGGGTTGAATTTTCAAAAAACCTGAAACACGTGTTTACTCATTTATTGTTAGGAATACTCCTGTGAAGTTTCGAATAAAATAGTGTAACAAATCTTGATTCGCCATACAAACTTTGGACCCCCATTTTACCCCCTTAGGGGGCGAATTTTGAAAAATCCTTTCTTAGTGCATCCCTAGACCTTATAAGGAACCTACGTGCCAAATTTGGAATCTCTAGAACCAGCGGTTTGGGCTGTGCGTTGATATATCAGTCAGTCAGTCAGTCAGTCAGTCAGTTTCTTCTTTTATATATAAATAATTAGATTATGTCATTACCAAAACTTTCTGATGGGGAAAAGTAGTCCAAAACGACGTATAATGTAATTCATAGTTTGTCGCCTATTGTTTCCTATATAATACGCATTATTTTTTGTTCTAAGCTTAAAATAGTTATAGGCCTTTATAAATAAGCAGCAATTCGCCAATTTTTACCTATTTTGGTTTAACTTTTTTTTTCTAGTCTGTCACTCTGACCTCCACCCATTAAAAGCTGCCAGATGTCCGGATCTAGCAATATCATAATCAGACCATGCTCCATGTTATCATAATAATGCATTATCACGTGATATAAATATGCGTGTAAATCAGCTCAATCAGAAACTGGGAAGTGTGTCCAAATGAACTTGCAAGATTTGATTACAGACAACGCGACATGTGAAACTATATAAGAGCTTATAATAAAAGCTTGTAATAGTTAATCCTCACCTTAAGAAGCTGCGTGGTTGGCAAGAATCAGCGACTCCGGTGGTACTATTCTCCTCGAGTATGAATGCAGTGCATGAGGGGGCAGCAGTGGATAATATATAAATAAGGTGCATTGGGGTAATTACACGCCCACACCCAAAATGATTATGGACCTGAAGGAACTAATTTATACTCAGAAATATAAATAACACAGGTACAAAAAGGTAATAGCTTAAGTAAGCTCTTTTGCATACCAAATCAGCTTAGACAGATCTCTTTAAGTAAGATCGCCCGACATCAAAAGGTATCAGTTACCGACTGGTACTTACGCAATTTTAGCTCGTATACAATATTGAATCTGTACAATATTGTATAATTTTAAAGCAAGGAAAGAAATTCATAATTAAAACACACGCAATAAGGATAAACCATGCGTTCCTGATACAAATCTAGTCAAAACATTTAAGCAAGCCTTTTCTCTCAAAATTTCATTGTACAACCTGCTACCAACATCAGAAATTTTACATATTTTACTCAATAAATGAATTCACAGAAAACATTTAACAAAATTATTTTCTCATATTAATGAAATAATTGTATACTATATATAGTATACAATTATTTCATTAATATGAGAAAATAAGTCATAACTTATTGACGTTCTTACAGTCGCTAAGGTATTTTTATGTTATTATATAATCGTACTCAATGGATATTGTATGTATTATGACTTGCTAAATGTAACGTACTTTGTTACTTGTACAAATAAATGAACTTGAACAACGTAATACGTAAGCGCCTTCCACTAAATGATACCTTTTGAAGTAGACCGTCACATACGATCGCATCAAATGCACAATTAGCTAGTGACGATCAAATAAAAATGACGTGTGCAGATGAAATTCGCGATTATCGGATTTGCCCCATTTATGTAATCGCCCCAAGGTACCTTAGTATAACAAGTGCCTGTCTACTCAGGATTCTTACAAAATTTGTATGATTGATTATGATTACCCACTTATTTTTGCCACTAAATTATCCTAAATAATAAACATGATAAAGAACTAAAATTATAGTATTATTTGTTTGTAGTTAGTGCTTAATCGTATCTAAAACTGTAGAAGAATAATGCTTTAATACAAACCTAATCAACTTTTTTGGCGAGAGTTACGAAAACGAAAATGCCCTCACATATCACATATGACGAACAACGCAATAGTTGACCTTAATGATACCTCACATATGACGAACAACGCAATAGTTGACCTTAATGATTAATTAAAAATCGATTGGTTATGTTTTTGGAGCACCACAAAAAGGACTCATCAGGAGTCATAAAAAAACGCCATTAACAATTTTAAAGGTTGCAAAGTCATCAGTGTGTGTTGTCGTGTATAGTCTAAAATGAACGTAAATAACACATCGTTGTCAAAAGTATAACAGCGTGTCCAGTTCATTTATTAAGATAGCTATGGGCACTGCGAATTTCATCTCGCTAAGTGTGGTAGGGCACAGCTCAGCGAATTTCATCTGGCTTAAATCTGGATCAGAGCCTGAATGGGGAAGTACAGCCACGTTACAGTAAACCACAGCCAGAAATTCTAGACCCTACTAATAGTGTTGTGTTGCTGGCGGTGAGTAAGGTAGCCGGTGAGCTCAAAGGATTCAACACATTGCATCCTCCTTTATATTAAAGGGTGGGTAAAGCGCATCTGACACCTCTTGAGTTGCATGCGTCCAAAGGCTACGGTAGCTACTTATGATTAGGCCAGGTCCCGTCCTTACAGGAAAATCTTACACAAACTAGTCCCACAGTAAACATAATAAGGCTCATGTTGTGGGTACTAGACAACGACGACTAGAATAATAAATTAAATAGTGGATGGAGTACGGGAACGCCTATTTAACCTATAATAAAACCGGCCAAGAGCGTGTCGGGCCACGCTCAGTGTAGGGTTCCGTAGTTTTCCGTCCATCACAGTAAGTGTCCCCACTTAAGATTTAAAAAAACGGGCCCATGGTTGGGTTATTTGAAAGCACGTCATTTCATTGTGATTTTGTAGAAATTACAGGTACAATAAACACCTGCTTATACGGTTAAATTACAAACTTAGTTCAGAAATTATTTTGTAATTTTTTTCAAAACTTTATTTGAAAGCACGTCATTTCATTGTGATTTTGTAGAAATTACAGGTACAATAAACACCTGCTTATACGGTTAAATTATAAACTTAGTTCAGAAATTATTTTGTAATTTTTTTTCAAAAACTATTCAACCTATCAAGTTCAAAATAATTTTCCTAGAAAGTTTTTATAAAGTTCTACTTTTGAGATTTTTTTCATATTTTTAAAACTTATGATTCAAAAGTTAGAGCCCCCTCCCCCCCTCTAACTTTTAAATCGTAAGTTTTAAAAAGACACACTTTTTTTACTTCTGAAGCGATTATTTCCGAAAATATTTACATTATCAAAAAGTGATTTTACTAAACCCCTATTCATTTTTAAATACCTATCCAACAATATATCACACGTTAGGGTTGAAATGAAAAAAAAATCACTCTCCACTTTACGTATAGGGGAGGTACCCTAATAAAACATTTTTTTCCACTTTTTATTTTACCACTTTGTCGGCGTGATTGATATACATATTATTTAGTACCAAATTTCAGCTTTCTAGTGCTAACGGTCACTGAGATTATCCGCGGACGGACGGACGGACGGACAGACATGGCGAAACTATAAGGGTTCCTAGTTGACTAGGGAACCCTAAAAATGACATAAATCACAAGTCCGATTTTATTTTATGACCTGTTAGAATACGTTAAGTATTCTAACAGGTCAAAAAATATTTTCTAACAATGGTTAGCATTGCGCTAGGTATAATACATGTATTTGTTTGCTACACATAGAAAAGATTATGTAAGTTTTATTTTTCTCCACCAGGCTATCGCTTTTTACTATTGCAACATAACTTCACATTTTATTACGGTTTTGTCAAGAGAATATGTCGTCTTAGCCATTTGTAATTCGTTTAGAATTCAAGGTCACTTAAATTTTGACAAATTGTTTTCGATTATGTTCACGTAATCTATTGACCAAACTGTTATAAATTAAATTAACAGATGATGTTGAAATAGTTGAATGCAGTATAGTAAAGGAAAATATATCTTGTATAATATTTTCTTGTTGTTATTAATAAATATCTATATAATACCTAGCGCGACGTCAATTACTATAATTAATCATATCATATTCTCTAACTGAAAAAAAAAATCGCACTTGTGAGTTATCGAAGTTCAAAACTGTTCGCGTACGTCTGATTCGATTTGTGAGCGTTTTAAGGGGCTGAGTGTTGAAAGGGACGTACCTGGGAATAGGGAGTATGTTTTGTCCCGGATATCTTCCGCTAAGGAAATAGGTAGTAGGTATAAGGTTCAAAGTATGAGAATACTAATAGGGTTAGGGTCGGATCGAAGGGGTATTGTACTCTTTCATGCAGGGGTCGTTACTGGTATTACTAAAAATCAAAATAGCGCCCAACTTTCACAATATTTACATTATATTTTAAAATATAATTCAGGTAAGGGCCATAAATTATCAGATTATCCAGTAAATATTCTTTAAAAAATGAGATACCGAAATTAATACCGGTTAATTTGTATGGTAATAATACCGGTATTCGAACCCTGCTTTCATGACATTTATACGAACGAATTTCGCTCACTCGTATTAAGGAAATAACAGTGAAATTATTATTGCCTGATGGCATTGAATAAAGATACTATCGAAGTGCGAAAGAAATGTACAAATGGCTAAAATTCTAGTAAGATTAGATAAATAAACTTACGGCCTTTAGAAACTTATCACAAAATTACGAGGACGATTGGAAGGCGCATAAAGGTCGGACTAACACACGGTGTACATACTTATAGTAATATAATATCATTATCTGACATGGAAGTTTTTGTGGCAAAAGTGTCAACTAGGGACTTTCTTCCAATATCAAAATCGATAACTTTCGAAGTGACATTTCATAATAAATATTAAGTTTAATGGGTAAAGTAAAAATTTACATGTATACTGATAACTATGTTATGTAATGGTAATACGTTATATTTTAGAACTTATTGGATTTTTTATATCAACAAAATTGTTTTTACTAATAAAACAAAACGAATGAAAACCATTTTCGTAATGTATTTATAAGAAATTCATGCTGTATGCTGTATATTGTATAAGAAATAATAATATATGCAAATTAGAAGTTGATATTATATGTACATCCTAAGTATCATAAGGATATCGATTTTATATCGTTAGGAAGCCCCTATGACATTTTCATTCCTGCTACAAAAACTTCAATGTCTGATAATTATGCATGCGTTCCCAATAAGGCTAGTTACCCCTCTAGATAGGAAGGCCAGATGACAGTCACTTTCGTAAAAACTAGCGCCTACGCCAATTCATTGGATTAGGTTGCCAAGCAGATCCCGGGTTAAATTGAGCCGTAGCAAAAGCCGGGACAAACCGGGATGAGTATGGGATTCTTCAAAAAGGAGCGTATGGATCAGCGGCGTGATGGAGTTGCAGAGGAGAAGAGAGAGAGGAGGAGGAGGAGTAATATTAGGTTACGATACGGTGGCCTCTTACCATCTGGCGAGCTGTATGCTGGATTACTACCTTTGGTCCTTTAAGAGGCTGACAACACAATTGACTTTACTTAAACAGTTTTTTTAGCTATAACTACTTGGTTTGGGAAAGTAAAAAAAATGTGTTAATATTCATTATATTTGGAAGAACATTCCGATACACGATTAGACGAAATCGGCTCGATAAATTATAAGTCCAAGGTAAATCTTAAAATTAGCTTTAAACAGTTGTATGTCTTTAGTTTCTTGACTTATACGTATGTAATTAAGGACGAAATTCCACCACACTACTACTAAAAACTATCCATACTAATATTATAAATGGGAAAGTGTATGTGTGTGTTTGTTTGTCCGTCTTTCATGGCAAAACGGAGTGACGAATTGACGTGATTTTTTAAGTGGAGATAGTTGAAGGGATGGAGAGTGACTTAGGCTACTTTTTGTCTCTTTCTAACCCCCCACTTCCCTAAAATGGGGGGTGGAAGTTTGTATGGAGAATTAAACGCGAGCGAAACCGTGGGCAAAAGCTAGTATTTTATATTTCTCAATTACGGCGTCGTATTTTTTAACCGACTTCAATTTCATAGAAGGAGGAGGTTCTGTATTCGGTTTGGGCTTTTTTTTTTATGTATGTTCACCGATTACTCCGAGACGCGTGGTCCGATTTGAATAGTTCTTTTTTTGTTTGAAAGGGTCTACTTCCAAGGTGGTCCCATATTAATCTGGTGCTGTTCTGATGATGGAATCTATGAGGAATTGAGGGAACTCCTGAATTTTTAAAGGCATATGTATGGCGATTTGGGTGTTTTCTTAAGCAACTCGAGGGTTTTCTCTCGGAAACCACCAATTTGATGATGTGGACCTGATAATGATAATTGTTTTTATGATAATGATGATGATTTTTTTTTATTTAGGATGTTCAGCGATTACTCCGAGACCCGTGGTCCGATTTGAATAATTCTTTTTATGTTTGAAAGGATGTACTTCCAAGGTGGTCCCAAATTAATCTGGTGCTGTTCTGATGATGGAATCCATGAGGAATTGAGGGAACTCCTCAATTTTTAAAGGCACATGTATGGTGATTTGGATGTTTTCTTAAGCAACTCGAGAGTTTTTTCTCGAAAACCACCAATTTGATGAAGTGGACCTGATAATGATGATTTTTTTGATGATAATGATAATGTTTTTTTTTAATGTAGGATGTTCAGCGATTACTCCGAGACCCGTGGTCCGATTTGAATAATTCTTTTTATGTTTGAAAGGATGTACTTCCAAGGTGGTCCCAAAGTAATCTGGTGCTGTTGTGATGATGGGATCTATGAGGAATTGAGGGAACTCCTCAATTTTTAAAGGCATATGTATGGTGATTTGGGTGTTTTCTTAAGCAACTCGAGGGTTTTCTCTCGGAAATCACCAATTTGATGATGTGAACGTCATGATGATGATTGTTTTGATGATAATGATGATGTTTTTTTTAAATGTGGGATGTTCAGCGATTACTCCGAGACCCGTGATCCGATTTCAGGAATTCTTTTTTTTTGTCTGAAAGTAACTACCTCTGAGATGGTTCCACATTAATCTGGTGCTGTTCTGATGATGGGATCCATGACGAATTAAGGGAACTCCTCAATTTTTAAAGGCACATTTATGGTGATTTGGTTGTTTTTTTAAGCAACTCAAGCATTTCCTCTCGAAAACCAGTAATTTGATGGAGTGGACCTAATTATGAAGACCACATATGATAAGTGGAACTTTCCTTACATTGAGTTACGTATTATGAACTTTTTCTTATATAAACTTATACTTTTTCTTACGTGTAAACTATGTCCAATAGTGGCAACAACGCCATTAGAAAGGCGTTTTGTGACGAGTTATAATAAAAAGTGTATTTTTAAAAAATTGGTATTAACTCTGAAACTAGGCGTATTCCAGAAAAGTTTATGGGACATTTTAGTATCTAAATATGATCAGGAATACACTGTTAAAATCTGTCTAGTTATATGGGCCCACGGTGTATATCTTCACCGATTATTGCGAGATCCGTTGTCCGATTATGATAATTATATAACCACTAAAAATGGAAAAATAAAAACTTTTTACAAAAAAAAGATAAACCGACTTCAAAAAGGATAAAATAAATTATTATATTATTTATATGCGTTACAAACTGATATGTTTGAAGTCGGTGCCAAGCCAAAAAGTTACAATACCGGTCAAATCAGCTTCAAGTCTGAAAATCACAAAACATATCGATCGATACCTACTTATATTGAAAAGGTGAATGTGAATCTATCTGTTACATTTTCACGTCTAAACTACTCATCCAATTTTGATGAAATGTGGTACCTATGTATATATTCTCTGATACACGTCTACTTTGTCAATAATCAGAAAAAGGCGGCAAATAAAAATAAAAAACACGTATGGTCAACCATAGAAAATTTAAATATCGTGCCTTTTTCTACTGAAAAGGTGTGACCCACACACCCAGTGTGTCTGACTATAGAAAAATCAATCTAGCCATTGAATTCTTTTACACTTCGATAAAACACCTTAGATGAAGTAGAATAAATAATTCAAACCGAAGCACGGGCTCCGTTCAAGATATGGTTGGTCCGGCAACTAGTAAACAAGTTTATTAACAAACATCATAAGACGCATGATTATACTTTCTTTCTGTACTAGAATGAAAACCTACGTACAGTCAATACCAGAATTAGTCCTATAAGAACAATTCACTGAACACATACGCCTCGTTCGTATTAACTGTTTTGTGATTTTCAGACTTGAAGCTGATTTGACCGGTATTGTAACTTTTTAGCTTGGCACCGACTTCAAACATATCAGTTTGTAACGCATATAAATAATATAATAATTTATTTTATCCTTTTTGAAGTCGGTTTATCTTTTTTTTGTAAAAAGTTTTTATTCAATTAATCTTTTCGCAAGATTTCCAAATAATACTAATCGTAACACAGTGTTTCTCTTTCAATCGCGCTGAAAAAGATAGGGATGGAATTTAGCTGTTGTCATCCCCTTACGTAACGTAACCCTTAGATACGTAACCCGAAAGAGCCGAACGGGATGGTCACTCTTAATCTACTCCTACCTAAACTGTCAATGTTGTGGCAGAGAAAGCTTTGTTACTCTTTGATCTTGTCACAGTATGGTTGGCAATTTATTGGGTTTGATGCAAGCTATGTGCGTTCACCCGAGAACTGGAGGAGAATATCGATATCTGGAAATATACTTATCGATATCGTTCTTGCATCTTCGAACGAAGAGACAATTAGACGAACCGACAAAGTGGTTCAAAAACAGATGATCGGGCCATGCGGAAAATTCGAAAAAAGAAAATTAATGCATCCTCCTCATTCCCATGCATCAAGAGTGACAATGATTTAGATAGACCATATTTCAAATTCCTTGTTTGCAGTAGTTCCGAGGCCGCTTCACAATGACTACAATAACCGTGTCTTATTGCGTGACACATTTAAAAACCCGGAAAGCCACAAATGTTTTATTAATTAGCTGATGTTATATTATTTGCACAGGTTTCGGCTTCGTGTTAATTTGGTTTCAAAATATGTTTTAGTATAGGAATCAATTTTGTGTGTACGTTTTAGTATGGAATTTACTAATCCTGTTTCGCACACTGAAGGAATGACAAGGTCGTTTTAGTGTACCGTGACAATCTTGTTTCACAGTACCCATACCCGAGGTGTACTGAAACAACGCTCGGAGCGATATCGCTCGACGCTCCCACCGCGCGACGTTTTATCTAATGTATGGCGGTCGGCGTCAGCGTTCTGAGCCGGGACCGGAACCAAATACAAATAATGTATTAGGTCGGGTATTTAATAGAGTTATTTTTAAAACCCTATTATTTAAACGCACGTCGTTAACTTAACCAAAGGCATGCGCTTACCGAAATAAAAACCCCGAATGACGTTTCCCTATTAAGCTATTTTAATATCTTTTGCTAAGGCATTCGACATGGAAACGACATTGGATATGGTTTACCTTGTTAAAAGGGTTAGCTTATCATTAGGGTTACCCAAAGATGGCGTAATCAAAACCATATGTTTGGAAAACCCTTTACTAATATTACTCTCTCGAACAGATTAATCAGATAGGGGAGGGTTTTCCGATCCCTGGTTCGGAACGTCCGTTTTGTGGCCGAGGCGTACTTGAAGTGTAAAGGTGCGACCACACCGCTGCTTAAACTACGGCTATACGGCTACGGACCCGGGGTATGTCCTTAAACTACGTCCGGACTTGGGTATGTCCTTAAACTACGCCGAAAAGAGAGGTATGGGCACTGCGAATGGCATCTTGCTAAGTGTGGTAGGGCAAGTTCAGCGAATGTCATCTCGCTCAAATCTAGAGCAGAGCCCGACTGGGGAAGTACCTCCACCTTACAGAAAACCACAGCCAAATAGCACTAGACCCTACTCATAGTGTTGTGTTCCTGCTGGTGAGTAAGGTTGCCAAAGAGCTCAAAGAGGACCCAGTGTGTTAACGATGACGGACCTTCTTGTTCCTTTAGACGTCAACACAGTGAATCCTCCTTTTTGTAAAGGGTCGGCAACGCGCATGTGACTCCTTTGGAGTTGCAGGCGTTCATAGGTTACGGTAACTACTTACCATCAGGCGGGCCGTATGCTTGTTTGCCACCGTCGTGATATATAAAAAAAAAAACACCGCTGCTTAAAATACGGCTACGTTACGGAATCGCAGTGACGCATCGTATCCGCACCGTTTTAATCGCATGCTCCCCACACCGCCGCTTAAAATACGGAGACGTTACGGAATCGCAGCGACGCATCGTATCCGCACCGTTTTAATCGCATGCCCCCCACACCGCTGCTTAAAATACGGCGACGTTACGGAATCGCAGTGACGCATCGTATCCGTACCGTTTTTATCGCATGCCCTCCACACCGCCCCTTAAAATACGGTGACGCTACGGAATCGCAGTGACGCATCGTATCCGTACCGTTTTTGAGCAGCGGTGTGGAGGGCATGCGATAAAAACGGTATGGATACGATGCGTCACTGCGATTCCGTAGCGTCACCGTATTTTAAGTAGCGGTGTGGTCGCACCTTTAGGCTGCGATTCCACCAGAGATGAGCGAGGATGCGTTGCGAGGAATGTTTTTTTAAGAACCAATCTTAGAGCTGCGTTATGCGAGGATTAACAAATGAAGTGGTTCTATTGGTGCTTAACAAACACATTCCTCGCAACGCATCCTCGTTCTATATGAATGAACTAAATGGCTTCTAATGTTGATATATCTATCTGTGCTTATCGCCAAAATTAGTGTTTGATACATCCAATTTCATAGAAATCGGTTGATTAGTTCAGTTGTAAAAATGTTATGTATAATAATATTCATGGACTGACCTTAATGTATTATAATTTAAAAGCTGACATAAATAGAACTTAGGTAGGTACTTCAGTTATTAAGGAATTTATGGTTTCGGTCAAATGGCATGGATTAGTGCGTGAATAAGTTCTACCTACCATATACGTCTTTGCCCTAGAATGACATGCACATTCACCTACGCTGAGATCACCTCTAGCCAGGTTCCTATAATGCTCGAAACGTTAGAGTAAAAAAATGCCAGTCATCGTTGTCACGTTTCGTTTTGTTGTTTCACAATATTTTTATACAGGCTAAGTGCAAGATATTCCTGTTCGTAAAGTGACCCGCACGTCGGCAGGTGTCCCATTATACTGCCTATTAGTAAAAAGCAAGCGCGTATCACATGTGCCCATAAAAAGGATAGGTACATATTGTATACTCGTATAGGTTCAGACATTTTTGAGTTTTATAGTTTTTAAGATGGCTTAAAAAACTTCTTCATCGTTCTTATTTGATCTAAGGTACGGAATACTATGAGGCGTGATCCGACACGCACTTGGCCGATGTTTAAGTTCCCCCAGGTTAGGACCCCTAAATTTTCGTAGGACTCAGCATATCCTCATTTCTAGTGTCAAGGTGAAGTTATAAACAAAGTTTCATTGATGTACTTTTTTTTTATACTATACGACGGTGGCAAACAATCATACAGCCCGCCTGATGGTAAGCAGCTACCGTAGCCTAAGGACGCCTGCAACTCCAGAGGTGTCACAGGCGCGTTGCTGACCCTTAAAAAAATGAGGATTCAATGTGTTGACGGCCAAAGGAACAAGAGGCTCACCGTCAACACACTCTTTGAGCTCTTTGGCAACCTGACTCGCCAGCAGGAACACAACACTATGAGTATGGTATTTACCGCAAAAATGTCATATCTCATGTGTATTCTTATTTTACCTGTAGTATGTGTGTAAAAAACAATTAAAACTAGCAGCGACTCTGTGATAGTGGCGATGGCATAGTAATATTGCCAAAATATCGGAAACTTCAAACACAAATATATATGGTTAGGCAATAAATCCTCTTATAAATATTAGATACAACAATAACATGCACCCGCACAGGTGGGCTAAAATTACCCAGTGGGAGCCACGACACACCATGGATTACGCGCGCCGGGGTGCAGGCAGACCGAGAAGGAGATGGCTGTACGATGGAAGCATTTTACACAGATTGGTGGCAAATTTTCAAACGACCGGGTCGAGTGGAGATAAAACGGGAAGGCCTTTGCCCAGCAGTGGGACACTAAACCAGGCTAAGTAAAAAAAATAACAAGCATACCTTAGTTAACCGACACCTCTTGCCGGCACGATCATTCGCCGTTCAGAAACACACTACGAGTACATACAACACATATGTATATACATATACAAAATCACCATTAAGCACATACAAAAAAATATTTTTAGGATCGCGAGTAACTCTAACAACGTCAAAGTGCACACTGAATTTCAGTAAAATACGAGGTTATATGAAAGAATTCGTCAAAACACTACAAATGTGACTACTAAGACCGTCTTACTTCTTCAAGGCAGAATAACACTGAAACATGAATCTTATTCGGCTACGATAAGATTCAAAATCGCATCGAAAGAAATAGGCCTCATAGTATATCGCTATTACTTTAATAAGGCTGTATGTTATAACAGTAAATGTAAGAACGCTATAAGTACACTATTATTAATTCTACATACTCGTAGTTTACTACTAATACTTAAGTAGTGTTCGACATTCTCATCTTCTTACTTAACTCAAATGAATGGGTTGAAATGTTATATTTAAGTATAAGTTACAACATGAAGTTTAGAAATAAAGAAAAAGTAGAAAAATCCATCGCCTCAGGTGAGCCTCGAACTCGCGACTCTGGGATACATGCCCATCGCTCTAACCAAGTGAGCTACTGAGACTTACCCGAGGCAGTGGATTTTTCTACTATTCCTTTTAAACATTGTGTTTGGTTAGCAACGTTCTGCCTAATACATAATTAATTGTATTTACAACTATAAACGAAGAACCTAAAAATAAAACTAAATTAAAAATGTATCTAAAAATCGGCCACGTGCGTGTCGGACCACGCATAATAAAGGGTTCCGTAGCTTCAATGGAATAAGAACCAGACTAATTCCAAAAGGTCGTATCGGATGCCAATGGAAGAAGTTTTTAGGAAATAATTCAAAAATGGCCACGAGTAAACCGATAATGTTCAAAACAATTTTCGTAGAAAGTATATGATAACGCGCATTCTCTCAAATTCTTTCATATTTTGGACTTACGGTTCAAAAGTTACAGGTGGGGGGACGCTATTTTTCCGACTTTCGAAGCAACATGACCAAAACTTTAAGGGTTCCGTTTTCTGCCATTCTGGCTACGGAACCCTAAAAAGGCCCCCCGCGGCGTGGTGGCTGCTTTTGAGTCCTTTTTTGGGTTCTTTAAAAACTGTGTACCTACTGGGATCCCATGGGCTAAGGGTCTCAACTCCGAAAGGTGGAAAAATATATTCGGGGCCAAGAGCCTTCAGTTTTTAGGTCGCTTTGAATTGAAATTAATTACAATCGAAACTTTTATAACGACTTCAATTATAACCAAATATCGGATGTTACGTTACAATAAATAAATCCCTTGGCAAACTTTTATAAAAACTAAATACCGGTTATTACGAAATATCGGATTTAACGCCAAAATATCGTGGTCTCTTTGATGTCGTTATAAACAAAATTATATAGTAAAATGAAAATCTATCCTAACACTTCTACTTAGACTAAACTATAGTAAAAAATATAGACGTATAAATGATGCTATATGGCACTTACATCGTTTCATCCTTTAGAAATGTGAGATACATGGGTTGAGTATTAACAATAAGTATCGTGAATGATATGCATATAGCTATTAACATATGTATTAATGTGTGTACTCAGGTGCTTGGCAGTATACACGGATTGTTTAGTGTTGCTACATACAATTATTATAAGTATGAAACGTTTGAAGCACGGTACGTACATTCCTTCGCGTTCCAAACACTCCTTATATGTTCTAAATCAAATATTATTTGACGTCAACAGCACGGCAGTAGCTGTCAGATTACCGTATTGAATTACAAATACGACTTTACGCTATAGGGACATTAATTTTTCATCACACTTGCTCATAAAGCGTGCTACGAGTATAAGTGGGAGGTAAATCACACTATACTCCCACGGGAGTTATAGCTTTTTAATATTGTCTTTAAACGTTCGTGAGACATACACACATGTAAACAGCTACACTAACTCTTAGTGCTTGAAGATGGAGACGCGCGAAGTGACTAAGTATACGTGAGTGTAACCGTTTATATTTTATAATGCTACTAACTCTTACGAACCAATAAAGTTATACTTAAGTAAAATATTTGGTTCAAATCAAGCTAGGAAAGAGTTTTACTTTTAAAATACTGACGTTAATCATTTCATTTTATTGTTTATGATAAAAAAATATAATTTCAATCATTTAAAAGCCGATCAAAATATTTGTACACTTTTTGAATAGTGGCTGTATCCGCCGTTCGGCTGTATCCTCGTACAAGCATTTCGCGCAATAAACACACGGTGATCCGATACTGCCCCACAGAGTCCGCTCCCTATATTATCGTTATTTGCTTAAAGCTTCGAATTACTTTAACGAGGATAAACACCTAAACAGATTACAAATGTGGCGTTCCATACCTAAAGGGCCCTTATGCTCATTTTTGGATGGGGTATTTTTTTGTGTTAACGTATTTAACGTAGATTTAGGATCCAAGTTTAACTCAAAATCGAGCATAAGGGCCCTTTAGGTATGGAACGCCACAAATGGTGTTTTTTAACCGCTATTATGGAATCATTTCTGACGTTGACGTTTATAGCTCACCAAACGCAGACGCTTAACTGCCTGATAGAGGAAATAATTCGTGTATAGCTGAATATTGGTGTAGTTATAGATAAAGGTATCTTACACAACATACTAAAAGTACCGGTGGATGGGGGCGCCGCTAGCGGGGAGGGAGGGGTGTAAAGGTCCCTTATTTTGGGTTTTCGTAAATAACTCGGTAACGGTGGCTCATACTAAAAAATGTTCTATTGCTTAATACATCCACATATAATTTTCTATAAAAAAGATTCTTTGCACTTTTTTGCTGGGATCAATGTTTAATGAGATATCGCGGAAATACGATGAACACTTTTTTAAACTTTCGGAGCTAATATTTACGAAAGTATTTGTTTTATCCAAAAATTGTTTCAAAATACCCTTATTTTTTTTAAAAGACCTATCCAACGATACTCCACACATTAGGGTTGGAGTAAAAAAAAATTTACCCCCCACTTCATGTGTATGGGAGGTACTCGAAAAAATAATATTTTTTCAGATTATGTTTTAAAACTTTGCCGGCGTGAATAAAACACATACTCATACGATTTTTTTATTTTCTAGTACTAACCATCACTGAGCAGGCTGCTCACCCTGCTACCTCACTTCCTACCCTTAGAGTTTCGCCATGTCCGTCTGACCCCATCTGTCCGTCTAGAGGTCTAGTACTAACCATCACTGAGCAAAGCCGTGGACCGACAGACGGGGACAGACGGACATGCCGAAACTATAAGGGTAGGCACCCTGCTCACCCTGCTCAGTGATGGCTATTACTAGACAAGTGAAATTTCGTATGAGTATGTGTTTTAATTACGCAGACAAAGTTTTAAAACAAAATGTGAAAAAATATTATTTTTTCGGGTACCTCCCGTACACATGGAGTGGGGGGGTAAATATTTTTTTTACTCCAACCCTAATGTGTGGGATATCGTTGGATAGGTCTTTAAAAAAAATAAGGGTATTCTAAAACAATTTTTGGATGAAACTAATACTTTCGTAAATATTAGCTCCGAAAGTTTAAAAAAGTGTTTATCGTATTTCCGCGATATCTCATTAAACATTGATCCCAGCAAAAAAGTGCAAAGAACCTTTTTTATAGAAAATTATATGTGGATGAATTAAGCAATAGAACATTTTTTAGTATGAGCCACCGTTGCCGAGTTATTTACGAAAACCCAAAATAAGGGACCTTTACACCCCTACCACCCCGCTAGCGGCGCCTCCATCCATCGGTACTTTTAGTATGTTGTGTAAGATACCTTTGCCGACAACTACACCAAAATTTGGCTATACACGAATTATTTCCTCTAAGTTTTCCTTCATTGGGTGGGCTATTAGGTCTATAGACTCTGTACAGTCGACGTCAAAGATATGTTTACACTTTTGCACCTTATTACAAGGGAGTAAGGTGCTAAATTGTGAACATATCTTTGTACCATATACTATGGATTTGACATTGCCCAATTTACCAAAAAGATGTTTGTTTCTGCGCTTAAGAGCGCCAAAGAGATATTTTTGCGCGTTTATAGTCATTTCATTGTATTCCTTAGTGACATCAGGAACCCTTTTTAGCTAGGAGATAAAACCCTTGACTATTGACGTTACTCTGTACATAGCGACTCAAAAACATAAGCTACGTACATACACACCGCTTGATCCATGCGCTCCCGGAGTGCGTCAATCCCACTCACAACGGTTGCTGGGTTTACCACGGTAAACCACGCCGTAACACAGATCCGCCGTTCCTGTACATAGTGATCCAAAATCATAAGCTAGGTACATACACACCGCTTGACCCGTGCGCTCCCGGAGTGCGTCAATCCCACTCACAACGGTTGCTGGGTTTACCACGGTAAAATACGCCGTAACACAGATCCGCCGTTCCTGTACATAGTGATCCAAAATCATAACCTAGGAACATACACACCGCTTGACCCGTGCGCCCCCGGAGCGCGTCAATCCCACTCACAACGGTTGCTGGGTTTACCACGGTAAAACACGCCGTAACACAGATCCGCCGTTCCTGTACATAGTGATCCAAAATCATAAGCTACGTACATACACACCGCTTGACCCGTACGCTCCCGGAGCGCATTATTCCCACTCACAACGGTTGCTGGGTTTACCACGGTTAACCACGCCGTAACATAGATCCGCCGTTGCTGCACATAGCGATCCAAAATCATAAGCTAGGTACATACACACCGCTTGACCCGTGCGCCCCCGGAGCGCGTTAATCCCACTCACAACGGTTGCTGGGTTTACCACGGTTAACCACGCCGTAACACAGATCCGCCGTTCCTGTACATAGTGATCCAAAATCATAACCTAGGAACATACACACCGCTTGACCCGTGCGCTCCCGGAGCGCGTCAATCCCACTCACAACGGTTGCTGGGTTTACCACGGTAAAATACGCCGTAACACAGATCCGCCGTTCCTGTACATAGTGATCCAAAATCATAAGCTACGTACATACACACCGCTTGACCCGTACGCTCCCGGAGCGCATCAATCCCACTCACAGCGGTTGCTGGGTTTACCACGGTTAACCACGCCGTAACATAGACCCGCCGTTGCTGCACATAGCGATCCAAAATCATAAGCTAGGCACATACACACCGCTTGACCCGTGCGCCCCCGGAGCGCGTCAATCCCACTCACAACGGTTGCTGGGTTTACCACGCTTAACCGCGCCGTAACACAGATCCGCCGTTCCTGTACATAGTGATCCAAAATCATAACCTAGGAACATACACACCGCTTGACCCGTGCGCCCCCGGAGCGCGTCATTCCCACTCACAACGGTTGCTGGGTTTACCACGGTTAACCACGCCGTAACACAGATCCGCCGTTCCTGTACATAGTGATCCAAAATCATAACCTAGTAACATACACACCGCTTGACCCGTGCGCCCCCGGAGCGCGTCAATCCCACTCACAACGGTTGCTGGGTTTACCACGGTAAAACACGCCTTAACACAGATCCGCCGTTCCTGTACATAGTGATCCAAAATCATAACCTAGGAACATACACACCGCTTGACCCGTGCGCCCCCGGAGCGCGTCAATCCCACTCACAACGGTTGCTGGGTTTACCACGGTAAAACACGCCGTAACACAGATCCGCCGTTCCTGTACATAGCGATCCAAAATCATAAGCTAGGTACATACACACCGCTTGACCTGTGCGCTCCCGGAGCGCGTCAATCCCACTCACAACGGTTGCTGGGTTTACCGTGGTAAACACAGATCCGCCGTTACAGCTACGTACATACACACCGCTTGACCCGTACGCTCCCGGAGCGCATCAATCCCACTCACAACGGTTGCTGGGTTTACCACGGTTAACCACGCCGTAACATAGATCCGCCGTTGCTATACATAGCGATCCAAAATCATAAGCTAGGTACAATGGCGTTCATAATTGCATGGACACCACTAGGTCGACTTTCGCATGCGGCCGCTCGCGCTCTGATTGTATGGGTTGTTCAGATACCAAACTAGATGGCGCTGCTAGCGAAATGCATTAAATAAATAAAAAAATTGGTAAATATTACTGACCAAATAATATTACTTAATAAATCATTAAGACGAAATCTGTAGTAACTTATTCTAATTTTATGTAGTGTCGACCAGTTGCACAACTTTTATAATTACCTAGTTTCAGGTAGTTTTGACTTCTTAGCTTAGCATTCATAGGTCAATAAAAATCGATGGCTCGGTCAGGCGGCAGCAGCGGCACTTAGCTTAGTGTAGTGCTACCTACCCTTTTGAACCGGAGATTTAATCTGGCACAATATGGCGATTCTATTGAATGCCTATATGCTTGTGTAATTTTCTTGAAAAAGCATATGCGAAGCTGAAATTGGTAAAGGCCTGTTGTGCCGGTTGGCAATAATGACGATTGCCTTGTAGACAACCTCCATAATGGGTCCCTTCAGATTTACTTCCACATTTAATTAGATTGTGTTTATTAAGGGATGAACGTTAAAGGAATTGAAACATTTAAAAAATAAAAAAACTTGTTTTTATTTTTCCTTTATTTATGTATTACTCACTTACGGCCAATCTTAATCTTAATGAAATAAATTATTATTTTAAAAGTGTTTCACTCGATGAAATGTTCCAGCGAGTTGAACTTTAATGAACATTAGGTTGAAAGAATTAGCTTAGCTTAACTAAGCTAACTAGCTAATTGACACGGTAAACTATAGGTAGATAAAAATACTGTTATGTAAAACAACCTTTTGACAGAATTTGGTACATAAATTAGGCCGTAAACTAGAATAAAACAAAACTGTTAGTCCTAAAACAAGGCAATTACCCTACATTTTATTGAGGTTTAAGCTTAAGTAACATTTCCGAAAACGGAAAAGGATTGAAGCTTCACCGCAATAAAAACAGTAGGTTACCTATTAACTACCATAATAAAGGATCGGACTGTTATCAAAAGTAACCATTCATACTTATTAACAACTGAAACAAACAAACGGAAATTCAGTGAACATAGCTTACACAATTATTACCTACGACTTTGCTTTCGAGAACAATTTATTGAAAATATGACTTGGAATCGAAACATATTCAATAATTATCGTATTATAATTAGATACTTATTTACGGATAATTAGGATCGGCATCAATATATACCAATAAATATATACACGGTGGGGCCTGTAACTAAAGCAAAAAATTAAAATGTACATTCTTCTCCTCAAACTACGCCACGTTTGTTTGACGACTTTGAAAAAAAACTTGCGGTTTGAATTTTATTACATTTTAAAGTTAATTCGAACACGCAATGTACTATGAAATTGATTATGTCTGTAGAGTGACTAGACTGACAGGCGATGTCAATTAGACGGAGTTTTAAGTACATTGAAAATACTATTTACTTTGTTTGAAAAAATAACAATCTAAAAACTTTATGATTTTAAAAAGTTGCTACACAAAAGTTGTCTAGTTTGAGGACTAGAATCTACGTTTTAATTTTTTGGTTTAGTTACAGGCCCCACCCTATATGAATATAATTTTTAAGAAAAAAAAACCGACTTCCATGGGGGTAGCCGGTGATGCATTATTGTAGATGGTGCACTTAGACTCCATACAATGAAATAACTTGCTTAACAAACGCAGCGGAGAGGACAAATCGCCAATACAAAAGTCACTTTATGTATGCCTTTAAGATTTGAGGAATTCCCTCGATTCCTTATGGAACTCATCATCAGAACTTGAGCTTGACGAAAATTGGTCCTGACAATCTAACTTGCTTAACAAACACAGCGAAGGGGACGTATCGCCAAACGTGAACTATGCGTCGTTGAAGAGTTCCGTTCTGATCATCATCAGCAGTTCCACTTCATCAAATGTCACTCTTTTGAATGAAAATGCTTGACTTGTTGATAAAAATACAAAAATCACTATGTGTAAGCCCTTAAGATTTGAGGAGTTCCCTCGATTCTTCATGGATCCCATCATCAAAACTTGAGCTTGACGAAAATTTGTCCTGACAATTAAACTTGCTAAACAAACACAGCGAAGAGGACAAATCGCCAAACGTGAACTATGCGTCGTTGAAGAGTTCCGTTCTGATCATCATCAGCAGTTCTACTTCATCAAATGTCACTGTTTTGAATGAAAATGATGGATTTGTTGATAAAAATATAAAAATCACTATATGTATGCCTTTAATATTTGAGGAGTTCCCTCGATTCCTCATGGATCCCATCATCAGAACTGCGTTTTGACAAAAACGGGACCAATCTGTATATATATACTTTCAATCAAAAAAAGAATTTTCAAAATCGGTTCAGACATGACGGAGTTATGGAGTAACAAACATAAAAAATAAAAAATAAATAAAAAACATACACGCCGAATTGAGAACCTCCTCTTTTGAAATCTTGAAGTCGGTTAAAAAAGCCACACACCAATCCGAAAATCCGATCCTTTACCTATATCTTATTTTATAAACCAGCTGAGGCCGCGAATATGTTATAAATGTTATAATACCTACTTAAGTTATGCATCTATAGATAACATAAACCACAGAACTTTACTGCAATTTGCAAGGAGAAATTTTCAGTAGGTAATTAATATACTCGTAGGTAGTCAACATGTTAGGTATATAAGTTTGAATTTTTACTGTTGTCTCACATTATTAAGCATTATTTATTAATACTACCAAAGGTCAGTAGAAGAGTAAAATAAAGTAAACCAATGGCTGAATTTCTAAGCAAAAAGAGTATTTGACACATGACAGAATATTATTAAAGAACCCCGTTTTCACTGAAATATAAGTAATTAACGGACATTTAAAAAATAATAATGTAAAGATTACGTTTAAAGTGCGTAAGTGCGAAGCAATGAAGGTAAAAGTGTTTGTTTACATTATTTTACTTTTCTATTGACACCGACCTTACTTAACTAGCGTTTCGATAAAAGCCACCTCAAAGTAACATAGATTTATCAAATCAATAAAATACGTTGAAATTAAGCACTAAACCGGGTTCACCAAATGTATTGTTTTATGATTGCCCTAATATTTAGTACAGCTTCCTCCGTTATCAATAACTGCTTGTAAGCGGGAAGGCATCGATGAAATAAGATTTTGACAGATATCTGAACCACGAACACTATCCTATATTTTCATGCAATGTGCTTTCAGCGCTTCCGGGGTCCTTTCATTTTGATTATCCCAGCGTTGCACTATAAAATCCCATAGATTTTCTATATGGTTTAAATCCGGTGATCTGGCAGGCCAGGGAATGACCTTGATGTAATTTTTGTGTTTTTTAAACCACTCTTTCACACTACGCGAGCGGTGTGTTGGGCAATCATCTTGCAAAAACAATACCAACGGAAATTCAGTCTCTGGGTGCACATTTCGAACTGTAGGCATCTAGCCCACCTAATGAAGGAAAACTAAGAGGAAATAATTCGTGTATAGCCAAATTTTGGTGTAGTTGTAGGCAAAGGTATCTTACACAACATACTAAAAGTACCGGTGGATGGGGGTGCCGCTAGCGGAAAGGGGGGGGTGTAAAGGTCCCTAATTTTGGTTTTTCGTAAATAACTCGGTAACGGTGGCTCATACGAAAAAATGTTCTATTGCTTAATTCATCCACATAAAATTTTCTATAAAAAAGACTATTTGCAATTTTTTGCTAGGATCAATGTTTAATGAGATATCGAGGAAATACGATAAACACTTTTTTAAACTTTCGGAGCTAATATTTACGAAAGTATTAGTTTTATCCAAAAGTGGTTTCAGAATACCCTTATTGTTTTAAAAAGACCTATCTAATGACACCCTACACATTAGGGTTGGAGTAAAAAAAATATTTACCCCCCACTCCATGTGTACGGGAGGTACCCGAAAGAATAATATTTTTTCACATTTTGTTTTAAAACTTTGTCTGCGTAATTAAAACACATACTTATACGAAATTTCATTTCTCTAGTACTAGCCATCACTGAGCAGGGTGAGGAGGGGTCCTACCCTTGGAGTTTCGGCATGTCCGTCTGTCCCCGTCTGTCCGTCCACGGCTTTGCTCAGTGATGTTTAGTACTAGACGTCTAGACGGACAGATGGGGTCAGACGGACATGGCGAAACTATAAGGGTAGGAAGTGAGGTAGCAGGGTGAGCAGCCTGCTCAGTGATGGTTAGTACTAGAAAATAAAAAAATCGTGTGAGTATGTACTTTATTCACGCCGGCAAAGTTTTAAAACAAAATGTGAAAAAATATTATTTTTTCGGGTACCTCCCGTACACATGGAGTGGGGGGGTAAATATTATTTTTACTCCAACCCTAATGTGTGGGGTATCGTTGGATAGGTCTTTTTAAAACAATAAGGGTATTCTGAAACAATTTTTGGACAAAACTAATACTTTCGTAAATATTAGCTCCGAGAGTTTAAAAAAGTGTTTATCGTATTTCCTCGATATCGCATTAAACATTGATCCTAGCAAAAAATTGCAAAGAATCTTTTTTATAGAAAATTAGATGTGGATGAATTGAGCAATAGAACATTTTTTCGTATGAGCTACCGTTACCGAGTTATTTACGAAAAACCAAAATAAGGGACCTTTACACCCCCCTCTCCCCGCTAGCGGCGCCCCCATCCACCGGTACTTTTAGTATGTTGTGTAAGATACCTTTGCCTACAACTACACCAAAATTCAGCTATACACGAATTACTTCCCCTATCAGGCAGTTAAGCGTCTTCGTTTGGTGAGCTAATCAGGGTATATTCCAACACGTCCACGTAATCCACTATTCGCGCGGCTTGGTATTCTGACAAGTTCTCCCGGACCGGCTGCAGTCATCCAACCCCACATTTTCACTGTGATACGAAACGATTCCATGTCGGGCAAGACATGCTCGTTGTCATATCGCGTATTATTTCGACGCCACAAATACAGGCGTCCTTGTTGACTGGATTTAAGTCCTTTCGTTAGTAAAGATGACATTAGTCCAGTCGTCGTCTCGAACTGTGTGAGCAGACTGTAACTTGGCTGTTTTATGTGCATCTGTCAACAAAGGTTAACGGCGTGTCTGCGATGATGGAGTCCCTCGTTATGAAGGGCACGACGACCCGTGAGCGCGCTTGTGCCAAACAAACCCGCATAGTGCCTTGTAGCCATATTCCTCATATTCCCGTACCATCAACTGACGTTGCTGTGTGTCAATGAGGCGTGGTCTACCAGTTTTATTGCTAGCGTAACAAAGATCCTTCTCCTTGGAATCGTCCTACCCATAAAGTAACAGTTTCCTCTGAAACAATAAACATTTTTTTAAATCATAATTGACGTATAAGATATATAGACATTTTTTAATGAGGAACAGAATTAAAAAAAACTACTTACGGTTACACCGGTTTCTCTAGCTATCTCTGATTGACCTTCATTATGCAATTCAATTATTCGCGATCTTAATAACAAGTCAATATTGCTTCAAGAACTCATTTTGTTTTAATAATTGATAATATAAACTAAGCAATGAAATCAGACGTATAACGCAACGAACAAAAGAAGAAGCAATCGGTCAGGTAATAGAAAAACATTTAGTATGGTATTTAGAAAACTTAGATCTACCCTCTTTCATTTACTTGACATATTACTAACAAAAATAAAGCGTGTCGCAAATTAACAGTACCCAAATTTTGGTATGCAAATTTGACGCTTGTTTCATTCTAATAAAACTCTAATTCCATTGGCATGTTTTACGGATTTAGTTCAATAATGACAAGCTTGATATGCATGGTCTCAACTAGTAATGAATTTCACCGGCATTATTAATAGTGCTTTGGTCCAGTGGCTGGCGCATGCGAGTTGAACGCAAGAGTGTCCGGGTTCAAATCCCCGCCAATAATTATGAGATTCTGTGTTTTTTAATGTCTTGGAATGAAAGGGCATTCCGTGGCGCCATCCAATACGGTAAATACAAATAATTCTGATGTGGATTCTGAATTGCTGGATGGACGATTGAAATGAAATAACAGTGAGAGAAAAAAAACAAGAATTGTTCTCAACTTCCAAAATCGATTAATGTATCGTTGAAATATTGAATTAAGCAAAATGGGCAAACAAAGTTTGTAAATATAAACTGGAAAATATTTATTTTTATTTTTAACTGCATTCAACGCCATCTCGTAACAGCTTACTGTACTAGTAAGATTTACAGATAGGCGTATTAGCCTTATTACACAAAGAACGCATAGATGGCGTCTAATTTAGCTTCAAACGATTCTGTTGCTGAATTGGGTATGCACTTTTGAACGCGAGTGTACATACACACCGCTTGACCCGTGCGCTCCCGGAGCGCGTCAATCCCACTCACAACGGTTGCTGGGTTTACCGTGGTAAACACAGATCCGCCGTTACAGTCCTTTACGGCCTACGGCGTTGTCAATCTTCATATTTACCTTAAAAGCGAAAACAATTTTTCCCCGGTACAAGTGAATAATATAAGATTTCCATTAATCAAAGAAACACAGTAAAACCCCTTTCTTGACATCTAATAATTGACAGTTTACTAAAATGAAAAAATAAGGTAATATCAGATTGCTAATGGCACGGTGGGCGTGTCTGGAGGTATTTGTTTTCCTCTTCATTTAGCCCACTCAACGAAGGAAAACTTAGAGGAAATAATCCGTGTATAGCCGAATTTTGTAGTTGTAGGTAAAGGTGTCCCGCATCCACCGGTACAGTCGAGGTCAAAAATACCTTTACAGTTGAGTGTTACAAAAATACCTTTACATTTAAATAAGTTTACACACTACATGACAAAAACATGCTTACAACACACATGACAGATTCATCTTTTCACTTAATGCACCAAAGCTCAGTTTACAATCTGTCTTCCATAGAAACATTGTCACAAATTGTGACATAATAGGTTTACATTGCATGTTACAGAATAAGATTTCCTGTAAATGTGCCGTAAATATGTTTACATTTGCAGTGGCATTTAAAACTTTATGTTCAAGTTTACTTTTCGCTTACTTACAACTATTGCTACATAAATATGTTTACATATTTGATTATCCCGTTTTTAATTTTAATAATGACATGAAATCGTCATAAATATAAATTTCGGCTTTATAAAGGGAGCTTAATTATTTATTAACGCTAACTAAACTTTACTAACTTTCGGCTTTATTATTTATTGTTTATTAAGGGAGTTAAAAATGGTACTATTTTTTTATTAGCTGTATTTGTTTGGTTTTATGTTTTCACATACATTATATAGTATGTCGACAAGAAATCCTTAGTAGTTATTGGACGGGTTCTTTATATCATATTCTAACACATCTCAAATCAGACCCATAAAGTGGTGATGACGATGAGATATCGTGCATATCATGCCATGAACCCCTAAAGTGGTCCGGACTAAAATGTATTGCGATCATGCTAAAAAAATCAATATAAAAGCATTCTCGTTTATTTTTATTGGTGCTTGTTTTGCATTAAATTTATGGTGGTTAGCGTCTGACTGACCACTTCATTCGATCTTTTTATATGTCAATGAACCATTTTGCACGTTAGTCAGTTAATAAATCAGTAAATTTGGGATTGTAAGAATAATAAATTCTGTGACAAAAAATATTTCTTGAAATTCATGACTCAGTGATGTCACTTCGGAGAACACCCAAGTGAAGTTCTTGTAAATTCGGCGGGCCTATTGATGATTGGGATGAAATAGCTGAGGCCGAAGAAATCTCATGGATTTTAACGCTCACCATACGAACTACACAGTATAAAACAAAGTCGCTTTCCGTTGTCTGTCCGTATTCTTAAATCTTTAAAACTACGAAAAGGATTTTGATGCGGTTTTTTTAATAGATTCGTTCGAGTGATTCAACAGTACATAAGTAGAGAAACACTGTTAATTTTAGAGGTTTCTAATGTGATGTCGAGAATAAACACTTTTTTGCGCTTACATTGCAAACGCTAGCTGAACCCTCCGAGATAGAATAAAATAATGTACTACAGTATTGTACACCTCAAAAAAATCCTCGATGGTATATGTCTATCTCTTAGGGGTAACCCACAATAAACATTTTTTATCCCGGGCGAAGCCGGGGCGGGTCGCTAGTAGTTAATATATATAGAATTGTATTGAACGTTCTTAATTTCACTACATCGGCTATTGTGAATTAAATAGAAAATTGGTAATTATTCAAATTAAGAACGGGCCAATCAAATCTGTAAACATATTTACGGCACATTGGCAGTAAATCTTATTCTGTAACATGCAATGTAAATCTGTTATGACACAATTTTTGTAAATGTTTTTATGGATGACAGATTGTAAACTGAAATTTGGAGCATTAACTGAAAAGCAGAATCTGTCATTTGAGTTGTAAGCATGTTTTTGTCATGCAATGTGTAAACATATTTAAATGTAAAGGTATTTTTGTAACACTCAACTGTAAAGGTATTTTTAACCTCGACTGTACTTTTAGTATGTTGTGTAAGACACATTTACCTACAACTACACCAAAATTCAGTTATACGCGAATTATTTCCCCTATCAGGCAGTTAGTCGTCTTCGTTCGGTGAGCTATTTACAAAAGGCCAAGAGATGGTGTGGGTGTTAGTTGCAAGAAAAACATCTTATACTCACTGAAATGTTTATAGGATCTTGGAAATTGTATTTTTAATGTATTTAATGTTTTGAGTAACAAGTAAATGTCAGACTTAGTAAGTACACTTAGTCCTCAGATTTATCGCAAGGACATTAAAACCTATAGACTATGCTTCTCCTTTAACCAGTTAAAGAAAACGGTTGACATTGCCCTCTATTTCTTTGCAGACAAATTCTTTAGTTGCTACTAAAGAATTTGTCTGCAAAGAACAGCAGCTTCCAAGCGAATACTAGTAATAGCCTAGCTAACGAAGAAAAACTTAGGGGGAATAATCCGTATATATCCGTATTTTGGTATAGTTGTAGGCAAAGGTGTCTTAAACAACATACTAAAAGTACTGGTGGGTGGGGGTAAAGCGGACGGAGAGGAGGGGAGTTTTTTTTTCGGTTTTTCTTGTTCTTGTACTGAAATCATCCACATGAAATTTTCTACAAAAAAAGATTATTTGCACGTTTTGCTGAGATCAATGTGAGATATCGAGGGAATAAGATATAGGTACTTTTTAAAACTTTCGAAGCTACTTTTATTAATAATTTATTTAGAAGACCCTTATTTTTTTAAGACCTATCTAACAATACCCCAATCGTTATGGTTGGAGTGAAACACGGTTTAAGGGAGGTAACCTAAAAATAATATTTTTTCAAAATGTTTTACAAATTTGTTGAAATAATTAAAACACATACTCATACAAAATTTAAATTTTCTAGTACTAACCACCACTTACAGCCTCGAGCTGGCAACACTGTGTCCAAGACGCCTCGCCTTCCATTCACAACGCTCCACAGCCAACATTCATGTACTCGAGTATATGAGTATGATACCAAACGGTAACAGTACACGGGCTTAAGCATTGATTGAGTCTCCAACTCTTTACCAACACTAGCCCAACTTATAAAACCTAACCATATTTTGATTTACAATAGACCTCGGATTATTAAACGAGCGATCGCAGTGAAGCGAACGCTACGGACGTCCGTGCATTTCTTTGGCTTTTTGACTTTGAGCTTTGAATGTAAGTATGTTCAAGTTCAATCAGTTCAAAACGCCACATTGTGCAGCGTACCCACTCTGTGGATTTTGGTATATTCGGGGATTTATTTTGTTCTGCAATTCTGTTCTGTTATCATTTGAAGAATGTTTTTATAACGTAAAATAAGCAATTTTAAAGTTTTTACTGAGGTAGTTCCTCTCTAGGGCCAATAGTTTTTTTTTTCACTGTACACTCGTTAGAGTTTCCAAAGCGAGTTTATGAAAATACCTAAGATAAAAGGAAAAAGACAGAAAATAATCAAGAGCAGTAACAAGCGTCAGCGGCGGTGGGAGAAACATGTATACAGATCGATAGGATTAGGTCATAGACATAGGATAAAAGGTATAGACGATACATGGTAATAACAATACCAAGATCGAACGGGATGGTCTTATTACACATTCAATAGGTACGACAGAGAAGGTGCTATTATCGTTGGTCATAGTCTCACATTTTTTAACCCACCACGCCATTACTTATAGCGGTGGAGGGTCACAAACAGATATATTTAATTCGCGATTTATTCAAGGATTTCTGTGTTTACTACGAGAAAACCTGATATTATTCTTAGAAAGTTGTGTCGGCTAAGGAAAACAATGGTAAATTGTTCTGTTTTGTGCTGCAGAAGTGACTTTATCGTCATCTATGTCTATCCCTGACAGGTGTACGCGTGTGCGGTCTCTAAATAAATTCTTGCTTTGAGGATAAGATGATCATAGGAATTGGTCGATAGGAATAGAGTTCCATGAACGTCCTGTTATCTGTTATATAAAGGACAAACAATAAAGCATTTGCATCAGTTATTTGGGCTTGAATGCCGAGTATATCCTAGACGCCGTAGGAGGCAACTGATTGAACTGAATTATGATAGGAAGATAATTGTAAGGATTTTTATTTCGAATTTCTTACGGCAGTAACGCCTTATTAAAAACATCAAAAGTAGTAGATGCGAAAATCAAAGCAAGACGACTTAAGTGGCAATGGGCAGGACACATTTGCAGGATGAACAACATGAGGTGGACAAAACGTCTGACAGAATGGTTTCCGTACGACGGAAACAGAAACCAAGGACACCCGAGGAAAAGATGGAGGGATATTTTTACAGAAATATTTAGTTGGCAACAACTGGATGCAGAAAGCTCGCGATAGAGAAGTGTGGAAAGGATTAGAGGAGGCCTACGCCGCAGAGGCGACTACTATAGTAACATAGCTTAATTTTATAATAAAATAAGTTTTTAAAGTGCAAAATATCATATTGGCAATTTGTTTGTAAGTTAATTTAATTTTTTTGATATACAGTATAGTAGTAATACTAGTAATAATAGTAGTTTATGTAACTGTTACGTAATAAGGCCTAATTACGTACAGTTGCATACACTGCTTTATCTACACTCATATTATATACCCTAAATGAAGTGTTCGGAAACCATAGAATGATCGCCATTGCACCACCATGGCCAACTCGGATTGTGCCGGCGGTCGGGCGGGCGCGTGCCGTTGGTCGGGAAGGAGGACAGGATTTACATTATGTTATCAAATTCGATGTTCGGAATTTGAAACTCATAACGTGTGAGCATGTAAAGTTAAAATTACGTTACTGCCACAGATAAAAAGCTTATCATAGTAAAATCGGTTGTGGTAAAGCCATTGCCTACCGTTTTTTATCACGTTTTAGAGGACTTACAATGTGAGTGTAGATAAAGGCTATTTTTATTTTATTTAACGCCTCATTGACAACCGACATTGATGTACCTTTGACTTGATATTTACTGTGGCATTGAAATGATAAAACTGAGGGCGCCTGTGAAATAAAAATAGCAATTCTGAGTAACGCGTCTACTATAAGAAGGATCATAAAGGCGCAAACCGAGTGGACGATCGGGCGGCGCACGCGCATCAATGGCAAACGAATGCGAACATAGCTGCTGATATCCCCTGGAAGCGTCCATTGCGAGTTTTTGGCGAAACGAAACGTGACTGTTTTACCTCAAGTTTCGAAAATAACTAGTTTTTTTATGAAAACTGTTTTTCTGTTACCGAAGAAAGTATTTTTAAAAACGCCTATAAAAATAATTTTAAACAAAAAAGAACAGACTTTACTTAGCCTGCACCTTTCCAAAAGCACATGCTCGACCTGCTGTAAAAAATACTCAAATCAGGTGTGCCTACAATAGTTGAAGAGTTCCCTCGATTTCTCCAGGATCCCATCATCAGATACTGACTTGGTGACACTGGGAGCAACTGTGAAGTGTACTCTATCAAACAAAAAAATAATTTTCCAAATAGGTCCAGCCGTCTAATCGGTGAACATATAGGTACATAAAAAGAAACAAAGGCCCCGACGAATTGATAACCTCCTCCTTCGAAATCTTGAAGTCGGTTGAAAAGCGCTAGGCCTTACGATAAGGTTCGCTTTAAAATGGTACAGTCAGCAGCAGAATTAGGTAAGGTTGAGATGTTCAGAATGAGCTTGACACGTTAAGAGAATAAAAGCGTGTGTAGGTCATTTTGATCACCTCACCCTTTAAGCTACTTCTGCTGCTGATTGTTTGAGGTCTACCGAGAACATATTCAATCTGTTTCCGCATCCAAATGTCAAAAACAAAATCGTTTAACTTCTAGATTATGATGTGATAAGTTAAAGCATTTAGCTGTAAATGACATATGATACGGAGAGGTACCTGAAGATTAAGAAATTATGTATTATTTCTTTTTGAAATTTGTGATTTCCATTTAGATATGTTTTTCATGAGTAGGTACATACATGTTTATACTTATATGTCTATGCCACCAGTTCTGAACCAAATTCGAAATAACCACATATAAAAAAAATATTAATAGAAGATTAATGTAGGTACATACATGCAGTCAACCAATTTGATTCCTAGGCCACTTAGAACCTTGTCACAATAGCTAGTTTGGTAGCGAATAGGTTACGTTTATACGTATCCACAGGCAACTGTCATTACGACATGGTTTAACAGTGGCCTAGGAACCAAATTGGTTGACTGTACATGGCGATGATATTCATATTTTAAGAGGTAAACAAAAACATATAAAAAATCCAAATCTCGGAATCAAATATTCAAATTCAAACTACTAATAAACATAAATGTAAATAAACATAATGAAATAGTAGCCCAACTCTCTAGCTGCGAACGCAGACTCACTATAGTTGAGCTAAATACCTTAAAAGAGCCTTGTAAGACGTTTATGAATAAGGGTATTAGTGTTATTGGGTTCCGTAGTGAACCAGGTACCTGGGTTGTTTCGCCATGTCCGTCAGTCCATCTGTCCACTAGATATTTATTTACACGTTTCTGGTAAATGTGAGAATTATCAAACATCACAGACGCAGACAGTGGGTGGGCGTACAGAGATAATACAGTTTTACTGGTCTGTACCGTCGCCATCGAATATATCCGAGCGGCCAAGGTACTCCAAAATACCGGAATATGCACTTTATCGCCTTGACATGTTCCTATATATTGTGATCATGATCACCTCGGCCGCTCCGATATATCTGATGCAGACTGTACTTACTGGTTTTCAGATGAGTAAAAACATGTAAGGTACAGCGGGGCAACTTGACTGCGGGAAATTTTCAACTACATTGAAATATCTTCCTTGTTTTACATCATGAACTACGGTACAATTTATATCCGTATGTAACTATAGCGGAGAAGCGCTTTTCCGTCATCGCCAGTTTAGTCAATGATACAATGTAAAACACGGAAGATGTTTGGATTTAGTTGTTAAGTTTCCCACAGTCAAGATTGCTCCTCTTATGTATCCCGATAGGTAGGTACTTGTGTTCTACTTTCCACAGATCGATCGTTTATTTCGTTGGTAGTTATAGTCACATCTTGTCTAACAAAATTCTTTAAAAAAAGACGAGTAAGTTTTCTAATATTATTTTATGACTACTTACTGTGCAAATTGATATAGTGTCAGGTAATTTTGCGCGCTTCATATAGCGAGTAATCCATGGAGTATTCGCTGTCCACATTTACTGTTTTTTTTAGGGTTCCGTAGTCAACTAGGAGCTCTTATAGTTTCGCCATGTCTGTCCGTCCATCCGTCCGTCCGCGGATAATCTCAGTGACCGTTAGCACTAGAAAGCTGAAATTTGGTACTAATATGTATATCAATCACGCCGACAAAGTGGTAAAATAAAAAGTGGAAAAAAATGTTTTATTAGGGTACCTCCCCTATACGTAAAGTGGGGAGTGTTTTTTTTTTTCATTTCAACCCTAACGTGTGATATATTGTTGGATAGGTATTTAAAAATGAATAGGGGTTTACAAAAATAATTTTTTGATAATGTAAATATTTTCGGAAATAATCGCTCCAGAAGTAAAAAACAATGTGTCCCCCCCCTCTAACTTTTGAACCATAAGTTTTAAAAATATGAAAAAAGCTCAAAAGTAGAACTTTTTAAAAACTTTCTAGGAAAATTATTCTGAACTTGATAGGTTGAATAGTTTTTGAAAAAAAATTACAAAATAATTTCTGAACTAAGTTTGTAATTTAACCGTATAAGCAGGTGTTTATTGTACTATCGGGTTCAGAATTGCATGGCCAATTTATGAATGAATTCATTGATAAATTGACCATGCAATTTTGAACCCGATGGTACCTGTAATTTCTACAAAATCACAATGAAATGACGTGCTTTCAAAAACTCTTAAGTGGGGACACTTACTGTGACGGACGGAAAACTACGGAACCCTACACTGAGCGTGGCCCGACACGCTCTTGGCCGGTTTTTTAATAGAGGACGTCGATAATGACGTCTCACTGGACAATAATGTCAACAATACATATGTGTATTGTGACATTTGTCACGAGTGCTAGTAAGACACCGCCCCCTACATTATGCTTATCAATGGGGAAGGCCGGTGAAAACTTTTTTACGGTGTAGAGGGCGCTGTTCCAGATTCCATACAATGAGAGAAAGAGACACATACAATGAGAGAAGGAGACAGAAGATGAATGGATGAATGGTGTAGATTATACAGCATTTTAATTTTAGTGTATTTCAGAAACCGGTGGATTTCAATTTCGGAGCAAATCGAGACAAAACCTTGAGTCATTTTCGCGAAAATAAATAAAAACTACTTCGCACCATACAAATTTAGCTTTTCTAAGGACCCATGTTGGGTGATGTCACTTTGATAGTTGCCTTCCCCATTGGACCATTTTATCTAGTCTCCTGTTTTTCTCGGTAATAAGGTTCAATCCGAATATGTATTGGTCCATGCTACACACATACTTGACTCGGGTTTGTACAGTCGACTACAAGGCCCAAAAGTCGATACATCTCTTTGTAGTCGACTGTATAGTACAAACTAACTTTACCTATACTAAACCCGGTGGAACTGAAGTGCACTTAGATTTAACTCGGTTCTAACGTTTTGTAGTGATGAATGGCTGTGTTGGCAATAATATAACTTTGTATTGTTCTTTCTATTCACAGATCAGAAGCAAAGATCAAACTACCAATGTTACGGTTTGACTAGACTGCAATATTAAAAGTAAGTAAATTTAAATAAATAAGCTTCACTTACGGTTGAACGGCAAACTCACATGTTGCACAAAAATGTATAGATAACGCATAGGAAGCACAATCGTTATCCTTGTCCGAATCTACCACAACACCGCACAATACAACTCCTAGCGTGTGTCCCGGCCTTTTGCCACGGCACCGTTTCAATCATCACTCGAATCACTTTTAATTAGGAAAACTCATTCTATTTATTTTCCGCATGTTGTGATAAAATTTTACTATCGATCTCACTGACAATATGAAACTGACATTTATTTTTAAACGTTCAGCCATATATATAGACAACCTCAATGCTAAATTATCAAGGCGCCTGTTCAGATTCAATTGCAAGAGTCACCTTGCTTAGTTATGAGCAAATTATTTATAATCAGGAATTTACAATAGAAATTAAATGAATTAGTTAAACGGCTTCTTGCGACACTACTTCTTGATTTTTTTTCTAGTTTCGTACCTACTCCAGAATTTCCGGAACGAGAAAGGTGGTGATTTATATTAGAGTCTGTCCGGTCTGTTTTGTTATGCTAACACACTTTATAGTTCGACACTAAACGACTTGTACCTGGATGTTACCAATATATTTTATCTTTAGGTATCTTATGTTTATCTTTATCTTATCTTTATCTAAAGATCTTAATAGGTGAGTATGAAAACTATAATGTTACAACTCGAAACCTATTTTATGTTAAATTATATTCCTATACGAATAAGGTGTATACATTGTACGGCATCATGTGACAAATCAAATAAAACAAAATTATGTGACTGTGGTCAGTTGTTGGTCCTGTCTTCTGGGTGATAACTGATAAGATAATTATGAGATGTTTTCTTTTCTTATCGTGTTTGTCACACCTTTAAATCCAGGTAAATTTCAAATTTGAAGTCAAGAAGTATACTGAAGTGACAGCTGTCACAGCAATGCGATAAGAACAGATAATGTAATAAATATAAATTCAGGGATAATTCAGGGTCAATAGAAAAGTTAAATAATGTAAACGCATTTAATTTAATTGCTTCGCAACCACGCATATTTAACCAACAATTCATAGTTTCATTCTCAGCTTAATACACATGAATAACCTTATATTTCAGTGAAACCGAATTTCAAAAACATTGATTTATACAAAATAATGCTTTTTTTACCCAGAAACGGAGCCATTTTTTTGTTTTTCTATTAACACTGAATGTAGTATTTCTGCCGCCGAATATATTATTGGCTACTTACATGCTAATTTACTGCTACATAAACAGAAATGCAAACAATATGACCACCGTGTTGTAGCACCGCGCTAAAATACCTCGATACATATTTATTTACTCAAAGATCCGCCGACTTTCCAGTTATACGAGATGGAAAAATGTATAAAAGTAGTAAACCTAAGGATTCGCAAGATATCGAGGATATCTCTACGCGTATTCTAGACTACCTACCATCAATATTAATCTCACTAATGTTGATGCTATTCAATAAGTGTGTTGATGCAGGAATTTATCCGGATATATTAAAACTCGTTAAAATACTACCAATATACAAGGGCAAGGGCGATATAGACTTGTTGAACACTTACTGAGTTCCAAATTAATGAAGCATATTAGCTTAAACAACCTGTTGAACACCCAACAATATGCGTACCAACAAGGCCGATCTACCACTGGCGCAGGCCTCGACGTGGTCTTACGCGTAATGGCATATCTGGCTAGCACCCAATAATATGCGTACCAACGAGGCCGATACACAGAACTGCGGGCGCAGCCCGCAACATGGCCTCACGAGTAATGGCACATCTGGCTAGCCGAAGGCAGGCTAGCAGCCATCTTCTGCGACCTGTCTCGCGCCTTTGACATGCTCGATCACTCCCTCCTATTAAAACAACTAGTGAGATACGGTTTTGTAGGAAATTTCCATAGCAAACAAAGTACCTGGGTGTCGCAGGATCCGACTTAGGACCAATAGGAGGTTGGGCCGTACCACAGGGATCGATTATGGGAAATAACCTGTTTCTCATGCTCGTAAACGATATAACAGCAGCTTTTGATATTCTTCTGATATTTGATGTATGTCATCTATGCCGATGATACTTGCATCATAATAATACACGCTAATTACTACAATAATCTTAAATCTAAAGTTAATGTAGCTATGTAGAAATGAACAAATGGTTCTCCGCAAACGGGATGATGTTAAATGTAGGAAAAACAAATATCATTCATTTTCAGTTACAAAGCGATGAAAATCTACTGAATATAAAAATAAATGATAATTGTGTTCCATATGTCGATCAGACGAGTTACTTGGGGTTTGTTTTCGACTCTAGGCTTACAATGTAACATGGATCCCTCACATTGCCAATCTTTGCAAATCTTTGTCGTCGGCATGTTTTGCTCTAACTAGACTAGCGCCTAGCCTTTCTCCAGCCAACCTGAAAAAGGTCTATCACGGATATTTACATTCCATTTTATTCCAATCTCTGGGGTTTAGCAGCAAACCCCAATAAGACATTTAATCAAGGGCTGGGTCACGCATCCCATAGTGCTCAAGTTTGTCTGCGATGAGCGCATGGTCGGCGGTGTCGAAGGCGCGCGACCGAAGCAGAGCCCTTAGAATAATCTCTAAAAATGTTCTGTAATGTGTACTTTTTGAGAATAAAATGTTTCTTTCTTTCTTTCTTTAAAAAACCGTTCGACTACCCAGTAAAATAACTTATCATAAAACAAAAACTACTAACGATTCTTGCGGTTTATACAGGGTGACTGGTAATTCGTCGTATTCCTTCAAGGGGGTTATTCTACAGCTTATTTGGAGTGATTTAAGTCCAGTCAAGCAGGGGTCAAAACTCATTGGTTTTCAAGTTATTCAAGATTTTAGATTTTTTTAATAAATACCCGCTTTTTGACCTAAAACTAGTAATTTTTTTTAAACTACGTATTTTTCAAATAAAAAAAGATTTTCCGAATAGCTAATGAATCACTGATTACGTAAAATAATAAAAAAAAGTACAAAACATATCAAAATTTTGCAAATAAAAGCATCTGAAGTCAGAAGTTTTTGTATTTTTTTTTCAAATCTTGTTACATTTTAAGGCATAACTAAAAAAAAAGTAATAACACTTCGCGTACAAATTACAGAATTTATTTCCTCAGTTCATAAGCTTTCTAAAAAGGTACAATTTATGACATTTTATGCTCAATTTTTACAATTAATAATAATAATACCAGAGCAGGTACAGGACTTAGCGTACTTGACTTTACTTGTTTGTGTCGTTTTAAACTCGCCGAAGGCATACTTTGTCTCCAGTTTCTTATCTTATCTTATTCCTTGAGGTAGTAGGCACTGCAGATTGCCTTTGGTGAAACAAACAAACTGATTAAGGGTCATTAGCTAATGAGCTAATGAAGTTAAATTACTTTAATTAGTTTGTTTGTGTCACTTTAATTCTTACGGCGGGTTTTTCGCCTTCTGTTCCTTATCTTAATTTTATTGGGTGGCCATGCTTCTCATGGGGTGGGGGTGAGACTAACCAGGTTTAAATAGGTCATGTAGTAATTAATCAGTTAGTTACTTTCAACTTTCTTTCCAATTCGGACGATATTGATAACTAAGTTTTTTCTCAAATTGCTACTTACGAATTTGAAGAATACGCAGATATCATTTATTGTTACGGACTCTGTGATGGTGACGCCGCTGCAGCTAGAAGGGAGTACCAACTTCGTTACCCTAACCGCCGTTTACCTCACGTAAGCGTGTTTGGTTCATCGTACCGTCTTATTCGGGAAACAGGATCAGTTTAACGCCGTGAAGCTGATGCTGGAAGACCTCAACAATACGATCCTGCTGAAGAAGAATAAATCTTGCACTTTTTCCGGGCAGTCGGTACTACTTCGACGAGAATTATGGCTAACCGGCTCGGTATGTCTCAGTGGAAGGTGTGGTTTACCCTGCACTCAGCTCGACAGTATCCGTATCATTACACTCCAGTACACGCTATTGAAGAGGGAGACCCAGCAAGAAGGATGGATTTCTGCAGATTTTTAATTAATGCTGATATTGAAGATCCCGAATACCTAAAGAGAATTTTGTGGACGGACGAATCTAATTTGGACCGTCACGGGATAACAAATTACCACAATCTGCACTTTTGGGCTCCCAAAGGTCAAAACCCAAAGAAATCAAACGAACCTCACCAACCAAGATTTTCTTTGAACGTGTGGATGGGAATCGTGCACGATAATTTAATCGGACCTTTTTTTCAGCCAGCTCGATTAACCGGCATCGCGTATGAAACTTTTTTGAGGGATGAGCTACCGACGCTACTGGAAGATGTGCCGCTTGCGACAAGAATTAACATGATTTATCAGCACGATGGCTGCCCTGCTCACTTTTACCGGGGTGTGCGGCAGTGGATGGATGAAAACTACCCAAGAAGATGGATTGGTCTAGGTGACCCAACCCCTTGGCCAGCCAGGAGCCCAGATTTAACTCCGTGTGATTTCTACATCTGGGGTCACATGAAGGCGTTGGTCTACGACAGACCGATACGTGACGAAGACCTACAGCAAAAAATCCTAGCAGCTGCACAGACGATGAAAGACGGGCTTTCGATGCGAGTGACAATCACTGAAGTACGAAGAAGGCTTCGTTCTTGCATACGCAGGCAGGGCAAACAGTTCGAGCAAGATTTATAATTTTTCCTTTTTAAGATTAAATTTTATTTAATAATGAAACTGTATTTTTCCTATTTTTCTTATTCCCCTACTTAATTACTTACCAAAGTATCACCCCGGGCAACTTAAAGTCTCAGAAGATAAGAAACTGGAGACAAAGTATGCCTTCGGCGAGTTTAAAACGACACAGACAAGTAAAGTCAAGTACGCTAAGTCCTGTACCTGCTCTGGTATTATTATTATGAATTGTAAAAAATGAGCATAAAATGTCATAAATTGTACCTTTTTAGAAAGCTTATGAACTGAGGAAATAAATTCTGTAATTTGTACACGAAGTGTTATTACTTTTTTTTTAGTTATGCTTTAAAATGTAACAAGATTTGAAAAAAAAAAAAATTAATAATTTTATTTGCATAATTTTGATATGTTTTGTACTTTTTTTATTATTTTACGTAATCAGTGATTCATTGGCTATTCGGAAAATCTTTTTTTTTATTTGAAAAATACGTAGTTTAAAAAAAAATACTAGTTTTAGGTCAAAAAGCGGGTATTTATTAAAAAAATCTAAAATCTTGAATAACTTGAAAACCAATGAGTTTTGACCCCTGATTGACTGGACTTAAATCACTCCAAATAAGCTGTAGAATAACCCCCTTGAAGGAATACGACGAATTACCAGTCACCCTGTATATTAGCGGCGTGCCAGTACGTCAGGTCAAATAAAAAGCAATACAAAAAAACCTGCACTCGAAATTAAATTAACCGTAGCCCCTTCACATCTACTCGTAAGGTCTGAAAGTCACTCAGTTTCATTGGCCCCAAAATATATAAATAATGTGATTCCGAATGACTTAAAATCAATTGAAAGCGAGAAAGTATTATCTACCAATCTTGAAACGGTTGAAAACCGACTTCAAGATTTCGAAGGAGGAGGTACTCAATTCGTCAGGTCGGGATCTTTGTTTTTGTTTTTTTTTAATGAATGAATGTATTTGAAGACGGCCGGACCGATTTGAATTTTTTTTTTTTGTTTGAAAGAGTATTATTTTACAGTAGCTCGGGCATTTGCTTTTGGAAAGGCGGAGGCTAAGAGAAGTCGGTTCTTTTTTGTTTAAAATTATTGATATGCACTCATATATATATAGAAAATTTTACTCAAAGACAACATTCCTTTATTTTTTAAAAGAAAGAAAACTGCATTCAAATAATTTTAAAAATTCGCTTGTCGCACCCGGTAATCGAACCGACTAAAATCTTAAAAGTTGCACCCTGTACTTTTATTGCATCGATCGTTAGGGTCAATTTTAAGGATGAAATCTCTCTAACAAACTTCATAAATTAAATGAAAGGAAAACAATGAAATCTTAAATTATTTTAATTATTTACAAAAAATGGTAAACTAACTAATTAATTGTTCGAAATGGGCTCCTCCTTTTTGGTTACATAAATTTATTCTTCTAAGGAATTCATTTCTAGTAACCTTTAATAACGTGTTGTGGTGAATGTTATAAATCGTATTCTGAACTTCAACTCTCAACTCGTTTACATTCTCATAAGATTTAATGTAAATTTGATTTTTTACATATCCCCACAAAAAAAAATCTAAAGGGGTGAGATCTGGTGATCTTTAACTTGATCCATTGAATTAATAATTTAAGATTTCATTGTTTTCCTTTCATTTAATTTATAAAGTTTGTAAGATAGATTTCATCCTTATAATTGACCCTAACGATCGATGCAATAAAAGTACAGGATGCAACTTTTAGAGATTTTAGTCAGTTCGATTACCGGGTGCGGCAAGCGAATTTTTAAAAATCTTTGAATGCAGTTTTCTTTCTTTAAAAAAATAAAGGAATGTTTTCTTTGAGTAAAATTTTCTATCTACAATATTAAGAGTACTTCCCCTTCAGGTGGCATTACAAAATTCCACTCTGTATATACACGGTGCCCGTGAGCATTGCGAGAGACTTTAACAGTGTATTCATTATCATATTTAGAGAACAAAATGTCCTTTAAACTTTTTCGAAATTCGCCATAGTTTCAGAGTAAATACTACTTACAAAAAATTGCATTTTGAATTGTTTCTCAGTGTAAAATGATTTTTGATGGCGATCTCACCGGTATGGGGCATAGTCTAGACATCTCTTATTGACTGATATCAAAGACCTAAGAAACACTTTGCATGGACTAGTTTTTACGAGAAAAAATGTAGCAATTTACTTTTTCCGTTACTTTTTTCTAATGACATTTACTTTTTATGTAGAACAGCATTCAAAAAAAGTAAAAAAAAAGTAAAAAAAAAAATTTTATTTGGCGTTTTACAACAAAAGTCATATAATGTTTTTTCATTCTTTTGACCTCAGAAATGCGTGGTTAAAATCTCTCGCAATGCTCACGGGCACCGTGTATATATATATATATATATGTGATTGTCCTGTTGACACAGCTGTTAATAGCTTTCAATGCCCTATATACTAATAACGTAACTCTAGTTACAATGACAGCAAGGTCGAATATCGTTTGACAGTCCATGTAAATAGATTATGGTTCGTAAAGAGATAAGGCTAATGCAATTATACGTTACATTGGTTTCCTGGCGTTCGAGACAGTTTGACGCAGATCTTTTGACGGGGAACATGGCCACCGGTGAGTTTTATTTATTTTACATACACACTTGGCTGTAAAGTAGCAGTTATCGCACGCTACGCAGATGTTCATCTAACCGCACATCGCGGGTGGGATGAAAAGTTTGACAAAGTTAGAGCAGACATTAATATTTTAGAATTATTTTAGAATGCCCAATAGTTTACACCCTGCTGGTACCTTTATTGCGAATGATTTAAGTTTAAAGAGTGCCACAGTGACGAGCACTCGGATATTTACCTTATATGTATTTTGTATTTGCGCAATAAAAGCGTAAGTGCTATCATTGATTTATCATGTAATCTACTAGATCTCCTATCTAGAAAAAAAATGTGCGCCATGTTTGCAGATTGACAGCTATCACTGAATCAAAGACTAGCTTAGACTTTTAGTGATTTTCACTTTAACTTTTGACTCAAAGATATTCTTAGAGATGTCATCTCCTGTTACCGTCACATTTTTGCCCGCTTTATGCGATCTTTGACTTTTTTTCCCAGGTTAATGGTCCATATTCTATAACTTATTTGTGCCACTCACTCGTTGACATACATGTATTTGTGTGAATATTAAAAAACATAAAACAGACAACTGCGGCTCTATGAGCTTCTGAAAATTCAATATTTTTCCGCCAACAGGCTCTACGTCAAAAATGTTTGCTGACCCCTGTCCTAGACCGATACGATATACCACTGAAGTTTTTGGCGCACCAAAAAACACATCCGCAATCACAACCGGCTCACGCGTGACTGAAGTTAGCTACGCGACAATCAATTTGCCAGTGTTGCCAACAATATAATGAGAAATATAAAACACAGATTAATACGAAAGTAATAGTATGTGTACTAGTTTTGTGATATTTCCCTTCTATTGAAATGTGACGCGTTGGGCAAAGTCATGTTAAAAAGGCAAAGTTGTACAGTTTCACGGTACTCAATGAGCGCTATGCTGTATCTAATATGGTTACTCATCGGTCGAAATAAATTTTGACGGCTTCACCGTGATATCGTGATGACATCGAATTGCATTTTCTGTCTCAAAATGTCCTAAATGTATTTTTTTATCCACAAGAACGAATGCTAAGCGAAAGACAAATAAACTCACCTGTTATCTAAGTAACGACAAACACTGTTAATAAGAACAGTGTTTCAAGGCAGCTGTTATTATCTAAATGTTACTTCAGTATTTTAAATAACCAGAAGACATTTTGTTATTAAAATAATACCCTAAAATTTATGTTAAGAATATTTTATGCAAAAATTTTAAAAAGTTTTTTTTTTTGTAATTTTCAAGAAAATGCTCTGATACTTATTAGGATGCATTAAAACAAAATTATCGTTTATTTAAAAGGCAAATGGCCAAATGGCAATCTTTAGGAAAATCGTTAGGTCGACGAAACTCGGCCAATTATCGTTGGGAAAAGCGTTATAAGTAAGGGCGATTTTACTATTCACTTTTACCTGAATGCGAGCATTGCCAGCGAATCTTTTACACGTATAGTGTAGGTAAATGGGGCGCCGTGCCATTTATATAGATCATAAGAAAAATACTGTATCCCACTCACCGATACGTAAAAAACCGGCCAAGTGCGTGTCGGACCACGCATAATTTAACGACCTCCTAGCCCAGTCGGTGGTGACCCTGCCTATGAAGCAGGAGGTCCCGGGTTCGAATCCTGGTCAGTGCATTTATTTGTGTGTTTATCACAGATATTTGTTCCTGAGTTATGGATGTTTTCTATGTATTTAAGTATTTATCCATATTTATCTATTATATACTAGCCTTTTCCCGCGGCTTCGCCCGCGTACTATAAGTACTCAATAAGGATACGATACCCATGTTGATTTTCTGACTCTGTGACCACATTTGCCTCTTTTAGGGGTTGAATTTTCGAGAAACCTGAAACACGTGTTTACTCATTTATTGTTAGGAATACTCCTGTGAAGTTTCGAATAAAATAGTGTAACAAATCTTGATTCGCCATACAAACTTTGGACCCCCATTTTACCCCCTTAGGGGGCGAATTTTGAAAAATCCTTTCTTAGTGCATCCCTAGACCTTATAAGGAACCTACGTGCCAAATTTGGAATCTCTAGAACCAGCGGTTTGCGCTGTGCGTTGATATGTCAGTCAGTCAGTCAGTCAGTCAGTCAGTCAGTCAGTCAATCAGTCAGTCAGTCAGTTTCTTCTTTTATATCTATTATATATATCGTCGTCTAGTACCCATAACACAAGCCTTATTGAGTTTACTGTGGGACAAGGTCGATTTGTGTACTCGTAAGAATATCATAATAATATTTATATATTTATTTATAATGGAGGGTTCCGTACCTTGAATTGAATAAGAACTAAACTAATACCAAAAGGTATCTGATGCCTATGGAAGAAGTTTTTTTGAAATAACTCAAAAATGGCATAATCAAAAATGTTCAAAACAATTTTCGTAGAAAGTATGTGATAAGGTGCATTTTCATAATTTTTTTCATATTTTAAGGACTTACGGTTCAAAAGTTACAAGGGGGGGGACACAATTTTTCTGACTTTTGGCTACGGAACCCTAAAAAAACGGGATACACAATCAGCTTTTAATACTATGTGTATATTTTAAGGCAAGTGATAGGTTCCCAATCCTCCCATCCTAGTAAAAGGTTTCCTTTTCACATGCTCGTGAAGTCCGCAGTTGTGGATGATTGTGGGTTTTATAAAATTGCGCCCCTTACCTAACCTGTACAATTACTCTTTTAGAATATCGATGTTTGTGGGATAATTATAACAGTCCACAGAGAATGCAAATCTATATTGACAAACTGGCTGATGACCCTTACTTATGATGAATTAGAGAACCTCATAAAACCTAAATAATACTTTATACATTTTAAATCTAAATATCTCTATTTCCTTTTTTGTCTCTCTCTCTCACACTCCCACATGCATACACATTCAATACACACACACAAACACCCAAACATATATACATACATGCGTTATACCATACTCTATATAGCTTCCTTTATTTATTAAATATTTACGTACCTATTACATAAAATGAATTTGTTACCTTTGTACCTCATGAATGTCATTTTATATGTCTTGTTACCTGAATTAATTAGAGTAAACCGCATTCTACTTGTTCCGGGGTGAGGGCCTGGAGATCTGTATTACAGGTTTTACCTACTTCAGACTCCAGTCTCTCATAAACGGTATAACTTCTAATGTAACTTACTCTGTTTCATCTAAATATATAAAAGAAGAAACTGACTGACTGACTGACTGACTGACTGACTGACATATCAACGCACAGCCCAAACCGCTGGTTCTAGAGATTTGGCACAAATTTGGCACGTAGGTTCCTTATAAGGTCTAGGGATGCACTAAGAAAGGATTTTATAAAATTCTCCCCCTAAGGGGGTAAAATGGGGGTCCAAAGTTTGTATGGCGAATCAAGATCTGTTAGACTATTTTATTCGAAACTTCACAGGAGTATTCCTAGCGATAAATGAGTAAACACGTGTTTTAGGTTTTTTAAAAATTCAACCCCTAAAAGGGGCAAATGTGGTGACAAAGTCTGAAAATCAACATGGGTATAGTATCCTTTTTGAGTCCTTATAGTACGCGGGCGAAGCCGCGGGAAAAGGCTAGTATGTTATAACTGTACAATGTGTCCTTTGTGAGGTGAAAATAAACATATATTTGATTGATTGATTTGACTACCATCAGGTGGGCAATATGCTTGTTGCCACCGTCGTCGTGGTATTAAAAAAAATACATGCTGTCAGTCGCGACGTGTTAAACATGTTTGAATAGGCGTTTGAAGTCGGAGTCGGCATTATCAACCGACTTCAATATTTAGAAGGAGGACGATCTCAATTCGTCGGGATCTTTGTTTTTTTTATATGCATGTTCACCGATTATTCGAAGACGGCTGGATCGATTTGGAAAATTATTTTCTTGTTGGAAAGAGTATCCTTTTTTTTAATTTATTTCCAATAAAAGTATGGTACAATTTACAAAAATATCAGTTTCGCCAAACATTAAAGTTTAACGGCGATGGTAACACTCACTCTTAGTTTTTGTACCAGGTTTTCTTATCTTATGACCTAAGTACCTAATCCTTAATTTAAATTAGTAAGTAAGCACAACTGACCCAAGATGGGTATTTATTTAGCTATTTAACTTATATATTTATTAATCAGTGTTTATTTAATCTTGAGTTCAAGTATTTAAAAGCATCTTTTTGAGTTTGGTTTTAAAGATATTTTTACTGCTACACTCGGTTTCAAAATTAATAGTGTTAAATATTCACGGTGTTGAGTAGCTGCGTGTTCGCTTACCATAATAGTTGTTAGCCGTAGGTTCCGCGTATTTTCGTCGCTCTGTCCCTCTTGGCGGTCGTGGCTTCACAGTTGGTCCCATTGTAACCAGGTCAGGATCTGATGATGGGATCCTGGAGAAATAGATGGAACTCTTCAAATATTATAGGCACACCTATAGGGAATTAAATATTTTAGTGGCTCTGGCATTTCTTTTCGGCAAGGTGGAGTAAGTGAAGTCGGTTCTTTTTTGTTTTTTTTTTATAAGCTGTAGGAAACCATCAATGCAGTATAATACTCTTCCGATAATTACTATTCTTATTTTCAAGTAAAACTAGATCTTTCCTGAGCAAATCTTTTCCTCTTGACCAACCATTGTTTTTTTCATACCTATTGAGTTGAGTAAGAGTTTTTCCCCTTACTAACCTCGGTGTTCCCACTACTGTCAGCAGTTCGGTCACAACCATTACGTGTGTAACACGTCGAGGTAAATTTTCCCGGCCATGCCGTTTTGGTCAGTACTATTGCAAACCATACTGTCGTTTCTTACTATACTCAGTTCGATGGCGCTTCGCAACTTCGTACTTGCCAGTCCTGATGGTGAGTGTATACTTTTCTGGTATAGCTACAGAACATGCACAGAAATAACTAACCCTTTGAACGCCATACGTGATAGACAGTCACTCACACAGCAAGATCACTCGCGCAAGCGAGCAAACGGATCAAAAGTTATAGACGGAAAGACGATAAACCCCCCTCGTTAGTTTGCTATACTATGCTAATTTCTAGATCCGGACATCTGGCAGCTGTAAGTAAAATAAGGCTGTAAAGTGGTGGAGGTCAAAGAATGCAAACCACTTTAGGAATACAAATCCTAGAGTTCTGATTTTGATGCAGTAATATGTGAAATTATATAAATAATTAGATAATATCATTGCCAAAACCTTCTGATGGGGGAAAGTAGTCCATAACGACGTATAATGTAATTCATAGTTTGTCGACTACTGTTTCTGTTTCCAAAATAACACGCAATACTTTTTACTCTAATGTTAAAATATAGGCCCTGTAGGCCTAGCACATGAGTGTATCGACGGTATCTCGCGGTCGAGATAGACATCTGTCACTGTCTAACTGTATTCATCAGAAAGTGACAGATGTCTATCTCGAACGCGAGATACTGTCGCTACACTCATGTGCTAGGCCTATTGTCCATTATGCCTGACACAACTTTGGCAATATTTACCTATATTGGTATTACTATTTCCCAATTCAAAAATTTTGCTAGTCTATTACTCTGACCTCCACGCATTAAAAGTTGCCAGATGCCGGGATCTAGCAATAATAATAGTATTGCAATCTAACCAGACGGGTTTTGTTGCTCTCATTATTGTGACATATCTGACGTGGCCAGTTCTTAGTCCATTAAAGGGGGGACGCCCTTTTTTATACTTTCATAGCTATTATGTCTGGCCAGCCAACGAACGCAGTAGCAATGTACATCAAACAAAAATATAGCAACACTCTAGGGCGAATCGAACAGCAGCATTGCTCCATAGAAAAGCAGCAATGTATATCGAACCAACATTTTTTTTTCAAGTTGGCTGCATTGGCACGGTGCTTTCGTACGTCAGTGTAGTTAGTGGTAATTTCGTAAATTGTAACTGCATTATTAGATAAAATCATTGAAATCCCTGATATATGTACCTACATATAATATGACTTTTCAATAAATAAGAAGGTGCGAAGAAATTAAAATAACCAAAATATTAAAAGGACTGAAGATTAGAGAGAGATCATGCGGTTAAAATACTGCTGAAAGTCTTGAAATCCAGGAACGAAACAAACATTGAATGCTAAAATCACAAGTCCGGCGAGGAAATCGAGTATATCTACCAGATAATACAACTTTTCAGTTTAGAATGGAATCGGGTTAGCTGCATAATCTGTACGAATAAAAGTGTAATGCATATTACTCAGTAATACTCCTATTAATTATGATTTCCTTTCGGCATTCGTTTATAAGACTATTATTTATTGTGTGAAGTGTATTTGTAGTAAATAAACGCACGTGAGATTTTGGTGTTTATTTATTTTATACATAGCTTAGGTATATGAAGGGAATCCTTAAAATAATTTGATAAAGTAGCGGGGTGCTCGTTGCTTGTTAAATCTGATGTTTACCGCTTTACCGCTTTTTGTGACAAATTGTCTGACAATATTGAGCACCAGCCTATGCAATAAACGTTCTTGGACTTCATTTGGCACCAGTTTTCGCTTTGATTTGTTCGATTTATATACACTGAAAGATAGAACTTCAAATGATAATTCTATACAAAACTGCAACCTCAAAGCCATATTTATCATGCAAATTTTATTATCCTTGCAGAAGGTAGGTAGTAGGTACCTACATTTATAATTATATCTTAACCTTGTTAGTACATTTATTGAACGGAGGTGGCAGATATCACATTAATAAATAATAAAATCCGCAACCTGAAACTTAAAAACGTAAGTAAACAAAACTAACTTTTTTTAAATAAAAATGTTACATGCCACAGATAAAACACAAATTATGCACAATTTTCGAATTATTCAAAGACAGGTGTTGCCAACTATCGATTTTTCAAATTTGCCGCGCTTTTTTACTGACAGAAATGGTTTGCCAGACTATATTTACGAAAGTATTAATTTTATCCAAAAAACTTTCATATAAAATCCTTATTATTTTTTAAAGACCTATAAAAAAAAATTAATATAAGTCCCGCCGAGTTTCTTGCCGGTCATAATTCTTCTCGGGTTAGAGGTGTAGGGTTAGAACCGGTGGTAGTCTTTTTTCTCTGACGTTCATAAGTGCATTGTAATGTTCCTAAATTGAAGAATAAATATCTTTTATCTTTTTTTTTTATCCAACGACATCCTACACTATAGGGTTGAAGCGAAAAATTATTTTACCGCCCACTTCATGTGTACGGGAAGTACCGTAAAATATAATATTTTTTCAGTTTCTGGTTTTACCACTTTCTCGGCGTGATTAAAACACATACTCATACCAAATTTCAGTTTTCTAAGTACATCACTGAGTAAGGCCGCGGGCAGACGGACATGGCGAAACTATGAGGGTTGCTAGTACTACGGAACCCTAAAAACCACATGCAAAAATACAAAAAAAAGTTTTGACGGAGTCAAGATAGGTGCAACGACGAGCGAAGCGAGGAGGAGTGTGTAGCGTAGGTGAACTGTAAACTAACAGTGCGCGAAGCCGAGCGAACAAAGCGACCAAGCGCCAGAACCAACCTTTAAAATTGGAGGAAATGTTTTTTTGGAAATACATATTATGTGCCGGTGCCATTATAAGTTTTTTTTTTGGTAATCGTTGTGATATTATTTGGTGGGTACAATTTTGATGGCAGATCTGTTCTACCATTGTGACCAATCTTGTATTATTAATTAGGTCATCGAACTCACATTTATTTGGTGATCAGTTAAATCTTACCCTTTTTTATATCGCAAGTGTGACCTTTAAGAGGTTTTTGGTTTTTGTTGATCATTATCATTAATATCATTATGTTAATTGTTGGTAAAAAAATATACACGGTGAATATGAGTAACCCGAAAGATTTTTACCATAAATTCCTGAGGTCATAAGGAGTAATAAACATACATCGGGGTTTTCGGTGCGGGAATGTTTGACATTAGCCAAAGAGTAGGCATTAACTTAAAAAACAGAATGTACTCTAGCAGGTTTCTACCTAATGAATAATTGATTGAAAAAATCATAGGTATATACAATTTATATGGAATAGCTGACTATTATGTATATATATTGTAGGTACATATACCTATGATTTTCTCAACTATTTAAGATTTGACTTAGCCAGTTTTCATTACATCAGTCATTTTATAAAGTTATTCAACATATATATATATATATATATATATTTTAATTCTGATTAAAACTGGCCAAGTCAAATCTAACCTACTTTAAGATCTCACATTTTTAAATAACAGCAATTGTTATAGGTATCCAATAAAGCAAAGAAATAGAGTTTAATACTTGTTCATAATGTTATTTTGTTCCTATAAATACATATTTGGATTTTGCATAGAACTTGGCACTCATTTAGATCTCCATTCTTTTTGCGGCGAAGCCAAGCCATGCCAGGCGAAGCGAAGGCAGGCCAAGCATAATTTTTGTATTGAACTTGGTTCTCCTTTTTTACATTAATGTTTTTGGTGGGATATCATTACTTTTTGTAAAGAAAACTAGGCACGTATTAAGATAACTAGTTTCAAATATCTGCTTGTAACGGTTCCAACGATACAATTAAAAATTGTATGGGGACCCCCCCCCCCCCCCCTATTTATTAACTTTTTTATTTTTAGATTTTTTCCTACGCTTACACACAATTACCGAGCTGGATTCCAAATTTCATCCTTCTAGGTCATCTGGAAGTAGGTTAGGTTTAGCTACTATATGTCAGTCAGTCAGTCAGTGCTAAAATTTACGACTTTTTGACCTTCATATCTTTATAACCGTTTGAGCTCTAGCTTCATGAAATTTGGGCTTCTAAATGGATATAATTAAACACACGTAGTTTTATGTGTTTACGTTAAAGAGGTTTTGAGTTATAGAAGGGTCAAAAGTGGCAACAAGTGGTACGTGTAATATACACTTTGGCGCTGGCTAGCCAGTTCCTTTGCTTGAACTTGGCTTGACACGCTGCCGCGTGTCTAGATTAATTCATGTAATGACTGATCATAGTGATCATTGTCAACCTCTTCAGTTAAGCAAATAGTTCATAAATATCGGACGTCAAGATTAATATTTGACACTTATTATACCGTGTCTTTGTCTTAGGTAATTATCTGGTTGATAAATTTCGGATATGCAATTGCGTTTTTTAAATACTATATAATAGTCAATACAAACATGCCTCTAAGAAAAAAAGCTCGTATCATAGTGTGTATGCTATTCACAGAGAGGTAGTTATTCAATAGGACTTACGACGGATGCAATTGCATACCTAGATTCAAATATTTTAAAGTTTTAAGTAGAGAACATATTTATGCCATATACGATAAATAAATAATTAGGCATAATATGATATTTTCTCAGACTAACCTATCTGTTTATCTCTACTCTTACTCAAATCGTTCCCGCACCGACAACCCCGATGTATGGTAATAAATGTTATATGAATTTAGGTCAATTTCGCCAATAAAATATTTTTTTTTCGGTTTTTTAAATGCTTTTTCGGTTTTTTAAAAACATAAATGTTATTGTTAAAACTGTCGATTAAAATAAATTAGGACATTTTTTTTCGTAAAAAATAGTTTACGTAAAGTAATCCTTGGCACTTTGATATCTGTCAATAAGAATGTCTAGACTAGACCCCATAAAGGGTGAAATCGCATTCAAAAAAGCGTTTTGCATTGAGTCACAATAAAAAATGTTTTTTATTTAGTTGGTAGTAACTCTGAATCTAGGCCAATTCCAGAAAAGTTTATACGACATTTTAGTCTCCAATTATGATCAGGAATTTATGGTTAAAATCTGTCGGGTTACTCAGATTCACCGTGTATATATATCACTTCAATGTTTTCTTAATTGTTAGTCGTCTTAAGAGAAATGTACAAGTTATTTATTAATTAAAGTACGATAATAATATCACAAACTGAACTTACGAGTGTAAGTATAAGTATTAACTTTATCACTCTTGCAAATACATAGTTTCCTCCTGCTCTGGTGGAAACGCAAGCAGAGCGTGAGTACCTAATAATAGCTAATAGGTTTTAGATATTAAAACTGACGTTTCATTGGAACTCGTTTTTCCTTTTGATTGCCTACATTGTAAACAGACTAAAAACTAACAGTCCACAGCGTCAGTATGTACAGTCGACATCAATGATCTGTTTTTTACACTGTCGTACTTCATTACAACGGAGCAAGGTGCAGGTAAATTGTGTAAGATTGGCCTGTAATTTTAATTTATTACTTTTTTGTATTCAGAGTGATCTTGATAAAATCACCAAACCCAACTGGGTCTGAATACTTCACGTACGGAGTTAAAAAAATGTCGTGCTGAAAAGGCGGAAAGTCTGGCAGGACTCAACTACTAATAAGGACGACCGCTAACTGGCGCGGTTGCACAGAGCGCGCGCCCGCGGCGGATAGAAATCGGGGTAAAATAGTATGAGCAGCGCTAATAAACTCGCTGGCCCAATGTTATATTTTCCGGGTAGTTAAATTTAGACTTACAGTCACTAAGACAATGTTCCAATTTCAATTAGATAAAAGTGGAACATAGAACCCTGTAATATTGGCCCAGCGGCTGGCGAGGGCGCGTGCGATTGATTTTTCATGATTTGTATCCGCGCGCGGGCGCCCGCTCCGTACAACCTCCTAAACGAACTGTACCTACTGTCCCACGTACGATGTACACGTAACGTCACAGAAATCACAGAATATACCCGAGCCCGGCCCGCTTGCTTCAAATTCACAGTCTATCCGCCATTGAAAGCATGTCTCTTTTGCGATGCGCGCTCCTCGCGATAGCGATCGGTAAGTCTTTTATACGCTCGACTATTAAATTCTTCCGAAATCGCAGAATTCCCCTTGTGAAAACATCTTTAAACTTTATGAGTAGGGATTGGAATTTTACATTTTTGAAATTTTATTTAATTCCTGTGAAAGTTTTCCGATTTACCAAGAAGTTTCAAACTCTTTGGAATCATATTTAGGAACTGCAGGTACCTACTGAAATTGAACAATATAATCATTTAGGGGGTGAATCGAACATTTTGTTTCACTTCGTGAAACAAACAGTTTTGTGCCAATTTCTATTTTCAATTAAAACAAAAGAAGATCTCTGTTAAAAACAGAACGAGTTTTAATAAAATAACGTGTATTCCAGACTTTACCCTTATCTACTGAAACGTTCTAACTTCCTGTTCATGATTTCTTTACAATTAACAAGTTGTTTTTCTGTGAAAAATACCTAATTAACTAATCCGGAAAGTGAAAATAATTCTCTCTCCTAATCACAATACGAGTATAGATGTTTTCCTCTGTTTAAATTCTAGCCCATAGCTACAGTAAATATAAATAAATCATACTGAACAAATAAAAACGGGTAAATCACGTTTTTTAAGTCGAATATTGCTCGACATGTTTGTATTCTTCTTCGTCGGTTAGCCAACGCGAATGGCTCATGAAATGAATAAGCTCTTTGTTATGGAGCGAAATTCGGCTAAAACGACGTGAGTTACCCATTTTTATTTACTTAATATGTCTGAGTCTCACGAAAGTTTAGGGTTTATAAATAAATCATTAGGAACTTAAAACGAAAAGAAAGTAAAACAATACGTTACACCAAGTATAGTGGTATTTTTTTAAATGTCAGTATCTTAGTAAGGAGTTCTACTGACAATTCCGACTTCTTAAAAAAATCGTACTATACCTAGTAAAGAAAGTAGACGCAGACAACGGTCTTATCACTAAAATGCGGTCTATTATCTCATACTCTTCTATACTATAATGCAACTGTGCATTAAATTTTCGACACTCTACCATACGAAACAAAACTCCTCAAAAAGCTCAAAGTGTGTTGACGACATTTTATATTAACCCTTTAACGGGCAAGATTGAAAAAATCCTCAATTCGAGCCTCAAGAGTAGAAATTCTGTACAAGAAAAAAATACAAAAAGATGATGTTACAGGTGGTCTTTTTTGAGACTGTTGCCCTATAAAGTGTTTAAGGGTGAGCAACACGCAACTCACGCAAGTGACACCTCTGGACTTGCAGGGTGTGCATAATAGGCTACGGTAGCTACTTACCATCAGACGGGTCGTTTGTGTATCTACCATCTTCATGGTATAAAAATATAGGAATGTTAACTATTATTAATCCCTGAATTTGAATGGATTTGGAAATTAGTTATTCTGTTAAGGCATGCCAAATGTGCCTCAACGTCGCCTTCTCCCTTTATCGCATTATGTGTATATTTCAGTATGGATTTATAACTAACGGGCCCGTAATTACTGGCATCGGCATTCTACTTGCAACCACGCGAAATCACTCAGAATAGGCATGATGATTTTTTTTTAATGTATGGTATCAATCGATTCAATTTTTTGGGAGTATGGATGGTATAGGAAGGATGGAACTCTCTTATAGGAAAACGGTCGAAAAAGTGTCCAGCGGTAAGCACTAAACAATAGTTCCAAATATCTCCAGGTGGCGCTAGGTATAGCTCAGCATTTGAAATGAATTACCAATATTTAATACTTATATGACTTTCCAACTAAAATTAATATTCAGAGTGTTTTTCATCTCCGCAAATAATTATTTTGGATTTAATTTTTTTGAATTTCAAAATTAATTTAATCAAATTTAATATTATTGTGGCGCCATCAGTTTAACGCCTTTTGACGGACACTTTTGTAACATAGAGATTTATATCCTTCCTATACCATCCATAGTTGTGAGGATCAAATGTCTACATATCTAGGTCCAATTGCGTCAAAGCAACACAAAAGTCAGAAATGACATTCAAATTTTAACACTCGCTTTTGTTTCTCAAAACGCTCCTAACAAAATGATATGCAATAGTGACGACACGGTTGCATAGTCGCCTTGTTTAAAGTATGGAAAAATTATGAAATTTCGATTTTGACAGTGAAATATTGCGTTTATGTATATGGTTGCTATACAATTAAATTTTATTGATATGTGAAAAATCGAATGGTGCCATTATTTTATTACATTTCGTACTTTAAAAAGAAACGATTTTTTTTTTAATTTTGAAGCCTGATATATTTTAACCATTTCAATAGATTTTTAAAATGTTCACTTTATTATTATATATTTACTATTTTGCATCTATTCCACTTAATTTTATTACAATTCAGTGTATCATCATATCATCCTTATTTTAAAGTTAAATATAAATACCTACCTACTTTACCTCTGTATGGTAGTTGTTGGTTTATTTATATGATTGTGACATTACTCTTACGATAACGGGATTACGAGTTTATATTTATATGGTGTGAGACAACAATGGCGCCATAAGAAAGCCCACTTTCGCACGGCGTTATATCATGTCTTACGTACCTACCATGGACCTAGGACCGTGGAGACAAAACTGTAATCATAACCCGACAAGTGAGTGTGCCCGAGCCTGCGGGTAATCATGAAATCAGTTTCATCTACACAGGTTTACGTCCATATATTTTCTAGGTCCATGATTAGCAGAACTACCAAGTAAAATAGGTCGCGATTCAAGAGACTTGTATCCGCAAAATCCCTACCATTTGTTGATTGATTTCGAAAATCGGTTTTTGCTGACATCTTGTTCACCACGTAGTAGAAGAAAATAAGGTCGCTATCACTAACTACTTCAAAGACACCACTTTGATTCCCAAACTTATAATTCTGGGGTAACTAACTTAATGGATCCCACCTTGCGGAGTGCAGGGCCAGCTTTAGTATCCATAGTAGCAGAATATGCAGAATCCACCAAGACACATTCACTAATTCAGTTAAAATTACCCCAAAATTCAAAGTTTGGGAATCAAAATGGTTTTTGTGTCGTAGTGATGGCGATACCTTGTTTTCTTCTACTATAAGTACACTGTTTAGTTTACTTATACTGACAATATAAGCTGATGAGGAACGTCAAACCGTCTGTAAGTTTGACGCGGTTTGTTTTACATGGAAAGCTAGCCACGTCAGATATGACACAATAATGAGAGCAACGAAACCTCTTGTCAGTTTGCTATAGTATGCTTATTTCTATATCTGGACATCTGGCAGCTGCAAAGTGGTGGAGTTCAAAGAATGCAAACCACTTCAAGAAAATAAATCCTAGAGTTCTGGGTTTGATGCGATATTATGAGAAATTATATAAATAATGATATTATATCATTGCCAAAAGATTTAGCATGGATGTTAGTTTTTGTTGGGGGAAAGTAGTGCCAAACGACGAATAATGTAATTCCTAGTTTGCCGCCTACAATTTTTGTTTCCGTAATAATACGCAATGTGTTTTAATCTAATGTTAACATATAGGCCCTGTCCTTTTTATCTGAGACAACTTCGGCAGTTTTTACCTATTTTGATATTACTATTATCCAATTCAAAAATTTGGTAGTCTGTCACTCTGACCTCCACCCATTAAAAGCTGCCAGATGCCCGGATCTAGCAATAAGGATAGTATAGCAATATACTATCCTTATTGCTAGATCCGGGAATATAACCAGACAACAACCAGATATAGCAATATAAGCAGACGGGTTTTGTTGCTATTATTATTGTGTCATATCTGACGTGGCCAGCTCTTAGTCCGTTTCCACACGGTGAATCTGTCAGTAACTCGACAGATTTTAACCATAAATTCCTGAGGTCATAAGGAGTAATAAATGTTATATGAATTTAATTCGCCAAAAAAAATAATGTTTTTAGTTGCTTTTTTTCGATTTTTTTAATGCTTTTGAACATAAAAATATAAATGTTATTGGTAAAACTATCGATGAAAATAAATTAGTACATTTTTTTTGTAAAAAATAGTTTACGTAAAGTATTCCTCGGCACTTTGATATCTGTCAATAAAAATGTCTAGATTTAGACCCCATAAAGGGTGAAATCGCTTACAAAAAAAAGCGTTTTGCACTGAGTCACAATAAAAAATGTTTTTTTATTTAATTGGTAGTAACTCTGAAACTAGGGCCAATTCCAGAAAAGTTTATACGACATTTTAGTCTCCAATTATGATCAGGACTTTATACTTAAAATCTGTCGGGATACTCAGATTCACCGTGTATATGATGAAGGCGCATGTCGAATGCAATTGTTAATTGTTGTCATGGTTACGTTTCGTTGAGTCACAGGAACAACAAGGAAATATCTGTCAACAAATATTGTTGACAGATATTTCCTTGTCGTATCACCAATGAGGGTTTCCGCGATTGAGATTTTCACTAGATGGCAGCACCGTGACGACAGGTCTTTTTGGCAGTAGCTGTCAAAATCCACCAATCAAAAAATATATGGTTAAACATGATTGGTGGATTGTGACAGCTAGACCTGTCGCCACGGTGCTGCCATCTAGTGAAAATCTCGATCACGGAAACCCTCATTGTCTAAGATTTAAATAAAAACCGGCCAAGTGCGAGTCGGACTCGCGCACTGAGGGTTCCGTACAAACCTGTAGGTATATAAGTAAAAGTTGACGTAGAAGTTTGATTTTGCTACAGCTAAAAGGTATTATAGACCTGAGTATTTGATATGAATTTCAATTTAATACCTCTACGCGTTTACGAGGAAAAAGGTAGTAAGTTTAAAATTTAAAAAAATATTTTTTGTATCATTTTACTAAAAATGTCTACTTTTCGTAATTTTTCCTTTGTCTGTGCTATATGACATTTCTTCGTGTCAAGTTTCAAGTTTCTGAGTTTACGGGAAGTACCCTTTAGGTTTTGAGTTTCTTGCAAGTACTCAGTTTCAAAATATGCAACTTAAATTGCTATTTCTTTTGATTGCGTTGACATAAAAGTTTGGTTTTGCTACATCTGAAAGGTCCTGTAGCCCTGAGTATTCGACATGAATTTCAATTTAATACCTCTACGCGTTTACGAGGAAAAAGGTAGTAAGTTTAAAATTTAAAAAAATATTTTTTGTATGATTTTACTAAAAATGTCTACTTTTCGTAATTTTTCCTTTGTCTGTGCTATATGACATTTCTTCGTGCCAAGTTTCAAGTTTCTGAGTTTACGGGAAGTACCCTTTAGGTTTTGAGTTTCTTGCAAGTACTCAGTTTCAAAATATGCAACTTAAATTGCTATTTCTTTTGATTGCGTTGACATAAAAGTTTGGTTTTGCTACATCTGAAAGTTCCTATAGCCCTGAGTATTTGAAATGAATTTCAATTTATTACCTCCACGCGTTTACGAGGAAAAAGGTAGTAAGTTTAAAATTTAAAAAAATATTTTTTTGTATGATTTTACTAAAAAATTCTACTTTTTGTAATTTTTCCGTTGTCTATGCTATATGACGTTGCTTCGTGCCAAATTTCAAGTTTCTGAGTTCACGGGAAGTACCCCGTAGGTTTTGCGAGTGCCGAAATACTCTAATATTTGCAGCATAAACGACTGTATCTTTTGATTGCGTTGGCTTTTAAGTTTGATTTTTTCACAGCTCCAAGGGACAATAGACCTGAGTATTTGATATAAATTTCAGCTTGATACCTCCACGCGTTCCTGAGAAAAATGGTCTTGACAGACAGACAGACAGACAGACAGACAGACAGACAGACAGACGGACAACAAAGTGATCCTATAAGGGTTCCGTTTTTTCCTTTCGAGGTACGGAACCCTAAAAAAAGCTAAAAGTCTGTTGTCAATTTATGTCATTATTTCAAATTATTCACGGTTTATAAGGGGTTTGTTTTAAATAATATTAAAAATAACTGTACCGAGTGGTCCGTAAACTATTATTTAGGCTCGTAAATAATTACGACAATGTGCGAAGTTGACGTGAAGCTTGTTGTATAACGAAAAACTGCAATGTTTACAAGTCGTCAACAATTTTGTAGGTAGGAGCTCTATTAATATTTTGATACTATAAGTACTAGTTCTACCATTTGCCTATAACTTTGATTGAGTACGTGAATTTATTAATACCTGAATCTCATAAACAGGACAAGTGTGTAAAGAAACGGATAAACTAGAAGTTCTGGAAAATATCAATACAATCAAAACATTGGAACATAAGAAGTTACTTACTGAAAACCAATATTTAGGACAAATCTGTGGACTGACTGGTCAGTAGTAATTTTATGTAAAAATATAAATAAAAATATTTTCGCGAAACATGTCTATACAGTATGTAAACCAACTAAAACCATCCCTTAAAACAAGTGAACAGGGAACTCAAGTGCATATTTATTAGATTGTTTTTACTTGCTTCTGAGCATGCTTTGGGGAATTTAATTTCTGAGTGTATTTCTCTTGTCGCAGTCGGTTAAAGATCTTTCTAACACCCTGTGAAGCTTGTTTACTTCGTTGACTTCTGTCTGTTTATCTAAACCTACCTACCTTACGTGTGCACAGAAGTCAAAAGTATTTTCTAGTATCAAAACTATTATTCCTGCTACACAAAGTGTTACCAGCCCATGATTTTTTGAATTTCCCACCAAATATTTGGGTAATATTTCAATAGTCAGACTCTAATGTTTATATTTATTCCTTTTCCATTATGGACCAATCATGTTTGTAGAACATGTTGTTACATTTCTTGTAACAAATTGTGCTATATTATCTCATAACTGTCGGACAGAATAACAAGGAATAGTTAATTCAACTATGTACATATTTACTCTTAAAGTTGAGTCGAAGGATGTACGGTCAGCATCAAAAGTAACTACGCAATCGAAGACGTCAAAAGCTCTTATTCCCTTTTAAAAAGGACTTTGACGTCTTCGTTTGCGTAGTTACTTCTGATGCTGACTGTACTCTTTAAATCTGTTCACTTATTTTTCACTTTTGCCACAAGGACACATTTATATTAGTTACTAGACAATAACGACAGATATATGCCTATTGTAGAAAAGCCTTGGCTAATTTGAATATGTCAGTTGGACACGTATTGTCTGTTTAGAAAAACAACTTGTTTTTATATAGTGGGGCCAATAGAGTCGTTATGATAAACCCCGAAAGAACTGTCAAACGGGGCGACTTTAAAATGCAGAACTTTATAAAAATTACGCCAAAGCCCATTACCAAATGAAGTCAATTAAATGGAAAGTAATGCTGATTTCATGACCGTTTTGAATTTACCGAATCGAAGTATTTCATCTATAGTCACCCCATTTTTAACCGTGCCGCTTAACATTTTTATCGCTTTGCAAACGAGTGTTTCCTTCAGATAAACTTCTTGCTTCGCGTATTTATTACACAGGGCCGCGATTCGAAAAATAAACACACACACTGGACTGACACAGCTCCAACCCAACTCAACCCAACTCAACTCAACGCTATAACGACATTGACATTTGCTATTCGAACAGATTTTCATTCAACATTGGTCTCACATTGGTCTCACATTGGTCACACATTGTACCAATGTTGTACCAATGTGAGATCAATGTGTGACCAATGTGAGACCAATATGAGACCAATGTTGAATGAAAATCTGTTCGAATAGCAAATGTCAATGTCGTTATAGCGTTGAGTTGAGTTGGGTTGGAGCTGTGTCTGTCCAGTGTGTGTGTTTATTTTTCGAATCGCGCCCCAGGTATAGGTAGCTATTATAATTATTGCAGGTATCTAATATCTTTAAAATTTGTAAAAAGGACTACTTATCCTAACAAATGTAGGTTTATTACATTTTAATGTATGTATCCCATATTGTAAAAAAATATCTAACCGTCCGACCGGTTTAGAAACGTTCTCCCAAAAAGAAATCATAATGTATTTTGAATGGGCAGCTAATGTCCTTGCACTAATAACCGAAATGCCCTCTCCATCACAAATGATCTGATCATCTGGTATATTTAGAGCTCAAGATTGGTCATTGTTATACGTGTTTGGAGATCGGGCTTACATTGGTTTTCTCATGGGTTCACCATTAAATATCACCTCTGTACGGGTAGGCCGAGAGGATATCAACGTGACTTGATTAAAAAACCGGACAAGTGCGAGTTGGTCTCGCGTCCCATGGGTAACATAAATACATCAGACATTTTTAACAATGTTTTGTTTTTAAGCCTGACTCAGGCTTGACGTAGACTTAACGAAGTACTTTCTGTGTTACTTTCAAAATCATAAGTCCAGCAGTTTATTTCCTAAATTATTAATTAATCTCAATCGGACTACTGGATAGTAGTTTCAGAACAAAATGGCAGTGATAGAAAGACAGACGCACGTGTGATCCTTTTAAGGTACGTAAGTCGGTTATCACACTGATGTGGTTCCCACATGCGGCGACGGTGTGCAAGCGAAAGAGCGCTCTGAATGTGTGTAGCGTTGTCTCGTTCACCGAAGCCGGCCGCGGCCTCAGTGTGAGATACGCGTAACCCTAACAAGTGACGACTTGCTATGTCACGTGGATAAGTTCGTGCAATATACGCCGAGAAGCATTCAAAAGCCGTTTGTTTGGTAGTCTATTCATGAGAGCATTGATCAAAGTTTTTGTATTGCTCTAAAAGCCTGTTTTTTTTTGAGTTCCTTAACTCAAAAGGAAAAACGGAATCCTTTAAAGGATCACTTGCGAAACTGCCCATCTGTCAAAACTCTTCTCAACCACACGTAAAGGTATCAAGATTAATTTAATACCTAACTCTTAAGTATGCTGCCCCTGCAAGCTGCAAAATCCTGAATCCATGAAATCATTTCAATACAAATTTCAATCAAATTCAAAACAGCTCATAGTTAAAAACCTATAGGATGATTTTCCCGTTTAGTCTGTTAACCTAGAATTGTGAAATTTCACATGGAACGTCTGGTACGAGTAGTAAGTAAAGGAATAAATACGAAAACTGTACCTTTTTAGTAGCATCACAAAAACAATTCATTTATCGAAAACAGACAATAAAAGCTTACAAGATGAAAGTACGGAACCTTTGTATGCGGTCCGACTCGCACTTGGCCTGTTTTTTCTAATTTTTTTGTATCCGAACTTCTTTAAACGCACGTGTACGTGTATTACCTTAAATCCACCTGACGCGACTATCTATCACACTGATACGGACCGGTTGGGTGTGCGAGCGAGATAGCGGTGTAATATGTCCCGCAAGTACCCTGCAGATCTCTACATACGATCTGACGATCGCCTTAAGGTAAGGAAGATCAGGCTCTATTGTTAAATTTGCGATTTTATTGATGTGATTGTGCACACTGCACAATCTAAATATATATAACTCAAAGGTGACTGACTGGCCGCGATTCGAAAAATAAGCACACACACTGGACAGGCACAGCTCCAACCCAACTCAACCCAACTCAACTCAACGCTATAACGACATTGACATTTGCTATTCGAACAGATTTTCATACAACATTGGTCTCACATTGGTCTCACATTGGTCTCACATTGGTCTCACATTGGTCACACATTGTACCAATGTTGTATCAATGTTGTACCAATGTGAGACCTATGTGTGACCAATGTGAGACCAATGTTGTATGAAAATCTGTTCGAATAGCAAATGTCAATGTCGTTATAGCGTTGAGTTGAGTTGGGTTGAGTTGGGTTGGAGCTGTGTCTGTCCAGTGTGTGTGCTTATTTTTCGAATCGCGGCCACTGACTGACAGTGATCTATCAACGCACAGTCCAAACCGCTGGTTCTAGAGATTCCAAATTTGGCACGTAGGTTCCTTATAAGAAAGGATTTTTCAAAATTCATCCCCTAAGGGGGTGAAATGGGGGTCCAAAGTTTGTATGGGGTAACAAGATTAGTTAGTCTATTTTATTCGAAACTTCACAGAAGTATTCCTAACAATAAATGAGTAAACACGTGTTGCCAGTTTTTTGAGAATTCAACCCCTAAAAGGGGGAAATGTGGTCAAAAAGTCTGAAAATCAACATGGGTATTGTTTCTATGGTTTATCGGGTCGTTGATTACGAAAACAACAACGATTTTAAAATCCGACGTGGCGGACGTGAAATACCATCTTCCCTGTTAGGGTACAATGGGGTCGAAATGTCTAAATATACATGGGTGTCGTTTTTGTGATTTTTTGGGACGTTAATTAAGAAAATGGCATCGGTGTTGAAATTTAATATTGTGGACATGAAAATTCTTGAAAGTATTTGTGCCAAATTGCAATCTTCTTCTAAATATATAAAAGAAGAAACTAACTGACATATCAACGCACAGCCCAATCCGCTGGTTCTAGAGATTCCAAATGTGGTACGTAGGCTCCTTATAAGGCATAGGGATGCACTTAGAAGTTATTTTTAAAAATTTACCTCCTAAGGGGGGAAATGGGGTTCAAAGTTTGCATGGGATACGAGATTAGTTCAACTATTTTATTCGAAACTTTACAGGAGTATTCCTAACGATAAATGAGAAAACAAGTGTTTCAGCTTTTTTGAGAATTCAACCCATAAGGGGGAAATATGGTGACAAAATTTAAATATCAATATGGGTATTGTTTCTATGGTTTATCGGGTCGCTGATTACGAAATCAACACTTAAGGGGGTGAAATGGGGGTTGATAGTTTGTATGGGGAATTTTTAAACGTTGAACCAATTTAGATGAAACTTGGTATAGAGATAGTTTGTTTACCGGGAAACGACATGGGACAGTTTTTATCTCGAAAATCAATCTTTAAGGGGGTGAAATGGGGGTTGGAGGTTTGTATGGAGATTTTTTTACCGCGAACCGATTTAGATAATTATGTTGTGGATATAGTTTGAGTCCCAGGAAACAATATAGAATATTTTTTAAGCCGAAAATCAATCTTAGAGGGGTAGAAAACATGTTGGTAGTTTGTATGGCGAATTATTAACCGCTGAACAGACGATTGAAATGAAACTTGGTACATATTATATAGATTGAGTCGCGGTAAACAATATAGGATAGTTTTTATCTCGAAAATCAATCCTCTAGGGGGTGAAACGGGGGTTGAAAGTTTGTATGGGAAATTAATAACCGTTGAACCTATTTAGATGATTTGGTATGGAGAATTGGAGATATTTTGCGTTCTGGGGAAGGATATATAATAGTTGTTATCCCAGAAGTCATTGCTTAAGCGGGTAAAAAGGAGGGTGGATTACCAATTCCACGCAAATGAAGTCGCGGGGAAAAGCTTCTATTCAAGAGTAGAAATCTGTATTAATCATAATCTCTCAGTAGTAAGTCGTTGATGGCGTAACAATTAAACAATTATTGCAATAATTTCTTTAAAATAAAAAATGAGGGAACCGCCGTCTTCAAAACGTGGTATACCGAAACCTCCAGAATGTAACGAATATTTTTCCGAAAACCGCTTCTAAATCAGTTCAGCGAAACGCAAGATGATCGCGGACAAACATACATTCCTACATACAAACATACGAGTCTAACTGAGAACCTCCTTTTTTAGTACTTTTAGTACGCGGGCGAAGCCGCGGGAAAAGCTAGTCTATATATATAAATACCTTTGTCCTGTCTGACTGATCCACGCAGAGCCGAAACTACAGAAGCTAGAAAGTTGGAAATTTCAGATCTGGTTACATTTATAACGTGTACAAGTAATAAGAAGCGATTTTGAAAAATTCAACCCCTAAGGGGGTAAAAAGGGGGTTGAAAGTTTGTATGTGTAGGATTTTAAATTTTAAGTTAGAGACTTGGAACTTCGTACGTTCGCTGATATTTATAAAAATATAAAAGTGACTTCAGAGTTTTGGATAATTTCACCCATGGGAGGGTTAAAAAGGGGTTCAAAGTTTGTATGGGGGAAATTAATTTTTTTGAGCTAGAGACTTTTAACGTTGTGGGAAGATAATTTATTAAAATACAATAAAAGTCCTTTCAGCGTTATGGAAAATTCTACCCCTGAGGAGGTAAAAAAGGGGTTGAAAGTTTGTATAGAGATTACATTTTTTTTTGTGACAGACTTGAAATTTCGTTTACAGGCTGCTACCTTAAAAGCAAAAAAACTGATTTCAGCGTTTTTCAAAATTCCACCCCAGATGACTTGAAACGGGGTTGAAAAGTTGGTATTAAAACGAGGCCGTAACAACTGAAGCTAGAAAGTTGTAATTTGCAGGTCGGGTTACATTTCTAACGTGTACAAATAATAAGAAGCGATTATGAATTATTCAATCCCTAAGGGGGTAAAAAGGTGGTTAAAATTTTGTATGTGTAGTAATTTAAATTTTAAGTTAGAGATTTCAGTGTTTTGGATAATTTCACCCCTGAGGGGGTTAAACAGGGGTGCAAAAATTTCGCTCAGGACGACTTCGACACTTTCCTAAACTTGGCACTTTTTTATCTTGTCCTTTTTTTAACTTGCCATTTTTTTGGCTGGTCTCTTTTCCAAACTTGACTCTTTCCTAACTCGTCCCTTTGTAATTTTACTTAGTCTCTTTCTTAAACTTGTCCCTTTCCTAACTCGTCTCTTTTTTGAATTGCCATTTTTTTACTTTGGTCTCTTTTTTAAGCTTGTCTCATTCTTAACTAGCCGCATTTAAACCTTGACTGTTTTAACGCTATAATGATCTTTTCTACTCCACTACTTTAATCGGTCAATTATGTGCAAACGATTGTAAAATCATGTTTTACGCAACTTCAAAAAAGTATATCTTGCCTATTCTTCATTAAGACCCTAGGATTATAATGTGATATCATGCAACTGTCTGAATAACCACTACGTACTGGCTACTTGAGCGATTTGTTTAAAACTTACTTGAAAACTAATCTCAAGATACGTTGATTGCATTGTCTATACATTTTCCATGGCAGTGACATTGTCATTCGTCATAATTGCAATTTGTATTAAACAGTAATTCAAGCGGTGATTTATTGTTCGTGAACGTGAAAAATGTCGAACTTCTCCTTTATTAAAACACAAAGAAACAAAGAATTGCTTCTTTATAAGAAACAAACGTATACTTTTACAAAAAAAAATTTGAATGGATCATCTAGATGGAGATGCACGGAACGTCATGATTGTTCCGCCTCTGTTACATTGAACGAATCGAAAACCAATATTATAAAGGAGTCCTTGCACACCTGTAGCCCAGAGCACAAAATTAGTGTGGACGTGAAAAACTTCGTTTATAATTTAAAGCAAGAGGTTTGTCACAACTTAGGTTCGATACAAGAAATATATGAACAAGAAGTTGAAAAACTAAAAACCACAATTGGTGAAGATTTTATCCATTTAATACCATCGTTTGTTTCTCTGAAAAGCACATTGTATCGAGCCCGTAAGACTTTCCTCGGAACAAATAAGTTGACTTTTAAAAATTTATCAGAAATCAAATTGCCAAAAGACATCACACAAGAATATTTTGTCATAGAAGACGGTGACTCGGACAAAATTTTGATATTTTGCTCGTTGCTAACAAAACAACTAATAGAATCTAACCAATATAATACGTATTATGCTGATGGTACTTTTGAGGCATGCCCTAAGCCTTTTGCCCAACTATACATAATACATCTCGATTTATTCTCCTCCGAAAAATCTGTGAATATAATTCCTGCAATTTTCGCATTTTTGCCGAACAAGACGGAAAGACATACAAACGCTTATTTACATTGCTCAAGAGTCAACTAAATTTTGGTGTCAAGTTGTTCAAGTGTGACTATGAACTTGCTCAAATAAATTCGATTAAAGCTGTCTATCCAGACACAAAAGTAACAGGCTGCTTCCATCATTATAATAAAGCAATATGGAAGAAAGCTAAACTGACTAAACTAAAGAAAACCAAAGGAGGCGTGAAAGTAGCCCGATTATGCTCGTTACTCGCTTTACTGCCAGGTTCTTGCATAAAACGAACTTGGAACGAAATTGTTGCTATTGCCCCGTGTACACAACCATGGTACACTTTCGAAGAATATTTCAATAACTTTTGGATGAACATGGATCCTAATTTATTGAGCTGCTCGGAAGATAACCATAGAACTACAAATTCTGCTGAGGGTTACCATAGGAGGCTGAATACCAAAATCTCAGGAAAACCGAATTTTTATTTTATTTACAGCATCCTAAAAAAGGAGATAAAACACTTCGATAATAAAATCATGCGGAGCATCTACCACAATTTTCCTAAAAACAGGAAAACAAAAGACATAATCTTTGACACAAAATATAATAAACTCCTATGGCTTTTTTAAGGAAAATAATTTTTTTCAAGCTAACTTTAGGTTAAATGAAGATAAAACATATTTCGCACGGTATTACTACCTATAGTGTATAGGAATTATTGTTATGTTTAAGTTACAGAAAGTATTTTAATTTTATTATATTTTGTATGTTGTTATCGAAAGCAGAAGAATAATAGTAGTTTATGTAACTGTTACGTAATAGGGGTCCTTAAAACACGAGTGTGGTTTTATGAAATGAGCCGCAGGCGAATTTCATAATAAGATCACACGAGTGTTTTAAGGCCTAATTACGTACAGTTGCATACACTGCTTTATCTACACTCATATTATATATATTAAATTAATTGTTCGGAAACCATAGAATGACCGCCATTGTACCGTCATGGCCTACTCGATTGTGCCGGCGCTCGCGCGGGACCAATCGAGTTGGCCATGGCGGTAACATTATGTTATCAAATTCGATGTTCCAAATTTGAAACTCATTGCTTAACAATATTTGAGCATGCATAGTTAAAATTACGTTACTGCCGCAGATAAGAAACTTATCATAGTTAAATCGTTTGTTGTAATGCTTGTCATTGTCTACGGTTTTTGAACGCATTTTAGAGTACTTACAGTATGAGTGTAGATAAAATAATTTCTATAGGTATTTGGCACTTTTATTAAAACTTCCCTTGTAGATTATTTGAAGAAAGAAAATTAGAATACTGAAAATAAGATGTTGTGTTGTGCACTAGTGTTGGTACAGTCAGCGTCATATAGTTGGTAGCATCCAAAGTAGTCAAATAGTTCGATGCAACACAGAATTTGTATGGTGTGCCGGCTATTTGTCTACTTTGAATGCTACTAACTATATGACGCTGACCGTAACCGTACTTAGGTGCATCTCACTTTGTCACAGTAAACTTTATGCTCACTCACTCAGCCTATATGAGTCCCACTGCTGTACACAGGCCTACTGTCATGCACAAGAGAGGTCGGGGGTAATCTCCACGCTGGCCCAAAGGTTGGATACTTGTATTTTTTGTTTAGGTGCTAGTTAAGAATGAGACTATCTTGAAAAAGAGACGAGTTAGGAAAGGGACAAGTTCAAGAAAGAGACTAAGTAAAATTACAAAGGGACGAGTTAGGAAAGAGTCAAGTTTGGCAAAGAGACCAGCCAAAAAAATGGCAAGTTAAAAAAAGGACAAGATAAAAAAGTGCCAAGTTTAGGAAAGTGTCGAAGTCGTCCTGAGCGAAAAATTTTATGCGGGAAACTTCTTTCTTTGAGATAGAGACTTCAAACTTTGTAGGAATATTACTTATCAGAGTACAAAAAAAGTGCTTTCAGCGTTTAAAATAATTCCACCCCTGAGGTGATTAAAAAGGGGTGCAAAATTGGTATGGGGGAAATGTTTTTTCTGAATGATTGCTTATTAAAATACAATAAAAGTACTTTCCGCGTTTTGGCAAATTCGACTCCTGAGAGGGTTAAATAGGGGTGCTAAATTGGTATGGCAGAAATTTCTTTTTTTAAACTAGAAATTTTAAACTCTGTGGGAAAATTACTTATTAATACACAATAAAACTAACACTTAAATACTATGTTTGCATGAGGGAAATTACGTTTTTGAGCTAGAGACTTTTAAATTTTTGGGAAGATAACTTATTAAAATACAATAAAAGTCCTTTCAGCGTTATGGAAAATTCTACCCCTGAAGGGGTTAAATAGGGGTGCGAAGGTGCTATTATACGCGGACGAAGTCGCGGGGCGGACAGCTAGTAATTGATATTTGTTTGATTTTCGAACCAGTAACATTAGAACGATGAAAATCTGGTCTTTGACATATCGGTTCAGCTAATTACTTATTAGGTAAGTTTGAATATAGATGTTAAGAATATATTAAATTTAAATTTTATAAAAATTTCATAATGTAACGATTAACTGGATTTTAAATAACTGCGAAAACGAATAGTGGGTTAATGGCCTTGGAATATGGGAAGCTGTGTACTTTTTCTACGAGTGTACAACATAGGCCATTTGACTACATTTTGGCTGTACAATTTCGATTACATAATATATTGTATTCAACGTTTCGACGGCAAGGGCCCGGTGACATCGGCCGTGCGAACGCGGCACGTGATTGATTCATAGATACCAAATATTAAAGATGAAACAGTTGAAAACAGAGTCTGTTACGAATGAAAACATGAATTAGTTATCGTAATAGTAACACAAGTTAACAACTAACACTAACAAGTAACACTAGCGACACCTGTACCTGATGTTTTGAAGCGTACAACACGCATGCGTCTACGCATGTTAATCTCATCATACCCTACAACTCTAGGTTGTATTAGATCAGCTAGAGAGATGGCGCTGAATTCAAATATGGCAGGTGCCCCAGTTTTTGCACTTTTGACCACTTTAAGGAGAGTTTGTCTATTCGAAAGTTTGTTATTTTGTGTCAATAATTGAACAATGCTCTAATTTATTACTTAATGGAAGAACAATTGAGTTTTTACCTGCGTTATCTTTTTTTTAACCACGTGAAGGTCAAGATTTAAATAGTCGTTTTTCTAAAAGTATTGGTAATAACTTAAAGCATTGTTCAATAATGTTTTAGAAAATACCATGCACTTTAATAACACATAAAATAATAATGTTTATCGGAATTTTTTCGGAGTTATGAGCTACACAAATAAAAAAATTACCATTTCTTTGTTAAAACTTTAAGTTTATCCTTTCCTTGGCATTCACTCCCGTTTTTTTTAATGTATTTTTACAGTTGGAGCGGATAAGTAACAGTAATAACAATTAAATAAAAGAAAAAGAATGGCAAATAAACTCAAAACAAAAATGGCCGTTTCTGAAAAAAAAAGAAATGACAGTAAAAAAAAATCTTGGCGATATACCTGTCAACCATGGACCTTTATCCTCTTTGCTGTCAACTAATGTTTTTTTATCGATAATTTTACGTAACTAATCAACCCACTTTGGCCGGTCACTTCTCCCTGGGACAGACTGTACACATGAATACAATAAAGCGAACTAATTGAATGAATGAATGAATAAATGCTTTATTGTTATTGCACACCTCAAAAAAAAAACAGCTGAGATTTTCTACTGAGAAATAAAAAAATACATGATAGAAAGAGGCAAACAACAGGCGGTCTTATCGCTAATGAGCGATCTCTTCCAGACAACTTTTGGGTAAATATTTTGTAAATAATAAATTTTATGGAGTTAAAAATTATGATTATTTACGATATAGCACGTAATTGCCAGGATTTCGTGCTGTAATGTAACTCCACGTGGAAGAATGAACGCAGAACCATAGAAAAAAAAACATTCCACCCACATATATTTTTTTAGAATATGTCCAAGGTACAACAAATGCTAAGAATAGTTGCCATTTAAAAGTTTTAAACTAACCTCATGGCCAAGATAGCTTAGCCAGAATCTAGCCTACACATCATAAATGGCTTGAACATTGTTGGATGAAAGAACACAAGCCAAAAACAAAATCTAAAATGTTTTTTCCTTTTGTAAGTAACTTACTCTCGTGTGAAAAATTATTACTAACTTGATTAAGTTGTTCACAAAAAAGGGTCAACGTGGCAATCACAATATTTTAAAAGTATCAGTAGGTTTCGGGAAAAAGTCGACCGATCTAGGTAAAACTATACAGGGTGGTCCAAACCTTGACGTCAAAAAAATTTTTTTAGATACCTCTCGTCGTGGGCTATCAGAATATACCCCATGTATGTTAGCCGATTTTTCGTAGTTTTCGAGTTATGAATTTTTTAATTTTTAACTTTTGTTAAGAAGTTCCGGGTGAAGCAATTCATTTATTAAAAAAAAACTATGGAACTTTTTGATTTTTTCTTTTTGTAGCACAATCCTTAATAAGCGGCGCAGTTGCAAAAAAAAAATCAGCATCCTCACTTGGCTGAGAGTAAGGAAAAAAAAGACAAAAGTGAAAGTTTTACGTCCACGCATGTCAAGCTTAGATTTGGCGCTTAAATAAAAAAAATACAAACGAAATCAAGGACTTTTGGTTATTTTAGAAACTGCTAGAACCTAAGTTTTTTTAAAGGTAAAAAAAAGTGACACGTAATAGTCATAATTGGACAGAGTCGTCGGTTAATCACACAACACCAACTTGTACGTTTCACTATAATACTAGTTTCCTAACTAGCATTAAATACTTCATAGTATACTTACCCTAGGTGGTTTATATCGGCGGATTTTTTTTCCCAGTATTTTCGCGGATATTACATATGTGGTCAATGATCTTCGCACGTGATTATTACTAGGACAGTAAACAGATTCTTTTTTTGTTTGAAAGAGTATACTTCACAGTTGGTCCCATCGTAACTAGGTCAGGATCTGATGATGGGATCCTGGAGAAATCGAGGGAACTCTTCAACTATTATAGGCACACCTATAGTGATTTAAGTATTTTTTACAGCAGCTCGAGCATTTGCTTTTAGAAAGGTGGATGCTAAGTGAAGTCGATTCTTTTTTGTTCAAAATTATTTTAAAATTGGTATTAACTCTGAAACTAGGCGTATTCCAGAAAAGTTATTTTAGTATCAAAATATGATCAGGAATACACTGTTAAAATCTTTCTAGTTATAAGGGCCCACGGTGTATAATAAAAATACCTAGATATTGTGCGTCTATTTATTGAAAATACTAAAATATTCGATCGTTGACAGAGTGGCAGAAACCTCCAAGGCCACCAGACGTCTTCCTCCTCCACGAACGTGTTATAATATTGTATGAAAATCCATAAAACCATCGTCAACAATTGTCTTATTGAATATTATGAAAGCTCCAACGAAAAACATTCGCTAGTAGTTCGGTCTTCAAAGTCTTATTTCAAGTATTAAAGTCGACGATCAGATTTTTTTAAATACAGTACCGAATCCCTTTCAATACTTAACGTATTTTGATTTCCTTTTTACAAGGTCTTCAAAAATTTAGTAATTTTGGGAAAATAATTAAATCCACAAAATTTTTAAATCTTCGTGAAAATCAAAAAATAATTTATTCCAATGTTACAATTTCAATTATTCCAACGATAAAAACCCTTTTCATTAAATTGCGTTTATAAAACATTTACAAAACCAATGAATGCGTTTCGTTTCGCGGTGAAAAAGAATCCGATACAGCTGTATAAGCTGTAAGCCTGTAAATATGTTTAAAGTTGCTTTTAAAATTTCTCTTTTATTGAAGCACAAGAATTCTTAAGTAAACTTACAATTTCCGTTGCACTAGTTTTAATAAATACAACCTCTATTTCTGTAAACTACGAAGGCCTCTATAACTCTGTATTGTATCTTTTATAACTCGTAGCAAAGAAGTCTCTTTTAGGTTAAAAGAACTTTATTGCTCATAAAGAACAAAAATTCACTTATAATGAGATTAAATTAAGGAAACTACATTTGTATGATTATGTCTAGCTTGTCCATCATCATTAACAAATTGTTTTAACTTCGTTTAATATTTTACTTCATTAGGCAGATACAGATATTGTACAGGCTGTTTGCTCCATCGTTTTCCAAAAAAAAAATGGCGGATTGCTGGGGCCAATTTCTATCACCTTACGCCCTCTAAAAAATTATTGGGCCCACGTATAAAACGTCAGTGTTGTTTTCAAGATTTTTTCTTATCTTATCATGCCTAATCGCTTACGCTCAAGTTTGTGAAAGTTGACCTTATAAGTTTAAAATATTTACAACCGGTAGACCAACCTGTGCGTGGAAAGAAAATGGGGAAGCTGGCAGCAAAAGGGAACAGTGTCAATGTTTGAATCTCGATAACTTGACCGTTGCGTTCGTTACTAAATCGTGAATAAAATGAAGTTTATGAAAGGTTTTATTGAGATAATTGTACATCGTTAGAAAGAACACAAAACACAGTTTTTTTAAAACAGTTTCAAGACCGCTGTCTCTTTAATTTTTTTTTTCATTGCAAATCAAAGTTGACATTTGACTCAATTTTTACACGTTGTAAAACATTTGAGGGCCAATAAAAAAAAATTTGGCGTTACGTGTCAGTAAGTTTGACTTATTCGAGCCGTTCAACGTTACAGATTACGATGCAGTAAAAATTGCATCTTTCTACCACTTACTTTTTTTTTATGAAGTTTAAGCATATCGGCCCTGAAGATTTTTCATAAATTACAAGAAAAACTAAAAAAAAATATACGTGGGCCCAAGAATTTTTTAGAGGGCGTAAGGTGATAGAAAATGACTCCAGCAATCCGCCAATTTTTTTTTCGCAAACGATGGAGCAAACACCCTGTATAACTGTGCTCCCTCGAACAAGATGTTTATCTTTCCGATATCAAGTTCTGTTTGAAAAGTTTGATTTTATCTGTATTTCTTAGGTGGTGTCTGAAATTTCGCTTTGATAATGTTGTTTGTGTGTATTTTATTCGTAAGGATTTTCTTAACAAGGTTACATGTCGTATAAGTATATTTGTTTTATTCCGTATGACATGGAATATGTTTTTAGGCTTCAGTAGTCAACTAGGAACCCTTATAGTTTCGCGATGTCCGTCTGTCCGTCAGTCCGCGGCTTAGCTCAGCGATTGTTATCACTAGAAAACCGAAACTTGTCGTTTGTACGTGTATTCAACACACCCACAAAACGGTTTTTCAAAGACTGCTGATTTTGGCTCCCTCCTATTACTTACACAATATGCATAATTGGTATCGTATTCTAATAATCAGTGATCGGAATAGGTAGTGCCATTTCGGGTGAATGACCTTAAACATTGTAAAGAACATGGATAAGACTTGAGATTCTTCGACTCGTATTTCTCACCGAAATTTTTCTTCAAAACGCAAAACTAAAAAAAAATACATATACATACATAAATACATCATTCATTTTAAATTACTTTCGTTTAACAGTTACAATTAACAATAATACAATCATAAAATAAAACACGAAACATCGACATCATTATTTTAAATGAACATAATTAAATAATTACTTTCTTTGAAATTATAGTAGCAAACCATATTTTTTATCAATATTTTCTATTGTCAATCTATTTTTTTTGACGTCCGATATCTAACTGAAACCACATTTTTCATACTTACGTTAGGCCCACGGTTCTTTAAAACATTTTTTAAACCAAACACAAACTTTATAATTTTCATATCAAATCCCGGGGTTAAAAACTATATCCATAGTAAGCTTACACACCGAAGTCCCGCGAAATGGCACTACCAATTCCGATCACTGCTAATAATGCAAAACTAAGAAAAAAATACGGGAAAATAATGGTCGTCCGGCTGGAATGCCGAATCCCATATAATAAAAAAATATTTTCCCCTCCAAAAAAAATTTCTCCACCATTTCTTAGTCCCAATATGATACCAATTATGCCTTTAAACGGATCACCACTATTTTTGTTACATCCTGTATGTTCTTAACAACATACTTAATCGTTAAATTTAAATAAATTAGTTGAATCTAATGTATGCACTTCATTAAATTTTATTTCCGCATTTGATGCCTAAACGGAAGAGCCAACGCATAATGAAATGTATTTGACACAAATAACATAATAAAAGTTGTCATTGGGACAACACGTGGCCTTATAAATACAGTCAGCAACAAAAGTTGCTACGCGAGTGTTGTGTTCATAATGATCTCGGCACGAGTTTATCGTGAAGAGAATAAGAGTGTGTGGAGGTAACTATGAACACCTCATACCCTGAGCTACTTGTGACGGTGATTGTACATGGTCAACTTCATTCATGACTGCGTTTACATAATTTATGTAAAGCTCTTTGTAGCGCTAGACTAGCCTCCGCATGGGGTTTCGTCCGCGTTGACGTCGTTATACTCGTAGTTATTAAAGTAAAACAAAGGTTATAAAAAAATACGTATTTATAGATTAATCATAGTGGCGGGGAAATAAAAACTTTATAAAGGTAATACTCGTATATACAGCGTGTAATAAAAATGCTTGTGATCCGAGGGCATAATTGGTATCGTTCTTATTTACAAAAACGATGCGTAAGAGCCATGTGCGGCCTGAATATGGATGATAGCTGTGTCCCAAATTTTAAAAAACTTAATTTATTACCTCTGCCATCTCTTTTCATTTTTGAAATAGCTGTATTTGTAAAAACAAACCTTAGCTTATTTAAACAAGTGTCTCAAGTGTTTAAAAGGAATACCCATCGAACTCATAACTTAGTTATAGTATCTCGCAACACCACATTGAAGCGAAAAAGCATGTTCTGCTTAGCTGTTAAGATTTTTAATAAAATACCCTTAGCTTTAAGACTTTTCAGTCTTAAAGCTAAGGGTATTTTATTAAAAATGCAATGGTTTCCCATTGCACTTGTTCAAAAATGACTTAAATAAACTATTAACTTCCAAGTGCTTACTATTCCCTGTCACAATTTTTTTACGATAATTTGATATAAGTAGATTAAGCCTGTATTGACTAATGATAATAAATGTATGTAACAATTATGCCTTTAAAAAAAATCACATTAATATACATGACATTTAATTTTCGTAATTTAATATTAATATAAACGTGTCCTGTAATTTAATTAATTTTTAATTTCAAACTCAGCATGTTTAGTTGTAAATTGGTATATTTATATACCTACTTAACTACCTAGTTTTAAGTTTGAATTTGTATGCCAATCGGCGAAACATAGCGTTCTATTATGTTTTGTACCACCACTGTAACACCTATGTTTACAATAAATGAATTGAATTGAATTGAATTAAAAAAATAACGCGAAAAAAAAATTGGTTTTGTATGGAGGGTCGGTCGGCTGGTAAGACGTGTCCCATACAAAAAACTTCTAGTTTTGCTTAGTTTCAATACGATACCAATTATGGCCTTAATCGTATAACCACTATTATTGTTACAAATGTGTTATACTTGACATATTATAATATTAGTAATTTTATGTGTTGTATGTGTGAAATATCATCTAACAAAATTATAATATGTACAAAAACAATAAAATTAACCTGTACTTACCTTAAAATTACTTTAAAATAAATTACTAAAAACTAAAAGGGTGAAATTATAATGGCGGCAATTCATTTCAGTACTCGGCAGCTGCACTGTCCCATCTAGACCTCGCAGAACTCACTGGATTTTCTTTATCACCTACTTTCCCGCTACTACTAACCCAGGGAAGAAATGCCTATCTATGTTTATCCAGTGACATGTCATACGATAAATAAATAAACACAACCACTATCGAATTCCATACACTTATTATATATGGCCCGATGGTTGACTGGTAGAAAATGCCTTCTGGCATTGTATTTTCTTCTTTAGATGTGCAATAACAAAATAAGTATACCAAGTAAATTCGAGGTCAAAAATAATAATGTTAGACCACCCTTTTTAACTCCCTTGTGAGTAATATCAGCGATAACTGTAACAATTTTCTTTGAGCGTGTGATACGAAAATAAATTTAATGACACTAATCTGTACAGTTTACTCCTATAATTACCTATACCTAGGTACTAATATTTAATATTTAATTCTGTCTAGGTTGCCGAGATTGCGTGTGACCTTGCGCCGGCACATCCATTTAGTGTATAAATTAACATTTGGTCAAGCACGAAATGAGACTTGCAAGGTTTTGGTTCTGTATATATATTGTGGAGAATTGATTGAAGAATATATACTTAATTCGAAGGTCACGGATCCTCACTATACACATAAGCCCTTTCCATAATGGGCCATGTACATTGTACAGTCGCCATCAGATATATCGGAGCGGCCACGGTGGTCACAAACATCTAAACAACATCTATTGTCAAGGCGATAAAATGCATGTCAAGATATTTTGAGTACCTTGGCCGTTCAGATATATTTGTTTGATGGCGACTGTGCGGTCACGGCATTAGTCATTTAGGGTTTACTTTACATTAAAATAGCTTGAACCGTAAATATCTCAACAATTAAGTTTTGTGACTGTTACTAACCAAGCAGATTTCAAATACGTGGGTAATTTTTTTTCTAACAAACTGTCCTACAATTTCCCTCTACTGGACAGAATTGCAACAAAAAAATGAAGCTACCCGCCTACGGAAACCTAGTCCACCACCATTTCTCTAAAACCTTGGTCTGGCTCTAGGTTCAGGCTCTAGGTACAGGTCTAGATACAGCTTAATCTAGGCTAGGCCATACTTTCACCCTTATCAATTACGCCGAGGCTTGACCTACGCGGAAGTGATAAGTATTTAGCGTTAAAAAAATATAATAAACGTGTGTTTTTATACATTTTTGACCAGTTTTGAGTCAATATTCCAACATTTTCACTACAGATAGAATTATAAGGCAAACGACTATCGGTTCTTGAATCTTTTATCACCATTTAGTAGAGCCGGATCTTTAAATAAATGAGCCGATATTTTTTCATGATTATTTAAAATATGGTCTAAAAAAACACTTTTATCGACATTCGAATAGTGTAAATAATCTTACATATACGTAATGTACATATTAGGGTTCCTCTTTGACGTCTCTAAAAACTGTTGAGAGATTTTAATTTTAAAGTAATTAAGACAAAGGTTATGACCAGAAAACCACTTTTTTGGCCTAAAACTGATCGACTTTGATGTCAAATATCCCGAAGGCAATGAATATTGAAGTTAATATAGGATACTATATTGTTTAAAGCCGTTACTGGTAATATGATAAGCTATAAAAATCATTAGAAAACCATGGGAATCAGATCGAAGGTCATTGGCGCCAGAGAGCCCCTTAAGCGACTTTGTATAATTAACGCACATGTAAGGCCCATGGAATTACAGGCGTCAATCGGCTATGGTAACCGCCACCAGACGGGCTGTATACTTGTTCCCACCAAAATAATGGTATTTACTCATACGTATATTTTAAATTAAATTAGCCATGATTTGTAAATGTGCCTACGGAACCCTAGGACATTTCTCTTCAACCTGGATCTAGCTCTAGATCTATCTGAATCTAGGCTAGGCCATAATCTCATCCTTATCAGCGCGGTGTCGAAGCTTATCATTATCTAGTTATGGACACGCCAAGGCTTGACCTCTATGGGCGTGCTATGTAAGTGGTTTTCACGGTTTAAGAGAAATAATATAATTTTTTCTACTCGTCGATTGAATGTAGTTTAGTAATTAATTAAGGTAGTCTTATTTAGTACAAATTTAATGTATTATAAGGACCCATTTGCATGCTGTCAAAAACAGCTAAAAAGGCTAGGACATGTAACTTTTATAACACCTTTTATGTAAAACCCTTTTTATGAGCAAATAAATGATTATGATTATGTTATGATTATAATTCTTGAATACGGATGATGACACATGTTGAATTTTGTTTCTGTAGCAGTTGTATGAAGCAGGAAGTCCCGGGTTCGAATCCTGGTCAGGGCATTTATTTGTGGGTTCATCACGGATATTTGTTCCTGAGTTATGGATCTTTCTATGTATTTAAGTATTTATCTATATTTATCTATTATATATATCGTCGCCTAGTACCTACAACACAAGCCTTATTGAGCTTACTGTGGGACTAGGTTGATTTGTGTAAGATTGTCCCATAATATTTATTTATTTATTAAGTCGAATAGATGCAAAATCATAAATATATCCCAATAAAGTAAAATTTAAAAAAATCTATTGATATGGTTCAAAGATACGAGACTTCAAAATTCTAAAATTTTACGATTTTTTTAAAGTATGAAATTTAAAAAAAAAATGACTCTATTCGATTTCTTACATTTTATCGTAAAATAAATTGTACGGCAACCATATACATTAACGTAATATTTTACAGTCAAAATAGCAATTTCATATTTTTTCCATACTTTAAACGGCGACTATGCAACCGTGACGTCACTGTTGCATATAGTTTTGTTAGGAGCGTTTTGAGAAACAAAAGCGAGTGACAGATTTTGAATCTCAATTTCTGATGTTTGTGTTGCTTTGACGCAATTAGCCCCATATAGACATTTTATCCTTACAACAAAACGAATCGATTGATATCATACATGAAATAAATTCATCATGCCTATTGAGACTTTGAAGACTGAACTAGGTACTGCCGATGCCGCCACAATACAATCCACCGGGAGATTAAAGTAACTAAATTGTATAGTAGGAGCAGGTTGTAAGCAAGTCTCAGCAAGCTCAATATTGGCCTGAACATATAATAATATAAATATAATCGCAACATAATAAAGAACTTTTCAGTCGAGTGCCGTGTTTAGGCCACGAAGCTTCTAACGAGTGCTCAAAATAGGAAAGCCGGTAAGAATTGAGTTTGATAACGCTTAACAACCTGCTATCTCTGTACAATTCAGTAACCTCAATCTCGTCCTCCGTTGTTCTCCTCCAGGAACGTGTTATAAATTATAATATAATAGAAAGTCCATAAGACCATCAAGTAATCCATGAGAACTAACGTATGATGCGGATAAAGAGCGTTTCAGTCTTAGCCGGCACTAAAACAACTTTGTTGATAGTAATATAGTCCGTAGCACTGACACAGATACTTAAATGTCTTATTTACTACAGATAATTTGTGAAACTAATTACAGCGTTTTATTAAGAGGATAGCAGACCACCAAACTTGAAAATACAGTAGAACCCCCTTAATAATACTTAATAAAAAGTAATAGTAGTTTAATAACATTTTCACTTGACTGTGTACCATTAACGGCCAATTTAGCAATCGTCACAAAATTGACGGTCAATGTAAAATCCCATACTTTTTGTCAGTAATGAGACGTTACTGTAACACGACTTAAGTCGTGCTAAGAACAAGTTTAAATAAAAACCGGCCAAGTGCGTGTCGGACCACGCATAGGAGGGTTCCGTTCAATGTAATAAAAACCAAACTAATACCAAAAGGTCGTATCTGATGCCTATGGAAGAAGTTTTTGGAGATAACTCAAAAATGGCTGAACCGATAATGTTCAAAATAATTTTCGTAGAAAGTATATGATAAGGCACATCGCCTCAAATTTTTTCATATTTTTTGGACTTACGGTTCAAAAGTTACCGGGGGGGGGGGCTACACAATTTTTCTGACTTTCGAAGCGATTATTTCAGAAAATATTCACTTAATCACAAAATGGTCAAAGAAACCTCAATGTTATTTTTAAAGACCTATCGATTGATGTGTCACAAGTTGATATTTGGTTAAAAAACCATTTTTTAAATTTAGTTACATCTATGGAGCGCCCCCCTAAAATTTTTTTTTTTTTCAAATTTAACTCCATAATTAAGTAGCGGCATACAAAATACACCTTATGTGTAAATTTTATTCAGATACGTCGTATAGTTTCCGAGCAAAATGGCTGTGACATACGGACGGACAGACATGACGAATCCATAAGGGTTCCGTTTTTTGCCATTTGGCTACGGAACCCTAAAAATGCCCTTTATACGAATTCTCGCATACTCCGCTATTTACGTCAGTTCCAGCAACTTGAGATCGCGCAGGACAGTCCCGGATAATACGCTTTCCCACTAGACGCGTTTTTGTGTAGTGTTTGATGTTTGAATTAAGTAATAGGTGCGGAAAGGTATTTTTAATCAGTAGCATATTCGCATACCATTGCGCGTAATCCTCATTAAATACCTTTTATTAAAATACTTTATGTATTTGTTATTCATGACGTTTGGATAGAGAAAACGCCGTGAGCCCTCTTAACGTAATCACTGGTTATTTTAAGTTATTTGTATACTAACAGTACCTAATTATTATATATATATAATGCTGTTAAACTACTATAATTAGTTACGTGACTTTTTCAACTCGTTGTTTAATTAATATCTTAATAATAAAGCAGAATTTGTATTTAAAATATGTGTCTTATGACTTCCCTTGAACTTCCTTACCTTGCACTTATGTCGTATACCTACCGGTCCTGGCCCATCTCCCATCCCAATACAAACCTATTTAATAATGTGTTCCTAGTGTGTTTCCGGCGTTTTAAAAAGAGTGCCGAAGGAAGGTCATATTTTGAAGATCGCCATACCTTACTCTATCACTAACGAAGAAAAAGAGGGGTATAATATAAGTTTAAGATATCTGTGTGTCTGAGGCATCCTAGCCTTTAAACCAACATCCAAGAAATTTTAACTAAGGAATCCATAGTTCAATCTTTTCACGATTTCATATAATATGTAATAAAAAAGAGGATAATCCTTAAAATACATAGATACATATCGTCTCAATTGGCACACTATTGACGCCCACACATCTATCACACTTCACACACACAAACACACAAAACACACCCTAAGGAAATACGGGAAACTACGTGTATACCGATAGAGCCGAGTTTCCCGATACAACAAACAACATTTAAAAAAACGACGAACCGATTTCAATGTGGGTTTTTTATAGAAAGTCTTGTCCGAGATTGCTTTAGATAAGATAAAGCTTTCCCAACGTAAATTAGAATAATTTACAATGGAAAAGAATGTAAAGAAAACTTATTTGTAGTCTCATCCCTGCTGATCTCTACTATGTAATATAATTGCTTCACGCCTAAACCGTTGAAGCGATTTGGTTATATGTAGGTTTGGAGATAGTTTCAGTCCCTGGGATCTATTGTTTAGTCAAGAATAAAGCCAGCATTTCTTAGACTGTAACACTGCCTACATTTCAAAAATCATCTTTTAAAAAGGTAATTCTATGAAAAATCGGGGGTAGAAGCTAGTTACCTTTAATTTTCTAAATGCATGTGTGTTAAGGTTAGATAGACTTACCTACTCGTACAAGTAAGCAGCGATCAGCCCTCAATAACAAAGTCGAGTCGACCTTGCTGGCTCTAAGTATCCTCATGTTTTTCAATCTCGATTTTTTATTCTGAGCAATGTTTTCCATTAAGTTCATTTCACTCCAGGTATTTCTTTGTTTTCATTGACAGGATAGGTATTCTTAGAAAGTCTGGAAGCATTTGTAATTTGTTACGCTAATGTTATTTATTTGTAATGCCGGCGTACTCGTATTAAGGCCTTCATTGGCCCTGAGTTGGAAATTGAGATGGTGCCTCTGCCAGCTTAAAAAAACAGCGCCCGAACCATTTCGAAGGATTAGGTTTCCGAGTAGACCCAGCATATTATAACTTTTGCATGTTTTTAAAGTGGGGCATTCCGCTCATACAATAGTTTCAAACTATTAGATCCAACATGCTTGAGCCGTGGCAAATAAGGGCATTATTACTAGATATATAATGATTATTTGTACTGACTGGTGAGGACAGTAGAATCAAGGGTACCAAAACCTTTAAAAGCTTTAATATATAGATTATACAACAATCATCAACATCTTCAGCCTTTTATCGCCCACTGCTGGTGCTGAGGTCTTTTTGCAGGTATATACAATTTGTCATGGATTTGAGCCAATCTCATCCATAAGTGACCTACAATGCAGCAACCTTTCGAATGTCATTTACTCGTCAAGCTAACGGACACTAGTAGGGGCTTTCTTTCATCTAAATGTGGCCACATTTTGTCAATCCGCCTGTTTACACTTGCATAGCATGTGTTACAGTCTAAACGAAGGCCGCAAAAACATGTGACACGCTCTTATTTGTAGGGTCATAAAAGCTAGTCACATATTTTTGCGGCCATCGTGTATTAAGATACTATTGCCGGTGAATGTACTGATGTGGAAGTTGCAGAAAGTGTCAAAAAAGTTGGAAATGTTCTCGGAAATTTCTAGAAACATTGACAAGTAATACGTATAGTAAATTTAAATGTAAGAAACGGAATTTTTTAGGCCCCACTTAAAATTATGAAAATTTCAGAATTTTTCCATGAAAAATTATGCAAATTTGGATAGTTTCCGTCGGCAAGCATTTCATAGTAGACTAGATGGCATCTTGTCATAAATATATGCTTGTTTGTAACCTTGTACATAGTACCATAGGTACTTTGTCTGACTACGTTGACACTAAAAGTCCAATTCAGATGTCATAACGTCCGTTTTGAGAAGCTGTCACGAGACCGATCAAATTTCAACCTTAATGATAATGACTAAACAAAAGGTTGCTTGGTTGGATGACGTCATTATGTGTATGTTGTTTTAAATTTAGGTTAGTCATGAAAATTAGTCACTAATATGTAGTTGTTAATAACCAACGTCAGTGTGCACTTTGTCCGCGTAGTAGTTGTATACCAAAATATCGCAATACGCGTTCCTAACCAATATAATATACATACCTTTTTTTTCTTTTTTTTTCGCCTTTAAAGTATTTGGTTTATGGTTTATTTGAATAATAGTAAAGCTATATAATTCAATTGAATGTGTTCAATTCAATTTAATATTCATACTTACTTATACATACATACATAATAAACAGTGTGTTTTTTTTAAGTGGGACAGTATGGGGAAATCCTAAAGTATAGGAGATACATACATGGAAACTGCCTTAGGAAACATTAGGTATTTTTTTGAGAAAAAAAAATTGGTATAGTCAAAATTTTGGTCAAGTGTGAGTTGTCCCTAAAAATTAATAATATTGATGAATTTTTTTTTGACGCAGATCTACTCAGTTTCATGAGAGGATCATTTTATTGTATCGGAAGAAAAAAATCGGAACTGCAGAAGTTAGGTAAATTTACTAAAATAATTTCACATGTTCAATATGGCTTCCCTCTTGCCGAATGCAGGAACGCGTTTCAGAATACCTCTAGTAGCTTTAGACAAGGCGTTATGATGCATGTTGTTCAAATGATAATGAACTGCGTCTTTTAGCTCTTGTACCGTGTTGTAAGTATCTTCATAAATTCGACCTTTAATGTAACCCCAAATGAAAAAATCCATCGGCGTTAAATCGGGTGAACGTGGTACGTTCACCCGATTTAACGCCATTTAATAGGACCATTTGGGCCCATATTAATCTCATATCATTTAATCCTTTTTAAATCAAATAAAGTGTTCCGAATTCAAATGTCATATTCGAATATGCAATACTTTTTTTAGGGTTCCGTAGCCAAATGGCAAAAAACGGAACCCTTATGGATTCGTCATGTCTGTCTGTCTGTCCGTCCGTATGTCACAGGCATTTTACTCGGAAACTATACGACGTATCTGAATAAAATTTACACATAAGGTTTATTTTGTATGCAGCTACTTAGTTATGTAGTTAAATTTGAAACAAAATATATTTTTAGGGGGGCGCTCCATACAGGTAACTAAATTAAAAAAAAAATTAACCAAATATCAACATGTGACACATCAATCGATAGGTCTTTCAAAATAACATTGAGGTTTCTTTGACTATTTTGTGATTAAGTGAATATTTTCTGAAATAATCGCTTCGAAAGTCAGAAAAGTTGTGTAAGTTCAAAAAATATGAAAAAATTTGAAGAGATGCGCCTTATCATATACTTTCTACGAAAATTGTTTTGAACATTATCGGTTCAGCCATTTTTGAGTTATCTCCAAAAAACTTCTTCCATAGGCATCAGATACGACCTTCGCGCGGGCATGATTCATACATAGGCCTGTCCGTACCTTCAATGGAATAAGAACCAAACTAATACCAAGTTTGGTTCTTATTCCATTGAAGGTACGGACAGGCCTATGAATCATGCCCGCGCGAGCGAGTTATATACCTACGTTTTGCGCCTCCCTCGAGGGAGCTAAAGTCAGTGGGCTACCAACGCGCTCACTGAACGCACGTCGTACCGCGCGCGACGCTACTCGGAATTCAGAACAAATTCATCACGAAAAAAAATAATTTATTGCGATATGGTTGGATGTAAAAATAGCAAAGCTAATAAAAACTTATCGTTTTTCGCTCTGCCGACGGATGGGGAAAGGTACAAACTTTTTTTTTATACCACGTTGGTGGCAAACAAGCATACGGCCCGCCTGATGGTAAGCAGCTACCGTAACCTATGGTCGCCTGCAACTCCAAAGGAGTGACATGCGCGTTGCCGACGCTTTACAAAAAAGGAGGATTCACTTATGTTATAATAATAATAGACATGTTATCTTTATTAATCTCTCAAATAACTATGATGATATTGCTAAAAGGCGATTAGAATAAGATTGATATAGCTGTCAATCCATATTAATTTTGACAGTGTGTGGCAAATCTGTCAAGATTAATCATACTCTCATCGCGGCAACAAAATATCAATCAATATTACTCATGTAACTATAATTGTTATGCACCATGCGAACCACTTAAACACTGAATCAATGCAAAATACCTATTTCCTTAACTATAAAACATTTCCAAACATAGGCTAGGCGACCCTAGCGATTGTGCGGGTGCGCGGGAGGTGCGGGGTGCCGCGCGTTGAAGGTCGCTCCATTGTATTATTGCGTAGGTACGTAAACCGTAGGTATTTGCTTTTTCTATGAGTGATTCATATCTGTTCGTAAGAACTATTATATAATCTGTGGTACGAAACCCTCCTATGCGTGGTCCGACACGCACTTGGCCGGTTTTTTTAATATAAACCTTGCAGTGTACCTAGGCGACACAGGTTGTAATAATGAAAACGATTTTCTTAAATTTGACTTACTTCTACTATTCCGATTTTTTTCTTTCCATACAATAAAATTATCCTCTCATAAAACTGAGTATATCTGCGTCAAAAAAAATTCATCAATATTATTAATTTTTAGGGACAACTCAAACTTGACCAAAATTTTGACTATACCAATTTTTTTTTCTCAAAAAAATACCTAATGTTTCCTAAGGCAGTTTCCCTGTATAACCTATACTTTAGGATGTCCCCATACTGTCCCACTTAAAAAAAACACACTGTATACTTCATTTTTTTCCCTTTACCCACTTTGAAATGAAATGATTTCTTAGTTTATTTTCAGACAACTAGATACCCATAGATAAAATAGTAAATACCTTAAGACGAGCATACATATCATAATACGTACTATTAACTAAAGCTATGGTCTAAGAGCTGGTAACGTCAGATATGACAATAATGAGAGCAACGAAACCCGTCTGGTTTGATTGCTATACTATCCTTATTGCAAGATCCGGGCATCTGTCAGCTTTTAATGGGTGGAGGTCAGAGTAACAGACTAGCAAATTTTTTGAAATGGAAAATAGTAATACCAAAATAGGTGAAAACTGCCGAAGTTGTCTCAAATATAAAGGATAGGGCCCATATTTTAATATTAGAACAAAAAACATTGCGTATTATTTTGAAAAAAGAAACAGTAGGCGATAAACTATGAATTACACGTTTTGGACTACTTTCCCCCATCAGAAAGTTTTGGCAATTATATTGAAAACGTTCCCGATATAACTAAATTATGGCTATGAAAGATAGCTAGAACCGAACTGATTCCATGAATTCCTTGAACCAATTTTGCTACGTAAAAATTAAAATTGTACTAGCAGATTACGTACTAGTACGAAACCTTAAAAGAGGTTTCCCGTTCACAACTTATTCAATTTTAACCCTTTACTTATGACACGATTTCATTGAGTTCACTTGACGAATCTCTGACGACAACCTTTAGCGCGTATAAAAACTATTGTCAGCATTTAGTACGTACTACGTAGGTACTCGTATAAACTGATGGATCCTCTGTAGGAATAATAAATAGTTGAAGAGAAGTTAATTTGTATGGACGAAAGACCTTACATTTCATCTATACAAAGCTCAGTCATTCAGAAAGTGCGAGAAATAAATCGGTTAAATGTAAAATAAACCGAACCGACGTCGGAGTTGTTTACATCATTTTCGTATGACAATTCGTCTAATTGCGGCTAAAACAAGGAAGTGCAGAATCATTTTAGCCGAGCCTATTTTGGATTACGTGGATAAGTACACCACAGCTTACTTAAGACTGGAAGCGACTCTATTTTAAATTTCCGTTCCTATTTACTTAAACATTATAAAAATATAGATATTAATATTGAACTTGTCACAATGACATGTTGCACTTGTAATTTCTTACGCAAGTGCGACAGTGCGGCAAAATTTTGTTCGCGCTCGTCTAGGCGCACAAACGGGTAGTTCATCCTCACACACACTGTATACACTCACAGTATTTTTAGGGTTCCGTACCTCGAAACGAAAAAACGGAACCCTTATAGGATCACTTTGTTGTCCGTCTGTCTGTCTGTCTGTCTGTCTGTCTGTCTGTCAAGACAATTTTTCTCAGGAACGCGTGGAGGTATCAAGCTGAAACTTATATATCAAGCTTAAAAGCCGACGCAATCAAAAGATACAGTCGTTTATGCTGCCAATTTTACAGTTTTCGGCACTCGCAAAACCTACGGGGTACTTCCCGTGAACTCAGAAACTTGAAATTTGGCACGAACCAACGTCATATAGCATAGACAATGGAAAAATTACAAAAAGTTGACATTTTTAGTAAAATCATACAATAAAATATTTTTTTGATTTTAAACTTTCTACCTTTTTCCTCGTAAACGCGTGGAGGTATATACGTATTACCTTTAAGCTGTAAAGGTTTGTCCCGACCCTCGGTGCGCGAGTCCGACTCGCACTTGGCCGGTTTTTTTGATCATATACCTACTTGTTTTGTGCAATAAATTGTTTTACTACTGATAACAGTGATGTGATGATACACTGATTTAATGCCAGGTAGCTCTGATTGATGGCAGCGGACACCACAGTCCTACATCTATAAGATTTTTTGTTATTAACCAAAAAAACCTTATGTATTCATTCCATAGCATTTTAACGGCCTCCTAGCCTAGTTGGTAGTGACCCTGCCTATGAAGCCGGAGGTCCCGGGTTCGAATCCTGGTCAGGGCATTTATTTGTGTGTTGATCCCGGATATTTGTTCCTGAGTTATGGATGTCATCTATGTAATTTATGTATTTATCTATATCTATCTATTATATATATCGTCGCTTAGTACCCACAACACAAGCCTTATTGAGCTTACTGTGTGGGACTAGGTTGATTTGTGTAAGTGTCCCATAATATTAAAAATATATATGTATATATTAAAATAGCAGGGACTACTCGCAGCCAAATTTCGCTTTCCAAAGCAGGTACTTTAATCAATGTTTATTAATGTAATTAATACCTTAGGTATTTATGTTGTTGCTGACCATTGACAAATAAATATTTCTTTATTTATTTATATCCAGCACATATCAGCTTTGGAAAGCACCACAATGAAACATGTCGCAGCGCACACTCGTATGTCGCTGTCCCTTCCAGTACCTCTACCACGAGTCATGCAAATAAGCCCAATTCGAGATTCGTTCACGAATTCGTAAATTATTTGTATGGAGAATTTGTGCAGAGCCTCTAGCGGTCACTTATAGAACTAAAAATTACTGCCATACCATAAGTTAAATTATCGTTTATGCAATTCGCTCACGACAGTTCGATTGCTTGTTTCGTGTCGTAGATTTCAATACTGTAGAAAGTGACGTGACGTGACAAACGTCACATCCTTCACACCAACCGAAACAGATTGTAGGTAAGCCAAAAAGGTTTTACTTCCTAAGTACATTTTATCTGAAGGTTTAGAAATAGTTTAGAACTGTAGACAATTATATCAGCAGTGAACAATAATAAGCATAGACACCGTACTAGCTCTGAAAAATTACCATACTTTTTGTGGGTGTTTAATATGCTTGCTAGGCCGTAAACCAGGAATAATTTCCGTTGGTCATCGTGTCCCAAGCGGTAAATTTTAAGTGGTTAAGGGCGGTAAATAATCAAGCTTCGTGATGGTCAGCTGCCGTTCCTTGAGTGGGTTGAGGAACAGCAGCCATTTTCTCATATAAAATATATATAAAATAAAATGACCATCACGTCCCAGTTGAAACAGGAAATTTACTCGTATATGCTATTACAAATAAAATAAAAATCATCAGACGGCTGTATAGCACTGAAAAAACCGTAAACTAGTTACATGAATATATGGTATTTAGGGTATCAGCAGACGGTTTTTCTACCTCAAATCAGCCGGCTGACGATTTTCCTGATAATAAGAGCATCAAAACCGCTGACCAACGCGAGTCATCATTATACTTCGTCCTTAACCACTTTGTTTCTGGCTTACGGTTCATGCCAGCGGAGCCGGGAAATACAAGCTATGACAGTAAGCCTTTTTTTACCTGATTTAAGAGGCCTTATTCCCAAAACGCGCGAATTTCTTAAAATGCTTCATTTTCTTCGAAGGCTATGGCTAAAGTACTTAGTTTTTTTAAATCTACTATTGATGCATATAATAGTTCATTTCTTTATCTAGACGGCAATCGGAGCAAATTTTACATTTTAACGAGTAAAACATGAAAAAAATTGGTCGTCTTGGAAGGCCTTTCCGGATTTTCCAGTTAGATGTACCGTTCATTTCCAAATAACGCAAAAAAGGGTAACAATTTTTATTCAACTTGAATAAAATTCAATTGAGTATATCATGTCTGAGACGGCCATGGAAATAAATATCGAAGATTCATCTTGGATAATAGACAAAATACCTCCTAATTATATGCCAGTTTTTTGTGGAAACACGTTTACATTTAATTTTTTCCACGAAAAGTCTATAAATATTTTGCCCTAAAAAGATTACCAGAGGAAAGTTAAACTATATTTCTATCACGATAAAAAATATCATTACTATAGTGGTACGTTTATATTAAGTATGAATTTTTAAAAATGACCTATAAATCACACTTCACAGGACACTTTCTGTAAAAATCGTATTTTTGGGTTCTTAATAATAATAAGTATGGTTCAAAAGTATTTTTCAACCGACTTCAAGATTTCGAAGGAGGAGGTTATCAATTCGTCGGGATCTTTGTTTTTGCATTTTTTTTTATGTATGTTCACCGATTATTCGAAGATGGCTGGACCGATTTGGAAAATTCTTTTTTTGTTTGAAAGCGTATACTTCACAGTTGGTCCCATTGTAACCATGTCAGGATCTCATGACGGGATCCTGGAGAAATCGAGGGAACTCTTCAACTATTATAGGCACACCTATGGTGATTTGAGTATTTTTTACAGCAGATCGAGCATTTGGTGTTGGAAAGGTGGATGCTTAGTGAAGTCGGTTCTTTTTTGTTTAAAATTATTTGTATTACTAATACTTCAAACTATCTTATAGACAGCATTTTATGCGGCTTTTTTCATTAATATAGTTTTTCGACCTTTTAGGGAATAAGGAGCCTTAAACGCGCGTGACCTTTAACGCATAAAATGTTATCAACCGACTTCAAGATTTCGAAGGAGGAGGTTCTCAATTCGTCAGGATCTTTATTTTTACTATTTTTTCATAATCATCACCGATTGCAACTTTTTTTTAAACAGGGAAATTACGTTTTTCGTCATAAATATTCAAAGCTAGGAAAAGGGGTGAAAACTGTCAGTACTTCATCCATCCATCCATATATTTATTTCGTCGTAGGATATAGGATTACATAAGAAAACCAAATTGATGAAATGTCAAATGTACAAATAACACTACTAGTTTAAAACGTCCTAGAACTACGACCATATGTAGTGTTAGGCGATTCTTAATTTATTTGGTTATTTTGTCAACATGACAGTTCGACTTTTAGAGATCATAGTGGATCATAGGTTTATTTCTTATTATTTAGGTCTATTGTATAATCACAAAAGGATAAGTACCCTTTCAGTATATTGTTGATTCTCTAAAACACATCCCACCTCCGTCGACGCCGACACGTTGGCGAAGTCCTTTATTTACCAGTAAACAAGCCGGAGCGGCGCCCGACATCCGAAATCACTACAAGACTATTAAATATAGTTGTCGTTCGTCTAACTATTGTTGGTGTCGAGGCAATCGATCCCTGAAGCAAGGGGCACATGGGCAGCCTCACGACCTAACAAACGCACAAGGGAAGCTAACGATGCTGCAGCAAGCCGCCGGTTTTCATACATAACACAACGCAGGATTGCGGCTTTGCCGCTTCTTGCATAATTATGGTTTTATTTATAAGTTACATGTACGAGTAATTGTTAGTAGTACTTATGAGTTTCTAGTATGTGACAATGTTACTTTAAAAGGATATTTCGCAATAAATAAATCTTTAATATAATTATGTACATTATTATTTCAAAGTGCCCTGTATAAATCTGGATGTTTTTTAAGTTAGCACTATTTTATAGAACTTGGATGCAAAGATTCGTAGACTCCGGCTTGTAACGCAGTTGTTACTTCTGAATATAAAATAATACACCTTCCTGGGATAAATAGTTTGCCTTGCCAGTGATAAGTTATCGGCTACAGCCATGTGTAGCAAACAATCATAAATGAATGATGCACAAAAACCTGTAAAAGATGTTTCAATATTAATTGTTATTTTTCACAGTTTCATTGTAATTATTATGATTGAAAATTAAAGTGGTTATTACACTTACAACTATCATATCAAATTTCAACTACTTACCATTCATTTTAGGTTAGAGTTGGTATTTTTGTGTCGAATTAAAAACAGATTAATTGAATATACATAAATCTCACAAACATTCAGCAGTTCTTGGGCCTAGATTTCTTTTTTAAAATTATTCTTATTGAAGTGTTGATGTGGATCTTTCTATTTCTCATATCGGCTTGAAATTTACCATTTCGTTTTCCAGTTCCAGTCATCATACTATGCAGTCTTATTAACAAATTATGCTTAATATAAGGCTTTGTCGATATTATTTCGTCAACTAATAATATATAAATATAACACAATAAATACGAATGGTTTTCACTTTCACCATGTTTTAGAGGTACTGTACCTCTACCACGAGTCATGTAGAAAATTCTGAATATTTTTCTATAGGCGTTAACGAATAATCGGGCTTCGAATCGTTTTCCTTCGGTATCGACAGCAAGAAATTCGAAATCTCTATGCTGACATACATCCGTCTCATAGGTAGAACGAGACGGATGTAGTCAGTACAGATTGTTATCGATAGGTTTTATTAAAACGCTACCATAAGACACTAACTTGACATACGTCACCGAAAAATACCGTATCGACTGTAGAAAACTCTTTCACTATCAAATTATAAGGTGAGATGTAAAAACATGGTGAAAGTGAAAACCATTCGTATTTATTGTGTTATATTTATGTATTATTAGTTGACGAAATAATATCGACAAAGCCTTATATTAAGCATAATTTGTTAATAAGACTGCATAGTATGATGACTGGAACTGGAAAACGAAATGGTAAATTTCAAGCCGATATGAGAAATAGAAAGATCCACATCAACACTTCAATAAGAATAATTTTAAAAAAGAAATCTAGGCCCAAGAACTGCTGAATGTTTGTGAGATTTATGTATATTCAATTAATCTGTTTTTAATTCGACACAAAAATACCAACTCTAACCTAAAATGAATGGTAAGTAGTTGAAATTTGATATGATAGTTGTAAGTGTTATAACCACTTTAATTTTCAATCATAATAATTACAATGAAACTGTGAAAAATAACAATTAATATTGAAACATCTTTTACAGGTTTTTGTGCATCATTCATTTATGATTGTTTGCTACACATGGCTGTAGCCGATAACTTATCACTGGCAAGGCAAACTATTTATCCCAGGAAGGTGTATTATTTTATATTCAGAAGTAACAACTGCGTTACAAGCCGGAGTCTACGAATCTTTGCATCCAAGTTCTATAAAATAGTGCTAACTTAAAAAACATCCAGATTTATACAGGGCACTTTGAAATAATAATGTACATAATTATATTAAAGATTTATTTATTGCGAAATATCCTTTTAAAGTAACATTGTCACATACTAGAAACTCATAAGTACTACTAACAATTACTCGTACATGTATCTTATAAATAAAACCATAATTATGCAAGAAGCGGCAAAGTCGCAATCCTGCGTTGTGTTATGTATGAAAACCGGCGGCTTGCTGCAGCATCGTTAGCTTCCCTTGTGCGTTTGTTAGGTCGTGAGGCTGCCCATGTGCCCCTTGCTTCAGGGATCGATTGCCTCGACACCAACAATAGTTAGACGAACGACAACTATATTTAATAGTCTTGTAGTGATTTCGGATGTCGGGCGCCGCTCCAGCTTGTTTGCTGGTAAATAAAGGACTTCGCCAACGTGTCGGCGTCGACGGAGGTGGGATGTGTTTTAGAGAATCAACAATATCCTGAAAGGGTACTTATCCTTTTGTGATTATACAATAGACCTAAATAATAAGAAATAAACCTATGATCCACTATGATCTCTAAAAGTCGAACTGTCATGTTGACAAAATAACCAAATAAATTAAGAATCGCCTAACACTACATATGGTCGTAGTTCTAGGACGTTTTAAACTAGTAGTGTTATTTGTACATTTGACATTTCATCAATTTGGTTTTCTTATGTAATCCTATATCCTACGACGAAATAAATATATGGATGGATGGATGAAGTACTGACAGTTTTCACCCCTTTTCCTAGCTTTGAATATGTATGACGAAAAACGTAATTTCCCTGTTTAAAAAAAAGTTGCAATCGGTGATGATTATGACAAAATAGTAAAAATAAAGATCCTGACGAATTGAGAACCTCCTCCTTCGAAATCTTGAAGTCGGTTGATAACATTTTATGCGTTAAAGGTCACGCGCGTTTAAGGCTCCTTATTCCCTAAAAGGTCGAAAAACTATATTAATGAAAAAAGCCGCATAAAATGCTATCTATAAGATAGTTTGAAGTATTAGTAATACAAATAATTTTAAACAAAAAAGAACCGACTTCACTAAGCATCCACCTTTCCAACACCAAATGCTCGATCTGCTGTAAAAAATACTCAAATCACCATAGGTGTGCCTATAATAGTTGAAGAGTTCCCTCGATTTCTCCAGGATCCCATCATGAGATCCTGACATGGTTACAATGGGACCAACTGTGAAGTATACGCTTTCAAACAAAAAAAGAATTTTCCAAATCGGTCCAGCCATCTTCGAATAATCGGTGAACATACATAAAAAAAATGCAAAAACAAAGATCCCGACGAATTGATAACCTCCTCCTTCGAAATCTTGAAGTCGGTTGAAAAATACTTTTGAACCATACTTATTATTATTAAGAACCCAAAAATACGATTTTTACAGAAAGTGTCCTGTGAAGTGTGATTTATAGGTCATTTTTAAAAATTCATACTGAATTTAAACGTACCACTATAGTAATGATATTTTTTATCGTGATAGAAATATAGTTTAACTTTCCTCTGGTAATCTTTTTAGGGCAAAATATTTATAGACTTTTCGTGGAAAAAATTAAATGTAAACGTGTTTCCACAAAAAACTGGCATATAATTAGGAGGTATTTTGTCTATTATCCAAGATGAATCTTCGATATTTATTTCCATGGCCGTCTCAGACATGATATACTCAATTGAATTTTATTCAAGTTGAATAAAAATTGTTACCCTTTTTTGCGTTATTTGGAAATGAACGGTACATCTAACTGGAAAATCCGGAAAGGCCTTCCAAGACGACCAATTTTTTTCATGTTTTACTCGTTAAAATGTAATATTTGCTCCGATTGCCGTCTAGATAAAGAAATGAACTATTATATGCATCAATAGTTGATTTAAAAAAACTAAGTACTTTAGCCATAGCCTTCGAAGAAAATGAAGCATTTTAAGAAATTCGCGCGTTTTGGGAATAAGGCCTCTTAAATCAGGTAAAAAAAGGCTTACTGTCATAGCTTGTATTTCCCGGCTCCGCTGGCATGAACCGTAAGCCAGAAACAAAGTGGTTAAGGACGAAGTATAATGATGACTCGCGTAGGTCAGCTGTTTTGATGCTCTTATTATCAGGAAAATCGTCAGCCGGCTGATTTGAGGTAGAAAAACCGTCTGCTGATACCCTAAATACCATATATTCATGTAACTAGTTTACGGTTTTTTCAGTGCTATACAGCCGTCTGATGATTTTTATTTTATTTGTAATAGCATATACGAGTAAATTTCCTGTTTCAACTGGGACGTGATGGTCATTTTATTTTATATATATTTTATATGAGAAAATGGCTGCTGTTCCTCAACCCACTCAAGGAACGGCAGCTGACCATCACGAAGCTTGATTATTTACCGCCCTTAACCACTTAAAATTTACCGCTTGGGACACGATGACCAACGGAAATTATTCCTGGTTTACGGCCTAGCAAGCATATTAAACACCCACAAAAAGTATGGTAATTTTTCAGAGCTAGTACGGTGTCTATGCTTATTATTGTTCACTGCTGATATAATTGTCTACAGTTCTAAACTATTTCTAAACCTTCAGATAAAATGTACTTAGGAAGTAAAACCTTTTTGGCTTACCTACAATCTGTTTCGGTTGGTGTGAAGGATGTGACGTTTGTCACGTCACGTCACTTTCTACAGTATTGAAATCTACGACACGAAACAAGCAATCGAACTGTCGTGAGCGAATTGCATAAACGATAATTTAACTTATGGTATGACAGTAATTTTTAGTTCTATAAGTGACCGCTAGAGGCTCTGCACAAATTCTCCATACAAATAATTTACGAATTCGTGAACGAATCTCGAATTGGGCTTATTTGCATGACTCGTGGTAGAGGTACTGTACCTCTACCACGAGTCATTACAGAAAATTCTGAAACCTTTCTGCAGTCGTTAACGAATCAACGGGCTTCGAATAGTTTTCCTTCGGTATCGACAGCAAGAAATTCGAAATCTCTATGCTGACATACATCCGTCTCATAGGTAGAACGAGACGGATGTAGTCAGTGCAGTTTGTTATCGATAGGTTTTATTAAAACGCTACCATAAGCATGAAGTTAAATACAATCTGGAGATCATACTTCGACCACAAAGTGAGGCCGAAAGAGAGGGTAATGTGGGGGGCTGCGTCTCATTCTAAGTAGGGTGACCATATGTACTATGATGTATGTGGGATTGGGATAGTATGAAGATAAATATAAAATATGCTTGTCGTCTAGTAAGTATTGTCCAGAAAGAGAAGTCTCATAGTTCATATGGGAACTTATACATTCTACTGGCTTAAGGAGCTGGCCACTTCAGCTACGTTGGCGCAATAATGGGAGCAGAGAACCCCTCTAATTACTTTACTATTTTAAACTTATTGCTAGATCCAGGCATCTGGCAGCTATTTATCGGAGGACGTCAGAGTGACAGACCAGCAAAATATTTCAGTTAATAGGTAAAAACAGTCGAAGCCTATCGCTAATATAATAACAAAAAAGTAAAAACATTGCGTATAGCTACGGAAAAAAAACAGTAGGTAGGCGACAAACAATACATTAACGTAACATCATTTTGCACTATTTTCCCCCAACAGAAACTCCTGAAAATGATATAATCTTATTTATTACATGATACTGCACTGCATCAAACCTAGAACTGTAAGAAATTTATTTCTTACAACTCGTTTGCATAACACCGATGAACAATTGCCAGATGTCCGCGTCTTAAAATAGGGGGTAGTTAGTGTAGCAAACTAAAACTAAGTAAGTACAGGGGATTCGTGGCTCTCTAGTGAGCAATAGTTTGCGTCATATCTGATGTGGACAGTTCTCCGACTTTAATATACTTAAAGGTAAATAAAGAAAACATCAATACATCAAACTGCTCAATGGTTGACTGGAAGAGATCTCTTCCATGTACAAATATTGTATATTCTTCCTGTTGCATTTTTCTTGTACTTTCCTGTTGCATTTTTGTTGTACAAATGTTGTACTATAAAGTATATTTTAACGGCCTCCTAGCCTAGTCGGTAGTGACCCTGCCTATGAAGCAGAAGGCCCCGGGTTCGAATCCTGGTCAGGGCATTTATTTGTGTGTTTATCACGGATATTTGTTCCTGAGTTATGGATGTTTTCTATGTATTTAAGTATTTATATGTATATATCTATTACATATATCGTCGTCTAGTACCCAAAACACAAGCCTTATTGAGCTTACTGTGGGACTAGGTTGATTTGTGTAAGATTGTCCCATAATATTTATTTATTATACTGCCACTACTACCATTTTTTGTATGGCCTTGTGCCATTTTAGGACCCTTTCGAAAGGGCCTAAAACGACCCGCGGGCAACTCCTGTCCTGTGTAAGTAATACTTAGGAACAGACCATGTACTTATGTACATTTCTGTAAAAACAGCAAAACCGACCCGCAGCTTGCCGACATTATAGTCACCCTATTGTTTGACAATTTTAACTTGTTGTTAAATCGTAAAATTGAATGATTGTGGATTACCGGTGAAAGGCAAGTCTACTTTATTGTAAAGTCTCACCCCTGCACCCTTTTACGCAACATATCTTGACCATTTTTACTTAAAAATGTTGTTACGAAATGTTGAGCTGAGCGGCGTCATTTGAAATAATATCAGTGACATATTATGTCAGTGATGGGACTGATGGGATGGGGATACCAGACCGTATTTTAAATATTACAAAACTTACTACTGTCTGCAATATTAATTGCAATTCTTTAATTTAATGAATGAATAATATTTACGACGTAAAAAAAATCAAAGCAGCTAAAAGGGGACAAAGTATTAATTCAAAATCTTGCAATAAATTATTGTAAGTAGGAAGTAACTTCTAGTGTGTTACTAAAATAAATGTATATAAATAAAACCATATTGGTAAGTTTCATAAGTTGGCAGCATTGTGCGAGTGAGACACCGCCCCCTACATTATGCTCTCTATCGGACCGTTTTTATTACTTTTTACTAGTGACCTATGAACGACTGTTTTGCTCGGTAATAAGGTTCAACTGTGGTAAGGGGAATATAGTAAAAGTACTATCCGGATTGTATTCTGATCCGTGACCATAAGACACTAATTTGACATACGTCACCGAAAAATACCGTATCGACTGTAGAAAACTCTTTCACTATCAAATTGTAGGGTGAGATGTCAAAACATGGTGAAAGTGAAAACCATTCGTATTTATTGTGTTATATTTATATATTATTAATTGATGAAATAATATCGACAAAGCCTTATATTAAGCATAATTTGTTAAGAAGACTGCATAGTATGATAACTGGAACTGGAAAACGAAACGGTAAATTTCAAGCCGATATGAGAAATAGATATATCCACATCAACACTTCAATAAGAATAATTTTAAAAAAGAAATCTAGACCCAAGAACTGCTGAATATTTGTGAGATTTATGTATTAATAGTCAATTAATCTGATTTTAAATCGACACAAAAATACCAACTCTAACCTAAAATGAATGGTAAGTAGTTGAAATTTGATATGATAGTTATAAACACTTTCATTTTCAATCATAATAATTACAATGAAACTGTGAAAAATAACAAATAATATTGAAACATCTTTTACAGGTTCTTGTGCATCATTCATTTCTGATTGATTGCTGTAGCAGCTAACTTATCACCGGCAAGGCAAACTATTTATCCCAGGAAGGTGTATTATTTTATATTCAAGAAGTAACAACTGCGTTTCAGGCCGGCATCTTCGAATTATTGCATCCAAGTACTATAAAATAGTGCTTACTTAAAAGACATCCAGATTTATACAGGGCACTTTGAAATGATAATGTACATAATTATATTAAAGATTTATTTATTGCGAAATAGCCTTTCAAAGTAACATTGTCACAAACTAGAAACTTATAAGTACTACTAACAATTACTCGTACATGTAACTTATAAATAGAAATAAAACCATCATTATGCAAGAAAAGCCGCAATCCTGCGTTGTGTTATGTATGAAAACTGGCGGCTTGCCGGAGCATCTTTAGCTTCCCTTGTGCGTTTGTTAGGTCGTGAGGCTCCGTGCCCCTTGCTTCACGGATCGATTGCCTCGACACCAACAATAGTTAGACGAACGACAACTATATTTAATAGTCTTGTAGTGATTTCGGATGTCGGGTGCCGCTCCGGCTTGTTCGCTGGTAAATAAATTAAAGGACTTGGCCAACGTGTCGGCGTCGACGCAGGTGGGATGTGTAACAGTAGCGCACTGCCTAATACTTTAAAGAATCAACAACATCCTGAAAGGGTACTTATCCTTTTGTGATTATACAATAGACCTAAATAATAAGAAATAAACCTATGATCCACTATGATCACTAAAAGTCGAACTGTCATGTTGACAAAATAACCAAATAAATTAAGAATCACCTATTACATATGGACGTAGTTCTAGGACGTTTTAAACTAGTAGTGTTATTTGTACATTTGAAATTTCATCAATTTGGTTTTCTTAGGTAATCCTATATCCTACGACGAAATAAGTATATGGATGGATGGATGAAGTACTGACAGTTTTCACCCCTTTTCCTAGCTTTGAATATGTATGACGAAATACGTAATTTCCCTGTTTAAAAAAAAGTTGCAATGAACATTATGAAATAATAGTGAAAATAAAGATCCTGACGAATTGAGAACCTCCTCCTTCGAACTCTTGAAGTCGGTTGATAACATTTTATGCGTTCAAAGTCACGCGCGTTTAAATAAGGTAAAGGCTTACCACACTTAAGGCTTAAGGGGGAGGCCTATGTTCAGCAGTGGACGTCTTATGGCTGAGATGATGATGATGAAAGGCTTACTGTCATAGCTTGTATTTCCCGGCTCCGATGGCATGAACCGTAAGCCATGAACAAATTTCATGACCAATCGCAAGGCGTCCCAGGCGATGATAATTTTTGAAGTGGTTAAGGACGAAGTATAATGATGACTCGCGTAGGTCAGCTGTCAGTATTTGATGCTCTTATTATCAGGAAAATCGTCAGCCGGCTGTATTGAGGTAGAAAGACCGTCTGCTGATACCCTAAATACCATATATTCATGAGACTAGTTTACGGTCTTTTCAGTGGTATACAGACGGCTGATGATTTTTATTTTATTTGTAATAGCATATAAACTATCACCTGTTTCAACTGGGACGCGATGGTCATTTTATTTTATATATATTTTATGCGAGAAAATGGCTGCCGTTCCTCAACCCACTCAAGGAACGGCAGCTGACCATCACGAAGCTTGATTATTGACTGCCCTTAACGACTTAAAATTTACCGCTTGGGACACGATGACAAACGGAAATTATTCCTAGTTAACGGCCTAGCAAGCGTATTAAATACCCACAAAAAGTAGGGTAATTGTTCAGAGCTAGTACGATTTCTATGCTTATTATTGTTCACTGCTCATATAATTGTCTACAGTTCTAAACTTTCAGATAAAATGTACTTAGGAAGTAAAACCTTTTTGGTTTACCTACAATCTGTTTCGGTCATAGATATAAAATGGCGCTTACTGGTTTCGGTTGGTGTGAAGGATGTGACGTTAGTCACGTCACGTCACTTTGTAAAGTATTGAAATCTACACAAACGAAACAAGCAATCGAACTTTCGTGAGCGAATTGCATAAACGATAATTTAACTTATGGTATGGCAGTAATTTTTAGTTCTATAAGTGACCGCTAGAGGCTCTGCACAAATTCTCCATACAAATAATTTACGAATTCGTGAACGAATCTCGAATTGGGCTTATTTGCATGACTCGTGGTAGAGGTACTGTAGCCGGTATAACGAGCGCCCTAGACCGTGAACAAGGTCACGGGCAGCGTGGTGCGCGAGCGACCGGCTTCCACAAGTTCGGTTATCTCGCGAGATTAAAAATAGAAAAAATACGAAAAATTCTCGAATGTGACAACTTTCGTAGCGCAGCAGTGTTTCGGTCCCTTCCAGTAGCGGTTATACACAACACAAGTGCCCTAGACCGTGGACAAGGTCATGCGTTTGAGGCGCGAGCGACCGGCTAGTCGACCAACTTCGATTATGATGTTAAAAATTGGCACATTATTATGCATAAAATGGCTTTCACAGCAAGTTGAGAGGCGGTCACAGGCACATCGCGCAACAAATAAACTAAAGTAAAGGTCGAAACTGAATTGAATACTTGTTTATTCTATCATTATTGATATGAATTTCAATGACCATTCATTGTCCTATTTTGAAAGTAGATAAAGAATTTTGGGATGTAGGTACCTTAATAATTCACACCTAATCTTTAAAAACTGTATCCACTACCAAAGTGATTCTTAGGGAGATCGCGCACTGCGACGTTTTACGGTAAAACGGCCGCGCTACAGTCGCGATCAGTGCCGGCCTTAGGGTGGGCGAAGCGGGCGGTCGCCCAGGGGCGTGCTTATCATCCGCGTACATGTGTAGACGATTCTGCATCGCGACTATACCGCTACAGCATCGATACAGTCGCGATTCAGCATCTATACAGTCGCGCTACAGCATCGATGCTGTCGCGATTCAGCATCGATACAGCCGCGCTTTAGCATCGATGCAGTTGCGACTCAGATAATATGTTATATTCGATACAGAAAACTATCACATGATCAAGTAGATATCGCAAATAAATTGCTCGGCATAGTTACTAAAATTCTTGTAGGAATAACACCACAATTAGAGGAGATTTGGTCAGACATAAACATAGATTATGAATTTCGTAATTTCATTTCATTTCATCATTTCATATTTAAATAGAACAAACACGCGGGGTCTATTTTATTATATTCTGAGGGAGCCTGCACACTTGCACAGGTGAGCAACCACTCTTCCTATACCCGTAGCAATGCTGAATCAATATAGTCGCGTATTTCCATCGATGCAGAAGCGCGACTGCGTCGCGACGGTCGCGCGTTTACATCGATACAGAAGCGCGACAGTTGCGCATTTCCATCGATGCAGAAGCATAAGCGTGACAATCGCGCGTTTGTAACGCTAATGCATCGCTTCTGTCTCGCGTTTCAAACGCGATAGGTAGCCACAGGTCGAGATGTAGCCGCGCGACCTCCCATAGCATCCTCAATATTTCCTCTCTACATTAAAATATTTTTGTTTCATGATTATTGACTCGACTTTTCCGCTGTCCTCTCATGCCTCAGCCCTCACTATCTCGCTCTGGGTATCTGTAGATACCTAAAGTACCTACCTGCCTCATTATACTTATTTACTGACAACCACAAATTACCCTTTGCCATATTTCCGCGTATTGATTAATAGTACAAATCGGTGATGGATGAACGGACCTTAAATGCTGCTTAAATGCTTAAATTGTTTGGCTGTATCTTGTCTTGTCAAACGTTTCGATTAACGTGTCTCGTTATTTTTATTAATGTAGCAAAAAATCATTAAAAGTTTGAAGAATTCTATCGACGGTACAAAAGTCTTACTCAAAATACTCAAAAAATTATCTGTCTGGCGCTTGAATAATTTATAAAATATTGGAAAATAAAAGTCAATTTTGTTTTCGCTCTCCTGAAAAGTTGCCTTTTCTTGGAGATCCGAACCTATGGGACTCGAGCTTCGAGCAGCAATGTGCAGGAGGTACAGACTCAAACAAGATTGACTGAAAATATAGTTCCTGAAAATTTGTAACCGGCCAGTCTTATACCGTAATAAGACTGTCAAAGAAACAACCACTCGAGTCGTTCTTGCGGCAATAGTACCGGCAATAGGGCCATTTTTTTAGGACTAATTGTGTATCCCTAGTATTAAGTATGTGAACTCGAGGCTAGATTTACTGTGCGGCAGCGGCAGCGTACTAGTACTAACTAGATGAACTATTTATCACTTCTAGGAATGTTAGCGGCACTAGGAGAAAAAAAAACTGGCCAAGTGCGTGTCGGACCACGCATATGGAGAGTTCCATACCAACTATTGAAAGAAATAATATCAAAAGGTCGTATCTGCCTATAAAATAAGTTTTTTGGAGATAACTCGTAAACGCCTTAACCGATAATGTTCAAAATAATCTGCTCAAATTTTTACAGGGGGGCACCATTTGTTTGACTTTCGGGTTGATTATTTCTGATAATATATACTCAATCAAAACATGTTCCAAGAAACCTCAATGTTATTTTTGAAGACCTATCGATTAATGTGCAACATGTTGATATTTTGGTTTTATATATGGTTTTTTTTTCAGCAATTTTACTACTAAACTAGCGGCAATGGCTTGTGACATACGGACGGACGGACGGACATGACGAAACTATAACGGTTCCGTTTTTGCCATGTTGGCCACGCAACGATAATAACTCAATATAAAAAGTTTTTTTAAGAAATCAGGATTTACAAGTAATCTTCAAACGCTGCGGTCATGTTATACCTATTGTTTAGAATCGTGACCGTTTTTTGCACGATATTGTAGCTAAACCACATCGTAATTGTTATTGGAAATGCATGCTTTGGTGCTAATAGGAACACGCAAGACGCAATTCTTAGATATTTATATAACAGGATGTTGATTCGACTTCTTTTAAAACTGAGTGAATGCTCAAGCGAGTGACCAGCAGGCAGAGATGCGTCCGGCACGGCGTCCTCATCAAATAAGTGCAAAAGCACTCGAGTGGGCACAGTGCGTGCTTTTCAAATCTCTTTAGTTTGAAGCAGGGATGTTACAGAGCTCCGGTTCCGGTTCCGTTAAGTCGAAACTTCCGATTGGTTTTAAACATCCGCTTCGGTTCCGGTTCTGTTACTTTCAAAACAGAAGTCATATCGGATGTCACAGCAACGCAGCGGGAGGAAATGAGCAGCGTACGTCAAAAACAAACAGGTTTATACCTGTCATTTGCTTCCCCCGCTTGCCACGTGGTGCTATCACTCGGGCTCCGATTCTGGTTCCGCTTCCGTTTTCGGTTCCGCTTCCGTTTTCGGTTCCGATTCCGTTTCTGGTTCCGATAAACTAAATTTGAAACATCTGATTCCGCTTTCGGTTCCGATAAAACCGCATCTGTTACATCCCTGGACTTTGAAGCTTGATGCAATTGCGGGTCGCCTTTGGCCATACTGTAATCGATCAATTATCAACTAGTTCCGATTAACGCCTTGATTTTAATGAGCATCGACACGATCTAGATCTACCTTCAGAGTCTTCCTTCTGATGACATTACACCTGAAATTGCTCAAATTATTTAAATTATGTCTTTTGTTTTGCCAGAGACACGCAAAGCATTTTGCATTCAAAGTGTAACCAATTACTTACTATTCATTAGGATAAATGCGCATAGCAACCTGCAGTTGTCGCTACCGGCGCTTAAAAAACTTCTCCTTGTGGACTAAGAGCTGGCTACTTCAGATATGACACAATAAGAGTAATGAAACCTGACTAGTTAGATGGCTTTACCATCCTTACTGCTAGATCCGGGTACCTGGCAATTTTTAATGGGTGGAGGTCAGAGTCACAGACCAGCTAAGTTTTTCAGTTGGTAAAAAGTAAAACCAAAATAGGTAAAAACGAAATTGTGTCAGGACAGGGCCTTTATTTTATGGGACTCCCTGGCGCCTATGACCTTGGACCTGAATAGTTTTCTAATGATTTTTATAGCTTATCATATTATCACTAACTACAATAAACAATATAGTATCCTATATTTACTTCAATATTCATTGTCTTCGAGATATTTGACATCAAAGTCGAACAATTTTAGGCCGAAAAAGTGGTTTTCTGGACATAACTTTTGTGTTAATTAGTTTAAAATTAAAATCTCTCGTCAGTTTTGAGAGACGTCAAAGAAGAACCCTTATATGTAGGTTTCGTATATGTAAGATTCTTTACAGCATTCGAATATCGATAAAAGTGTTTTTTGACCATATTTTATAAAATAATAAAGAAATAAGGGCTCATTTATTTCAAAATCCGGCTCTACAGAATGGAGATAAAATATTCAAGAACCGATAGCCGTTCCACCTATAATTCTATCTGTAGTGCAAATGTTCGAATATCGACTCAAAACTGCTCAAAAATCCCCTTAACATTAAAACAAAAATCATTGTGTATTACTGCAGTAACAAAAACAGTAGGCGCTAGGCGACTAACTATAAATTGCATTACACATCATTTGGCACTACTTTCCCCAACACAAACTTCTGACTATGATTTAATGTACTTAATTACATAATTGGCCATTATATAGCATCAAACCCAGAACTCCAGGATTTGTTTTCTTCAAGTTGCTTACAGCTGCTAGATGACCGGATCTAGAAATAAGCATAGCATAGCATAACTAGAGGGGTTGCTCTCATTATTGCGTCAAATCTGACGTGGCCAGCTCTCCGTCTATTAGATATGTCAGATCTAGGTCCGAGTCTACTTGCCAAAAAAGGGCCTGGTATCCCCCAGACAATTATCCATTCACCCCCTTCCCCGGCTTTGAATATGATTATATGACCCGATACGCAATTTCCCGATAAGTATTAAAAAAACTGGTCAACTGAAGTAATACATCAAACGACATGTGCCATGTGCCGTATTCTAATTTTAAAATACATAAGCAATATATTAATAATTTTAAACAAAAAAGAACCGACTTAACTTAGCATCCACCTTTCCAAAAGCAAATGCTCGAGTTGCTGTAAAAAATACTCAAATTACTATAGGTGTGCCCGTAATAGTTGAAGAGTTCCCTCGATTTCTCTGGGATCCCATCATCAGATCCTGACCTGGTTACAATGGGACCAACTGTGAAGTATACTATTTCAAACAAAAAAAGTATTTTCCAAATCGGTCCAGCCGTCTTCGAATAATCGGTGAACATACATTAAAAAAAAACAGATCCCGACGAATTGATAACCTTCTCCTTCAAAATCTTAAAGTCGGTTGAAAACGATTGTTTTTTGTATCTCAAATGTAACTCCAACACACGACAAATAATCAACTAATACTGAAGTTGTATGGGACTTGTATCGCAATTATTTTCAAGCAAATTCTGATATTTCTGATCCAGACGTTTAGGCTCTAGCTGTATTGTGCAGTTAATACATTGGAGTTGTATTGAAGTTTTGTCGATTCAACACGTGTTTTAAAGTTGGAATACGACCCTGGTTTATTGCTAATCCTTTATTACAAGGACTACAGCATGTGCGTATATTATCACATTTTCCATATTATGTTATGTGTCAATATTCAAGCTGGCGCCGGGTTTATTTCATAGATATTTCCATTCACGCCACGTCAGGAATTATTGCAATATTGATTGTTAACATGTCCGCTCCGCTGCTTCCGCTCCTTGCGCTAGAATTCATCCAGGCACAGAAATTGTAGCTATTCTAGACGTCTAGTTTCCGCCTCTGCTCAGTGTCACTGGAGGGTTATTCGGAAACATTGAATATGACATCGAACAAAAAAGGTATCCCATTTATGATTTAGATAGCCCTCGTTTAGTGTTTTTACACGACAACCGAAGGAGGGTTATGTTTTTCGAGAGTAAATCGTTAGACGGATTACTACGTGTAAGGTGTCGTTAGGTTATCCGCGTTTGTATATGAGCATAAAAAAACATGTCATCATAAATGAAGTCAGGATTTTGGATCCTCTTACATTTTACTTGTTAATAGAATGGCAGCGTGTAGTTGCACCAAAAACAAAACAATTTTCTTTCAAAATCGAAATGCACAAAAAATATGATCTGTTTGTTTTATTGGGGCAGTCAATTTTATTAACGATATCGTGGTTGGTTACACCGTAAAAGTTGGCATGTTGATGCGAACACGCTTCAGTGATATTAAAATTTAATGGGTATAACATTTAAAGTTTCTGAATACTCCTTTCGGGTGATGTTAACGTTATCTTTCAATATCCAAAGAATCTAGGAATATTATTGAGTAATATGTACTTAGTTTTATGTTTATTTGAGTTGTTGCGAGTAGGTGGGATTTTTGACATATGCGCAAATATCGGGATCTTGGTAATAAATTATCTACTATTTTGCTCTAGTATTCGGAACAAATTATATACAATTTTACCTTCGTCTCTGGACATAAATTAATTGAAAACCCACATAACACACACACTCAGAAATCTCTACCGCGCTTTTTTTTTATAGAAAAAAGGATAATAGAAGATTTTTTCTTAGAAAACATTAATAAATCAGAAACAAATGTCCATGATAAACACAAATAAATGCCCTTACAAGAATATAACCCGGGACCTCCTGCTTCATAGGTAAGATCATTACCGGCTAAGTCATGAGGCCGTTGAATAAGTTAATCCGTTAAGCACAGGCCCTTTACCTGATTAATTACAACATATTTTCAACCTTGACGTTGCCGGACATCAGTTATCGCCATCGGCTCCGAGACTATATGTCAAATCTAACAAATTAGGTCACTGGATACAAAAAGTTTGTACAGTCACCGGCAATAGTATCTTCCTACACGAAGGCCGCAAAAATATGTGACAAGCTCTTATTTTTAGGGCCATAAGAGCGTGTCACATATTTTTGCGGCCTTCGTGTAGGTAGATACTATTGCCGATGACCGTACTTACCTTTTACGTAATACGGTAGTGGTAGACTTAGTGCGTGCGGGTGGCCGTGGTAGGGCGTGTGGGTTCCAAACCCGACTCTATTGGCCATTGGCCCGACTCGAATTGTCTACTTTCTTGACTAGCTGAAATACATATATAAATACAAGATGTATCGTAAATGCTGGTGACCCGTTTATGGGCCCAATTGGTATCGTATCCTAATTATAAAAAACTAAGAAAAATTTTTTTTCACGCGGAATAAAAAAATGGTTTTGTATTGTAAAATTGATCGGCCGGCTGAGATGATGAGTCGCAAAAAAAAAATTTTTTTCCTGCTGCAAAAAATTTTTCTCCTATTTTTTTCTTAGTTGCAAATCACGAACTTAGTTGCAAACGGATCACCACTATTTTTGTTACATCCTGTATAATGCGTTAAAGAAAGACGGCACGTTTTAAAGTAGGATTTTGTTGCATAATTTTAATGAGGGTTCTTTTCCTAGTAGGTAATACAATCTTTAGAAAATTAAGGAAAAATGGAAAAATCCACTGGAGAACTCGAGGCTCCGGGAAAGAGACAGTCAGCAACGAAAGCTGTCGAATGAAATAAGATTACAAAAGTAACTAGACTCATAAATATTACATATGTTACTGCACAGCGCCTCAAACAAGTGTTGACGAGGTTTCTGTAACTTATGTAATATTTATGATTTTTGTAATCTTATTTCGTTCGGCAACTTGCGTTGATGACTGTAAAAGCCCACCTGCGAGATTTATCCGTTTATTTTCTAAACATTCCGTGTCGTTAGCAGACGTTTCTGTTTAATACAAAACTAATATTAAGTACTTTTTTATGAGGCTATGCCATAGCTGTACTTATCTAGATGTACAGTCACCGGCAATAGTATCTTCCTACACGAAGGCCGCAAAATGTGACACGCTCTTATGGCCCTATAAATAAGAGCGTGTCCCATATTTTTGCGGCCTTCGTGTAGGAAGATACTATTGCCGGTGACTGTACACACATGAATTTTCAATAGAGTACCTTAAATTGGGGAGGATGCCTATCACTTGCAGCGATGTGAGGCGAAGCGATGCAGGGGGATCGATCGAGCACTGACAATATACAATTCAGGGTTGTAACTATTTGCTGTGCTATAGAACACTTGGCTACTAGATGGTGCATAAGACCACACATAACATAAAATTAATGATAACATAAATTCAGACTTGACCGAAAATATGGTATAAATAATTCTGGTTATTCAGTACAACTTGAGCTCTGTTTTTCATCCATCATGACTGTATGTATGATATCTTGTGACCTAGTATTTAGAGCCTAGATAAATTCAAATTTCTGACCTTGTCTCCGGCGTTATATACACGTTTCCCAACGCAAGTAGTAATCGGGTCTAATTCTGAGGATAATGTTAATAATTTATTTAACGCACTTTTTTGAGCAACTGTTGCTCAAAAAAGTGCTTTTCTAGTAGTAATTTATCGTGCGGGAAGTTCAATTTCTCGCACTAGCGCTTTTTACTTTTCCAGCCAATCACAGCTCAGGATTCATGATCACCGCGCCGCGCAAAAGCCTTCGGATATATAGTACTAAAAGGTAACCTCAAAATGACTAATTGTCCTTTTTGTAATTTTTTTTTACGCAACTGTATTAAAAAACGTCGTCCGATACACGGACGGAATGTAGTTCTTCACTCGTCCCGAGTTTTGCCTTTCGCCTACGGCTTGTGGAAAAATGTCTCGGAACTCGTGGAATAATGACATCCTTTCCGACCTAGTATCGAAATGTACTATTACTTTAATATTTATTACTGATCATTAAAATTGCTGTGTAACATTACTTAACACTATTTTCAATTGAGGTTGTATGAAGAACGGGACCCTTTGATTTTAAAATTTTATTACGTTGAAATTATAATTGTTGTATGTATGTTGACCTATTTAAGAAATTTCCTCACAAGTGTGATATTTTTTTATAAAATTGCATGTGTGTGTGTCCTGATTCGTTTTTATAATTTTATGCACACTTGCTGCGTAATTTACCTACAATTTAAAAATAATCCTTCAGGCAAAGGGATATTTTAATTTTATTATTCCTATCTCCTTCTCTAGTTAACCCATCGTTGCTCATACTCGTACTAAATTAGGCATCTAGCTAGCAAGTCGTCTCTGTACTATTCAATAATTGTCGCCCTCCTATCCGATGAAATAGGTGTCACAAAAGATAAATTGTATTTTGGGAAATAATTATTTACAAGTAAATATGAATCGACTAGTTTTGTGAAGCAAGATCACTATTTAAGCTTGCCCCCAAACTGAGCGTTAGATAACGGGGTTTAACTAGTAACTAAAGGTATTTTTATTATAGGCATGTATTATAAATAGGACTGGGGAAGTACATCCACCTTACGCCAAATAGCACTGGACCCTATTCATATTAGTGTTGTTCCATTCCTGCCGGTGCCGATGAGTAAGGTTGCAAGAGAGTCCAAAGACCACAAAGATGCCACCTGCATCTTGACATCTGCAGTGTGTTGACCACGGGGGGGCCTCTTGTCCCTTTAATCGTCTATACAGTGAATCCTCCTTTATATTAAACTAGCTGTGCCCGCGGCTCCGCCCTCGTGGAATTCGGTCTGTGTCAGTAAGCGGCTATTTCACCCCTAATTTCTCTCCCGCTACCCTGGAGGCGGAACTTAGAAGTAAAGTTGACAGATGACGCTAGAGGACAGTAGTCCTAATAAAATATTTTACAATTACCACTAAATGAAAGTACACTCAAAAATGAATACTTTTTTTATCATATTATTTTTTTTGGCATGATTTAAACGACATAGAGTAGTAGGTGTATATCGGACGATACAGGACCACTTTTGTATTTATACGTTCATGTCCACGGCAAATATCATCCAAATCGATCCTCCCGTCAAATCAGTCTAAGCATGAAAGGTAAGAACAGTCGCTTACCCGGGACTCAAACTATCTCTATACAAAATTTCATCAAAATCCGTTCAGCCGTTTTCACGTGATGCGCGGTCATATAAACAGACAAACAGATAAACAGATAAACAGACAAACAGACAAACAGACAAACAGACAAACAGACAAAAATTCTAAAAATTGTTGTAACTTTTTCTGTTATCGATTCTAAGTATCCCCAGCCAACTTTTTTTCAATTATCTTCCATGTACAGACTTTCGACCCTCTTCAGCTTTATTATATGTATATGTATAGATAGTTTTTATTGAGAGTTCTTATCAGGCCTCACCAAATTTCAGCGTTCTAGTGCGAACGGTAACTGAGGGCGAAACTATAAGGGTTCCTAGTTGACTACGGAACCCTAAAAAGAGATAAATAGTAGTTATGTAACTGTTACGTAATAAGGCCTAATTATGTACAGAAGCATACACTGCTTTACCTACACACATTAAAAATCCAGGGGGGGCGGGCTTGCCGGCGGTCGGGGGTAATGAATTTTCATACGTAAAAAATAAAATACGTGAGTGTCGTGGAACACGCGATTGGAACGAAGTTATGTTATTTAATTTAAATTTTTTTTGGAAATTTTTTTTTTTGTATTTTTTTGAAATTTTGGAAATTGTTGAAATTCTTGAAATTTATAAAAGTATTGAAATTTTTAAAATTTTGAAATTATTTGAAATTTTTGAAATTTTTGAAGTTTCTGAAGTTTTTGAAGTTTTTGAAGCTTTTGAAGTTTTTGAAATTTTTGAAATTTTTGAAATTTTTGAAATTTATGAAGTTTTGAAGTTTTTGAAATTTCTGAAATTTTTGAAATTTTTGAAATTTTTGAAATTTCTGAAATTTTTGGAGTTTTTGAAATTTTTGAAATTTTTGAAATATCAAAAATTTCAAAAAATTTTACCATTCGTAATGTTTTCCAAAAAAAGCAGTTACTATTTACACACTAAGCGCCTATAGTATTTGTAACAGGAAAAATAATTTCACTGTACATATTTTACACAAAAAATAATAATATCCCATCAAAAACATATTAAAAATAAAATGAGAGCCAAGTTCTTCGCCTACAAAAGAATTGATATCTCTATGGGTGCCAAGTTGTGTGTATAAAATCCTACAATTCCAGTTACAAGAACATGCACCATCCTAAAATAAATGTACATAATGTAATTATTTCACCTGAGATGTAATTCAAGTTCAAGATTTGTCTTGGCTAGTTTTTATCAACCAACCAGTAAAAACAGGGATTACTCTAAAGCTGCTTTCACACTGGCGTCGCGTCCCGCTCCGGTGAACGAGACAGCAGCGCACGCAGAGCGCTATCTCCCTCACACACTGTCGCCGTATGCGGAACCGCATCAGTGCGATAACCGTCTATCTGAACGAAGATAAGTCGATAACACAAATATAAATACTTATTATCGAACGAGCGAAGTGAGTTCTTATCGAACGAGCGAAGTGAGTTCTTATCGAACGAGCGAAGTGAGTTCTTACAAACAACTTCGGCTACTGGGACGTTTCAGCATTTCGATGGCTTGATTTTGAGAGTTTGTTCCGCGATAACTTTAGTAATGTTTTTCTGATCTTTATGAAATTTGTTGGGGTTGTAGCAGAGAAACATAAAATTTGTGAGTTCGTATATGAGCAGGATCGACCAAGGGGTTGTGGAGCTAGAAGGCGAAAAAAAATCTTCAGAAAGGTCTTATTATATTGGTCATCTCGTTTGCAAGGAAATCGCGAGTTCGGAGTTCGAGGCGGACTACTAGTATATAGCATTTATGTGAAAACTAGCCAAGTCAAATCTTGAACTTAAATTACATCTCAGGTGAAATAATTACATTATGTAAATTTATTTTAGGATGTTGCATGTTCTTGTAACTGGAATTTTAGGATTTTGTACAGAGAACTTGGCACCCAGAGATATAGCAATTCTTTTGTAGGCGAAGAACTTGGCTCTCATTTCACATTTAAATTTTTTATGGGATTGGATCTAATGTTCACGGAAGAGTTAAAAATTTTGCCATTGTTTACTTTTAGGTTCCCGACTTTTTACAGTTTTTTCACTTTTATCACTTTGTCACTTCTCACGTTAACTTTTCACTACACTTCAATTCACTTCACTTTATTCTATTTTATATATTTTTTATTTCATTCCATTTTACATGTTTCTCAATCGTATGGGTGTCGCGTTTTCATGACGTGACGCTTTTTGTGACTTTTTTTCGCCTAGCCTCCCATCCGCGAACCGTCCGATAAGGAACTTCGTTCCAAAACTACCACCGGTTCTAACCCTACATACACCTCTGGCCCAAGAAGTATTATGACATTTATGACCGAAAAGAAACTCGACAGGACTTATTTTTTTCAAAACAGTAAGTAATACACTAGTAGTCCGCCTCGAACTCAGAACTCGCGATTTACTTGCAAACAAGCTGACCAATATAACAAGACCCATGTGATGATTTTTTCGCGCCTTGTAGCTCCATAACCCATTGACCGATCCTGCTCATATACGAACTCCCAAATTATATTGATCTCTGCTACAACCCCAACAAATTTCATAGAGATCAGAAAAACGTTACTAAAGTTATCGCGGAACAAACTCTCAAAATCAAAAAGCCATCGAAATGCTGAAACGTCCCAGTAGCCGAAGTTATTTGTAAGAACTCACTTCGCTCGTTCGACTAGTAGTCGGCCTCGAACTCAGAACTCGCGATTTCCTTGCAAACGAGATGACCAATATAACAAGACTCACATGATGATTTTTTCGCGTCTTCTAGCTCCATGACCCCTTGGTCGATCCTGCTCATATACGAACTCTCAGATTATATGTATCTCTGCTATAACCCCAACAAGTGTCATGAAGATCAGAAAAGCGTTACTAAAGTTATCGCGGAACAAACTCTCAAAATCAAAAGCCATCGAAATGCTGAGACGTCCCACTAGCCAGAAGTTGTTTGTAAGAACTCACTTCGCTCGTTCGATTATTAGATCTTAAATATACAAAATAATGCGTAGTTCTTCAAGAAGACATATCAAAACAGCTTGAGAGACAGATAATGTACCCATTGTTTAAATATAAAGAAAAATAAATCCTAATCTGGTTGCTTCACAAAACGTTTGATATGTTTTCCTACCTAAACGGTGTCCTATAAATGTTAGATGATTGTGTAGTAGTTTTTTTGGTTTGGGCCATGCATCTTTGTCTGTCAATATAGTCCTCGAACCTGGAATAACCCTTTGACATTCATGACATTTTCAAATATTTCTTAAGAGCGGGTAAAGGTAAATTTAAAGCATCGATGGGTAACATGTTATAAATATGAACACCTTGACCAAAAAATTACAAATTATTTCAATACCAAATTTCATCTAAATACGTACAGCGGTTATTGGTTGTTTCTTCCCCATGTAAACTTTTTGCATCCGCTTAAGGGATAATTTCCGAGATAAAACTATTTCATTTCCTTTTCCAGAGCTCAAATTATCTCCATACCAAATTTTATCTAAATCGATTCTGCGGTTAATAATTCCGTATACAAATTTCCAACTCCCTTTTCACCCCTTTAGGGTTGATTTTGGGGTAAAAACTATCCTTTGTCCTTTCTCGAGACCCATACTATCTCTATACACATTTCCATCTAAATCAGTTCAGCGGTAAAAAATTCCTCACACCAACTTCCAACCCCCTTTTCACCCCCACAAGGGTTTGAAAACTATCCTATGACGTTTCTCGAGACTCAAATTATCTTCATACTCATTTCTATCTAAATCGTTTCAGCGGTTAAAAATTCTCCATACAAACTTTCAACCCCATTTTCACCCCCACAAGGGTTGATTTTCGGGATTAAAACTATATATTATCCTTACCCGGGACTCAAACTATCTCTATACAAAATTTCATCAAAATCCGTTCAGCCGTTTTCACGTGATGCGCGGTCAAATAAACAGACAAACAGATAAACAGATAAACAGACAAACAGACAAACAGACAAAAATTCTAAAAATTGTTGGAACGTGTTCTGTTATCGATTCTAAGTATCCCCAGCCAACTTTTTTTCGATTATCTTCCATGTACAGACTTTCGACCCTCTTCAGCTTTATTATATGTATAGATGGACGGCAACGCGCACTTGACACCTCCGGAGTTCCAGGCGTGCATAGGCTTACGGTAGCTCTGCTTACCATTAGACGGGCCATTTGCTTGTTTACCATTGCTGTTGTATATACTCGTACTTAGTAGTCCGCCTCGAACTGAGAACCCGTGATTTACTTGCAAACCATTTGACCAATATAACAAAACCCTTGTGAAGACCACTATTACGCATTCTAGCTCCATAAGCACTTGATCGGTCCTGCTCATATAAGAACTCAAATTATATTTATGTCAGCTAACAACTATTCAAAATAAAAAAAGCCAGCAGGGACGTTCCAGTAGCCAACCGACGACGGTTCCGTTGTGTGTAAGAACTTCGGTTCGTTGCGCTCGCTCGTTTGAAAAAAGTCGTCACTGAATAAGGCCCTCAACTACAGTCGCAAGTATAGTCGGCGTGTCACGAGCCCGGATCTACCCGATCGGAGTGCGCATAATTCGTGCGCGCGTTTGATCGATGATCTAGATCATGACTATGACTATAATGAGCCTAGTATGCTGTGGCGTTGATTTATCTTGTTTATGAATCGAGAGTAAACAGCAATAAATCATTATTTTGGAATTCGGAAATATCGATTTATTTTTTTTACAAAGAAACTACCTATTCTCGATACTGCGCATACAAGCCGTCCTTTATTCTAAAGAAGTAAATAAATAATGTACTCATTGTGTATTTATTTTATAAAAATAAGTACTAATAGATAAAAATATTGGAAAAGGGTACACCAACGTCTGTGTAGTAGGTAAATGATCTGTAGTAGTAAAGCCTGACCAGAAATATATGATCATGCGCCATGTTGCGGAATTTCATTGGAACTAATTTCTTACACTGGCAATAATTTTAATGACAGATGATAGGCATGTGAAAGGTTGTCATCGTGGTCAGTGTCATTGTGGCGGAACGTCAAATGTATGGCTATTCGTACGTAACGTACAAATAGCTACGTCAGATAAACGTCAATCCATACATGTGTATAACCATATGACCACTGGTCATATGGTTTCTGCAGAGGGAACGCCTGTCAATGGCGACTCCGGTTGGTTGAATTCTCAAAGATTATGAAGATAGATTGTGTTTTTTATATATTGTTTATTTTTAACTGACTTCAAGATTTCAAAAGAGGAAGTTCTCAATTCGGCGTGTATGTTTTTTTTAAAGTTTTTTTTTAATTATCAGGACAAATTTTCGTCAAGCTCAAGTTCTGATGATGGGATTCATGAGGAATCGAGGTATCTCCTCAAATCTTAAAGGTATACATAAAGTGATTTTTGTATTTTTATCAATAAATCAAGCAATTTTATTCAAAATACTGACATTTGATGAAGTGGAACTGCTGATGATGATCAGAACGGAACTCTTCAACGACGCATAGTTCACGTTTGGAGATTAGTCCTCTTCACTGTGTTTGTTATTTCATTGTATGGAGTCTAAGAGTGCACCATCTACAAGAATCCTTCGCCGGCTTCCCCCCTTGAAGTCGGTTTTTATTTCTTAAAAATTATTAAGTTACAATACAGCACCTTATCCGCCAAGCTACCGCAAAAGTAGTATTTTTAATTGATTACAGTAATCTGACATAGGTACATTGTAAACCACTTCGTGTGGCAAAATAGAATGTAAGCGAACAGTATTGAGTGACAACCTGATACGGGCCGCGATTCGAAAAATAAACACACACACTGGACAGACACAGCTCCAACCCAACTCAACTCAACGCTATAACGACATTGACATTTGCTATTCGAACAGATTTTCATTCAACATTGGTCTCACATTGGTCACACATTGGTCACACATTGGTCCAATGTGTAACCAATGTGAGACCAATGTTGAATGAAAATCTGTTCGAATAGCAAATGTCAATGTCGTTATAGCGTTGAGTTGAGTTGGGGTGAGTTGGGTTGGAGCTGTGTCTGTCCAATGTGTGTGTTTATTTTTCGAATCGCGGCCCTGCTTGCGAACGCTGTCTGTATATTATAAAAATATCCTATATTAGGTATAATCTATATACCTGCAATCTGCATGTACGAGTCGTTCGGGGATCACCGGTCCATTTCTTGTCCTTCAGCTCACTTCCTTGCAGCTGTCGTTATTATAGACTAGTAAATAAATTCCTATTATAACCAGTATAATCTAGGGTCGCCAACGCGCATGTAACACCCCTGGAGTTTAGGCGTCCATGGGCTACGGGGACCCCTTGCTATCATATACATGTACATGTTTTTTTGCCACCGACGTGTTATAAAAAAATATGCTAATTCGGGTAAATAAATATTACAAATGTATTTTGCGTGATAGTGTTAATAATGACCTTATTATAGTCGTTTATCGATAAACTAGTTTCTACCCGCGACTGCGTCCGCGTAAAGGTAGGAAAATTGCCATAACTACTCACCTGCGTAATTTGGACCCTCATTTAACCCCTAGGATGAATTTCGGGATAAAAAGTATCCTATGTTTCTTAATTCCAGATTATAATTTATAATACCTACCTAATTTCCTACTTATAATATCCTAGCCGTTACCTTTCATAATGTGATGCAAATCCATTCAGCCGTTTTTGCGAGAAGTATGAACAAACGTTTAAACATACTAACTTTCTCATTTATAATATTAGTACCTAGGACCTGGGAAAATACCTGGAATACTGGCACACAACTGATCGCATACCATTTATAAAACACATTTAAAACATTATGCATTCGCCTTATACATGGATAACAATCGATACTGTATGCAAATGGCTGGATTGATTTAAACCTCTTTGTTTTCGTGCGATAAACGAATGACATAAAGGTTTCGCTCTTATAGCGCCTGTTTGCGCCCGGGATCCGGGATTACTAATGCCACGGTAACTTTCCAGAATTGCGGAATTTTTTACATAGAATAATTTCGGAAACTTCTCATAATATTGTAAGGGGATTTAAACTTAACCAGCTTTTTTCAAACTTTCCCCAACTTGCACATCAGTACCCGGGACAGGACGAAATTGATTAAGTATGAGGTATGCAAACATGCAGTTATCAAGGTGTATTCCGATCATCAGTCGCTGATTCCGATACGTTCCCGCTTTGGTCGCGCGCAGTGATATGGCGGGTGATGCTGATGGTTCCGTTCCGGACACTATGTTTAGCTTAGTTTATCTGTTTATTTTAGATGCACGTAAATACTATATATCGTAAAACGGAAAGCCGTATTTAGCGAAATTTAGTAGCGTAGTTTTTTGAATATTTGACATTTATAGAAAGCCAGTTGAAGGTGGATCGATCGTTGCCGTGAGCCACGAGCAACGAGCACGTTGCAGTTCACGCAAGCTAATTTTCATCGTGATAATAACCGAAAAAAAAACAGTCGAAATTTTTAACAACATCGTTTCTAACCGTCACAAAAATGCGGGCGAATTTTACTGATATTTCTACAATCTCTCACACTCTGTCTTTGTTTATCAATTACATAATAACAACTAAATGAATTATTGTATTTACTTTTATAATTTAATGATAAGTGGCATGACATCACCAATAAATAAAATTTAGCATAATATGGCTATATAATATCAATTATCACTGTCTGGATCAGCCCTCGTAAACGAAGTCGCGGGTGTAATATATCATGTCCATTTAATTTAAGTATGTCAACAGTATACATATTGAAATCTGAAGCATAGAACCATTATGATGATATGTATCATTATTTTGGCAAAGGTACGATTTGGAGGTAGAGGCTAGCGAGTAAGTGAAATTAATATGTGAATGCTTTAATTATTTTTTTACAGATTTTTATTTAATTTGACCCCGTGTATTTATGTACCATTGCCCATCGGTGGACCTTTCATAATAAGGTCTACGATGTACAGTTAATAGACGGAGAGCTAGCCACGTCATATATGACACAATAATGAGAGCGACGAAACCCCTCTCGTTAGTTTGCCATAATATGCTTATTTCTAGATCCGGACATCTGGCAGCTATAAAGTGGTGGAGGTCAAAGAATGCAAATAACTTGAAGGAAACAAATCCTAGAGTTCTGGTTTTAATGCAGTATTTTGAGAAATTATACAAATAATATTGCAAAAACTTTCTGATGGGGGAAAGTAGCCCATAACGACGTATAATGTAATTCATAGTTTATCACCTACTGTTTCTGTTTCCGAAATCATACGCAATGTTTTTTGTTCTAATATTAAAATAAAGGCCTTATCCTTTATATCTGAGACAACTTCGGCAGTTTTTACCTATTTTGGTATTACTATTTTCCAATTTAAAAAAATTTCTATCCTGTTACTCGGACCTCCACCCATTAAAACCTGCCAGATGCCGGGATCTAGCAATAAGGATATTATAGCAATCGAACCAGACGGGTTTTGTTGCTGTCATTATTGTGTCATATCTGACGTGGCCAGCTCTTAGTCCATAAGAGTGTTGCTGTTTGTACTTCAAATCTTGTTGTAAAATATTTTAACCCCTCTCGGTGTCTGATTGAGCTAAAATTTGGTATACTCTACAGTGAACCCTCCTTTTTAGGGTTCCGTAACCAATGGCAAAAAATGGAACCCTTATGGATTCGTCATGTCTGTCTGTCTGTCTGTCCGTCCGTATGTCACAGCCATTTTACTCGGAAACTATACGACGTATCTGAATAAAATTTACACATAATGTGTACTTTGTATGCCGCTACTTAGTTATGTAGTTAAATTTGAAAAAAAAAATATTTTTAGGGGGGCTCCATACAAGTGACTAAATTTCAAAAAAAAATTTTTAACCAAATTTCAACATGTGAAACATCAATCGATAGGTCTTTAAAAATAACATTGAGGTTTTATTGACCATTTTGTGATTAAGTGAATATTTTCTGAAATAATCGCTTCGAAAGTCAGAAAAATTGTGTGTCCCCCCTGTAACTTTTGAACCGTAAGTCCAAAAAATATGAAAAAAATTGGGGCGATGTGCTTTATCATATAGTTTCTACGAAAATTATTTTGAACATTATCGGTTCAGCCATTTTTGAGTTATCTCCAAAAAACTACTTCCATAGGCATCAGATACGACCTTTTGGTATTAGTTTGGTTCTTATTACATTGAAGGTACGGAACCCTCCTATGCGTGGTCCGACACGCACTTGGCCGGTTTTGTAAAGGGTCGGCAACGCGCATGTGATTCCTTTGGAGTTGCAGGCGTCCATAGGTTACGGTAGCTGCTTACCATCAGTCGGGTCGTATGCTTGTTTGCCACCGTCGTGGTATTAAAAAAAAAATCCGTAATTTACATAACAATGATATGTGTTAGGTACAGTCAGCAAAAGTGTGTATCAAAAGATTTTTTTGGGAGGTACTTGTTATTGAAACATACTTCTTACTAAAACTCGCCGCAATGTTAGTTACTCCGTGATGATGGTGCATGCAACTGCGCCGAAATATCGGGTGCTCATAAACACAAAATATACATGGTAAATATCCCGTTTCAAATAATATTTATAATTGAAACATAAAATTGCATGTCCAATACACGATCCACTTATCCCGAATGCAGTTTTATTTTTCCAGTCCGCTAACTTCTCTAGTGGTCTCATCTCAAGCGGGTTGATTTGATTTTGGGTCGTTCTACAGTTTCGTGCCGATTTGGCACTTTTTTGGAGATTTTTTTATTTTTTAAGTTACAGTCTAGATTTTGATATTGTGAATGTGTATACTTATTGGGTATAATATTTTAAGAAAGTCACCTATATACTAGTTATACTTTTGGAAAACATATAAGGAATGTAATGAAAGCACGGATGGACGGAATACTATAATTTATAGTATTACAAATTTCATTTTTATCCAATTAAGTTTCATTTCCGTCCAGTCAAATTTCATTCCCCTCAATACATGGTTCATTGCCATCCCTTGGTTTTTCATTTCCATCCGTGCTTTCATTACATTCCTTATATGTTTTCCAAAAGTATAACTAGTATATAGGTGCCTTAATAGATCAGACAATACAAACCTTGAAATAAAACAAGTAATTGTACTTTTATATTTTTATTACAATAATCAACATTTTGACAATCACACTTTACGAAATATCAGTCTACGTCCTCAATGTCATTATTTAGCTTGAACTAAAGCATTACTAAATCTGTGGAATGTTTAAACAGCTGCCTGAATGAATTAAAAAACCAAAAAAATTCAATCTAAACCAATAAAAATAAAATATTAGCAAATATTGATTAAGTGTAACTCAATTGAATGAGAACATAATTATAACAACAGCAAAATATCGCATACTCAAAGTTATAATCAGAAAAGGAAGTTATACAGTTATACAATACAGTTATATAATAAAAAACTTCTTTTGTTCAAAATTATTCAATAATAATAACAAATATAACTAAAACCATCTTCTTATTATGATGACATATCATAAAAAAATGAATCTTTTGAATATTCAAAAAAATGCGTAGTACAATTTTTATGGTTCAGCAACCCACAGTCATAGTAGTTGTACAATAGTAACTCTGACACGAATGTATGTTATGGTCAGGAAAATGGCAAAAACAAAGAAAAAAATTACTAAGGAGGAACAGTTAGCCAAAGATAGAGAACGTAAGAAATTGAAATGTGCTGAAATGAAAAGCGATCCGGAACGTTATCGCATGTTTCAAGAAAAGGAGAAACAGCGATACTTGTTGGAAAAAAAAGAAAGAAGGTAGCCCTTTCAATCATTCAAGAAATTAGTGAAAGGGACAAGGGCAAGAAATGGGTGAAGAGAGCAGCGGCGCATATGGTGGAAAGATTAGATATCTAAAATATCATAGAAAAAAAAAGAAAATACAAAACTTCAACGGATTCTCATTGAAAACTCACCACCAGAGGGTGAAAACGAGGAGGTAATACAAGCACCTCAGGCTGTTCAAGACGATCCTTTGGCTGACAAAGCAAGCTCCCCTGTGCGTGTATGTAATCCAGAAAAAGAACCTGAACCTGGCTCCAGCAAGAAAAATATGAAAATACTTTGAGCTCAAGAAAATAATTAGGCGAGAAAGATAAAATCATCAAAAGGTATTAAATTAATTGAAAGTGAAAATGAACATTTTTCAAAAAGAAAATGAGGCGCTGCTCAAGAACCAACATAGAGAGGCAACACAAAATTCGAAACTTGACAAATTTTAAAAAAAGGTTGCTAGTATGATAAAAGATATTAAAGAAGACAAGATACAACAAGTGAAAAGAAAACTGCTATTCTGCGAAACAATAACAAAAGGGTTTTGTGAAAAATATATAAAAATCGAGGAAACAAGAGAAGTGTTGCAGAATGCGTATTAACTAATTAAGGAAAAACTTGCAAATTATCCTTCTCCATCTTCCTGACCTAAAACATACATTCGTGTTAGAGTTGAACCAACAAAAAGTCTGCAGCGATTTTGATAGCACACGCAGTGCAAGTTTTATTTTTAATGTCTATTTTCTATGACATTATGTCATACTAACATAATTTTAATCATTTCTTTCCAAATCGATTCATTTCCTTCCCCGAAATATTTGGAAGGAATGGCTGGAAATGAATTGGAGTGGAATGAAGATTCAACGTTTTTTTTTAAATTACTTCACAGCCTTTCTGGTTAGTAGACTACTGAGCATAACAAATGAAGATATACCTAAATGATAACAAATAACAAGTCAAGTGACTTTTTGCATCAGTTAATACCAAATTACTAATAGGATATTAATGAGTACTTACCCGTGACAAACTGGGTTTCGCGCGAGGAGAATCGAAATGTTGCATCAACCACGAGCGCGAGACCTTCCCTGTTGATATGTTGTGGCAGATTGAGACGGTATGGACGCGCGGGGATCACGGGCATTCGTAAATAAAGGAGCGTTCAGACTAGGCATGTCCGACAATTTTTTCGACGGGAAATGAAGTTGTTCACGTGACAAAGTTATAAAGTGCGTTCTCGCAATGATAATTTAACATTAAAAATACGTACCATGTACCATTATAATACTGATTATGTGCTTATTTAGAAACAATAATGGAAAGTAGTGTTTTTCTGCAAATAATAGTGTTTTTTTAAATTTCGAACCCAATGGTACGCTGTTTTAGGTACGAGAGAAATGAAGTTTTCGCACGTTTTTAATTTTTATTTAAGAGATTAGTTTTAGCTAAATTTCAAAACTGGCGCATTTTCCGTACCACATAAACATACCTTTTCAAAATAACCATTCGTAAATTTATTTAATTTTAACGGTTGAGGCGGGCTCGGACACCAAATCGGCACGAAACGGTAGAACGACCCTTTTATAAACGCTCAATCAATACAGATTAACCTTTTAGAATTCTTGCCTATCTCTCTCGCACTCACGTAATGATCATATGAGTGATTGCTTCACTTTTGCACTCATCAACTATTTTTAAGAGTAACCATATAGATAGAGAAAAGTTTAGTATGCTTACTAACTATACTATTTAACTCAAACAATCGTGTAGTTATATGCTTATACGTATGTTCCACAAACCATTACCAAACTAAAAAAAAAAGATCCTCACGAATTGGGGACCTCCTCCTTCGAAATCTTTAAGTCGGTTGATAAATACTCTTTAAATGCTGCCTGCTATACTTACGGTCACTTGGGCACCAACATTTTCTAAGGATACTTAATTTTATATTTTTGTATGAAGATATAATTCTTAATAATCATAACTTTAGAGATGTGGCCGTATAGCAGGCAGCATACATTTTATACTAGGTATACGTTCGCCATTGTACTTTTTTTATCCTTTATTGTCCTTTTAACCATTGTCAAACTAAATATGTTATATTTATATGTAATAAATAGTCTAGCTATACGTTTAGGTTCATTGTACTTTCTTTATCCGTTAATTTATAAGTATAAATATTTCGCTATTTTGTGCAATAAAGTGTTTGTTGCTTACTAACTACCTATGTAACTATCTGTGTAAAACTGTACATTACATGTATTCGGTATCGGATATCGGCCTACTTCTCAAGTATGTACAATTGCCATCAAATATATCGGAGCGGGCAAAGTGGTCACAAATATCTGAACAACGCCTCCATTGTCAAGGCGATAAGGTGCATGTTCAGATATTTTCGAGTACCTTGGCCGCTCTGATATATTTGATGGCGACTGTACTTGCATGGTATAATCGTACACGTACCCAAATGTTTCAATCAAAATCCGACCCTGAATTTACCTGTCCGTGAGGAATAATTCCAATTGCCTCCTAAGCCTTGCCTAGTCAGGCTTTCGGAATACCAGTACGAGCGCGGTCACCGATTACGCATATTTGTTTCGGATCTCGGTGTCAAGATATGCTGGATGGAGAGCGTTTAAGTCGCCTACGCTGGGCGCAACCGTTAACAATATACAGCTTTTTTGTATTAGTTCATATTGAATCTTATTGCGTGGTCCATATGGTAGATATTCTATAAACGCTAACATGAGCCCAAATCCTTTTTTTTGTCGTGGCGCGTGCGCTTGCGGTTTTGCTACAATGGAGTTTACTGATAAGAACACTAATCCGTAACAGGCCAAGAACGGGAGGAAACACTATACTGTGTCTCTAGTCTCTATTCTACGCAGAGTTGTGATTTGATGTATTACATATAGGCTAAGAAAATTAGATTTTTTTGAAGAATTAATTCCCAGCAGGCTAGAAATCGTTTTAATATCTTCACGTGGTCCTAAATGCATGTGATCTGAATTTGCCCAATCCCAGGAGGTGTGCATAACTTTTTAGCGAAATTTTTGCTCTTTGTCAGTTTTTTGCTTCTAGCTCGAAAACGGTACGTCCGAAGGAAAATATCACGTATATCAATATTAAAGATGGTTAAATTCTGCGTCGAATGAGCATCTTAACGTATAATTCAGTTCAGCGGTACAGCCAAAATCAAAAAATATAAATCGGGAAAATGCCTCATTTTCGTCATTTATTTGAAAAACTAATATTTTGACTTACATACCACATATCTTTGAAACAGATGACTCTTGTTGAAATACCTATAGAATAAAAGTTGAAGAGAATACAATTTCTCGGTATATAAACATCTCAATTTTCAAATTTAGTCACTTTGAAAGAAAGGCTAAATTTGGCATGAATTCAAAATCGGTTTTTTTCTAAATCCTTCTAAGTTGCATATTTTCCATAATTATGATGTGTGAGGCCTAGATTTAATGCATTGTTAATTTGTTACAACTAAGAACGTTGAAGTGCAAATTTCTAAAACGTTGGGTACGTTTCAGCATCAGAAAACTATTTATACACCGTGTTTTTTTTATTTCCGGTAATTTCAAGGGTATATTTCTGAGCTTAACTTAAGTTTATTTCTCAAAGACGCCAGTGTCATAATTCGCTCCAGTTCTGAGGTAATCGATATTTCATTTATGTCTTTCTAATTGTGTAAACCTACATTAAATTATTTTTTTACTCTGAGCACCCGCTACAAAATGATGCACCTGTGTGTTAAGCCAATACAATGTGCTTCCTGTGTATCCCAAGCTGTTAATTTTTGAAATGTATTTACATTGACATGTCTAGTTTTCAATTGTTTGGTTTAGGGACCGATTGAGGAATCAATCAGTAACTGTTGAACCTACTTAGATGAAACTTTGTATAGAGATTGAGATATTTTGAGTCCGTAAAAAGTACATAAAAAGTAGTTTTCATCCCAAAATACCAACTCTTAAGGGGCTGAAAAGTGGGTAAGAAGTTAGTATGAAGTTTGGTACCTATGAAAATAGTTTGAGTTCTGGGGAGTTTTTATCCCAGAAACTATCCCTGAAGGGTGTGAAAAGGGGGCAAAAGTTATTTGTATGGGGAATCAATATCCACTGAACTGATTTAAGTCCATAGATAAAATTAGGTATAGAGATAGTTTAAGTTCTGGAAAAGGAAATAGAATAGTTTTTATCTTAGAAGTCATCCCTTAAGAGATAAAAAGGGGAGTCTCTATACTAAGTTTCATCTAAATAGGTTCAGCAGTTATTGATTGATTCCCCAATCGGCTCCTAATGTAAATAAGGTATATTAACACAACCAAACAATTGAACATTATAACATGTCAATGAAATTTCGAACATTAATAATCCGAGATACAAAGGAATCATATTGTAGTGCCTTAACACACAGTTACATGATTTTATAGTGAGTTCTCAGACTAAAAGAATAATTAAATGTAGGTTTACACAATCGGAAAGACAGAAAAAAAAATATCGATTACCACAGAACTGGAGCAAATTAGGGCACTGGCGTCTTTAAGAAATATACTTACTTAAGTTAAGCTCAGGAACTCGCCTGCGGCTTGTTTCATAAAACCACACTCGTATTTTAAGAACCCTTATTATGTAACAGTTACATAAATTACTATTTTGGTAACAATTATTTATCAAAGCTATATCTAACGTGTCCAAAACAGCAACGTCTAGATGTATTTGTGTTAGTTATTATAATTATGTTTTGACCGGTTTTATTCTTAATATGGACATATCTGCACCACGCACAAGAGTCTTAAACGCCATCAGAAAATACATTCAATTTTTTACTCTAGTTTCTTGCAATAAGTTCCAAATCCAAACTGGTTTTCCGTGCGGCTCTTAGGCGTAATGGAGCCGAAATGTAACTGACATTGGGAAAACTCGGAAACAGTCTTATATTATCACATGATTACCGTAATTATCGTTGTATTCATATGAAACTAACGTAAAATTTAGTCAATGTCATATGCTAAAGTTTGTTATTTATCTAGACAAGATCTTCGATAAAACTAAGATTTTGGATAAAATTAATACTTTCGTAAATAAAAATAATAGCTCCGAAAGTTTGAAAAAAATCTCCCAGCAAACAAGTGTAAGTAATGTTTTTTGTAGATTTTATGTGAATGAATTAAGTAGAAAAACCGGCCAAGAGCGTGTCGGGCCACGCTCACTGTAGGGTTCCGTAGTTTTCCGTCCGTCACAGTAAGTGTCCCCACTTAAGAGTTAATAACACCGCCATGTAGGATATGATATGAGAGTTCCATGTACAGCGACATCTATCGGCAAATTGAGTAAACTATTGCGCGCGAGCATAAAGTATGGAAGATGATTTTTATGGGATAATTCTTTATTGCGTGAACCGATTTTCATCGTTTTTACTTTATTTGAAAGCACGTCATTTTATTGTAATTTTGTAGAAATTACAGGTACAATAAACACCTGCTTATACGGTTAAATTACAAACTTAATTCAGAAATTATTTTGTATTTTTTTTTCAAAAACTATTCATCCTATCAAGTTCAAAATAATTTTCCAAGAAATTTTTTATAAAGTTCTACTTTTGAGATTTTTTTCATATTTTTAAAACTTATGGTTCAAAAGTTAGAGGGGGGGGGACGCATATTTTTTTACTTCTGGAGCGATTATTTCCGAAAATATTTACATTATCGAAAAATGATTTTAGGAAACCCCTATTCATTTTTAAATACCTATCCAATAATATATCACACGTTAGGGTTGAAATGAAAAAAAAAATCACTCCCCACTTTACGTATAGGGGAGGTACCCTAATAAAATAAAAAAATTCACTTTTTATTTTACCACTTTGTCGGCGTGATTGATATACATATTAGTACCAAATTTCAGCTTTCTAGTGCTAACGGTCACTGAGATTATCCGCGGACGGACGGACGGACGGACGGGCAGACATGGCGAAACTATAAGGGTTCCTAGTTGACTGCGGAACCCTAAAAACGTTGTTTAGTATGGGCCATCGTTTACGCGTTATTTGCCAAAATCTATAAAAGGTACTTTTACACCCTCCCCCGTCTGCTTCACCCCCACCCACTAGTACTTTCAGTATTTTGTTTAAGACACATTTACCTACGACTATACCAAAATTCGGATATACTCGAATTATTTCCTCTAAGTTTTTCGTCGTTAGGTGGGCTAAGAAGTCTGTTTTTATCCTTGCTAATTGTTTAAACCTGACTTTTGATTTGATATTTTATGGACGCTCAATATTCTTATTCTATCAATTCTTTTTTATTGACGTCAACTTTGCATGTGGTGTTGTAAAAATATTAGTATTATTTATAAAAGTAAGTAGGTATATACACGGTGGGGCCTGTAACTAAAGCAAAAAATTAAAATGTACATTCTTCTCCTCAAACTACGCAACGTTTGTTTGACGACTTTGAAAAAAAACTTGCGATTTGAATTTTATTACATTTTAAAGTTAATTCGAACACGCAATGTACTATGAAATTGATTATGTCTGTAGAGTGACTAGACTGACAGGCAATGTCAATTAGACGGAGTTTTAAGTACATTGAAAATACTATTTACTTTGTTTGAAAAAATAACAATCTAAAAACTTTATGATTTTAAAAAGTTGCTACACAAAAGTTGTCTAGTTTGAGGACTAGAATCTACGTTTTAATTTTTTGCTTTAGTTACAGGCCCCACCCTATATTAAGTGCTGCTAAGAGAGCTAACACACTTTGTCGCTGCCAAGCCAGTGCAAAGTTAGCTTATCTACGTAGGATATAAGCTATGGTTCCTTACTTTTTCGGTCCCGGTACCTCTATGCCTATTCGGGGAACCGATTTAACCCCCAAAAGGAAACGATTTGAAAGTAAACGCCTCAATTCTGTTTTACTTGCGCGGAAGCCCTCAGGTTTCCTAACTGGATAAATTAAGAAACTGCGGTACCTTTGCATGGGAAATGGCTGACCACTGATACCACATTTGAACTGAATCTCAGCGGAATTTAGCAATACAGATTTTTTTAAATTAGCACTGGGCGGAAAATTGACAATACTAGGTTCTGGTTTTTTGTATGACAACCATAGACAATTTACAGCCCATGCAGAGGGCCTACCACGAATCTCGATAATCGAAATACCGTGATCTGCGTCTCTTTCACTCGAATAGGTATTATACAGGTATAGTATAGTAAGCATAATAACGAAATTTAGATTTTAAAGATTCGTGGTAAGCCGTCAGTGCGGAATTTTTATTTTGTATTCCGCTGAGATTCAGATCAACTGTGTGGTGTCCCTTGGTAGCAGCTACACAGCCTTTTAATACGGTGTTATTATCCACGCCTGCGCAGTGCTAGCTCTGCCGCGGTCGACACCGGAGCGCGCGCGCAACCAGAGGTCATTAGTCGCATCTACGAAGTTTGCCCTTTGGATTTAGAATTTTATAATATGCCGGAATATAGCGGTGAGTTTTAGAAACTTTTAAATTATGAGCTTATTGCGACATATGACATAAATATCTAAGATTTCTTTCATGTATTAAGTCCACCTTTTATAATGTTTTAATTGTGCAATCAAGTTTAATATAAATAAACAAAGTTTACTTTTACAGTTGAACAGTCCAGGGAAAAAAACCTCCTTATCTAAATTAATTCAAATATAAAATTGTTTCCGAGATAAGGGGAGGGGGTCAATTTTCCTTTTTTTTAATAACTTCAAAACTATTTATGTTACAATTATACAAAAAATATATTTGAGATTTTGACTATAGATATATTTCCGATGACTGTAGCTATACTTAATGGTTATGTCAACATATTCTTTATGTTCTTTATTATTTGCTACGCGTCCTTTTGTGCGATTTCGAGTCATTACAGCTCAAGCTTAAAGCAAGAATAAGCTTTTTTGTAAGGTGTAGTGGTAATTTTTTTAAATGTCGGAATCTTACTAAGGAGTTCTACTGACAATTCCGACATCTTAAAAAAATCGTACTATACCTAAATAGAGAAAAAAAAAACTTTTGTTTTAAATCGTCATTCCGACAGCAGACGTTAAGTTAGTTAAAATTTTTGGGCTCTTAATTCGGTAAGTTTTTAGTTCAGTCAAAAACCATTCTTATGTGATCTGATGGGTGAAGTAAAGTGTAAAATTTATTTATCCAAGTAGAAATAGCAACAAGCACTTTCATTAACAATATCCCCACAACATGCTTGAAATAATAGCTACTAGAAAATAAACATACTCGTACAAAACTAGAAACTCTTTACGGGTAAGTCTCGGTAGCTTAATTGGTGTACTTAGAGGCGAGCAGTAATTAGTTTTGTCCGGTATTTTCCATTATTCCAAATATTATCCCTTCTAAATATTCGTTAAATAGACGTCTCTGCTCTTTTGTAAGTACAAAATACAACCTTTACAATTAATTAAAAGGCATATTCAATTTTCCTCCATTTTCTCACGTTTTAGTCCTCCCCGCTATGTATAATTTCGTTTGAGCACAATTTTACCCTTTGTAGCGCATTTTCATGTGATTATGCATTTCATTTATTTTATGGCATGCACAATTCTGTTGCATTTAACACTTTGAGTGGCACGCTTCCCAAATCCTTTACAAAATGATAACGGTGGTAGTTTTTTTTTCTTTCTCTGACGTTCATAAATGCATTGTAATGTGCCTAAATTGAAGAATAAATATCTTTTTTTTCACTAGCGGGTTCCTGGCAGTGAAAGTGTTAACATATTTAAACTCCAGCCAAGCTAACTTTCCATGCACTTATCAATTTGTCAATGTAAAAATAACATTCTCATCATTTTAATGGTTATGTCTCTTCTTTGCATTTACAATGTCGGTGCAGAGACTGCAGAGTGAGACTGGTCGAACTCTGGCTGTCTGATGTATGTATTTCTATAGTTAAACGGGGTGACATTTCAAGGTCTGGATTACGAATCAACTTTTCCTATGGGAAATGACAATCATTTATGGAATTCGCAAGCTATTATAAGATTTTCAACCGACTTCAAGATTTCGAAGGAGGAGGTTATCAATTCGTCGGGATCTTTGTTTTTGCTATTTTTTTTATTTTTTTTTTTATGTATGTTCACCGATTATTCGAAGACGGCTGGACCGATTTGGAAAATTCTTTTTTTGTTTGAAAGCGTATACTTCACAGTTGGTCCCATTGTAACCATGTCAGGATCTGATGATGGGATCCTGGAGAAATCGAGGGAACTCTTCAACTATTATAGGCACGCCTATGGTGATTTGAGTATTTTTTACAGCAGATCGAGCATTTGGTGTTGGAAAGGTGGATGCTTAGTGAAGTCGGTTCTTTTTTGTTTAAATTTTTTTTTTTAAATTACTATACTATTTATTATTATTATGATAATTTTACCAAGATCGCGTTTATGTTACCCTCCAAACCTAAGTACCTGCGCGAATACTTGTAGTTGTTTTCTTTAATTTGTGTTTTTTTTATTAAGTAATATGTACACGTTTCTAGAACTATTCTCTAAGGTTGATTCGATCACGAGTAGAATTTGAAGTATTTGAACTATTTGACTTTCAGAGCAGACGGTTTTCCTAAATGTCTGAATGCTATAATAGTGTCATAAATATACAATTTTTAGGAGACACTCCTCTCTCTTACTACGTTAACACATTCAGTGCCACCTAGTGCTACATGCTACGCTCGTAGCCCGTAGCCACGTATTCGTCGTATGTAGCGCGTACCTAGTAGCTACGAAGAGAGAACCCAACAGTCGGGTTCTCGGCCCTGAATGTGTTAGTCTCCTGGATCTGGTTACTAGGTAAGTACCAAGGATGATCAAGACATGGATTGACAATGCCTATACAAAATCGCGTTCCTCAAACCTTCAGGTTATACGTCTGTTTTCGGTACTAAGTGCCACAGCGCCATCTGTCGAGTCGGGAGTCGAGTTATTCTGTCAGCGTTAAGCACCGAACAAAATATTAGAAACTAGCATTTAGTGTCTGTGGTGACCGATAGATGACGCTAGTGCGTTAACCTGAAATAAGGGAACGCGATTTTGTATGGATATTGTCAACTAGCTGTGCCCGCGGCTCCGCCCGCGTGGAATTCGGTCTGTGTCAGTAATCGGCTAATTCACCCCTAATTTCTCTCCCGCTTCCCTGGAGGCGGAACTTGAAGTAAAGTTGACAGATGACAGGGGGTCCATGACCCATGCAAATTAAACTCAATCGAGTGTAGGGGCTACCCCCCCCCCCCCCCGTTTAGACGTTGAATTTTTATAGACTACGTATAACCTGGCTGGGGATTTTCTTGAATTGGAATTAGTAATCCTTAAGGGGTGATTTTCGGGATAACAATGCAAAAAAAACCGGCCAAGAGCAAGTCGGGCGATACTCAGTGTAGAGTTTCGTAGATGCCGCCCTGTTACAAAGCATTCGTTCAAAAGGTGGTTTATTAAGGGATATTCGGCGGCGTTTACGTCATTTTACTATTCGGCACTTCCTTTCAATATGCGTTTTTGACTGATAATTCTAAAACGGCTGAACCGATTTTATTCTATATAGTTTATATTGAACCTTCTTATCAGGTCTCACCAAATTTTAGCTTTCTAGTCCGAACGGTAACTGAGCTAGACTGCGGACAGACATGGCGAAACTATAAGGGTTCCTAGTTGACTACGGAACCCTAAAAAGAGATAAATAGTAGTTTATGTAACTGTTACGTAATAAGGCCTAATTATGTACAGAAAGAAGCATACACCGCTTTACCTACACTCATATCCATTGAAAACATTAGAATGACCGCCATTACACCGCCATGACCAACCTTATTGCACCGGCGGTCGGGGGGCGGATATTCATTACGTTACCGTAGGTAATGAATTTTCATACGTTTTTACCACACTGTCACAGATAATACACTGATGTTACGTTACTGGTTGCAATAATGGTGGTAATTACATACTGTTCCGATAGAGGATTTATGATATTGGTATAGATCAAGATATTTATTCTTCAATGTAAGCACATTACAATGCACTAATGAACGTCAGAGAAAAATAAAATACACGAGTGTCGTGAAACACGCGATTGGAACGAAGTTATGTTATTTTATTTTATATTATTATTGACATTTTCGTAAATTTTGTAGTTTTAATTATTTAGAAATTTTGGAAAGTTTTGAAATTGTGGAAATTTATTTATTTATGAAATTTTAAATTATATGAAATTTTTGAACTTTTTGAAATTTTGGAAATTTTGGAAATTTTGGAAATTTTGGAAATTTTGGAAATTTTTGAAGTTTTTGAATTTTTTGTAATTTAGAAATTTTGCCATTTTTGACATTTTCGACATTTTTTACTTTTAGGTTCTCGACTTTTATCACTTTGTCACTTCTCACTTTCACTTTTCACTACACTTCACTTAACTTCACTTTATTCTATTTTATATATTTTTTATTTCATTCCATTTTACATGTTTCTCAATCGTATGGGTGTCGCGTTTTCGTGACGTGACGCTTTTTCGTGACGGTCACGTGACTTTTTTTCGCCTAGCCCCCCATCCGCGGACCATCCGATAAGAAACTTCGTTCCAAAAACTACCACCGTATTATGACCGAAAAGAAACTCGACGGGACTTATTTTTTCAAAACAGTAATATATTATTAGATCTTAAAGATACAAAATAGTGCGTAGTTCTTCAAGAAGGCATATCAAAACATCTGGAGAGACAGATAATGCACCCATTGTTTAATTATAAATAAAAATAAAATCCTAATCTGACTGCTTCACAAAACGTTTGATATGTTTTCCTACCTAAACGGTGTCCTATAAATGTTAGATCATTTTGTAGTAGTTTTTTGGTTTGGGCCATGCAACTTTGTCCGTCATATATATTAGTCCTCGAACCTGCAATAACCCTTTGACATTCATGACATTTTCAAATATTTCTTAAGAGCGGGTAAAGGTAAATTTATAGCATCGACGGGTAACATGTTATAAATATGCAGTAGCAACAACATTCTGAGGATGATTGCCAGTAGATTTAATTGACCGATAGTCTACGGGTTGATCAAACTGGTAAAGTCCAATTTAGAATATAAGTTTTAGATGTTTTATGTTTTATTTTAAGTATGTTAATATGATTACTTACTAACAACTTAGAATGTAAACTAACAAAATGGACCATGTTGTATGAAATAAATATTTTTGAATTTGAATTTGAAATATGAACACCTTGACCAAAAAATTACAAATTATTTCAATACCAAATTTCATCTAAATACGTACAGCGGTTATTGGTTGTTTCTTCCCCATGTAAACTTCCACCCCTTTTGCATCCGCTTAAGGGATAATTTCCGAGATAAAACTATTTTATTTCCTTTTCCAGAGCTCAAATTATCTCCATACCAAATTTTATCTAAATCGATTCTGCGGTTAATAATTCCCTATACAAATTTCCAACTCCCTTGAAAACTATCCTTTGTCCTTTCTCGAGACCCATACTATCTCTATACCAATTTTCATCTAAATCAGTTCAGCGGTAAAAAAATCTCATACCAACTTCCAACCCCCTTTTCACCCCCACAAGGGTTTGAAAACTATCCTATGACGTTTCTCGAGACTCAAATTATCTCCATACTCATTTCTATCTAAATCGTTTCAGCGGTTAAAAATTCTCCATACAAACTTTCAACCCCATTTTCACCCCCACCAGGGTTGATTTTCGGGATTAATACTATATATTATCCTTTCCCGGGACTCAAACTATCTCTATACAAAATTTCATCAAAATCCGTTCAGCCGTTTTCACGTGATGCGCGGTCAAATAAACAGACAAACAGATAAACAGATAAACAGATAAACAGACAAACAGATAAACAGACAAAAATTCTAAAAATTGTTGGAACGTATTCTGTTATCGATTCTAAGTATCCCCAGCCAACTTTTTTTCGATTATCTTCCATGTACAGACTTTCGACCCTCTTCAGCTTTATTATATGTATAGAAGATGTCTATATCATCCTTGCTAGGTACAGTCAGCATCAAAAGTAACTACGCAATCGAAGACGTCAAAAGCTTTTATTCCCTTTTAAAAAGGACTTTTGAAGTTTTGACGTCTTCCTTCCATCTTCCTACCAAACCTTATCTCCATTAAAAAATATGCAGTATCCAGTACTCAAACCCAAAATCAAAGTTAATATGGAATAAATAAATAAAACAAATGAATATAACCTAAAATGTTTTATTAATACATTGACACAAAACATCAAGACTTAAAAAAATAAAGGGTTAATTCCAATAGGAATAAAGGTGGTGGGTAATTCCGAAAGTTGACTCTTATTACAATGGGATACGAGAGATAATTGAACGATTTTCGAAATTACACGCTTTGCGAAATTACCCCAACGCACCCTCAATAAGTGTGCACATGTAATAGGTACAATTTCCAATTAGTTACAGTAAATTTTACACACACACGACAGTAACTGTACGAAGGGTTATTTTGTTTAGGCAAAAACTCGGGTTTACGTATTACCATTATTTTAAATATAATTACGATTCGATAACTAATCGGTAAGATTAATTAATGTTTAGTTTGCTTATAAAAATCACCATTGTGCTTAAATAAACCACCATTTTTATTTAAGCACAGATCCGTGCATTGAAAAGCCCTCGCCTCGCTTGCCTTTTAGCCCAATAGCTCCACTTTTCTTAAGCCCACAAAATTTCGGAAATCGTACGCGAAACTATTTACGAATAAAATAACATACTTGTCACCTTTCTTTTACATTGTCTTGTAAGTAGGTACATTTGGTTTGTGTTTCTACTCGAAATGTGTAAGATCAAAGTCACAAAAAGAACCGAATTGAATAAGTAAACTTTAGTAATAATAACCGGAAGAAACAAAACTTGTAGGTATTTTACGTTATAAAATCACAAATTACGTAATCGCACCACAAATATACGACCCTCATACAAAACTTATAAGTAAATTTACGCGTGAACCGATATACTTATTTAGGAATTTTCTTTCTAAATTATGTAGATTTTTTTTAGCTTAGCTAAAAATAATGTTATCGTGTAAGCTACTGGAATCACGCTTCTTTATCTATTTGTCGTGTAAACAACACAAGGTAGGATGGAGCTAAAAGATCCAGAGGTAAAACTTCACTGAAAACTATGAAATCACTATATTTCGTAATTACGGTTGCAACACTTGCAACTCACAGAGAAACGGGAAATAATATTCCGCATGGATATAATATTCCTAGTATACAAAGATCTGTCGGTGCGCCTAATAGAGGCTTCTGGTGACCAGAGGGCTGGCTACTATTTTGCACAACGAGTAGCTATATCGCCATTCAGCGAGGCTTTACAGCCAGCCTTCTAGGCACCTTGCCCATTGACAGCGATCTGGGCCAAATTTTTTATCTAGAATTTTAAGTAGATTCGCATATCAAACAATGCATGATTGCTTGTGCTTGCACAGCAAATTAATCTGAATACACAACAAAACGAGTTGTAAAATTAATTTGTAATGTTTCGATGCCCAAGTCAATATAATAGTTAGGTTGTGGTTATTTTTTTCTTGTGCCTTTAAATAGTATCCATAGAAAACATGCACGTGACTTCAGTGACTAAGTAGATTGACCGTCTCAGTAACTCCGTTCTGAAATTATCATGACAATTAGGGTGACATCACCACCTGAAACAATTAGTCAAGCCACGGGACATTATACTTGTTTTTATGACACCTATGAAGATAAGACATTTTTAGGGTTCCGTAGTCAACTAGGAACCCTTATAGTTTCGCCATGTCTGCCCGTCCGTCCGTCCGTCCGTCCGTCCGTCCGTCCGTCCGTCCGTCCGTCCGTCCGTCCGCGGATAATCTCAGTGACCGTTAGCACTAGAAAGCTGAAATTTGGTACTAATATGTATATCAATCACGCCGACAAAGTGGTAAAATAAAAAGTGGAATTTTTTTTTAATTAGGGTACCTCCCCTATACGTAAAGTGGAGAGTGATTTTTTTTTCATTTCAACCCTAACGTGTGATATATTATTGGATAGGTATTTAAAAATAAATAGGGGTTTCCTAAAATCATTTTTCGATAATGTAAATATTTTCGGAAATAATCGCTCCAGAAGTAAAAAAATATGCGTCCCCCCCCCTCTAACTTTTGAACCATTATTTTTAAAAATATGAAAAAAATCTCAAAAGTAGAACTTTATAAAAACTTTCTAGGAAAATTATTTTGATTTTGATAGGATGAATAGTTTTTGAAAAAAAAATACAAAAGAATTTCTGAACTAAGTTTGTAATTTAACCGTATAAGCAGGTGTTTATTGTACCTGTAATTTCTACAAAATTACAATGAAATGACGTGCTTTCAAATAAAGTAAAAACGGTGAAAATCGGTTCACGCAATAAAGAATTATCCCATAAAAATCATCTTCCATACTTTATGCTCGCGCGCAATGGTTTACTTAATTTGCCGATAGGTGTCGCTGTACGTGGAACTCTCATATCATATCCTACATGGCGGTGTTATTAACTCTTAAGTGGGGACACTTACTGTGACGGACGGAAAACTACGGAACCCTACAGTGAGGGTGGCCCGACACGCTCTTCGCCGGTTTTTTTTTTAAATATCTTTAAATGGGACGGTTTTTAATAAGGGGCGATTCTTAAAAATCACTTTTTACGTCAAAATATACTTTGACAAATATATTATAACAAATTTGAATAAATACCCGGGAAAATTCAGGTATTATTTTAGCACTTACAATTTTATTATTTTACAATCATTTTTTAGTACTTAACTTACGGTCCATTAGTATACATACATAACTTAAGTACTGATATGCAAGTAGCGGAAACTTTCAAAAAAGTTGGAACTGTTCTCTGAAATTTCCAGAAACTTTTACAGGTAATATATAGGTAGGAAATTTAAGAAACGAAAATATTCAATCGACATACAATATTATGACATTTATGACGTTTCCGAAATTTTCCTACATGAAAAACTCCGCATCTTAAAAGTTTTATCGGCACATCAGTAAACTTAATACCTACTTACATAAACATGTTATTTGTTACACCCATTCTATAGAATTAGTACTTAGTGTATTTACTATTACTTGGTAATCGTGCCTATACAGCTACGAGACAGACGAAGTCTAGTGTAAGTTAAGACAAGATAAATGAAATTTTGTAAAAACAGTAGTTGTAAATATAAATTCTTTTTTATGTTTTTTTATTTATTTCTTAACACCCGAATATAAAAACAAGGGTATACACTCACTTGCCAGAATTTCATTTGCCATAATAGTCAACAGCCATTATATTGTTTCCCATAATTACATATGCAATACTTATTGTTTACTATATTAGTCACGTGCCAGAAACTTTGTTTCCCATAAAATCAATTTCAATAATATCATTTGTCATGATCATTGTAAGCCATAATATCACTAGCCATAATATCATTTGCCATCCAAATTGCTTCCCAGAAAGTAGGTCAGGTTAGGTTAGAACTGTGACCTCCTACAAAATAAAACGGCTACCAGAAAGTAGGTTAGATTAGGTTAGAACTGTGACCTCCTACAAAATAAAACGGCTACCAGAAAGTAGGTTAGGTTAGGTTAGAACTGTGACCTCCTAAAAAATTAAACGGCTACCAGAAAGTAGGTTAGGTTAGGTTAAAACTGTGATCCCCAAAAAGCGAACGGCTACCAGAAAGTAGGTTAGGTTAGGTTAGAACTGTGATCCCCAAAAAGCGAACGGCTACCAGAATGTAGGTTAGGTTAGGTTAGAACTGTGATCTCCTTCAAAATAAAACGGCTACCAGAAAGTAGGTGAGGTTAGGTTAAAACTGTGATCCCAAAAAGCGAACGGCTACCAGAAAGTAGGTTAGGTTAGGTAGAACTGTGACCTCCTATAAAATAAAATGGCTACCAGAAAGTAGGTTAGGTTAGGTTAGAACTGTGATCCCCCAAAAAGCGAACGGCTACCAGAATGTAGGTTAGGTTAGGTTAGAACTGTGATCTCCTACAAAATAAAACGGCTACCAGAAAGTAGGTTAGGTTAGAACTGTGATCTTCTACAAAATAAAACGGTCCCTACATAATAATATGACTAAGTAAATATTTTTAAAGCGCCTACAGGAATATAGTGAGCAAATGCATTGTTTGTGTGCATGGATTCGGAAAACCATTATTTAGTATGGCGTTTAAATATTCTATTAAATAGTATTATTACAATTAATAATATGGACAACAATACGTATGGCACTCGTACGTTCTGAAATCTAATAATCGGGTAAACAAAGAGTATGTCACATCATTTTTATGGTAAACAAACCATTCGGGCAAATGAAATTTGGGCAAATAAAATTCGGGCATATGAGTATTATTTTATATAATTTTCGGGCAAACAATAGACAACTTTCAAAAACTGATAACAGTGTCGGACCAAGCTCTTATAGACGGAGATTTCAGATATGACACAATAATGAGAGCGACGAAACCCCTCTAGTCAGTTTGCTATACTATACTTATTTCTAGACCTGGACATCTGGCAGCTGTAAAGTGGTGGAGGTAAAATAATACAAACCACCTAGAGTTCTGGGTTTGATGCAATATTATGAGAAATTATATAAATAATTAGATTATATTATTGCCAAAAGTTTCTGTTGGGGGAAAGCATATAGTGCCAAACGACGTATATCATAGTTTTTCGCCTACTGTTTTTGTTTCCGTAATAATACACAAAGTTTTTTAATATAGGCCCTGGGCCACAATTCGACATGCCAAACTGCGAGACGTGGCTCTCACACTTGTCTCGCTAGGTGAAAAGTGAAATCCATCTGTCCACACGTGTCCACACCTAACTGTCAATCTGTCAGTAGGTCTCGCTAGAGCGTTTTGTCTATGGCTATGGCCACCATTTTAGATGTCACTCTTGAGTGATTCCACCCCAAATTTCAACTGTGAAAAAATTGTGATCTCATAGTTGTCTCGCTACCTACTGTCAGTTATGCTATGTCGAATAGAGGCCCTGTTCTTTATAACTGAGACAACTGCGGCAGTTTATACCTATTTAGTACTTATAACTATTTTCTAATTCAACAATTTTGCTCATCTGTCACTCTGACCTCCACCCATCAAAAGCTGCCAGATGCCCGAATCTAGCAATATGGATTGAATAGCAATCTAACCAGACCGGTTTTGTTGCGCTCATTATTAGAGAGCGGATTTATGGATATGACTAGTGCAATTTGTTAAATACATGTCATGTTGTTTATATAAGGTCTTACAGTCTATTATTATTACACCGCACACCGCAATCATAGCTAAATAATTAGATTAAATGAATGTTATTTTTGCAACAAACTACATTTAAAGAAAAGTATTTTATTCGAAATAAAAGAGTTTTTATACAAGGTTTTTACTTTTTTATTCCGATAAGTTACATTATTTTCGTGTGTAGAAAAAATAATAAAATATACCAGTAATATCCATATTAATATTGAGATCGCTACTTCAAATCCGCTCTCTACTCATTATTGTGTCATACATATCTGACATGGCCAGCTCTTAGTCCATTAATCTATGACTCAAATAGTACATTGTGACACAAAAATTAGTCTGCTACGGAACAATAAAAATATTGATCACCAACATTACAATATATAATAACAATATGTATATTTTAAGAAGTTAATAGTACTTTATGAAAATTTATTAAGTAATAGGAAAAATATACAATTACAATATTAAAACATCACATACTTACCTAAATTTAAAATTACCTTAAAATACGAAATACAATTATGTCAAAAATTTAAAGAGCCAATTACTAACATATACCTACTAGTCAAAAATACCCTACATTAACATTACTACAGTTAAAACTATAAAATCACAATAATTTTCTAAAAACATACCTATCATACTAATTAATTACTTACTCAACTTTTAAGAAGAGAGAATAAATATATCTCACATCTGGTAGTAATAAATGTTTAAATGCATTTACAAGGGCCGCGATTCGAAAAATAAACATACACACTGGACAGACACAGCTCCAACCCAACTCAACTCAACGCTATAACGACTTTGACATTTGCTGTTCGAACAAATTTTCATTCAACATTGGTCTCACATTGGTCACACATTGGTCAGACATTGGACCAATGTGTGACCAATGTGTGTGTTGAGTTGGGTTGGAGCTGTGTCTGTCCAGTGTGTGCGTTTATTTTTCGAATCGCGGCCAAGGTATTATATTTATATTGAAACAACATTCAATGATTTAGTATAGCACGATGTTCTATGTATTAACTGAATGGGTACCTATATTAAAAGCTCTCGTATCACAACAGGACGTATTTCTATTGGAAGTTATATTTTTTGGACTAAGTAACATTAAAAAAAGAATACTTAGGTACGTACCTATTACATCATTTGATTATATATATAAGTAGTAATAACATATAAATGTTAATTAGGCAGTCTCAAAGATGATGTTACTATTTGTAGCTAGTGTACTTACAGAAAATTAATTATGTAAACATTTTACATATTCTTAAGGGTCCTCATTGCCTGAAATGTCTAAAAAGTCTATTAACGAAAAAACCCACATTAAATGCTCTTTATAAGATAGTTTTAAATATTTGTAATGCAAATGCACTTTTGACACATGTTTATTATTAGTAAGTACCCAAAAATATTATTCTTACAGAATGTGTCCTTTAAATTTAACACTAATTGTAATGTTTTTTGTTCGTGATAGAAATATAGTTTAAATTTACTACAGTAATATTTTTAGGGCAAAATATTTATAGGGTAATACGGGGAAAAAAATAAATGTAACCCTGTTATCATCAAAACACTGGCATATAATCAGAAGGTATTATGTCTATTATCCAATATGAACCTTTGATTATTATTTCATTGGCCGTCTCGTATATTATCGTATCGTACTCCATTGAAATGTATTCGAATTTAATAAGAGCTGTTACCTTTTTTGGCGTAATTTGGAAATGAACGGTACGTCTAACTGCAAAATCCGTAAAGGCCTTCCATGACCCAACCAATTTTTTTCATATTTTACTCGTTAAAATCTAATATTTACTGCATTAAATTGTTTTGGGAATGATGCCTCTTAAGGGCTACATTTCTCATTTGCTAAAAAAATATTGTATTCTTCTCTTTAGACTCTAAACTCTAAAGTTAAAAGAAACATTTTTTTTCTCTCCCATAGTGAGGTTTTATGCAGAGTCAATGCCAAAAATATGTTAGCACCAGTGGCAGTGGCCCTTACATCTATTGGTACGGTTTCAATCCTGAATACAAACATAATTGAAGTAAAAAAACGTCATGTATAGATTTGTCCAAAAAAAGGTTAAATCATTGTACAAATCTCCTAGCAAACTTTTTATAAACAATCAAATGTTATAGGTGCGTCACTAAGCTATTATAGACGGCGACTGATCATTAGTCGCCGATTATAGATTATTGTTAATGTTATTAATTGTTATTGAAATTCTACAGCGCGAGTATTGTTTTTTTTTACGAGAGTTTAACTAAATTGAGTATAGTGCAAAGTTAACACTATTAGGCAGAGGCGTATTTTGAGTTTTGGCGCCCCGGCCCATAAAGGCTTTATGGGCCGGTACCTAACTAACCGGCGCCCTGTGCCACGCGCTGCCTCTGGCTTTCTGCCGCCCCGAGCCATCGCCCCTTTGTGCTCGTGTATAAGCCCCTGCCATTAGACTAATTATTGAAACCTTGACACGGTATTTAACCCTAATATCTTCAGGATCAGGACTAAGTAGCTGAAATCAGACGGGTTTGTTATATGGCTACGAGCTATGAGACTATGTAACAGCAATAATTTATAAGTTTTTGACTTATTTGAGAAGATTTTCATAACAATCTAACTCTATATATTCCTACCTTTTTTCTCTGATTAGTGAGTACTATGATAGCCGAATTCCGTTCAACGAAAAAATGACTCTAAAAAGTCCGCGCAGAAATTAGTTTTATAGGATATACGTATTATACACTAAAGCCTTGGCCTTGTGTGCATTACAAAGTTTAGGGCCTGCCTTACAAGTGGTCAAAAGTATTAAAATTAGGACTACATCAGTGGCGGCGCGTCAAAAGCAGTGGTAAGAAAGTCGGAGCTGATTTGGCTTTCTTTTTTCTGCGTGGCTTTGTAGGATAAATGCTCAACATTTTAAAAGTTAGGGAAGCCGATGGGCCCACTGCTAGACATTTTAGCTAAAAAAGGCTGTGCGGAATGTTGAGGCGTCCCAATATAGTACATCTTACACAGTTATTAGCAGTTACTACGCATCTTCAGGGCCACAAGTACAGTCCTTGGGCAGCCCATCAAACCTATTTAAAGATGCGTGCTTCCTCTCGCTAGGCGTGTCGAGCAAGAAACGGACTTGTTTTGGCAATTTTTTCTTCAACTGTTTGACCTCAAGGGCATCGTCTTTTCGATTGATCCGTTTTTCAAGCGCCCTTATATTCAAGACCAGGGCTTTGTTCTCCGCTAGCAGGGCATGTAATTCGTCATCGTCGGAACATTTTTTTTTCTTTTTCTTAATTTTCTCTTGGACGCAGGTTACGTCGCAGTAAGCTGCGATGAGTTCTTGGAAGTCTGGGTCAGTTGCTCTCGGGATACATGAAGTAGCGTCGTGGTATATGTCGTCATCGTTGGACGTCTCACTTTCTTCCTTAGATGAAGATTCGCGATAAATCGGAAGAGCAGAGAATGAATTCTGTACAGGGATATTGATGAGATATTTTACATTCCTCAGTTTTCGGCGAGAAGTTTTTTCATAACTCCAGCATGATCCGCACTCCCAATTAGACTGTTCTTTGGGTGTCAATCGGTTATGCCTCTTTCTTGGCGATCTCCTGCCGATGAAATTGCCTCGGCATAAACAGCACGTCATGAAGTACTCTTCGGCCACTTCAATTTCATCGCCGCTTTTGTTAAATGCTGTCATTATGCGTCTCGATTAAGCACTTTAAGATGTAAAACGATGATAAACTTAACAAAAAGTTAATCTTTAGATTTAAATTACCATAAATGTTACACTGATCGTGCCGGCCGGCGGCAACTGATTTTGAACTTTAAGATGATATTTTGTGTTTTTTGTCTAAATTTTATTGTAAATATAAAATACACTGTCACTGTTTTCACGCTCCTTCAAACTTGAGTTGTAATTCACACTTTATTCTTAAAGAACCGACTTTTTGGTCCGTTGATACTCATATCACTTGCCAGATTAATTTAGATTTATATTTCGTAATTAATGGGTTCAACACATATTAATATTCTAATTTTACTTCCTTTTCCTTCTTATGAATGACATTGGCGTGTTAAATATTTTAATGCAAGTTAGCTACGTCCTAAAAAAACAAGACTAACTGTCCTTTACGCGCGGGGATGAGACAAATTCACGTTATTCATCTTTGATAACATAAGACCGCCACAATTTGCACACTTTTCACTCCGGGGTTAATAATTTGGATTATTTTATTATTAAATAGAAAGCAGCTCGTTTTCAAACGGTGCCGCTGGTTGTTATGATGCAAACGAAACGTTGCATGTGCTCTTAATTTTCGGTGTTGGCTGTTTACTAAGTGAAGACCTGTGAACCTTCCGCCCAGCAACATAGTGCTGTGCTACTGACATAGATGGCGCAAAGATCTGTTCAAGTTGTGTAGCACCTCTACGATCAATACATATGTTTTACTAAGCTTAATTCCGAACGTGTCTAAAAATTTACTTATTTATGTATTTTAATAAAACAATTAACGTTTTATCAAGATAGGAAATAATTAAAAGTCCTTTTATTCAATACGTGTAATATTTACCTTCAATGAAAATAATAAAATGATAAAGCCGTCTAGCCGAACTTTAGGAATTGTCCGCGTTGGACGGTCAGCCATCTTGTGGTCTAAATCGAAAACTGCTACTTCACGGCTGCAGAATGTGCTGCCACCTACAGTTCACATCTATCATCTACTGAATTAGGTACAGTGTTATAATTATACAGGTTATAACACTTTTTAATAAACTATCCGGTTCGGTGCAATTCGCTGGCATACTTATTGAAGACGCTGGCCTTAAACCTTCTTTTTTAATGTTTCAGGAGCAAATGGAGCACAAGCCGTGGAGCTGGGCCGGCGCAACGCTGTGCCAGTTCTGTATCTCCACGGATCCCACTACGAAGTCGGCTTCGACCAGGTAACAAGCGCTAACGTTTGTCATGTGACGGTATTATGCCTCGTTCATGAAAAAATGGTCCAATTTGCCGCTCGTTTTCTTGAGCATGACAAGGACGCTCATACGTTTGTTTCATCCGCTCGCCGACAGCGAATCCTAGCAGTCTCACTGGGAGCGTTTTTTCGTGAAATAGATAGACATTAGAGTGCAAACTGAGTAGCCGTTCGAGCGGCGGTTACCGACTCTGCAACCGGCGTCACGTACAAAGTAAACAAATGAAAACGTATGGGAGTGGCCGCAGTGAACGCAGTCTGCTCAAATTCCATGGAAGCTCGCTCGCCGCTGAGCCTTGCGCCCCTCATATTTCTCTAATAGTTGTGTCAGTTGAGCTCAGAGTGAGGTTTGCTCAACAGTATTATTCTAAGAATACCTAAACATAGTACTAATTCGGCCGGACAAGTTCTGGCGTTGAGGTAACTGCGGTAACTCTACGGTACTCTACTTACAAGTAAATAAAGGTTAGGGGCCTGTCTAATGTGACTGAACAGTAAGAAAAGGGAGATTTTGGTCACGCAGTATCGTTCTCTAATCCTTTATTCACTGTTAAGTATATCTACGTGCATTTGCCCCGACTGACTATGATCGAATAAAATTTATAAGTATTTAGGCAAATAATAACCGAGACAACGCTGGAACCTTAGGGCAAACTAGAAAGGGTGTAATTATTACGTTCCATATTCGGTGCCAGCCCTTGAGTTCTTATTTCAAAAGTTTCAATTTTGCTCCGTTGGTAACGTCATGATAACGTTGTTAATAAATAACTATTTATCAATTATTTCTCCAGGGCCGCACCTTCTCTTCAGTCATCCATGCCTTCGTGAAGCGCCATTTCGAAATGTTGCCATTCGAGCAAGAATACGCTACTGAGACGGGCCGCGCTGCGTATGACAAGACCCTAGCCAGCATGAGGCAGCGGTATCCGTGGTACGTCAAGGAGATCCAGGGTATCGCGGATGGAGCTCAAATACCCTTCTACAAGGTAAGACTTTAGTCCCTTATAACTACCTACTAACTACAAGACACTCGCCAATATGAGGCAGCGGTACCTACCCGTTATACGTCCAGGAGATCCAATCCAAGGATGTTACGGACGGAGCTCAAATGCTCAAATTAGGTTAGGTTCGCCCATTATACTACAAAACACACACAAGAAACTCGTCAAAATAAAGTAGCAAAGCCGTGGTAAGAGAAAAACAGGCCGGCTAGCATATCTTACGTTGTCGCCTGTCACTCCATACTTCGAGTCGCGCTTAAAGTATGAACTGTCGCGTCACACGTCAAGTTATGCTAGGCGTGCAGAATGATTGTAAAGTCCGTAACAAACGGTCTGTGAAAACCCTAGAGGCTCCGCGGAACAGACGGTGTTATATTCTGTCATGGTAGGTGTGCTTTCCTTCCCTTGGTGAATTGGAGACGCGATTACGAATTACTCCCTGATCCTTCGTTGTTTCCAGATATTCCTCCTCCACTGTGATGACATTGTGCTGACGGCGAACGACGAGCACGCGCCACGGCCCGACCACGGCGGCTGCACGTCCATCGGAATCAACACGGACGATTACGTTAGTAGCTATTTATAGTGTAATACTAGTGACTAAGAAATATTCCTCCTCCGCCGCGGCCCGAAAATGGCGGCTGCACATCCAAACCGGATCAACATTGACGATTACGTTAGTAGCTGTTTATAGTATAATACTAGTTACTAAGTGATATCTCTCCTCCACTGTGACGACATCGTGGTGACGACTAACGACGAGCACGCGCCGCGGCCCGACCACGGCGGGATCAACACTGACGATTACGTTAGTAGCTGTTTATAGTATAATACTAGTTACTAAGTGATATCCCTCCTCCACTGTGACGACATCGTGCTGACGACGAACGACGAGCACGCGCCGCGGCCCGACCATGGCGGGATCAACACTGACGATTACGTTAGTAGCTGTTTATAGTATAATACTAGTTACTAAGTGATATGATGATATCCCTCCTCCACTGTGACGACATCGTGCTGACGACTAACGACGAGCACGCGCCACGTCCCGACCACAGCGGGATCAACACCGACGATTACGTTAGTAGCTGTTTATAGTGTAATACTGGTATTTAAGTAAGTATTAGTAAGTGACTATTAATTCTACGCACTGTAACCATATTATATCCATCGAGATCAACACTGAAGATTATGTTGAGTATGTATGATGAATTGATGAGAATATTAAGCTATTGACTAACCTCTATTATGCTATTGATTAAGCTATTGAATTCCTCCCCTTTGTGACGACTTCATATTGACGGCGAACGACGTCAATAGATCTACATAGTACTATCTAGTATAATGCTCCACCGAGGGTCTGAGGCAGATGACTTATATATTAGCGAACGTTTCAGGCAATCCTGGGTCACAATGAGGATGCTTTCGCGTCGACACTCAACCACTGGTACATCGTTTCAGCACATGTTATACCCACAGACGAGGACAGGAAACATGGGGTGAGTATATTTATACAATGTGTTACTAATTATGCCAAACATAGTTTTTTCAAACGAGTTTCAAAAAACTATAATGAGTTTTTTAGTGATATTGATCCATTTATGTACTCTCTTGACACTTTAAAAGAACATACGAGATCCAAATTGTTAAGGATAAAAAATATGTAGGTAGTATTTTTATTTGTTTTCCTTCTCGCATTCGCTTTTTTAAATTTTTAATTGTATCACATTTATGAACCTCCAGGTCTGTTTTTACATAATTTTGTAAATCATATCTATATTTTTGCGAATGACTGTTTGTGTTCTGAACACTAAATAAAAAGTAAAAAATTAAATAAAATGTGTTCGTTTTCTATGAGTACTTAATAAATACATTTTGTACTTTTTCAGCACTTATGATTTTTTTTACGAAAACAGAAACACAAAATTCGACTTTTTGGTGCGCTTTCAATGATATTCAAACAAAAAAGAGCAAGATATGGTACTAAACTAACTAAAGGTTAGCTGGAAGAAATCCCTTAAAGCAGGGGTCGGTAAACCGCGGCTCGCGAGCCGCATGCGGCTCTTTGAAGGGTCAGTTGTGGCTCTTCAAGTTCCCCAATTTTTTAACCGACTTCATGATTTCAAAAGAGGAGGTTCTCAATTCGGCGTGTATGTTTTTTTTTTTTTTTTTTTATGTTTGTTACTCCATAACTCCGTCATGTCTGAACCGATTTTGAAAATTCTTTTTTTGATTGTAAGTATATATATACAGATTGGTCCCGTTTTTGTCAAAACGTAGTTCTGATGATGGGATCCATGAGGAATCGAGGGAACTCCTCAAATCTTAAAGGCATACATATAGTGATTTTTATATTTTTATCAACAAATCTATCATTTTCATTCAAAACAGTGACATTTGATGAACTGCTGATGATGATCAGAACGGAACTCTTCAACGACGCATAGTTCACGTTTGGCGATTTGTCCTCTTCGCTGTGTTTGTTTAGCAAGTTTAATTGTCAGGACAAATTTTCATCAAGCTCAAGTTCTGATGATGAGTTCCATGAGGAATCGAGGGAATTCCTCAAATCTTAAAGGCATACATAAAGTGACTTTTATATTTTTATCAACAAATCAAGCATTTTCATTCAAAAGAGTGACATTTGATGAAGTGGAACTGCTGATGATGATCAGAACGGAACTCTTCAACGACGCATAGTTCAGGTTTGGCGATTTGTCCTCTCCGCTGCGTTTGTTAAGCAAGTTATTTCATTGTATGGAATCTAAGTGCACCATCTACAATAATGCTTCACCGGCTACCCCCATGGAAGTCGGTTTTTTTTTCTTAAAAATTATTTAAATCAAATATTACAGTGAAAAACAGAAAACTGCGGCTCCATGAGCTTCCAAAAATTTCATATTTTCCGCCATCAGGCTCTTTGTCAAAAAAGTTTGTCGACCCCTGCCTTAAAGGGATAAGTTCGCCTTTGTACACACTCACTATATTTTTGTTGGTCATGTACTTGTTTTGTACAATAAAGTGTTTTTACTACTACTACTACTAACTTCAAAATAATAATCCTTTTTAACCGACTTCAAGATTTCAAAAGAGGAGGTTCTCAATTTGGTGTGTATGTTTTTGTTTTTTTTGTTTTTTTTTTATGTTTGTTACTCCATAACTCCGTCATTTCTGAACCGATTTTGAAAATTCTTTTTTTTGGTTGTAAGTATATATATACAGATTGGTCCCGTTTTTGTCAAAACGCAGTTCTGATGATGGGATCCATGAGGAATCGAGGGAACTCCTCAAATCTTAAAGGCATACATATAGTGATTTTTATATTTTTATCAACAAATCCATCATTTTCATTCAAAACAGTGACATTTGATGAAGTAGAACTGCTGATGATGATCAGAACGGAACTCTTCAACGACGCATAGTTCACGTTTGGCGATTTGTCCTCTTCGCTGTGTTTGTTTAGCAAGTTTAATTGTCAGGACCAATTTTCGTCAAGCTCAAGTTCTGATGATGGGATCCATGAAGAATCGAGGGAACTCCTCAAATCTTAAGGGCTTACACATAGTGATTTTTGTATTTTTATCAACAAGTCAAGCATTTTCATTCAAAAGTGTGACATTTGATGAAGTGGAACTGCTGATGATGATCAGAACGGAACTCTTCAACGACGCATAGCTCACGTTTGGCGATTTGTCCTCTCCGCTGCGTTTGTTAAGCAAGTTATTTCATTGTATGGAATCTAAGTGCACCATCTAGAATAATGCTTCACCGGCTACCCCCATGGAAGTCGGTTTTTTTTATTAAAAACTATGTTGTTTCATAAAGAGTAGCTTTGAATCGTGACTTAACATACTAAGTCATACATACTTATGTTCCAGGCAGTCGACGAGCGCTACTCGTCCCTGTGCTACGCAGGCCACATGCCCGGCTATACAATGGGTTTCAATGAACACGGACTAGTGTTTTCAATCAACACGCTGAGCCCACTGCGGCTGAAGCCGGGGGGCACCCGTTAGTAATATTGGTGATACACCAGCTAAGAATAAAACTCTAGTTTAACTAGCTCTAAATACACACCCCACGAAAAATATTATATCAGAAGTGGGGCATACAAGTGGTATAAGTTCCGCGCAAAAGGTTTGGCGTCCATACATTTATTAGGAATCCGTACCTCGAAAGGAAAAAACGGAACCCTTATAGTTTCGTCATGTCTGTCTGTCCGTCCGTCCGTATGTCACAGCCATTTTACTCTGGAACTATGAGACGTATCTTAAATTATTAATGTTAACATAAGGTGTATTTTGTATGCCGTACTGTATACACCGAGGGCTGGAATAACCCGACAGATCTTAACCACGAATTTCTATGACCAAAAGAAGGAAAAATTATTGTGTGACTTTAGGTAAATTTCGCAAAAAAAAAAATTTTTTTAAGTTTTTTTCCATTTTTTTAATGTTTGTTGCACATGAAAAGCAAATGTTATTAATAAAATTATCGCCTAAAACAAATTGGTACATTTTTTTTTGTAAAAAATTAGTTTCTGCAAAGTTTTCCTTGACGCTTTGATATCTGTCGATAAGGACGTGTAAACTATGTCCAATAGTGGCAACAACGCCTAAAGGCATTTTGTGATGAGACTGATGAGTTATAATAAAAAGTGTATTTTTTTTATTGGTATTAACTCTGAAACTAGGCGTATCCAGAAAAGTTTATAGCACATTTTAGTATCTAAATATGATCAGGAATACACTGTTAAAATCTGGCACTGACTCCAAACATAAATAATGATTGTAAAAATGTAAATACGTGTTAAATTGTAATACTTTCGTCTAAGCAGTCGGAACTGTTATGTAAATATTGTAAATATCTCTTATAGTTAAATAATAATTTAGCGTAGGTACATAATATTTGACGTGTAAAATATTATTGATGAAAAATCACTCTGCAGTTAAGCCCTAATATGTTAATGTTGTAAATATATAACATAGGTACAGATTCAAATTAGCGTAGCTTAAATATTTTGTGTGAAAAAAATTATTTTGTTCTTTTTAGTGTTTAGGGCAGGGTTTTTTTCTAAACCCCTTTTTCTATGCTTGTTTTGTAAATCTTTTTGTGTGGGTCTTTTTTGAAGTCGGTTTTATTTTTTGTTATAATATTCACAGGCAGTGAAGAGGTAACGGTCAGGGAAATATCTGAACCGTTTTTGGGACCTAATTATTGTACTGAGCTCACCGTCTATCTTTATTATTTATTCTTTATTAACTTCTTATTCTTTATTAAAAGGAACATCTACATACAGCCTTGTGCCAACTCACTTAAATTATGACATGTTTCCGTCGCTGTCTACTAGTCTACTGGTCTAAGAGATGGCCACGTCAGATATGACACAATAATGAGAGCAATAAAACCCATCTAGTAAGATTGCAATACTATCCTTATTGCTAGATCCGGGCATCTGGCAGCTTTTAATGGGTGGATGTCAGAGTGACAGACTAGCAGTTTTTAAATTGGAAAAAATTAATACCAAAATAGGTAAAAACGGCCGAAGTTATGTATTTATAGAGGACGGGGCCTATATTTTAACATTAGAACTAAAAATATTACGTAATATTTCGGTATCAGCAACAGTAGGCGACAAACTATGAGTTACATTATACGTCGTTTTGGACTACTTTTCCCAATCAGAAACTTGGCAATGACATTATCTAATTATTTATATAATTTTTCATAATACTGCATTAAAACCAGAACTTTAGGATTTGTATTCTTAAAGTGGTTTGCATTCTTTGACCTCCACCACTTTACAGCTGTCATCCGTAATCCGGATCCGGATCTAGAAATAAGCATAGTATAGCAAACTAACGATATAGGCCAAGCAAATAAGATCTATAAAAAGTGTTTTGAGGAATTAATTCCCAGCAGGCTAGAAATCGTTTTAATACCTTCCTGTGGTCCTAAATGCATGTAATCCGAGTTTGTCCAATCCCAAGAGGTGTGCATAACTTTTTAGCGAAGTTTTTGCTCTTTGTCAGGTTTTTGCTTGTTGCTCTAAAACAGTACGTCCGACAGAAAATGTCATGTATATCAATATTAAAGAACGTTAAATTCTGCGTCGAAAGAGTATCTTAACTTCTAATTCGGTTCAGCGTTACAGCCGAAATCAAAAGTTATAAACCGGGAAAATGTCTCATTTAATTGAAAAACTCAAATTTTGACTTTGAAACAGATGACTCCTGTTGAAAAACCTATAGAATAAAAGTTGAAGACAATATAATTTCACGTTATATAGACATTTCCATTTTCAAATTCAGTCATTTTGAAAGACTAAATTTGGCATGAATTCAAAAGCGGTTTTTTACTAATTCCTTCTAAGTTGCATATTTTCCATCAATATGAAGTGTGAGGCGTACATTTAATGCATTGTTACAACTAAGAACATTTAGGTGCAAATTTCTAAAACGTACCCCATCAGAAAACTATTTATACATCGTGTTTTTTTTAATTTCCGGTAATTCCAAGAGTACATTCCTGAGCTTTAAGTATATTTCTTAAAGACGCTAGTGTCCTAATTTGCTCTAGTTCTGAGGTAATCGATAGTTCTTTTTCGTCTTTCTGATTGTGTAATTTTTCTTTTAGTCTGAGAACCCGCTATAAAGTCATGTAACTGTATGTTAAGACAATACAATATTAATTTTGTACCAAGCAGAAACGTCTGCAATCGAAATTTCAATTTTATAATTGAAAGAAAAATGTAAAAATTCGGACCGGTGTTCCGAAAAGCAAGTTCGAATCTTGCTCGTTGCGGTCAATTTTTCCATTTTTCTTTCAATTATAAAATTTTCAATACAATATGTTCCCTGTGTACCTAGGATTGTTAATATTGGAAATTTCATTGACATGTCATAATGTTCAATTGTTTGGTTGAGTTAATCTACCTACAGATTAAGGAATCAATCAACAACTACTGAACATATTTGACTTAACACACAGGTGCATCATTTTGTAGTGGGTTCTCAAGTTAAAAAAAATATTAAATGTAGGTTTACACAATTAGAAGGCATTAATAAAATATCCATTACCTCAGAACTGGAGCTAATTAGGACATCTTTCGTCTGGCGTCTTTGAGAAATAAACCTAATTTAAGCTCAGGAATATAACCTTGAAATTACCGGAAATAAAAAAAACACGGTGTATAAATAGTTTTCTGATTGGGTACGTTTTAGAAATTTGCACCTAAATGTTCTTAGTTACATTAAATGTACGCCTCCTACTTCATATTTATGGAAAATATGGGACTTAGAACGAATTAGTAAAAAACCGCTTTTGAATTCATGCCAAATTTAGTCTTTCAAAATGACTGAATTTTAAAATTAAAATGTCTATATAACGTGTAATGATATTGTCTTCAACTCTTATTCTATAAGTTTTTCACCAAGAGTCGTCTGTTTCAAAGATATGTGGTATGGAAGTCAAATATGAATTGTACAATTAAATGAGACATTTTCCCGGTTAATAACTTTTGATTTTGGCTGTACCGCTGAACCGAATTAGAAGTAAAGATACTCATTCGAGGCAGAATTTAACCCTCTTTAATATATATATTAATGATATTTTCCGTCGGACGTACTGTTTTCGAGTTACAAGCAAAAACCTGACAAAGAGCAAAATTTTCGCTAAAAAGTTATGCACACCTCTTGGGATTGGGCAAACTCGGATGACATGCATATAGGACCACATGAAGGTTTTAAAACGATTTCCAGCCTGCTGGGAATTAATTCTTCAAAAAAATCTTATTTTCTTGGCCTAACAGGGGTTTCGTCACTCTCATTATTGTGTCATATATGACGTGGCTAGCTCTCCATCTTTACTCATAGCTATATTTCTATGTTTCAGCACGAGTATTCATCACCAGAGCATTGCTGACCGCCAAGAACTTCGCTGACGCCGAGAGGATCATGCGTGACGACGGTCTCGGAGCTGGCAATGGTGAAATTGTTATTTAATTTATTTGTAATTTTCCATATCAAAATATACCTTATACGGGGGCTATAAGATACCATTTTATATGTATTACCATATGGTACCGAAAACACGTGCTGTCTGAATTTTGAGAGGACGCAATTCCGTATACATTGATAGATTGCGGTCCACTATTATTTGATCCATGATATAAAGTATACACTTTGTCTACAAAATTGCTTCCTCTCAAAATTCAGACAACACGTGTTTTCGGTATAAGGACTATAAGGCGCTGCATCCCACCAATTGAATGAAAGTTGAGTTATTTGGACAAAGTGAGAACGCCGAACAAAATGTATTGAAGATATAGATGGTGCTGAATCTCTTGATGTGTTTAAGAAACAACTTAAAGAACATTATCTGTCTCTCCCGTGATCCGTAAATCCTGCAACTCCATTAACCGTTTTAACAACCTGTGGCATGTAGTGTGTTTGGTCCTAGTTTATATTTTCTTATTTTATTATATTTATTAAATATATATGTATGTATGTATGTATGAGCTATGTAAGTTTATTTATTTTTTATTTATATATTTTTCTTTCTTTTATATGTGTAAGTTTGCAACACCTACTTTTCTGTTAATTTACAAAGGTTTCCGCTTCCCAAAGGTTGTCTGGATGAGATCGCTCTTTAGCGATAAGACCGCCAATTTTGCCTCTGCTGTTTTGTTTGTTACTTGTGTATACTTTGTGTCTATTATTTGAGGTGTGCAATAAAGAGTATTTATGTTACGTTATGTTATGGCGCTAGTGTGTTTGCTTGAATCGGAGAGTATAATATTTAGTAGAGCGCCATCTAGTCATAGAGTTACTATAATTACGGCATTACTACGACAACTTAGGTTGCTCTCGTTCAAATGGCGCTTCAGACTTCGAACTTTTTTTATGCCACGACGGTGGCAAATAAGCATACGGCCCGCCTGATGGTAAGCAGCTACCCTAACCTATGGACGCCTGCAACTCCAAAGGAGTCACATGCGCGTTGCCGACCCTTTACAAAAAGGAGGATTCACTGTGTTGTTGTGTGAGCTTCAAAAGGTTCATAGACTGTGGCGCTCTATTAAATATGATACTCTCTGCTTGAATTGTGGAAGCAAAATAAGTGAGTGATACGATACGAGCGATTGCTTTAAAAATAAATAATTATTATTAAACGGACATTGTTACAGTTTAAGATTTAAGACAATAGAACTCTAACATATTAAAAATGTTTATAACGGGTTACTCACGTAATTTAAGTCGATTTTTGCTCGACATGTTTCGATCAATTTACGATGATCATTTTCACGAGCGGCCTACCCGACGACAGCGCGCGGGCTAAGACAGTAGTTATTAGATTTAACTTAATTACTATCTTATATGTATACTTACTCAAATTAATTAATTGGTTGGTCACCAGAGTTATCAATGACGTGCTTAGGCTAGCTAACAAATCTAATTGGGAATGTTAGGTCAGAACTGTATACCTATCGCCCATGTTTAACCGATCGCTTCAGGGTTGGCCATAAAAGTTGACCACTCTGATACTGGTTCGTCTCGGTTGATTTTGTACGTCATAGAATTATTTATTATTAGCTGGTAAATCTAGTGGGTTCACTGCACTCCACTAGCGCGATTGTGTAGACATTTGGTCCGTGCTTTAATATGGATATTATGATACAAAGGAACCTAGATGTTTTGATTGCTTTGGAGTATAGTTGATATCGTTGGCTTGTTTTACGTGTTCCCTTCTTATTCAGGGTTTAACATCAACATGATCTGGTCAGAACCATGGGGCGCTCGACGGCTCTACAATGCGGAGGTAGCCCCCGATCTGAACGCGCGATTCTCGGCTGTTAACATACGTAAATACGAGCGGGATTCCCTTGCACACACTAATATGTGAGTACAAATCATAACCTAACCTAACTGAACTGGAATTTTAAAAGTCCATACAGAAGTGTTATAAAAATATAATAATTCGTTATACCTACGTAATTTAGAGTGAGTACCTATAACCATTTTTCTAGGACCAAGTAAAAAACATGTTCCATGATTGCATCAAATGCACCCTCTCAATGTCCAACCAGCTCATCTTGAGCTTTCTCTTTCTATAGGGCTCAAAACCAGACAAGGCCTGGCGGCGTAATGGCGTGTGAACCTTGCAATGTTCGTCCTGCTCGGATAGGATGGTCGGACTTATCGCCATAACATCGTAATAATAGCAGTACCTATATAAATCTCTTTCAATAGCCCGGTGTTAAAAAGTGACGGTTGTGCAATCACGTGGTTGAGTCCACCCATCATACGCCCGCTCATCTAGGAAAACTGAAATCCGCTATTTCTTCCAGCTACCAAAACCTGAACGTGACCGAGGTTGTCGGCATGATAATCGACAGCAGCATGGCTCGGCTCGCCGCCATACAGAAACGCGCGCCGCCACAGTCAAGGAAGGACGTGGCGGATATCCTGTCCGACTGCGAGGGGAAAGTGTACTCCGTGTGGCAGAACCGGCCTGAGGCTGTCGTCAAGACTATAGCTACGGGTGAGCTCAAGTTATTAATCATGCACTCTCTCACTTAAACATACTGAAACATGCCCCGCCACAAACGAGGAAGGATGTAGCGGGTTAACAGTCCGACTGCGAGTGGAGATGTACTCCGTACAGCATAGTAAATTTTTTGATAGTTCTCTATGGGCTGTCAGCTGCGCCGCCATATTTAACGTGGATCAGTCCGTTAATAGTGCGTGTGCGCTGGTGCGACCCACCTTAAGTTAATATATTTTTATTTGACACTCCTTACGTTGTTGCAGGTATTTTTGACCTAGAGAAGCGCACGTGGAGCTTGTACATCGGCAAATCAAACGACTCCGAAGCGATCGCCGTACTGCCTATCCGGTTTACCCGGCTCAACGACGTCTACTGAACCCGAACTAAACCGATAACCGGATAGGACCGGACTGACGTTTAGCTAGCAAGCATCGGAGAAATGAGATATTTGTGTGACTGTGTGCGTTTAAATATAACTTTATCGATGTAGACAGTGGTATATGTCTGTTCAGTGCTTTTTATTGGATGTTGCGACAATTAATTTTATTGTAGCGTTTAAAAGCCGTCACATTCGACTTCTCCAATATCTATACAGATACCTATACAGATATTGGAGAAGTCGAATGTGACGGCTTTTAAACGTCCGTGTATACCCATACAAATAAGGTTTTGTTCATATATTATTCAACGTATTGGAGAACTCAGCTGTACCTACTGTTTTTTGGACAATCTATTTATTATACCTACATTTTAATAGGGTTTTCGATCATCGACATATAATATCAAGATGAGTAAAGTCAAGCAAAGCTCATGTCACATGTGAAATCAAGACCCATTTTCTATAAAACTAAAATGTCTTATGTCTTGTTAACCTTAACATCTTTTTTTGTTAACATTAACTCCACAAACGTTTCATGCCACTTCACCAATAAGAAAAGTTGTCGTGTTGTGAGTAGTCAAAATCAATTCGACAATAAAGTTCAACTATAGGCAGTAAATAGGGTATATCGCCAGTAACTGGCCACCGTTCAATAACTGGCACCTCATACTAATAATGAACTGTGTTCACCTACAAACAAAATTCATTTTAGTAAGGTTTTAATTACCGCGGCCACCCTTCAATAAATGGCCAAGTTATACTAAAATGAATTCTGTTTGTAGGCAAATAGAGTTCATTTTTAGTATGAGGGGGCCAGTTATTGAAAGGGAGCCAGTTACTGGCGATTTACCCTACCTACTCGAATTAAAATAACTGAAATATCAAGTTAACGTATAATAAATACGCCCAAGTTTGACAAGTCAGTAATACAATATATTATAGACGGAGAGCTGGCCACGTCAGATATGACACAATAATGAGAGCAACGAAACCCATGTACTTAGTTGGCTATACTATGCTTATTTCTAGATCCGGACATCTGGCAGCTGTAAAGTGGTGGAGGTCAAAGAATGCATATAACTTGAAGAAAACAAATCCTAGAGTTCTGGGTTTAATGAAATATTATGGGAAATTATGTAATTAATTAGGTTATAACATATCCAGAAGGTTTTGTTGGGGGAAAGTAGTGCCAAATGATGTAAAATGCAATTTTTAGTTAGTCGCCTACTGTTTTTGTTTCCGCAATAATATACAATGCTTTTTAATCTGATGTTAAAATATAGGCCCTGTCCTCTATAAATTACAAAACTTTGGCACTTTTTACCTATTTTGGTATTACTTTTTTCCAACTTAAAAACTTTGTTGGTCTGTCACTCTGACATCCACCCATTAAAAGCTGCCAGATGCCCGGATCTAGCAATAAGGATGGTAAAGCAGTATAACTAGACAGGTTTCATTGCTCTCATTATTGTGTCACATCTGACGTGGCCAGCTCTTAGACCATTAATATTTCTATTGTCATTTTAGCGCTTGTGTGGCTCATGCACCAATAGACCAATACATTATTTTAAATATATATATATATATATATATATATATATAATAGCGATATATTTTTGAAATTTCATGCTTAGATAAAATTGATATTTTCACAACATGACCATTTCAAAACATTACGTGACATTAGGGCACCACGATCATTAATTTGGTACCGGTTTTGACCGGTCATTACGCTTCCTTACTTATTATTCCTCTAATTTTTCAATGGTAAACGTTTCGTTAATTTCTACTAAAACTGGGAATGCTATCGAAATTCAAAATGTACTGCCCTTACGGCCATAGCGAACGAAACCAAGTTACAGTTTGCCAAGTCGGTTTAGTTTAGCCGAATCGGATACTGAACCGAATCGGACCGGATTTACGACATGCAGATCTAACTACCTGTAAAGGTACATTAGCTACAACAATCGGATATTTGCAGTTTATAAATAAACCTTGTCTTTTCTTTGTACACAAGGATTCCCACTTTGGGAACTCTCTTAAATAGCAGAATTATACTAATCTAATCTACATTGCTTATGTAATAATACTAATAATCCTAATTGTTGTTCAATAAAAGTGAATACCGCCTAAGGTTACCGATAAGTTACCCAAAATAAAATATAATTTTACTGTTTTTAATAAAGTAGGTACTTAATTTATGACTTTATGAGTGTAGTTTTATAGTTCCAATAAAAGTATTGTAGTATAGTATTTTGTTGTATTATTTAACACAAAAGCATCTTACTCAACAATATTTATACCCAAACATGTAACGCCTGTCAACGATAAGGTGAAGTTTATACCTACATTTATATAATCGAATCTGCTCCCTAATCGCCACCGAGTGCCTATATACACCGGCGTATTCCTTAGGTAATAAGGAGTAATAAGTGTTATATAAATATAATTAGGTCAATTTCGCCAAAAAGAATTGTTTTGTCGAAACTCCAATATCTATGTGCTGTCATCATTTTTAAAGAGGTTTTATCTATTATAATAGCTATTTAGACAATTCGCTAAATAGTCTTGATAACAGACTATTTAGCGAATTCTCTAATTTGTGTTATAATTTTGTCGTATAAACGTTTACATCATTATCTTTTAGCACTTTTATTGTTACTTTTAAGAAATGCTGAGTTAGCACTACTAAATCGCTTTTAGTCTGCATAATTGTTCTATAAAAATCATATAACAGCTATAGATAAAACCTCTTTAAAAATGACAACAGCACTTTGATTATGAAAAAAATAATTGCCAAATTAAGTGAGTTACGATCTTATGATACGATGTTTCCAAAGTAACCAGATATCAATTTGACATATGACATATGACATCAGTCGCCGCATATCACAGAAAAACAAGAGAATATTAGTACTCGACGGAGTGTTCTAATTGTAGAGTGAGCATGAGTGTCGTAAATGATTTCAATCTTTTTGTTCTGATTATTGTGTCATATATGACTAGCTCTCCGTCTATAACTATTTCCTTCAATTATAATTATAAGTACTCGCGTAATAAAACAATTGTTGGTTTACATGTACTATTTTTATATTATTAACATTAAACTTAAGATTTAAATTAAGGTCTATATTCTATATTATTATATTACCTATGTAATGTAATTATAAACGTCTATAAAAAATTGTGAGAACAAATAGTATATATGCCGATGTTAATGAAATGTGGAACACAAAATGAGCTAATTATAGGGATATGTGTGACAAAGTAAAAAAGGTCAGTTAATTTCCCCCCTTCAAGTCTTCATAGTGTTCCTAGTGCACCCCCAAATTACTAGTTCAAAAAGTGCATAACTGATGGACTAAATCGGTTAAACCAGTACTTAATCGTATTGTTTTGTTAGACCGACCTTACTGAGTTCGGAATGTACGTACATTAGATTTATCACATGGTATTTCAAACAGTTTGAATACAAGCCCTCTATTCAAAGTAGGTAAATAAAACAGCAAAAAATATGTTACATAGTAAGCATGAGATTGTATAAGGAAAATAACAAAATCATATAGGTACATGATATTTACACTTTAATTATTCTAAAATTCTATAATTAAGAAAAAATAATGGAAACCGATGTTTTTTGTTGTGTTTTCCGTTCAAAACATATACAGGTTTTCATTATTTTTTCAGTGTAAGTTACTAATTTTACACTAAAATGTCACTTTAAAAATGATTTGGTACACTATTAACTAAATGTGCATTTCAGCAGAAAAGGGACCTACACGCAAAGCCGTTTATAAATGCTCATTGTTAACTGTGGCTCTGAATACCAAAACATGGATTAACATATTGTGTAGGGTATTATAGAATAAATACATCACAAATACCAAAGTTCCTATTTTGACCTTAATTTTATTGCAAACCAAAATGTACCTTATTTACATGTGCCGAGAGTCATAACCGCCTTGATTTCGCAACGAACGCGCGCGATAATAATAGCTTTGCAGCTTAGACCAATCAGAAACAATATTTCTTAGAGTTTTCCGTACATCATTAACCGAACAATTACTTAAATTATCGTCCGAAATTTGTTGGTTTCGTATATTCATGTAACGGTTACTAGTAGATACTGTGGATTGGTTTATTATGTATTGATAGCTAGGGACGTTGGGCCTAGGCAATGCATGAATCGGTGTACAGACTTCAGATATCGCTGGTTCATTTAGCGTGTGTTTAGAGCATGTTTCATTGATTCTGCTAACACAAGTTGTATGCGTCAAATTAATTTCATTTAACATAGATCTGGCAGTCAAACCCTTTTGTTGGTTAGGTGAAGGTGTCAGATCCGTAGTTTCATTAAGCATGGATCGGCAGGTAGGAATTTCAGTGTTAGGACTCCGCTAGCCGCAGCCGCAGCCGCCTGCTGGGGGTGGCGCAGGCCCGGAGCCCGAGTTGAAGCCACCGAAACGACGGGATGGAGGACGAGGAGGCCTGTGAAAAATATTAAGTTAATATTCTGTATTCCATCAATAAGTTAAATAAATAAAAGAGTCTTTCATTCGCCAAACAGCGATCTCTTCCACACAACTTAAGTTAATATTTCTAATAATCCTAAACAAAGAAAAGAACTGACTTCACTTAGGCACTGGTCCCACCAAGAGCGAGTGAGCGAGTAAAGTTAAGCGAGTAGCATTACATTGCGGTTTGTCGAGGTATAGAGTGATCGATTGACCTTTCAAGGCCCGCAATGTAATGCTACTCGCTTAACTTTACTCGCTTACTCGCCGCCGGTGGGACGAGTGCCTTAGGCTAGTTAGGCTACACCTTACCAAGAGTAAGTTACCAAACTACTGTACTAAATACTCAAATCACTTTAGGTGTGCCTATAATAAGAGTTCCCTCGAATTAATCAGGATCCAATCACCAGATCCTGACCTGATGAAAATGGGACCAACCGTCAAGTATACTTTTCAAACAATCGGTCCAGCTGTCTTTGATTAACCGGCGAACATACATAACATGAGAACATAACATATATAATGGAAAAAAAATACAAAGATCCCGGCGAATTGAGAATCTCCTCCTTCGAAATCTTGAAATCGGTTGAAAAGAGGGAAGATAGTAGGGGTAGGGGTACGACAAGATGCAAAATAATCTAGTACGTTTAGGGCAACCCAACCCCAACGAGGGTAGGACCGTACAGAAAATGGATGGATATTCAAACACATTTGTGCCTATTCATTAACATTCTGAAACATTGGTTTCCTACATTAGGGTCGTCAGCACGGTTAGCACAAGTGTGACAGTATCTCGCAGGCGAGATAGACATGTGTCACTTTCTTATGAGATAAAAAGTGACAGATGTATTTCTCGCCCGCGAGATACTGTCGCTGGCCGCTGCACACTTGAGTCCTGGCCTGGTACGGACCTGCCTGGTAATTTTTTTTATGTTTGGCCATTTCGGCTTATGTCAAGCTTTTGGAAATTAATAAGAGTGTTACATTTGATTAACTGTTTTATACAAAACGGGCCAAGTGCGTGTCGAACCACGCATAATGAAGGGTTCCAAACTAATAAGGCATAGTTTCTCCTCTGGGTTGGAAGGTCAGATGGTAGTCGCTTTTGTAAAAACTAGTGTCTATGCCAATTCATGTGATAAGTTCGCCAAGGCGGGACAAACGCTAAGGATGCTGATTTCCATACTTATCTTAACTCTCCATTTCAGGACTAGTTACAAACAGACGACTAGTTACAAAAATGACGATATAGTCAGGAATGAGTGCCTTTTTTCCCTTGGTTACGCGGTGTCCTGTCCTACCAATCACCCACGTAGGAGCAATATAACTATAACCTGTTAAACCTACCCTTTCTACCAACATTTTATTAATTACAAAAATAAAAGTATTGTGTATTTTCAAAATAGAAAATGGGTCCCAAAAAATATTTCAAATAAAATAAAAAATGCTTTTCTTAAAAAGGTATTTAAATACAAAATAAGAAATAGGTATTTTGCATTTTGTATTTGCATTTTAAATACATGTATTTCAAATAAGTCACATCTCTGTAAATACACTTTATGTTCAAATTTTATTCAGATACGTGTTATAGTTTCCGAGTAAAATGGCTGTGACATACAAACGGACGGACAGACGGACATGAAGAAAATTTAAGGGTTCCGATTTTGCCATTTTGGCTACGGAACCCTAAAAAGTACAAACGTGTGTGAAAAGACATTAAGAATACGATTTTATGGCCGGTATGACTGAGCGAAATTAACACTAATTTTAGAACCTAGCAATCCTGTTTGATTATTCCCAAAAGACCTAGATTTCGATTATCCAAATTTTTGATTATCCGAACTAGTCTCGGTCCCAATTAGTTCGAATTATCGAGGTTCTACTGTACGATCAACCAATTTGATTCCTAGGCCACTGTAGAACCTTGTCGTGATGCCAGTTGCCAGTAGATACGTATAAACGTAACCTATTCGCTACCAAACTAGCTATTGTGTCAAGGTGCTAGAGTGGCCTAGGAATCAAATTGGTTGACTGTACATGAAACAGCGATACATACCCGCTTCCTGGACTCCTGTACTCGCGCGTGTACTTCTCCCCGTGCTTGTTGTAGTCCGCGTTGATAAGAGTCATGTAACTGCAAATAAAACGGTTTACGATTAAATTATGTAAACACTTTTCTTGCTAGCTAACATCTATCAAAACCTTAGCATCATTGAACGGTAATAATAAATAAGCATAGAAGGAAGCATGTGGGATAATTTTTCAGAGCTTGTACTCTGAAAAATTATCCCACATTTTCGCAAGTTCAGGCATTCAGTCGCCATCAGATATATCAGAGCGGCCAAGGCGGTCACAAATATCTGAACTACGCTTCTATACTCAAGGCGATAAAGTGCATGTTCAGTGTGTAGGTTCTTAAAGGATCGGCAATGCACATGTGAATCCTCTGGAATTACATAGGCTACGGGAACTGCTTATCATCAGAGGGGTCGCCACTGTCAGGGTGTAAAAAATAAAAAAAATACTTACAACAGATAAAAGAAGTTGACGATTGCCCAAAATATGGCGTAGAGACTGAAAGGCCTCTTTCCCACCTGGCCATCTGCAAAAACATAATTACAACTGTCATTTTGTAATAAAGAATGAAGAAATACCTATCGTTCGTACTGTAAACCTCATGTCATTCGGACTCACTAGAATAGGATACTAATAAATGCTTTTGTTAACAAATATGTTTACAGCATATGGCTTCAAGAACTATTATATAATCTGTGATATGGCCTGTAACCCGAGCAAAAGATTAAAACGTAGATTCTACTCCTCAAACTATAAAGCTTTTGTTCAACAACTTTGAAAAAATATGGAGTGTTTAGATTGTCTCTTTTTCATACAAACTAAATAGTATTATTATCAATGTACGTTAAAATCCGTCCACTTGATATTGCTTGTCAGTCTTGTCACCCTACAGCATAGACTAATAACCCAAGACGCCGCATAGCCGGGCGAACCCCGCTGCCACGCATGCAGTCGCTTCACTCGACGGTGCGAGAGAGAAAGTTGTCTTTCCTTTCAGTCCTGTATGTAACATCGCTTGCTTGCGGCACTAAAACGCACTATTGTTGCATTTAATTGTGACGCAGAAACACTATAACATCTGGTCTGCAAAATTTTGGCATTTAATTTCACTGGTAAACCGTTTTTTATCTTAATTACCTATTAAAATTTGTCCGGAAAGAGAAGTGTCGTAGTTTATAAGGAAGCTCATACATTCTACGACACTTGTCTTTCCGGACAGACTCTAAATATAATTGTAATTATTGGATGTGACAGTCAACATAGTGTGGTACCATGGCAACCATTAATGTTTGTCTCTCTCTTATGCACCACGGAACAATCACGCGTTCCCTGTCTAGCATTGCCTGCCACTGCATAGAATGAATTAGTGATGTGACACGTTTTTATTCAGTTATTATCGACAATGACATGTTATCTCTAACATTATCAAATAATGTTCCAGTTATATAATATGGAGCAAAATTATTAAAAATACGGCCCAAATTACTTCAATGTGCTGACGGAGTGATTTTCACATTTTTTTTGCAAACCATTGAGTTAGAATATAGTAGAGGTACAGTCTCAAAGAAGTTTCACCGAAAATATGGCATGGCTCGTGAAAATTTGTAACCGGTCTGTCAATGACTAAAGCCTAATAAAACTGACCCAGAAACGAGTCGTTCTTAAAACACTTTCGTGGGGCCGTTTTTTAGGCTGATTGTGTCCCGTCTTTATTACATATCAGTAGTCCAAACATAAATACTTGACATATCATCGATATAAATTGAGAATTTATCGATCGCGTCACATCACTAGCGACCAGCTGTGCATTTTATTTTGACGTTCAGGTGTCACTGATTTCATCAATGACAGCGCGGCAATCGCTCGGTTCCCCTCCCGCACCCCTCGGTTTTGGCAGCTTTGGTTTCAAAGAAATAACGCGCTAAGCGGAGTATAGAGATATTTAGTATATGCCCTACAGACATAATCAATTTCGCAATACATTGCGTATTCGAATAAACTTTAAAGTGTACTAAAAACATAAGACTAATAACCCAAGACCCCGCATAGCCGGGCGACCCCCGCTGCCACGCTCGTAGTAATTTCACCCTATAGTGAGACACTAATTTATTGTAAGTGACAGTAAACTTAGTACGTTTCCATTGCAACCAATAATGTCCGACTCTCTCTTACGCCCCACGGAACAATGGCGTGGTCCCTGTCTAGCATTGTTTGTTCCCCTCCCACCCTTCTTTTTGGCAGCTTAGGTTTCAAAGAAATAACGCGCTAAGCGGAATATAGAGATATCTTGTATATGAGAAAAATCAAACCACAAGTTAATTTTTAAAGTCGCTGAATAAACGTCGTCCATTTTGAGTAGTAGAATCTACAATTAAATTTTTTGCTCATGTTACGGGCCACACCCGGTATAGGTACAGTAGAATCCATTTATTATGATTAACCCTTAATATGACGTAATTGTACAGTCAGCATCATATATACCGTGGCTGTTAAGATACCCAATTATATTGTCACATCCAGAGTAGTAATTAATAATAACTCAAACAAAGTAATCTAATTCTTCAGACCATTTACCGTTTACAAATATACAGGAGCACTAACAAATCCTAATACTTGACAACAGTCAAGTAGGCAATAATACCGGTACAACCACACCGCCACTGGTTGCGTAGCAGCCAAAGTATTCATAAATATGTATACAACATGAAATCAAACTTTATTCCGGATGCAATAAGGCTTATAACGGTTACGTAGCTTAAACTTCGTAGAACTTTAAATTTTGATCGTTCATTTTGTCGCTTACATGCATATCTATTTGATACGTTGTACTGACATCAATATGTTTTTGAGCTATGTCATTAAAAATAAAGTTAATTTTTCTAGCGTGTCCCGTAATTTTGGATACTTTAAATGCTATGATACCAATGGTGTTGTGGGTGTTCCAGTGCTAACAGCGGATTGGAAGTAACCAAGTATTAGGCATTGTGCGTGCTCCGGTATATTTGTACTCGTCGGATGGCCCGAAGAATTTGATCACTCTGGATGAACCGGTATTAATGGTTATTGTAGATGTTGCGGTAAATTTGGAAGTATTCCCTGTCACTATCTATTTGATGCTGACTGTACTATAAAGTTAAGATTTCTTTTTTTTTTTGTAATTATATCAACATATATGTTATTTTTAACGGATTGTGAGGATTTAATTTGATTCAAAGCATTGTGGTATTGTTAGCAGACGTCCTGCTTAATACAAAATTAATTGTGTGAGGATTTTGTATAAGTGTGACCAAGACATCCAGCTTAATAAGTTTTGACTCATTTGGCACCTTGGTATTGGCTCCACACTAGTAGGTTACTGGTACTCTGCTTGAAGATAGCATAATTCTGTCCTGCTAAGCCGAAAACTATCTCAAAATCAAATGCATTTGAAAATGGAATTCTGAGCCATAAAATTTAGGGTATTCATTTGCATTACTATTCAGAACTGTGGCTGTGGCCTTTAGGGTAAATAACAAGAAACGAATCTGTATTTTTTTTTTTACAAAAAAGCTTCTGAGGGCTTTTTGTGTGTTCTAGTGATTGTGGTTGTATGTTGCAAATAATTATGGGATTTCAAACAGGGGATTTACTTTTTGAATTTCAGAATATCCTGTTACCAATACACCCCCGCAGATTATCAAGCCGTAACATGACGTCAGAATTGCGTATAGACACGAAACCAATCTAACATCCCCAGCGTAGTCGAAAACGTTGAAGACAGGTTTATATATCTGATATCAAATTGAGGTGCATACAGCCTATTGGCTTCACTGCTGAGCAACATAGAGCCTAGTAAATTACTAAAAAATCGAAGGTTACATCAAAATAAATTCGGAATTAAGTTTACCATCATAATATTATCACTGACGTGGCCCAATTCGCATTGCACCTATGTAAAACGTAAATTAATTTAAACGGATGCTACAATACCTGAACTGATGTACGGCATGGCTTTAACACACTTGACTTTAGCTTATTTTTTTGCACAGAACTACAACTGATAAATATTTTTGCCTTAATTTAATCTAGAACAATACAAAACTCCTATGCCAATGGTACTAATACTGACACTGACAGTCCAAAGACGTTCTTCAAACATCCTTCCTTATAAATGTTTTGTTTTTTTATAACTATAATATACTGTCTTCTTCTGACGCTAGTACTATTACCGAAAAAAAGGGACGCAAATAGTTTTTATTCTTCTACTGCTACAGAAAATTTTGATTTGCCAAATTACCACACAATGAATTTGATTTAGTTTTATGGCAGAAAGTTAATTTTAAAGTGACCTTAGTCTATGAATACATAAAATTATTAATAAAATGAAAAAATACCTTATTTGTATTTATTTTTGTAGTGTGTTATTTTTTAAGTTTTCTGCATTTCTTTTGTACAAAGACGTCGCTTCCAGAATAGAGGACAGAGAAGTGTTTGCGGACGATGAGGAGATCAAAAACTATTACAGTGATAAGCGATAGCAATGACGGCTAAAACTCGAAGATGAGCCTCCGGGGTATAAAGTTAGTCACATTAGATGCTACTAACACCATATTAAAGTTCCGGATACCCCCTTGGCAGCATTATGCAGCCGTGGCGCAAGATTATGGTTTCACTGTGGACGCGCAACAAGTCAAAAAGCAAATGCTAGAAGGCTTCAAATCAATCACTAAAGAGCACCCTAACTTCGGCAAGAATACCATTGCTTGGCAGGCGTGGTGGAGAAAACTCGTCAGAGCATCATTTACGGGGCTCCTACCTTCAACAGCTCACATCACAGGCATCGCGGACAAACTCATAGAAGACTTTAAAACTGCAAAATGCTGGGAACGTGCTGAAGGCGGAGAAAAACTGTTGAACATACTCCGCAACAAGGGTGTATCGGTCGGTGTCATCTCCAACTACGACCCTAGACTCCACGAAGTACTACAGAACATAAGTTTCGGTAACCACTTTGATTTTATTGTAACTTCTTATGATGTCGGCTTTAGTAAGCCGGACAAGCAAATTTTTAGACATGCAATCCAAAATTTCAAGTCTTTGTCACCCAGGCAGTGTCTCCACATTGGGGATGACTTAGAGAAGGACTACCAAGGGGCACGAGCAGCAGGCTGGCATGCAGTGCTGGTTGCTGCGGAGTTAACTGAGACACCACCAGCCTCAAAATATGTGTTCAAGGATCTAAATGCACTCAACTCTGCCATTGAACGGAATGAGTTGATGCTCTGATCCACATTTAGATTTAAGTGGGCTACAATGATAAAGTGACATGGTGTGTATTGAAAAGATAAATTCAGGTTTTTAGGACTAACTTTATGGATAACTTCATCAACATCTTTATTAAGTGCAAATTAATTGTTTTTACTTTTAAACATTTTGTTTCAAAGTTTCTGATATGGTTATAAACCCAAATAAATGTTACAAAAAAATCCACCCATACTGTTAAATGCTTGTGGTTGCAAAAAGAGAATATTTTTTCTATAAAACTTAACTGATTTGTTCATAATACTTAGATCATGTCACTTTATTGTTGAATGTGTAAATGTGTGAGTTCTTCTGATGTATTTCATTTTAGGCTTATACCTAAAACCTACAAACAACTTGTAAAATAACTCAACATCTTTAGAAATTCTCCTAAACTTTGTATAAACATGAAATTATATTTACACAAATTAATCTTCCACTTGCATATTTATAATATATTTGTATCCAACTAAAAGCAAATGAAAAAGGAGCATTATTTTGGTATTTATAATGGCATTTTCGTTCAGCCATGGCAAAAATCCGGGACAAACGCTAGGAGGATGATGATGATGCTGGCATTTTTATTCTGATTTGACAAAACTACTGATATTAGAGCTTTGACAAGCATGTTTACATATCTATTATATATTTACCTATAAAATTCTACTGACTTTGTATGCAGTGCAGAGCTATAGATCTGATAATAGGTAAAATAAGTAAGAGCAACTAATAAAGGGTTGCATTTTTTTGGCTAATTTGTTTCGGCTGCCAACCATAATACAATAAGTTCAAATAAATTTAATGTCATATGTATTTTCATATAGTAATAAAATCAAATTTTCTATTTGAATGGATAATTTTAGCCATATATAAAATTAAACCAAGATAAATTATACAGATTTATATTTAGTACTAATAAATAAATATTTTTACTTCAACTAAATAAATCTTCATGATTCATGTTTATTTTAATTATGTTTGTGAAATATTTTTCCTAATGGTTGTGTATTTGTGAACCTTGTTGTTTTATTGACTTGGATGATATTTGTGTAAACAAATTATATTTTATGTACATATGTAATTATAATTTCTATATATTGTTATTGTCAATCAATTGGGTGTTAAATGTTTGTAAGAATGTGTTATATTTAAAATGATTTTGAACCCTGTTTTCTTTTAACTTATTAGTAGGTAGGACTTGTAGGAGCTTAATTGTAATAGAAGTTCTGCTTGTAAAGGCAGATTGTTTTTAAACATATCTCATTATTTGAATACTTGGTGCATTCTTGTTATTGCCAAAGCATGTTATTAGGAAATTACTCAGAGGTTAGTAATTGGTCATAAATTGTAGAGTTTAATTTATTGGGTCAGAAATAATCCTCATTGAGTTGAGTAGGTATACCATTCAATACCTCTGGTTATTCCTTACTACTTATTGTTAATAAAATTGCATCGCTGTATTGTGAATGTAGTCAATTATGTCTAAAGTTCCTATTTGTTTGCTTTACTTGTGTTCACATAATAAAATTATACATATAATGTGCCCTTTAATTCATGAAGTCCCTGAACTCAAAGTACTTACACAAAGAACTTAACTTCATAAATATATACTGGCATTGATTTATTATGTCGATCCTTTATTAATATTTAGTAACAATGTAGTAGACCGAAATGATTCGCAAATTACTGCTATTTTGTGGCCTTATTTATGCCTATTGGTAGGTAGAATCTCCCTATCATCTTCAGCAAATGACATTATAATATCTGGTGACTGTACCTAACAATAATCCTTGTTTAGCCCCATCCAATTGTTTCATAGAATTGCAAAGATAAAAAGTATATTACGAATTATTGAAGTGATTCACTTTAAATTGTTTCCTTTATAAAAACAAAAGCAAGATAAGTGCAATGACGATTTCCAAGAAACTATTAAGTACCTTGACCCGTGGTGTTTATTTTACAGCTAGGTACTTTTTATGAGATTTTACAACGCATTAGAATGCTGTATGAAATATATTTGATACTTTGTATGCTACCTAACGCTGCCTGAGGTCAGCAACCATTACTAAAGTGAAAGGAGTTATCCAATCCAATTCCAAATATCAACATAAGAACAAAGGAATGTTCTGTCTAGAAGCGCGCAATGTATGTCAAATAGCTATATTTACATTTCATAGATTAAATTGTATGAAAAACACCGAACCACATGTTAGCCAACTTAAGCATAACGCAGCACATGCGTAGAATGCGTCATAAGAACTGCGCAGGTTTAGCAAAATTTGTATTATCTGTGTGTCGATGTGTCTTAGCGATGGCAATGGCAACACTGGTCCTGTGGTCAGAGAGCAGGCAACACGGTAAACTGCTGCGCGTCTATCCATGTCAAGAGAGTGCAACTTGGGATCAATATAAATTAAAAATGCGGAATCCTCACTTAAAACAACATTATTCGTGATCATCCGTAAATGATAGCGCCCCGCGGGAACAGTAGCGCGCGCGTTGGGCCGCGACGTGTGGTTTTATCGCGACCCATCCTCCATTGCGAAGGCGAAATGACGGGGCCTATTTAGTGAAGTGTCGGGACACTCTCGTTATGTAGTGAACTGTTTTTTGTACATTGTTGTGGACGGTCGTCGGATCGTGTTATTATGACACGATGATTAGTTTGTGGGTGATCCTTGTGGCGGCGTGGGGAGCTCGCGGGGAACAGGTGATGCTTTTGGACACTACCACAGAAGCTACATTATCGTGGACGAGGTTCCCTTACGGGCCGCAGGCGAGCACGCCGGGGTGGCTCGAGGAGTCGTACACTAACTTCGAGAAGCAGATTAACTGGCGTTCGTACGTGGTGTGCGATGTGGCGCACCACAACGTCAACAACTGGCTGTGGACGCCGTTCATAGAAAGAAGGAACGCAAATCGCATTTATATCGAGATTAAGTTTACTATTCGCGATTGCTCGCTATTTCCGGGCAATGCTCTGAGCTGCAAAGAAACCTTCAGCCTGTTGTACTATGAATTCGATGTGGCGACGCGTGAGCAGCCGCCGTGGGAGCCCGAGAGCTACAAGTTAGTCGGCCCCATCGCCGCGGGCGAAGGGCGGTTTAACACTAATTCCGAAGTTGACATAAACACTGAGGTAAAAAGCATTGCTGTCACCAAACGAGGAGTCTATTTCGCCTTCAGAGATAAAGGCGCATGCATATCACTACTCGCCGTCAAAGTGTATTATATAACATGCCCGGAGACCACCATAAACTTTGCTAGGTTCCTGGCCACCCCTACCGGAAGAGAAGTCACCGTGATAGAACAAGCCAACGGTACCTGTGTGGAGAATGCAGAGACCGCCCCAGGTGAGGCTGCCCCTGTATATTTATGCAAAGGAGATGGCAAGTGGACTCTGCCCAGCGGCTCCTGCAAGTGCCGGGCTGGCTATGAACCTGACCACCACAACCAGGAATGCAACGAGTGTCAGCCAGGGAAATTTAAATCTTACACTGGAGATGATCCGTGTGCACCATGTCCGGACTACTCTGAAACATTAGCTTATGCATCAGTTGAATGTAAGTGTGTACCAGGTTTTTACAGAGCCAAAAAGGACTCTAAGAATATACCATGCACACAGCCTCCTTCAGCTCCTGATAATTTAACTGTTCTAATTGCTGATCAGTTTTCTATATCTCTCACTTGGAAACCACCTCACAAAAATGGTGGAAGAAATGATATCACATACCGGGTGTATTGTACAAACTGTGGCCCTAATGTTGAGTACCGGCCTGCAGCCACAGGCCTTAACTCCACTAAAGTGACTATCAGCAATTTGGAACCCGTAACTGAGTACAAATTCCAAGTGTTTGCTGAGAACGGAGTCACTGAGCTCACTGGTGAACCCCCAAAGAAGGCAGAAATAACAGCTATCACTGAAGCTTCCGTCAGTGTGGTGACAAAACTTAGGGTCTTAAATGCTGAGAGTGACAAATTGTCTATTGCTTGGAACGCACCACCTATAGATTCATCGGATCCAGATGACACCATAGAGAGCTATGAAGTCAAATGCTTCCCCAAAGACAATTCTGAGAAAAGCGGTAATACAACACTTAAAATTACGAAAGAGCCTCACGTGATTATTACAGGATTGAAGAGGGACACGGAATACGGAATCAGAGTGAGAGCAAAAATGAAGAGAGGGTGGGGCGAGTTCAGCAATGTGGTGTACACTAGAACCGGTGCCGTCCAGCAGACTGAGACCAGCTTCGTTGGCGACGAGGAAGGTGCTCAAGTCAGGTTAGTCGCCGGAGTAATGGTAGCCGTCGTTGTGCTGTCTGTCATAGCTATCATAGCCACTGTTCTGTTCCTACGCTCACGAGCTGACGACGAGTGCGACAAGAAACAGCCGAACGACTGCAACGCACTCAACTACAGAAACGGTGAGGTGTACACAGGCCCTGAACGTCCGGCTAAGACCAGCAGCAACGCCACCACTCCTTTGTTCGCCGGCACCGGATCCAGAACATATATAGATCCCCACACTTACGAAGACCCTAATCAAGCTGTTAGAGAATTCGCACGCGAAATCGACGCTTCTTGCATCACAATAGAGGCTATTATCGGAGGCGGAGAATTCGGAGACGTCTGCCGCGGCAAACTAAAACTTCCAGCTAGCTGCGGGCAAGAAATAGACGTCGCTATTAAAACACTCAAACCCGGCTCGACTGAAAGAGCTAGACGAGACTTTCTCGCCGAGGCATCAATTATGGGCCAGTTTGAACACCCTAATGTTATTTTCTTGCAAGGTGTCGTGACTAAATGCAACCCTATTATGATCATAACCGAATTTATGGAGAATGGATCGCTAGATACTTTCCTGCGCGCGAATGACGGGAAATTCCGCGTACTGCAGCTAGTCGGGATGCTTAGAGGTATAGCTACCGGCATGCAATATTTGTCCGAAATGAATTACATACATCGCGACCTTGCGGCGCGAAATGTACTAGTTAATTCTCAACTGGTCTGCAAGATTGCAGACTTTGGTCTGTCGCGCGAGATTGAGTCGACCGCGGACGGCGCGTACACAACTAGAGGTGGTAAGATCCCAGTTCGATGGACAGCCCCAGAAGCCATCGCCTTTAGAAAATTCACGTCAGCCAGCGACGTCTGGTCCATGGGCATAGTTTGCTGGGAAGTCATGAGCTTCGGCGAGCGTCCGTATTGGAACTGGAGCAACCAAGACGTAATAAAATCGATAGAGAAAGGTTATCGTCTTCCGGCGCCTATGGACTGCCCTGAAGCAGTTTACCAGTTGATGCTCGATTGTTGGCAAAAGGAACGCACGCATCGGCCTACGTTCTCCAGTATCGTGAAGACGCTGGATAAGCTCATACGTTGTCCAGACACGCTACGTAAAATAGCACAGAATCGGTCGGCAGACCCCCTCGCCGGGGACACGCCCGACATGATCCAGTTTTCGTCAGTGGAAGAATGGTTGGAGTGCATTAAGATGTCTCGTTACGTAGAGAAGTTCCGAGCGGCAGGCATAGCGGATATGGACGCAGTGGTAGACCTAACCGTGCATCAGTTAGCGTCGCTCGGCGTGACCCTCGTGGGTCACCAGAAGAAAATAATGAACAGTGTCCAAAACATGCGGGCCCAGATCCGCGTGAGCGGCCCGTACGGTTTTCTGGTGTGAGTGAAAGTGATCTCGATCGTTTGAAATGCATTTTGTATATTTTTCTAAAACTCTCGTAGTAGGGTGATACTGATATGCTAAGAGAATTAAACTATTTTGCTGTATTTATTTTTCTGGCTTTCCAATCGGCCTACTCCGGCAACCGTCTGAACCACAACGAAACAGAGCCATACTTATTTTAGAGCTATATCAAGAGACTGGGCCTACTCTCGACTGAACTCTTTTTGTGATCTATTATTTTATTTTTAAAAGATAAACTAGTTATTTTACGAATAGCGAAGTACAATACAAGTAAGAGCTTGTGTTCTAAATATCTAATAGTACATTACTTACCTAGGGCTGTAAAAAAAAGAAAGCCCGAAATCGCAGGTATTTGGGACCCGAGCCGCAGGCGAGGGTTGTAAATATGCGATAGAGGGCTTTCTTTTTTACTGCCCGTGGTGAGTACACAATTTTACGTCCCCACCTGGCCATAATGCGAGTTTTACCGTAAGCGTAGCGAGCGGTAAAACTCACATTATGGCCAGGTGTGACGTAAAACATATTAATCGTAGGTAGAAAATTTCGCGATACACATTTCAATGTTCGTATTTGTATATTCATGGTTTTTGATATCGGGACATAGTATAAAGGTGTTATATGTAAGTAGTGTAATCCCTGTAGATCATATATGAATTATTTACTATATTATGTGATCAAATTATGTACTTAACGTAACTTGCCGTGTGCATTTAATTTTGTAAATATTTTTGATAAGCGCAAATTCTAAATGAATGTGTATGTCCGCCTGATGTTTATTTAATTTTTTTTAGAGTCAGCTGAATTTATTTTAAGCGGTATATACACGACACAGTTAGCTCTGTGTGCTCACAGGGTAAATGTTTCTCGTGTCGACTCGAATGTCTGCCTTAACAGACGATCATGGCAAGGGTGTTTGTAGACTTTTTTAAGCAAGAATCTATGTTTTACTAAAAAAACTATTTTTCATCTTTATAACTAAACACCATATCGAGACGTAACGTAACTGTTATCGCGCGACATATGTCTCGTTAAATGTTGTCTTAAGCACTCTTACCCATGGTCGTTTAGTCCATATATCACCTGTAAATAGTTACTAGTAATAATGTTATACTGCCAACTAGTGTAAGGCTTCAATGGCTTGCCATAGTCATCAGCTTTGCGAATGATGCCGGCAGAGGGCGCCAGTGACTCACCAAAACATGATGAACAAACATTTTATATATTTTGAAATGTTGTGTTCAGATATTAAAACATACTCATTACATGTGAACAGTGAATTTATAATGGCTGTAACATTTAATTTTTCAAACATTACACTATTGCGTTAGAATTTATTTCCACTATGTAATCTTCTCTAGACTATTTTGTGATTACGTAGAAATAAATACATTTATTTACTTACTAATGCCAACTTCAGCTTTATCACACCATTGCCATAAAGGGCATGGCGGTATCTCCATACGTGTCTAACGACTTTCAACGTCCTTTTTTGATGCTGAAAAAGTAAGGTGTAACAGGCTCTTAATAAAAAATGCCACAGATAAGTAAATTCTTAATATAACTATCATTTTGATTAACTGGCGCTCTCGGCAGCTCTCTGCTAACTCAAGGCTGCAGCGATGTTGTTTTTTATATGCTATGCGAATTACGTATGCATGCTATGTCTGAAGAGTTGGACATGTACTGGATTGAAAGATATACAGTCTGAAGTTAGAAATTATTATTTATGAAGCGGAAATTGGATTCGGTATAACAAATCAACCAACTTTAAAACTTTATTTGAATGAGCATACTTCAAAAACAGCTGTACGACTATATTTCATTTTAACTGATAATTGCCCCTTTTTCGGTCGCAGTCTGAACAGGCATACGAATAGCCAATATAATTATGTGAGGAAGTTAAAAACAAAAACAATCTTTATATTGAATAAAATTTGCGATGTCTATACATTTCAACGTAAATACATAACAGTAAAGAACGTGTCTGTATATCTTCAAATCTAGTTCCGTACTTATGCTCATTTATAGGGTAACAAAGAAGTACACGAAAAGCAACTGGTATTTAAGGCATTCAATTCTGCAAATCAGATATCAAATATCATTGCTGGGATTAGCTCCTTTGTAGAAGCACTTCATAATGACCTACACCTGGGTATCTGTACAGTGAGCATCAAAAGTAGCTAAGCGGGTGAGGTGTTCAAAATGATCTACACACGCTCTTATTCTCTTAACAATAAAGTCGTGCCAAGATCATTTTGAATACTTGACTCGCTTACCTACTTTTGCTGCTGACTGTACCCATATATAGACCTCTCAGAAAAAATTTAAACGTAGTACTAAGCTGGCGTCGAATATCTATGAAGAACTTGAAGTAAAAAATATTGTGCTCTAATATAATGTCTTTGTTACCTTATAGAATGGCGCTTTGAAATCACCCTTAAGGTGCAGTTCCGAGCCAAGCGACACTGACGCCACTAACGCCGCGTTAGTATCGCCGCGAAAGAGCAATAGTACATACGATACTTGACGCGGCGTCACTGCCACCGTGTTCGTACACGGGATCGTGTATTTATATATAACCTTGTACTATCGCTCTGTCGCGGCGATACTAACGCGGCATTAGTGGCGTCAGTGTCGCTTGACTCGGAACTGCACCTTTAGGCTGAAACCTAACGGTTATTTACCACAACGGAAACAACGGTGTTTGCATGTATTTTCTTTATTAGTCGGATATTTCCTTAATAAGTGACCCGTTAGCATTGCACATGAGTTTGACTTCGGTAACTTGTTTACAATGTCACAGAATACGACAAATCTGAATTCGTGATTTAGAAATAAGTTGGCCATACAATGGAGAAATTTTATTGGCAAATGCTGGCGTTTGTCAATTTTAGTACCACGAAATGTATGGCGCTACATTAATGGTCAAACTACGACGCAGGCAAGCACCGTTTGTCAGAACACAATATTTATGTATATTGCATAGGCGAAATCGCTTGAAATTCTATTCATAACAAATTGCAACTATAAAGACTACAGCTTGTATTATCATACATATATTTTAAAGTACAGTTGACGTTACATACATTATCGAGAGAATGGCATAATGTAGCCAAAAACCCTTTAAAACAACGCAGCAGCTGTCTGAGTTTTTCATTAGTTACCTACAGATGTTGCGTTATTTTACCAAGGGAAAGAAATAGTAAAAAAAAAAGTTTGACTACATAACAGTGGTGGAGCGTCCATAGAACTCCATTCACACCGGCTTGCCTAATTTTCAGCCAGCTTAGTACTTTTACCTCGGTCATTGAAGAAAAGAAAAAAGGTCCCTTTACGCGCCGCCACTGCTATATAATTAGTTCAAGTATTGAAAGTTGATTCAGAAAAAAGATGATTTAAAAAAAATGTGTGTGTTAGTACATTTTTGGTTTCCTTCATCGAAACCTAGAAAGCTTAACATTTTATTTACAGTTTTGTAAACTTGCAATTATAATGCTCAATATTTTACAATCACCGTTTTGAAATGCTCAGTGTCTAAAACCTAACCAAATATTCAAGTAACGTCATAAATTAAATAGGTATATCTTAATATTACGTCAGAGACCATTGAATAATATTGTTTTCACACCACCTATTCGTATACGAGCTTTTTCTTCCCTGCTAGTATGAACAAAGTTCTAGGACATTAGGTTTTTTCAGCCAGTCCGTCATTGTCATTACAAACAAATTTCTTATTGAATTAATCTATTCATTATATTATAATCAGGAAGCACACTAAGCACATATAAAGTTAAGATAAATATGATTCAACAATAACATTTTTTATTATCCTCTAAGTTGGTGTGAAAAGCAGTATGGTATGTGTCACATAATAGGAGCAAAAGTGTTTTCACTTTGGGCGTTAACACTTGAATCCCTCAATACGCTCAAGAGTCTACTTTAGAATCCCTCGCTACGCTCGGGTTTTATTATAGACTCCATCGCTTCGTTTGGGATTCAATGCACGCCCTCCCCGAAATTATTTTATCGTGAACTATCTCGTTGTTAACACTTGAATCCCTCAATACGCTCAAGAGTCTACTTTAGAATGCCTCGCTACGCTCGGGTTTTATTATAGACTCCATCGCTTCGTTTGGGATTCAATGCACGCCCTCCCCGAAATTATTTTATCGTGAATATCTCGTTGGGTTTTGACTTTTAAATGAAAATGATAAATCATCGAAACCATATAAAAATGATCAATTAGCTATATGAAGACTGCCATACTTATTAAACAAGACTAATTTTGTACTTTTTAATATGCTTATACTTCCTTGAGATTACGTGGATAATTTGACGTGTATCCGTTACATGTATCCGTAACAGCCTTTTTTTAAGAGTCCGGTAACGAATTGAAATCGAAAATCGCTAATAATGAAATAACGCACATGAATTGCATCTGATAAGATAGTTTGAAGTCTTGTTATTGGAAAAAAATACTTTTGGTACATTTGTATTATTATATAATACTCGAAAAATCAATTCTTACAGAGCTTGTTTAGTGAGATCAAATTAGTCGTTTGTTTTTTTGTTATTAATATCTATGCCCATTAATATGTTTTATATTATCTGATTAGTCCATAAAGTCAAGTTATCTTCTACATTTAAATTTTTATGAAAGACTCATTTCCAAAAATATCACCTAAACTTCGGCATATTTTCCGAAAATAGCTCTGCCTAAAAATACTTCTGCTTAAAAATATATATGAAAATGAAAAAAAACTGTTCCACTTATTCCTTGAACGACTCATTTTTCACGTATATTTGACATACTAGTTTTCTTTAAAATCTTACTTTTTTCACCTCTCCAAGTAAAAATCACGAAACAGCTATTAGATTAAGGTGCATGATTTATAAATTTATAAAGTGTTCCACTTATGCAGTTTAAAAATAAACGTACCTTAAAAATATGTATATGTTTGTACAAATAGAAGTATTCGGTTACTGCAAAATGGTATCGAAAAGTTGAACGAAATCGAAAAAAAAATGCTTTACCGGACTCTTAAGTTACTGATGTCGCCCGAACACGTATGCTAGTTGTTACGGTAAGCGTATCAATGTCTGTGTGCTGATTTCTTGTATTGATTTACTTTTTTATACCGTGATCTGTAAATATTGTAATTGTATCAATTTTTAATTAAACTAAATACAATAATATAGCAATAATTAAACAATAAATCTGTCTATAAAGAAATATATGTAACTATGTGCACAAATAATTCCATGACATGTATTATCTGTAGTCTTTGGGTATCCACTTAGTGCCCTTCTGGGAATAACCGCACATCTCTCAACGACATAAATGTATGTACATGGAATTGTGTGTGTATTTGAAGAAAGTAATTATAAATCCAAACGCACTTGAACTGTCAACACTAATAACTCATACACACATCCTATCATCCATAAAGCAATAATATTTTCAATCTGATGCATCGACTAGTACCTACATACATATATATGTAAATATATTTCACGTTAAATATACTTTATTATTTACACGTCTTCCATTTTCGGTCACACTTTATCAAAATACCGTACCTACTTTAACTTTTTAATTTCTTTCTAGTCTTCGGTAGCTAATATTTTGTGACTAATGATACATTTATATATTTTTTAACTATTATACCATACGCTGGCGTAAGTCTCGTGCTAGATAAAAAAGGACATCAGTTCTCCCACCTACTTGAATTAAAAATGAATTAAAATGAGGGCTAACATTTCGTGCTACGCGCTGTTGCGTGATCAATTCGCAAACATTTTAAATCGGTTAAATTAATTTATGTTAAAATAATTAAAGTTTTACGTATTTAGTTCTAATAAATACTGTAACGTAACCATACATGAATATAGTTAATAATAATGTTCGTAGAAATACAGATTTGTTTTTTATTTTTTGAAAAGGGCATGACACCAATACTCACTAGTATCTTTAAGGAAAAATCTTCTAAAATGTTTAATTGGTGTGCTAAATGTACCTTCATAGATTTTAAATACATTTAACTCTAACATATTAAAAAGAGTACTATTTAAGTCTTAAGTTTTCTCTTAGTCTTCAATTGATTATATGATATAATAAAACGTTCTGGCTATACCGGCTAGCATTAAAATAAAATAACCAAAGTGGCCATAAATAAATGAACATACAACTTAAACAATAATTTCTTAGTCGCTTAAAAACATCTAAAATATTTAATTTACGACACTTTGTTAGATGTATAATATATATATTTTGTTAATCAATAAAAAAATTAGACTATGGGCGTTTTAATATCTTATAGTATGTCACTTTGTTGCGATTGAGCTTACTGTGGGACTAGGTCGATTTGTGTAAGATTGTCCCATAATATTTATTTATTACTATTCAATGCTTCAACTAATTCCTAGTTATTCGAAATAAGATCTGTCCATGCGTGGCAGTATAATGTAGTCATCCAAGTTAGCTCGTTCCAGTTTCTAGCCCGCTGGTTAAAGTGGTCGATCGCATTAGATCTCTCGTATGATCACATTAGTAACTTGCTGAACAGTAACTACGTTACTGGCTGCATGCTCAAGTATCCATCGCAGGAATAATTCGATAGTCTATTAATAATTATTGGAAACAACTAGAGGCGGAGTTTTAAATGTCTATTAAAGCAATCTAGCTTTATAAACGACGAGGATGCACTTGGTTTTCCTTTACTCACGCAGTAGCTTCACCAAATTTTCTAAAGTATCATCATTCTCATAGGGCCTGTCCTGGTTTTTGCTCAAATGTGTAATAATACTGTCTCGCACGCCGGAATATTATTATAATTATTTTAATCGTTATTAAACTCCGTGATTATTTGTTGCCAATTGGCTACTTTCCTAAAAAAAAATATTTAGTCCATCAGTTAGATTATCAAAAAATATTGGACACGTATTTTTTATTATGTCGATCAAACAAAAATTGATGAAGATATAGCCCGTTAAAGTTCCGCGTGACGTCACATTATACTAAAAATTGTACGGAAAAAATTGTTTGATTGACATAATAAAAAATACGTGCCCAATATTTTTTGATAATCTAACTGACGGACTAAATAGAATTATATATTTTTTACCCAGGAAAGTACCCAATTGCCATTTCTTAGTCTACCAGAAAATACGTGCCACGTGGAATTTACTTGTATTTTTGTTAAACTCAATAATATCTAGGTTCGGAGGCACCGTTCGATTATTACCTCTCTCTATTGAAAATGTTAGCCCTATAATACTAAAATCCGCAATAACGCGAATTGTTACAATTTTGACTTTATTTTGTTTGAACAAGATACAAAATCGAACGATAATAGAGGAAGGGGAGCCATGTTTGCGACAGTTTTGTTTAAATGTTCGTTTGAATTGTGAATGGTTTTAGTACGTGCTCTTACGCAGCGTTAGGGTATTTAGCCACTATTGATCTGTACAATGAACATTTCAAACTGCTTCATGTTTAGTTTTTGATATCCCTTATAGTATTACTTACTAGAACACACGTACTATAAAATTATTGGATTTTCTTTTTGTAGTTATAGTTACTGAAAGATGCCCTCATGACACTTCATACATTACGCGTACATATTCTTATATTCTATCTATGTATTGCCTTAAATTTCCATTTGTAATATCCTGCGACGCGTCTACGATTGCTTCACACACTCAAGGCTTGATAAAAAAAAAATCCCACCCTAAAATTCAACACGTAATATCGTAATTATAACACTTATTTTCCTAAGCACAATTCTTGATGCTATTTGCTTGCCATTCGGAGAGAGCCGAAGTTAAAAATGTTATAATCTAATAAATCGACTCTTCTTTTTTACCTTTCGTCCTGTCTCGGACAACTGAACTATTAGCCTTCCACCTACAAGTAAGTTATACAAGTCTTTTCAATCAATTTAGCGTCAAAAAGTAATGTTATTGAGGCAATTTGAATTTTCCGATACCAAAATGTACTTGTAAGCGTCCGGCAAGTGTAAAGTCAAACAAGAATAGGTGTTGAGCCACCAGATGGCGCCAGAATGATGTTATTGTAGTATAAAGCTGGTCGTTTGACAATTTAACATGATAAAATATATTAAAATATTTGACGCCATGCTAGCGCCATCTAGTGATTCTATCATTTATTTACATAGTTTATTTGTCCGAGATGTGGCTAGCCACTCAAATCATACAACAAACTCAATCCGCATCCAATTTCATCCACTTCACCGTAACACATACACCATTCCGTACCTATGATATAGAGTAGCCGTAGCCTCCATTTCATAACACCAACATATAATATAATGCGCAATCAACACTATATTATAATATATGTTAGAGGGTCGAAATCAAGTTATTTATGATCCAATATTTTTAAAAGATTAGCTAGTAAAAATTGAAAAAAATATATATTAAGATTTTTGATACATAGTACGTTACGAATGTAAGATACGTAGGAATAATTGTCCATTCTATATTAATACTATGGAATATATTGACGCTGCTAGAAAGAGAGGCGGGTGTTTGGAAATGAAAGCAAGGTAATACTCATAGACGTCTAGAAAAATATGGACGATTGATAGCTGTCACGAAAAGAGACAATGAAGTAGGTATTATTTTTTGGGTATATTTAAGGTACTTATACTTATTTATTGTCAGTTTGATCCTTGTTTGCGCTATTGTAAAAAGAATGAATAGCATTAAATACGTATAATCTGGTAAATCTAATTTGTCAGTAGCAGTAGAATAAAAAAACTAAACTCATCCCTTTTTTGGGGTAATAGTACGAGCGTGTCTATGTATTAAGTGAGAGGCTCCCTGGCCAAACTATATGTTGTAAATTGCTAAGAAAGGGGTTGTAAATCCTCGAACGTATTTGTAAAAACATAAAGAAAATGCAATTGACTATTTCGCGCTGTACTTAAAAAGCTCAGAACATAAGGCACGAAGATACGAGATTTATAATAAGTAACAAATACTTAGTATACATTTGCTTCCATTTTCAAAATTCCGCCTGTGAATGTTGTGTAAATGGCTGTAACGTAAATGTAAGAAGTTTGTACATTGTAACTCTGATAATAATACGCGTAAAGCAATAAGCTAGCGACATTTTTAGAACACATGCCCACCATGACTTGTGCCGTGTCAAAAGTTGGATATTGATTCAAAGAGCAATAGGATACTTGACATTAACTCTGTATCGTGCATAACTTTAACCTTTTTAACCACTGTAAACTTTTTTTGTGGTGGCACAAGGTCAATAAATAGTCAGATAACTGTCTCGCTTGGGGGTTTGGTTTGTATAAGTGAAATACAGAATGTCAGTCCGTATAGTAATCCGACCCACAGAATATTTTTTCTTTTTGGTCTTTGTATTAATAGTTCAATTGGAATGTTGGTGTTTATAAATATGAATTATTAAAAGATGATTTTAATAGACGATATGACATATGCGACAGCACCATCTATGACTGATTTTGAATTAACGGTGGAAATTATAATTATGTTTTATTCACTTTATAATCTATATATAACGATACACGCAAGTCAGGGTCGGTTATAGTTTTATCTCTACGTGTATGACGACGTCACATTTTTTGTCTTTAAATATTGACGGCGATTTCTGTATCAGTTCCAGTTCTCTTTAATGCTTTGAGTTGTTAAAAAGGACTGATTGCAAATCAGTTTTTCAGTAACATTCATAGTTTATCACTTTCTATGTGCACAAAATACCACATACGCGGGCATGTGATTAATGCTAAATTCAAAATTAACGGCTAGACTAGGAAAGTTTTTTAAACTGCCATCTGTATTTTGTATCCTGGAACTTTTACACAAATCGACGTCAAAACATTTTAGGTTTCACATGTGATACAGACAGAGCCATAATTTATGAAATAACATCGCTTAAGCTAACGTAGTTTATGTCGAAATGATATAGAAATGTAGAAACACCAAGTAAATAAAGTATAACATAGAATGATGTTAGGATTATTTCATAAGATTTTTTTTATAGCGCACTGATGTGGAGAAGTCTAAAAAATGTCAGCTGTGTACGTCACATAATATGTTTACACGTTTTTATGTGTATATATATTTATGACAACTGTACAATGTTGACTTCTGTATTTGAAATAGAGGTATATCTTACCAATGTCGGCATGTTCAGAGTGAAAAAATATTTTCAGTGTCTATTATGTCGCCTTTCGCGATTGGCATGTTTTGGCCTAACTTTTGCCTTCGACATACAGTTTAAAGTTATTTATAAAATCGATGTTTTTTATTATCACAATATTAATACCTTTTACAATTAATTATTCACTATTACTTTTTTGCTACTACTGACTGACATTTGAAGCCAACTTCACTTTAAGAATAATCTTAAACGAAAATAATATACCACTATAAAATATAACGGTTACACTCACGTCACTTTAGTCACTTCGCGCGACATGTTTCGGAGAGCTTAGGTCTCCATCTGCAAGCACGAGTGTTATTTTAGAATGTAACCGTGTTATATTTTATAGTGATAGTATGTCTCACGAAAGTTTAAATTTAATGAAAATAATATGTGTTTTACTGTATTATTCTGGAGAATATTTATACATAGAAAACATTCCTCATAAAAGTATGAAAAACAAGCAGGAATATATAATCGTGGTAGTTGATAGATGTACCTATATATCCATCTTTTACTATTGTGACAGTGCTAAGCTGAATAAATTATATATTCTCTGCTACTTTTTAATTGCCACGATTAAATATGTCACCTGTAACTTCGGTTCTCCTCGTGAAGTAGGGTCATATTATACACGGTGCTCGTGAGTATTGCGAGACATTTTAACAGTGTATTCCTGATCATAATTGGAGACTAAAATGTCGTATAAACTTTTCTGGAATTCGCCTAGTTTCAGAGTTACTACCAATTAAATAATAAAAAAACATTTTTATTGTGACTCAGTGCAAAACCCTTTTTTGATGGCGATTTCACCCTTTATGGGGTCTAGTCTAGACATTCTTATTGACAGATATCAAAGTGCCAAGGAATACTTTACGTAAACTATTTTTTACGAAAAAAATGTACTAATTTATTTTAATCGACAGTTTTACCAATAACATTTATGTTTTCATGATCAAAAGCATTTAAAAAATCGTAAAAAAGAAAAAATATTTTTTTTTGGCGAAATTGACCTGAATTCATATAACATTTATTAGGCCTTATGACCTCAGGAATTCGTGGTTAAAATCTCTCGCAATGCTCACGAGCACCGTGTATTATAAGGAAAGATATGACAATTATTAACAGATTTATGAGTAAGGTGAATATACTGATAGTATGTTCAGTCGTAAATGGTATAGGATAGAATTATGATTTGGCTTAGAATATGGGCCGGCGTTGGTTAGATTTGTATCAACTGAATCTTAGCCCCATTGAAGGTTTCATGAATCGATTCACCAGGTGGCAGCACCGTGACGAGAAGTCTAGCGTCATAATCCACCAATCATGTTTAATCTTTTTTATTATTGGTGAATTTTGACAGCTTCTGTCAAAAATCTTTCTCGTTACAGTGCCGATGAATAAATCTGTTTTGGAAACTCTCATTAGACAGTACTAAAACTCGCAATCAATTTTTGTCACATTGCTTCGATCGATCACGTACTTACTTCAAAACGCTGCAATATACATATATAATATTGCACTCAAGTTCTAGCACGGTTTAATTGGGACTTTATTTAACAAATCAATTGTGTTCAAGATTATTCAATGCCAGTTTTACGTTAATTTCAATACAAAAGAACTGGCAGAAGATTCTACAGTTTCAACATACTTAATTGTATCGCCATCTTAGGACAGTTGTTTCGTTCTCGCGATCGTTCTCCGTTTAGTATGGAAAACGTTCTCGCTTGAGTATATATTCCCCATGCAGAACGGAGAACGTTCTCGAGAAAGTACAACTCCATCAAAGAATATTTTTTACGTATAGTTTTGTCGATGGTTGTCAGCCGATTTTGGAATTGTTCTGTTGATCATTTGCCTTTTATTATAATGCTTCTATATTTTTAATTCATATATTTCGATATTGTCTGATAGAAGTCATGTTGTTATATGTTGTCGTGAAACTCAATATAAGGAATTTTAATGCAATTGTAAACTATACTAGTATCTGAGGGCGCTTTTAAACTGGTCAATAACTGGTGGATAATTCTATGGTTTTAAAAATGTGCTATTGACGTTAAATACGCATATATATGACTTAGTATTAAAGCGCCCCTAGTAAGGGCTTGTTCTACTTGCACTCTTACACGCCTATGAGAGCCTCTAGTGAGTTTATAAGTGAACTAAAATTATTATGTTGAGTAACTGATGATGGTATGGTATATATGCGCGGTGGTTATAGTAAACTTAGGCAGTTTTTAAATCTTTAATACAGTTAGAAGAGAAAATGTAAGCTTGGCTATAATTTATGTAATAAACTATTGATACATATGTGAATTAGATGTTTCATTTAACTAATGTGTGAATATTAATCAGTGTGATATTATTATGTCCTTCATTATGTAACATTCACATAAACTACTATTACAGGCTTTATTATTTATTGGTCTCTGTACAACAGTACGTCATCCTCACCCTATTAAATAAATACAAGAAGTCAGGACCTCGTCTCGATCGGACCTCAGGTCGACATGCCAAACTGTGAGACGTGGATGTCACACTTGTATCGCTAGTGGATAGAGTGAAATCCATCTGTCCACGCGTGTCCACACCTAACTGCCAAGCTGTCAGTAGGTCTCGCTAGAGCGTTTTGTCTATGGCTATGGCCACCATTTTAGATATCACTCTTAAGTGATTCCACCCCAAATTTCAACTGTCACAAAAGTGTGATATCAATATCAGTTGTCTCGCAAGCGACTGTCAGTTATGCCATGTTGAATCTGGGCCCAGGTGTAAATAGGTATACCGGTACAAAACATAACATCCATAAGTCCTAGGTTCAGACCATGGTTTTTTAATAGAAATATTTTACAACACCTTAGAGTTTGTTCGGAAAGAGAAGTGTCTAGGTTGAAGGCGCTTTTCACACTGCTGCGGTTTCTGCATACGGCGACGATATGCCAACGACATAGCGCTATCATGCTTGCACACCGTCACCGCATGCGGTTGCGGCGCTAGTGTAATAATAGCCTTTATGGGAGCTCATACATTCTACGACACTTACTCGTTAAATTCCGTTAAATCGTAACCGCCATAGTTTTCAAAAAATAGAAATGTCTTATACATAGGCATATGGATACAGGAACAACTTCCGTAGCCTACTCGGTAGATACTAGGTGACCCTGCCAGCGAAGCTGGAGGTCCCGGGTTCGGATCCTTATAAGACTGATAATTAAACCAACCGGATGCGAGACGCGCACTAATTTCTATCAGAAAAAGTCTGCCAATTTCGGCGCGGGGGACGAGGAAACGCACACAAATACTGTTAACACTAATGCATTTTCCATTGACGTCGCTACAGACGCACACGATAAAATTATCAAACACTAGCATAAAATATACTCACACAAGTATAAACACAGACAACCTGTCCGTGAACGAGATAATGTCATCTTTAAGTAAACTTACACAGTGCGAGGAACGCGTCGATAATAATATACTTAAGTATCGATATTTGTGACGTTTTCAAGTCAAAGGTAAAAATATTTTTAAAGTTTTTTAGACCGCCTTACTTGATTTGTACAATTAAGCGAACTAAGAAACATGATTTGCATATATTACCGAATCCGGTGACCACTTTACCGAACTAGAAGAAAAATGTATGGGAATATGTTGTTGAGCGATTCTCAAACTTAAACTGTCTCACTGTTTAGATAATGTCATCTAACTTTGCTAACACGCTAACTCTGCGTCTCCATACATTACTGAATTACTTCATACAAAACAAAAGTAACCTTTTTTTTATTCAAAATACCTAACCATTATTTTTATATATTACATATACATCATTATCGTTTTTTGGGCTGTTTACGTAATAGAAATTTTTACAATATTAATTTAAAAGTTAATTTTTTTTCTAAAAATATAAAAAACACAATTTAATATTTTATTTTATTATTATAAAATTTCTCTTTTTACAAAACGACCTATCAACCGCAGGTCCTTGAACATGTTTAGAAGCGCTGGCCTTTATAAAAAGTCAGAAAAAATAATACATTTTAATGTCGACCTAGCTGTGAGAGAAATAAGGATGATATTTTAATGTCTATCGAATACAAACGAGGCCGAGGCAGATACGAATTCGGCAGCAGAGACTATGGGCACGATTTACCGAACGCGCGTTCGGTAAATAAACTTTGCAAAATATGTGGAACCTAATACGCGAACAAATTTTGAAAATAGTACCCAAATTGCAACAATTGTGACATAACCACAAATTTAACATTGAAACTAATAATTAGAAGGATTACGAATCCGTTCACGTATTTAGTCTTCACTAATATTGCCGTAAAATAACTATAAAAAAATATTAAAGATAGCTTTGTCGAAAGGCTTATTTTTAACTCAAAAAGTCGTAAAAGTATAAGATTATCAACACGGATTTACTATAGTCTTTACTGTCTACAGATGTTCGGTATATGCTCATAAAATTACAAATACTTTTCATTATTTGAAAAGTCAACAAGTTTATATTAATAGTTTAAAATAAATCAGTAAAAAAATAATTTCAAAGATATACGCTTTCCCTGATTCCATACGCTGTTCGGTTAAACCATCCAGTCAAAAAGTTGGGTCACACATCACCGGATTCACATTTATCTCAAATTCTGAGAATATAACTGCACTAAATTCACTTAAAATACCAAAATACATAAATTTATTAAATAACGACACTCTAAGTCCACAATTTGGAACCCACATATAGTTTTAAATGATTCTATGGTCTTAAGAAGTGCACGCGATTTCTTAACGATTTTGTTAAGGACGCTCATACAAAGTGGCACTCGACCGACTAGAGCAGTTGTCATGTCGCAACTGAGCCACAACATGGCCGTCTCTGACGCGTATTCGTATGGGTAGGTATGTAGCTCACAGAAAAAAATATCACAACGTAGGATCTACTGTAAGTAATCGACTTATAGCTTAAAATGAAATATATTCGGCGATACGGCACGTTCGCTGAAGCGTACAACTACCTTATCAAGTTTTTCTACCAGCATATTACTTACGATATTAGTATTCTACGTAAGTTAGTTTGTCTATTTGTTCAGGACAATTCTTGCAAGCTGATTTAGAATAACTTTTATATTATCAATTTAATATTTTGATGTGTATTTGCTTTTAAATTTAGTGGAAAAAACTACAAATTGGAAACAAATAACTATTACAATGAAACATTGAACTGCAAAGAACTCTGGAACATCACGGGATTCGAACCCACGTGTTTAGATTACCGTTCCAAGGTGCTTCCAATTACACTAGACGTTCCTCTATCCACCTCAGTGAGTTTTTCACTGTAATGAACAATGATGAATCAGTCACTAGCGACATCGTGATGTTCCAGAGTCCTTCGCACTTGATATTTTGATTGTAATGGGCATCTGTTTCCAATTTGTGTTTATATTTCTACTATCTCTTCTTCATTTTCTATTATAAATAAAAAGTATAACATACTGCTAATGTTAATATCGACATTTATTTTTGTGCTGTCCCATCACTAAAACTTACTTGTTAGGTACAGTGATACCAGAGTCAGAAATTAAAAGTGCCTATTTAAGGGGATAAGTGTGTATACCGTACCTTATAAGTTACTAGCCTTTTCCCGCGGCTTCGCCCGCGTACTCTGAGTACTCAAAAAGGATACGATACCCATGTTGATTTTCAGACTTTGTGACCACATTTGTCCCTTTTAGGGGTTGAATTTTCAAAAAACCTGAAACACGTGTTTACTCATTAATCGTTATGAATACTCCTGTGAAGTTTCGAATAAGATAGTCTAACAAATCTTGATTCGCCATACAAACTTTGGACCCCATTTTACCCCCTTAGGGGGTGAATTTTGAAAAATCCTTTCTTAGTGCACCCCTAGACCTTTTATAAGGAACCTACGTGCCAAATTTGGAATCTCTAGAAGCAGTGGTTTGGGCTGTGGGTTGATATGTCAGTCAGTCAGTCAGTCAGTCAGTCAATCAGTCAATCAGTCAGTCAGTCAGTTTCTTCTTTTATATATTTAGATAATAAATAAAGTATAATCCATATAAAATTAAAATCCTACATAAAACGGAAACAGGAATATCGTTATTTCAAGCATCTACAAGTATATTTCACTTAAGGGGCGCCACACATTAGAGCGGAATTCAGCACACTAGCTGAAATTTGTCTATTAAAACGGAAATTTGTTTATAGTAGCTGTATTTTTGAGACCATAGACAAATTTCAGCTATTGTGCCGTACTACAAGCACACATACGCTGAGTTTCTTACACTGGTTCTTCTCAGTTGGGGCTCCTTTCCGAACCAGTAGTAGTTTATTGCCCTTCCCATAATACGGTTAAACCAATACAGTTGTTAAACCAGTGTTTATGTTTTATTTCATTGCCGTGCGTCCGTGCGTAATGTAATGTGCTATATAGGCTAGTTTATCCTGATAGTGTCAGTTTTTTGAATTCCAAACCACCTTACAGCCCTGCCCTCGGCGGTCCTCGACGACATATATAATTTAAAAAGCCATGCGTGTGAATGGGTTTCACCTTTGAAGTACTGACGTTAATCTTTTCATTTTTGTTAATGATTAAAAAATTATATGTAATTTGAATAATTTAAAAGTCGATTAAAATATGTTTAGAAACAATTTAATAACTACACACACACAGAGACACACTGCTTTTTTAACAGAGCAATGCTTTACAATTATGGCTGTATGCCGAATGGGTCTCTGCCTAACCCACGGAGTATCTTTTAAGTGTATTGCCTAACCTGTCATAACAATGACAATGAATGACATAATGGCGGACGTATTTCTGCCGCACTGAAGTCGATTACTCTTGTTTGCAATATTTCACTTACCTCCCTCGATGTAATCGTGTTCATAATTGCATACCCAATTAATGAATGAATTCATTGATAAATTGGGTATGCAATTATGAACCCGATGGTACAATGTACTATGAAGAGTCAAGTTTAAAAATTACCCTAAAGCAGATGTAGTACCATTAAGTGGCAACACTTTTTAATGGACAATATTTTTTAGTTTTTTGCTAATTTCGTGCACTATTTGATGATATTTAGACGTAATTATACTTACAGATGAAAAGCAACGTTATCCTTATGTAAACTAGATAATTCAGATCTTTTCTTACATGAAAACACGCAGCAATTCGGCATTTTTACCTCAGATCGTTCCGGGCTGACTGACATTCATTGAATGGCGTTTGACGCGCGACAACTAGTTTTATATAACCGCTACGACCAGTGGTCTTGTACTTTTGACAGAGGGGGACGCCTGACAATTACCACTCCATTGGTTTATTTCTCTGAGTTATATATAAGACATATATTATTTATTTTTGTGTGTTGTGGATGTTTCTTCGTAAGTATGTATATCGTCATCTAGTACCCACAGTACACGATTTGCTAATTTTTAATAAAAAAATATAAGACAATCCTACACAAATCCCCTAAATATTACACTATTATTACTTTAGAAAAACAATAAATTCTTCGTCATTCGAATCAAAGTTACCTCCTACCCGTTTTTGCTCCATAGCAACACTTAGTTTTACTCTTGGCTAGAATTCCAGTGGGTTGACAACAGATGGCGTTACTTGTTACGGAAATCCATGTGAGACGCGACGTTGACACCACAGTATTCGCTATGTGCGAAGTGCATGATGGGGGTAATGAACGGTCGCAGTGCACAACGTAACAAGAAATGAAACTGCAAAATATGGATGGTATAGGAAGGATGGAACTCTCTTATAGGAAAACGGTCGAAAAAGTGTCCAGCGGTAAGCACTAAACAATAGTTCCAAATATCTCCGGGTGGCGCTAGGTATAGTTCAGCATTTGAAATGAATTACCTATATATAATACTTGACTTTCTAAATAAAATTAATATTCAGAGTGTTTTTCATCTCCGCAAATAATTATTTTTAATTTCAAAATTAATTTAATCAAATTTAATATCATTGTGGCGCCATCAGTTTATCGCCTTTTGACGGACACTTTTGTAACATAGAGATTTATATCCTTCCTATACCATCCATACTGCAAAAGGATATCACCTATGTCACCTCCACTCGGTCAACTGCCAAAATAGTGAATCAGCCAGAGACATTTCATATAAGCAAGGAGTACAAGTCATTCACAAAAAAAGAAAAAAAAAGATTGAGCCCTGGCCCAAAAGATGGCGCCACAATCACGCACACAGCGAATAAGGATGGTGGTCTGTTGACGCATGGCAGTCCTGATGCTGACTGCCATGCGTCAACAGACCACAGTTTCTAAGCGGATGAGGTGTTCAGAAAATCAAAGGTTCAGAATGACCTTCAAACGCTCTTGTTTTCTTAACTTAAGTCGTGTCAAGTTCATTTTGAACACCTCACCTGCTTAGCTACTCCTGCTACTGTCTGTACAGTCAAACGTCAAGTGAGCCATTTACGGTTCTTTTGTTTAGTACTTTAAGAGGCAAAGATCTAAGCCCTGCTACGTGTACATCTAATCTACAACGAAACTGGTCAGCTCTACTGCCACTTATGCAAAAGTGTATTTAAGACTAAGTTCGGCCTAGCAAGGATGATTAAGACATATATCGCCTTCCTCGAACCTTCAGGCTATACGTCTGTTTTCGGTACTGAGTGCCACAGCGCCATCTGTTGAGTCTGGAGTCGAGTTATTCTGTCAGCGTTAATCGCCGAACAAAATATTAGTAACTAGAATTTATTTATTTAATCTTAATTGCACAAAATAAGATGGTACAAATGGCGGACTTAATGCCATAAGGCATTCTCTACCAACTGAAGAACAAATCAAATTATTTTTAATAAATATTTTGATTTGTTTTATTTTAAGTAGACACACTACTATATAAATAATAAATAAATAATAATATAATATAATGGGACAATCTTACACAAATCAACCTAGTCCCACAGTAAGCTCAATAAGGCTTGTGTTGTGGGTACTGTAGCGACGATATATATAATAGATAGATATAGATAAATACTTAAATACATAGAAAACATCCATAACTCAGGAACAAATATCCGTGATGAACACACAAATAAATGCCCTGACCAGGATTCGAACCCGGGACCTCCAGCTTCGTAGGCAGGGTCACTACCGACTAGGCTAGGAGGCCGTTAAAATATTAATGTCAAGTATATACATTTGTATGCGATCCCTTGAAGGTGTAAGAAACAAATAGTCGGTGGTGCACACGACAACAAAGGGCATTATACGGATTTTAGTGATGATGGGATCACCTTTTGTATAGTGAGACTTTAGGACCCATAGGCCATTTTAGGAAGCAGAGCCACCTAAATTTATGGTGCGGTGGGGGTAAAAAGGGGGGGTTAAAATTTTCGTGACACAGATTGAAAACTATAAGTCTTAGCAACATACTTCATAGGCAAGAATTGTAGAGAATTTCATGAAGAATATTTCCTTCATTGAATGTTTTGTGGTAACTTCAACCGTTTTTGCAAAAAATATATGAATGTTCCTACTTTTGTGGGAAGTGGGGAAAACAATTGTTATATTTGTAACACATTATAGTGCAGAGTTATCCAATAAAGATTTGGCTTGAAAGTCTCGTATCCAGGCCATAAATAAAATAAGTAAAATAATTATTTTCTGTTTTGACTAGATACTATTAAAATATTATTATTGGTATGGTATTTACTATGTATATTTGAGATAAACACCCCGTTTCTAATAGTAGTTAAATTAGTATGTTAAAAATCGTATATTAAACGGTTTAATTGAAAATGATGATAATAATGATGCAGGTAATGTACTCAAGGCTAAAATAATCGATAGGTCCTAGGTACCACTCATCACACCACTAGCGTGGCGTACCTAACCTAAGTTCATATATATTATAATGATATTAGGCGTTATTCGTTGATAAAAGATTCAAGCGCCCCACGATTTTAGTTTTTTGTCTTTTCAATGCTCTGATGCTGATGTCTAGTACCTAGAACCTACCGAATTATTTTTATAGCTTTTTGTACATTATCTATGTATATCATTGTTTATTTTCATTAAAAGCTTTTGAATTTACCTAAACAATACTTATTTTCTTTTCAAGTTGTTGTTACTAAAACTGTCTAAACTCCGCTTACTTTATGATCCGCAATGCACTGTGTTCTACTAATAAATCCCTTTCATTTTTTACTTGATTGAGAGGTTTGTTAAGAAATGTGTTATACGCGGCATTCTGTAGCGGCACCTATCTTGGATTTACAATGATACTGAATCTATTAAATTATAATTGTCATCACAACTTAAGGTGTGCACCAGATATCGGATCAATTTGTCAACAGAACGAGGTTATAATTTCAACCACAAAATTATGGAGATGTGGGATGAAGCATGTAGCTGTAGATATGCAGACTTGAATTTAGTTATGTAAATATTAGTTATAATAAATTAACAAATTTTCAAATAAGTTTACGAGTATGTAATGTCTAAGTAGGTATAACACAGAATTGTTATTTTTATTTTAGAGCACACTATTTGCCAACAGACTGTCCTCACTTGAAGATGTTGGCAGCGGTAGGTACCGCTTAAGTTTTCTCTCTAAAAAAATGAACGGGCCCTTATTGATAACTCGCAATGATGTACCTTTCACTTGAAAACGCCACTAGATAACAGGGACTGGAGAACCCCAGGGACTGGAGAAAGCAATAGAGATGAAATTAGCTTGACATGTAAACGTCATTTTGGATTTTCATTTCGGTAAGCGCTACATTATCATTATCAGCAGCAGTAGCCACTAGTCAGTCCACTCCTGGACATAGGCCTCTCCCATGGCACGCCACTGTGCTCGATCTTCTGCTCTCCTCCTCCAATCTGTACCCGCCAAGCGCTTACCTTTGTGTAACTTAATGATGTGCTTACTAAATTGATAGTTTTTAAAAACTACCCTACCAAATACTTACTGGATCTAATACCCCTTTGTTGGTAACTGGTTCCGGTATCTTCTAAACGAACTCTTTATTTCACCTACGGATTATAACAAGCATACAAAGGCAAGGTAAATAATAGCGTTTAAAATGGTTGACGTCCAATTAGTTGTGAAAGATATAATTAGGCAAGCATTAGAGCTCAAACCACATCGTTTTTCCTACATAATTAGATTTTGGTTGATAACAGGCCTATTATTTTTTTTTTTTTCGTTAAAGATATTATAACCAATATAGGATTTATATACTTTTTATAAAGGGGAACAACAGGGCTTTAACATGAAAATATATTTTAATGTTACGACCATATATAAAAAAAATATAGGCATTTATTCAAAAAAATATCAAACGTTGATTTCATATTTTTTATGTTTTCTCAGTTTTCTTATATGGAAAGGTATAAATAAAATACCAAAAATGAATTCGGCATCCTTGCTTTACACGAAAATGATATCAAACTTGACTATATAGCTCTATTTTATTTTTAATTAATTATGGGGGCACCCCCCACTTCGTCAAAAATTTGATTGGCTCCCCTTCTTAAATTACTCTTAGAGCCTAAAGGATTAGCTCTGCAAATGGAAATTCCATCATCATCATTTTCCGTATAAATAAGTGTACACCACCGACTAAAAGATAATACAAAGATACGGCCATTTGATTAGAGCCTTATTTTCTTAATATAAATTATAAACTTCTATATAAGTTTATCATTCTCTACCAGTACCAATGGGCTTAACAGAAAGGTTAAGTAGGAATTTTGTGTTTGTGGTGACCGATCGATGACGCTAGTGCTTTATAGACGGAGAGCTGGCCACGTCAGATATGACACAATAATGAGAGCAACGAAACCCCTCTAGTTCGTTTGCTAAACTATGCTTATTTCTAGATCCGGACATCTGGCAGCTGTAAAGTGGTGGAGGTCAAAGAATGCAAATAACTCGAAGAAAACAAATCCTAGACCTTCCTTCCTTCCTTCTGGGTTTGATGCAATATTATGGGAAATTATGTAATTAATTAGATTATATCATAGCCAGAAGTTTACGTTGGGGAAAAGTAGTGCCAAATGATGTACGATGCAATTTTTAGTTAGTCGCCTACTGTTTTTGTTTCCGAAATAATATACAATGCTTTTTGCTCTAATGTGTAAATATAGGCCCTGTCCTCTATAAATGACAAAATTTTGACAGTTTTTACCTATTTTGGTATTACTTTTTTCCAACTTAAAAACTTTGTTGGTCTGTCACTCTGGCTTCCACCCATTAAATGCTGCCAGATGCCCGGATCTAGAAAGAAGGATGGTAAAGCAGTCTTACTAGACAGGTTCCATTGCTCTCATTATTGTGTCATATCTGACGTGGCCAGCTCTTAGACCATTAGCCTGAAATAAGGGAACGCGATTTTGTTTAGACCTCAGCCAGCCTAGCCATATTAGGGCTCATAATAGTCAACCATAAGGTTTGCATTAGGGTCGCCGTCATCGAAATCGATGAGGAGGACTAATTATCTGTGAATGCGGCGCGCCCATAGTAAAATTTGGTATTCCTGCCCGGAGCTCCTTCGGTCCCGTTAGGCGTCATGCCTTCATTATTTCAAGCCATTATTTGTAGATATAAGTATAAATCCTGTCTAGGCGAATGCATCCTTGCGTAGTTGAAATAATAGTTCGAGCGGCGATCGCAAGATCCCCTACTTCATTTGATCCTACTAAGAGCCCCATTCCCATTGCACATGCTTATAAAAGTGCATGATGTTAAATATTGAAAAATCTGTAGAAAAAAATGTAATTGGTTGAAAATACCAAAAACTACCACTTCCGGTGAATGCTCGGTGAATAAAATAAATGGGAACGAGACGATACTTGTGGCCTCAAATAACACTCAAAAAGGTAAAGATCTTCAAAGGTAATGATCCGGACCCCTAATCTACGTCATTTTATACAAATATTAAATTAGTCACCTTTTTAAGTAATCCTATATTTAACTTGACATTAATATTTGTATGCCTAATAATAGTAATAACTAATAAGTAGTAATAACGGCTAAACATGGTGGTACCCTATTAATGTAAGTAGACAAATAAATGCATGATTTATGATAGGTTTTGGATTGGACTATAGTAGTTTTACGGTACCTACTTCAAAAGAAGAAAAAAAAAACCCTTATTTATAGGATTACTTTGCTTTGTCCGTTCGTCTCTGTCTATCAAGACCCTTTTTAACAGGTACGCGTAAAGGTAACTATCAAGTTGAAATTACACAATAGTATTTTATACATTCGTGACATAATTAAGAGCTTTTCAGTCGAGTACCGTGTTTAGGCCACGAAGCTTGCTGAGTGGCCTAAGTAAGGTACGAGATTGAAAAGCTTGATTATGTCACTATTGCATACAATACTTTTTTTACGAGTGGTCAATATAGGCAAGCCGGCTAGAATTGAGTTCGACGAAAGACCTGCTGCCTCTATACAATTGAGTACTTAAGTTGCCCGAGGCCCCCGGCGACGGAGGCGTGGCCGCGCGGGCTCGGGCAACAGTGTTACATTACAAGTTACAATATTGTATGAAAATCCTTTTGTGCCATCGTTGGCGATGCTACAAAATGCGACCATAAAAGCTCTATCGGAAAGTATGCGCTAGTAGTTCGGTCTACACAATCTCAATTCAAGCATTACAGTCGACGAGTAGAAAAAATACATTTGTATGCGATCCCTTGAAGGTGTAAAAAACAAAGATAATACAAAGATACGGCCATTTGATTAGAGCCTTATTTTGTACTTACTTCGCAAAGGAATCAAAACCTACAGGGTACTTTCCCTAAACCTAGCATCATAAAATTTGCACAGACCTAAAATTGCGCTTTGCTAAAAAACAGACGAAGTGCGCAAAAGAGAAACCAACACGTATATGAACATTCCGCGAGTGCGAAAGAGATACATGATCAGTCTCCTAGCAGGACGACTTTTGACATCACTCGTTACACTTAAACACCTGCGTCGGGAGTGCTCATATTTAATCTTGAAAAATATAATATTATCCGCTGTTCATTTACCTGAAATGAAACAAAAGAAGAATGGTGTCGTGTTGCGTCCCGGATTGCACAACTACACAAATAAAAAACCCAGGCAATCACTCGTTTCACAGGTAAATATGATATTCCGATCGTTGTTTTTGAAACCATATTTTATCAAATTAGCCAAATAAATCATGTAAATAACCGTTTGATACCATTAAATATTAATGTCTCTTTTACTGCATGTGAATATTTTATCATAATAGTTAATATTAAAGATTATTTTGTGTAAAAATCAAAATTGTCATTTTACGCTAGTTTTTGACAAAATATCGTAGGGACATAATATCGATAACTGTTCGATATGAAAATTATAATTATAGCTTCGAAAGAATTATAATAAATAATAATTCTCGTATTAACATTATGTCATTCCGCTTACTTTTATCTATGAAAGCTAAATTCCACTCTTAAGTGTGTGCTGCGCCTACCACTTCGACTTCCACCCAACTTCCACTCCACCAAGATTGCATTGATGCAAGACTACATTTGCATGCGATTTATTAGCGTCACAATTAATAACGCTATAATAAAGAAGTATGTAAAAAACAAACTATCACGTGTATAAACACTCCACAAGTGCGAGAGAAAAAAATGACAAATCTAAAGGCGTGCCGACATCTTAATTTCTGTAAAATAACATGAACCCGCTTTTTAAAAGATCATATTTAATCGTGTGAAATATAAAATAATTCTGAATAAATATATTTTAGTTTTCTAGAATTTTAATATGCCGTTTAGTGTAAAACATGAATATAAATTTAACATTGCAACTTATCGATAATAAAGTCAAATATCGATAGATAATTGACCTGTTGTACTTGGCACCACTATTTTTTACGCTCACATAGACAATTTACCCACACTCTAGCATTTCAGTTTTTGTCGCACTTTTGATATTTGTCAAACAATCTGTCTGTCTATACTAGATCTGTGAAAATTTGGAAGGAGGATGGTCATATTTATTCGCACGAAGTGATTTGAATTTTTTTAATTGGTTTATTTTAAAAAGAGAAGTTACAATTTACGTACTCGTATTAATTTAATTTATATTTTCTGTCAAACTGCATACGGTCACGTCTGAAAATATGGAATAGGTATGTACATTTAATGTGACAAAAATATGTATCCAAGACAAGACTACGCCTTAGTAACAAAGTGGCTTCATATATTTGTCACATTAAATGTAGGTACCCATATTTTCAGACGTGACTGTACAGTCCCCATTAAATATATCGGAGCGGCATAGGTACTCAAAAATATCTGAACATGCATTTAATCGCCTTGACAATAGAGGCGTTGTTCAGATATTTGTGACCACCTTGGCCGCTCCGATATATATGATGGCGACTGTACGTAGCAGTATGTTGGCAGAAAACTTATTTTGTCCCCCACTATATTGTACAATTAACATTCATATCAGCTACCCAGGTGTTTACAGAGTTAATTAAACTGCAACTAAATGTTACGTCTCTTGGGTTTTCAAACTGATAACAGCAAATAACAGGTCGGTATTCGAAAGGCATGTAGGTAAGTATTTGTTTATTTCATGATACCGATTTTTACAACCATTAGGAACTGAACTCAACTGACAAATTAAAATAAAACTTAAGTGACAAAACCTAAACAAACCAAAGGTACTAACACAAATAGAAGAACTCAGCACCAATTATTTTAAGTTTAAAGAATGGTTCAAAGTTGGAGTTTCCTCTTTGCACCAAAATTGGCAAAAGACAATTACAACATAATAAGGAGGTAATTTCAAAATAGTAGGAGGAAATGGGGTACCTTTTATAGATAGACAAGTTGGTATACCGTACTTACCTAGTAGTTCGAAAAGAGAAGATTCTTTCAGCACTGAGAGCTTTAATAGCCAAGATGACAATCGTTTGTAAAGCATGACCAGAAATATGTGATCATGCGCCATGTTGCGGAATTTCATTGGTACTAATTTCTTACACTGGCAATAATTTTAATGACAGAATGATATGCATGTGTGAGTGCAAGTGGTAGGCTGTCGTGGTTGTCAAGTGTCATTGAGACGGTTTACTTGAATAATTATAAAGTGTTGAATATGAAATAATAAACCACAAAAATATCCCAAAATTATCCATATTCAAGAGCGAAACATTGTAAATAGTGTATATAATAAACAGATGTCAATAATACGCTCGGGAAATGATACTATTTCGCTGTGAAACATTTTCAAATTAACATCAGAGCTGACAGGTAAACAAATCAAGATGTCACTATACCATAGACAATTATACGCTCTATGACTGTTAATTGCCATATAAATGAGAATAATAGCGCCCTCTTGACAATAATCATATATTTCTGGTCAGGCTTTAGAAAACGAATCGAAATGCTATCTGTCTCTCTATCGCACTAATATGCAGGAGTGAGCGTGAGCGTGTAGCGTTTCGTTTCGTTTTCTACAAACGATTGTCATCTTGGCTTCAGGGCCTGAAACTATCTTACTCTCTGCTTGTTTGCGTAGCATACATTTTTTACGAGTTCGAACCTATGATATATAACAATTACGATCGATGGGTTATGCACGCTCCAAAAGTGAAGCACTTAAAATGAGTGATTTCAAACAACTGTCGCTAGTCGTGCATGGCAAGCTGGAAAGTCTTTTTTGTGCTCATTTTGAGTATAACCCATCCATAGTAAACATCATTGGTTCGAACACAACAAAATCTAAAAGTTAATACAACGTGTTACTTGAGCCACTAAAAACCCCAAACACCCCAAAAGATTTTTATTATTGCTAATTAATCTAGAGTATTTATGTTTCAATCAGTTAATTATTTCGAAAGATAATGGTATGTTTAGTTTTCCTTGCAATTCTATTCAATTGTTAACTCTACATTTGTTGCGTTGTTGTCACATCTCTACATGTGTCATGTCATGTCAACCTACTTTGTCTATTTGTACGACATGAGATGACTTACAATGAAAAACCAGAGAGTTCTAAACCAGGAGAGGCCTTAGGTATCATTTCCCCTCTGTCAAAAGTATTGGCAGGAAAATCTAGTACATCTATAAAAACTATTTCAATAATCGATGTCACGTACTTTCGTCATCGCTGTCGATGGATAACAAGCTCCGTGAAAATGCCCTTATGCGCTGTTTTTGGATGTAAACAATGTTATATTTCGTCTAGTTTACAAAAAGATGAAATACCATTTCAGATGTAAGTAAAATTTTACTTTATTTATCATTACTTTCGTAATAAAAGATTTAACCTAAATCGAAAATCAAGCTTCGTTTACAGAATCGATTCAAAGACAATCGTTTTCTTTCTGACGGGCAGTAACTATTTGACGTTTGACATTTCTCCATATTTAACGCGCTTAAGGATTGCTGTCTTCTATATTTTGTTTGAAAATACAATCAAAAATGATCCTTGGCTTTTTTGTTTGACATTTGCAAAGACTGTATCCAATAATGAACCATATGTTAACGTATGTACAGTCGACTATCTATTGCTCCATTTACTGTTATGAAGTATAAAAAGAATATGTCAAATATGTTTGGTGTTTTCAATCAAAGGTACATCTTTGTCGGTTGTCAATAAAGCGTTGCTGTCATAAAAATTCATTTAGAAATAAACTGTATTGACAACCGACAATGATGTACCTTTGACTAGAAAACATCACATGCGTGCTACCTCGCCCCCCTCAGATTTTGGCAGACTTTTTTGTTTGGAAAGATGAGGCGAAGCGTACTCCATTTATAGAGCTTTATGTGAAAAACGAACTTTGCTAAAGCTGCCAGCCATTATTAAATATTCAACCTCTATCTCCTAACCTCTCGATAAAATGGTAAACTGTAGTATTCGGAACTTTTACACTCGACACGTAAAAAATTGGAAAATTAAGGAAAAAGTATACCCATATTAAGAAATACTGCAATTGATTCCGCTCTCGATTCTGAACAAACAGTTTTCAGGTTTTTAGTCTTGGGTGTAACACGTTGTATAAGTAAATACCTACCTAAATAGAGTAGGCTGTGTTGCAACTATGTTCGTAAATACCTTTCCGACATTCATGCATAGCATAGGTAATACTTTATTGTACGATAAGATATGTGTCAGTGGAATCAATCTACGCTAATCCTTATCGAAGCGCTAATCTCGACATAAGTATTTATGTAAAATTGCCATGGGTAAGTATAGTTAGGATTTGATTATCGATTCCACAGTGTCGCTTACCTAACGCTGCTTAAGTATTAAATACGCACATTTGATTCGATAATTTCTGCTCTAGCCCATTGTATATTGCAATACATATTATCAGTCGGTGTGATTATTTCTCTTTTATGTTTTCGAGAAAAATATAATATTTCAAAGATTCAATAATTTCTATTAAATTTCTAAGGTGGAAGTAAAAACTAAATAGTACTAAAATAAAATATATTAAACGTAAATCTAAAATTAAATAGGTACGGAAACCCATCACGCTCGCTGCGTTGAACTGCGATGGATAGCCGCTGCACCAGCAACGACCCGGAGGGGGGGTAATGAAATCAATAAATAAATTACACAAAACTGGAAAAGTCTATCGGTGGCCGAAAATAACAACTCTAGTACTCCTACCCTACCGGTAGGTAATACTAGGTACCTTGAACAATCTAGCATCATTTTAATCAACTTGCCAATAGGTATATTCGATACTGCTCGCATCAAAGTTCGCTTAACATGCGTAACTTTTACTTTGAGTTTCGATCATTTTAGCTCTAGAGAGCATAATTAAAACTTTCTACTCGTCGACTATAATGCTTGAATTGAGATTTTGTAGGCCGAACTACTAGCACATACTTTTCGAGAGAGCTCTTATGGTCGCAAATTTTAGCATCGTCGACTATGCTGAAATGGTTTTCATACAATATTATACAATAGACCGGGAGGAGGACGGTACTCCTCCCCGACCGCCGGGAGATCGAGGCTACTAAATTGTATTGTAAGGCATTCGTCGAACTTAATTCTTACCGGGTTGCAAGTTCTCACTCAGCCAGGTTACGTGGCCTAAACACGGTACTCGACTGAAAAGCTCTTCATTATGTCACGAATGTATATTGGCGACTGCTTTTGAATCCGTATAAGTTTTTTTTGACATGCTTTCAGCGCACATAATGAAGATAAACGCGCAAAGCTCTGCGTAGATGGCGTCCCAATCGCAAAAAACAAACATCTTGTTGGTTATGGTTTGTTAAATATATTCTATGACCTCTATGGTACAATTGGAACAGTATGTAACTCTACGGCCACACTTCGCGCATTCGGCCGAATATTCGTGTTTTATATCTCTCTTTACTATAAAATAAGAAAGAGACGCAACACGATGATGGCAGCACCATGGCGAGAGGTCTAGCTGTCCACCATAGAAATATAAATGTCAGTGCTGTCCACAAATCATGTTTAATCATTTCTTTGATTGGTGGATTTTGACAGCTGCTGTCAAAAAGACCACTCGTCACGGTGCTGCCATCTAGTGAAAATCTCGATCGCGGAAACCCTCATTGGTGATAAACCCTTTGACCGCCAAAGACGTCAAATCACGCGCACGGAGTCGTGTCATCAGCAACACTGATATCACGTTAAAATATAACTGGATTGCCTTGCGCGCTCGCGCTCGCTGGCGCTGAGGGCACGATTTTTCCGATACTTGGCGGTTAAAGGGTTAAAAAAAGGCAAAAAGGCTGTGGGTTTATGCTCAATGACGTGCCGTAAACGTCACGACTTTAACGCATGCTCTCCACACCGCTGCTCAAAATACGCACACGCAACGTGTACGCAGTGCCCCATACGAAATATTTTTGACGCGAACCTTCCAAACCGTATTTTGAGCAGCGGTGGGAAGGGCATGCGATAAAAACGGTACGGATACGATGCGTCACTGCGATTCCGTAGCGTCACCGTATTTTGAGCAGCGGTTTTTTTTTTTTTTTTATTTATTACCAAAAATATGTTTTAATCAATACAGTATTTTATAGTTTCGCCAAACTGTGTAACAGTTTGTTGGCGAAAAAGAGCATTCTTAATCATTCTCTTATACTTAACTATATATGTTGTGAGTTAGTAACAAACTACTTAAGTACTTATACAAAACTAATTTAAGTTTCTTTAACATGAACACACATGATTGAATACATGAAAGAATATAATGTAAACAAGATGTTCTGAATAGGCGAGTGAATTTAAACTTTACACTAATAGTAATATGAGATAAATTCTTCTGTAAATGATAAGGACTACTCTATACGGTATTTAACTATCACATGTTTGAACTACCCTTATAAGTTTTTAACTTACATTGTTTTCTTTTAAAAACATATTTATTAAAGACTCCTTTATTTTCACCTTGAACACGTTTAACGTCTTGCATTCCTGGTCCGAGATTATTTTATTGTAAATGCGAGGGATTATGTACCTTCTCGTCCTTTCCGTCCATAATACATAGTTAACAGCTGACGGTTCTATATAAGTTTTACGAGAGGCCAGTCTGAAATTACGATTATAAGTTTTAGGTATTTTAAATACGGGACATTTGTACTGATCTATAGCTTAGTAGGTATTTAAACTTAGCATGCACGGGTAATATATTACATTTTTTAAACAAAACATGATAATTTCTGTTACATTCTTGCTTAGTTTTCTTATCTACTAATATTTTTACCAATCTTAATTGCAAATTGTAAATCCTGTTTAGGTATGTTTTAAAAGTGCGGCCGTATGCAATAAGTCCATAGCTTATAATATCGAGTCTGCTAATGAGTGGTATAAAATGTGTAAAATAGGTCTGTTAATGACACGTTTTAAGTTTTTAAGCTTACTTAAAATGTCTCTGAGCTTATTGCACACTCCATTGACATGAGATTTCCAATTGAAATTACAGTCTATTGTCATTCCTAGGTACATTCCTGCTACTTACGAATTCCAACAGATTGCATTTACATAGCGATGGTCCATTATGTAGGCATTCGTACGCGTGCCCGATGATTTCAACACTTTTTACTGGCGCTCTCATCCGGGGCGATTTTATAAACATACACTTAGTTTTAGACACATTAAGAATAATGCCATTGTCGTGCGCCCACTTTAGAACATTATTTAGGTCAGATTGTAGCTTACGTTGTATAACGTCCGCGTCCCTGTCGGCGCACACCAGGCACGTGTCGTCCGCGTACATGTACGTGGAACAGTGGTTCACCACGTTACTAATACTGTTCACGTGCATAGTGTATCCGACAGGTCCGTACACAGAACCCGTTGGTACTCCGTAAACAATATTTTCTTCTTCACCTATCTCCCCGTTTATCATAGTACGCAATGTTCTGTTCTCTAGGTAGCTACGGAACCATTGATTCACTGGACCACGGATACCACACTCCTGCATTGCACTGAGTAGCATTTCGTGGTCCAATGTATCAAAAGCTTTTTTGAAATCTAGAAAGAGTACTACCACATACATTCGACTATTCAATTTATCATTAATATTATCGGCAAACTGCATTAGAGCGGTGTGGAGGGCATGCGATAAAAACGGTACGGATACGATGCGTCACTGCGATTCCGTAGCGTCACCGTATTACCGCAGCGGTGTGGTCGCACTTAGGCTTAGTTTCCGCTCTGGGTTAGACGGTCAGATGGCAGTAGTACAAAGTAGTGCCTACGCCAATTCCGGGGATTATCTGGCCGAGGACAAACGATAGGAGGATGACAATCGATACAAAGAAGTAAGCTTTGGTAAACTGCTAGTTTTAGTTTGTTCTTTTGATCATGGATGACCTTTAACCTCTCAATGCAACAAGATGGAAAAACACAAATGGCAGTAACGTGTTTAAATACGATGATTTTGATGAAGTGCCTCGGCGTTTTGTTCGTGTCGAGGTCGTTTACGTAATACGAGCTTTATTTGACCATCGTTGCGCCAATCACTCACGTTTTAGGCGGTTTATATTAATCCTTCTCATAGCTCATAAATCTCATAATATAATCTCTCCGAAGCATGTTAGTGCGTAGCGACTAAAAATACCTGCGCGATTTATTCCATGAAATTATTAAAAGTAAGGAGTCCTGTAGAGGCGGTTTTCTAAGAATCTAGTACCTATCTTGCTAAGGATACATATTCATATTTGTCCTTCAATCAACAATCAATGTATGGCGGGAATCAGACATACAGCCTTGGCCAGAAGTGTTGAGCATAGCTCTTTTTTGTTTACAATTTTGATGTTAAGTATTAATTCCCTATCGTAACAATGTACGATGACGTAAAATATTATATTTTATTGATATATCTAGAAAACTTCACTAACACTTTCAAGGTACCTATAAAATATGAAAAGTGGAGGTCCCAAAAATGCGAATTTAGGTAGGTGCGAAAAATTACAAATATTCTATGCAGTTACTACTCACTTCAACAAAACATGCCTGTTCAGTTTGAATTATTTGATAAAATAACTTCAAAAAAGATAGAAACGCCGGTCTAAACTTTCGAGTTTTGTATGAAAATCGCAAGGGTGCTCAAAACTTCTGGCCAAGGCTGTAGATGTGTGCTCAATAAATAAAAACATTATAATTGGGTACTTTCCAATAAATAAACTTAATTTTTTTTATACCACGGTGGCAAACAAGCATACGGCCCGCCTGATGGCAGCAACCGTAACCTATGGACGCCTACAACTCCAAAGGAGTCACATTCGCGTTGCCGACCATTTACAAAAAGGAGAATTCACTGTGTTGATGGCTAAAGGGACAAGAAGGTCCCTCATCGTCAACACACTGGGTCCTGGGTCCTCTTTGAGCTCTTTGGCAACCTTACTCACCAGCAGGAACACAACACTATGAGTAGGGTCTAGTGCTATTTAAATGATTTTATAATGGTTTAGACGTTTAGAAAGAAGATGCATTTATCATATAGTATTGTGACGTCACAATATTTAGTCTCCCATATAAACTCCATAGTAATAAAACTAATAAATCGTTTTGACGTTTCCTAAAGAGTAGGTAGCTGATTTGAATTCATAGCATCTGTCTTTTATAGTGGCAGTTGCGGCTATAAAAATTCGGCTTTTCGTGAACAAGAGATTTCCTTCAGCATGATTATTCCTTAGGACCCAAAGATGGACTTGAGAAGTGGAGCCACCAAGATTTTTGATGCAAATTCTTAGAAGGGGGGGGGGGGGGGGGGGGGGAAGGCTTTCAACTATATATTGATATCTACATCAGTTAAGCTACTAGGCCAAGTTTGGTATCGTTTTCGTATAAAACGGGGATGCCCAATTCATGGTATAATTTTGACACTGTTCAGAAGAAAAAAAATACTTATTTTGAAATTCCTTATTTCACAAGGAAAAAATTCATAACTACAATTATGAATCTTGAAAAAATTAAATGTGCTTTAGAGAGCCCTATTGTTCATTAATTAAAGAAAAATCTAATGTCAAACTAAAGCGTTACATATACGGGTGTAGTAAAAAAACTGTTGACGGTGCTTTTGTGCGATCGTGGAATGATATAGTTGCGTTTACACACGACATAAAAGTGAAATTTCCTTGGATATTATGACTTTATGACGCGAAATGGCATGAACCGGAATGCACCACCATTAACTATATTGTTTTACCACAATAAGTGAATTCTTATCCTTATTCAAACTTATCATTCCACGATCGCAAAAATATTTTGATTTTAGTATTTCAATTTTTAGCACCGTAAAAAGTTTTTTTTACTACACCCCGTAACGTTTTAGTTAGACGTGAGATTTTTTTGAATTACTGAATAATAGGGCTCTCTAAAGCACCTTTTATTTTTTCAAGATTTATAATTGTTTATAGGTTATGGATTTTTTCCTTGTGAAACAGAGAATTTCAAAATTAGATATTTTTTAATTTTAAGTATATATTTTTGCTTCAGAGTGGTGTCAAAATTATACCATTAATGATTTCGGCATCCCCGATTTATACGAAAACGATACCAAACTTGGCCTAGTAGGTTAACTGATGTAGATATCAAAATAAAGTTGAGAGCCTCCCCCCTAAAAATTTACATCAAAAATCTTGGTGGCTCCACCTCTCAAATAAATCCTTGGATCCTAAGGAATAATCAGGCAGAAGGAAATCCTTTGTTCACGAAAAGCCGTATTTGACCTTTTTATGGCTTGTGCACACGCATCTATTGTTTTAGAACCAAACCAGAGTTTGCCTACAGACTTTCTTTGTCTATGGTGTACGGATTGGATGTCGACGATATGTTTACGTTAATTATAATTTTTTTTTTATACCACGACGGTGGCAAACAAGCATACGGCCCGCCTGATGGTAAGCAGTTACCGTAGCATACGGACGCCTGCAACCCCAGAGGACTCACATGCGCGTTGCCTACCCTTTAAGAACCTATACGCTCCTTTTTTGAAGAACCTCATACTGTAGCCCGCTGGGAAAACCTCGGCAGGGAGTTCATTCCACAGTCGCAGCGTTCGTCGGAGGAAATTCCTCTTAAACCGTACAGTGCGCGACCCATTAGGCTCCAGGGTGTGAGGATGAACACCCTGCCGGCGGCGAGCGGTGTGGTGATAAAAAGCTGCCGTAAATAAAGTAATAGTGCGTTATACTCGTACGTAGCTAATATGGTCAAATTATTTGAGATACAGTATATATAATGTCATGTAAAATTGAAAATTCTGACCCCTTCAAGAAATCATTTATGCATTAATGACCCGAGCTGCTCTAGGCCGGTTTCTAAACAACACCTCATTGCATCTTCAGAAAGAATTCGGCAATTGAAAACAAAACACCATTGTTAAATCGAATTTGATTATTCCTATACGTAATTTGTTAGCTACCGATTAGCGGCGATAACCCACTGTTCACCGTTTAATCGGCCGTTTGATAAGCATAACAATGTGTTCATGCGTTATACGTTGTTTTAATCTAAGCCTTGGACCAATTGAAACTAAAATAGTGTAACAAATCTAATTTATGCCCCGAGTGTTTTACGTTTCGTATTATTATTTATTAGGTATATAAAGCTCCAATTTACCGCTCAGTTTCGTTTTCGTAAACGTGATTCATGTACTAGATTACGTACTAGGGCACTTGCTTGGGCGCACTCGCGTCGGCGTCGAATCGTTCGACGGACACGAATCATTCGCACGAGTGCCAACACGAATAATACGAATATTCACTCCCCGACGCGATCACGCGCGCGTGCATGTGCATGTCGAAAAATCGCCTTTTAGGATTACGTGCTATAATGGTAGGGAGCACTTATTGGTGCCACTCTATCTGTTCGTCTGTCTGTCTCAATACTAATTTCTTGTTCTATTTCTACAGTGTATGGAAACCACTTTGGAGATTTTTTTAAATGTAGAGGTCCCAGTAGGTACGGTCACGGTCACGTCTGAAAACATGGATACATTTTGACAAAAATATGTATACAAGACTTTACGCCTTAAATATTTTGGTCACATTTTATTGTTTGTCATATTAATATTTTCAGACTTGGCTGTACAGTCAAGTATAACATAGTTAGTATCCATGTTTACCGAGGTGACCGTACTAAGGGCCTGTTGCACCAGTCAGTTAACATCAACGTCATCGTTAAAAAAATCTTGTATGAAAAATTTGACAGTTTTCTATGGGATGACAGCTCTGTCGCCATATTTAACGTTGATGAGTTCGTTAGTTGTGCATGGTGCAACCCACCCTAAGTTTGCAAAACAAGTGACTCAACTTACACATGAACTCACAGTCTACTAGATGGTAAGACCTACAACATACAAGGGTATGTGAGTCAAATTGTGGAGGTAGCACTGTCTATGGGTATAGAGTAGTTTCAGTTTTCGATTTAAACCAAAAGATAGCAGACAGACCCTTCAACGCGCAAGGTCCCTATAAATTTAGAATAAAATAGGGGAGTACATGTACAAATAATAAAATGTTCATTAACGAATCAATTACATGTATTATGTCAAAAAAAAACTTAAAATACAACCTGTATATACAATTAATCATTATTCTTCGAGAACACATCGTTTCATGGAGTGAAAATGACTGTATCCCATAGCTCCCTCTAATGAGGTAAACGCCCTGTATGTTGATATTTATAAAACTCATTTATTGAGCTTGTAAGTTGATTTTGAAAGTCATTTCATTTTAAGACATTTGTTGACAGAATATGAAGTTTTAGTACACAAAAGCTGCAGTGTAAATGTAACACAGATTTCAAAATTAATTTATAAGCGGTAGAGTAAAACAGGTTTTGGCATGGTGCGGCCAAACACTAAACCAACATTTAGTATGTATTTAAAATACAAATCAGAACAGAGTTATCAAAAGATGGCAACATCAGGACAGTCTACCTTACAACAATTCTATTAAAATTAAGGCCCGATTCACATTTTAGGCAACTGTCTGCCATTATAAGGGACACAGTTGTGCATAAGAGGGAGCAAACAAATAGTGCTTCGTTCCACCGCATAACTTCGTCCCTTAAACCGATATGTCATTGCAATTTCTCAGTCCCAATCTGTCGTGTACCCTGCCTCTCATTTGCTTTTATTACCTACACTCCTCAATCTGACAGATCGGGCCCGAGAAAATGTAACGAATAATACCGGTTTCAAATTGTGCATCGTTTGCCCAACGTGTGGCTCGGTCATATATGTACCTAATTGCAAATGCTTTCTATTAACCAGCAGAATCAAGGCATAAGTAAAGTAGGCTCAAGGTTTATTATTGCTTGATGTGCTTTCCTACCAACAAAGTATAGTATGTTATTAATTTGTAATCTGACAGCTCCTATCGTACATAGTTAAGTTTTGTTTGGCGGGAGCGATCAGATTACTGATACTCGATTAAAAATACTACTTGAATTAAGGTAAATCATAATAACCAGTGATCGTAGATTTTCCGGCATTTTTGGTAGAGTGCTAGGTAATTTTAACCAAAAAATAACCGACTTCACTTAGCCTCCACCTTTCCAAAAGTTAATACCCGATCTACTTTAAAAAATATTTAAATCACTATAGGTGTGCCTATAATATTTGAAGAGTTCCGTCGATTTCTCCAGGATCCCATCATCAGATCCTGACCTGGTCACAATGGGACCAACTGTGAAGTATACTCTTTCCTTTTCCTTAAACAAAAAAAGAATTTTCCAAATCGGTCCCAGGGGGGTTTCACTACGCAGTTTAGGTACATTTGGCCGGCGCGCCTCCCGGGCAGGCGTATGGCAGTGGGCTGCCGCTCGGCTCGCACGATACTCGTGTCACGTGGCGCTCGCGTAAATTTAAAATCCACAATGGCTTCGAAACCTATTTCGATCTAATCCGTATAAAAGATGTATTTACGGATGTCTGAATAAACGGAAGAACGAACGATATTAAAAGGTCCCGAAGTCCTTACTTAGTAATACATAGTTAAAATATAACATCCTTAAGAATATCGGTTGCCCAGAAACAATATTAGGAACTGACCGACATATTTTCAAAGGAATACGGCTGTGGCATATCTACTTCCGTGAGAATCAGACATAATCTCTATAAAAATTATATCTCCGGATAAAAATTTCATGTTTACATAATCAACGTATGTAATTCCTACATATTTATCTAAAAATAATAAATCAGTAGGTATAGGTACAAAAACTTCTCAAGTGACAACCCCGTGCCGACGCTCACAGCTCGGTCATAAAACTGCGGCGCGCAAAGAAGATTCACGGTTCGTGCGCGGTTATAAGTTTCAATTTTGCTTGCAGGCGGCGAGTATAGGTATAATTTTATACCTAAATCTGACTTTTGTTAAGGATGTTATTCAATTAAATACAAACATTGTAAACATTGAAAAAATAATCAACCCAGTTGGACTTGAACCAACATCGATACGCCTTACCCATACTAACTGAACCCATAGCTTAATTGGTAAAGCGATATCGAGCCCCGGTAAGGCGTATCGATGTTGGTTCAAGTCCAACTGGGTTGATTATTTTTTCAATGTTTACAATGTTTGTATTTAATTGAATAACATACTAATGTATGAGTGGAATACCCACTTTAAAACATGTAAAATAATTATGAGTTGATAGCAGGCGCCATCTGTTATTTCCGTTGTGACACTTGTAAAAGGGTCGGCGGGAAGGGTATCTAACTCTAGTGGTTGGCACCTAGATGTCGCTTACGGCTGCTATAAAGTCGATGTAAAAATAAATGCAAAAAGATAATTGAAGGCATTGAGAATTTCGTCAGCTCGGTAACTGAACCCATAGCTTAATTGGTAAAGCGATATCGAGCCCCGGTAAGGCGTATCGATGTTGGTTCAAGTCCAACTGGGTTGATTATTTTTTCAATGTTTACAATGTTTGTATTTAATTGAATAACATACTAATGTATGAGTGGAATACCCACTTTAAAACATGTAAAATAATTATTTTGTTAAGGAGTGAATTTTCTGTACGTTAGTACTATTAGTTATTCTGTGTCGGTTCAGCCGTCTCGAATAATCGGTTAAAAAAAAAGCAAGAAAAAAAAAGATCCCGACGAATTGATAACCTCCTCCTTCGAAATCCTGATAAAAGCCATTTAGAACTAAGTAATAATGTAGAGATGGATGGTAATTAAATAACAATTTCACATAAAAACGTCATTGCACCGCTGAAAAATCTACGATCACTGATAATAAAATAACCATTCTATTTAAGTATTACAAAAATATATTATAGACATCTATTTTTCCGTTTCAGTCACAATGAAATGTTGTTAGTAAACTCCAGTGGACACTGGGAATTGAGTTCTATTGACACCGTCTTGGTTTTTCATTAATTTAAATACTTTTTGCGGTCGAAGAACTGCATTGCGTAACTTGTGTTTTTTGTACATACCTATTGTAATGTTTTTGATGGTTATTCTAACAGTTAATATTTGACACATCGGCAAGGACGGGTTTAGATATGTGGCTTATATAAATCGATGGTCATAAAAAGCGATTATGATTTACTATGCTACAATAATTAAATTATAAAAAACACTTTTCGCCTGTTACCTCGGGTTTATTAAAACTTAAGAGCGCCACATTCTTAACGGAATTTAGTGAATGATAGACAAAAATCAGCTAGTATTCGGGAAAATCCAACGTCTGGCTGCTTTTTGTCTGTAGTAACTAACCCCCTTATTCATAAACGGCCACTAAGTTAAGAGATCGCTGCTAATCGTTTGTCTCTTTCCCTCATATAGGTTGGACGGAAAGGGACAAACGATTATCAGAGGCCTCTTAACTTTAGTCGACGTTTATGAATAAGGGGGTCAGTTTTTATATGAGGCCGCAGAGGAAAACTTGATTTGATTTTCTTATCTGTATTTTGAATTCAGACTAACCGTCTGGCTGCTTTTTGTCTGTAGTAACTAACCCCCTTATTCATAAACGGCCACTAAGTTAAGAGATAGCTGCTAATCGTTTGTCTCTTTCCCTCATATAGGTTGGACGGAAAGGGACAAACGATTATCAGAGGCCTCTTAACTTTAGTAGACGTTTATGAATAAGGGGGTCAGTTTTTATATGAGGCCGCAGAGGAAAACTTGATTTGATTTTCTTATCTGTATTTTGAATTCAGACTAACCGTGTGCAACGCCTCAAATTGTTCAAATTTATACTGATTATTTCAAATGACAACAGAATTCAAACGATTATATTTGCCAATTACTACATTTCAGAAAAAGGAGTCATAGAAAGTAAACATTAGGTTACCGAATTTCTAACCTGAATAATTGCTCTTAAATGCTCAATAAATATATATTCTTTTTTGTAGTAAAACGAGTATACTTTGTGTTTGCACCAACTTTTTTATTTTAGAAACTGTCCAATCTTTTATTTATACTTTCGATGTGAAATTTACGTAGTGCGGGTGTTGCAATGTGTCAAATACCAAGTCTTAGCTTGAAAATACAGTAATAGTCATGTCATATGCAGTGCGTGCACTTAATGGAATTTTAATTTGATAAATAATTTTTTGCATACATAAAATTAAGGAATAAATCGTAGGTATGAATAATTTAAGGAACAACGATATAGCTAGGATTGTAACAATCAATATCTACAATAAAATAAATATCGGTACCAAATCTAGTGTGTAAAGCTACATCACACATTGGGATGAATTCATGAGATGAATTCACAAATAAAATAAAATAAAAACCACAAATAAAATAAAAACATAACTGTTATGTCTATAGTTATACAAATGTTATGGCCTCTGGTATTATTGTATGGAGTCCACATAGAATCTAGACACACGGCAGTGTGTCCGCCAAGTTCGAGCAAAAAAAAGCGACACACCGGCCGTTACACGAACCATTTCGGGTCAATTTCGACCACCCTATAACTCAAAACATATTTTATCTACGCATATGAAATTTCGAGTGTCTGTTGACATCCCCTTAATTGTCTAGAATACAAAATTTCATCATTCTACCTATAGCAGTTCTCGAGATATTGACGTCAGAAAATCGCTATTTTTACTATACACTCACTCACTGACTCATCAAAAACCTAGACCACTTCCAATGGTCGTACTGACTTGAAATTTGGCATGGAGATAGGTCTTAAGGTCAAAGTAAAGGGAAAAATCTGAAAACGGCCAAGTGTGAGTCAGTTTTAAAAATAGCGAAGGTGTAACTTTGTTCTACTATGAAGTCATAATGAACTAAATGGGTCTATCTTCCAATGGTCGTACCGACCTGAAATTTGCCTCGAAGGTCGAAATAAAGTAAAAATCTGAAAACGGCCAAGTGTGAGTCAGTTTCGAAAACAACGAATGTGTAATTTTGTTCTACTAGTTATAAGTAGGTATGGAGTGGAAATGAGATAAGACTTATTTAAATTTAGATACATACCAATTTAAGACAATACATGTTTGTCTTAAAGACAAGAACAATAAAATTGTTCACCACTCTGTGTGTGTCTGTTGCGGGAACCGAACCCACGATTTACGAAGTGCAAAGCAGGTCACTAGGTACACTAGGTGCGCTAAATCAGTCAAACAAAAATGAAAAGACTATTTTTTCTCGCATAGTCTAAATAATTTCTAATTTTACAACTAATAAAATCGCAGATTCAAGAACATGGAAATCATATATACTCTAAGATGGAATTATATATACTACTGCCCATCTCACCCTCCGATACGCCACGATAGTAAAATAGAATTAGACGCTTAGTATAAAGGGTTAAAGTATAAAGTACATACCTAAGTGGAATGAGACATTTCCTAAAGCAAAAGTGATAAAAAAATAATAAAGAACCTACACCTAACAAATATAAATGAAATCCCATCAAAAACATAAATGTGAAAGGCTGCCAAGTTTGATACTATGGGAATGCTTCGCCTATAAAAGAAGTGAGATCTGAATAAGTACCAAGTTCCATAAAAATACCTCAAATCATAAATAGTTATAGGAATGCACACTTGATTTCCAGCAGTTTTTAAGGTACATTTTGAATAAGTATCACGTTACATAGAAATACCTAAAATTATAATAGCCAGAGAAACGCACACCGGTTTTTTTAGCAGTTTCCTGATAACATTTATTATTTTCAGTACTTTTTAATGATGTAACTTGGCAAGTTTTAATAGAAAATTATATAGTTGCACATTGCAGTCCAAAGGTGTCGATTTATTGCATTGAAAAGGTGTGTGGTGTGTGAAAACTTGCCAAGTAACATCATTAAAAAGTACTGAAAATAATAAATGTTATCAGGAAACTGCTAAAAAAACCGGTGTGCGTTTCTCTGACTATTATAATTTTAGGTATTTCTATGTAACGTGATACTTATTCAAAATGTACCTTAAAAACTGCTGGAAATCAAGTGTGCATTCCTATAACTATTTATGATTTGAGGTATTTTTATGGAACTTGGTACTTATTCAGATCTGACTTCTTTTATAGGCGAAGCATTCCCATAGTATCGAACTTGGCAGCCTTTCACATTTATGTTTTTGATGGGATTTCTCTTACTATAACAAACATACATAAGAGTTATGAATGTTTTGATCTGTATGTCATTAATTATTTTGTGTTAATTATCAATTGTATAATGTTCTATGAAGCCCTGTGTTTCAAAATTAACGTATAATTATATTATTATTTTTGTACAATATTTTCATCTGTGGCATTCTTCATGAAAATATATGAATTCAGAACCAATGTGTGGCGAGCCTATATAACACGATTCAGTAGAACCATTATCTGACTTCTCATATCCGTCACAGAGATCGTCTATCGGCGTCTCTATCATTCGTCTCGAATATAGCAAGAGTGATAGATAAAGATGGATATATGTATCTCGTAATTCTACTTTTACAGGTGTATCTATAATAATGGTCATATAATTTTTAAAAAGCTATCAATAATACTCTAAATCATACTAGCCATAATAATTTCGAAAGTACCCACTAATAATAAATGGCAACATTATAAAAATAAACAACATATTTTAATAACTTAATGATAACCACCTCGGTCAAACTTAAATTCACCGTACAACTAGCATATGGTTAATCTACCAGTTGTCGACACTTCACAATTATATCTTTATTTCTAAGCAATAATAGTGCTAAGCCATAACTGCATGCCAATACAATCATAGCCTACTGCAATGTGACTTCGACAGCTAAAATCGGTTAAAATACAGACACGTGTTAAATATACATTTTAGAAATTTAATGTCACATCTATCTATTCTATACAGGATGATTCAGTAGATTCAGTTAATAACAAACTATTGTTTGATACCAGTATTAGTGTGATAAACGCAAAAAAAAAAAAGTACTAAATAAAAAGTTTTTAATTCTTTACGATACGCATGATCACTCTACAAAATATTAAAATACTCCGTCGAGTACACTCTCTTTTCTGTGATATGTGTGTCAAATTGATGTCTGTTTACTTCAGAAACCACGAAGTTATCATTTTAAACTGGAGTATACTTTTCGGTCACAAAGTGAGGCCGAAAGAGAGGGTTATCTAGGGGACTCGATCTGATTAAGCAGGTAATGACGTCATCAGACAATCAAAATGTCAATCTTGTAACTAGTGTGAGTGAGACACTGCCCCCTACATTATGCTCTCTATCGGACCGTTTTTACTACGTTTTACTAGTCACCTATGAACGACTGGTTTTGCTGGGTTCAACTGTGGTTAGGGAAAAAGAGTAAGAGTAATGTCCGGTTCCTGTCTTGGTCCGTGTTGGAAACATCGTACTTAACTTAATTTGATAAATATTTTTCATAATCAAACTGCTGTTATAATTGTTACAGAGGTTTTATCTTAATTGATTTGTTTATGTAGGGTGACCATGATTACAGAGAAATTCTACGTAACATAAAAGGTAAAAATAACTAAGAAAGGCGTTATTGTTTCACTTAAACATGGCGGCCACTTCATTATCGTTAACTAAGTGTGTACGGTTGTTCCTGCTCACATCCCCTGAATCACAAATACATATTACTGACTATGCTCTTGGGCTCATTTCATACATGGCATATACCATTATTTGTAAAAAGAATCTTCGCAATTAACTCAGAGTCTCATAACATTGCACGTACAACCTGTACCTCATAAACGTGCTTCAACCCTCATTTAGTTAAATAAGTGTTTGTTCTTATCTGTCACTTTGACAGTTGTGTATGTAGGAAGGAACAGACAAAACATAATTGAACTAAATAAGGCTTGTAAGACATTTATGGATAAGTGTGTAAGAACGGTGCCTTAAATTGACATCAGGATTCGATGGCACAGTTCTGCTCCAGACTTTATAATTTTAACTCTGGTTGTTATAATTTCACGTTTGTCAATGTAGTACAACATAGGACGCCTACTAAGCGCCATCTTGTTAATTTGTCAAACTTTGTACACGGTGATATCGTACACTTTACTTACTCTTCGACAAAAATAATTGCGGGTTATTTTAATTTTAACTCTGGTTGTTATAATTTCACGTTTGTCAATGTAGTACAACATAGGACGCCTACTAAGCGCCATCTTGTTAATTTGTCAAACTTTGTACACGGTGATATCGTACACTTTACTTACTCTTCGACAAAAATAATTGCGGGTTATTTTAGGGATGTCACGAATGTTGGTATTCGCATTCGTATAATACAAATCATTTTTGACCTTCATATCGACATTCGCATTCGCATCAATTGAAGCGAATGTTTGCAAAACGCGTCGTGTTTAACCACACCGACCCGGCCGCTGATCATATATTTGCGCATACACACATGACGATTAAACGACGGTATCACTTGACTCATTTAGATAATACTATAAACTCATCACATTGGTAACCTATCATTTTCTGTATTTTTGAACTACTATAACATATAAATTTTGAGATGACAAAGATACCGTTTTGTAAAGCTTATCTTGTTTGATTCGGGGGCCCATATGGATACACTTCGACCCAAAGGGATCTTATGTGTAATTGTAACTAATACATCTACTCAAGAGCTTTCTCAACCATCTCCATGTGCTGGATATAATGGAGCTCAAGGGCAGTGCTTTGATATCCTCTGGATCTGGATAGCCAGTTCCAAAGTCCTTCATTCTCTGTCTGGCTACTCTGGCTTGACTAAAACTTTGTAAATCTACTTTGGGACCGAATGTCCCAATTTGCGAATGCGAATAATCAGGATGCGAATGTGAGAAACAACATGTGACATCCCTAGTTGATTTGTTTAAATTATTTCCATTACTCACTACATTCCCTGAAGTGAACGGGTAGGTATCAACCCCAAGATCACCAGTCGCATTTCGCTTGTACGTTAACGTTCATCATCATCATCATCATATCAGCCGCAAGACGTCCACTGCTGAACATAGGCCTCCCCAAAGAGTGCTACAATGACCGGTCCTGCGCCACCCGCATCCAGCGGACTCCCGCGACCTTCACCAGGTCATCAGTCCACCTTGCGGGGGGTCTACCCACGCTGCGCCTTCCGGTTAGTGGTCGCCACTCGAGAACCTTTCCGCCCCAACGGCCATCGGTTCCATGTGCCCCGCCCACTGCCACTTTAGTTTAGCGATTCGGCGGGCTATATCGGTTACTTTGGTTCTGCTGCGGATGGCCTCATTTCTGATGCGATCACGCAGAGAGACTCCAACCATAGCCCTCTCCATTGCCCTTTGGGTGACTTTTGGGAGCCTTCTTATGAGGCCCATTGTAAGCGACCACGTTTCAGTTCACTGGCAACACACACTGGTCAAAGACTTTCGTCTTGAGACACTGCGGAATATTGGACAAAAATATGTGCCGTAGCTTCCCGAACGCTGCCCAACCGAGTCGGATTCGTCGATTGACCTCTTTCTCGAAGTTGGATCTACCTAACTGGACAGTCTGTCCTAAGTATATATAATCGTCCACAACTTCGAGTGTAAAGTCTCCGATTGTAACGGGAGTTGGTGCTACATGGGTATTTGACATGATCTTCGTCTTATCCATGTTCATCTTTAGACCAACTCGCTCGGAGGCTTTACTGAGGTCATCGAGCATCGTACTCAAATCCTCCATGGTCTCAGCCAAGACTACTATATCGTCAGCAAACCGAAGGTGAGTGATGTACTCGCCGTTTATGTTGATGCCTAGCCTTCTCCAGTCCAGAGTCTTGAAAACATCCTCCAGTGCAGCGGTAAACAGTTTAGGAGAAATAACACATCTCCTTGCCTGACTCCCCGCTGCAACGGAATAGGCTTCGAGTTCTGGTCCTGGAGTCGGACTGACATAGTGGCGTTCTCGTACAAACACTTCAGCATTTCGATATAACGATAGTCCACTTGGCACCTCTGGAGAGATTGTAGTACAGCCCAGGTTTCGATCGAGTCGAAGGCTTTCTCGTAGTCCACGAACGCTAAGCAGAGGGGCAGGTTATACTCTTCAGTCTTGTGTGCTTCACAGTGCTGCTTCACACGTTAACGTTACCTAGATGGAATTACGAGGGCTGCTATTTATATATCCGGAAACCGGGATTACAATCTTCTTAAATAGCATATTTGACCTCCATGGTAAAATTTGAACTTTTTTAAGTACTGGCCGGTATATTTTTTCTTTCTTATTAACGCTCGTGTTTTGTTTTTGACGGGTTTTAAATGTCATCTCGCAGCAAGAATGGAACTCACTCGTGAAAATATTCGTGCGATGATTTATTATGATTTTCGGCGTGGTTTAACGCAACAACAGTGCATAGATCAACTAACTTCAACTTTTGGTGATGAAGCCCCATCTAAAACTACTGTATATCACTGGTTTAGTGAGTTCAATCGTGGACGTAGTATGCTTACGGACGAAGTTAAGGCAGGTCGCCCGAAATCGGTCGTTGTACAACAAAATATCGAGGCTGTGCGAAAACTTATAATGGACGACCGACATGTTACGTACCGCGAGATAGAGGCGACTCTGGGTATTTCTATGACCAGCATTAATAGCATATTACATAATTATTTGGCTGTAAAAAAAAATTGTTCGCGTTGGATACCCCACAACTTAACAAAAGAGCAAAAAGATGCTCGCGTCGAATGGTGCAATAAAATGTTAAAAAAATACAACCGTGGTGACTCAAAAGCCGTTTATAACATCTATACAGGTGACGAATCCTGGATCTATGCATACGATCCCGAAACGAAGCAACAATCAACGGTATGGGTGTTTCAAAATGAGCCGAACCCTACGAAAGTTACTCGTGCAAAAAGTACATTGAAACAAATGGTGGCCTGCTTCTTCGGTATTAATGGCCATGTAGCTACAGTGCCACTAGAAAACCGTAGAACGGTTAATTCAGAGTGGTACACGACCATTTGCTTACCGGAAGTATTTGAACAAATTCGTAAAACTAACCAGCGACGAAGAATCATTCTTCATCATGACAATGCCAGCTGTCATACGTCACGCGAAACAACTCTATTTTTGGAGGGACAAAATGTGGAATTAACGGGTCATCCGCCGTACAGCCCTGACTTGGCACCCAACGATTTTTATTTATTTCCAAATATAAAGAATAAATTACGCGGTCAACGATTTGCGACCGCTGAAGATGCTGTCGACGCATTCAAACAACACGTTATGGAGGTACCTCAGGCGGAGTGGCAGAAGTGCTTTAAAAATTGGTTCACGCGAATGCAAAAGTGCATAGATCATCAAGGGGAATACTTTGAAAAACAATAAAACCATTTTCAGCCGTGTACGTTTGTTTGTTTTTTTGTTTCCGGATATATAAGTAGCAACCCTCGTACTGAGGGTATATTGGTTTACCACTACCATTTTTAAATGTAGTTTTAATTATACAAGTCAAAAGAGAACTGTCATTGCATTGGTATTTTAGTATAAAAGGCATGACCGCGAGGTCTTACCTATTAGGCACTGAATTCTTATTTTAATTTATGTACTATTCCACTAAATTAGGAATTACTTATACGATAGCCTAGATCAATACTATTGCTTTCTTGGCAGAAACGACTTATAAGTAATCATCGGAAGTCGGGACCTCAAAATCAGCGTAACTTTGGACGACAATTATTAGGCGTTATATACTACTACTGTACATACCAAAAGTAGGTACAGTCATGAACCCGGATTGTTGAGCCACTTGCTATTGTTCGTAATTTTGCCGTGTAATAAATGACCGATGTAACTGACAGTTGACAGCTAGTCGGTAACATCGGTCATTCATAACACGGCTAAATTACGTATAATTGCAAGTGGCTCAACAATCCGGGTTTATGACTGTACGTCGCGTCGTGTAGCTTTTAATGTGGACGATGATGATATTTACTAGCTTTTTTTTAGCCTTAATCAGTTTATAAACTAATTTACTATAAGGATTTCTTTTTGGACTTTTGTATTTAGTGGTATTTGATTAATTGATTATGCATTGTCTACTTACAATTTAAATTCAATATATGAACTCTAGACAATCATTGATGTATTATAAAATTACGGCAAGGTATCTCGCAGCTGAGACAAAACTGTGGATTCCATCATCCAGTGTCGCACACGCGTCTCGCGTTTGAGTTGAGCCAATAACAACTCAGTTGTGAATGTGTGCATAAACACGAGAAAAATCGGCTTGTGATGGAATCGCATTTTTGTCGCGGCGCGGAGTGTAATTATATCATTACAACGTGTTACTTCTAAGACTAAAAACCTGAAAACTGTTTATTGAGAATAGAGAGTGGAATGGATTGCAGTATATCTTATCATGGCTATACTTTTTCGTTAATTTTTACAATTTTTTACGTGTCGAGTCCAAATGTTTCTAATACAGTTTACCATTATATTGAGAGGTTAAGGAGATAGAGGTTGAATATTTAATAATGGCTGGCAGCTTTGTCAAATTTGTTTTTCATTGTCAAAGTATGTCATGTCATAGTCAGGTTGATAGGTTGACATGACACGTAGAGATGTGACAACAATGCAACAAATGTAGAGTTAACAATTGAATAGAAATGCAAGAAAAAAAAACATACAAAAATCTATCGAAATAATTAACCAATTGAAAAATAAATACTCTAGATTAATTAGCAATAAGTAAAATCATTTGGGGTGTCTGGGGTTTTTGGTGGCTCAAGTAACACGTTGTATATGTACATCTAATCCATGATGATGATTCATTGTTTAGGTAATCAGCGCGGAAACGTCTTATATAATTAAAAAGGATAAAAACGTTTTATTTTTATCTTTGGTGATAACATCGATACTATCTGTTTAATCCTCATTTATTTTTTTCTTCCAGATAGACTAAATTCTTTCTTACATACCTAAGTATGTAGTAGGTATATTTTATATAATAACAACATTTTTTATTGTAATATTTTCGGACGTTTAGGAGTAACAGAGGACATGTATGTATGTATGTATGTATGTATCACTTTATTGCACATAAACAAGTAGGTATAACATAAAAAACAACAGTAACATATATAAAAGATATGCACAAAGGCGAGCTTATCCCTGATAGGGATCTCTTCCAGCCAACATGCATATACATATAAATGTATGCATGCCCGATGTTACTCCTGGCTACCTACCTGTTATGGGTTATAATTTCAGCAGCTACTCCACGTTAGTTACTCGTACTACTAATATTTACTGATGTGCCAACGAAGAGTTTCCCAAAATTACGTAATTTTGAAACATAGTAAAATGTAGGATATTTCTCATCATTTTGTATGGATTGAAGCATTAACTTATTATTATATTATAATTAAAATTCAAATGAAAAAAAATTATATCAGGATATTTCATATTTCTAAGAACTCATCATAAATTCAAATTTTGTATGAATTGAAGCATTAAATTATTATATTATAATTAAAATATAAATTTCCTATATTTCTTCTAAAAGTTTCTGGAACTTTCCGAGAAGTTTTCCAACTTTCTGCACCTTGCTAATTTGTATTCAAGAATAGCTTTCTCAGTATATTATGTTAGATTATGATTGCTTTCATTTAACACATTGCATTTCGTTATCAATACTTAATACTTACTAGGTAATGCCAAATGTTCCACCATATCGAAATGCAATTAAAATACAATAAAAACGTAGTCGTAAAAGAAATAAATAAATATGGAATGTCTCACTACACTTTCAGTATAAATATTATTTTATGTTTCGTGTTATAAAACCTCTACTGGTACCGGTTTCATTAAACCGTCTAAAATTAGAGGAAGCCTCTTTTTTATTATGAATATGACATTAATACAAATGATAAATAATTAATAATAACATTTTCATAATTAGTAAATACATATGAATTCATTAAACTGTATGTAAAAAGTCATTAATAATCATACTTTTCATTCAAGACAGTATTAATCTGGTAGTTCTCTCCATACAAAGCATAGAACTAAAATGGTGCTTATCCTATTTCTCTGATACAAAGTGATTTACAATATAGGGCAGGAGCTGTCAGAATACTGTATTGAAATAAAAATATGATATTATGTAACCACAATAATTGAGTTTTATCCAATGTACAGTAACATTAGTAACTATTAGTAGTGTGTGACGAAACCAAATTCTTCATTGTGTAGAAACTGATCACAGGACAAGAGTAATTCGTAATATAAATTATATACGTATGAAATTGAAAACTTCATATCTGTAATCTCTGATCATCGTTATATCAATAGGTATCGGTTTGACTTGAGGCATATTAATAAGGTATTCTATAATGAAATAAACATATCTCATCTTTTTTTACCCCCATGGTTGTCGTCATCTTTGCCTTGTGTTGTAGTTCTTGGCAAACATTAGGTGAACACAAGTAATAATACCCAGATATAATTATATTAATTATAATTTAAATAGTGCAGGTATGATAGTATGTCCTGTGTTAGAAACATATTTCTTGCTTGTATTTGTGTGTTTAGATAACACAAGTTACAGAATAACCCTACTTGTACTTCTTATTTATAGGTAACAAAGTTTTGCAATGTATAGATCCAAAGTCTTCACAGTTGCTCCTGTGTACTTTGTTGGACACATTTAGTGCACATGATTTTAAAATAATTTTATAGTATAAATGTCAAAACTTAAATTATAAATTTGGTTCACAGTAATACATTGACTAATACAGTCAAATCATGTAAATGGATGTTGTGACTATTATATTTTATATTAATGAGAAAATAAATATTTGATGTAGCAAACAAAATTATACCACTGATAACTTTGTTTGAATGTATTAAGATAGTACTTACATAATGAAAATGTAAAGAAACATTCCACCTTAGATACAGGAGTTTATCTCCTACACACTAGCATTTAACTATAAATATTACTACCTACTTAAATAATTTAATTGTTCACTTTTTGATCAACTGTTAAAATATGAGATTTCACAAAATCCACTGTTCTTTGGTAACTCAATACTATACTAGGAACGTAGAGCACTGGGTCCTGTGTTTGAGGTACTGTTATACAGTATCCACCCTCGCATTTGCTTCAGCAATCTTGGTGTATACAGCCTGTGGTTTACGCTTGAACGTAACATATGTGTATATAAGACTTGCCAACACACTTATATTTAAACCTACAAAGTTAAGCCACGAGAACACATAGTCCCCACCAATGACCATACCGAGGTATGTCACTAGAATGTTTTTAAGGCAACCTATAATAGTTGTAGTTAAGGCACTGTTGTATTGTGTACAGAGCATGACACTGTATGAAAGTACAAACCCCATGACACATGACGTTAGGAACTGAATTAGGAACAGAGTGTCACCCCAATGCTCATACGCGATAGATGCATCAATGTCCCCAACATGCCAGGCAACGTATGCTGCCGGCACAATCATGAAGAGTGCGTTGTAGAACATGAGCCCATACTTCCCGAGCTCTTTTGAGTCAAGCTTCTTCTTACTGATAACACCGTTTGCCGCTGTAAAGCCATCATTTAGTAGGACTAGGGTGTAGCCCTCCCAGGAAAATGTCACATCATCTGCAGCAGCCAGCAACGCTCCTCCAACCATGGCCATGACACTTCCTTGCACTTGCCATGTTGCTTTTACACCCAGTATGAATCTTTCCAAAATCATGGTCAAGAGGATGCTAAAGCGACGCAGCGCGGTAAGCATCGGCAAGCTCAGTTCCTTCGTACCTCCGAGACCGGTCACCATGTTGCCGAGGTAGATGATCGGCAGTGGCCAGATGCGACGAGCGACGCCCATGTCCAACGACGGGTACTGCACCAGCCGGATCCGCCGTCCGACCCATAGCACCACTAGAGTCGCTATCATCTGCCCGAGGCCCAGTACTAGGTATGACGGGAAAGCGTACGTGGTTAGCACCGTTTTGTTGACTACGGTAATCATGAAGGACGCGAGCGCGTAGAAGGCCGCACTTAGCCCCCGCTTCATGAGCTTCGATTCGCTCTCGGCCTCGTCCTGCCCGCGGCCCGACATCGCGCGGTGATTGCTAATTATCAACTAACTATAACTCATTGATACTACGTCGTACGCTTACCGATAGTCACGACGCCGGTCATAGTCGGTTAATAGCATGAGCCGCTCTCATGGCCACAGCTCAGTTACGAACAAATAAAATAATACATAAAACCTTGTGCGTTATTCGCGGCCGTATCTACGTTTCCGCTTATGATGAATCTTATGACATTTGCTGTTGCGGTTTACTTCACGATGACGTATAAAAGGATGTTGCAAGTGCAAAAATTGTCATACACGTATGTTTTAAATCGTGGCATTAAACTACGATGTTGGTCAACCGTTCAGAAAACCATTTTCTTCAAAAAAATAGCACCACAGATCCAAAAATAAAAATTTCATTGTGCCACGTCGGCAAAATAAAATATAAAAAAAAGAAAATAAAGAAAGAAATTACAGATTTTTTTATTATTATTTTTTATTTAGTAATATTACGTGAGTAATGTAATATTTTGTTGTTCGGATTCGGAAACAGAGAAAAATCAGCAATTTATGTTGATGTGAAACAAACGAAAATACAAACTGTAAGTATACAATGATTGTATTCTTTGTACTACATCCTTAAGTCTATGATTACAATAATATTTAAAAATAATATCTACATCCAAGTATAAACGAAAGTATCGTACAGAATCAAGACGGCCAACATAACAGCAAGATTATTTATTGATGAAGTGTAAATTAAATTTAATATATTTATTATAAAAATATGATATATTGATAATATTTACGTTTTATATAAATACAATAACATAATGTATTTGTAGAATTTCATTATTTTTCATAAATAAGTTTTTTTTTTTTACACGCACGCATTCCAATCCGGCTGTTGTCAGACAATCAAACGGACTGAGCAAGCGACATTTTGGTATTTTTTTCCGTGTATTGCCATGCAAGACAACAGTATTCGACTCAGATCCTAGAAGATCGTAATTAGCTAGCTTTGTTGTAATTAGTTATAGATTCGCAAACATGTATATTTAGGGTGCGTGGATGTAACAAGGATCGATATCACAGTGCAGTTTACGTGGGCAATTGTTTCAGTGAGTTGTTTGGACGCGTAGCTCCCTGAAAGCGGTCGAGTCATTACATTTACAGTTATAAGGGCGTCAGTGTTTACGTGACCGTGTTTTCAGGCGATGGCGATGCCGGAGCAGTTTTCGTTGAGGTGGAATGACTTCCACTCGAACCTGTCGCAGTCGTTTCATGCGTTGCTGGAAGGAGAAGACTTAGTGGATGTGACATTGGCAGCGGGAGGCCAATACGTGCACGCTCACAAACTCATCTTGTCAGTATGCAGTCCCTACTTCAAGGAATTATTCAAGGTATGAACTATGACTCACTATTTTTCATTGTTGTTATGCTTGAGCCAAGTTATCTGGTTTAAATAAAACAAGTATTGTTTGTTTATGGTATGATAAGTGCGCGCGTTCAAGTTTTTAATATCGAATTATATACATTTTATCTGTGTATTGTATGTGAACTAATATTTATCACCTTACTTTCATAATTTAATCCTAGAAGCCTACTGGTTCTTCACAAAACCTGATGCTATGCCCATTCCTTGTCTCATTTCGTCATCTTTTATATGAGAGCTTGCTTATTTAAGATATAAGGAAAATTACTCGAACCATTCTATTTCAAGGCCTAAGTCAATGCCAAGTGCCAAAACCATGTTTGTTTTACAATAGTAATAATTATGTTTTTAGATTTTGGTAATCTAGATTTAATAGCCATTTTTAGCTAGAAAATCCTTTTAAGTTCAAAGGTTACAATCAACTAGCAAACAAAAGCAGAAAATACTGTCGTATTGCATCATTATTCAGTATTTCTTGTGAATTGGTAGTCACTTTTCTTGAAACTAGTGCCTATGTTAGCATTGTAGTCTCTGGATGAAATATGAATAAAATTATAGGAGAGCTGGAGTAAAAAAATCACTATGTGCAGTCAAGTGGTCTATTTGTTAAAGAATTTGACCATGTGTATAGAAACAATTCTTCAAACCTTCAAGAAAAGAGTGTACCTATTCCCATTTTAAAGGCCGGCAACGCGCTTGTTACTCCTCTGGTGTTGCGCGCGTCCATGGGTGGCGGTTATTGCTTACCATCAGGCGATTCGCCAGCTTGTTTGCCTCCTATTTCATAAAAAAAAAAACAGCAAGGGTGTTGATCCTCAGATACAAAACAACTAAGGAACCAGTAGCCAGTTATCGAACATAACAAACTGTAATTTGGTTAGATTTTTTAAAATATGGCAAGTGGTAAATATTAATAAATAAAATAAAATAAAAATAGCCAATAATTAAGGCATGTTCACATAATAAAATAGCCATATGAAAACGTAAATAAATCGTTTGCTTGTAACGCTACAGATAACAAAAACAAGTTATTATAGAAGAAAACATTCAAAAAATAAAATACAATGCATTTTTTTGCGGAATCCTCAAGAACTGGAGAATTGTTTTACTTTCTTTCGAACGCCTGCCATTAGAGTAGTTATTGACGTGTTAGTGAACTGACGAGCGGCTGCGTTCCATATTCTTTTGAAGTCAGCATCACTGTCCGCTACTGCACCTTTCTTGAGCAGGTATCGCTTGATGTTCGCCCAATACCTGTCTATCGGGCGAAGTTCTGGGCAATTTGGCGGGTTCATGTTTTTCGCCACATAAATAACATTCTGATTATCGAGCAAATTTAAGGTTGTTTGAGCGTAATGAGCTGAAGCTAAATCAGGCCAAAATATAGGGGGACGTTCATGTTTCCCATATAAGGGCAAAATTCGCTTCTTAATACACTCCCGTCGGTAGACATCTCCGTTGATTGTGCCGGTAGTAAAAAAGCTCGAACTCTTCAGCCCGCATGAGCAAATAGCTTGCCATACCATGATTTTAGGGGTGAATTTTTCAAAAGCGATGGACTTATGCTCTTCGGAAACATCCCGGCCAGCCACACACGTATAAAATTGAGACCCCGGTAAAGTTCTCATGTCTTTTTTTACATATGTTTCGTCATCCATTAATATGCATCGGTCGCGATTTTGATTGAAAAACTTGCTCAAAGTTTTAGCACGACATTTTGCTCTTTCGATCTGAGCAGGGGTCCTTTTCAGGATTATTTGTTTCTTTCTGGTCACAAGATTATTTCTCTTCTTAGCGTTTTGTACATTTCCAACCGATGTCTTTACCTTTTTGGCGATATCTCGAACAGAGGCCGATGGATTATGGCGGAACGAGGAACCTATTGCGGTGTCCAATTTAGGCTTCACGCAGCCTTTTTTTCGACCGCGACCTGGTAGATCATGTAGAGTATGAATTGCCCAAATTTACTGATCACTATTCGCACACCGTCCTTAGATATTTTATATCGTTTTGCTAATAAATTGTCGCATCGAGACACCCTTTTCGGTGCAATAAGCGACAATAATTAATTTACGAATATTTTTATTTATTCTCGGCATTTTGATTTTGTTTACTCAATTACATCTATTTTATACTTTTTAACAACTTGATTATATATTTTTTGGAATGTCACGTACTAGCATTGCAAAAAGTTTCTATATTCCTGTGAATACTTAGTTCTAGGTGGCTACTTTATTACGTGAACAAGCCTTATAATAGTTATTATTGAAGTTGCAGTTACTAAATAGTACCAATTTTAAAAAAATATGGCAAGACAGTGGTGTAGCACTAATTGTACACCACTAGGTAACCCAAAGTGATTAAAACATAATCGGTTATTACTGATTATTTTGTCAATATTAGAAAACTGGTTTTAGAAAATACGAATTACGGGTTTGGTTTTTTAGTAATTATTTAATGCTATTATTACCTAAAATTATATCAAAAAAGAATTAAAACAACTAAAAACGGATTATATCGCGTGTACTGAGCTTAAATTACATCCCGACGTTTTAAACACTTTACAGCATATGTGGTCAACGGGTCGACTGAGGAAAAATATACAATTACCTCAGTTAAAAAACTATTACAATATGCAAACCTACCCACATATTAAATATTAAACAAATTTAGTGATTGCACATGCCAGAGGGGCCTTTATCAAAAACAAATGCTAATAATGTCAAATACCTAATTTTCAATGTCAATACCTAAATTTAATGAATAACTATCGCGGCAACGGAAGACAATAATATACATCAAAAGAGGTTGTAAAATCATAGTTTGTTGTCTGAAGCTATAATTTTCTCTTCTTTAACTCTATTTCTGCGATTTGCAGCGAGCGAGACCACCTAAGTAATTTGTATTGCTGACTTTGAACTACAAATTTACCACTTTCTATTGAATTGAAGATCCATACTAGCTTTTCTAACACATTTTACAATTATCTTAGTGATTTTTTTATTGTTTAGGCAGTTGTGTTATCAAATTTTAACTCAAATAACCATAACCGGTTTTAACCAATTATCACTTATTTTACGGTCATAACCGATTGCATAACCAGTTATTGCATTCCCTTCCAGTATATGGTTATGGTTATGTCTTATTTTAATATAAAAGTGTTATCAACCGACTTCAAGATTTCGAAGGAGGAAGTTATCAATTCGTCGGGATCTTTGTTTTTGCTATTTTTTATGTATGTTCACCGATTATTCGAAGACGGCTGGATCGATTTGGAAAATATTTTTTTTGTTTGAAAGCGTATATTTCACAGTTGGTCCCATTGTAACCATGTCAGGATCTGATGATGGGATCCTGGAGAAATCGAGGGAACTCTTCAACTATTATAGGCACACCTATGGTGATTTGAGTATTTTTTACAGCAGATTGAGCATTTGGTGTTGGAAAGGTGGACCCTTAGTGAAGTCGGTTCTTTTTTGTTTAAAATTATTTTAGTATAAAAGTTTACCCAGGGTCATATTTCTTGGATGTTACATTCAATATTGCAATATAATTTGATGTTGTTATAAAAGCTTTTGACTGTATATGTGCCTTGATCATAGCTCTAGACAATCTAGACTATAGGTCAAATACATTGTGTTTTTTATTTCCGTTAATTTCAGCATATCGTTAGGTACGATTATGGAAACGAATTGGCATAATTGGTTAATAAACTTTGGGGAGCGTTTGTGGGATAGGGGACTAGACCTCCGCTCAGGATCCTACCTGGTCCAGCAAATTTCACTGGACATGCAATGCGGTAACGCTGCAAGCATATTTGGCACTTTCGGACCAGGTGGGAGCCGAATTTGCTTTCTATAGGTAATGTTTTTAAGAAGGTAGTGTTGATGAATTTATTTTATTATATTTAAACAATATTATAAGAAATTAAGAGTAAAGAAAATAGTTCTTAAAATCTCGTTTTTCTTTCTGAGTTTTGTTTTCATACAATAATTGTTATATTGGTCACTAATGTAACTAATGTACCCTAATAGGGTGTTACGATTAACTGTAACCAAAAAATTAAAAATTATGACATATCAATGTGATTTTGAACATTACAATACTCGATACAAAGGAAGCATGTTTTATTGTCGTAACACACTGGTGCTAATTAGGACACAGGTGTCCTTGAGAAATATTCTTAATTTAAGCTTAGGAATGCACCCTGATTGTGTGTGGCCCAATTAAAGGAAAAAGAACATGGTGTACCTATACTGAAATTTTTTTTTAATTAAGAATGGTTAGAAAGAAAGAAAGAAACATTTTATTCTCAAAAAGCACACATTACAGAACAAAAAAAGGAAAAATTACAAAACTAAAACACAAAACAGAAACATTGAAAAGTTGAGAAGTAACACATTAAATACAGAAAAAAAATAAGCTTAAATATAAATATGGGAAATGCTGGGGTTTCATTAAAGTTCCAGAATGTGTACAATCAAGAACAGGCAAAGACTCAGCATAATGTTGCAAATTGCAGGTGAGAAATTTGCAACACTGTTATTCTGTCTCAACCTTGCGGAGTGACATAAAACCTAAACAGGTACACAAGTAAAATTAAAAATAAGTAAATATGGGTGAAAATTCAAATTATACGGGTAGGTATACAATAACTCTTTTTTTTTCGATTTCAACATAAAATAATAAGGGGAATAAAGATAATATGAAAATGTACTTAAATATAAATATATTTGATATATATTTTTTGTGGTTATAGCAATTGATTGTGGCAATTATATGAGGTCTAGGTGCTGCCAACTGGTTGTAGGATGCCAATAAATATCGACAAAGCGCCAGTTGTAACAACAATAATTGATGAACTGATCAATGTGTAATCTCAAGGTACATGGTAGATCTTTTTACAAGCTATTATTTAGTTTCACTAGTCTGTAATTAAATCTTGCAAGTTAAATTTGCCTCAAGTCCCGGTTTCCGATTAAGCTGAAATTTTGCACCCATATATATATCGCGTGACAATGCAGTATTATGATGTCATGGAGTTGATCTGCTGATGAAGCTGGAAGGTGGCCATAGGAGCTTTGTAATGAATAGATGCAACCCCATCGAGTTTGAGCTCTTTTGATGCGTCTTAACAAGTAATGGCTGTGAGCCGGAAAAGAAGTGTAGTTGCCGTTAAAAATATTTTTTTAGTCAAAAACGTATTGTAATATAAAATCAGTCAATTGTAAATTAAAAAAAAAATTTTACGTAGTTTTAAAACTATTATTTATTAGGTACATGAGAAAACTTAAATAAACTATGTAAATAACGTAAAATTAACTTATTAATAATACTAAAAACTTTGTTAATTTTGCCTCTTCAATATTACCGTAAACCGTTGTTGGCCCTAGTCAAGAAATTGATCAGGGTATTAAGATTGGCATCCCTTATTTATTAGGGAGGCCCTTAATCATTTGGTGCCTAGAGCGAAACCATTAATGAATTTATGCAGGGATGAAATGCATCATATTAAAGCTTGAACACAGTAAAATGTGGGCACAAGTAAATGCTTATATATTTTTATTTATACAATATGGAAACTTCTTAGTATTATAAATAAAAACTATTTGATATCCTGAATAAAAACTATTATGACAGCATTCCACTTTGATCATTTGTTTTCACGATGGCGAGCTCTGAACACAAGAAACGTGAAATTATTTTGCGCAAACATACTGAAAATCCTCATTTAAGTTATAGGGCATTAGCAAAACTTTTAAAATTACCGCAATCTTCCGTATGTTTAGTTTTAAAAAGGTTCCGAGAACGATTGACAGTAGATCGCAAGCCGGGAAGTGCAGGTAAGCAAGGCGCAAAGGATAAAAAAAAAGAAGCCCATGTCTTGCGACTTTTTACAGCGAATCCGAAGTTATCGTCCCGTGATGTCGCAAAAAAGGTCAAAATGTCGCAGTCATATGTACAGAAAACTAAGTCAAGAGCTGGATTAAAGTCGTTCAAAGCACAAGCTGCACCCAATCGCGACGCTAAGCAAAATCTGTCTGCAAAACAGAGATCACGAAAGTTGTACGACAATTACTTGACAAAATTTGGATGCGTTGTATTGGATGATGAAACGTACATCAAAGCAGACTTCAAGCAGATACCGGGGCAAGAATTTTATACTTCTAAGAATCGTAAGGATGCCCCAGAAGATTGCAAGATAAAAAAGAGATCGAAGTTTCCAAAAAAAATTCTTTTATGGCAAGCTATTTGTAGTTGTGGTAAAAGAAGTCGTTCATTCGTAACAACAGGCACAGTAAACGGTGAAATCTACAAAAAAGAATGTTTGCAAAAGCGTCTACTGCCCTTTTTACGCAGTCATAGCTCACAGCCATTATTTTGGCCAGACCTTGCGAGCTGTCACTACTCTAAAGCAGTAGTTGAGTGGTATAAACATAACGATGTCGCAGTGGTACCTAAAGAGTGCAATCCTCCAAATTGTCCTGAACTGAGGCCGATTGAAGAATATTGGTCAATTATGAAAGGGATTCTAAAAAAAGGAGGCGGAGAAGTTAAATCGGCAGTTGAATTGCAAAACAAATGGAAATGGGCTTGCAAAAGATATCCTGATAGTGCTGTGCAAGACTTAATGAGCCGGATTCGACGCAAAGCACGCAGTATGGCATATAGAAAGCAAATTTAATAATTGTATATATTTGTAAAAATGGTTATTAGTCTAGTAAATAAATGCAATAAAAATTTCCTTGAAATATGTTCAATAACATTTTTATATTTGTTACTTTATGTGCCCATGTTTTACTGTGTTCAAGCTTTATCCATATCCATGATCATAGTTTTAATTCGTATGAGTTCCTATGGATTACCTCGGGCATACACGAAAATTATTTTATGTAAAGTAGTTGCAAAATATCGTCAAAATAGTTATAATGCTGATGCGAATGTTTAATTTCCTCTCCGAAGGAAGGATACTTTCAATCTGAAAAAAAGTTAGTTTAATTATAAAAGGATCGTTATTTAAATATAGTGTGATTATTATCTGAACTAGTAAGATAACTGAATACTCGTCACTGTATTTTATTTTTATGATTATTTATGTGTAAGTGCGTATATGTATGTTCATGTAACTATGTATTGTATGTATGTTAATTATTTTAATACATATTTCTCGGTTCAATACTAAATCCAGCTTCACCTACTCGTATTCAATTTTGTTGATTCTTTTGCGTTGTCTCCTACCACCCAAAGTTTGTCTGGAAGAGATTGCTTTTTAGCGACAACACCGCCTTTTTTCTACCACGCTAATTATAAATTATAAGTAGTGATGCAACGAATACTACTTTTATGAATACGAATAGTGATATGCAAACTTATTTTGCCGTTGTCGCCCATACAAAATCATATGCCACCAACTGCAAATAAGTTTGTCACCCAAATAAATGATAGTAACTAACTGTAAAGGGTTTAGCAGGCTAAGGAAGGACGTGTGGCCCCTGTGAGGAAAAGTTGAATTAGTAAATGTCAATTGTTTGTCGCCTCATAACTAGTAATCACTCCAACTTTCAGCCCTCTATCTTGAACTGTCTCAGAGATAATGTCAAAAATGTATTTTTTTAACAATTTTTTCAAACTCGTATATCTCCTAATCCATAGCAGCTAAAGCGTTGAAACAAAATCACAGCTACGTAGTTTGAGTGGGAGTATACCCTATAATTTTATTAATATTTTATACGTGAAAAATAAAAGAAATAAATGTCAATTTATTTTTTGACAGCTCTTTCCAACACGTTTTTTTGAAAGTACAATTATGAAAAAAATCACGTAAATTGCTTATAGTATTAGCTACTAGCATACAAAAAATCAATTGATTATATTTGGTGCAACATACTGTAAAAAAAAAACTAACGAAAGTATTCAAGTATCAAGAGTAGGCTTCTGAACTGAAAGTTCGTTTTTAAGTTTTATGTTTGTTGCCTAGCAGCAAAGGGTGTATTGTTTTTAATTTGACGTATGACTGTCAAAAAAGGTCACTGAACTACTGCTGTGTTAGCATTTGTAACTAATTTTACTAACTACTAAATCAACGAAACGACGGATGTGCTATTTTGCTGTGTTTATTATTTTATAATAGTACATTACTTACCAAGGACTGTAAAAGAAAGAAAGCCCGAAATCGCAGGTATTTGTGACCCGAGCCGCAGGCGAGGGTTGTAAATATGCGATAGAGGGCTTTCTTTTTTACTGCCCGTGGTGAGTACACAATTTTACGTCTCCATCTGGCCATAATGCGAGTTTTACCGTACGCGTAGCGTGCGGCAAAACTTACGTTATGGCCAGGTGTGACGTAAACAAAATTAATTGGTTTCATTATAGTACACGTATTAACATAACGAATTAAATAACTCATTAGAGCAGATATCACAATATAAGTCACTTAGATAATGACTATCGTAATATTCGTCGTCCCAGGTATAGGACAATGTTATCCTGCAGTCATCGCAATATCCTTTTAACATAACATTTTCGTCAGAGAGCGATATCTCAATACTGGTAAAGACTGTAAAAACAGTTGCTTCGCTATTAACCGTGGCAAGTTGAGCCCAAATATTTTTGATTTTATGATTTCCATCTGAAAGAATGTATATACATCAAGTTTCCGTTTTTTTTTTATTTACATTTAAAACTTACTTTCGCCATTATGGAAAAATCGGACTCCTCTTCTACATAACGTGTTGTATATTCCCTTAAACAATTCACTATTATGTTAAATGTGCTAGCGTATAAATTGTATAATAGTATTGTATAATTTAAAGATAGCTCATACCTAATAAATCATAATGTCTAATGTTATGTTACTCGGAATCGACAAACGCTTAGTTTATACGCTAGCACATTTAACATAATAGTGGATTGTTTAAGGGAATATACAACACGTTATGTAGAAGAGGAGTCCGATTTTTCCATAATGGCGAAGGTAAGCTTTAAATGTAAATAAAATAAAACAGAAACTTCATGTATATACATTCTTTCAGATGGAAATCATAAAATCAAAAATATTTCGGCTCAACTTGCCACAGTTAATAGCGAAGCAACTGTTTTTACAGTCTTTACCAGATATTGAGATATCGCTCTCTGACGAAAATATTATGTTAAAAGGATATTGCGATGACTGCAGGATAATATTGTCCTATACCTGGGACGACGAATATTACGATAGTCATTATCTAAGTGACTTATATTGTGATATCTGCTCTAATGAGTTATTTATTTCGTTATGTTAATACGTGTACTATAATGAAACCAATTAATTTTGTATATAAAATAATAAACATATAGCACATCCGTCGTTTCGTTGATTTAGTAGTTAGTAAAATTAGTTACAAATGCTAACACAGCAGTAGTTCAGTGATCTTTTTTGACAGTCATACGTCAAATTAAAAACAATACACCCTTTGTTGCTAGGCAACAAACAAAAAACTTAAAAACGAAGTTTCAGTTCAGAAGCCTACTCTTGATACTTGAATACTTACGTTAGTTTTTTTTTACAGTATGTTGCACCAAATATAATCAATTGAGTTTTTGTATGCTAGTAACTAATACTATAAGCAATTTATATGATTTTTTTCATAATTGTACTTTCAAAAAAACGTGTTGGAAAGAGCTGTCAAAAAATAAATTGACATTTATTTCTTTTATTTTTCACGTATAAAATGTTAATAAAATTATAGGGTATACTCCCACTCAAACTACGTAGCTGTGATTTTGTTTCAATGCTTTAGCTGCTATGGATTAGGAGATATACGAGTTTGAAAAAAAATGTTAAAAAAATACATTTTTGACATTATCTCTGTGACAGTTCAAGATAGAGGGCTGAAAGTTGGAGTGATTACTAGTTATGAGGCGACAAACAATTGACATTTACCAATTCAACTATTCCTCACAGGGGCCACACGACCTTCCTTAGCCTGCTAAACCCTTTACATGAATTTGTGACTTTACGTATTATTGCTTAGGAATATTAATAAAATTAAATCTTATGGCAATAACATGTATGATAATCCGTTATACTGAATATAAACCACACCGTAAGTACCTAATAGTAGTAGTGGGTCGGTAGGAATAAATCTCCAAGCAACATTACTGCGGGTAGTGCGGGTGTACCCTTAAAAATCGAAGTAAATAGAATAGAATAGAAATTGTATAAATAAGTGCATTCCGTTTCACAATAGTAGTTTATGTAACTGTTACGTAATAAGGGTCCTTAAATCATGAGTGTGGTTTTATGAAACGAGCCGCAGGTGAGTTTCATAATAAGATCACACGAGTGTTTTAAGGCCTAATTACGTACAGTTGCATACACTGCATCATCTACACTCATATTATTTATCCAAAATGCCGTATTCGGAAACCATGGAATGGCCGCCATTGCACCGCCATGGCCAACTCGATTGTGCCGGCGGTCGCGCGGGCGCGTGTCGGGCTGCCGGCGGATGCGCGGGAGGGTGCAGGTGTACATTATGTTATCAAAACTCATAGCACATCAATAATTGAGCATGCAAAGTTAAAATTACGTTACTGCCACGGATAAAAAGCTTATCATAGTAAAATCGGTCGTGGTAATGCTAGCCATTGCCTACCGTTTTCGAACACGTTTTAGAGAACTTACAATATGAGTGTAGATAAAAAAGTATTTTTTTTTTACGTAGAATAGGAAATTCTCACGAATACCTATATAATATAATAAATATTCGCCTAATACGAATCGTATTCGTATTTGCTGCATCACTAATTATAAGGTTGTTTCTCCTTTTGTGTTTTATTTACTATGTTCACCAATAAAGAAAATTGTACTCTATTGTATTGTTATTACTTCGAATACATTTTTAATATTAAACTATAATTTCAGTCGGGTCCATATACGACAAAGTAAACGAATATATTACGGTTTACGGTTTAGAAACATTTATTTCTCAAAAAGATTTACATAAATCACTTACTGAGAAAACAATATTTATCTTAAAGCTAAATGGGAGAGGGTAGAATGCAAAAACTGGTGGACGATTGATATTAACACTTATAGTTCAAAATCTGTAAGAATGAACTTTTGACACTTCAGTATTGACGTCATTAGTGATGGGGCTAAGACGTATCGTTTGTCAAATTTAGCGATTATTTATATGAACTGTTCGAATCGATTTTACTACAACCGATTTTTTCTTGTTATATGCGTATATATTTTGTATCACAAATCTTCTCAAATTATAACAATAAGAATAAGAGAATAAGAATAATGTTTATTGACTTAAACCTAATACAAGTGTAAGTAATATTTGCACAGTACGCTAATAGCTTAAGAGAGACTTATGTATTAGGTTTGAAACAGTTTCACCGGAACTGAGCCTCTGTCTCCCGAACTAGGCGGCTGCCTGTGACTCGGAAGAGTCGGAAGTCAGTGATTCCACCGAGAATATGAGTTGAGATGAGTTGTATGCAGTTGTGCCTAATATACAAAAATAAATTAAAAAAGGAAAACTTAACTATTACAAAGCAGAAAATAAAATTATTTAGGAAATGATCATTTAATAATTGTTATCTACTTATTGTGTATGGCATTATAACAATTCCATAATTAATACAATATGATAAGAAAGTTTTATATTGTCTATTGATTACATAATCGATTTTATCGACTTACGGAAATGTTATATGAATCGGAACAGCAGACATGGTCACAACACTAAGTTTAAAAAAAGGAGGCGTAGACCGTAACTGTTTGCATGCTAAATTGTTATCGTAAAATATTCAATAACTAAGATATGAAAAAAATTAACATTAATTAAGTTATGTTTATAAAAATTGAAATATTGTGTTTACGTACATGACAAGCTGTAAAATCGTTATGGGATTTTGTTTATAATTTCAAAGTGTCTTGCGCGTTTACGTTCTACGGACGTTGCGATGTGTCAAAAGTTCATTCTTACAGATTTTGAACTATAACACGTTCTTAAGCCTGAACATGGACCCAACATATAAGATTGTTTCAGTTATTTTTGCGCCCTTCGTTGTTTAAAATATTATTGCAGGTAGTCAGCTACACTAATATCTGCTATTGGTTCTAGATGTTTTAGTGGTTCGCGATACGACTGTACTTTGTTCGTTCGTCGATTGGCCTCTCTATCAATTTAGCAAGAGCGACAGAGAGGTAGATACCCAAGTTTCGAGTTTCGATGTCGCAGTAGCGCAAGGGCATACCATAGACATATAATCCTATCCTATTTTATACGTCTATGGGACATACTACAGTCGTATATACTAACAGTATGATTTACATACAAATTTTATCAAACATCAAGTTGAAATATGCAGTCATTGTTAATGGGGATTTGGCTTATCATGTTTTGTAAATCGATAACATTTATTTATTTAAGGATTATTGCACATAAAGGAAACATAACGTACAAAAGACGGACTTAACGCCATAAGGCATTCTCTACCAGTCAACCTTTAGGGCAACACAGAAAAGATTGTAGGCGGTGTATCTAATGAAATTAATTACGAAAAGTTATTTTATTACCCTATTTATACACATAAAATATATAAACTAGAATACATAAAATACATACATATAAAACTACTACACATATACGAGGGTGAATCAAAAAGTCCTTAGAAATAGGGTCAAAAACAAACGAATATCATTTTTTTCTTACTTTTCAACATAATTTCCTTCTTGTTCTATACATTTATTGTACCGTTTTTCAAGTTTTTTTAATCCATCATAAAAAAACGATTTTTCTTGAGCCTCAAAAACTCCTCTACGGCACCCATGACCGCGTTGTTGTCGTCAAATTTAGTTCCGCGAATGTGCTCCTTTAGTTTCGGAAACAAGTGGAAATCACTAGGAGCTAAGTCTGGCGAGTAGGGCGGATGATCAAAGATCTCAAAACCAGCTTGGCGGATTGCAGTGAGAGCCATTTGTGATCGATGAGCCGGAGCATTATCATGGTGAAAAAGCACTTCCGCACTCAATTTTCCTCGACGTTTTTCTTTGATTGCTTGACGCACTTTTGGTATCAAATCGGTGTAATAGGCACCTGTAATGGTTTTTCCTTTGGGCAGATAATCAATAAAAAGGATTCCTTCTGCATCCCAGAAAACTGAGGCCATAACCTTACCTGTTGTCGGAAATACTCTAAATTTCTTTATTGGAGGGGAAGATGGCCGTTTCCAGGACATGCTTTGCTTTTTTGTTTCAGGGTCAAAATGGTGAACCCATGTTTCGTCTATTGTTACGAAACGACGATAAAAAGTGTCCGGGTCATGCAAGATTTTCTTTAGATTCCGCTTCGAAACTTTTAAACGCAAGTCTTTGTTAGCTTGCGTTAACATTCGCGTAACCCATCTTGCTGACACTTTTTTAAAACCCAAAACATCGGTAAGTATTGAATGTACGCTACCAAACGAAATCTTTAGAGTCTCTGCTATGTATTTAATTGTTAGTCGCCGGTCGTCCAAAACCATTTTCTCAATTTTTTTAACGGTTTTTGCGTTAACTGAGGTAGATGGCCAGGCGGAGCGGGGGTCGTCTTCGCAGCTAGATCTGCCTCTTTTAAACTCGGCAACCCAGAAAGCGACGGTGGAATAGGGTACAGCACTAGTGCCTACGGTTTGCTGAATATCCAAAAAAAAATCCTTGGTAGTCATTTTTTTCAAACACAAGTACTTTATCACGGCACGTAACTAATTTTTTTCCATAATGGGACGTTTTAGTCGACTTATTTCGCAAAATATTGATTTACCATGTAACGGTGGGAACAATTCGAATGAAACCAACTGTCAAATATTACGTTATAATGACAGTTCAAAATAAAAAAAAAACTTCATTTAAAAACATTATAAACAGCCAGTTCTAAGGACTTTTTGATTCACCCTCGTAATAATATACATACACACAAATACTTATATATTTAATTTTATCTCGCCAAGAAAAGCACTTTTGGAGAAGATACAGAAATATTACATTGAGCTACCAGCAAAGAAAACTCGCACAGACCTTTTAAAAACGTAGCTCGACGGAGCTTTCCTAATAAATTCTTTCTATTCTATTCTATTCTATTCTAATTTCAGTGGGAAGACCGTTACAAAGACGAGCCACCTGAATAGAAAACCAATTAGAGATGAAACCTGTACGATGAAGCGGTATAGAGAGGGTTAAATTACTCGCGGAGCGCCATTGATGGTCACATTTTTTTTTTTTTAATTATATGGCTTTTACTCCTCGCCGATTTGATCGTGAATTCTGCCAATGTCGCGGTGTATACTTTTGATTTTATTAATCTTTAGTAATAAATAAAAGTAACGTTGTTCGGTTGAGGCCTTGCTGATTGTAAGGTGATTGTAGGCTGATTGTAAGGGAGGCTTCCCTACAAACACGTGGGTGGCCGAGACCCCGGATAACCGTTTGTTCAACTAAAGGGAGGTTAAGCGCGTTTTGAGACAAAATTTTCATTAGATGCACACTTGTTTCGTTAGGTCACCGCACAATATAAGCTATCAATATTACACACTGAACTACGTAAATGAGCAAAAAACAAAAAAACTATTCTAAACACGTTGTCACCATCTTGAGCTCAAACGGTTATCCCTGGTCACATTTAATTATGGGTATCTAGTACAGTCACATCTGAAAATATGGATACATTTAATGTGTCAAAAATATGTAGCCACTACTCTATTACCAAGGCGTGAAGTCTTGGATACATGTTTTTGTCACATTATGGGCCTGTTTCACAATCTCCAGATAAACTTATCTGCCAGTTAAAATTATTGCTATCCTTTTCTCCAGTCATATAAAAGAAAAGGACAGCAAACATTTATCTGACAGTGACAGATATGCTTTAACTGGAGATTGTGAAACAGGCCATAAGTGTATCCATAATACGATATTTTCATTAGACGTGACGTACCTTACCTTTCCGTACTTAAAATATGAATATATCATTTATTGACTGATTGATATGTTATGTTAATTAAAATCATAGGTACGATTTATAATTAATTACTGTTTCGTTAACAGTAGGTACGTCACCGGCAATAGTATCTTCCTACACGAAGGCCGCAAAAATATGTGACACGCTTTTATGGCCCTACAAATAAGAGCGTGTCAGATATTTTTGCGGCCTTCGTGTAGCAAGATACTATTGCCGGTGACTGTATAGAGTCACGGACTTTAATTGTTGGTCCATTTATGCTTTGTACTTACTCTAGGAAATGTCCAATGTAAAGTGAACCATTAATACCTCAACAATTTTATCTGTGACCGTACAGTCAGCAGCAGAAGTAGCTAAGCGGGTGAGGTGTTCAAAATAGCTTGACACGACTTTATTGTTAAGAGAATAAGAGCGTGTGCAGGTCAATTTGAACACCTCATCCGTTTAGGGTTACCAGGCCCAAAAATGAAAAAGCCGGACTCCGCGCTTAATTTAGCCGGACATTTGATCCCAAAAGCCGGACATGCCTTTTTAATAGCTAAATATAGCTTTTTGAAAAGCCGGACGGCTGTCCAAAAAGCCGGACTATATTTTATAATAAAAACACAATCATATCATTTTTATTTGTATTTTTGTTTGTAAAATGATTGTACGTCACGTCTGAAAATATGGATACATTTAGTGTGACAAAAATATGTAGCCACGACTCTATTACCAAGGCGTAAAGTCGTGGATACATGTTTTTGTCACATTAAATGTATCCATATTTTCAGACGTGACCGTACAGTCGACTACAAAGAGATCCACTTGTATACTTAATACAACGCATCAAGGAGAAAAAGTCGATACATCTCTTTGTAGTCGACTGTACCTTGTTTATCATTTACGGTCACGTCTTAAAATATGGATAGGTACATTTAATGTGACAAAAAATGTAAGTATCTACCCCCCTTTCAGGGCTCAATTAAGTAATTTATGTTTTGTCTATTTCTAACGAACACAACTGTCAAAGTGACAGATAAGGACAAAACATAAATTAACTAATTGAGGTCTGAGAGACGTGGCTACATATTTTTGTCACATTAATCTATATACACGGTGAATCTGAGTAACTCGACAGATTTTAACCATAAATTCCTGATCATAATTGGAGACTAAAATGTCGTATAAACTTTTCTGGAATTGGCCTAGTTTCAGAGTTACTACCAATTCAATAAAAAAACATTTTTTATTGTGACTCAGTGCAAAACGCTTTTTTGATGGCGATTTCACCCTTTATGGGGTCTAGTCTAGACATTCTTATTGACAGATATCAAAGTAACAAGGAATACTTTACGGAAACTATTTTTTACGAAAAAAATGTACTAATTTATTTTAAACGCCAGTTTCACCAATAACATTTATGTTTTTATGGTCAAAAGCATAAAAAAAATCGAAAAAAAAAACAAAAAAAAAATTAATTTTTTTTTGTCGAAATTGACCTAAATTCATGTAACATTTATTACTCCTTATGACCTCAGGAATTTATGGTTAAAATCTGTCGGGTTACTCAGATTCACCGTGTATATAAACGTAAAAGTCCTGACTGACTGACTGACTGACTGACTGACTGACTGACTGACTGACTGACTGACTGACTGACTGACTGACTGACTGACTGACTGACTGACTGACTGACTGACTGACTGACTGATTCACTCACTTAAATCAACGCCCAGCCCGAACCGTTGGACCTAGAGAGCTGAATTTTTCACAATAGGTTGTTTTTATAACGTTAGTATCCACTAAGGCGGGGTATTTCTAAATTCATCCCCTAAGGGGGTGAAAAGGGGGTTGAAAGTTTGTATGGATAGGGTTCAAAATTTTGAGTTAGAGATTTGAAACTTCGTACGTTTACTAATAATTAAAAAACAATAAAAGCAATTTCAGCGTTTTTTAAAATTCAACCTCTAACAGGGTAAAAAAGGGGTTGAAAGTTTGTATAGCTATAAGTATAAATAGATTAAGAAGATGGTTCTGGGATTAACAAAAGTTAGTTAAGAAGATAAAATTGGATATGAAACTCTGTATGAGGAACCGTATTATACGCGGACGAAGTCGCGGGCGGAAAGCTAGTGTCCATATTTTCAGACGTGACTGTACATAAGTGTTACAGCCCACAAGACAAGAGTTCTATTTCCGACCTATACCTAGACTACGCGTACTAACTAGATAGACTACGCGTACTAACTAAACTACGCGTAATAACTGGACTACGCGTACTAACTAGACTACGCGTACTAACTAGACTACGCGTTTCAGTTTTTCTCGATGCTTTCATATTGTAAATCGTTTTACTACCTTCTTTCGTTATAAATTGTTTTACACATAATGTAGGTATGTACGTAGTTTTAATGAGTGTCGTTTATTAATTAGATTATATATAATTGCTTATGAATTCCGCTAATGATGCAATAATTTAACCGGAACACTGACATAGCGTCCGATTTGCTAAGTACAAAGTTCGATGGCCGACCAAAACACTATACAGGGTGGAAATGCTGGTGTGGAATTTCGAAATGGGTCCGTGAGTGCAGCTACAAGATTCCATGATGCTCCGGCATCTTCCCTCCTTCGGGGTCTTAGGGGACCTTCCCTAACTTAACGGCTTCATAGCCTAGTTTGTAGTGACCCTGCCTACGACGCATGAATTCCCAAGTTCAAATCCTATACTCGGAACAAGAGTTTAAAATCAAAAAAACAACTACAATGTTGCCATTGCAATAAAATGTTTGTACAATAGTATATTCCTTTTTTTAAATAAAAAAGCTCGCTAAGATAATTAATAATATTGGTGATTTCAATCCCATGATTTAGAGCAGTAATTTTATTTACTTATGTGTACATAAATACAAGACGCCCTAATATAAACTTAAATAACCGTGATTTTTGGTAAAAGCAAAGCCGCAAAGCTGGTATTGTACTTGTATCACTTCGGGTATTCATAACATTTGGTGCAATAAATAACAAATAAGTTAAGAAACAACTCGGATGTGATTTTTTACATACTTTTAGCTAATCGGCTAAATCTCTGAATAAAGAGTATTTACCTTGCTTTATAGTTGTTATGGCCATTTTTAGCGCTCCACACACTTGATCTGGATTCAGTTGAATTAATCAATTCATTGCCAAAATCAGACGGAAATGCTTAAATTTGGTAAAGAAAATCAGCTACCATAGAAAAAAATCCGCAACCATAGACAAATTTAGGCATTTAGATCAAGTGTGTGGAGCGCCTTTATCGGCCACCATGACACCATGGCTTGTCATTCTCATTCGAGATCTGACGTCTGTTCTGATTGTTCGGATGTTCTCATTGCTCCTTGGTGATGTCTGCCTTGTTCAGTGTTTGTTTTCTGATTAAATAAGGTGCTAACAAATTAAGTACAAATATTTTTACAGCTTATAGTACTCGGCTCCTGGAGTATGTTTAATTGAGTATAAAACATTGTAGGTTTTATGATGTTTTTTTGGAGAAAACTGGAAAACAAATTTGCTACTTAAAATAGCCTGTTTATGAGATAAGATAAACAATAATCAGTAATAAGACCTCATAATATCTCTTAACTCTATCACTTGCCTGGCCACTTGCCTAAATAAATGTCAATGTCATCCTATTTAATGTTGTCTCAGACTAGATAGACATGCGATAGATCCCGCGTGTTGATTCTCTTTGATACCCACTGTCACTACTTGCTCCTCGCTTTTGTAAAGGTGGGTCCACACCGGGCCAACGACTATCTATCTCATTCTAACAAATAGCTGCCGCATAAGCGTTGGCCCGGTGTGTACCCACCTTAATAAAATAAATGCCATTTGTTAAGAACGCGTTATGACGCCCCGTTAAATTATGGTTGTCGTAACCATATTTTGACAGGGCGTCATAACGCGTGACTAGTCAAAGAAGAAATCTTTGTGAAATCTATGACAAATGTCACCAGACAGAAAGTGTTAAACACCTGTCAGTGAATTGCACAGGTTGACAGAATTAGACAGAATTTTAATTTATTTATTTTGTTTGGAAAATTAAAACAAAAAATCACATACAACTCCCCCCCCCCCTGGCTTTTACTCCTTGCCGAAGCAAGGTGAATTGGCTACTTTCCTAAAAAAATATATTTAGTCCGTCAGTTAGATTATCAAAAAATATGGGACACGTATTTTTTATTTTGTCAATCAAACAAAAATTAGTGAAGATATACCCCGTTAAAGTTCCGCGTGACGTCACATTTCAGTACAATTTTTAGTATAATGTGACGTCACGCGGAACTTTACCGGGGTATATCTTCACTAATTTTTGTTTGATTGACAAAATAAAAAATACGTGTCCAATATTTTTTGATAATCTAACTGACGGACTAAATAGAATTATATATTTTTTACCCAGGAAAGTACCCAATATGCCAATGTCGATGTATTAAGACTTTCACACGTGAGGAGTGTTGAAAAATTTGTCCGACGTATCTGTCGTAGTATTCTTGGTCTTGAGTTCCAGTTTCGAGTATAGTAAGGGATCACGGATATTTGTTCCTGAGTTATGGATATTTTCTATGTATTTATCTATTATCGAACGAGCAAGCGCAGCGAAGCGAAGTTCTTACAGACAACTAGGGACGTAACATAATTGTCAGCTGGCTGTAGACGTCCGTGCGTTTTGATAGTTTTTAGTTTTGAATTTTTATTCCTCAATAGATTTCTTATATAGTTTTGTTAAGAGGTCATGTTATACTTTGCATGAATCACGTGTTCTTAGTCGGCGGACTCGAAACATGCGACCGGCGACCACGGCAAGCGGCGACACGAGCGGCTGCTGCTGTTTTCTAAAACTGGTCCATTCATGTCTATAGATTTTGATCGTGCCGCTCGGACGGTGGCGGTAAACAGCGGGCTCGCGCGACTCGATTAAAATCTATAGATTTGAATGGGGCCGGGAACGCAGCGGTGGCCGCTCAAATCGCCGCTTGCCGCGGTCGCTCGTTGCTCGGTCGTGTTTTGAGGCGGACGAGTGTTAGTTGTTCACTAATTAAGTGACCATTTGCCTTCCGCTGTTCTTTTCTGATGCACCAATACCCTATTCTCCACAGATGAACCCCTGCGAGCACCCCATCGTGATCCTCAAAGACGTGGCGCACCAAGAACTGAAGCAACTCCTGCAGTTCATGTACCGCGGGGAGGTGCACGTGCGACAACAGGAGCTCAGCGGGTTCCTACACACGGCCGAGCTGTTGCAAGTTAAGGGGCTCACACAAGGACGGGAGGTTAGTCTAAACACGTGAATACACACTTAAAAAGCAAATTAAGATGCGGCGACCTTGAACACATGGGTCAGTGACTGCGCGCGCCGCAAAACACCGCTAGGGTCGAAGCCAAGAGTGTTACATGCCGTAGCTTAACGTGCGGCAGTAGGAGCTCAGCGAGTTCCTACACGGCCGAGCTGCTACAGGTGAAGGGGCTCACATAAGGACGGCAGGTTAGTGGCTAACACACGTGAATATACACTTAAAAGGCAAATTAGTATACGGCGACCTTGAAGGCACGGGCGCGCCTGCGAAACGGCGCTAGGGTTGAACACGCACAGGGGAGACACGTGACGTTAGTGGTTATACCTGATTATACTAATAAACGGTAGCTGCTTACCATCAGGCGGGCCGTATGCTTGTTTGCCACCGCCGTGGTATTAAAAAAAAAACTATTAAAAAGTTATAACGAATAAATATTTAACTCTCATCGTAATACTAATAGCGAAATAGCGACGTTATTCCTTTTTGTAAGTCCCTGGCAGCGATTCCTAAATTTTATTGTATTCTAGGTCTGGAGCATTAAATAAAATCTATTATCTATGACCCTTCCCAACCTTCATCACTCGCTGCCATGACAACCGACGTGCATTCGGGCGCGGGGTTAATAATTTTGCGTATACATTCATTTATAAATCCGATATTGGACTGTCTCCCTAGCCCTTTAGCGCGGGGAGAGTAATGTGAGTGGGAGGGGGTGGCGTTTCCAATTTCAAATTTAGACGTCCAAACCTGTATATATTCCCTTTTCTTATTTACCAAACTATACATACGTCTCGTGCCAAAATTTGCGGCCTCAGTTCTGGTAACAACTATGTGTGATCGGAGATCGCGCTTATGCCTACTGGGTCCTAGAGAGACGAACGCTCGCTTGCGACTGGTATGCTGTATGAATAACTAGCTGGGGTGCACCTGTATGAGTAATTGAAAAAGTTTTACAGTAGGTCTGGGATTTAGAGTCAATGTTTTACATACTTGAAGACACTCAAAATCGTTATAAGGCACGCTTTGAATAGGATTATATTATTAAGAACGATAAAAAAACCCAGTCATAAAGCGTAGTCTTTTAACAGTTCATCTAAATAGTTACAGTAGCTAGTTGATTTGAATTTGCAACACCTACGTATTTCTGATTATTTTCAATAGTTTCCGCTTCCCAAAGGTTGTCTGCAAGAGTTCACTTTTTAGCGATAAGACCGCCAATTGTTTTACCTCTGATTATTCTGTTTGTAACTTGTATTTTATGTGTTTCTTTATTTTGAGGTGTGCAATAAAGAGTATTTATGTTATGTTATGTTATGTTATGTAACCCTTGACGAGCTAATGAACCGTAAGCCAGGAACAAATTTCATGACCAATCGCGTCGCAGGCGATACCTTGTCAAGTGGTTAAGGGCGATGTATAATGAAGCCACGTGAAGGTTAGCTGCCGCACCGTTGGTGGGTTCAGGAACGGCAGCCATTTTATCACTTTAAAAAACGGTCATCACGTTCCGATTGAAAATTTGTCAGATATAGTTTGTAAAATATTACAACTAAGCAACGCTCAATCACTTCAATAACCCGCCTTCGGCAGTCGTGTATAAAAACCCTAAAGGCCACCAGACACTATCAATAAGAAAAGGACGGGTAGAGAAATAATGTCATTATTACAGGTTTTTAACCGTGGTACCACAGCTTTTGTACCACAGGGGGACCACGGGTAATTATTTTCCCCGTGGACCCGCCCCTATTTTCCCAGTAATGTCTAGAACGGTTATAGGTAGGTTAGGTTCGTCAGTTATCTTCTAATGGCCGAAGGCCAAGTCGCACAGAAATAGGAGCCCCGCGACAGCGGGGCTCCGTCGACATCGCTAACGTAAAGATAAACCCATTTTGGTGGAGTAGGTCTATGGGGAAAAAAAATTACCCGTGGTCCCCTGTGGTACAAAAGCCGTGGTACCACGGTTAACACCCGATTATTACTGACAGTGGTCTTAACGTTTTGATACGAGTATGTCAAATCCGTGCCATGCACCATACAATAATCCTTCTTTGGCAGTCGGGTAAAAATCATGCACCATACAATAATCCTTCTTTGGCAGTCGGGTAAAACTCATGCACCACACAATAATCCTTCTTTGGCAGTCGGGTAAAAATAGTCGGTGAACTTCAGTTCTGCCTTCTTCCAAAACGGGAGACAGTTTGAAGGTTGGGATCAATTATTTAATCTGTGAATATTTAACCTCATTACATTAGTAACCAAAGTAAGTGGTAGGCTTAGTAAACAAAGTATTAAAAACTAGCTGCCGGCGCACTTCGCCAACAAGTTTAATTTTTTTATATTTCCAATGTTTTAATAGTTATTCTGTTATCCGGGCGGGAGATAAATCCAAAAAAGCAAAAATCATTATAATCGGTTCTGTTCTGCTGTTCTAGAGTTATAAATGGTGTAACCGACACGACTTTGTTTTATATATCTACACGGTGTAACATGAGGAAACCGAATAATTTTAACAGCGTATTCCTGATCATAATTGGAGACTAAAATGTTGTATAAACTTTTCTGGATTCCGCCAAAGAAAAAAAAAATTTTTTTGCTCTTTTTTCGATTTTTTGAATGCTTTTGAACATAAAAACAAAAATATTATTAGTAAAACTGTCGATTAAAATAAATTAGTACATTTTTTTCCGTAAAAAATAGCTTACGTAAAGTATTCCTTGGCACTTTGATATTTGTCAATAAGAATGTCTAGACTAGACCCCATGAAGGGTGAAATCGCCATCGAAAAAGCGTTTTACACTCGAGTCACATTAAAAAATGTTTTTTTATTTAAGTGGTAGTAACTCTGAAACTAGGCGAATTCCAGAAAAGTTTATACGACATTTTAGTCTCCAATTATGATCAGGAATACGCTATTAAAATTATTCGGTTTTCTCATGTTACACCGTGTATAATATCTATATATAATATATATAGATTAATACTAGCTAATACCTACTGGGTATCACTGTGCGCATCAATATTTCACAATCAATGCATCCCAGGCCCTCTGCGTGGACCGGCCACTCACACAGCTTCCGGTATCCGACTAGCGTGCCCGCCTTCAGCGCGCCGTTCCGTTTCCAAATTTGATTTATCTGTTTGTACACCGTTCGTTCGTTCGTTCAACGAGCTGTTCCTTTTTTTTACAATCCCTTTCTTTTAAATTAACGCGTAAGCTTCTTCTGTTGGCGGTAGAGTACAAAATTTGGATTAGCTATCTTTTTTTTCTGTTGTGGTGTTAGATTTCTTAAGTTTTTGGTTTGGTTCAATGTGTGCTAATGTTGACCAGCCTCCGCTTACTTCCTTCTTTGTTTCGTTCTCGTAAATACATAGTCTAAATTCAAAAAAATTTTTAATGGTCTAATTCTACACGCGCGTTTTTTTGCTTTTTTCCAAGAAAACTGTCTAAGATTTCGAAGCGGTAGGTTCTCAATTCGTCGGTTTTATATTTTGTCCGTTATCAGTGTACCATACACCACTGAATATTTATTTGAGAATTAAAGTAAACGAAGATGGGGTTGCCGCCGATATCGTGTCCTGTCCATTACTTGGCGTTGAAGGTGAGTACTACATGCTGTCTCTAATTTGTCATTAATATTAAATAAAATGGTTATATTCACGTTTTGTAGTCGTTAGTTTAAATGTATTGGGCATGTTTTTTCTAACTTCAGTGTCTTGGACGTCCGCGTCGAAGCGAGTACTCGTCATAGCATTATTTATATTACTTATGTTAGTATGATGATAATATAAAATTAAACCAGTACCTATTCAAAAACATAAGTGTAAGAAAAATGGCTTGATAAGAAAAAATGGTTTGAAAAATTAACAAAAATTTTAAACACAAAAATTCAATTTTAAAACTAAGCAGTTAACACCATTTGTTTCATTTGCTCAGATCATAATGAACATCTAGCCCGCATAGCAACTAGTACTTCTGTCATTTTCCTCAAATTTTCCATTGCAAAGAAATTCAAAACTGTTATAAATCAGCTTCGTTATCTTCTTTATTTTAAGTTCATGAACAAATTTCACGCTTACTGGCACTATGCATATATGAACTATATATAAGCACTACGCAGCCTGGCTGGATCGATTGTCAGCACCGTATCAGCAAATTCCAAAGTGCACGTTATTTTTATGTGAATACGGTTCATGTCACCATGGCTATCTGTACCAGAATTTCAGGTGTGCCAACTCCTATTTTATGAATGCAATTTTGACATGTGCATATGTGTAATAAAGTCGCTTTTGATTTGCAAACGTAACATTTTGAAAACATCTAGTTCTGCTAATTTGAATTCTGCAACAGCGTAATAGAGTAACTTTTGCAGTGTCCGGGTTTTTAGTCAAGTTTTAATTACTTGTACTTTTTTATGTAAGGAAGAGTTTCGCTGGTTTGTTGTTTACAAACTAAAGACTCGAATTTTAACAGAAGAGTCGAATATCACAAAGTTTAGATTAATTTATACATGATTCGATACCGATTAAATAATACTAGGGATACAGCCCAAAAAAACCGGCCAAGTGCGTGTCGGACCACGCATAGGAGGGTTTCGTACCTTCAATGGAATAAGAAGCAAACTAATACCAAAAGGTCATATCTGATGCCTATGGAAGAAGTTTTTTGGAAATAACTCAAAAATGGCTAAACCGATAATGTTCAAAATAATTTTCGTAGAAAGTATATGATAAGGCGCATCTCCTCAAATTTTTTCATATTTTTGGAGTTACGGTTCAAAAGTTACAGGGGGGGCTACACAATTTTTCTGACTTTCGAAGCGATTATTTAAAAAAATATTCACTTAATCACAAAATGATCAAAGAAACCTCAATATTATTTTTAAAGACCTATCGATTGATGTGTCACATGTTGATATTTGGTAAAAACAATTCTTTTGAAATTTAGTTACATGTATGGAGCTTAAAATATATTTTTTTCAAATTTAAATACATAACTAAGTAGCGGCATACAGAATACACCTTATGTGTAAAATTTATTCAGATACGTCGTATAGTTTCCGAGTAAAATGGCTGTGACATACGGACGGACAGACAGACAGACAGACATGACGAATCCATAAGGGTTCCGTTTTTTGCCATTTGGCTACGGAACCCTAAAAATGGCCCCACAATTGTACCGTAAGAACGAGTCGTGCGGTGCTTTCTCTGACAGTCTCATTACGGTATAAGACTGGCCGGTTACAAATTTTCACGAGCCATATTTTCTGTAAATCTTGTTGTAGCTCCTTTGTATTGTTGCTCGAAGTGGTTCGACTATAGGCTTAAGTCGACAAAATATGAGTCCGACCTCAGAAGCTGTTCTTCGCCAGTCGCTGATGTGCAAGAAGCTTGCCACGTCGCAAAGCTACAGGACGCTGTCCGGAAACTGCTCACACAGACTTTGCAGCGGGGCACCGACTTCCGAGAAGCTCAGACCGCTTGGCCGGAACAAGGTGGTGATGAAACGCATGGAGGAGCCGCTGCTCGATCCATAATGATATGAGAGTACAATTTAAGTCTTCACTATAACATTTGTACTACATTGTACAATGGTTGCAAAATACAACATATTGGTTGAAAAATGCAACACAGTGGTTGAAAATAAAACAGAGTCGTATCTTAAGAGTGAGAAGTCGAAAGCCTCGATTTTTTTCTTGTCTGTATTTGACCCGCGGTACCTAAAGCATATAATACACGTTTTGTTTAAATTGTAGTGCAATAAAGATGAAATAAATATTAATCTTTATCAACACTACTTCGCGCGTGGATTTTAGCATTTTTAAATCAAGAGTGACTAGTCTATTATCAAATTCAGTGAATATGATTCACTGTTGCAATTCACTGCATTTTACAGGATCTGAAATTTACAAACGAATATTCATTCCCATTTCGAGTGGGCACTCGTCTGATGGGTGCTCACTGGGATGCACTGGAAGGGAAACACTGGATGAACACCGGCAGAAGTAATATACACGGCCCAGTGCACACTGGTTACGTTCTAACTAAGTGGACGTTTGAGCGAGTGGCGTTCAGATTAACGTAAACAAATTAGATCTTGATTACGCATTGCTAACGTTGGACGCTACGCTGTTCGCTCCGTCGAACGCAACACTGGACGCTTGCTACAACCGTTTTGTTAGGTTAAAGAAAATGTTCATCCTGAAGGAACCTACTCTCATTTGCGATTTTGTGATGTTTTTTTTTACACATTTTTTACATGGGGACTGTTTTTAGTATAAAATGGCGTAGGATGGTACTAAGTAGTTTAGTGCGCTCCATTTCTACCTACTGGCCTAATTTACCGACAAGAGAGCACTTTTCCTACAGCTCATAAAGAAAACGAGGACTAAATTAACTTCAGAGTCTCAGAATTATGACGAGCCGCCACTCACTAGCACTTTTTAGTAAGGATATGATAACTTAAAATTTAAAAATGACGCTGATATTTTCATGATCATACACACGAGTGACACGACTGTTGTTGTGTGTTTGGTACGGCTATAACTTCTCATAAACGCGTCATTGGTCACTAAAGCCCTCGGGCGTCCTGGGAGTCAAAAACATTTACCATCTATTTTCTTATCCGTCAGCGCTCCGAGTCCCCGCCACCAGTAGAAGAGTGCCCCACAAAACCTGAGCCGCCGGAGGCCCCCGAGTGGGTGCCCGGTGGCGACGACACCATTGCCACGGAGGCCCCGCCCGCGCCCCGCGACGACGCCCGCAGCCCACTCAAACGGTCAGTACTGTTTTGGACCAAGTCGAGTGCCTCACAGACTGAGCCGCTAGAGGCGCCCAAATGGGTGCCCGGTGGTGACGACTATCGCCACCGAAGCCCCCCCGCGCCCCGTGACGACGCCCGCTCAAATGGTTAGTACCATAGTCGAGCCACCAGTAGGGTACCCCAAGAAGGCTGGAGGCGTCACTGTGGGTTCCCGGCGACAACACTATTGCCAATGAGGCGCGACTACGAATAGTAACGAGAAGTAGTTTAAAATTTTCAAATGCTTACAAAATAAATGATATATTTATTAATTATTTCTTTCCTACTCCTTCATTGAGCTAATTTAAAAATCGTTTATGACGATAGATTCTAAAAGTCACAGTCATAGTTACAGTTTCTTGTTTTCTAATAGTTTTACATAGTATGTGTTAAAGTAGTCTTTCATGATGAATTTATGTCACCTTACAGAAAAAAAAATCCACATAAGTGAATCTTTTTTACTTACGCAATTAAGTTTTCCGTTGTGCAACGGACACCACACTGTCACAATACGGAATACTAAGTTCCAAATAATGTTCCATTAACGTTGCACACAGGCTTCTGAAGACCACTTCGACAAAGAACAGTACGACCGGCACCAAGAAGAAGCCGCGGCCCGTCATCGAGAGTCCTGTACCCGCCATTGAGAACAACGAGTGCGCGTCTGACGGGTGAGACATTATTAGGGAGGGCGAGGTCGCCATGTAATGTAAAATATGAACCCCAAAAACACCTATAGGTGTAATGAGAGTAGTGCCAAGAACGCCTATAAGTTTCTGTAAAAGTAACCTTCATACTTTTAAGTAAGGTACGTACGTATGGCGTTCATAAGATTAAGGGTTGCGTGGTCAAAAATTATTTTTGCTCATTCTTAGTATACACTGCAAACGTAACGTCCACTGCCTGTATTGTATGATTAAGCTTTTGGAGTTTTAGACCCATTTATCAAGGCATGTTAAATTTTAATGTGCCTTAGTTTTTGCTAGATTTTCACCGCTTCATCGTTGTAAAATAGAACTTCGCACTATTGTCATACGTATAGTAATCATTAGCAATAGGGCCCTGTCCCACAACCTGGCCAATTGTTCAGTGTTTAAAGCGTCTTACGTGAAAAAATGTTTATGACGAGTTATTTAAGGGTATATGGAAAAAACATTTTAGTGTTTTTTTTTTAGTAAATGATATTTAAAAATCTAAAGATAAATCTCAATACGTAGAGCTCGCAATGGACCTTTGTTACAGCAGTAAATATTAAAATAAATAAATTTATCGCAAGTATTAATACGTAGAAAACATTTTAGTGTTTTTGTTGTAGTTAATTATATTTAAAATACTTAAGATAAATCTCAATACGTAGAGCTCGCAATGGACCTTTGTTACAGCTGTAAATATTAAAATAAATAAATTTATCGCAAGTATTACGAAAATACGAGTAATATGGTTAAATGAATCATTCCAAACTTTAAAAGCGTGATAACTCAAAATATTCTCTAAACGACATGTTTTTTCCGTGTACTCTTTATACAAAGGCGTTCCAAACTGTGCAAATTTACCCCACACAGTATAATTTATCAATGCACTTAATGTAATTTGGTTTTTTAATGTTTTGCTCCCTTTTAAACACATTCTTTAGCAATTGGCTACTTTCCTAAAAAAATATATTTAGTCCGTCAGTTAGATTATCAAAAAATATTGGACAGGTATTTTTTATTTTGTCAATCAAACAAAAATTGGTGAGGATATAGCCCGTTAAAGTTTCGCGTGACGTCACATTTCAGTACGATCTTTAGTATAATGTGACGTCACGCGGAACTTTAACGGGCTATATCTTCACCAATTTTTGTTTGATTGACAAAAAAAAAATACCTGTCCAATATTTTTTGATAATCTAACTGACGGACTAAATACAATTATATATTTTTTACCCAGGAAAGTACCCAATTGGTTACAATCGGGTTTGCAGTCGAAAGTATTGACGACGGCACCAGCAAAGATATACCTGTCAGTCCTACAAAGTGTCAAATTCTTGCTTTTCTTTGGAGTGTAGTCATAAGCTAAATCCCATAGAACAATAGTGACAGGTACAGTCAGCATCAAAAGTAACTACGCAAACGAAGACGACAAAAGTCATTTTTAAAAGAGAGCGTTTGACGTCTTCTATTGCGTAGTTACTTTTGATGCTGACTGTTCAACATATGCTGGTGGCATCTGGCCAAACCGTTGACAGTTGCCTTCTCCATTATTTTTATTTTCGGCCGAACCACACGCTTCACCGGCTTCTTATGGCGTCTATTTTAATTTTGTTTATTTTTTTTATATCCAGCGAACCCCTAATAGATTTCGACAGTGACCTTTACCACAGCGTGCTTGCAATGCCCGAATCTGCTAAAGAATCTGGTAAGTAGAATTGTTGATGTGTAAATAATTTTAAACAAAAAAGAACGGACTTCACTTAGCCTCCACGTTTCCAAAAGCAAATGCTCGAGCTGTTGTAAAATTACTCAAATCACTATAGGTGTGCCTATAATAGTTGAAGAGTTACCTCGATTTCTCCAGGATCCCTTCATCAGATCCTGACCTGGTTACAATGGGACCAACTGTGAAGTATACTCTTTCAAAAAAAAAAAAAAATTTTTCCAAATCGGTCCAGCCGTATTCGAATAATCGGTGAACATATGACTGATAGCTCAAAAACCCTGTTTTTGGTGATACTGATATGGAATATTTTTATATTGAACGGATTTTATAATACAAACATCTAACCGATGAGTTTTGGCCTCACTGAAAATAGCGTTAAGAATTAGTTTACCTACCCAATTATGTTTACCGATTAATTTTAATGTCGTTGATTTATTAATCATTTAAAACCATTGGAGATTTTTTATATTGTTATTTTTTTATTGAGGTTAAATGCACTACAACAGCACTACTTTGCCTTTTTAATAAACACGTTTGTATCACTATTCTTACAAAAAAAGAGCGTACCTTCATATGTATAAAACACAAAAAAATTACAGCAAGGAAAAGTGGCAAATAATAAAGGTCCTAATACGATCACTTTTGCTGAAGAGATCCTAGCGAATGCTGACTCCAATACAGTTCAATGAGCAACATGAATGTTCAATGCTACCTTAGTGCATTTTTCTTACGTTAAATTTTATTTCACCCCTTTTTATTTCCTCCCCCACCCAAGGCTGGAACTGTAAAACGACCGGCGTCAAATGCCCCTTATGCCACCGGTTCTTTGCGAACCGTTACAACCTGAAGGTCCACATCCGGGACAAGCACGATACGCACGAGGGCACGCTGCAGTGCGAGATCTGCAAAAAGCTGATGCGCAATCCGAGCTGTCTACGCGTGCACATGTACCACCACCGCAAGCAGGCCGCGTACCTCGCGCAACTGGCGCCGCCCGAGAACCAGTGAGTAGCTCACCAGTTACACTGCACCAGCTGTGGCACACCAGTTACAGTCCACTGAGGGCACGCTGCAGTGCGAGATCTGCAAAAAGCTGATGCGCAATCCGAGCTGTCTACGCGTGCACATGTACCACCACCGCAAGCAGGCCGCGTACCTCGCGCAACTGGCGCCGCCCGAGAACCAGTGAGTAGCTCACCAGTTACACTGCACCAGCTGTGGCACACCAGTTACAGTCCACTGAGGGCACGCTGCAGTGCGAGATCTGCAACAAGCGGATGCGCAATCCGAGCTGTCTACGCGTGCACATGTACCACCACTGCAAGCAGGCCGCGTACCTCGCGCAACTGGAGGAGCCCGAGTACCAGTGAGTACCTCACCAGTTACACCGCACCAGTTGTAAAACGCCAGTTGCAACACGCTGGATACAACACTTCAGTTACAGACCACCAGTTAGAATTACGTAACTACTCGTAGTCAGGAAGTACTCGTTCACTTAACGCAGACCGCGAACCAGGAAGTAGATTCTTGCAACCCAACCTGCGTGCTACACATGATAACCGCAGAGTTTTATAAATTATGTTGCGCATGTTGTTTGCATGTCTAAAAGTTACCACTATCTGCACTTTTACGCTCAAACTACTAGGATAAATCGTAATTTTAATACTTACTACCGTTAACACAAGTTCTAATTTCGCTCGCTTTTTGTTCCAGCGTACCGAACGTCAACGACAAGGCCTGGCGAGCTGAGGGACCCTACGGACCCATAGACTACAAGTCCATCAATCCAGACGCGTAAGTAATTATTTTCAATATTCCAACAAATCAACGTATACAGGAAGTTCCTAAAACCAACGTCAAGACTTAAAGGCCTGCTCTGCTAGCATGACTTACATTATCGCGCGTTTCTCCATACTACAGGCGCGACTCGAAGTATGAAATTGCGCGCGTCAACGCATGTTATGCTTAGCCGCTTGATATGACGGCTGACTGGCTATCATATTAATACTAAGCAAATTTGACCCGAACGAAAAAGACTAAGCTTTATCATAAAAATATAGTAATGCCAATATCTCGAAATCCATGCCAATTTTCACTAGGGTCAAATTTGCTTAATGTGACAACCCATAGCCCCCATAGGCATCCAGTATATACAATACTTTAAAGACCATTTTCCCCCTAGGGGTTAAATATATTTTTTTTGTGGAACGTACTACTTTTGAAGAATGTGTTTAAAATGTGATATTCCTATCGCTATAGTTTAAAGTGTGCCTTTAAAGTTTGCTTTCAAATGGATATTATATACATGATGTAACAAGAATAGCGGCGATCCGTTTAAGGTAATAATTGGTATCGTCTCTTGGTTCTACTTGTGAAAAACTACAAAAAATAAATTGGTTTTCTATGGAGGGTTGGCAGGCTGAGATGACCTGTCCCAAAAAAAAAATGTTGTCTGTAAAGTCGGTATAAGGACGATAATTTTGCGTCATAACGTCATAAGAAAACATTGATGAAAAATTGCATACTTTTATTTATGTATTGAATTGACATCGTGACCGTAACGTTACCGTGTAGATCTGTCCACAACGTGACACTTTTTCGTGCATGCTACCGGTGTTCATCGATTTATAAGATTTATAAGTAACCTTCATACCTATAAGTAAGGTTTATATTGGGCTCGCTTGCAACCGGGATCTTGGCGCGTGAGTGGCGTTTTCGTATATGACGTATGGCGTTCAAAAGGTTAAACATATATAAAACTGATGTTCATCAACATTTAACGATTAAATCTCCATCAGATCCTTATGTTTATTGCGAATTACAAACGTATAAATTTGTGCTATGCGGATAACGCTTTAAAGTCCTTTGCTGCTAGCGAATTTGGGATACTTGAACTTTCAATATGCTTTCGATAGGCCTTTTTAGGAACAGGTCCGATTTTCTCACGGTCTTTTCCTTCTGAAAAGCGACTGGTCCTAAATATCAAATGATATTTAGTAAAAAGTTCCCATAAGTCATTGGTACTAACCTGGAGTTTGAATCTGAGACCTCCTGATTGGAATTCGGACGTGTACCGCTAGGCTACCAGCGCTTCTCAAAGAAAGGTCAATTTATAACCATGTCAGAGAGACAGAAAAAAAAATTTTCACTTGGAAAAGAGTAATACCAAACTAGGTAATGTAAGGTGCATGCTTAAATAGCTGTGTAAACCGTAACGTACTAAGGACTGAAAGAGTTAGCATGCGTGGATACACCAAAGAAAGAGAAAGATGAATGAATGATTGCGAGAATGGGATAGACATAGGAAGACACAAAGTGTAATGCACACAATAGAAGAAGAAGACATTATTTATGTGTACGGACCACCATTGACATACATATCTGACAGCACACCCTGTTTTACCAGCCAGTTAACGAAACAGTTCTTTACAAAATATGGGATTGAACATATACCAACAACTCCATACACAGCTCAAAGTAACGGACTGGTTGAACGAGCTAATGCTGTGATAGTATCGACCCTGACTAAATTTGCTTTGAATAATAAAGAAGATTGGGATAAATTACTCCCAAAGGCAATTTTATCAATCAACATTTCAATACAAAAGACCACTGGATATTCTCCTTTTTATTTGCTGCATGGCTACCATCCACGGATAACACCAAATGAAATACACATTGGAACACTAATAGAAGACAGCGACAGGTGCCTTCAATTAGACCTATTGATAGAAGCAAGAATATTGGCATTACAGAAAATTTAAAGCCTACACCTATATAACAAAAAGAAATATGATTTACGAAGGCTGGACCATAATTGTTTATGAATGGTATAAAGCAACAGACACCAAGCTCACGCCGAGATATAAAAGCCCGTTCGAGATAATAAGAAAAGTTGGCTCTGTATGCTACGAAATACGAAATACGAAGACATTAATAAACCAAGCGTCAAGAAAATAGTTCACACTCAATTTTAAATAATCCCCATAACCTTGATGTAATTACAGATATTTCAGCAATTAATCACACCCCTGACAATAACAGCCCTGATGATTAAATTTAAACTTTCGTGAGACATACTATCACTATAAAACAGCAGCAGCAGCACATCGCAGCAGGTGGCAGCGCCGGCGCAAGATCACCCTCAACAAGCGGAGCGAGAGGTGAAGTCAGAGCGGGCGACACGAGTTGCGCGGCGAGCGGGACGCAGGCAAGTCGGCAACGCGTCTGGCAACAGCGCGAGACGGGCCGGTTCGAAATAGGTTGGTCAGGAAGGAGCACAGGATTTACATTATGTTATCAAATTCGATGTTCGGAATTTTAAACTCATAACGTATCAATATATGAGCATGTAAAGTTAAAATTACGTTACTGCCACGGATAAAAAGCTTATCATAGTAAAATCGGTTGTGGTAATGCTAGCCATTGCCTACCGTTTTTGAACACGTTTTAGAGGACTTACAATGCGAGTGTAGATAAAATTGCATTATTTCATGATTAATAATTAAAATCACTTACTGTACGCTCCGTAACTGTACTCAATTCAAACAAAAGAATAAAAAAAAAAAAAAAATTATCACTTGTAACAGTGTGAGACATAAAGCTCTATAAATGGAGTACGCTTCGCCTCATCTTTCCAAACAAAAAATTCTGCCAAAATCTGAGGGGGGCGAGGTAGCACGCATGTGAAGTTTTCAAGTCAAAGGTACATCATTGTCAGTTGTTAATACAGTTTATTTCTAAATGAATTTTTATGGCAGCAACGCTTTATTGACAACCGACAAAGATGTACCTTTGACTTGAAAACACCAAACATATTTGACATATTCTTTTTATACTTCATAACACTAAATGGAGCAATAGATAGTCGACTGTACATACGTTAACATATGGTTCATTATTGGATGCAGTCTTTGGAAATGTCAAACAAAAAAGCCAAGGATCATTTTTGATTGTATTTTCAAACAAAATGTAGAAGACAGCAATCCTTAAGCGCGTGAAATATGGAGAAGTGTCAAACGTCAAATAGTCGTCAAGAAGCTTGATTTTCGATTTAGGTTAAATCTTTTATTACGAAAGTAATGATAAATAAAGTAAAACTGTACTTAGATCTGGAATGGTATTTCATCTTTTTGTGAACTAGACGAAATATAACATTTTTTTACATCCAAAAACAGGGGGCATTTTCACGGAGCTTGTGATCCATTGACAGCGATGACGAAAATGCGTGACATCGATTATTGAAATAGTTTTTATAGATGTACTAGATTTTCCGCCAATACTTTTGACAGAGGGGAAATGATACTCAGGGCCTCTCCTGGTTTAGAACTCTCTGGTGTGAGATTATAAAATACGAGATAATAAAAAGTTAAAAGTATATATATATATATATATACCTATATTAATAATAATAAATAATAGAAAAAAGGTATACAAAAAGTCCACTAAAAACTATAAAGTTTGCCTCAATGTAAAATTAAGTTGATTCGTCACAGATTTGTTAGTTGAGGGCAAATTCACTACCTATTACTGTATAAAACTTACCACATACCATACATACCAAAATAATATTAACACACCATTAGTTTCTAGCATAAACAATAATTAGTTTTAGACATAAATTATAGAAACATACTTTCATTGTCAATTAGCAAATGCATCATTATATGTGTAATAGATATGGTAGATATTAAACAAACATTTTTAATATTTTTTTCTACATATAAACATTAAATACATTTTTTTTTAATGAGTCATATAAAGTTGCAGTTGCTAAAATAGGAGATATATACTTAACCATATAACTACATGAAACTAATCATAAACAAAACAACAGTTTCAAATCATAGATTTATTACTTAAAATGCAATTTCAGTCACAGACTGTGTCATTGTGTAATTGTTAAAGTAGCACCATTATGGCAGGTTTTTGAAAGTAATAATGTAAACAACTTAACTTCATAATAAATGGTTCCTTATACATTTAGTACCATATTATAGATACTAAGAGCATTTAAGGTGTGAAATATACATATGCAAAAAGTGTCTAGTTGCATTTAACGGCCTCCTAGCTCAGTCGGTAGTGACCCTACCTACGATGCAGGAGGTCCCGGGTTCGAATCCTGGTCAGGGCATTTGTTTGTGTGTTTATCACAGATATTAGTTCCTGAGTTATGGATGTTTCTATATATTTAAGTATTTATCCATATTTATCTATTATATATATCGTCGTCTAGGACCCATAACAAATGCCTTATTGAGCTTACTGTGGGCCTAAGTCGATTTGTGTAAGATTGTCCTATAATATTTATTTATTATTTATTAAAAAATATATTTCAGAGGGCATGTAAGGTGCATGCTTAAATATCTGTGTAAACCGTAACGTACTAAGGACTGAAAGAGTTAGCATGCGTGGATACACCAAAGAAAGAGAGAGATGAATGAATGATTGCGAGAATGGGATAGACATAGGATTATGTTAGAGTTAAAGTGAGATAAATAAAAGTATTATGGCCGACAACGTTGTTTCAATCTTACAGTAATAACTGCCGAAGTTGTGTAATTTACAGAGGGCAGGGCCTATATTTTAACATGAGAACAAAAAACATGCATGCATGTTATGTATTGTGTACTATTGCGGAAACAAAAACAGTAGGCGACAAACTATAAATTGCTTTATTCGTAATTTGGCACTACTTTCCCTCAACAGAAACTTCTAGCTATGATATAATCGAATTAATTACAAAATTCCCCATAATACTGCATCAAACCCAGAACTCTAAAATTAGTTTTCTTCAAGTTATTTGCATTCCTCCACCACTTTATAGCTGCCAGATGTCCGGATCTAGAAATAAGCATAGTATATCAAACTCACTTGAGGGGTTTCATTGTTCTCATTATTGTGTCATATCTGACGTGGCTAGCTCTCCGTCTATTATGGAACACATTGGACGGACCACACGTGTAAGTTCTATAACTTATAGGCCTTAGAAAGAGCAGACTAATTATAAAAAAAGCTAATATTTGCCTTCCGCTTTTGCGAATTTTGATTTCCAATTTTTATTTACCTTTGCATTACTCAATTTAAAAACAGAATTGAAATGTTTATAAGGATTTTCTGATAAATATACTTGTAGGAACTACTGCTTGCGTTACAAGTCAATAGATTTGATGTATTTTTTAAATACTAAGCGAATTTAATTGCTGAGCGAATGTGTTTAATAACAGCAATGCTTAGGTATGTGCTTTAAATAATAATTATAACTCGTCTATGAACATTAGTTATAATCATTAGACAAGTATTTATTTTTGGTCAGTAAGATACTAAATAAATAATGAAGATTTAACATGTTCAAGTTCTGCGTGAAGACACGGAGCACTACATTTTTTACTTATTAATTATTTCTTGACACAAAATTTAAAAAATGTGTTCCTTTATCATACATGCTCGTGATTACACATCTACGCGATAAACAAAAAAATTAAATATATAACCACTGCACTTTCAGGTTCCAATTACAAATTCCAATGCCCGCCGCCGAAGCACCGTCCAAACCGGAACCGGACGCGGAAACCGCATGATGCCGGTGGGACGAGCTGTCCACGCCCGACCAGCTATACCGCGTGTTCACGCAGCAGTCCCGGTGGGTGCGGAGCGTCTTCACCATCAGATGTTAATAACAATGGGGCGGCGCCCCCTTTTGGGACAAACACGCGGGAACGGTTGGGAACCACTGGATTATACTTTAGACGGGTCGCACTAGTTCACACATCAAGGGTTAAGGTTTTGTATAGGAATGGGGCGACGCCCCTAGCGAAGTACGACGTGAAAATAGCAAATCTTTTGGTGATAAATGGGTAACGTGCAGCTATGTGGAAACTCTGTTCAATGGCCGCTAAATAATTGTAGTTAACAAGATACTTAATATCCTTGATGTGTGGAAATTGTAAGGCACATTCCGTATTTATATGATCAATAATTCTCAATTTATTTTCTTATGAGGTGAAATTATTATTTATACGTTTTTTATACATTCCAAAAAAAACAGATTTATCGAAAACAAACATTCCCTAGCCATTATATACTCAGCTTTATGAAAGATTACGTAGTACATCAATTATAACGTAGCATTTAATCTTAGATTATTATAATTTAAAATATGTTCGTGTTTCGAGATCCGGTAGATTATATTAAACAAAAACCGTTGTAATAACACCACTCAACTTCCAAAGACTGACGCATCCGTGAACAAAGTCGTGGATAAAATTCTAAAAACATATCTATTTCGGTACTGCTTATTTTGTCATATTTATATATAAATTAGACACTGGTATTGCTGATTTGGGTAGGTTTAGGGAACTCATAATGAATATTAGGGGTTATTCACTAATTACGTCACACTAACGTCATGATTTCTGACCGCACCCCCTCCTTGTTACACGTGGTCACATTTGAATACACTACCCTCTGGTATGACGCCAAATATTTGGTCATTTGATTTTAAATTTAAAACAAACGATAATACATATTTGTTTTATTACTAAAAGGATAATGAATATAAAAAAATAAATTGAATTGAATTAAATTGCTTTGAATGAGATCAAAATTTGCTAATTAATTATCTAGATTATTATCCCGACAGCACGTCATCTCCATCCATCTCAAAAATTAAATTGGAATACCGTCAAAACGTGGCAACTTTACCTTTTGTGAGCAGCTTTACTATAGTTTATCTTAAGTGACAAAATATGATATTCCTAAATTTAAATAACTCATAGAAACCTCCTGATAAAAAAGTTTGCTTTTATAAACTATAACAGGCAACAGTTTTTTATTGGACACCGGTAACATTCACAGATATGACAATATGGTCGCAAATTTTGGGCCACTTCCCCTTTCACAAATTGTCATACTTTGTTGAATCTCTCCCGCCCATTTAACGTCTGACGTAATTAATGGATGACCACCTTTACAAAACAAAACTCATAGTAATTACTCCGCTGTAGGTATTTTATATCGAAAAAGCGCAGGGTGTTCATTAGTACTTTTTTTATCATAATAGTTTTTATAGTTTCGTAGTTTCTACATATGCATCGAAAATACTAAAAATAATAATAAATTAAATAAGAAAATGCTAAAAAGCTTTAGTTTGACAAAGAGAATCTAGTGATAGAGGCCCAGAAATAATCCTCCTCCAAGTTTTACATGGCACCGTCACGGTAAATGGTTTCATTCATACATAAAAAAGTATAGATAAGCACACAGATAAGCTAGTTTTATATTTTGTTTAAAAAGTTCAATATTTCCTTTGCTTATGCTCATGGCACTTATTATTGCATGTTAGTTATATTTTTGTGGTCATCTATTATTGGCTTTTTCTTTGTTATTTAAGTTTTGTATTATTTGTTGTATTGCTGTTGATGCCCCAAATAAAAAAAAAATAAAAAAAAATAGCCTATGGTCGATTTATGAATGAAAACCATAGTTTTACCGTGCCGTGGCACGTCACGATAAAGTATAAAAGCGACCATTAACTTATGGCAACCAAAGGTACTGCATAATATATTAGGTCTTAAGGCGCAATCCGGATAACTGTTAAACAAGGAAGGACGATTATTTATAGACCTGCGCCTCTGTTGGTTAATTCTCTTCGATTTTGTTAGATCAGATCAATAGGGTTGTTTCCAATTTTTGAAACGCAAGTATAACGTTCTGTATTGACCAAACATTGCCCTAGAGAATTCATGTTTTGCCTCGAAAGAGGCTTTAAATATGGGAAAATTACAAAAATTGTGTAGACAGACAGATGTGACATTGAGAAAACGTGTGACGTCACAACTCACGCTTTGACGCATAACTGCGTATACACGCATTACATACGTAACACACACATGGAAGATTTGAATTGTCAACTGCAATTGAATAAGTGCGTTTTGTTATAACCAGATACTGATGAAAATATCCTAGCACCGTTTCTTTTAAATCACGATATCATAAATCAGATTGCCTAGAACTATTTTATTCTTGTTAATCTTGGTTAGTCTAGTACAAGTAAATAAAAAAAACATCGTTTTCTGCATGAAGTTAAACATCAGAGTACTCCTATCCTGTGGAAAGCTATTGGGTTAAGTCATTGTCTTAGTTGTCAAAAGTGTCTAACCGTGTGTTGTGACGTCATCAAAATCTTCAATGGCGTTCCGGCTTGGGGCACGTGACGCTTGTCAAAAGATATTTTAAATTTGCAATATTAAAAAATATGCTCATTAAAGGTCCACTAAAGGTAGTCCAATAGTAGTTTATGTAACTGTTACGTAATAAGGGTCCTTAAAACATGAGTGTGGTTTTATGAAACGAGCCGCAGGTGAGTTTCATAATAAGATCACACGAGTGTTTTAAGGCCTAATTACGTACAGTTGCATACACTGCTTTATCTACACTCATATTATTTATTCTAAATGCCGTATTCGGAAACCATAGAATGGCCGCCATTGCACCGCCACCGTGGCCAACTCTCGTGTGCCGGCGGTCGCGCGGGCGCGTGTCGGGCTGTCGGCGGATCCCCGGGAGGGTGCAGGTGTACATTATGTTATCAAAACTCATAGCACATCAATAATTGAGCATGAAAAGTTAAAATTACGTTACTGCCACAAATAAAAAGCTTATCATAGTAAAATCGGTCGTGGTAATGCTAGCCATTGCCTACCGTTTTCGAACACGTTTTAGAGAACTTACAATATGAGTGTAGATAAAACAATTAGGGTTTCTGCGATTGAGATTTTCACTAGATGGCAGCACCGTGACGACAGGTCTTTTTGGCAGTAGCTGTCAAAATCCACCAATCAAAAAATATATGGTTAAACATGATTGGTGGATTGTGACAGCTAGACCTCTCGCCACGGTGCTGCCATCTAGTGAAAAACTCGATCGCGGAAACCCTCATTAAATGCGCTACAATTCAACCCTAACTTTTGTAGGTGGAAACAACCCTATTGTAACGTCGTAACAAATTGACTATATGACTGGTCCGTTGCAATCGTTAATGTTAAAAATCGGTTCATTTTAGACTGTAACTATACCAACACCAATGGTCTCGAAGGCAGTTCTTTGACTACTAATCCGGTTGATATTTAACTTCCTAGTCTAAAACGTTATTGTTAAGTTAACACCCTGCGCGTAGCCACAACGAATTAGTAACTTGATTAGCTTCGGTAATTGCGGCTGATTAAAGTGGTACCCTTTACTCAATCTGATTACCTTTTAACCTAAACATCTATATAAAATATCAATTATAAAATAAATAAATAAAATGCTAATTTTTATAGTCTATTCCATATGGACATTTTGATCGCCCTTAAAATAACGTTAATTACGTTCATAAATAAAGTTTAAAATTGTGCTTGTAAATTTTACACAGGGCGTAAAGGTAGGACGGACATATACGCACCGCAGCTTCGACGCCAACGACGTATATATCCGTCACACGTTTCACACCTGATTGGCTGAAAAGAGTGTGGTTTTTGCGTTTACATTCTTTAAACATCCATATGGAATGAATTATGTACCTATAAATACTCTCAATTTATTGATTAATGTAGGGTCGAATGAAAGATTCTCGGGTGCAGAGTAATTACAGAAACTCGTATGGTGCTGCATATTTTTATATTTTTCTATAAGAAAGGGTCACGTATTTTTTTAAGTACAAGTTTTTTTATGACGTTAGGCAGCTAGGTTGAATTAGATTAGAAAGTTGCCATTTATTGAGATGTACAAACTTAATTCCCGATGAAAACATTGAACAAAAACACATTTAACCTAACAGTACAAATAACGATATGTGTATATTATTCATTTATGAAAAATATGCTTTACTTAGTGTTTAAGTTATATTAGGTATTTGATTTTGTTACTTTTTAAATACGAGATGTACACATTTTCTATATATTTTACAAGATCATTTAATTCTTAAGTGTCAATACCTCAATTACTGCTGAGTTCATTTGGTTTAGTACAAAAATTCATACTGCTGTAGTTGGCGGCACCGCCGCCGTATACGATGTACATAGCAATGTGGGGAAAAGCAAGGGTTCATTGTGAAATTATACGAGATTCGTTCGCTCTCGTTTTCAATGTTGGCATATATATAGTATTAACATCAAGTAAGTTTTAAGAAATATAATCTAGTAAAGCTTTAATGTTAGATTCCCATCGTATGGTCTATAGTTTAGTTTAATTAACGTGAATAGGTTAGGCGGGCGAGTTCGTGACGGACAAAGAGATTTAATATAAACAATTAAAGCTCGATTGTCGGCCATCTTGTTTATACAGATATACGTTATCACGGATTTGTATAATTATGTAAAATTATTTAAAAATAATTAAATGAATAACATTTCTTCATACTTGTAATGCGTAATACATATTAGTAATGAACTAAAGTCTACAGAATTTTAGTCTATCGGGTATGGATTCGACATACTTGGATATATTAAGACGATGCCATACGCGCGTTAAACTAAAAAAATTGGTTATTATTTTAAAATTTGAGGCCGGCAGTCGACCGTTAATTTACGTACAAATTATTCAATAGCCGTATCTTTTACGTTTAGGTGTTTTATTTAACAATTCAATATAAATTGTATTTTATAATTAATAAGCCATGTAAAACATGGCATTAATGTGTATGTCTATCTTCAATGTGTTTTTTTATTCATTACAACCACAAAAATGAACAATATGTACTGATTTTCTGATTATACTCCTACTGTAAAGTACTTACTTATCTAATTCTCTACGATTTTCTTCAACTATTAAAATGTACTCATATATCCAACAAGTACTCGTCACAAAAAAAAAACTACGGCACAAATCTGTCATGTGACACTGATTACATATTTATATTGAATTGTTTTAAATACATAGAAGTAATCGATATAATTTTAGTGTAAGCTTGTCTCCACCATAAAAAGACTTGCCTCAAGGCGTTAATGTATAGATGGTCGTATTGAGTTATGTTCACAAACGTAGCAGTTAGCATATACCACTAGTATCAGCTCTGTGAGAGCCGCATCATTATTAAGTCATAAATGTTTTTTCTACAGATACTAAAATAACACCTCGATCTACCTGAATCTAGCCCATTATAAAAAAGAACAAGATTTAGGATGTCTAATTTTCCACCTAATCTGCACATCCAAATTGTTATTTTAGCGCTAAACCAAAAAGGTAGAATGGGTAGAAGTCGTGTAATCGAACTGTCATTTTAGTACATGTAAAAAATACATTTTATTGGCCCAATAGATCACGTAGGTTGTAAATCTCAATTATTTTGTCCACTTGAAATGTTTGTAGGCAGTGGAACAGGACGCGCGCTATACGCACAATTGAGTTTCACAATACAAGTCCACAAATGTCACCATAGTTTAAGTCAGAGTTCGGTTAAGTTTATGTATATTTTGGACAGCGATAAAGTTTAAAAACGTCCGTATTCAGTTAAAGGTTTGGGTATTTCTAACCGTATTTATAAGGGGTTATTGAAACTAACATTAAAAAAACTTAAGATGTATTCTTTCCGTCAAGTTGACGACAGTCAGCTTTAGTCATAGTGAAAAGATTTAAGTCGTCTACGTAGAAACATGGCTTCGAGTCCAATGGAATATATTTGATGGTTCTACTTAGAAGACTACTCATTTCACTATTAATTAGTTAAGCGTGCATAATCAACCTGATATAGTTAAGATATTTATAGATAAAATAAGTAGTCACCGACATTCCATTTTGGTAGCTGTGTAGTTATTAACAAGTTTATTTACCAAATTGTTTTATACCAATGCTCGTACCTTTAGCGGTTATTAAGTGGGCGCCAGGGTCCCGACATGAGAATGCCTGCCTGCTAGTTTTTTAACCGTTTGACCACCAAACAGGAAGATACCTTATAAACAAAGTTAATTGTATACAATGCCTTAGCGTCTTTAGGCTCTTTTACTTCAAAAACTTCAAACAATACTCTTAAAATGTTATATCGATTTTACTATGCAACTAGTAAGGAATGCCTTTCCGGTCACATTTCAAAATACTGTAATGGTTCCATCATATTAACCATTTGGCCGCCATACGTCAAAAATTGAACTTTCAATTTTGAACTCTGTCATTAATTTATAAAGGTGTCATTCACGATGTTCTATAAAATTTAGTAAATCTCTAAGAACATCCTTTAGCAATCATCCTATGGAATACTATACGTCAACGTTTATAAAGTATACGTCAGTCATATTATTGAAGGTTATAATATAATGCAGGAGTAAAAAAAGGTTAATTGAAAGAGATATAAGACGTTTGACCTTTAAAGGGTGTGTATATTCACAGCTGTTGTGAAACAATTGAAATATAATGAAATAATGCTGTAGTTATTTACAAAATAATGTCTATAAACAAGTGTAATGTATAAACAATTATAAAATGGTGTCAAACAGGTTAAAAAACATTGCAAACAATACTCATATTGTGGCCAAACAGACGGGACAGCCCTGATGAGTGATTTTTATATATATATTTTGGATCCAGGGCCGATCTCGTCCAAAACACGTGTTGTATTTTAAACATTCCATATTATAAGTAATGTGCTCAAGTACGAAATATAATGTAAGTTTAAATAATCTGAATTAATCCATGACAATTATAGGATATTTAAGTAGTAGATTGTAGTTGCGTCCCTGTCTCATTTCTTGTTCTTCATTATCTTATGCTGGACAAAACCGATAGAACCAAATAGAATATACTTTGAGCAGCTAGACTCACTTTAATATTTAAGACATACATAAAATAATCGCACAAACAATAACACTTTTGACTTGTCGTTTTTGTATCACACCGAATTAGGTAAAGTTCAGATCCTTGTAGATTATGAAATATTGTCTGAAATTTGGTTTTGTCTAGCATACCTTACGTTAGACCGGGCTCTCTATCAACGCCATATATTTATATTACTACGTATAAGTGTATATCTCGACGTGTCTTCTTATGTAAGTATATGCTTTTAAATATATATAAGTATGTTTATCGAATGAAATTTGAACATTTAAATTTTGTAACTGGCCAGTATTGAACATGTATTGAGGCGCAGTAAAGAGATAGAATCTCAACGTAACTAAAGGCTGGTATACATTGTGACTAAAGTTGTGATACAGTTCAGAATGTTGTGATTAAAGAAGTAGGTTTTGAACGTTTTAGGAGTATACAGAACGCGTTATTCGCAACCGTTATTTAGCGTTAACCTTTATAACCTACAAAAGGCTAAAAAGGAAAGATGGCGGCTAAAATGTGAAAGGTTAAAAGTACGAATTATATTAATAACTTTGACAGGGTGTTAAGCATTTAATCTTCGAATAGGGAAACGGTTGTGATCTAAGGTATGGCACAAAAGAATATGCTTTTAAAAAAATTATCCTGATAAATTAAAACAAATAAATGAGGGACCACTGAGAGTTGGTCTAAAAAAGCTTATTTTTATCAGTGCAAATGATTACTAATAATTTAAAGTGGAGTAAAACGAACGGGATTTGAAAAGGAAAATTGTACTGTTTCTAGAAGTTGCACTGATGGTTTTGGACATAATATAACACAATCAAGTTTCATTCGAGGTTTTGCATATATGTATTTGTCACTAGATTGGTATTTGATGTTGTAAAGTACATCGATGTTTTTTGACCACGAATGCTCTCTAACTTTTAAGGATGTCTAGCGCGTATTTTTGATATAACCATAATTGTTACCCGACCAAAATAATGCTACATTAATAAAACCCAAAATTAAATTAAAAACTGACACTTAGAAAGTGACCAAATCCTCCAGTGCCCGAGGCTGGGCTCGATTCGAACGACGTCTTCAGCTTACGCGCCTAACATTATTATCTCACTGGTTACGTGGAAACCATGGCCACATCTCAAGCACATTCAATCGTTGAAAGTCAAATATGTTTATATCAAATATACACTATTTTCATCGATCAAGTACTCGAACTCGCTTATTCATAGACGTGTTCAAGCCTCATTATGTTTTGTCTGTTTCTTACAAACACAACAGTCAGTGACAGACAAGGACAAACGATTATTCAGTTAAATGGTTTTTGGAACGCGGTCATGAATTAGCGGGTAAATTATTACATAACTTAAGAAAATATGGGTAAAATAATGTAATCAAACTTTACTACCTTGATTGCTTGAATCACGCCCTTTTAAAGAACAACCATGTTTTTATTGTCAGCTTATACACATTAACTTGTTATTTATATTCAATTGTGGTAAACATAGTAATTAATTACTTAGATTTCGAAGAGAAAACGAATTATATTAATAATAATTTGTCATTTGTTAAATTTATTTTTTTGCATTCAAACGCAACCATATTTGTTTACATTATTTCACTTTTCTATTGACGTTGAATATAATGCTCTCTTCAACACTAGTTATATTGTAACGGACTATTGTCTACTGTCAACGATATCGTTATATTAAGAATACTCGTTTTGAACGATTTTGTGGGACAGGAACAAGCTTGAGTTCGAATAATACACTTTTACAAGGTTCTATCGTGTTTATTAAGAATCCGGTAACGATTTGAAAACGAAAATCGCTAATAATTAAATAACGCATATTAATTACATTTGTAAGATAGTTTGAAGTCTTGTTATTGCAAAAAAAAAAAAACATTTAGTGCCTGAAAACTCATTGATTCAACCCGTCGCTTAATTTTTTTTTATGCTCTTTAATATGTTTTATATTATCTGTAAAACATAGTTTAATACATTCCCAAAAATATCACCTACTCTTTGGCAATTTTTCTTATAATTGCTCTATCTAAACATAAAAATATATTCTTCCTTATAAATATATAGGTATGTAAATGAAAAAGTAACGGTTCCACGGTTCCACAAACACAAAATATATTACGTAGGGTAAATCGCCGGTAACTGGCTACATCATACTAATAATGAACTCTGTTCACGTATAAACAGAATTCATTTTAGTATAAGGTTTTAATAACTGGCCACCCTTCAATAACTGGCCAAGTTATACTAGAATGAATTCTGTTGGTAGGTGAAAAGAGTTAATTTTTTCACCCTACTAGTTTAACATAATTTTAATCAATAAAAGTCTTACTTTTTTCAGCTTTTCCAGCAAAAATCGCGAAACAGCTGTTAGATTACGCTAAATTGTTTATAAATGAAACATAGTGTTCCACTTATGCAGTTTAAAAAGAAAAGTACTTTCAAAATATGTATAAAAATTAATATAAGTTTTGTTAGTTACTGCAAAATGGTAAAAAAAAACGTTATCGGAATCTTAATACAAACAAAAGCAATAAGCACAGATTAATAATAATAATGTTTCAATAGCAAAGATCCCGAAGAATTTAGAGCCTCCTACTTCGAAATCTTGAAGTCGGTTGAAATCACTTTCCGATATTTAATTTATTGCATTTTTTCTCAGCAAATCTTGCAAAAGCATGTATCTAGCTTGTTCTCTGTAAAATCAAATTCTCAATTATATTTGTCATATTAGTATTTACCCATGAATGTCTATTTATATCTTTAAGAAGAACCACTGTCGTGTTGGTGTCTGTAATCAATAATAATCATCAAGTGAGTGTTTTTTATTCATTTTAAGTAGATTTTGTTACATAGTGGGTGTAAATGTTTCTGTACATGATTTGATGACGTATTCACTATTCAGTTTTGTAAGTTATTAAATGAATTCGTATTTTGGCAAGTTTTAGATTTTCTGAACATTTAAGTATTAAACAAAGTCTGAGCTTTTAAAAGAAATAATTGCATAATAACAATAATTGTATTTAAGAAACGTTCTTCATCAATTTTATATAAACTTTTTGCAGATACATTGTGGCCGTACTGTAAATTCAAACAATATATCCGTAGAAACGCATACGTTTTGTGTCAAAATCTAGGAGCGATCGTTGATTACAATTACGTTTGGGTCACGTGATTAACACCAATTTAAACCTAATTAATGGCGAAAGTGCAAGATGATTAAGTTACGTTCACATACATGTTTAACCTGACCACAAGGTTCCATTCAATTTTAGGTTAAATTATTCTCAATGAATCTCTATCCCACTTACTTTGTGTAATTTTTTTATGTCTTTTATGTATATATGTGTCTTATGTCTAGTAGGAACTCAGTCTTGTATACTCAATCGTTTTTTTATATTTTTATATGTTAGTCTTAACTTAATAAATTATAATTTTGTAAGAAGTGGTTTGATTCTAATTATAAATATCCTTTATTTTTTCAGTTAAGGTTTATATTTGCGAGCTTGTATGTACCAATCGTTTTGGCGCGTGCGTTATTTTGTAGATATGACATAGCAGTCAAAAGGTTAAAGAAATAGTTTTGGGAACTAATATTTGTACAGCAAAATCGTCTACTTGCTCAACAAACGAAGACGACTAACTGCTTGAAAGGGTAAATAATCCGTGAATAGCCGAATTTTGGTGTAGTTGTAGGTAAAGGTGTACTTGTATAGATGTAGGTAAAGTTTTGTTATGTATGATTTTGTGCTTACTGTCGTCTACAGTTTTATATGCAATGCGATAGTTTCTTTGTTTATGGGTGAAAAGCTGCCTAATAGCACTAGCTTTTTACCTTTAATTGTATGGGTGGAATCTTGCTCGCATGTTATATATAGTTCATAACATGGTATGTAACTAGGTTTTGCCCATGTCCCTCTCTTTTTTTACACTTGATGTAATTATGTTGCTAATAACAAGTATAATGATGTCCTAATTAAACTTTAACTCATATATTAAACCAAGGATGATTAAGACATGGATGGACAATGCTTATACAAAATCGCGTTCCTCGAACCTTCAGGCTATACGTCTGTTTTCGGTACTAAGTGCCACAGCGCCATCTGTTGAGTCTGGAGTCGAGTTATTCTGTCAGCGTTAATCGCCGAACAAAATATTAGAAACTATAGTCTGGCAAACCATTTGTCAGTAGAAACGCGCGGCAAATTCAAAATACGTACATGTGGCAACCCTTTGTGATGAGACACCGTATTTCATGACGAACATTTCAATTCACTTTGAATTTGTTTCTAGTGCATTTCACTCATGGCTAGTTTTTATTATTTATTAAAGCCCGCCAGCTTGAACATGTCATGCTCGCTTAAAAGGCTCTGCTTATGGTGGCGTCGTTGATCGGGTCGCCACTTTCCCGAAGAAAGGTTGAGGGAGGCGATGGCTGAGATATGCGTCATACTCGTGAACGGGTGCTGTTTGTGGAGACCGGTCTGTTTAGGCTAACTGGGGCAACACATTTACGTAACTTTTTATTAATCATATTTAATTTTAGTTTAATTGGCTTTAGACACAACATTCGGTGCTTGATTATCCATATTTTTTTATTATATAGAATATATAGATCAAGACACTTGGAGACCTTATACATCTCTAAGTATAATTTAGAAATAGTATGTTTATTGTATACTAGAATCACTTAAGTACTTTTTTTTATATTATTTAAATTCAAAGTTTGTTTCTAACTGTTGATGATGGATTATTATAATTTGGAAATTTATGTAGAAGACACAGTTCAGGTAAGAAAGTATATCAAACTTGTATGTAATTTATTTTCAATAGTCAGATTTGGACTCATCTTTTTTCTTTGGTATTTTTCTTAAACTATAACCTATTGTTGGTTAATCTAACCTTGGTTTGATATGTTTTCTTATAGAACAACGCACTTATATGTATTGTTTAGTTTTGATGTACTGTTGTTTTGAAAAAATAAGTCCCGCCGAGTTTCTTGCCGGACATAATTCTTCTCGGGTCAGAGGTGTAGGGTTAGAACCGGTGTAGTTTGATTTTTTTTCTCTCTCTTTTACTTTGACGTGTAAAAGTGCCCTTGTGGCCTACTTACTGAATAAATGTTTGAGTTTTGAGTTTGAGTTTTGACTCCCTCATCTTAAGCGCGAGTGAGATAGAACTCCTGCAACGTTCCCAATTAAATTTAAATTCATTTTTAAGGCATATGTCAATTGCCTCAACCAGATTATCTGTTGCAGTTGATGACAGATCAGACGAAATATATCCGTCTCCTTTATACACACCGTAAATGTCGCCTAATGAAAGGGGCGGAAATACCAACTAAAATTAAAAACATAATTAACATAAAATTTGATGATCATTGCTGCTTTTTTCACTGATTCTTAGTGTTGTCATACTTTTGTTCGCTGTACATTTCTACTGCGTTCGTTGGCTGGCCAGACTATAGAATTTATTTATTTAATCTTAATTGCACAAAATAAGATGGTACAAATGGCGGACTTAATGCCATAAGGCATTCTCTACCAGTCAACCAATGGGCTTCACAGAAAGGTTAAGTAGGAATTTAGTGTTTGTGGTGACCGATAGATGACGCTAGTGCTTTAGCCTGAAATAAGGGAACGTGATTTTGTATAGGCATTGTCAATCCATGTCTTAATCATCCTTGTATTAAACATACATTTATGTAGAGCTGTTTATCCTTTAATACAGGTTAACCTTTACATATAGGAAAAACGTCTTATAATTTAATTTTTCGAAACTTGTATGTTTTTCATGAAAATAACCATTATCTTATCTTATCTCGCTGCTTAAAAACTCACATAAGTATTATAATTGATATTGTCCTTAAGTTCACCAACATCAGACAAATCAATTTTTGAATAATTGTCCTTAACAAGATATAAAAAATACATTGTGTGGTTTTATGAAACCACGATGCAAGTGAAACTTGGCTGTGGCGCTTAGAAATTGGTGCCCAATTGGTTTGTAGCAATCCAGGCATTGAAACGTAAACGGCCTTGATTTAGCCATAATTTCATTGAAATTCTTTTTTGAGCTAAAATGCTTATTAGTGCTCTCCCTTATGGGTGAGGGCCTAAGTGATAGTTCCGTGCTGGATACCCTTACCAACTTGTAGTATGTTGTTGGGAACGACACTAGGACTCCGAAACTGTCGAGAGACGGGGACGTAGGTGAATGTCTCCCGAGTAATGACGTCATCAAAATGGCTACCGCTTCGTTGAGAAAAGTGCAAATTTCATCCTAACTGCACTGCACCACTAAACCTACACGTCTCACTCGCACTTGTTACAAAATTGACATTTTGATTGTCTGATGACGTCATTACCTCCTTAGTCAAAACGAGACGCAGCTCGCTCTATTACGCTCTCTTTCGGACAAGGATGATTAAGACATGGATTGACAATGCCTATACAAAATCGCGTTCCCTTATTTCAGGCTAAAGCACTAGCGTCATCTATCGTTCACCACAAACACTAAATTCCTACTTAACCTTTCTGTTAAGCCCATTGGTTGACTGGTAGAGAATGCCTTATGACATTAAGTCCGCCATTTGTACCATCTTATTTTGTGCAATTAAGATTAAATAAATAAATTCTATAGTCTGGCCAGCCAACGAACGCAGTAGCAATGTACAGCGAACAAAAGTATGACAACACTAAGAATCAGTGAAAAAAGCAGCAATGATCATCAAATTTTATGTTAATTATGTTTTTAATTTTAGTTGGTATTTCCGCCCCTTTCTACTATTTTGTTCGGCGATTACCGCTGACAGAATAACTCGACTCCAGACTCAACAGATGACGCTGTGGCACCCAGTACCGAAAACAGACGTATAGCCTGAAGGTTCGAGGAACGCGATTTTGTATAGGCATTGTCCGGCCTCCTAGCCTAGTCGGTAGTGACCCTGCCTATGAAGCAGGAGGTCCCGGGTTCGAATCCTGGTCAGGGCATTTATTTGTGTGTTTATGACGGATATTTGTTCCTGAGTTGTGGATGTTTTCTATGTATTTAAGTATCTATATCCATACTAATATTATAAATGGGAAAGTGTATGTGTGTGTTTGTTTGTTTGTCCGTCTTTCACGGCAAAGCGGGGCGACGAATTGACGTGATTTTTTAAGTGGAGATAGTTGAAGGGATGGAGCGTGACATAGGCTACTTTTTGTCTCTTTCTAACCCCCCTACTTCCCTAAAATGGGGGGTGGAAGTTTGTATGGTTTGTTACCCCGAATTTAACGCGAGCGAAGCCGCGGGCAAAAGCTAGTATTATATATATCGTCGCCTAGTACCCACAACACAAGCCTTATTGAGCTTACTGTGGGGCTAGGTTGATTTGTGTAAGATTGTCCGATAATATTTATTTATTTATTGTCCATCCATGTCTTAATCATCCTTGCTTGCGGCCTTACTTTGTGGCCGAAGACTCCGAAGAGTATACTCCAGTTTAGAATAATAACTTCATGGACTTATGATCTATATCGAACAGTTTTTTCTAGTCTCCTATAAACGACAGTTTTGCTCGGTAATAAGGTTTAACTTAGGTTAGGGAAATAGAGTTAAAGTTTTTGCCGGTTCTCTACTGGTCCGTGTTCCGCTCCAAGACGCCAACCGACTAAATTATGTAAGCTGGTTACGGTATGTTATCATCATTATCATCAGCCATCTTGAAACGTGTTTTAAAATTAGTTGCGTTGCGTGTAATGCGACATGCAAAAGACAGACGAAAAAAATTTAGGCGATGTAATGAGTTTTAAAAAGAATAATTTTGTAAATTATTGAAAAAAAAATGCCGGTAAAGAAAATATGTATTTTAGTCACGAATTATACTGATGGCGTATGGTGAAGGGCGCGGCGCAGGCATACGCTGATTCATTTCTTTACGACGGCACGAACTTCGCTGCTATAAGCGAATTCGCACGTCATTCCAAAAATTCTACGTTATGGTATGATGAAGGGTTTGGCCTGAGGGGGGTCGATACCACTCATTATATATAGACCATCCATTGACCATAGGCATGCATAAAGAAGTAAATACATCATTTGCTAAATAGTGATACTTATACACGAGTCGAAAACAACGATAGCGTGTTGTAGGATACGTGTAGCGCCATCTAGCGGCATATTTGTAAAGGTGCCTTATTTTGGTTTTTCGTAAATAACTCGGTAACGGTGGCTCATACGAAAAAATATTCTATCGCTTAATTAATTCACATATAATTTTCTATAAAAAATATTCTTTGTACTTTTTTGCTGGGATCAATGTTTAATGAGATATCGAGGAAATACGATAAACACTTTTTTAAACTTTCGGAGCTAATATTTACGAAACTATTAGGTTTATTCAAAAATAGTTTTAGAATACCCTTATCTTTTTTAAAAGACCTTTCCAACGATATCCCACACATTAGGCTTGGAGTAAAAAATATATTTACCCCCCCACTCCATGTGTACGGGAGGTACCCGAAAAAATAATATTTTTTCATATTTTGTTTTAAAACTTTGTCGGCGTGAATAAAACACATACTCATACGATTTTTTTATTTTCTAGTACTAACCATCACTGAGCAAGCTGCTCACCCTGCTACCTCACTTCTTACCCTTATAGTTTCGCCATGTCCGTCTGACCCCATCTATCCGTCTAGACGTCTAGTACTAACCATCACTAAGCAAGGCCGTGGACGGATAGACGGGGACAGACGGACATGCCGAAACTATAAGGGTAGGCACCCTGCACACCCTGCTCAGTGATGGCTAGTACTAGACAAGTGAAATTTCGTATGAGTATGTGTTTTAATTACGCAGACAAAGTTTTAAAATAAAATGTGAAAAAATATAATATTACTGTGTAGTAAGTGCAGTAAGTGCAAACATAATAACAGCTACACAGTCGTACTAAGAAGCGTACCTATCTAAATCTCATTGTGGAGGGTAAGGAGGACTCAAACAATAATACGACTCGAGTGAGACTTGTTACAGAATGCGCGCGAAGAGGCTCGAGTCCTATGCGACTCTCGCTTAGTTCGCGAGACTTGGTTGGCTAGAAGTTCTGAAATAAATGGAGTCTCAAGTATATAGCTAGTAGCTACTGAGTTTAGTCGCGTTATTTGAACTCCCAGTCGTAATAAAAAGGACTCCCAGAACTCGAACCGCGCGAAGAGGATGTCAGATAAATATAAGAGATAAGACAAAGGTTTTCAGAGTTGGTTCGACGCCAGCAGCGATTTCTATGCATTTTGAATCCGTGCCAAATTGATATTAGCTTAATTTCCTCATTATCTAGGAGATGCCATGGATTCAGTCCATGGACTGAATTTATATAGATATACAACGTGTTACTTCCAAGACTAAAAACCTGAAAACTGTTTATTGAGAATCGAGAGTGGAATCGATTGCAGTATATCTTAATATGGCTATAGTTTTTCGTTAATTTTCCAATTTATTACGTGTCGAGTCTAAAATTTTCTAATACTATAGTTTACTACTCTATTGAGCGCTTAGGAGATAGAGGTTGAATATTTAATAATGGCTGTCAGCTTTGACAAATTTGTTTTTTATTGTCAAAGTATAACATCTTATGTCATGTCATACAAATTGTCAAAGTAGGTTGAAAGGTTGACATGACATGACACGTGTAGAGATGTTACAACAACGCAACAAATGTAGAGTTAACAATCGAATAGAATTGCAAGGGAAAAAAACATACGAATATCTTACGAAATAATTAACCGATTGAAAAATAAATACTCTAGATTAATTAGCAATAATAGAAATCATTTGGGGTGTCTGGGTTTTTTAGTGGCTCAAGTAACACGTTGTATATAGTATATAGGTTTCAGTACTCGCAGTCTCTAGAAATACCAAATAGAACTAAACCGTCCTCATATTTTGTTGTGTTCCTGCCGGTGAGTAAGATTGCCACAGAGCTCGAAGAGGAGGCAGTGTGTTGACAACGGCCGGGCGTCCCTCTTGTCCCCTTAGCCGTCAACACAATTAATCCTCCTCTTTATTAAAGGGTCAGCAACGCGCATGTGACATTTCTGGAGTTGCAAGCGTCCATAGGCTACGGTAGCTGCTTATCATGCGGGCCGTATCCTTGCCACCGTCGTGGTATATAAAAAAAATGTTTTATTATTTCACTAGCGAACCGCCCCGGCTTCGCACGGGACAGTAGTACATTATTTTGATCTATCTCGTAGGGTTCAGCCAGCGTTTGTTATGTAAGCGCAAACAAATGTGTTTATTTACGACATTACATTAGAAACCCCTAAAATTATCAGTGTTTCTCTACTATATTATGCATGTATTATACAATTTATACATATAAACCTTCCTCTTTAATGACTCTATTAAATCCGTTGAGTAGTTTTACAGATAGCATACATAGGGACAGACAGCGGAAAGCGACTTTGTTTTATACTATGTAGTGATAATAAAACTACTTAAAAATGTGTTACTAATAAAAAGATAGTTAAACTTTCAGGTGCTGCTTGCACCTACATTGAAATGAAACCTTGAAAATCAATATCAATTTTATTTATTCGTTTTACTCCTAAGACACATTTAAGAATGAACGAAAAAACATAGATGAGATAACGAATGTGTGCACACAGTCGCTGGTGTCAACCTTCTTGACGTTGCGACCACTCAGTTTGGTCGGAAGTGAAAAGTGAAAGGCTTTAAGCACTACGAACGGACATAGTGTAGTGCGACACGCTAACTACGGAATTTACGGGCGACAAAGTGTGGAGACTCTCTGAAGACTCGCATCTGAAGACCAACAAACAAGTGAGGGCGAAAAAGGTTTCAAAGGGACTATCTCCCTTTACATCATTAGAACATCATTTACATGAAGACATCATTAGACAATAAGGACAACGTAGGTAACAATAATTCAATAAGTCAATGTTGCAATGAGCGTGTGTGATATTATACCGTACTTATTTACACTCGTATGCCCTCTTTCAGACAATCTCTAAATTATTTATCTACAGTCATCTGTAGTATCATTGCTCGGTAATAAGGTTCGATATAGTTTGGCAAAAAATGTAACAGATACTGTATATCCGGATACGAGTAGAGCCGTGAATGTTATAATGTTAGCCAATATTGGCCAGCTCTGACCCTGTTGTAGTCGGGTAATCCCTCAGTGGGTCCCACTGCCGACACGACAGGACACTTATTGTACACGTATCCATACAGCGTCTTCTTAAAGTTGTCCAGCGATATCCTATCTATAAAATCCAACCTATCGCTTATCGTAGGCCAATGACAACTATTGTATAACATATGTTTTGCTAAGTCTTTTGCGGCGCCGTAACTGGATGCAGTTTCATATAGTAACTTGCTCTTCATCTGCTCTTTTGCTCGCTCTAATTCTCCTTCAGTGCTCGTTGTGCACATACCAAGTATAGAATCTTGAAGAGTGTAAAGCATGTCTTCGTGCTGCAACGACGAAGATATAAACTGAACGCCCCAAAGTGAAGTGTCTTTATACTTTATGTTGAAAGATTTATAAGCATCACAGAATTGACCCAGTGAGGCTCTTTTCGCGACTGACACTCCGTGGTTTTCGTCTCCGATTTGCGTTTTATCCCAACCACCGATCCAGATTGCAGCTAAGTCCATAATTATCATGTCTACATTACTGAACGACGGGCCTTCTAAAGCGTAAGCTACGTGCGCTCTTGGCATTGCGTCATTTCTGTATCGTACGTCCGACCCGGTATATCTGTAGAGCGTTTCGAAACAAGGCATTGGCCTCTCCCAAGTCAGATAATTGCTCGCTTGACTGACTATTTCCTCATGACAGACACAACCTACGGCAATTAGACAGAATCGGCACGGGTTCAATATTCTTTGCCAGTATTGCTTCAATAAACCCGGATCTAATTTGTATAAGTTTCTAGTTGTGCCTAACACAGTATTAGCTAATGGAGTGCCTTGGAATGCGGTAGAATGTAAGTAGTCGAAGACTAAGGTTTTGGGGTTAGTGTCTTGCTTGATAATTTCTTCGTAAACGATCTGTTTTTCTCTGCAGATATCGCCGCAGTCGAAGGCGTTCTCAACGACGCACTCCGATAAGATGGAGACGACGTCTTTAACGTTGTCGGGTAGGCAGTAAGCGTAGTAGCCGACTAGCTCTCGAGTTGTGAATGCGTGTAATTTGATGCCTGCAAAATCACGTTTTCTTAGTTTATGTAAATCCGTTTCAAATTCTCTGTATTTCATAATCTTTAGTATAAATAAGGAAATTTCTAAAGAAAAAGATAATTAGTGGTGGGGCGTCCTTTGATCTCGATTTCCACCTGATTGCCTGAGTTCTACTTTTACAGATAATATTGACGCGTAACTAAAAAAATTCTTAAGCAAGTCGAAGTTGATTTAGTTTTACTTTTCTTTATTTTTAGGAAATCTGCTCTAATATCTGAAAATTAGGCAATTCGGCGGGAATCGAGTTCGCGTCCCCACTGTAAGTTAGTGTCATGAAAGAGGCATTGTTACCTTTGTTATTCAAGACTAGAACATGGTCAAAACATCGGATAGGTTGTTAAGTATTTTGGCATATATTCGTATGAAACATTACGTTAACAAAATTATGGGTAGGTATCTGAAGTGGTCTTGTCATGATCATGATACTTTGAACAGAACAATATTTTTGTCTAGGGGAAAGGTAGGTACTTCGGAGAAGTCTAGACACATAAAGTACATCTATAATTTTTAAACAAGCATTAAAGCAACATTGTCAAGGAAACGAAATAAACAGGAAAACCGACCAGAAAGTCTAGGCATTAAATAGGTGAAAGGAGATGAGCATGAAAAATAAAGGAGGACGGCTTCACAACCCCATGGGTTATTATATTATTCGCTATGGGTTAAGCTTTCCGTCTTTAGCCCGAAAACGGACCATTTTACATGACGATAATGCTAGTTAAAAGTAGCTATAGTATTCTGCCTCGTGACTAGTGCCATCCAAAGTTGCACACTCCTAAGTGTCTTCCATGTTTCCTAATTTGACCGGGATTTGAATATGGCAGACCATACTTAGGTAATATAATTGTCAAACCTAAAGCATTAATCTTCTGCTCCATCTCCGACTTACAAGTACTCTTAGTAGATTTAAACACGATATGCTCAAACATGTGAGCGTAGCCATTCTCGAATTCCAGCTCGTACCGCGAGCCAGCATCAGCGAAAATGCCAACACAAGCTTTACATCCCTCCTGTTGCAACGTCACAACATTGACGCCATTGTTTAGTTGCGTATGTTGGGGCTGAGGCTGGTTCCTTAAGAATTGGATGAAGCCGCGTGGATACATGTAGTGTCGGGTGAAAGAAAGATTGGGGACGAAAGGGCGCAGTAATAATCTTTGCATCTTGATGTATAGATGAAATACGAATATAAAGGTTTATGTCACTGTTTTTCAGAAAGTATTGTCATAGGTACATAGACAAGCAAGAAGATTAAACACAGGAGAGTATAGTTATTCTCCCATGCTTCGTTCTGGATTGAATTCTCTAAGTTCTTTGTCCATGGACATATAATATATCCGGAAAGCCCACTTCGACCGAAAAAGGTGAGGCCGAAACAGCGAAGTAGGGGACTGCATCTCATTTTGTTCAAGGGAGTAATGATGTCATCAGACAATAATGCTAACATGACAAACTAGTACTAATTCTCTTTGTTTTAATTTAGCTTTAATTTTATGGATTTTTCCAAAATTTTTTTGTCCCTCGGATCAAAAGTTACAGGGGGCGGGACGAACTTTATTAAACTTTCGGAGCTATTATTTACGAAACTATTAGACTTATCTCAAAATTGTTTTAGAAGACCCCTATTCTATTTGAAAGACCTAACCAACGACACCCCAGACAATAGGGTTGGAGCGAAAATAAAATCACCCCCTACTTCATGTGTACGGGAGGTATCCTAAAAAAAAAAATTTTTTTTTAGATTTTGTTTGACCACTTTATCGGAGTGATTAATACACATACTCGTATCTAATTTCAGTTTTCTAGTACAAACGATCACTGAGCTAAACCGCGGACACACACAGAGACGGACAGGCGGACATGGCGAAACTATAAGGGTTCCTAGTTGACTATGGTACCCTAAAAAGCAATTGATCGCTTACCTTTTTTATAACGGTCTAGCTGATTGTATTTTTTCTTAAAATTAACAATAGTATCACGACTTATAAACAGCAATTTTGGTGATTCGTTTTCTGAATTTCAATTTCAGTAGATATTGTCCTCCGGGCACCGACCCTGACCTCCGACCTTTCATTGATCCTGAAACAGTCTAAAGGTCAAATGTGTTTAAATAAAAAAAGTGTACTTATCTGATTCCCTAATGCACGATGATAACATCATATTCGAAATCATAAAACTATAATTGTATAGTTTTATGATTTTGTGATTTCGCGTACGGTTGCAAAAAATTACTATTTCTTGAAGAATTTAAGAAATACGAGTACATACGTATTTTATTAAGAATTTATTTCGTTATCTAAAAAATATAGGTATTATTTCATTTCAGATATAGGTATTATTTCATTTCGTTTTATTGGTTTACCCGTAGCTGTTACACTGATGCCATGATGCTTGCTTATTTTATCACTAAATATTACAACATACTTGATATAAAAGAAACTAAAAACTACGAACCACTGGTATCAATGCATACAATTACAGAAGTTGTTTAATCAATTAATTACGAACTGTGTAATTCAGGTACCTACAAGTATATATTATGTATGGCATCAAACTTTGTAAATTTCAGGGCAAAAAACCAGAATGACCGTATACAGTTTTGATTAGGTAGGTATGAGTATGATTATGATTATGTAGGATCATAAGCTGACCAGACACTGTCAGTAATAATGACATTATTTCTCTACTCATTCTTCTCATTCTTCATATACATAGGAAAGGACGGCCACAGAAATAATGATATTGTTACTGACAGTGTCTGAACCGCTATTAACAACATTCATATCGAAAACAGGAACTTTAGACATTTTTAGGAAATCATATTTAAAATCATTGTGACATCCCTAAGACATTTTTTATCCCAAAAGTTGTAGTGAAAATCACTACAAGTCTATACTACTCTTTGATTCTGTCATAGCTGTCAACCACCAAACATGGGACATGGGGCACAAAATTTGTTCTAGATGTCACATCTAGTATAATACATAATAAATCAATGTTTAAAATTAATAAAACTTAATATATAATAATTAATAGAACTGAACTGTTGCCAAATAAATGAGAGTAATAGCGCCCTCTTGACAATAATCATATATTTCTGGTCAGGCTTTAGATACCTACAGATGTAGTGAACAATCCTTTCTTCTCGAGAAAACTCGGGATACACAAATATTTACGAACGTCATTAATGTGGACCAATTATCTTATTAATTGATTTCAATTCTATATTGAATCCATGCGAAACATTATGTTATGTAAGTTACAATAATCAAATCAAATTTCAAGTGGTCTACATTATCACCGCCCATTTAAACTATACGTAGAGAAAGTGCAATCAAAAACCGTATTGCGCCAAATATTTGTATTAAGTACTCTATTTAAAGTATGACAAAGTAAAAACAAGAGCGTGTCGGGCCACGCTCAGTGTAGGGTTCCGTAGTTTTCCGTCCGTCACAGTAAGTGTCCCCACTTAAGAGTTAAAATAACACCGCCATGTAGGATATGATATGAGCGTTCCACGTACAGCGACATCTATCGGCAAATTAAGTAAACTATTGCGCGCGAGCTTAAAGTATGGAAGATGATTTTTATGGGATAATTCTTTATTGCGTGAACCGATTTTCACCGTTTTTACTTTATTAGAAAGCACGTCATTTCATTGTGATTTTGTAGAAATTACAGGTACAATAAACACCTGCTTATACGGTTAAATTACAAACTTAGTTCAGAAATTATTTTGTATTTTTTTTTCAAAAACTATTCAACCTATTAAGTTCAAAATAATTTTCCTAGAAAGTTTTTATAAAGTTCTACTTTTGAGATTTTTGTCATATTTTTAAAATTTATGGTTGAAAAGTTAGAGGGGGGGGGGACACATTTTTTTTTACTTATGGAGCGATTATTTCCGAAAATATTTACATTATCAAAAAATGATTTTAGTAAACCCCTATTCATTTTTAAATACCTATCCAATAATATATCACACGTTGGGGTTGAAATGAAAAAAAAAATCACTCCCCACTTTACGTATAGGGGACGTACCCTAATAAAACATTTTTTCCACTTTTTATTTTACCACTTTGTCGGCGTGATTGATATACATATTAGCACCAAATTTCAGCTTTCTAGTGCTAACGGTCACTGAGATTATCCGCGGACGGACGGACGGACGGGCAGACATGGCGAAACTATAAGGGTTCCTAGTTGACTACGGAACCCTAAAAATTATATTTATTCTTCAATTTAGGCACATTACAATGCACTTATGAACGTTTGAGAAAAAAGAAACTACCACCGGTTCTACCCCTACACCTCTGACCCGAGTAAGTACAGGGACTAAACCTTGAATACTTAATTTAGTACAGTAATCCGATAGCTCCTGCCAATCCTGCCATACAAACCCCGGTTAAACCAGTTAGTGTGACAGGTGCTTTCCGATTACTGTGCTCAATTTAAAATACTGAGAGTGAGCAAACCATTTCCCGGTGTTAATATAAATTGCAAATGGCAACTGAAAGGTTACACTTTTTTTGCCCCGTCGGCGTCCTTTAGGTAAAAGGGTAGCGGAATTCAAAGGATACGGGTGAAATGAAAATAAAAATATATTTTATTTAAATGGCTTTCACAACAGTCCACGGAAAATACATTAAGCTACAAGCCACAAATGCTAGCTTGTATTCCTCGTATTATGTAAAAGGCTGACCAGAAATATATGATTATTGTCAAGAGGGCGCCATTATTCTCATTTATATGGCAATAGTTCAGTATCGACATAGACAGTTTTATTCTCTATAGTATGGTGACATCTTGATTTGTTTACCTGTCAGCTCTGATGTTAATTTGAAAATGTTTCACTGCGAAATAGTTTCATTTCCCGAGCGTATTATTTACAGCAGTTTATTATATACACTATTTACAATGTTTCGCTCTTGACCATGGACAATTTTAGGAATTTTTTGTCGTTTATAGTTTAATATTCAACACTTTATTATTATTCAAGTAACCCGCCTCAATGACACTTGACAACAGTGACAGCCTACAACATGCATAGCATTCTGTCATTACAATTATTGCCAGTGTAAGAAATTAGTTCCAATGAAATTCCGCAACATGGCGCATGATCATATATTTCTGGTCAGGCTTTAGTTGACCAGGGATCAACTATCCAGATGATGGACTCGGGATGTTACAACTGTCAGACATCGATCCCTAAAATAGAACATGGTCTCCGGACGAGTCGAGGCATTATAACGTAGCCAATTTATATTATTACATGCCTTAGAAAACCTGCCGTTTAAATTTTTAGATGCCCGAAAAATTATAAGCCGTAGATTATCTGTCTGCCGGACGATTTTCGCGGATGTCACCGCTACTACAGTCATTTTACGGGTGGCTAGTATGGGGAATTGGAAATAATTAATAATAGCTAATATTTTTGGTGTAACGGATATATACTAGTATTAATTATGCAATGAAATCCTACAAAATATCGTTATTCGCTAACCGCCACAAATATGTACACACATATTACAAGGACCGGTCATTGTGGCACTCTTTGGGGGCGGCCTATGTCCAGCAGTGCACGTCTTTCGGCTTTCGGCTGATATGATGATGATGATGATATTACAAGCGTTTTTCTTGTAGGATTTTAATGAATATATCGTTTCTAAGTCTTTAAAAATGTGTAAGAACAAACTAACAATTATTACTATTCGTTTCTAACGAATTAGGATATATATCCCCCGCCCCGTACATTTTGTTATTTATGTGGTTTTACATGGACACGGTTTCTTGTTTTTCGCTTTTAACAGAAAGAAGACTTAAATATCGTCATATTTACAAATAAAAATAATTAATATTATTGTAAATAAAAATATACAACATTTTTATATATATTTTTTTACCTATTTAACTACTTCCGGGTGAAAAGTTGGTAGGATTTTTGCATATATTATCAATAAATATTCCATAAGAATGAATAATACAAAAATCAGGCTATTATAAATTAATGTTTGACGCAACCGTGTCTTTACTGTACTACGTCTTAAATTACGAGGCACAGGCAGATGAATAAACATTCCTTCAATTAGGTAAAGAACATGCATTCTCTATCATGTATAATCTTTTTTGTCTAGAACATGCCTAGAATTTACCATCTACGTCTTTGACATCATTTAAACATTGACACATTGCAGTCAGTGCCTGCCTTACTAAAAATCATCTTATAATTTTACCTTTGAAACAATGAATAGAATATTTGCTAGAAATCTTTTTAAAGCACATCGGTTAACATCGACTAGTAAACGGTATATAGAATGCCCCGCAAACATTCAAATTTCATACCCAGAATTCGAAACTGTAATGGGCGTCACAAGCAATGGAATAAGAGTAGTCACCGAGCAGACTTGCAATCCACTTGCCTGTATTTCTCTGTTTATAATGACAGGATCACGGTTCGAAAACGCCGCATACAATGGTATAAACCACTTCATTGAACACATGGCTTTCAAGGGCTCAACCGGAATGTCTAAATCAGCCATTGAAGATTTCGTCCACACTTCGGGATCACGTCTTGACGCACAGACTACGCAGGAGTTCCAAAGATTCTCTGTCACTTGCACTCCCGAGTGGATACAGAATGCTGTCGTCCTTCTCTGCGGAATAGTCAACCAATTAGATCTGAATGCTAGCGAAATCGAACGCGAAAAAGACAATATGTGCTTAGAGATGCAAGACGGTGACAGGAACTACAAAACTTTAGTTTTCGAGAACCTGATCCAGTCAGCGTTTCAAGGTACGAGTTTAGGGCATAAGGTTATCGGGTCGTCGAAAAATATAGCGCGTTTTGACGGTTACATGGCTCAGACGTACATGTGCGCTCACTACCAACCTTGGAGACTGATTTTTGCGAGTTCAGCTCCCGTACAGAACGAGTGCATACTTTCCAGCGTGTGCAGCATGCTTGAATGTATGCCTGAGACCTGTGCAGACTCTTGTCTTGGCGACAGTCGGTACACAGCGTCTTCTGTCATTTACCGTGACGATTCTAAAGAATTCGCTCATATCGCACTAGCAGTGGAAGCGCCAGGCTTTCTTAGCGAAGATTATATGTCCATGCGTGTACTTAAGAACATAATCGGCTCTTGGACTAAGTCGAACAACATTTTCGGCGCCTGGCCGGAGCTAGCCATGCGTTGCACTGACACGGATCTCTGTCAGAATTTCAAGAGCTTCTATATAACCTTTCGAGACGTTGGTCTATGGGGAATTTACTTCGTTTGCGGGAAGTTGGACACGGAAGACTTTTTGCATAATTGGCACGATGTTGTAAAGTCAATGTGCTGTGCTTTGAGTGTGAGCGACGTGAAGCGCGCAAAGCAGATGACCAAGTTGGAGTTGTTCAAAGAGCGGGCGGGTGCTTTCAACTCCAGTGTGTCTTTAGGGAAGGAAGTCATGTACAGGAAAAAGCGACCGTTGTTGAACGACTACATACGAGCTGTGGAGGTTATAGACGTGGCGGATCTACAGGCCCTGGCTTACAGAGTCATATACAACGCGCAGCCGGTTGTGTCGGCCGCTGGACCCACGGAATGCCTCCCTGACTACATTCGCCTTGCTGCTAATCAGTATTGGATTAGGTGGTGAAGTATTACAGGTTTAGTTCACGTAAAGATGAGCGCGGTCATAAGTACCGTAGAGAGAGGCCATGCAAATAGCAACATCGTGTATACATAGACCAGAAAGTGTCAGCGCTATCTAAATGTTTTCCGAAAAATATATACGTTTCATTTACCACGTTTGGTTATATCCAAAATTAATGAGTCAGTTTCGTGACTACAATATAGAAAATGACTTTACAAACTGACCAAATAGTATAATTTTTTTTATGGATAGAATAGAAATAACCCATAATTTGTTAACAATCTTGTTGAAGTGCCTTGGTATTGAGAACGGGTTCACTTCGTCTCGATATTTCCATATACAAATGTATAGTGTCCCGTTATTATAGATCTTGATTGTAAATGGCAATATATGATTTTAGAATGATTATCCACCTATTTTATCCATTAACTAGCCTTTTCCCGCGGCTTCGCCCGCGTACTATAAGTACTCAAAAAGGATACGATACCCATGTTGATTTTCAGACTTCGTGACCACATTTGACCCTTTTAGGGGTTGAATTTTCGAAAAACCTGAAACACATGTTTAATCATTTATCGTTAGGAATACTCCTGTAAAGTTTTGAATAAAATAGTCTAACAATGCCGCATGCAAAAGTATGCCGTGTGGTGCCGGCTTAGAATTGCTCCACCCCAACTCTTCCCGTGGGTGTCGTAAGAGGCGACTAAGGGACATACCGGGGGGCGGGCAGCAGCGCCCCTGCAGAAAAATCCCACCACCAAACTGCGATCCCCAACCCGCATGCCCAGCGTGGGGATTATGGGCATTACCCCTTTATGATCAGTTCAGCCAAGGAATGGCCCCCAGTTCCCGGCCGCCTCGCTATTCCTGGCCATGGTAGCGGCCACGGTAACGGCGGGGCAGGGGGTGCTAGGAATCCCCGGGCTACAACAGGCTACCACACACTTCCTAAATTGACCCTGGCTACGTTCAACGGACGCACTCTGAGGCTTGACCATCATCTAGCGCAGTTGGAAGTGGAGTTAGAGAACATTAAATGGCATGTTCTTGGGTTATGTGAAGTCCGTAGAGAGGGGGAGGACACCGTAACCCTAGACTCAGGCCATCTTCTCTACTTTCGCGAGGGTGATAAAACATCCCAGGGTGGCGTAGGTTTTCTCGTCAATAAGGCCCTCTCTAGCAACGTTCAAGAAATCTCCAGTGTGTCGAACAGGGTAGCGTACCTGATCCTTCGGCTTTCCAAGCGGTATAGCGTGAAGGTAGTTCAGGTTTACGCACCGACCTCGGCACACTCGGATGATGAAGTGGAGGATATGTATGAAGACATATCCAAAGCCTTGCACAACACCACAAAGGCTCACTTCAACGTTGTTATGGGGGACTTTAACGGCAAGGTGGGAATCCGGACTGGCAACGAATCCCGAATAGGCCCGCATGGTTATGGAGTTAGGAATCACAGGGGGCAAATGCTTGTCAACTTCCTTGAGAAAGAGGAGCTGTTCTTAATGAACTCCTTCTTTAAGAAACAGCCTCAAAGGAAGTGGACATGGCAGAGCCCCGACACTGTGACAAAAAATGAGATCGACTTCATCTTGACGGATAGCAAGCACATATTCAGAGATGTCTCAGTGATCAACAGGTTCAATACCGGATCTGATCACCGACTGCTCCGAGGCTCTCTGAATATCAACTTGAAGCTTGAAAGAAACCGTCTGATGAAGTCCACGCTCCGGCCTAACCAAATCCAAATCGTCGCGGGCACCGAGGAGTTTCAGCAGCTTCTCGGGAATAGATTTGTTGCCTTGGAACCCACTGATGACGCCGACGAGACCCTACACAATCTGGTCGAAACGCTGAGGGACGAGGGTATCAAGTTCTGCAGAAAACAGCGTACTGGCAAGAAGTCCAAACTCTCGGATGAGACTCTGGGGCTGATGACAAGAAGACGGGAGACTACCCAAGCGACTTCGTCAGAGAGGTCAGACCTGAATAAGCGAATTGCGAAGATGGTACGGCGCGACCTTCGGAGCTCCAACACACGCCTTATTGAAGAGGCGATAGAGCGAAACCGAGGGTCCAAAGTATTCACTCAGCAGCTTAGCAGGAGCCACCTGACGAAGCTAAAAACGCACGACGGGAGGACCGTGTTGTCGAAGCCGGAGATCTCCGCCGAGATAGAGGATTTTTATGGCCGGCTGTACTCTGCACATGCCCCCCACTCCCGACGAGACGACCATGATTCAAGAGCCACCCTGACACGCCACTATACCGACGAACTGCCAGACATCAGTCAAGACGAGATCGTGTTAGCTCTGAGGCAGCTTAAAAATGGAAAAGCCCCCGGTGAGGATGGTATTACTTCAGAGCTTCTGAAGGCAGGAGGAGCTCCTGTTATACACGAGCTGCAGAACCTCTTCAATACCGTCCTTCACAGTGGGAGAACTCCTAAGGCGTGGAGCGGGAGTTTGGTGGTGCTCTTTTTTAAGAAGGGTGATAAAACCCTCCTTAAAAACTACAGACCCATCACACTTCTGAGCCACGTCTATAAGCTTTTCTCACGAGTGGTCACGAATCGTCTCGCCAGAAGACTCGACGAGTTCCAGCCACCGGAACAGGCTGGATTCCGCGGAGGATATGGCACCATAGACCACATTCACACAGTGAGGCAGATTATACAGAAGTCCGAAGAGTATAATCAGCCCCTGTGTCTCGCTTTTGTGGACTATGAGAAGGCCTTTGACTCCGTGGAAACTTGGGCTGTTCTGGAATCCTTACAGCGATGCCAAGTAGACTATCGTTATATCGAGGTGCTGAGATGTCTCTCCGAAGCCGCCACTATGAGTGTCCAAGTACAGGGCCAGCAGTCTAAACCCATCCAATTGCGCAGAGGGGTGAGACAGGGGGATGTCATATCCCCGAAACTGTTCACAAGCGCATTGGAAGACATGTTTAAGACGCTGGACTGGAAAGGTAAGGGCATAAACATAAACGGCGATTACATCTCACACCTGCGATTCGCTGATGACATAGTCGTAATGGCGGAGTCGCTAGAGGAGCTGACCCGGATGCTGGACGGCCTAGCTTCAGCCTCGCGACGCATCGGTCTTGGCATGAATTTGGATAAAACCAAAGTCATGATCAATGGCCACATTGATCCGGGACCGGTCGTCGTACATGGCCACCTTCTTGAAATTGTTTCTGAGTACACCTACCTTGGGCAGATCCTGCAGTTAGGTAAAAACAATTTCGAGAAGGAGGCCAAAAGGAGGATCCAGCTAGGCTGGGCAGCATTTGGGAAACTACGCCGAGTCTTCTCGTCATCCATACCGCAATGCTTGAAAACGAAAGTTTTTAATCAGTGCGTCCTACCCGTAATGACCTACGGAGCTGAGACGTGGACACTCACGGTAGGGCTGGTCCACCAGTTCAAAGTCGCTCAGCGAGCTATGGAAAGAGCTATGCTCGGAGTTTCTCTGAAGGATAAGATTCGTAACGAATACATCCGACAGAGAACCAAAGTTATCGACATAGCTCAAAGAATTAGCAAGCTGAAGTGGCAGTGGGCCGGCCATATCTCGCGAAGAACCGACAACCGCTGGGGTAAACGTGTTCTTGAGTGGAGACCGCGACTCGGCAAACGTAGTGTAGGACGCCCTCTGGCAAGGTGGGATGACGATCTGCGAAAGACTGCAGGCAGATGCTGGATGCGGCAAGCTGAAGACAGGGCGCTATGGCGCTCATTGGGGGAGGCCTATGTCCAGCAGTGGACTAAAATAGGCTGATGATGATGAGTCTAACAAATCTTGATTCGCCATACAAACTTTGGACCCCCATGAATTTTGAAAAATCCTTTCTTAGTGCATCCCTACACCTTATAAGGAACCTACGTGCCAAATTTGGAATCTCTAGAACCAGCGGTTTGGGCTGTGCGTTGATATGTCAGTCAGTTAGTCAGTCAATCAGTCAGTCTGTCAGTCAGTCAGTTTCTTCTTTTATATATTGAGATCATTAATTTTTTTTTCTCTTTTTACTGCGAGACCTAATAAACTAATTCAGTGTGTTCCAGAGATTATGAGCTGGTACAGTTGCCATCAGATATATCGGAGCGGCCAAGGTGGTCACAAGTATCTGAACAACGCCTCTATTATCAAGGCGATAAAGTGCATGTTTAGACATTTTTTGAGTACCCTGGCTGCTCCGATATATATGACGGCGACTGTACTATTCCCGCCTTAGACAGGTACTTGTATGTAGTAAATTATGGTAATCAGCCTAGGCGCAATCTCCAGTCACGAGGCCGAAGGCCGTGCTGCGTGTAGGATGCATGAACTCTACCCAAATGTTTAACTGTCTTAATAAGCGTAGCTGGAGAGCCGAAGGTCGACGGCGGCGGAGCGTCGAGCTCCGCGTAGGGCCGAAGGCACGGAGCGTCACACGACCGGGGGAAGTGGACGCTTAAACACGAGCATCTATATGCTCGTGTTTAAGTACGACACGGTTTTAGAACGAATATAATAAAGGATCTGAAAGATACTGCTTAAACAATTATGATCTACTTCTATTAGCTTTCCCCCGCGGCTTCGTCTGCGTACTTAAGTCGTGAATTTGCCAGTCCCTCCTTCCAGCTCCACTCGCATTATACATATCGTGACGATAACATTGATGTATGATTGACAACCACGGCGAAGTATAAGAGACCATTGTCAGTCCAGGTACTGTGTTGGTCCATGGTAAGCAGGTTATACGATGCAAGAACATTAGTAATGTAGCATAATCTTCTTGCATTAATGATACATATCGGAAATCGGCTTTGGTGTAAATGGAATACCTAACAGTGATCGGAATAGGTAGAGTATAAATAACTAAACTTACTAGAACAGAGACAAGAAATGGAGACTTCCTCGCGACATTTTTTTTTCTAGGTATTCCATTTTAATACCTTTGAGAATTTAAACATTTCTTTTGCTTTCCCGGGATTTCCTGAAGAAAATCGTCCCTTTAGCTGTCGAAATATTGAATCTTTATTTCTAAAGTGTCAGCAACGCACATGTGACACTTCTGGAGTTGCAGGCGTCTATATTAGGCTACGGTTGCTGATTATCAGGCGGGTCGTATCCTTGTTTGCCACCTTGTCGTAATAAAATTTTACTAACAAGTATTGGTCATTGTTATCTTTTAAATAAATAAAATAGAAATAGAATTAAAAAAACCGGTCAAGTGCGTGTCGGACCACGCATAGGAGAGTTCCGTACCTTCAATGTAATAAAAACCAAACTAATACCAAAAGGTAGTATCTGATGCCTATTGAAGAAGTTTTTTGGAGATAACTCAAAAATGGCTGAACCGATAATGTTCAAAATAATTTTCGTAGAAAGTATATGATAAGGCACATCGCCTCAAATTTTTTCATATTGTTTGGACTTACGGTTCAAACGTTACCGGGCTACACAATTTTTCTGACTTTCAAAGCGATTATTTCAGAAAATATTCACTTAATCACAGAATGGTCAAAGAAACCTCAATGTTATTTTTAAAGACCTATCGATTGATGTGTCACATGTTGATATTTGGTTAAAAAACATTTATTGAAAATTAGTTACATCTATGGAGCGCCCCCCTAAAAATATTTTTTTTTTCTAATTTAACTCCATAAGTAAGTAGCGGCATACAAAATACACCTTATGTGTAAATTTTATTCAGATACGTCGTATAGTTTCCGAGTAAAATGGCTGTGACATACGGACGGACGGACAGACAGACAGACAGACAGGCAGACAGACAGACAGACATGACGAATCCATAAGTGTTCCGTTTTTTGCCATTTGGCTACGGAACGCTAAAAACGCAAGGCAGTCTCCAATTCTAGTATCTGTTCTACTAATTTTAGGTATACTCTACCTATTTCAATCATTGCTATATATACAGGGTTGCTACTTATATATCCGGAAACAAAAAAACAAACAAACGTACACGGCTGAAAATGGTTTTATTGTTTTTCAAAGTATTCCCCTTGATGATCTATGCACTTTTGCATTCGCGTGAACCAATTTTTAAAGCACTTCTGCCACTCCGCCTGAGGTACCTCCATAACGTGTTGTTTGAATGCGTCAACAGCATCTTCAGCGGTCGAAAATCGTTGACCGCGTAATTTATTCTTTATATTTGGAAATAAATAAAAATCGTTGGGTGCCAAGTCAGGGCTGTACAGCGGATGACCCGTTAATTCCACATTTTGACCCTCCAAAAATAGAGTTGTTTCGCGTGACGTATGACAGCTGGCATTGTCATGATGAAGAATGATTCTTCGTCGCTGGTTAGTTTTACGAATTTGTTCAAATACTTCCGGTAAGCGAATGGTCGTGTACCACTCTGAATTAACCGTTCTACGGTTTTCTAGTGGCACTGTAGCTACATGGCCATTAATACCGAAGAAGCAGGCCACCATTTGTTTCAATGTACTTTTTGCACGAGTAACTTTCGTAGGGTTCGGCTCATTTTGAAACACCCATACCGTTGATTGTTGCTTCGTTTCGGGATCGTATGCATAGATCCAGGATTCGTCACCTGTATAGATGTTATAAACGGCTTTTGAGTCACCACGGTTATATTTTTTTAACATTTTATTGCACCATTCGACGCGAGCATCTTTTTGCTCTTTTGTTAAGTTGTGGGGTATCCAACGCGAACAAATTTTTTTCACAGCCAAATAATTATGTAATATGCTATTAATGCTGGTCATAGAAATACCCAGAGTCGCCTCTATCTCGCAGTACGTAACATGTCGGTCGTCCATTATAAGTTTTCGCACAGCCTCGATATTTTGTTGTACAACGACCGATTTCGGGCGACCTGCCTTAACTTCGTCCGTAAGCATACTACGTCCACGATTGAACTCACTAAACCAGTGATACACAGTAGTTTTAGATGGGGCTTCATCACCAAAAGTTGAAGTTAGTTGATCTATGCACTGTTGTTGCGTTAAACCACGCCGAAAATCATAATAAATCATAGCACGAATATTTTCAGGAGTGAGTTCCATTCTTGCTGCGAGATGACATTTAAAACCCGTCAAAAACAAAACACGAGCGTTAATAAGAAAGAAAAAATATACCGGCCAGTACTTAAAAAAGTTCAAATTTTACCATGGAGGTCAAATATGCTATTTAAGAAGATTGTAATCCCGGTTTCCGGATATATAAATAGCAGCCTATGTACTTGAGCCACTAAAAGCCCCAGACACCCCACATGATTTTTATTATTACTAATTAATCGAGAGTATTTCTTTTTCAATCGGTTAATTATTTCGAAAGATATTCGTATATTTATTTTTCCTCGCAATTCTATTAAATTGTTAACTCTACATTTGTTGCCTTGTTGTCACATCTCTACATGTATCATGTCATGTCAACCTATCAACTTACTTTGTCAATTTGTATAATATGACATATGATGAGATGACATACTTTGACAATAAAAAAAAACCGGCCAAGAGCGTGTCGGGCCACGCTCAGTGTAGGGTTCCGTAGTTTTCCGTCCGTCACAGTAGGTGTCCCCACTTAAGAGTTAAAATAACACCGTCAAAAATAAGATATTTATTTACCAGACAAACAAACGAACAAACAAATAAATATAAAAGCGAGTACAAATAAAGACATAAATACACATAAGAAATATCAGTCTATGTGGGGCAGGGCGGCACCGTCGTCAAAACCGAGCCATCTTGGTTTAAATTTGTGGCGTGTGCCACGAATACACATGCTTGTGGCGCGTATAATGGCGACGCTTATTCGGGCTCTAAGCCATCCTAGGACAGTACTCAGGGATCTGTTTCAACGGTCGGCAATGGCTTCTCCCATGTGTTTTATGAAGGATGACATTTGGGGAGCGAAGACGCCATCTACTGAGGTTACTATTGGTGTGAAGGTAGTGTGTTGTATTTCACAGGCTATTGCGTATTTTCTCTTCTTTAATTCTTCGGCTGACTTTAAAACAGATGCTACGGGTCGCGAGACGTAAGAAGGAGCGTCGGTGTCAACGACACGGATATCAAACAACGCCTCCCTCTGAGCGTCCCACACGCCGCGGCAGGATAAGTCTGCTCGCAGTCCGCCTTCGGTTTCAGAAATTAGTGGTTCTTTTGTTACATTGCCCCACGCCTGTTGACAGAGTTCACAGAAAAGGTCTCTGATTTCGTTGTGGCGTCTCGTTATTAGGCCACCTGATTTACAACAGAGTGCGTGATCAATGTCGAAGTTGTCATTTCCACAGCCGTCGCAAGATTGTGGCATGGAGATCGGTATGCGGTGGTAGCGTATTGCTAGCGCATCTCTGAACTCTAAAGGAGATAGGTCAAAGTGATATTTTCTTGTAGGAATCACGGACAGCCAGTTAGATGACTTTGTTTTCATTTTCGCTGCGATGGATCTTTCAATTGCCCTTCTCTTGTTGGGAGTAAATTTTGCCAGGGTTGATTCCAAAAAATTGTGATCAAGGACTTCTTTTTCTTTGCGACCTTCTTTCCGTGCATCTTTTAAGTATGTAGTGTGTTGAGATAAGTCGATGTCTTTTTTCTCTGTTAAAGCGATAGTTAATGCAGTACAACCTTTCCTAGAGATGTCGTAGTTTAAGTTGGTAGAATTGAAAGGGTGTAGAGATTGCAAGGCCACCTTTATTCACGGGTAAAGAAAAAAGGTCGGCTTCTATTGAAGATACGTCACCACCGAACAGTGTTGGTAAGAAGATCGTGCGTATTGCTTGCGTTAGTGGTTCAAAGTATTCATTTGAATTTTTTAGCACACGTAGAAGAAAGGCCCATTGAAATTGTACAGCTTTGGTAAGGGTGGTATAGGCAGCTTGGGGTGAGTCTTTGCAGATTTGCGATATTTTTTCAATAGTGGAAATAAATTTGGTTATTTTATTTTTAATGAAGTCTTCTTTTCCTTCACCTATGTAGCTTCCTAGATAACGAGAACCAGTTACAATGGTTACGTTGGTGTCCTTGAAGATCCGGTCAGCAATATTTTTGTCATCCTCTGATACTATGAGCAAAGTTTTTTTGGCTTGTGGGTAGTATCCAAAGGACGGACCTATTAAGTTGATTTTGTCCCACCAATTACGGATACTTTTCAAATCGCCTTGGGCTGAGGAATCATCTGCATACCAGGATTGTATTGTGTTCTTTTCTTCTTTCATTTTGTTTATTATTGGTATAGTTGCAAGGGCATAAAGTGGCATTGCTAGCGGGTCTCCCTGAGTAACACCTTCTTTGCTGCATAACCTGCCGGCCGCATGCTTCAGTTACTTCGGAGCCGGTGGCTAATATCATGCATTTGGATATGATTCTCCGCAGGCATTCACCTATGCCAATCGGTCTTACACCTGGACATTTGTCTAGGGCTACAAGGCTACAAATAACACCGTCATGTAGGAGCCCGCCATATGAGCGTTCCACGTACAGTGACATCTATCGGCAAATGAAGTAAACTATTGCGCGCGAGCTTAAAGTATGGAAGATGATTTTTATGGAATAATTATTTATTGCGTGAACCGATTTTCACCGTTTTTACTTTATTTGAAAGCACGTCATTTCATTGTGATTTTGTAGAAATTACAGGTACAATAAACACCTGCTTATACGGTTAAATTACAAACTTAGTTCAGAAATTATTTTGTATTTTTTTTTCAAATACTATTCACCCTATCAAGATCAAAATAATTTTCCTAGAAAGTTTTTATAAAGTTCTACTTTTGAGATTTTTTTCATATTTTTAAAACTTATGGTTCAAAAGTTAGAGGGAGGGGGGACACATTTTTTTTTACTTCTGGAGCGATTATTTCTGAAAATATTTATATTATCAGAAAATGATTTTAGTAAACCCCTATTCATTTTTAAATACCTATCCAACAATATATCACACGTTAGGGTTGAAATGAAAAAAAAAATCACTCCCCACTTTACGTATAGGGGAGGTACCCTAATAAAAATATTTTTTCCACTTTTTATTTTACCACTTTGTCGGCGTGATTGATATACATATTAGTACCAAATTTCAGCTTTCTAGTGCTAACGGTCACTGAGATTATCCGCGGACGGACGGATGGGCAGACATGGCGAAACTATAAGGGTTCCTAGTTGACTACGGAACCCTAAAAAACAAATTTGTCAAAGCTGCCAGCCAATATAATGGTAAACTGTAGTATTAGAAACTTTTAGACTCGACACGTTAAAAATTGGAAAATTAACGAAAAAGTATAGCCACGTTCGGATATACTGCCATCGATTCCACTCTCGATTCTCAATAAACAGTTTTCAGGGTTTTAGTCTTGGAAGTAACACGTTGTATACATTAGTTGTTTTAAGAATAGATTTCAGACTGACAAGATATAAACGCGCCACTAGAAGCAGGGTTGATTCCAACCAGTGAGCCAGTAAGGCCTCGTTTACACTAGTGACCTTACCTTTTGAAACGTCAACTCTTAATGGTTGTTTTACATATAAATACCGTCAAAAACACGGATAGTTCGCAGCAGATATGGTTAAGCGTGCACAGCAATAGTATTTTATGTAACCGTTACGTCTTATCTTATTTGGCTCGGGGGCCCATATGGACACACTTCGACCCAAAGGGATCTTTTGTGTAATTGCCCCCTAGTACACTTACTCAAGAGCTTTCTCAATCATCTCCATGTGTTGGGTGATGGAGCTCAAGGGCAGTGCTTTGAGGTCCTCTGGATCTGGATAGCCGATTCCAAAGTCCCTCATTCTTTGTCTGGCAAGAGCGTGACATTCACACATTAAGTGTTTCATTGTTTCTTCCTCTTCGCCACACATTCTACAATCAGTATTGTCTGACAGTCCCATTTTAGCCAGTAGTTTTCGTATAAATCGCCGATGCCGAATTCATTTATGGTTTAGTTTTGACACCGTTCTGAAGCAAAAACATATAAAATAAAATAAAAATACTAATTTTGAAATTCCCTGTTTCAAAAGGAAAAAATCCAAAAACTTACAAACAATTATCAATTATGAATAAATAAAAGTTACTTCAGAGAGCCCTATTATTCATTCATTCAAGAAAAATCTCATGTATCTCGCTAAACTTCGAACTCGGGTAAATCCATTCGACCCTCTCAGCAAATATCTACCCTATTACCGTCCTTAGTACCAAAATCGCATAATGACAGATGGATTTACCCGAATTTGTAGTTAAGCGACTCATATATACGGAGTGTAGTTAAAACTGTTGACGGTGCTAAAAATTGAAATGGAAAAAATCTAATCAAAATGTTTTTTGCGATCGTGTAAACGAAACGATTTTTACTGCTTCAACTGGCACTAATACTAGTTGCATGGTTAATTGTACTTGTGCGAGCCCATGAAATTATGACACTATACTAGTACGTATGTACAGTCGCATTCTCCAATATCTGTACACACATACGTTCAAGAATATGTTAATATACTTTTATACACATAAGGCCATGTTCATATATTTTTGAACGTCCGTGTGTATACAAACAGATAACTCGACAGGACGTAAGAACTAAACTAAATGTGCAGTGTAAGTGGGATAGGTACTATGGACAAAGTACAGCGATCAATACAAGTTTGCGTAAATATTCAGGCAGTGCAGTGCTGAGCTACAGTACCGACTTGCGTAGTATACACATTCAGGGCCGAGAACCCGACTGTCGGGTTGTCTCTTCGTAGCTACTACGCGCTACGTACGATGAATACGTGGCTACGGGCTACGAGCGTAGCACGTAGCACTAGGTGGCACTGAATATGTTAATTGTGCGCGTGCGATCGCTATACTCTCCTTACATGTGGGGTACAGTGCTCTGCATAAGTCAACGCACATATTCAGGCAGTGCAGTGGTGCTAGCCGCATCACTTGCGTGGTTAATTGTGCGCGTGCGATCGCTCTACTCTCCCAACATGGGGGTTACAGTGCTCTGCATATGTTAACGCACATATTCAGGCAGTGCAGTGCTGCGGGCTGCAGTACTTGCGTGGTTAATTGTGCGCGTGCGATCGCTATACTCTCCTAACATGTGGGGTACAGTGCTCTGCATAAGTTAACGCACATATTCAGGCAGTGCAGTTCTGCGGGCTGCATTACTTGCGCGGTTAATTGTGCGCGTGCGAGCGCATGAATTGTAATGGGGCTGGGGGTTTAGTGACATGCGGTGCAAAATAAGAGCGGTTGGCGTTTAGGATTGTGAAAGTGATTGAGTCTAAATTGTAGTGTACGTGTTTATTATAGGAAATCTCGTACAATTCTACAGAAAATATTTTTAGCGACTTGCTCGAGTATTTAAGTCAGTCACTTTATTGTGCATAAAAAAGTAGCAATAAAAGTTTAAAAGAAAAAAAGTACAAAGGCGAATTTATCCCTGTAAGGGATCTCTTCCAGTTAACCTTTCAACAATTGAGCGAAAACTATAAGTCAGACAAACAAGCACTATGTACCATTAACTGTTAACTACAGCTATGTACTGTTAACTGACCATTTGTAATCCCTATTGCAACGGCATAAGGTCTATCGATGGTCAGTTAAGTACCAATTGGTTTGTAAGTATGACGGACATCGTTATTCACGATGTCCTTCATACGCTTCTTAGGGGGATGTTACAGAAAAAATATTAAGATAGACGAAGCACCCTCAATAATATGATAACGCGCCAGCCCATTTCCTCCTACTTATTTGATACATATTTTATAGCATCTAAAATGATAATTAAACATCACCATTTCTCGGTCAACATTTTTGGATGAATAACTGCATTTTTTTTGGCGTATAGACCATATTTTATCTTAGAGATGCCTGTGGCAGGGAACATGACGTTGATCCTTGGTTAACTAAAAACCGGCCAAGTGCGTGTCGGACCACGCATAGGAGGGTTCCGTACCTTCAATGTAATAAGAACCAAACTAATACCAAAAGGTCGTATCTGATGCCGATGGAAGAAGTTTTTTGGAGATAACTCAAAAATGGCTGAACCGATAATGTTCAAAATAATTTATTTATATGATAAGATACATCGCCTCAATTTTTTTTATATTTTTTGGACTTACGGTTCAAAAGTTACAGGACCCCTCCTGTAACTTTTGAACCGTTTTTTCTGACACAATTTTTCTGACTTTCGAAGCGATTATTTCAGAAAATATTCACTTAATCACAAAATGGTCAAAAAACCTCAATGTTATTTTTAAAGACCTATCGATTGATGTGTCACATGTTGATATTTGGTTAAAAACAAGTTTTTGAAATTTAGTTACATCTATGGAGCGCCCCCCTAAAAATATTTTTTTTTCAAATTTAACTAAATAACTAAGTAGCGGCATACAAAATACACCTTATGTGTAAATTTTATTCAGATACGTCGTATAGTTTCCGAGTAAAATGGCTGTGACATACGGACAGACAGACAGACAGACAGACATGACGAATCCATAAGGGTTCCGTTTTTTGCCATTTGGCTACGGACGGAACCCTAAAAAAAAACGTGGAGTACGGGCAGTTGGGGCTTCTAGCTTAATGTATTTCCTATGGCGATGCCTAGCGACATGTCGCTGGCCTAATATTCAAAGCCCGGACGACGGGAGCAAAAATGCACTTTTCACTAGTGCTTAATTAAATATCGACTATTCTATCGACATCCATACGACCAATTTTTCAATCAGAAATGTATTGGTCATACTCATTATCTTACATGTCAGGTTGTTACACAATATTACATCAGGTACCTAGGTAAGCTTACATTATATATTATTTCAGTCAACTATAATTACCTACTATAATTATTATCCATAATATCATACTCATGTGAATGATCGTAATAATAAAATAAGAGTGACAGTTCTTTTAAATAGATACTTTTCTCATAACTTATGATCAATAAATTTCTGATTCAAAAATTGTTCGTAGGTATGGATGTCGATAGAATAGTCGATATTTAATGAAGCACTAGAAAAAAGTGCATATTTGCTCCCGTCATCCGGGCTTTGCTAATATTACAGGGTTCTATGTTAAATTTTCAGGGTAGTTAAAATTAGACTTGTCACTATGACAATGTTCAAATTTCAATTCGATAATAGTAAAACATAGAACCCTGTGATATTATACCAGCGATGTGTCGTTAGATTCTTGAACTCCTTAACCAGCCATCTGAGTCCAAGTTGTACTGAATATTCGCATTTTTTTTTCGAGACATTACCGCGTACTTGCCCGCTCTCCGCTTATATCTTGCACCCGTCTTATTTGCTCTCCTATAAATCTGTTGGCATGCCTTTTTGGCCTCTCTCCAATTATTGTAAGAAGATATTTGTGCTAGCTCCTAAGACAAAAGATAACAAAATATCAACCTTGCGTAGTTGAGATAAGTGTCAAGATTGAGTGTTTCGTTCATAGATAGATAAAAGAAAGCACGCAAAGAGCAATTAAATTAGCGAAGGCATAAAGCTCGTTATGGAGAAATAGTTGTGATTATATATTATGTTTTCTTATTTCTGAAGGATGTATAATATTAACATAAGAATGAGAATTTTACTTAGGCTCAATCTTCAAGACTAGAGTCTGACCACAATAATTACTGTACCGACTTTGCAATTTATGAAACGTCCTGCGTAATAATATTATTTTAAAGAAACAAGCTTACAGTTACAGTTAGTTCGCCTGATGGTATGCGGCCAATAATAAAACCAACATTCGTAAAATTATAACCGAAACCTAGAATTCGGTTTCGGTTTCGGTCGAGAAGAACAATTAGGTTAGGAAAGTATATACGGAGGGTTGGCGTTTACGGCCTCCTAGCCTAGTCGGTAGTGACGGTCGGAAGCAGGAGGTCCCGGGTTCGAATCCTGGTCAGGGTTTCGAACACATTACATTTGTGTGTTTATCACGGATATTTGTTCCTGAGTTATGGATGTTTTCTATGTATTTATATGTATATATCTATTATATATATCGTCGCCTAGTACCCACAACACAAGCCCTATTGAGCTTGCTGTGGGACTAGGTTGATTTGTGTAAGATTGTCCGATAATATTTATTTATTTATATTCGGGTAAACGAATGAAAAAAAAAATGTCCAAGAGCCAGTCGGACTCGCGCCCCAAGGGTTTAGTACTTTCTCATAAGTACAATATTTTATCATAAGTTTGACTCACGAGTTAGTTACCTTAGGCTTTTATAGTTTTCGGCATTATCGGAATTGTATAGCTTGCCAAACTTAGCGGTAAAAGGCCGACTTACGTTCTCGTGTCGCCAGTTACGTCACTCGAGCTGTCAATCGGGCACCATACTCTGCAAATTTGACAGGGAACAGGTGACACCATAAACGCCGCGAGTGCTAAGTATACAAGATGTGGCTTGTAATGCTGGCAAAAATATCCACAGATTTTAACTTTACGTGAAATTTGTGTAAAAAATTACAAAAGTTGAACGTTTTTGGAAAGCTGATGAAGTGATGAACTGAGCAACTAATTTCTAACACTTGTACGCGAAGTGTCATACTATTTATAAAGTACTTAATGCCTTAAAATGCAATTACTTTTGAAAAAAAAAACTGAAAACTGGTGACTTCAGATCATTTTATTTTCAAAATTTTGGCTTTTTTATTTCTTTAACGCAAGCCTTTGTTCATTGCCTATTAGAAAAATGCTTTTTTAAATCTAAATTCAAGTAGTTTTCTCACAATTACCAGTTGGTCCCTAAACATTGGTCCTTCGAGCCGGATCAATGTTTAGGGGCTATGCTGGTTTGTGGATGCTGAATATGAACTCCAAGTACGAGATATTAATTTAATTATAAATTATATACAAAATGTATGCGGAGCCGAGTTATTGCCGCGGTGGTAGTTGATAGGTAAGTCACGTGATCACTTGACTGGTGCTGCTGGTGCTTCACCCCGCGGTCGCCCTGCTGGAGTGGTACGCGACACCAAGTTCTATGCAAAATCCAAATATCTATCGTAGGAACAAAATAACATTATGAACAAGTATTAAACTCTATTTCTTTGCTTATATTGGATACCTATAACAATTGCTGTTATTTAAAAATGTGAGATCTTAAAGTAGGTTAGATTTGAGTTTTTTGACAAAACTTAAATGTGTTTCGGCACCCACACACTTGTAAATGCTTACACACTGCTACCTGTATAATATACTAGCGACCCGCCCCGGCTTCGCACGGGACTTTACTGTAGTACATTATATTGATCTATCTCGTAGGGTTCAGACAGCGTTTGCAATGTAAGCGCAAAAAAATGTTTTTATTTACGACATCACATTAGAAACCTTTAAAATTATCAGTGTATCTTTACTATATTATAGATATTTTTCTCTTGAATCACTATATCTAATTTAAAAACAACCGCATCAAAATCCGTTTCGTAGTTTTAAAGATCTAAGCATACTGAAGGACAGACAGCGGAAAGCGACTTTGTTTTATACTATGTAGTGATGTGCATCAGGGGTAAAAGAGAAACACCAATATATTTAACACGGGCGTGTAAGCGAGATTTCCATATTTTGCGCATTGCGCAAAGTGTGACAGAGACCTACTAATATAATTTACAGTAGTGTAGACAAGATCGTCATATTTCTAACAATGACGTATAGAAGTGGAAAGCGAGACATTTGGGTTTGAAAAAATAAAAATATTGAATTGATATTAATCGTATCCTTGTCGCATCAATGTGAAAGTGGGCGAGGTGGACCGAGATACAAAATTATATATCAAGTCAATAGCATATTATATTTTTAAAATATCTAGTTCTCAACTTCTGGTGCTCTAGTCGAATATTCCAGTGTTCAACGAAATAGGTAACGAACGATCGTCTCATAAAACCAGTATAAAGGCATCTACGGTTACGCGTAGTTATTACGGATCTAGAGGTTTCTATTTTTAATGCAATAATGGTTTGTAAAAAGAGTCGCGCATAGTAAGCGACGGTGATTATATTGCACGACGCAGAAACGGCGAATGATCCCTGTGGTCCTAGTACTGTCATTTTCATCGCCTACCTCGCGCACGACTCAAAAAAACCACTGTAAAGGTGTGATCTCCGATTGTGCATATTTATAATGGTAAAAAAGATTCACTTATCCTGTCCAGGTTGTAAGTCTCGGGAATCAGCGCTAGGCTAGGTGCCTAATTTGGTAGGTACATTAAAATAAATATAGGGGAAATGACTCAAATGAAATGACACAACAATGAAAGACGATTGTCGATTTTGAGGTACCATCGCGATCGCCCACACTGTTAACTGCCCATCGGTGGACCTTATGCCTTTTACAATAAGGTCCACCGAGGTACAGTTAAGCGTGTTGCTGTTTGTACTTGAGATATTAACAGGGCGATTAAAGTACGCTACGCGTACGGTAAAACTCGCATTATGGCCAGGTGGAGACGTAAAATTGTGTACTCACCACGGGCAGTAAAAAAGAAAGCCCTCTGTCTCATATTTACAACCCTCGCCTGCGGCTCGGGCCACAAATACCTGCGATTTCGGGCTTTCTTTCTTTTACAGTCCTTGGTAAGTAATGTAATGTACTATTGCAATCACTTGCCACAGAGGGATGAAATTTCATAGGAGAGGGGAGGGGGTTATCGTTTTCCACATCAAAAAACAAATGCCATCCGATTTCAATGATTGTATTTAAGTGCGTTTTTCCTAAGTTCTCCTCCACCGATTGAAAAATTCACCTTGCGTCCGGCTTCCAACTCTGATGGTTTAATGGTTTGATGCCTGGCCTGGGCGGATGGCAATTTGTTTCCGGTATCTGTATGTGATGAAAAGAACAAGCATGCTAATTTTCGAGCGGTTGCCTGACCAATTTTTTTCTTCGCTCGTACAGGGCACCAGTCCAACCAGGAGGGATGGCATAATTTTTTTGTTATAACAGCGTAGATTATTTCAGGCAACCGCTGTATAAATCTGTTACCTCGCGATAGAAAAAAATATCACCCCTCCTCCTATTTCCGCCCCAGTCCAAGTTGGGTCAGTTGGGGTTGCACAGGGCGGCTTCTCATCACTTCGGGAGCTAAATACCGCGAGCTATCCGGTTGCCTCGCCTCGCGGTTACTGAAACTACTCGTCATTGCTCTGAATATATGTATGTGTCTGCCTGAGTTCCTCAGCATTAAGAGATCAATTGTATTTAATAAGTAAGTACCTATAAAGTATTCTATATAATTTGTAAGACTTAAATGTTTGGTAATGTGTGTATGAGTAGTGTGTAAGTGTGAACAGAGCTTTATAAAAATTTACAAAAGGAATGAACAACCTACTAGGATCGCATAAATCGTAGCAGGTCGCCCAAGACATAATGAATGAATTTACTTAGTTTACCGATAAAGCAAGCTAGGGTCGAGCAATCCTAAACAGTACCAGGGTCACATAAGACGCTAGTAGTAGATGTGTAATACGATCGCCAAGTGGGCTTAGTAACTAACTGGTTTTACCCGCCTCCGACCTGTCTTTAACAAGGGTCACATAAGACGTTAGTAGTAGATGTGTAATACGATCAACAGTGGACTTGCAGGATTGACCCGCCCAGCTAGGTTCGCAAATGTGATGAATACAGTACAGACTAGGGTCACATGAAACAATAAGAGTTAGTAATTTATTTTGATGTATATATCTACTAGTAGTCCGTCTCGAACTAAGAACTCGCGATTTACTTGCAAACAATATGACCAATATAACAAGACCCTTCTGAAGATTTTTTTCGTCTTCTAGCTCCACAACCCCTTGATCGATCCTGCTCATATACGAACTCTCAAATTATATGTATCTCTGCTACGACCCCAACAAATGTCATAAAGATCAGAAAAACGTCACTAAGGTTATCGCGGAACAAACCCTCAAAATCAAAAAGCCATCGAAATGCCGAGACGTCCCAGTAGATAGAGAGGAGATACATATAATTTGAGAGTTCGTATATGAGCAGGATCGGCCAAGGGGTCATGTAGCTAGAAGGCGCGAAAAAATCATCATATGGGTCTTGTTATATTGGTCATCTCGTTTGCAAGGAAATCGCGAGTTCTGTGTTCGAGGCGGACTACTAGTATATATCGTCGCATAGTATATATAATATAACTATAACACAAGCCTTATTGAGCTTACTGTGGGTGTGGGACTAGGTTGTTTTGTGTAAGATTGTCCCATAATCGAACGAGCGGAGCGTAAGCGAAGTGAAGTTCTTACAAACAACTTCGACTACTGGGACGTCTCGGCATTTCAATGGCTTTTTGATTTTGAGAGTTTGTTCCGCGATAACTTTAGTAATGCTTTTCTGATCTTCATGAAATTTGTTAGGGTTGTAGCAGAGATACATATAATTTGCGAGTTCGTATATGAGTAAGATCGACCAAGGGGTCATGGAGGTAGAAGGCGCGAAAAAATCATCATGTGGGTCTTGTTATATTGGTCAACTCGTTTGCAAGGAAATCGCGAGTTCTGAGTTCGAGGCGGACTACTAGTATTTATTTATTTATTTATTTATTCTTCTGTAAATCTGTATAAGTTATAGTAAAAGCAATATGCAATGGGCTGGCCACATATGTCGCTGGAGTAAGCGTGTTCTGGAGTGGAGACCACGGTTGGGCAAACGTAGCGTGGGACGCCCTCTAGCCAGATGGCGGGATGACCTACATAAGAGGGCCGGCATCGGCAGTGACTGGATGCGTAAAGCAGTAGACCGGGCTCTGTGGCGTAGTCAACCAATTTGATTCCTAGGCCACTCTAGAACCTTGTCACAATAGCTAGTTTGGTAGCGAATAGGTTACGCTTATACGTATCCACGGGCAATTGTCATTACGACAAGGTTCTACGAGTACAGTGGCTTAGGAATCAAATTGGTTGACCGTACCTTGGGAGAGGCCTATGTCCAGCAGTGGACTGCAACGAGCTGATGACGATGATGATGAAGTAGTAAAAGAAATAGTTATAATGTACCAAAATCGTTAACTTTTCTATTGTCCACAGACTAATCGTCCGTTTTCTTGAACATTTCAGACTCATTAAAAAAAATAGTTTTGGAAGTATTCACACTCAGTAAATTTTGAATTAGCTCAATAGTTTGTTTACATTTGGATACAGCACTTTGTATACCTAATTAGAGGAAAATAATGTTGTTGTAAAAACTGTTCGTTTGAAATTTAATATATTTTTATACTTATCCATATTAATATTATAAATACGAAAGTTACTCTATTGTCATCTATTCACGCTTAATCCGATGAACAGACTTAGGTAGACGAAATTGGCATGACGATTTTTGAAGTGAAAACTTCTTTAGCGGCGCTGTGCACTTTTTGTGATGGGGAAGAAATGTTAAACTCAGGACAGGTCACGTGACCGACACATTCGTCAGATTGAAAATTCGTAAGACTGACACGTGACCTGATCGAATAAATAATTGTAATAGGTCTGAAGTGTTAAATTTTTAATGCAATATAAATTGTCATGTTTGTGTACGATAGCGCAATAAATGAATATTGTATTTTACCACATAAATGATAGTACTTTTATACCGATAATTAAAGCAATTCGTGCAAAGTTATTCCCTATTAACCATTCCAAAATATCAAACGTTAATATTCAAGTTTTCACTTCTGCCGGCACTCCCGGAGTGCACCCCGTTGTTTTTTTATTCATGTATGAAATGAGACTTAAAGTCTCAGGTTTGCATTTGTTTCTCAAAAACAGTGAAATGTTGCGTTAATGTATATGTTGCAATACAATTTACTTTATAGTAAAATGTTAAGCATCGAATGGTATCATTGTTTTTATTTTCGTACAAAGAAATCGTAATATTTGGAAATTTTGAAGCCTTTGAATATGAAAAGTTTTTTTTAATACAATTGCTCAAAAAGTTTACTTTATGTAGCTGCAAATCGTGCGTAAAGTTTGATTTTATGCACTAGTGCTAAAAAGTAATCTGATAAGCAAATCGTGCGTAAAGTTTGATTTTACGCACGATTTGCAGATATATTGCATTTTAAATTGACCAATCAGAACACTTCACTATATTAAATCCACCAATCACAACACATATCGGAGTTAATCGGAACGCTAGATACTTTTTTGGTGCGTATACTGTGTAAATAATTTAAGTCCTTAAAAAAAACATTGTATTTAATATCAACCAATCAGAAATATCAGAATACAGCAATGTTAAAATCGACCAATCAGGAAACGCAATTTATTTCTCAAAACATGAGGTGTTTTTTAGTTCCTACTTCACAATCATTAAAAAAGATTTAATTTTTTGGGAAATGCTTTAAAGTGTGTTTAAACTGTTAAAACAGATATTAGACATGGCAATTTGTAGGGCCCAACCTGTTGTGTTGGGAGGTGTAATAGGAGGTTGGACCCGTAGAGAGCTGAAGGAGGGTGTGGGAGAGGCAGGGTACACAACAGGTTGGGCCCTACAAATTGCCATGTCTAATAGCTGTTTTAAAGAGCTAATTATACCGTCTTCTGTGGCATTTATTCGCGGTATTGATATTTTGTATCTATGTCAAAGAAGTTAAAAAAAATTAAAAGACCGTCAAGTTATACCATAATTTCAGTTTAGTTTTTGTGCGTAAATAATAAGTATTTTTTTAATGATATTTTCTCGCAATCGAAGTGAAACATTGTATGCATTACTCTGGTCTAAAAGCCATATTACCACTCGAACAATTTTCCCTCACTTCGATCGGGAAAATAACCACCTGGTGGTAATATGGCCTACTTTAGACCCTTGTCAAACAATCTACTATTATTTCATTGTAGTTTTTTCGCAATTGTATTAAAAAACGTTGTTCGACACACGTGCAGAAGTGTCATTTTCACTCGTCCCGAGTCTTGACCCTCGCCTCACGGCTCGGGCCAAGTAACCTCGGTACTCGTGCAAAAACTACTATTTAAATTTTCACTAGAGTGGTGAACTTATAAAAATTTGCAAAAACCATTAACAACCTACTAGGATCACATAAATCGTAGCAGGTCACACAAGACATAATTAATGGACTTAGTTTACAGAAAGGCAAGCTTAGTTAGTGGGTCGGAGCAATCCTTACCAGTACCAGGGTCACATAAGACGTTAGTAGTCGATTTGTAATACGATCGCCACAGGATGCAGGATTGACCTGCCCAGCTAGGTTCGCTAATGAATACAGTACAGACTAGAGTCGCATGGCACAATAAGAGTTCATTTGGATAATTTGATAATTTTTGCATCCTATCAACTAATAATCCAATCATTGGGGAATCATCTCCATACATTGCCTTACAAAAGGTGGAGTAGAAAATATTTTAATGGTTATTGGCTTGTAGGCTTGGTAGGCTTATAGGCTGGTAATTAAAATACTAGATTTGAGACCTTGAGGGGGGGGGGGGGGGGCGGTGGAGGAGCGTCGGCCGCCATCTTGGTTTAAAGGTGCCAAAAGTCCGTTTTTGAACCTTGGCGCTTAAACGGTTATCAGTATGCCTAAAATGTCTATGGAACGTATGAAGAAGATAACATTGTCTACAATATTTCCATACACAATACATCTGTAAGTCTTAGCAGGGGGTGAAAAAGTGTATATTTTCTTATATCATAAGAATTTTATTTATTAGCTTCAAAGTTTTGTGCTTCGAGATAAGGAAATGAAGTCTCTACCACAGTTTTGTCATCTTCTAATGATTCTTTTAAAAGATAGTCAAAAGTTGAATTCACCCCTAGAGCGCTTATACGAGTAGAGGGGGTGAAAGTAGTAAGTCTCACACACAAAATCAATGTTCTATTACTCATCATAAAATACTACTAGGCGTTGTCAGGTACAGCTATCGATCAATTCGGGTACCTATAATGAATTTAGATTTGACAAAAAACATATACGCTTTCATAGATTTTTTTTATTTTATGAAAGTGCTTGAAAATATTTTTATTTTTTTTAACATCATATAATTGTCAACTTCTTATTAAAATATCGTATAGGCTTTAGCATTTTTTACATAATGCTTGAACAGTTCACTTTATGACGAAAATGTCTACGAGAATTATAAAGACCCAATTTTTTTGTGTATTATTTTATAATAGTAGTTAGGAGAGCCCATGACACTGAACCTAGTTCGATAAGTCTCCTATATGAGATATGGATATATATGTATAATTAGACGCGTCTTTAATGGGGGAACACGAAATGCTGATGCTGCAATGCAAAAAAGTGGTAGCGTATTTTATTTATTTTTTTGAAAAAAATTGTAAAAACCTGGTTTCTAGTACGATAAGACTCCTTTGTTCCTCGAAGCAGGGGAGGGGTAGGGCTACACGATAATGCGATGCTGCAAGCCCCCGTGCGTGGCCTTGTCAGTGGCAGCAGCATCAAAAGATTGTAGATGAAAAAACAAAGCGCCTGATCTTTTAAAATATAAAATCATTTTAATAATGTAACATCTTGTTGCCGTTCAGGCGCTAAGTTTAGGTTACATAACATCTTGTTTTTGTTATAAAAAGATCAGGCGTTTTGTTAATTATGGTTTTATAAAAAAAGAAGCTTCCCAGATAATGAATGCTCAATATGCGGATAGACGCTCGTTCGATAAGTTATAGCCTGATGGGCTCTCTCGTACTCACTTCAAACATAAAGTAAGTTTCAACTATTTATTTATCTTAAGTCGATAGCACGCCATTAGTTAGATCTCGAGAAAGTAGGAAATCTCGGTTTTATTTATTTTGGCGTAACATTGTAATTTGGAGCAAACGATCGGTTCGCGACGCGTAAAATCGACTGAGTTTGGCAGTGGATTGATCGCATCGCGAAATGATACGCAGTACTCGTTAATTGGACAGTAAGGCCGTGGCTGGTTGACGCCGGTTGCGGCCAAGTGCGTGTCGGACCACGCATAATGGCGGCTTCCGTACCTTCAACAGAATAAGGAAAAATAATAATCAAAAGGTTGTATCTGCCTTTGGAAGAGGGTTTTAGGAGATAACTTAAGCATGCTTTAACCGTTAATGTTTAAAACCATTTTTGTTGAAAGAATATGCAAATATGTATAATCTCCTCACCTACATTTTTTCATATTTTTTTGGAACTCTGGTTCAAACAAAGCCCTGGCAGTGAGTTCGTGTTGCACAGGGTGGCTCCTCATCACTTAAATCAGACTTTTGGAATGTGTGAACAGAGAGTTTTATAAAAATTTATAAAAAGCATTAACAACCTACTAGGATCACATAAATCGCAGAGGGTCGCCCAAGACATAATGAAAATGAATGAACTTAGTTTACCGATAAAGCACCAAGCAAGCTTAGTGGGTCGGAGCAATCCTTAACAAGTACCAGGGTCACATAAGACGTTAGTAGTAGATGTGTAATACGATCGCCACAGTGGACTAGCAGGATTGACCCGCCCAGCTAGGTTCGCAAATGTGATGAATACAGTACAGACTAGGGTCGCATGGCACAATAAGAGTTAGTCATTTATTGGAACGAAGTTTCTTATCGGACGGTTCGCGGATGGGCGGCTAGGCGAAAAAAAGTCACGTGACCATCACCACCTAAACGCGACACAAAGCCATACGAACCCCTTTATAGGGGGCTTTGCTTATCTTTAGTCGATAGCACGCTATTAGTTAGATCTCAAGAAAGTATGGCATACAAACTACGACTAATGTTCAAATTTTATTAATATACGTTTAGCAGTTTCCGAGTAAAATGGCCGTGACATACGGATGGACGGACGGTCGGACGGACAGACGGACATGACGAAACTATAAGGGTTCCGTTTTTACCATTTTGCCCTAAAAAGCAGGGTTGTTATAAATTAGATTTATCCTAACATTTCCTTCTGTGATCATACTGTTTTAAAATGGCGTCTGTGGCAGTCTCGATTCGTCAACGTCGCCAGCTGATTAGCCGTCGGGCACCAAATACAATTAACGAGAACTGCCCGCCAATCGGGCCCGCACACTTAACAATATACATGGCTCAATCCTTTGACACCATGTATATTTCACGCACCTTGTATACCTGTGTCAGGCCCGTACACGTTATTCAAACGGACAATCTAGCCACAACTGTTTACACGATGTATATTTGACACGTTCTTCAATCCTGTGCCACTGCTGATCACACGATGTATATTTTACAACTTGGATACCTATAGCATGTATTGAGTCTTCAAATTTTTTGACAAAGTCCGACCGCTCTAAGTTTGCAACGTTTTGGCAAACGACAATCAATGTGCATGTGCAGCAAACTCGCAAAAGTCAATGAATAACTCTTATCCCTTCAGCAGTGAATCCTCCTTCATATCAAAGGGCACCGGCCCGACAACGTGCAACGTGCATGTGACACCTCTGGAGTTGCACGCGTCCGTAGGCTACGGTATAGCTGCTTACCATCAGACGGGCCGTATGCTTGTTTGCCATGCACCATTGTGGGATACAAATCAACGTTTTCTTTGATTAAAAGTAACTGTCCCATTTTCTATTAACTATCATAATAAATATGTAGTGCCGGTCTAATAAAATGTGATAATCCATATTGAAAAGAAAAGACCCTTAAGGGCGGCAGGCGCTTACGTTGTGGTCCTTTCACAGATTTAATATAATTTTCAAGCAATAAAGGAGTAAGCGGAGTAAGGAAAATTAGCAAAAAAATGGCAAAATGAAAGGGCAACTTTTATCAATTAGGATGTGTACGTCGTAGACCGAATTTAATTTTCAGTAACCCTCCGTACCACACCCGCGTGAGCTTCATCCCCAAACGCGGTTGATGTCAGTTTCTAATTACAGAATTACAGAAAAAGCATGTAGGAACAAAATGATCCTTAATAAATACTGTATCAACCGTCTAAATATAAATAAAGCCATATTATTTATAGTAATCTGTCATCAAAGGTGAGGGACGTAATTCTCTTTTTAAAAGAGTTATCTAAAAAAATACTATTTTTAAAGTATGAATTAGAATATTATCTTTAAAACAAGATACTTTACATTTTAAAACTCTTTTATATGACGTTGCTATGCCATTTCGGAAATATACTATTACTGAAAATTTACTTTGGTCTATGACGTACAGTCACCGGCAATAGTATTTTCCTACACGAAGGCCGCAAAAATATGTGACCCGCTCCTATGGCCCTACAAATAAGAACGTGTCACTATTGCCGGTGACTGTACACATCCCAATTCACACAAGTTGCCTTTTAGCTATGCCATTATTCCATACATTCGAATCTAGAATGTTAACTTTTAGGGTCCTTTCAATACGGATTAGTTAAGTATGACGACTGACTTAATAATAGGTTCAAGGTAGTATCTTCCTACACGAAGGCCGCAAAAATATGTGACATGCTCTTATAGCCCCACAAATAAAAGCATGTCACATATTTTTGCGCCCTTCGTGTAGGTAGATACTATTGCCGGTGACTGTACTAATGATATTTTCGGATCTAAAAATATCATTTAATAATTACCAGTCGCTTTTTGGGCGAAGGAAAAAAACGTGATGAAACTGGACTTAATACCAATAAGGCCTAAATTTCCCTTTAGGATAAACATGCAGTTGCTTTCGTAAAAACTAGTGTCCACTCCTAATCTTGGGGTTAGGATGCCATTCAGATCCCAGACTCCCTAAGTTATCAAAAAGTCAGACAAACGCTAGGAAAACAAAGATGATTTAGCAGCCTAGATTTAGATTTAGCCTCAAAATTCTGAAGACCTTAACTTTCAATAACGTAATTACCCAGTCCCAACACGAGGAGATTAAACGCGTAATACATAAAACAGAGCCTGAGTTGGCATATCCACTATTTACTTAAATAATCTCCTAACTTGCTTTACTTAGTATTCTAAAATCAAACTTATTGCTTAAGAGACAAGGTTTCTTTTAGAGTAACACGTTATGGTTCGTGAGAGGTTGTAGGGAGTGATTAGGCCAAGTTTTTCAATTTCCTCGGGAAATTGTCTTAAAGTTTAGGTTAATGGCTTTTATATTGGCTACGTTATCGAGGTTATACGAATCATCGCACTCAATTCTTACCAGCTTGCGTATTTTGAACACTCGTAGAAAAAGTATTGTATACAATAGTGACATAATTAAGCTTTTGAATAGTGTACCTTACCTTATCGAGTAGAAGAACACGGTACTCGGTATTTTTTCCATGATTCACTACGCTTGAGGCACTAAGATGCAAAATGGCGAATTTTAAAAAGGTTTTCCTAAAAATTGCACTAATCTGAAAAAAAGAACGAAGTTAGGTCGTAAGCTTTTTAATACGACGACGTCGGGCCTAGCCTTCAAACGAAGCGAACCTAGGGATATTTTTTAAATTTTTGACTAAGTAGGTATAGGGGATTTGTTAGTAAAGTTGTAGAACTATTTCTAATAGGTTTATTAGCTGATTTAGCTTAGGTGTTAAAATAAAACGACAATAATGTGTTCAATATACAGGAAAGTGTTTATTCAAACAGTGTTACAGTATAAAATGTTAAAAAGGTTCGCCCGGCTCACGGCGAAAACGAAAGTACAGAATAATGTATATGTGCGAGTGGAAACCTATGGGCCAGGCGAACACACAAACGCATGTACATCGTATATCTTACAGTAAAGGAATATATAGAAAAAAATATACATGTTGTTGAGAATCGGATTCTTTTAAATTTAATATCGCTACCCCATAATGGGGTTACTTCGAATTATGGGGCAACATTGATCGACGAAGTTTTTGAATGCTGTTTTAAGCATTAGGAATATTAGGGAATGTAACCCGTGTTTTTTCGTTGCATTTCCTACACTTTATGTCGTTGGCTTTAACAGAAATATATTATGAACGTGTTCAAAAATAATTACTCATAACCCAAGTAGACGGGGCCTATTTTATTTCATTTAAACAATGAATATAATTATATTTTATTCCCATTAATACAATATAATGTATTAAACATAAATAAGTAAATATTCAAAGAATTGTAATATATTGCACGAGAAAATAATTTACAATGAAACGGACTTACAGTGCATCCTCGTCCTTTTTTAAGCATTCTTATCGGAAACTGACAACAGCCATTTAGACTTAACTCTAGTGAATCCTAAACTACTAAATTAAATATGTCGTATCTGGCGGCTTAGCATAACATGCGTTGTCGCGCGCGACTTCATACTTCGAATCGCGCCTGAAGTATGGAGAGTCGGGCGACAATGTAAGTCATGCTAGCAGTAAATTATAACGAACAGATAGAACAAACAGTGGTAGTAATTCTGACAAAGATAAATACACAATAGTATCTTAATGTTTTTAAATATAAAAATCTAAAAAAATCTAACGAAATCTTACATTCTAGGCACTGTTTATTCCTTACTTGATTTTGTGCTTGGAAAAAGGTTGATAACATGACATATACTTGTTTTACAATGCGTTTGTGTGAAAAATATTAAAAAACAAACACTTAGTAACGCTACATGATAAAGTTTCAAAAATTGTTCAGTCATATTTCTAAGAAATAGTTTTTCCACAGTATATTATATAATAATATATTTATTCTCATTAATATATTATAAGTTTCACAGCTCAATTTCGAGTGGCTCTCGTACATCGTGGGTGGTTATTGTCGTCGAGACAAAATTTGCGACAAAAAAAATGTAGACTTCATTTTATATCTGTACCGAAATAAAACATACCCATTAAATACTTCTTGGTATACACAGTTTTATTACTTTGCCGGGCTTATTTATTACACTTATATGTATATGACGAAAAATAGGCATTTTTATTAAGTGCAGAATTTCATTTCCCAGTAGGTTTATATGATTTCAATTGAAATGACATAACTCGTAACCTCCTCCTTAGATAAGTCTTACAATTTAGATTTTGTTAAAATCAATGGAAAGAGTTAGGTTGTATTTCTGATTGTGGCATACAAGTACTTAAAGTTAAGACTAATTTGGGACTAAAGGGATGACTTTACACAATGGAAACGCTGGTGACATCGCAGACAATCGTTTAGCTTTGTAAATGCCGGCAATAGCTTATGCAAATTGGCATATTCATTTTGCTTTAAACCAAATTTCGGTAAAACAAGTTTATGTACTCGTATAATCGTTAATGATCATTTATTATTTCATGGTAAAACTTTACGTACTTGAAACGCCACTATTATAGTTAAATATAGAATATAGACAGCCACAATGAACTTTTTGAAGCCTAAGTCTGAAGCGCCATCTGGACGAGAGCAACCCAAAGATTTGTATCTTACAAATAGTAGGGGTAAATGACATTGCGCTGCAGCGCCATCTCGTAACGAGTAGCGTACCATAGTAACGCTAGATGGCGCTGCAGCGTAATGTCATTTCCCCCTACAGTTGCCCTTCAGACTTGGGCCTCAAAAAGTTGTTAGACTGTGGCTGTCTATATTATTTATAGTCTTTGCTATCATAAATATGAATTATGTCTTTTAATCGCATTAGTCTGATTATCATTAATCATTATAATTTATTACCTGTACATTTTTTTCGTGCTTTTCTGTCACAAAAAAGAAGTAATTTAATTATGTTTTCATGTCATTTTATAAATTGTTTCAATAATACGTGGATATCTAGGTAGATTAGACTAGCTCCATGACAATCCGAACCTAGTAGCCCCATTATTCTTCCAGTCACCCCTTTTTACACCAATTTCACTTCTGCAGTAATTTATTCATACAGGGTAATTTCTGAATCGTGATCCAGGACCACTTTTCTGACTCTGTAACTGATCATTATTATTATGTATGTGGTCGTATTTGATCGAAACATAATTTAATTATTCTTAGTTTTCAAATAATATTATTCTTAAATAAGGAAATCATGGTTAACCTATGACTATTGACATATACCGTGTGGGAACTGACGACGTCATATCATGTGGAGTAGAGTAACCAAATTGCATGCAAATAATATATTTTACTACGTGACATAAAAAAAAATATTGATGAGAAAAAAATAATGAGCAAAATAATGATTTTACTCATTATTTTTTTATCATGAATGTAATGACGTTCTGTATCATGCCTTTTTCTCTTGCTACAAGACCCCAAACATCCGAATAATAAAAAAACAGCCGATATTTTTATTAAACTTTGGCACGATTCAACACGAGTACGAGATATAGATTAAAACTATGAAAATTATTTTATTACAAAATATATAAACACTAAAATGAGGAGACAGTTTTACAGTTTCAGTTACAATATTACAAGTTTTAATCCTAGAGTGACGTATAAATCAAATTTAATAATTATAATTAATATAATAGTCATATAAGTAATCAAAGGTATTTTCTGTGAACACATCGAAATTGCTTATATTCGGACCGCATTAGCAGTGGCGTAACTAGGGGGGCCCGTAGCAAATTCATCGTATGGGAACCCTTTTACATAAAGTTTAGGATCCTCCTTTAGTCATGGCCTCTCAAACCCGGGCCTCCCCTCAGGCCGGAGGCGGTGGCATTTTGACAGCTTTGCCACCCATTAGTTCCGCATGGACTTCGCAAATGACAAAGTGTGGAGAGCTAGTGTAAACGTCAAATGAAGTTTATTGTGGCAGTTCCACAATATGCCGTGCAAGTGTTATAGTTGTAGTATTGGTAAACTAATCTAACGACCTGGGTCATATTACAATCTCTCTCTCTCTCTCTCTCTCTCTCTGCGAACGTGCCAATGTGAAAGAGAGGTTTTACGACCCCAGTTGTCAGTTTGGTTGGGTAATACCAATACTATAGCGAGTTCGAAATCCTCATAATTAAATAACGTGTATGTACAGGTAAATTCATGGAGGCTGGCACCGAATGTATATGAAAATATTGACAGTTTGATACAAATCTAACGCTAGCTCTCATAAATCGATCTGTACTGTACCACGTTTTATATGTATCTAGTTACTTTGATAGCAATATGAATTATTAATTTCCTTTTCAAATCTGCATTGATTCCTCTTTCCAAAACTTTTACCGCTCTTCAAAATATGCAGTAACGTTTTTTGAAAAGATACAACAACTAAAACATGAATTCCAATAAAATTAAAGAATATATATATTAATTAATACGTCACATTAATGTATATTGTACAAAAGGAGACACACATCAATATAACACTATCGAACGCTAATATATGTAGCGAAGAGTCACCAATTTTGAGGGCTACGTCTAAAATTATGGAAAATCATAAGCATTTAAATTCCAACTTACTTTAGATCCAGCTTCCCAAAACCCTTAAAGATGTGTTAGAGGAAGAAATTAGAAAGTATTTAATCGACCGTGTTTTTCTTTGGGTACTTCATCATTCTTATCAAATTCGTGTCAATTTAATATTAAATTAGTTTTGGGAGATTGCTCAGAATCAATACAATAGCTCGAACGGTATGTCAATAGTTTCGTAACAGTATTGTAATTTTTTTAGATGCCATTTTGATAAATACCAAAAAAAAATTTGATATAAAATCCGTATCTAAATGGAAACAAATTAAGATTTTACATTCAGTTAAAATACTGCTTTTCATCGTAGTAATTAGATTTTTTGAATGTGAATATGTTTAAAGGTCTCTCTGGTTATCAATATTGACTTTCTATCTTCCTCTAACGTTTGCTCTCTCATTCGGGTGAGTAGCTACTTTAACTTCATTTTTAAATATCGTTCAAATTTTATTTGCTACCTACCCTTATATCAAACCATTCGTTTCTTACCCATAATCTTTATCTAAATGAAACTTTGATTTATCCGAAGTTTTATTTATTTCATTTAATTTGGTACTGACAACTTTGACAACGTTGACAACTTTGCTTTGGCAATCGTCAAACAAAAGAAGACAGACACATAAAGTAGTTACATAATTTCCAGTAAACTGCTACGGAATAATAAAATTAAAGAGTTGATGAAATTACGAGGAATCGATCGATTATATGACATCAAGTTGTCACACAAGATAATTCTAAAATAGGCAGTATCATCCAAGTTGCCAGTTCCCAATATATTTATTTTAAACTATCTACCACAGGTTCTTTCCACCACGAACATGGAAGACCTAAATTTTGTTCAACGAAAAAGCCTGAGCATAGAGATATTAAGTAATATTACATTTATATTTGGTGATATGTAGACACGAGGGGCCGTGAGAGACGCGGACGTATAGATAACGAGGCAGGTATACCATATTAAGAAAATTAAATTAAAATAAATACTTACACATTTTGGACAGCCATATTGAAGAAGTTAAAACTCACATAAAATTATGTCTTAGTTATAAGTAGACTTAAAGTTTCGCTGTATAGTTTTACTGTTAAGTTTCCGTTATGCTCTAAGTTTTATTATTGAATATAATAAATTAGTTAATAGTTTTTCTCGTTCTAAAGCTCGAGACTATACGTCCTTGGCCATTTGACAAAAGTGACATAGAAATGTCAAAGGTGACGGGAATAAGTAAAGTGATTAGTGAAAAATTGCTGTACAGCAATTGTAGTCTTGATGTTTACAGTTGTCACTTTTGTAAAAAGGCTGTCTTGTCGAAATAGTGTGCACGGAAGAGGACATCTATCATGCATCTACAACACTGATTACATCTAATGGTTATGGTTATACAGTTATACACTGAATATGCTAGCCTGGTTAATTGCAATTAAAAAAACTGTTTTTGTTTTAAACATTTGACGCTTTCACGACTATAAAGGGTTTTTTATAAATTCAGTGCGTTATAGCTTGCTAAAAAAGTAAGACCATATATTTAAATAACACAACAACAAAACTACAGTCTAGTTACACCGAGCAGATTGGTTTTGCACGACATATCGGCGCCCGCCAGCCGGCTACAATTTACAAAGTTGAGATGTCTAGTAGAATTAAAATGTCATTAAAAGTTCACCGTCGAAGTCAAGTGCGATAGCTTTTCGTCCGCATTTGCACATAGCTGGCACTCGTAATGTGCCGATGGAAACTTTCCAAACTTATAGGAAAATTTCGGAAACTTGTCATAATTTTGTATGGGGATTTGAAACCGTTTTTTAATTTAAATACTTCTTGTGAAAGTTTCCAACTTTTTTTAAATTTTTCGCTACTTACTCATAGTCTATGCCAGTAATTTTGCCGAATCAGCCGTTTGATCGTCAATATCCCGAAATACCGAAAGATAGCCACTCAGCTAGCATACTGCTGACTGACAGTATTTAAGCCTTATTTTAAAGACATTAGGGCTCATTATGACCAGCTAATTGTTGGTAAATATTCCGCTAACCGGCTAATTGTTAATTAATAGAGCAAACAATTTTGCGCGGATTGCTATTACCATTAGGGTTGTGACTGTGCAGTCGCCATCAAATATATCGGAGCGGCCAAGGTACTCAAAAATATCACTTTATCGCTTCGATAATAGAGGCGTTGTTTAGATATTTGTGATTCGCTTCGTAGTCAGCCTGTGGCTGACCACTGGACAATAAGATCGCTCAACTCGAACCTACTAATCAGCCGTTAAAATGGGATGGCTGGGCACTGGATACTTAAAGGCTGTGTATTGGTACACAGAGGGCTGATTACTGGCAAAAATGCCCTTTCATTATATTTAATAAAATAATTTCAAAAGCATGATTTAATTAAGTTTTATTCTTTACAAACATTAAACTAGATTAAATTATTGAACAATAGAAACATTGATAACTCTTATTGGTCAATAAGTGGGCAAATTATACGATCTTGAACATAGACATTTCGTTAAAAGGCTGACTACTGGTGCTTTTACCCTATGCCTTTGAATTAGTTTCCGTTAAAAATATTATAAGTAATTCTCTCAAAAAAAGTGGCAACCCTAATTGCTATCGACAGGGTCTGTTTATACAGTATTTCGGGTCCTTTGTGAATTTTAAGACAAGTTTTTCCAGCAGTACGACCCAACGGAAATTAGCAATTTCGTGAGATGGAAATCATGCAATAACCACAACGGAACTCCTCAGCCGGCTCTTACATTAAGATTGGTGATTTGTTTATCCTTTCTTAAAGTTCTTGAGGTAAAACTAAAGTGATAGTGGTGAATTGGAACTGTTAATGAAGATGATGACCATAAATTGATCGAAGGAACTCTGTGATATAGCATTGTTTCCTTGTTGTATTAGACCTCGTTGGATTTGTCATTAGATGCACTATGGTGTCAAATGAATTTCAATCCAATTTGATGGAATGTGGAATGTGGGGGAACTTACTGTTTCGAAAATTAAGTTCTTAATTTCATTAAAAGTATTAAAACTGATAATACTAGTACGCCCCAAATTGAGAACTCGCGATTTCCTTGCTGACGAGTTGAACATTATAACAAGACCCTTACGATGATTTTTCCGCGCTTTGTAGCTCCATAACCCCTTGATCGATCCAGATCATATACGAACTCTCAAATTGTATTGGTCTCTGCTACACCCCATCAAATTTCATAAAGATCAGAAAAACTTTTTTTAAGTGATCGCGGAACAACTATTCAGTATCAAAAAACCATCGAAATGCACAGGCGTCTAGGTAGCCAGCTGACAGTTCCGTTGTATCCGAAGTTGTTTGTAAGAACCTCACCCCGCTTTCGCTCCGCTCGTTTGATAAAGTATGAAAAGCCAAATCGAAATGAAATGTACTTATAAGTAAATGACAAAATGACTGAGGAAGTATTAAGGCAAAATGTTTGCATAAAGTCAAACATCGGTATTAAAGTCTTGTCGAAAATCGAGGCCATTTGAATATCCGATTGAAACTCTGAATTTGAATGTGACAAATTGATATTTTGATTTATTCAGTATTGAACTTCAGGTGTATTTTATAAATAATATTAATCATATATTAACCATCCCAATTAATTTGTGCATATTGTCATTAATTAAACATGATAATATTGGTGCGCTTCGTGAAGTTGTTTCAGTTATCACTATTATTAGCTACCTGGCTAGCTATAGGTACTCACTTGCTTGAATAAGGTTGACAGCTGGTAACTATAGTTGAAGCAAGTGATTATGTCCTTAGACGCTGTTTCTGATAGCTGTGTGGGTGGATGGCGTTATTACAATTGGAATGAACAGTGTTTTTAAAGCGGTTTAAAGCGGCGGTTTTTAAATTGTATTGATTTATTTTGGATACAACAATCCAACTGGAACGCTGGTGTATCTAGACGTAGTATATTGTTCTGGAGCTCTTGTTGTTGTGGAGGCCTGGCCTACGCTTATTAAAGTATAAAATAAAAGATGGTAATCTCTATATGGAACGGTGTTTTAGCTATTGTTGCGTAGGGAGGCCTCGAGGCCTAAACTTATTAAGTGTAAAAAATTATAAACCTAATCGTGGGCCTGGGATATTCTAACTTTAAAACACGTTAAGACACGATCTCACTTCAATACAGCTCCAATGCATTAACAACGCAATACAGCTAGCGCCTTAACGTCTGTATCAGAAATATCAGAATATGCTTGAAAATTATTCCGAGGCAACTCCAATACAACTTCAATATTGCTTGATTATTTCTTGTGTGTTGGAGTTATGTTTGAGATAGACTGTCTTTTTGAATGTATTGTTTATGTATTTTAAAATTAGAAAAGGTCACCTGGAATGGTGTTTTTAGTGATATAGTATCTTTCTATGGGTATTTTTTTTGGATGGAGGCCTAGAGGCCGAGAGGCCTACACATAGTCCGTGTAGAAGGCGTTGCTGGTGCAGTTGCCGTTGTCGTTGGGCGAGTCGGGGTGCTCCTCGGGCTCCACACCGTTTGTACGCATCTCGTCACGGACCTGGTGAGATAACAGTTTTAATATTAATAATTTTAAACAAAAAAGAAATGACTTCACTTAGCATGCACCTTTCCAACAGAAAATGCTCGAGCTGCTGTAAAAAATACTCAAATCACTATATGTGTGCCTATAATAGTTGAAGAGTTCCCTCGATTTCTCCAGGATCCCATCATCAGATCCTGACCACACAATGGCACAATGGGACAATTGGTCTAGTCGTCTTCGAATAATCGGTGAACATACATTAAAAAAAAAGTTGTTAATCGTCAATCGTTAACGCTAAAAGAAAAGTAAATAATGAATGGATAATATGCTCACGTGACTTTTCGTTAGTAACTGTCGTTCCAGTACCTACAGTAAGAGCGCATAACTTCGTCATTCCGTTAACGAGATACAACATGCTTTCTAAAAAGACGGGAAATAATATAGTCTGATCTTCTCAACCTGGCGCTTGACCCTCAGCTTGTTGAGCCCGGTCAGATTCTGCTCCTGGACGCTCCACTGGCAGCTGCGTAGAAGTTCAGCAAACAGTTCTGGGTACTTGGAACCTGTAGAACTCACCCTGGGTAAAGAACTGACCTTCTGAACCTGGCGCATGACCCTCAGCATGTTGGGCCCGGTCAGATTCTGCTCCTAGACGCTCCATTGGCCGCTGCGCAGGAGTTCAGCAAACAGTTCTGGGTACTTGGAACCTGTAGGACTCACCATGGGGAAAGAACTGACCTTCTCAACCTGGCGCATGACCCTCAGCATGTTGAGCCCGGCCAGATTCTTCAGCTCCTGGACGCTCCACTGGCCGCTGCGCAGGAGTTCAGCAAACAGTTCTGGGTACTTGGACACGTCTTCAAGGCCGCGGGGCACCCTGGTAAACAGATGCAATTAGTATGATAATATTTTTTAAGAAAAAAGAACCTTTTCACTTAGTCAACTCCACCTTGCAATGACCGAGCTACTGTATACTGTGAGGGGTGTTGTCTGGTGTAGCTCAGATAAACACAGGGATGCTTGAAACTTCATGTATTTTATTATGATTTTATTTCAAGGAACGAGCGCGCGTGGCCATGATGCTGGGAGCCTCGATGGCGACTGGTTTTCATTTAGGATTCATTATTTACATTGACTATTAATTTGAATAAAGAATATTTGATATAAAACGACCAGTAAAGTAGAGGTTTCTATCCTTTTGGCTTGCTAGGTTTGTTTTTAATATCTGGATTGATATTAAAAACAAACCTAGCAAGACAAAAAAACTATGAAAATAATCCAGTTTCCGACGCCTTTGCGATCCCTTTGCAAAATAAAACCGATAAATTGATCCTCACTGAGTAATTAAAAACGGAATGCCGCTCGGATGCCCATTGGTATCGTTTTCTGTTGAGCTTTACTCCGAAAAACGTCAGGAGTTTCGGAGGCAGGATTAAATTTAGAATCCTAGGTGCATTCGTTGGAAAGTTTTTTAATTTCTTTGGCTGGATTATAGCCCTGTAAGCCAAGGTTATTGGAAACAGCTTAGTTTTAGTTTCAATTATGATGATGCCATCGAAAAATTTAGTTTAACGTCAAAAAGTAGGTGTGACTATTTAATTACGTACCAATAAATTATTTATTACGATATAATAATTAAGAATAAGAATAAGAATAATCTTTATTGACTAAAAAACCTAATACAAGAGTAAGTAACATTTCAACAGTACTCTAATACCTTAAGATAAACTTATGTATTAGGTTTGATACAGTTTCATCGGAACTGAGCCTCTGTCTCCCGAACTAGGCGGTTGCCTGTGACGCGGAAGTCAGTGATTCCACCGAGTAAGATGAGTTGAGATACTCGTAAATATACAGTTGTGTCTAACATAAAACAAAATAAGTGTATTTACGAATGTGTGTGTGTGTGTGTGTGTGTGTGTGTGTGTGTGTGAGAGAGAGAGAGAGAGAGAGAGATAGTGTGTGGAAACGTGCTAGTGAAAAAGACTAATTATTCATTGGGACGTATAAGTAATATATGTAGGACATGTAGGGTCATTGTTAGTGGAAAGGGAAATTGGTTGAGGATCAGAATGTGATATATTTAGGTAGCAGTTAGCCATAAGACTTCCTTATTTCAGACAGTTTAGGAGGTCTTCAGTCGCCGGATAGGTTTGTGATTGAAGCCAGGAGATTAATTTTTAATTTACAGTCGAAACGGTTTAATGGGTATATATTTAGCACTCATTGCCAGATACTGGCGGCCGGCAAATCCCGTCCGCCGATCTTCTACTGGACAGACAGTCTGTTTATTGCGCTTACTGTTTACTTTCGCACAAAAGGGTAGGTGTCGATGTCTGCGCAGTATTTCACGGGCCGCGATTCGAAAAATAAACACACACACTGGACAGACACAGCTCCAACCTAACTCAACTCAACTCAACGCTATAACGACATTGACATTTGCTATTCGAACAGATTTTCATTCAACATTGGTCTCACATTGATCACACATTGGTAGCACATTGTAGCAATGTTGTACCAATGTGAGACCAATGTGTGATCAATGTGAGACCAATGTTGAATGAAAATATGTTCGAATAGCAAATGTCAATGTCGTTATAGCGTTGAGTTGAGTTGGGTTGAGTTGGGTTGGAGCTGTGTCTGTCCAGTGTGTGTGTTTATTTTTCGAATCGCGGCCCCTGAGGACGTATAGCTGTCTAACGGTTAGGACGCCACATTCGGCATATAGTTGGGCTGTTGGGTATCTATTTATAAGGTTAACATATTGCGACCTTTAGTACTGCTCTCTGTGCTCGCTCAAGCTTTAGCATAGCTACTTTGCCAGCAGCGCCCCATACCGGGATACAATAGGTGACTAGCGATTGGCATAGGGACGAATAAACCATCATCAATGTCTTGCGATCAGCAGAGTGGCGAAGTTGTTTAAGAACATAAATTAGTTTCCTGACTCGAGACGTCAGCGAATCTATATGAGCATGCCAGTCTAATTTTTGGTCAAGGGTAATACCAAGGTATTTTATGTTAGTGGCTCTAGCTAGGGATACGCAAAGACAACTAGGCGAAGGAAGCTGACATATGTGACTCTTAATAGAAAACGATATATGGGGTTGTGTTTTTTTAGAAATAGCAAATGAAATGTATTTTGTTTTGCCTAAAGGAGATCGTCAATTCTGGGCCACCTGATATAAACCGTATACAGTTTGTACTGAAATGTAAAATAAATACTCATTTATTTACTAAAGTAGACAAAATATTGCAAAAAAATGAAACGGGAATTAGAAATACTAAATAAATAAACATTATGTTGATTTTTCCGCGATTAAAATACAGCAAGACAAGTCGTTAACGTCCTTATGGCATTGACATAAAGTTTAACTTCACCCTGGCCTGAAACGGGATTTTTTTTTGGTTTGACACTGTCAATGTATACCGTTACATAATCTGCGTTTTGATACTGTTCGGTAAGTTAGAACATTGTAATATTAAAATAGTATCTAAGCCTACGAATACGCAAGTTTAAATTAGAAATCGACTGTATTAAAACGCCTAAAGATTGAAAATGCGTATTTTTGCATTTTTGATCGGAGTTTGAATATTAAAAGTGGGTTTCATAATGGCATAATATCATGCTCATTCGATAACAAAAAGCATCTTTTTTCAATTTTGTAATGTCAGATACTAGTGCTATCGCACTTAACGGTGGTAAACGTTATCCCTTCGCAATAGGTGTTAGGCATAGCCTAATTATACAGGTCAGTTAAATTTTTGACACCTCGTGACGTCAGTGACCACACTGACGTCATCAGGGAACGATGCGGTTCTCAAACTTTTATAATAGGGAAAATTATTTAATAGAGGATTACCTCTATTATTAGTAATTATACTAGACATTATAATAAAAATGCAAATTAAATGCCGTGCCATTAAAAAACAAATCATTGGGTATATCTAAACGACACCATACCAAGGGTGTGCAAGTGTGCATCTCTGTCAAAAAAATTGAGTTTGACATTTAGTATCCGACACGTTTCCCTAAGTGAGAAAGAGAACTTGTCATGCGTTAAGAAGGGACAACATGATTCGTAACGTCAAAGAAGGAGCTCTGTATCAGGGATATTACGGATACTGATTTTTGACATCCGCGGATGCGGATATTAAAAGGCTCACATCCCTGGAATACGGATGCGGATGTAAGGTAAGTACACAAAAAAAACAAATATTAAAGTTTTGTACTACTCACACAAAGCCCTTCGCCATACAATAGCATTTCAACACTAAAATCAAAACAAAACAAACTCGTCATTTCTTGTCGCTAACCGTTAAGAACATAGAGCTCGATCGACGAATCACGAAAATGTAACAATATTCCGATTGGGTAATGGTGAAATTACCTACTCGTACGTTACTTTACCTAGCACGTGCGCCGTCGCAGAGACGTTCCTGTACCGACTTGTTCCACATCTGCATCCGCATGAGCTTCGCATCGATTTGATGCGGAGGCGGATGCGGATTTTGAAAATGATGCGGAAGATCCGCGGTTTCCACAAACCACAATTTCCACAAACCATAGACAATTTTCCGCACAGTATTGAATATTATCTACTTATGGTGTCCCTATGACGGAATTCATGGCCGGCCATAAACTGTTATAGTTTTTAAGGGGCACCACACATTAGAGCGGAATTTAGCTATTCGTAAACAAAAGCGGAAATTGGGCTATGGTAGCGGAAATTTGTCTATGGCCTCCATACAAAAATTCAGCCTACCATAGACAAATTTCCGCTCTTGTCTATGAATAGCTAAATTCCGCTCTAATGTGTGGTGCGGTGCGCCTATGGGATATTCTTTATTAATGGGTCAATCCAAAAAAAAAATATCATTATTCTATGTAAGTACAATATTACCAACGTTTGATTTATTCCTATTACTTATAGTTTCCCCGTTATACAAAGTTAACGACATGCCGTTATACTGTTAAATTTGCGTATTGATTTCTACTAAACGGCTTAGTCCATTGAAAAAAAAAAATTAAACTCATAAATGTGTTACTAAAGATTACAATGTAATTCCATTATAATTACAACGTAACTTATAATATATTTTAGCGTAATTCCACATTCAGTGCGTTGGTATGAAGTTTTACACGCAGTTACGCTACACCAATATTTATTATGAGCAACTATTATTATATACATTATATATCTATCAAATATTTGGGAATCTTAGACAAAAATGAAACGGCGTGATAAGTTTAAAAGAAACAGAGATAATACAATATGGCCGTCTGTCAGTGTAATACTCGCCAAATAGTTGTATTGCCACAATGTTAAAAAAAAGTCCTCATTAAATTACATGCCGTAAATGAATTGCCAACTAAAAGTATTATATTAAATTACCTAAAATTATATGAAGCTTATTTTAGGTATCAAATAATTAAAAAACACAAAATAAACTTAGTAACGGCACGCTAACATTTTTGAACATAAATAGTGTATTCATTAAACTCCCTGACTGAATTGAAGATGTCAACGAATGGCATCATTATGTGACGTAGGTGAGGTCTTTTCGGACGAGCTGTCAAAAATTTAAATGACCTTTATAATTAGGCTATGGGTGTTAGGAATGTTCAGTTAATAGTATCAACGATGGTTTGACAGCCGTCTTTGTTTACCGAAATACAGGAACTATAAATACGATCAAAATATGACTTTTTATTATTTCATCATGATTCCCGTTTTGTTTTCAAGTTCGCTTTTGTACATTATCTTTAAAAAATCGGTACTTTTTTTACATTAATATATAAATCATAGGCAAGCACGCTTTCAAATATTGTCCTTGTCAGATTCAAGTTTTAAATGCATGATTATTCAGTTTTACCATTAGATTTCGCAATAATTTTAACCACCATCCAGATCTGGAAATTATGACGATTCTTTAAAGGTAAGAACCATTCCTAAACGGTCCTAAATAATCTGGGCCAGATCACCTAACAAAAATTGACGATCTCCTTTAGAGTTAATAAATTCGATTTTAGCCATTGCGTTACGAGTTTTAAGCCACTTTCTGCGTGCATTTTTGTGTCAGCCCAATCGCAGCCGTGAAACAGTAAGACCGTATCGTCAGCGTAAGCTATAATTTTAAAATTTTCAAGTGGCAGTAGACACAGTTCATTTACATAAATCTGGAATAGCGTGGGGCCTAAAATGCTGCCCTGTGGAACACAGTAGCCTATGGTTTCTTTTTTGCTTACGTGATGGTTAAGTTTCAAGAGTTGCGAGCGGTTTGAAAGGTAGTCTTGGAACATGGCTAGAGAGGTGCCACGGACACCAATATTTTCTAATTTGCGCAGTAATATAGGAATCGAAAATTATTACCATATTTATTTTTCAATTTAGGCACATTATAATGCACACAAAAAACTAACACCGGTTCTAACCCTACACCTCTAACCCGAGAAGTATTATGACCGGCAAGAAACTCGGCGGGACTTATTTTTTCAAAACAGTAATACATTAAACCTTAAAATTACTTAATAATGATTTATTCTTCCAGAAGCCATATCAAAACAGTTTAAGAGACACCTATTACCTACTTATTGTGTAAGAAAAAGAAAAATTATAATAATCTCCAAATCTGACTGCTTCACAAAACGTTTGGTATGCTTTCTTACCGGAACTGTATCCTCTACTGCTTCTTCCTAGACTGAGATAAGTTATATGCTAGATGATTTTGTAGTAGTTTCTGGTTTGGGCCATACATCGTAATAACTAATAACCCTTTGACATTAAAGTTTTTTTCAAGTTTTTCTAAAGAACGAGAATCTTAACCTGGCAAGACGCTTGGTTGTACCTATATATCAAAAAACTTTTCACGCTGCTGCATTTTTTGTTACCTAACAACGCAAAAGAAAATTTTACAAATATATTTTATTATGATTATTTGTCATAATCAATCAAGGACAGTAGTTAGCCTTAACCATGGTTCGCGAAACTCGAATCGAATTTTTCAACGCAAAAAACCTTGGTTGATGCATTGATTTATACAAAAAGGGAGATATGGTACCAGGCGCTCGATTGTGTGCCAGCAAATATAGGTTACGGCACCTATATTAAATTAGTCGTGTGGCAGTCTCTCAGTCACACTTTGTGAAATGCGCAAAATATGGAGGTATCCCTTGCATACCCGTGTTAAGTATATAGGTTTATCTCTTTTGCCCATGATGCACATACATTATAGCGGTGCAGGACCACATTTCAGTTTTGTTTACTATGAACGTCACTCATCTTCCTTTTTGTTTATGTCTATGGGTTGATGATACTTTTCATTGGTGTTTGGTTTCAAACAGTTGGTAGTCCCTGCTAGAAGTTCCAAGTGGCCCATGGCCAAATTGCATTGTTCCGTCTGATAAACCCTCTGGAAACCAGCGAAGCTTACACCATACTTGGAAAACTCCAATCCACTCCTAACCTACATCCCCCGAATCCTAAAAAAACTCGAAACCAAACCCGGAATTCCTAAAAGCTTTTCGTACTTTTTAATCTGCGTACGCCCGGTGGAGGAAAGTTTATTTTCGTATTAACTAACGGCTATATTTGCAAACATGTTTACAACTGGATTCGCTGCTCGCCGAAAGTTGAGCATTCCGGGAGTGTTATTCCGGCTTTTAAATGTTTAAGGTACCGGATTGTTGGTTGTTGAAAAGATTCATTACGTGACTTAAAAGCTGTTGGTTCTCCTTAACATAAATATATTAAAAAAAAGGTTTTTTTTTAAATAATCTCTTAAAAAACTGAAAGACAATTTTTGCCACTTTTTGAACCCCGCCCTCTCCAACAAAGAAAATACCAAAGTAATATCCTCCTCCCGTAACAAAAGTATATGGTCAACCCCCTTCCCCCCGATATCGTGTTACGTAATAATAATAAATTAATGGCGCCTTAGTTACTTCTGATGCTGTAGGTACTATATTCTGTTCTGTGTCTCTTACAGTTCCCGAGAGACACTCGCTTAAAGAATCGACGCCATAGATTACGGCCCACAAGACATCTCATTGTTGCTGCTAGAGCATTTTGGTAGCCTTAGCGTGCGACTTTTATTCGGGAAATAATGTTCAGCATATCAAAAAATACTGTACTGCACAGCAAAAAATCTGAATGCACATCAAGGCGAGTTTTGGTGTGAATTTGGATTATTTTGCTGGGCAAGTGCAAATCAGTAAAATAGGTAGGTTATGGTTCTTCTTTATTGTGTTTTTAAATACAAGTCCTTTTATTCGGAGACCGTGAGTTCAAATCCCTGCTTAACAATACGTTCAAAACGGCGTACGTGCATTTACTTAAAAGTAGATTTAAATTATAAAAATTATTTTTAATAAATATTTAGATTTGTTTTTTTTTTAAGTAGATATATCAATAACTATATTAGTATATACTACTACTACTATATCAACTTAAAAAGATGTCATATTTAAAGGAAAAAGGGACCAAGGCCTTCCAACCCTGGGCGCCGGATACCTTGGTCACCTTTTCCTTTGTAAATGACATATTTTTAAGTTTATATGTTTTTAAGACTTGACTTGAGTTTACAAAATTATATTCTGCTTCTTTTTTCGACTAGACCCTGGAGGATTTACGGGTCAATTTGTAGGTTATGGCAGATTCTGAACAGCTGATCTAGTGTAATTGCCAACTTTACTGAACCATAAGTAGAACGACTCCATCTAGTGTGCGGTGATCTATACCAGCCCGCACGTGACGTGCCCTGATTAGATCGGCGTCAATCAAAGGCCCGAGCCGAGCGTGAAACGTTTGAGAGAGTAATGAAGTGCTGCTCAAAGCAAATATCACTGGTTTTAAAGAAATTGGCTCGTTTTTAAACACTTCAGTGGCAAATAAGGATACGCGTATACAGATGGTATCTATTAAAAATAATAATCGGCGATTGGAACAAAAATATTTATATAAAAAAATATATTTCACAAAACATGTTTTTACAGATTCAAAGGAAGCAAATATAGATATATTTTTTCCAATTTATTATTTATAGCTGTTTATTTACCACTGAACATGAAAGCGAGACATTTATAAAGGAAACAATATTCTGCATACAAAACATAGACATAAACAAAAAGGAAGATGAGTGACGTTCATATTTATAGTAAACAACACTGAAATGTGGTCCTGCACCTACTCACTTGTAAAATGCTACACACCGCTATAATGTATGTGCATCATGAGCAAAAGAGATAAATCTATATAGTATAGGGTATGCAAGGGAGACCTCCATATTTTGCGCATTGCACAATGTGTGACTGAGAGACTCTGCCACACGCTAATTCAATATAGGTGCCGGAACCTATATTTGATGGCACATAATCGAGCGCCTGGTACCATATTTTTGTATAAATCAATGCGTCAACATGATGTATTGATGTGAATTTGGATTTTTTTTGCTGTGTTATCAGTATATTAGTTAGGTTATGGTTATATTAGCTGTTCAAATTAAATTCATATTTATTCACAATCTGACATCGGCCAATACCGTTCAGATGATCGATGCGATGTTAAATAAATGGAAACTGACGTGGACTGGGCCCTTAAATGACGGATGGGCCGCCATTTTGACGTAATACCGGTACGACTACGGGCCGGTCAAGTTATATAGGAACGCTCCCGACGGACAAACATACTTCATCGTTTTATGAATGTATGGTACAAGAAGGATATGAATCTCTATGGGACAAAAATGTCCGTCAAAAGGCGATAAACTGATGGCGCCACAGTGATATTAAATTTGATTAAATTAATTTTGATATTAAAAAATGAAATCCATGCATATTTACAAAATAATTATTTGCGGAGAAGAAAACCACTCTGAATATTAATTTAATTTAGAATGTCATATAAGTATTAAATATCGGTAATTCATTTCAAATGCTGAACTATACCTAGCGCCACACGGAGATATTCGGAACTATTGTTTAGTGCTTACCGCTGGACACTTTTTCGACCGTTTTTCTATAAGAGAGATCGATCCTCCTTGTACCATCCATAGTTTTATGTCAGTGAAGGATGGCATAAATCGAAATCAATGTGAAATACGGCGGAAGTCCATATACGTCCAAGATTATATCATCGTTTTGACAGATTAGGCATCGATAGCACATAAAGCCTGACCAGAAATATATGATCATTGTTAAGAGGGCGCTATATACATATTATTCTCATTAATATGGCAATAGTTCAGTATAGTCAAAAAGTATGTTATTCTCTATGGTATAATGTCATCTTAATTTGTTTACAGCACATTAAATTTGTACACAGCGAAATAGGGATGATGACACATGTTGAATTTTGTAATAAAATTAAGTTGAATGGATCCAAAATGATAAATATATCCCAAATAAGTAAAATTTTAAAGAATCGATTGAAATGGTTCAAAATACGAGACTTCAAAATTCTAAAATTTTACGATTTTTAAAAAGTATGAAATTCAAAAAAACAATGACACCATTCGATTTCTTACATTTTATCGTAAAATAATTTGTATGGAAACCATATACTTAAACGCAATATTTTACCGTCAAAATAGCAATCATTTTTCCATACTTTAAACAGGGCGACTATGCAACATATCATTTTGTTAGGAGCGTTTTGAGAAACAAATGCGAGTGAGAGATTTTGAATCTCATTTCTGACTTTTGTGTTGCTTTGACACAATTAGCCCCATATAGACATTTTATCCTTACAACAAAACGAATCGATTGATACCATACATGAAATAAATTCATCATGCCTATTATTTCATTTCCCGGGCGTATTATTTACTGCAGTTTATTATATACCCTATTTACAATGTTTCGCTTGTATTCAACACTTTATTATTATTCAAATAAACCGCCACAATGACACTGACAACAGTGACACTAGTGACAGCCTATCACATGCACTCACCTGCTATGCATGCATCATGTCTTTAAAATTATTGCCAGTCTAAGAAATTAGTTCCAATGATATTCTGCAACATGGCGCATGATCATATATTTCCAGTCAGGCTTTACCTATTTGACATACAGCCACAGTTGAAAATAGTGTAAAAATATTTTAATTGGCTTTTAAATATTTCAAATTATATTAATGTCATCAATGTCATCATAAACATAAAAACCGCTGGATGCGGGTGGCGCAGGATCGGTCATTGTGGCACTCTTTGGGGGAGGCGTATGTTCAGCAGTGGACGTCTTTCGGCTGATATGATGAAGATGATGATGAAGAAACATAAAAATAAAATGATTAACGTTAGTATTTTAAACTCATTGTTTATAATTTCAAATAAGTATTTTACATATAACCTTCTTGGTTCGTACGAGTTAGTGATAATTTAATTAGTTATGTAGGATAGTACATGTAACAACTTCAATAGGACCAGGTTTGACCAGTGGTAGTCATGTCATGTCATAGTTGTGACATAGACTACTTACTCCATACAAATGTTTATTAGCTTGACTAGACGATTAAGAGGACTGAGGCAGCAGCGGGCAGGGGGCGATTTGATATTTAGTGGAGCATGTCGAAACATGGGGCCGTATTCTAACTTTAAAACACGATCCAACTTCAATACAACTCCAATGCATTAACAACGCAATACAGCTACAGCATAAACATCTGAATCAGAAATATCAGAATTTGCTTGAGAAATATTCCAACGCAACTCCAATACAACCAATACAACTTCAATATTGGTTGATTGTTTGTTGTATGTTGGAGTTATGTTTGAGATAGGTTGTGTTGTTATTATATTGTTAATGTATTTTAAAATTAGAATCCGGCACATGGCCCTTTTCTTAAAGTTGATTGACCCATTAACGTGTGCATTTACTAAAGTTAGGCGCCCTTACAACAAAATTAAACCCATGTCTGATCCACGGGAATCGGACCGGATATAATTTAATTGGAACTATGTACTCGACAGTTCAACACAACTTGGCATTGAACCACAGACTACTTTCCTGCTAGACTGAGCAATGAACATATTACAGAATAAGAAGAAACCGAGAAGGTACCTACTGAAAACCGGACGTGTTGAGAGTCTGATCTAAATATTTTGCTATTACAGTAAACCACCTGCACTCGTACGTACAAATACAATAATATGTAAAGTTCTAGCTGTAATAATAATAATAATTAAAAAAAAAAAAAAAAAAAAATTGACGCCGTCAAAGTCAGTCGTGTTTTTGCTACTTTCCTATAAATTTTTGATAAATTATGTGTTTACGGGCGTTTTTACAAGTATTTACGCATTAGTTTTTGCGGAAAAGTTGCCCGAAATGTCAAGAACAGCTGCGCAAGGGCGCAAATAACTACAAATATGAATACAGGATGTAAATAACATGCCGGACACTAAACGTCAAACTAATATAAGGGAAATATGATAACACAAAGTAAATCGCGACTGCAACAAGCGTCCCCACCAAACACACGCCCACCATCTACGCCCGCCTCGTCCGTCTCTTCGCCATCCTCATCGGGCGACAAATTTGCTACAGCGCCCGAGACCAGCGAGTCGAGCGACGAGTGCGGGCCGCCGCCGCCGCCGCGACGACCACCAGCGCGACGAGGACGGCCACCGCTGTCGACACGCTTGGGGCTTGCGGGACATCCTGCCCCGCCCAGGGCCCCCGCTGCCGGTGGTATAGTGCGTCGCATGAAATGGACTCCTTCCATGAACGAGAACGTCATGCGCGCCTATTATGGGGCTACAGAGGGGGGAACTAATCTGTGCGCGTATCGTGACCGGATACTTCCTCTGTTTCAGGCCCTTGAACCAGCTATTGACACGACTGCGCAACGCCTATCGGATCAGGTGCGCGTCATTCAGCGGCTAAAGCGGTTGAATGACGCGACACTTGATCGGCTTCGCCTGGAGGCTCTCTCTGTTCGCGCGGCCACCACCTCGGCGCGGGATCCGCCCACCACGTCGCCGGATCCGATGCCCGCACCCTACCTGGCATCGGGGGCGCTGCGGGTGGATCTCAGTGCCGATGAGGAGGAGATCGCGAATCAGAGTATGAGTAGTATAGCCAATGAGCAACTGAGGAGGACTTTGGAAGAGGCAATTACGCAGTATCGCTCCACAAACACCCCTAGGCCGCGATTACCACGCTTGCCTATGAATAGATGCAATCTAGCGTTAATGGGAGCCCTAAATGATTTGCTAGATCCACTCCTGCGGACTAGTAAAGACTTAGATGATACGCACTCGATCATGTACTGCGGAGCCATCGCGGCGTGCCGTGTTGCTCGAGTCAAGTTTCCGGACGTTGACCGTGCACCTAGGACCACCGGGGGTGTCCCCGCATGGCAAGTGCGGATCGAGCGTCGTATCAACTCATTTAGGACCCTCATTGCAAAGCTGATCTGCTTCAGGGGGGGCAATAACCGCCCCCGACTAATGCGCTTTGTGCACCAGGCGTTCGCGGGGACGAATATCGAGCCCCGCGACTACATGGCCAATGTCATAGAGCGCATCGACTTTCTGAAGCAGAAAGTTTATGCATGGGCAAGCCGTATTCGCCGCTACAGAGAGCGTGTGGACCGATTCAAGCAGAATCGTCTTTTCCAAAGTGACCAAAGGAAGGTATACCGAAGGTGGGAGGAAACCGATCCCCGTGTGTCCGACGTGCGACTGCCGGATGCTACTGCCATGACTGATTTCTGGCGTAGCATCTGGTCAGCGCCCGTTGAACACACGGAGGGCGAGTGGATGAGCGTTGTCGGGCGTGAGTGCGAGTCCATCGAACCTATGGGGGCTATCACCATCAGCCCCGATGACGTAAGTTGTGCAATCCGTACGGCCCAGAACTGGAAAAGTCCCGGCCCGGATGGATTGCACAACTTCTGGCTAAAATGGTTTCGATGCTCGCACTCGCGGCTTGCAACGCAATTTCAACAAGCCCTCGAACTTGGCTCCCTCCCGCCTTCCTTAACAACTGGTGTAACCTTCCTGCTCTATAAGTCCGGTAGTACCACGGAAGCAAAGAACTACCGACCCATCACGTGCTTGCCTACACTTTACAAGCTCCTTACATCCATTTTGAGAGCAAAAATAAACGCGCACATGGTCGCAAACAACATTTTGGCCTCAGCTCAAAATGGATGTAGGGTTGGGTCCCGTGGTACTAAAGAGCTCCTCCTCATAGACATGACCATTTGCCAACGAGTCCGGCGGAACAGGGGGGCCCTCTCGACCGCTTGGATTGACTACAAGAAGGCCTATGATTCGGTGCCTCATTCATGGCTTGAGAGGGTCTTAGAGCTGTATAAAATTGATACAGCTTTAAGATCCTTCCTTGGCGCGTGTATGAGGCAGTGGACCACAGTTCTTCGTCAACCAGGAGGTGGGGATGACCCCTCTGGCCCGCAGGACTTTATAAGGATCGAGCGAGGAATATTTCAGGGCGACAGTCTGAGTCCCCTGTGGTTCTGCCTAGCTCTAAATCCGCTCAGCACTCTGCTGAAGGATTCGGGGCTAGGTTGCCGGCTTCGGAGAGAGGGTGAAGTCATATCTCACCTTCTGTACATGGACGATCTCAAATTATTTGCACCAAATAACCGAGACTTGTTGGAGCTACTGAATACCACTGAAGTCTTCAGTAGTTCCATCAAGATGGAGTTTGGTGTTGATAAATGTGCGGTTATGCATGTACAGCGGGGGAAAGTAGTAAATTCAGCAAATTTACAGCTTTCTGAGACCATGACGTTCAGATCTATCTCTGAATCAGAAACCTACAAATACCTTGGTATGTCACAGTCCTTGGGTATTGAGGATGCGGGTATTAAACAGGCGTTGAAGGAGCGCTTCTTCGGACGGCTGACAAAAGGACTCAATAGTCTTTTGTCAGGCGGCAACAAGGTGCGCGCCTTCAACGCCTGGGTGATTCCCCTACTCACATACTCCTTTGGCATACTAAGGTGGACACAGACCGAGCTGGATGCCCTGGATCGGAGGGTCCGTCTATTGCTCACCACACACCGTATGCTTCACCCACGCTCGTCTGTTACGAGATTGTACATCCCACGGAAGTGGAGGTCGCGGCTTTTTAAACGCCAAAAATCTCCACAACCGTGAGGTGTACAATCTTAGGAATTATTTTCTTAACAACGAGTGTGGGATGCATCGTGATGTGGTGGCAGTAGATAAAGGCCTCACGCCGCTCTCCTTGGCAAACGAGAACTAGCGCAAACATGTGGTGCTAAGCACCGAGGATCGCAAGGCGGTATGGAAGAGCAAGGAGCTACATGGGCGGTTCTACAGGGCCCTCACGGGACCTGACGTAGACCTGCTCGCGTCGGTGAACTGGTTACGATTCGGGGACGTCTTCGGAGAAACCGAAGGTTTTGCCTGCGCAATTACGGACGAAGTTATCATGACGAATAACTACCGGAGGTATATCCTGAAGGACGGTACGGTCGACATTTGTCGGGCATGCCGCCGTCCCGGAGAGTCACTCAGGCATATCATCTCCGGTTGTTCTCATCTTGCTAACGGCGAGTACTTGCACAGACATAACCTCGTAGCTAGGATTATACACCAGCAGCTTGCTCTTCTATACGGTCTTGTGGACCACGAAGTGCCGTACTACAAATACACACCTGCGCCAGTTCTCGAAAATGGTCGTGCCACGCTCTATTGGGATCGATCTATTATCACGGACAGGACTATTGTAGCCAATAAGCCTGATATCGTGGTAATAGATCGACCGCAACGCCGGGCCATGCTCGTCGACATCACCGTCCCATGTGACGAGAACCTCGTGAAGGCCGAGAAGGACAAGTCCAGCAAGTACCTAGACTTGGCTCACGAGGTAACCGCCATGTGGGAGGTTGATTCGGCGATCATTGTGCCGATAGTTGTTTCTGCGAACGGTCTCATAGCGAAGAGTCTCGACCAACACCTAGAGAGACTTTCGCTACGGGGTTGTGGTTGGATCAAGGGTCAGATTCAGAAGGTGGTTATCCTGGACACGGCGCGCATAGTCCGAAGGTTCCTCTCTCTGCGGCCCTGACCACCGGCAGCCTGGGCCTTGCTCCGTTGCCGGCGGCACCCTAGGATAGGTTTTTTACAATGTTTTTATTGTTTTTCTATGTTTTAGATGTATTTTTATATTTTACTTTTATAAAAATATTGTAAAAACCTAACCCTAAGAAGAAAAATAAATAAAGAATAATAATAATAATAAATGAAGTATAAGTATAAGTAATAGTAAATCGTCACGAATCAGAACGAACAAAGTGGCAAAGTACATGCGTTGTAGCGGGTTTTTTCGCAAATGCCGCAAATCGTACCAAATTGAACCATGCTGTAGTTGAGATAGGGTTGTATATTGTATTTTATTTTGCGAATTATCGAATACAACCTTACCAATTTTTTAAATGCCTTGTTTTTGGTAAACTTTGTTTAAGTTGGTCTTTTACTTTCTATATCTATCATTATAAAGAGACTTTTACGAGTTGACTTCCCGGTTATCGTCAACGCTTCTAAACGGAGTCTGGAAGTGGTACTCTATGCTGTACAAAAACGAATACTCAACACACGATAGATGACTTAATAGGGAAAAGGATTATATCCTCGTTTTTCATTTCACTTGCATAACTAACGGTTTACTATTTTTATTAATATAGGTACTAAGTTTTTTTTTTTGCTCTGTTCTGTTATATGCAGTAATCGTAGATTCTCCAGCATTTTTGGTGCAATGAGGGTTTTATATTTTAAGACTATTAAATGTTTGAACCAAGAATAAAATAAAATCAAATCCTTTGGGTTGTTATTAAATAACAATTTCACAAAAACATCATTGCACCGGTTTTGCTGAAAAATGTTTATCAATGGTTATATGTTATACAATTTTATATGGCAATATTTCCTTACCTGTTGACGCCGTCAAAATCTCCTCCGATGCCGACGTAGTCCGCTCCGATCACGCGCTTGATGTAGTGGAAGTGCTCTGTGAACAAAACAACACAATCTATGTATATATGTATGTATGTATGGCATGCACAGTTGAAGGACACTCTGAGTTAGCTTTAAGGTTGTTAAGCCAGGTGCTGGATTCTAATTTTAAAATACATTAACAATACAACCAATCTCAAACATAACTCCAACACGCAACAATCAATCAACCAATATTGAAGTTGTATTGGAGTTGCGTTGGAATATTTCTCAAGCAAATTGTGATATGTCTGATTCAGATGTTTATGCCGTAGCTGTATTGCGTTGTTAATGCATTGGAGTTGTATTGAAGTTGGATCGTGTTTAAACGTGTTTTAAAGTTAGAATACGGCCCCAGGTAATCAGGCCAGGAGTGACGGAGACCAAATCTTTGCTACTATTAATCAATTAAATTTAAGATAACATTAATAACTAAGCAGAGCTATACTTGTACGACCATTGTTTCGCTGGTTAATATAGACTATATACACTTCGTTGCGTGTGCACACGCCATAAAAAGGTCAAATACGCCTAGGTCAAATTTTTAGGGGGGGCGGAGAGGCTTGTCAAACCGGGAATTTTAAAATTATTTATTATTTATTTTACGTTTTTGCTTCAGAATGGTGTCAAAATTATACGATAAATGAATTCGGCTTCCCCGAATTATACTAAAACGATACCAAACTTGGCCTAGTACGTTAACTGATGCAGATATCAAGATAAAGTTGAGAACCTGCCCCCCCCCCCCCCTAAAAATTTACATCAAAAATCTTGGTGGCTCCACTTTTCAAATCCATACTTGGATCCTACGGAATAATCATGTCATGACACAATAATGATAGCAACGAAACCCGAAAGTTTTAAAACATACGACAGTTGAAATCATATTTAGTAAGCAAATTGTTTGTTAAATTCACGTAATATTTAACAGAAAACTTGATTGTATAAATTTCTGTCGTGCTCTTTTTTTATGTGATGTTATATATTACTCTGTAATTTGCCCGTTGGCGTATATTTTTTATAGGATTATAACTAAGTTACATAACAAGCATATTAAATCATTCTAATCTAATGATTTAATATGCTTGTTATTTAACTTAGTTATAATACTATAAAAATATACGCCAACAGGCAAATCACAGGGTTCACTGAAAAAAATATATGTTTGCATGAATGAAGATCTTATTTAATGTCCCCCGCATCTTGACTCCATATGAGCCTAATAAGATCTTGTCTGTTCAAGTTAAGAGCACTTTGTAAACTTTGTAAAAGTTATCATAAAGTTAGATATAGCAAATAAATATATTTTTATTCCAAACATTTTAATAGCAACTAAGAGAAAATTCGTCTTAGTTAAACTTTATTTTTTTCAGTCTTCTGTTCTTTATAAATACTAAGACCTTACCTTGACTAGGTATACTTTAGTCTCTATCACCTGAGTTTCACAAATAAACTTTTACTTTACTCTTTATTATCTACGCGAGCATCTGGCAGCTATTCATCTTTAACTTCAATAAAACTGTTCATATCTGAACCAAGCTTAAACAACAAATTATATTTACGCTTAGCAAATATTGCGCAGTCGTAAACTATTCCTGAAAACATTTCAAACTAATGCATTCCATTTCATTGCATTAAAGTTTTCAGACTCTCATGCATATGCATGTTTTCAGCTCCCATTGAGCCCGGAAAGTTGATCTTCACTTATATACTACATCCTGTAGAAAAAATAGTAGGGATCAGTTAAAGGCCATAATTCGTATCGTATTGCGACTAAAAAGAAGTAGGAGAAAGATTTTTAGACGCAAAAAAATGGGACACGCCATCCCAGCCCGCCGACCCTCCATACAAAACCATTATTTTACTGGTGAACAATTGTTTTTCTTAGTTTCTCATCATTAGAATAAGATACCAATTATGCTATGCCTTTAAACAGATCACCAGAATTTTTGTTACACCATGTATATTTCGTACATGATATCCAGATCCAGATCCAGGTTCGAACCCGATATCTCCAGCTTGAAAGCCGGCCGTCTTCCCGCCAGGCTATCAGCCTTCCTTGTCCAATACTTTAATATAAGTAATAAGTATAAATCTGATCGTAGGATAAGACTTCAGATATAAGGTCGATGTGGGCAAGTCCGTCAATAAGACAAGCCCGTCTAGGTGACATATCTCCGGTGTTTGTATGAGTATTGCTAATTCATTCTGGTTCCATAACTCTAAAGCAGATGTCGCTATGACGTCAATTATTGTCGGATATTGAATTTAAAAAAAATGCGTGTTGATCTCGAATTGCGAGTGCGACGAGGCTCGGGAAAAAATAAGAAAAAAATAGAAATAGTCGAAACATTCGGCAATGAAATGTGTTACTAAGTAATTAATTAACCACTGTGATTATTTCACGTATTTAAGTGACCCAAAATATTATAATTAATAATTTCAGCTCTGGCAATAATTAATCTTAAAATTGTACGAGTTGGAAAGTCCGTCTATAACGGTTTAAGGCAAGTCCGTCATATGCTAGTTCTGTATTTAATCGACTATTGTCAACTATTTTCGTAAAATAGACTTTATACGTAGCAATTAGATGTCAAATCGAGAACAAGGTACTGAAAATGGGTTACGACCACATTTCCTAGACATATGCTGGTCTTTCCTTAAAAGAAAGAAAATGTCGATACATTTGAATAGCAACTTTATATCCCTGAACAAAAAATACAGTTTAAATGGCTTACAGTAAAGACATCAACAAGGTCACTAACGTTCGAATTGGCTTTCAAATAGCGCGGCAACGACTACTAGACGGGCTTACCTTACACCGCACGGGAAGACCGTCTACTCGCCGAGTTTTAAAAAAAACATCTTTTTTATCAAAACTTTTGCTCATTTTACCAATTCGTTTTAACGACATAGTAAAATATAAAATTTATCATCTGTTTCGCATAGGCCGTTTATCCTGGAATAAACTATTATAGGTGAAAAACTTAAGTAAGTCACCTGTTGTATGTGTGAGTAATGTGTGCGAATAGACATTCCATTTTTAAAATTTGTAAATATCATATGGTTTGCAAACTCATTATTTCTAGTTTCTTTCAAGTTTGATTATTCCTGTCCACTTATGATTCTATTGTCATAATAAGATATAAATAGTTATCAATGTCGGGTAATTGTCTTACTATTCCCCAACTATATATAAGACACAACTATACGATCTTGTACTCAAAAATAAGCAAAAATTCGTAGAATACAAAATTGATACAATTTTAAGTCAACACGGACATACGGCACTTCGCTTACCACCATATCATACCCAATTCAACCCAATTGAAAACATTTAGGAAATAGTCAAAGGATTTGTAGCAAAAAAAAAACGTTTCAATGAATATGGAGTATATTAAAAGTATAGCAACGGAAAAAAGAGTATAATAACTCAGGAAGAATGGAAAAATGTATGCTTACATACAATGAAGGAGGAGCAAAAGTATCAATGTCAAGAATTACAAATGGATGCAATATCGGAGAGTTTCATTATAAGTATTTCCTCGGAAGATAATGACAGTGACATTGTTTCTGTACAGTCTACTGATGAAAATGAGGATGACGAAATGCCGAGTGATTGAGATAAATACATTTTCAGTATGTTATTAATATGTACTACTCATATTAAATGTTTATAACTTATTATGCTTATGGGTTTTTTTTGCAAACTGTACACAACTACATACAACAGGTGACTTACTTAAGTTTTTCACGTATACCTTGTTTCACACGATCAAACCTAACTTTAAATAAAGGACTTGCCCTCTCATCGAGCTTAATTTAAAACTAAGTTTGTCGCCGGTTTGCCGCAAATCAGAACTAATATTTAGCTCCATGGCCACCAAACTTCAACTATTCCATGCATCTAAAGATTTGGATTGCTCAAGTTACCTTCTTACGCTAAACCGTACTCTGTGCAAACAGTTTTAGGGTCTATAATCGCTAGGAAATTTGGAATTCAGGCAAATACCGAGGCATCTGGATGAGAATTTCGGTTGGATTCTCCTAACTAGCGGCTTAAAGTTTTTAAGGGTGGTTCTTGTTTCGTCCCTGATTTACGATTTTATTATTAAAGATTTTTTTAAATATTTTAATAACGTGGCCTCGAAGGAAATTCAAAATTTAATTAAGAATTTGACACGTATTTAATCCTCGAAAAGGAGTATTTTCGGTTCTTTCTACAAAAAAAACGTTTGTACATTTTACCCTTAATAATTTTATAACGGTGGTCTGAAGAACTCGGAGTCCGGATCCTTGACAAGGCATAATAACTGGATTAAGTACCCTAGTTATTCGAGGGACAAAGTTGGCTACAAAATGGCAATTTCCAAAATAGTTTGGTATAATAATTATAGTGTGTCCATAACATTGGACTTATGCAGAATTATCTTAAAGCCCAAGGATCTTAAAGCACATTTAAGTAAACATAGAGCAAATCGGACGAAACGACGAACGAAATTGGACCCAATGGCCGCTTTTATACTTTATGGTGACGTGCCATGGCTAAGGCTTGCAATTATCCGGATGTTATCCGGATAATACGAATATTTCGAATAGTTTCCATACAAGTTACTGTTCGAAATATTTGAATTGCTAGCCCCACGGCACGGTAAAGCTCTATGGTTTAATTCCTAAATAGATCAAAGGCACTAATAGTAGTTTATGTAACGGTTAAGTAAAGGCCTAATTACGTACAGTTGCATACACTGCTACACTCATATTATAAATCCTAAATGATGTGTTCGGAAAGCATAGAATGACCACCATTGCATCGCCATGGCCAACTCGATTGTGCCGGCGGTCGGGCGGGCGCGTGCCGGCGGCCTGAGAGGAGGGCAGGATTTACATTATGTTATCAAATTCGAAGTTCCAAATTTGAAACTCATAACGTAACAATATTTGAGCATGTAAAGTTAAAATCGGTTGTGGTAATGCGGGCCATTGCCTACCGTTTTTGAACACATTTTGGAGGACTTACAATGTTAGTGTAGATAAACTTACTTACTTTACACTAAAGTCTGGTAAAGTAGCGCTCAATGACGAAATGATACTTTTGTGATAATTATCAGCTAGCCATTTACACACGGATTTGTCTGGCGGACATGTCCGAAGGACAAATCCGTCAACGTGTGGCGGGAACGGGGCACGGATGTGTCTGTGGACAGATGTGAATAGCGCCATAAATTGACGGATTTGTCCTTTGAACATGTCTGCTAGAAAGATCCGGACAAATCCGGACATACCTACCGATATATGCCTACCTATCTACATCTGCGTTCGTTCAAAATAGGTAAAATATGAGGACTTCTTGTGACGCAAATTTTTGTCCATTTTGGTAGCTCAGAGTGTAATTAGCTTATTGTGCGGTGATCTAACGAATGCAGCTAATGAAGAATTCTCAAAACACGTGTCAACCACTGTTTGGGTTAGACAACCGGTTGTACGCTACGGTTGTAGGCTTCTTTACTTTACGAACTGGATATCGCCCAATGATATTCAGTTTTATCAAGTAAACAACTTGAAAAGAAGTGAAGTACGCCCGCAATATAAATTCAACCGGGCGGAGCAGCGTTCTTTGAATTGAATAAGTTCGCGCATTCCCGTAAGTTTGTTTGTTCAAATATTAGACTGAGAGCCTGCCACGTCAGATATGACACAATAATGAGAGCAACGAAACCCCTCTAGTTAGTATGCTATACTAAGCTTATTTCTAGATCCAGACATCTGACAGATGTAAAGTGGTGGAGGTCAAAGAATGCAAATAACTTGAAGAAAACAAATTGTAGAGTTCTGGGTTTGGCGCAATATTATGGGAAATTATATAATTATTTAAATTATATCATAGCCAGAAATTTCTGTTGGGGGAAAGTATTGCCAAATGATGTATAATGCAATTTATACTCGTAGTTAGTGGCCTACTGTTTTTCTTTCCGCAATGTTTTTTGTTTTAATGTTAAAATATGGGCCCTCTAATGACACAACTTTGGCAATTTTTACCTATTTTGGTATTACTTTTTTCCAACTGAAAACTTGGTTGGTCTGTCACTCTGACCTCCACCCATTAAAAGCTGCCAGATTACCGGATCTAGCAATAAGAATGGTAAAGCAATCTAACTAGACAGAATTCATTGTGTTATATCTGACGTAGCCAGCTCCTAGTCCAAATCTTTTGAATTCGGAACGATCGTGGGAGTTTTTACATAAAAATCGATTTTTTGATAATCAAATGTTGACTGGAAATCGAGAACAAAACTTTATTGGTAGGTACAATGCTTAAAAAATCGGTTTTGTTATTAGACTAACCAGGCAGTAAAACTAACGAATAATTTAGCGAGTAATCGATTTTTTGTTGATCTTCATTTACGACAAAATTATGAAAAAAAATCGTTGCTATATCGACTCTATTATACTTACCCACATTCTTTTTCATCATCTCTTATCTCATTATCTCTTTTATACACAATTATTTTCCACCCCGCAACTCCCCGTTACCTCAAATAACGTTTAAGATACTTGCTTTCAGCCAGATCTGTTTAAAAATTGCTACTTAATGTCCATTCTTCTTCTTCTAAATTTTATAACAGTTCTTTCACTTTTCAGGCTGTAAGGCTCTGGAGCAATTTACCGTTAGACTTAAGGCGTGCTAAACCGCTTGCTGTGTTTAAGAAACAACTTAAGGAACATTATTTGTCTGTAACATGATCCGTATATCCTGCAACTCCAATAACCGTTTTTTAACAACCTGTTGCATGTAGTGTGTTCGGTCCTAGTTTATATTTTATTATAGTTATGTATGTATGTATGGGCTATGTAAGTTTATTTATTTTTTATTTATATATTTTTCTTTCTTTTATATGTGTAAGTTTATGAATGTTTGGTTTATTTGCTTTGCAACACCTACTTTTCTGTTAATTTAAAAAGGTTTCCGCTGCCCAAAGGTTGTCTGGAAGAGATCGCTCTTTAGCGATAAGACCGACAATTGTTTTGCTTCTGCTTTTTTGTTTGTGACTTGTGTAAACTTTGTGTCTATTATTTGAGGTGTGCAATAAAGAGTATTTATGTTATATTATACTTAGTCGATTGTTTTTCCCATCCCTAGTAAAATTGCTAAGTACAATACCAGTCAGTAGTTATCGTTGTTAATTAAATAGAGTAGAATAGGGTAATTAACAGGGCTCTGGATCAACATCAACACTCAAAACACACAGCTAAATATAAGTTTATGAACTGAAATCTAATTTTTAGGGTTTCGTACCCAAAGGGTGAAAACGCCGGGTCTATCCGCGTGTCACCAGGCTGTATCTCATGAACCGCCTGTGGACGCCTGCAACTTCAGAGGTGTCACATGCTTGTTGCCGACCCGTTAATATAAATGAGGATGCACTTTTTACACATTTAGTTTAGTTTATCGAAACCCAAAAACTGCGCAAAGAATCGGTATTTCTTTGGCACAGTAATATGTAAATAAAATGCCATATTGGCATGAAAGAGGTAAGAAATTCCTTCGAACGTTGTAAAATATTCCACTTGCAACATATTAAACCGATTTAAACATTTCTATTAAATTTACCATTTTAGACTTTAAACCTTAGAAATAAGGTTTATAATTCTGTATCATGTTAAAAAGTCTCCGTGAGCGACCATGGCTTTACGGATGCGGGAAACTACAATTGTGGCATTATTTTGTTAAAGGCACCACTTGGCGGCCGGCACGTATAGTCAGCATCAAAAGTAACTACGCAAACGAAGAGCCCAAAGGTCCTTTTTAAAAGGGAATAAGAGCTTTTGACGTCTTCGATTGCGTAGTTACTTTTGATGGTGATTGTACATACACACGTACGTACGTCGCACGTACAGATTCAATATTGTTTTCGTAATTTACTTTTACTAAAATAATGTTTCAAATTGATTCAACAGATGCTTGTGAGTCTTCGTTCGGGAATTTAAAGCGTTGTACCGATACCGGCTTAGCGTAAGATTTCTTCTTCAAAATTCGAGCGCCTAAGAGTGTGAGCGCCTTATTCGAGTATGATTGAGAGTGATGAGTTGTGACCAAACCAACAAATATTTGGTAAAACAAATTTGAAATTAAGTATATGAAAGTTATTTTTTTCTGCAATTTAACTACATAACTAAATAACTGCATAGCATACAATATACACCTTATGTCTTAATTTTATTAAGATACATTTTATAGTTTCCGAGTAAAATCGCTGTGACATGGCTGGGAAAGACGGACGGACAGACGGACACGACGAAACTATAAGGGTTCCGTTTTTGCCATTTTGGCAGATTAAGTACAATGTTGAAAGTTTCGGCGAAGCCGAAAGGTTCGGCCGTTTTTTGGCCGAAACCGAACCTTGGGCCGAAACATGTTTTTTTGGCCGAAACTGGCCAAAACCGAACCTTCGATCGGACACTAATAATAATCCTTGATTTAAATCTCATATAACATAATTTTACAGTACATAGGTATAGGTAGGTACACAACATAAGTAATAATTTGCATGCTGATTTTTTTAATGTATCGTATCAATCGATTCGTTTTGTTGTGGGGAAATGTATATTGCGTTAAGTTAAAGTAACACAAACGTCAGAAATGAGAGTCAAAGTCTCACTGTCAAACTTGCCACTCATAACGCTCCTAACAAAATGATATGAAATTGTTGTACCACGGTTACATAGTCGTTCTTGTTAAAGTATGGAGAATTATAAAACTGCTATTATGACACTGAAATATTTGTTTTTATGCAACGGTTGCTACACAATTTATATTGCAGTAAACTTATGAAATTTTGAAGAATGGTTTATTTGGACTACTTCTACAGATTTAATTAATTTTCACTTTATGAAGATAAATTGCTAATTTTGCATACATTTAATTAATTATTATTACAAAATTTAACATGTGTCATCAATCCTATTGAAAACCTCATTTTTAAAACAGTTAAAAATGCACGACATCGTTGCACAGATCAAATAATACTAGTGATACACAATCAGCCCAAAAAATAGCCCCCACAATAGTACCGCAAGAACGACTCGTGTGGTACTTTCTTTGACAGTCTTATTACGGTATAAGACTGGCCGGTTACAAATTTTAAGTAGCCATATTTTCAGTAAATCTTGTTGGAAACTGTATCTCCTTTAGGTACATTGTTGCTCGAAGCGTCGTTAAATATATTTTAAGTTTCTCTAACCGACGAAAAGGTGCCATATTTTAATTTCAAAATACATAAAACATACATTCAAAACACAATATATTTCAAATATAACTCCAATACACAACAAATAGGTAATCAACCAATATTGAAGTTGTATTGGAGTCACCTTTGCATCGGAACAAGTTTCAAGCAAATTCTGGACCGCGATTCGAAAAATAAACACAGACACTGGACAGACAGCTCCAACCCTTTTTTTTTTGTGTCCCAGGGGAAATCCGTTATGGATCCCACTCGGCCCGGAAGAAACCGAGCGGGTATGTCCGACTTGCACGGACTAAAACCCCTAGGGTGTTCCACCGCTCGCCTTTTGACGGGGTTTCGGGAACGCGTCTGCCAACTTCCGATACCCCGTCAGCGTTGCCTTTTAAAGGCCCATTCATTGGTGGCTACTCGTGCAGCATCCTCCGCTGAAGGCGCCTCGAAACACTTGAGGGCCTTCCAGCTCGGAAAAAGACAGCTCCAACCCAACTCAACTCAACGCTATAACGACATTGACATTTGCTATTCGAACAGATTTTCATTCAACATTGGTCTCACATTGGTCACACATTGGTCACACATTGGAACAACACTGGCACGACATAGGTACAATGTGTGACCAATGTGTGACCTGTCTGTTCGAATAGCAAATGTCAATGTCGTTATAGCGTTGAGTTGAGTTGGGTTGGAGCTGTGTCTGTACAGTGTGTGTGTTTATTTTTCGAATCGCGGCCCTGATATTTCTGATTCCGACGTTTAGGTGCTACTGTATTGCGAAGTTAATGTATTGAAGTTGGAACGTGTCTAAACGTCTTTTAAAGTTAGAATACAGCCCAAGATCGTGTAAGATCATTTTAAACATCTCGCCCGTTCAGCTATTTCTGCTGACGATACATTATCTCGAAATTTTATCGCTTAAGCCTCTCACAGACCATATCTTTAATATCTGGACAGTTTAAAATATCCTCTAACAAAGGGTCTTTTATCTACAAAGAAACCCTCGTAAAATGAACGATCCAACTTTAAAACATTCCCTTTGACCTTATGTCGTAAAACATAGAGGTCTATTTCCTGTGAAAGTAATATATTATTAAGTTGGCAATCAACCTTATGTTAAAGCTCCAGAATACAGTTTCTAACGGCAAGCGAATATGATTACTCAAAAATCAACCTTGTGATGAGGGTTTTAGAGGTTCATATCGTGTGGACGTGTTAGTAGATCCGTGTTTGATAAATATTAGGGATCGCGTGACGGTGTCTGGTTCCGTGCTTCACTATAGTGTGCACTAATAGGAGTTCCTATGTTTTATTAATGTACTTAAGGTACCGAAGTACTAACATACAGAACTTCTGTGCTATGTTGTTAGGGTTCTGTACCTCAAAAGGAAAAACAGAACCCTTATAGGATCGCTTTGTTTTCAGTCCCGCTGTCTGTCTGTCAAGATCCTTTTTCTCAGTAACGTGGGCGCTATCAAGTTCATATTCACATCAAATACGTATGTCTACGGTCTTTTGAAGCTATAAAAAATCAAGTTTTAAGTCAATGCAATCCAAAGATACGGCCATTTGAGCCTTAATTTAGAAAGAAAGAAAGAAAGAAAGAAAGATTTATTCATGACAATTACAAAAAACATAATAAACAATAACATATACAACTCGAAACATTAATTGCCACGAAATGGTCGCAACTCAGCGTTAAATGCCGGCAGGGCCAGCGCTGGTCTTCCGTTGCAACCATTTGACGACACGGCGCATTGACGCCACGGTCACATCCCCAAAATAAGAACAATTATAACAAACAAAGGAAGACATATTACGAATTTACGTCAGTGAAACCAATAAAACTAAACAGGATCTTGGTTAACTACAACTACAGTAAAGTAAGTACTTAAGTATCTTGACAAGATTCAAGCAACAAAGCGAGTTTATGTCTTAAAATTACCCTTAAAAAATAACAGTGTCACAATATCATCTCTCCAGGTCCAAAGAGGGAGTATACTAGGAACTAAAGCCAGCAATAAAACACCACAGTGATATGCCGCGGGATACCTCCGATGCATAAAAATGGGATTATTCCTCTGAGCTCCGATGCCTACGGGACGCAAAACGCAGGTATGTAAACACAATCTCGTATTATATATATGAATAAATACTGACTATGTACGTACTCATCAAGTTTAGAAAACAAATTAATCCTTTGCCCAATATTTTAGAAACATGTTATTCACAACTTGCGAGCATATTGAATTATTGATTCAAAACATGGGTTATCTTACCGTTTGTTGTATAAATAGGAATTAAGTAATAATTAATAATAGGCCAAGAAAATTAGATTTTTTCGAAGAATTAATTCCCAGCAGGCTGGAAATCGCTTTAATACCTTCATGTGGTCCTAAATGCATGTAATCCGAGTTTGCCCAATCCCAAGAGGTGTGCATAACTTTTTAGCGAAATTTTTGCTCTTTGTCAAGTTTTTGCTTGTAGCTCGAAAACAGTACGTCCGACGGGAAACTGTTTCTGTTCCTGTTTACTAAAGGGTTCGAATACGGAGATGCCAAAAGGTTAAAAACAAATTTCTAACACTTCGCAGTTTAAGTGACCGCGAGGCAACTGAATGGCTCGCGGTATTTAAGCTCCCGAAGTGATGAGGAGCGTACATTATTTTAGGCACCCGCTGTTTCAAAACGGTTGCCCCTCGATAAAATTTTTGTTTGGACCCCCTCCTCTAATTCCGCCCCAGTCCAAGTTGGGTCAGTTTGGGTTGCACAGGGCGGCTCCTCATCACTTCAGGAGCTTAAATACCGTGAGCCATCCGGTTGCCACGCGGTCACTGAATCTACGCACCGTTGCTTTAACTATATAGGGTTTGTACTTCCCATAGACCTTTTCTAAATTTGGCAAGAAGGTAAGTCTTACAACATAAGTAAAGGAAAAAGTTCTAAAATTGTTTATTTGTTGTTCCATCATAAAAAAATGTATTTTCGTTACACACAGCAATGTTAGATGATAGTTCAAATAGTGTGATGTACGGAACCCTCAGTGTGCAATTCCGACTCGCACTTGACCGGTTTTTTTTAGGTTTTTCTCACTTCGAATTTTACGTCGTACCGCTACAACTAAATACGCCACTTATTTAGGCTACAAGCAAACGTCTGATTGCCCTACGGCTACCTGATTCGGTTACCCGATCGAATGACAAACGCAGTGCGGGCCTCTGGTATTGTATATGAGGCATGCGCCTTCAAGCGACCTGCTTCAGGAACCGTATCCGGCGTATGACATGCAAACCGGACGTTTGCTTAAACCCTTAGTTAGGTCTAAGAGTAAAAAAAAGTCAGGTTTTCACATCAGGTTATCGGATGCGGTTATTGAATCAAGTCATGCGCATGCGCACATATACATATAAAATAAGGAGACGGAATCCCACGAATATAAAACTGTGATTCCATAATAAGCCGCGATCTCGTGCACACACACTCACTTTTGACGTTTGAACCAATCACCGCTCGTCCACGAGTTGTATATGTGTGCGTGTCGCGCGTAAACACAAGAACTCTGCTTATTACGGAATCACAGTTTTGTCTTCACGGCGTTACGTCTTCTTATTTTATATGCCTATGCATGCGCATGTCTCATTTACAAACAAGTAAAATTAACCGGCCGTGTGTCCAGCTTATGAAATTGCCACCGTCGTGTTACAAAAATGAGTGAGATTTCTGGAAGAATTTTTGATGTTGCCTATTGACACTCGTTTTAAACACAAAAGAGCCTTTTACATTGTCCTCTTTGTCCTTTTCAACAAAAAATTGACGACTTTCCTTTCAATTAAAAATGCCTATATGGTTGCTTCCTATTCTCTTGAGTGTAGAAAACAGAAGGCAAAGGGAAGCTTGGAAAAAGATACGAGTATAGTAAATTATGGTGAAAGTTCGTCTTGTCAGGGAAACTGTTCCAACTAATACTAATGACTACGTATAAAATCTTTAAACATTTTTTTAAAGTTTATTATTCTGATATAATCAGAAATCGATCTTGATATATTCGTGGTCAATAGAAAAGTAAAATAATGTAAACAAACGCATTTACCTTCATTGCTTCGGAATTACACACTTTTAAAGAACAACCACATTGAACCTTATACACGTTAACTTGTTATTTATATTAATCTTTTGCATATGCGATATATGCGATAATTACTTATATTTCAGTGAAAACGAATTTCTTTAATAATATTTTGTCAAAGGTCCTTTTTGCCTAGACATGCAGCCATATTTGTTTACCTTATTTTATCGTTCTATTGACTTGACGCCGAATATATTTATTACGTGTGCGCTAATAATATTCAAATAAATAATTTGCTTTGTTATTAAATAGAAATGTATTTGATACATTCAATCCTTGCTTCCATTTACCCACATAACCACAGAAATATATAGATAATGCGATAGGGGAAGACGGTTATTAATAGGCGCGTTTGATATCCCTAAACATAAACAGGGACTGATTTACACTGCACTGGTAACTGAGAAACTAGTCAGTAACCTGCATTTTCAAAATCGGTAAACACCGGGAGACTGCGATAACCAGTATCGTAACAGTAACAGATATTAGACCGTATTACGGTGCAGTACGGTTCACAAAAAGTCGCTTAATAAAGTTGTTTCCAATTTCTTTGAAACGCTGTGTTGATTGACCAAACATTGTCCTAGAATTCATGTTTAAATATGAAAATTACAAAAAATATTTGGGAATATGCTTTGTGCGGCGTAAACGCTCTTTGGAAAACATGTGACGTCACAATTCACGCTTTGACACATAACTACTTACACACGCGTTACACACTCATAGAAGATTTGAATTGTCAACTGCAATTGAATAAGTGTGTTTTGTTATAACCAGATCTTATGAAAATACCCTAGCACCGTTTCTTCTACATCACGATATGATAAATCAGATTGCCTAGAACTATTTAATTCTTGTTAATCTTGGTTAGTCTAGTACAGTCGCCATCAGATATATCGGAGCGGCCAAGGTGGTCACAAATATCTGAACAACGCGTCTATTGTCAAGGCGATAAAGTGCATGTTCAGATATTTTTGACTACCTTGGCCGCTCCGATATATTTGATGGCGACTGTACTAGTAAATTCAAACAATTTTTCGTTTTCTGCGAGTCAGTAGGTAAGCATCAGGGTACTCCTATCCTGTGGAAAACTATTCGGTTATAATATAACGTAACGCAACTATTGTAAGTCATTGTCTTAACAGTCAACAGTGTCAAACCATGAGTTGTGACGTCATCACAATCTTCAATGGCGTTTCGACTTGGGGCACGTGATGCTTGTCAAAAGATATGTTAAATTTGTAACTTTCAAAATATGTTAATTAGAGGTTCACAAAAGGTTTTTTTTAAATATATTATGGGACATTCTTACACAAATCGACCTAGTCCCACAGTAAGCTCAATAAGGCTTGTGTTATGGGTACTAGACGACGATATATATAATAGATGTAGATATGAATAAACACTTATATACATAGAAAACGTCTATAACTCAGGAACAAATATCTGTAGTAAACACACAAATAAATACCCTGACCAGGATTCGAGCTGGGACCTCCTGCTTCGTAGGCAGGGTCACTACCGACTGGGATAGGAGGCCGTTAAAGGTAAAAGTAGTTTTACATGTTCTTATAATTAAAAAGAATTAAATACGATACATTCAACCCTAACTTTTGTAGGTGGAATCAACCCTATTGTATCAACCATGGGTACTACAGACGTCACACTGATTAGGGTGACTAAATCGTATTGAAAAAATGTTCTTTTTATACTTATCATCTGAAAAATAATTATTGATATTGGCGATTAAAAAATAATGACCACCATAGTTAGGTTCATCTCTTCTGTACGGTACTGTATCATGCCTTGTCCTCTTGCTCCACGACCCTAAAATCATTCTGTATATCTAAACGTCTAAGGTCGAAGACATCTGGGAGTCAAATGTTAACCTCTCATTGAATATATGATAATGTCACTAATAGGAAGTCTTCTTAAATGTCAAAGAATTCGATATTTTATGATTGTTGAATGTAGATGTGTAGGTATTTATTGAGTTCATTCGAATTGAAGTGACGCGTGTATTATTAATAATGAGTCTCTTATCATATAACTCCACAACAGTTCTGAGCTAATACCTTAATGTAGGTATACATTTATGTGCAAAATCTGGCTGAAAAGTTCAAATTTATATTTATGTGAGTGAGTGACAGCCCTAAGACAATTACTGCCAAAATTCATGTATGCATGCGTGCGTCTACATCTACACTAGTTATGTTTATGTAATCAATTAATCATGTATTATCCAGTATACGTTAGCTATGTACATACATAAATCTAAAAATCTTGTCATCCAGTTTAAAACAGATTTGTGGAAAAAACCAGCCAAGTGCGAGTTTATCATCACGACACTGAATTTGAGGTCTGTGTATTCATAATCGTTATTGATACTAAAAAGAAATCCCATTAAGTAATTTGCATTTTGATTTTATTTTAGTTTTATTGTATTATAAACAACAGTTGTACCACTTGTTCCTCCTTACCTTAGTAAGGAGGACCAACTGGTACAACTGTTGTTCTTGAATCATATATTACCAGCGTACGTTCTTTGCTACCATCAAAGAATCCTGTAATTACTTATCATACATTTGATGAAAAAAAAACCTAAATCCAAAAATCACAATTTGCCCTGTGAGTGTCAGCCCTAAGTTAGGGATGAGAAATTTCGTACCTACACCACATTATATTATCAGCTACGTTGGTTGCACATGTCAAACAATCCTGTAGGTATTACTTTACCTACAAAGATTTCGGTGAAAAATCCGTACCTATCTATAAATCATAATTTTACCCGTGAGTGACAGCCCTAAATTAGGGATGTACAAATGTCGTCCCTGCACTATATATCATTAGCGTGCGTTGTTTGCACATGTCAAATAATCCTGTAGGTAATACTTTACCTACATACATACAAACATTTGCGTGAAAAATCCGTACCTATCTAAAAATCACAAGTTGACGCGCCAGTGACAGCCCTGAATTAGGGATGTACAAATGTCGTGCCTGCACCATATATCATCAGCGTGCGCTGTTTGCACACGTCAAACAATCCTGTAGGTATTACTTTACCTACATACATTTGGGTGAAAAATCCGTACCTATCTATAAATCATAATTTTACCCGTGAGTGACAGCCCTAAATTAGGGATGTACAAATGTCGTGCCTGCACTATATATCATTAGCGTGCGTTGTTTGCACATGTCAAAGAATCCTGTAGGTAATACTTTACCTACATACATTTGCGTCAAAAATCCGTACCTATCTAAAAATCACAGGTTGGCGCGCCAGTGACAGCCCTGAATTAGGGATGTACAAATGTCGTGCCTGCACCATATATCATCAGCGTGCGCTGTTTGCACACGTCAAACAATCCTGTATTTGCATTTGCATACGTAACATGTGTAAACTTGGCGCAGGAGTCGTTTAGAGCTCCGTCTTGGTACAATAATGTGAACTGTTATAATTTTGGTAAAGGTACAGTCACCGGCAATAGTATCTTCCTACACGAAGGCCGCAAAAATATGTGACACGCTCTTATTTTTAGGGCCATAAGGGCGTGTCACATATTTTTACGTTCATCATGTAGGAAGATACTATTTCCGGTGACTGTATCTGCCACTACGCCGGCCGGCGTACGTTGTACAGATTTAATAATATTGTACTTATTCAAGCAATAAGAATACCTTTACCAAAATACTGACACAAATACGTATTGTACAGTCAGCAGCAGAAGTAGCTAAGCGGTTAAGGTGTTCAAAATGAGCTACACGCGCCCTTATTCTCTTAACAATAAAGTCGTGTCAAGCTAATTTTGAACAACTCACCCGCTTAGCTACTTGTGCTGCTGACTGTACAATGTAGTTACGAACCCACAAGGTACAGTCAGCATGTTGCGGCAAAGTTTCATGTCAGTAGTACCTATAGTTACAGTAAGAAATGTTTTTCCATGACAGAGTGTTTATGCACTTGATTTAAGATTGATTTTTGCCTGGCCTGTGGAAAAACATTTTTCACTATACCTATACAGATATGTAAGTTGTGTCAAAGTTCCATGTTATAGGTAATAAATGGAAATGTACCTAAATACTTTTTTAAAACAAGATATAAATTTGCGAAAACAATGATCAATGAGACGATTCTAACAAACACAATTACAATGATTTTCCATTAATTGATGACATACTCCTAATGGCTACCTTCGGTTTCCATTACCGGACCAGGTTCACGGTACCAAAATATTGTATTGCCATCCCAGTTACGGCATTATGCTAAATTTCAGCTCAATAGGAAATCAGGAACTGGTTAAAATCTGCCTTGCAAGAGTTTACTAAATCAACAAACTAACAAAAACTACGGGTAAAATAAAACCTTGTAGAAATACATTCGCATAGGAAATTAACTAAAGGCTAACACAACACGGCTAAATAGATTTACCACACAGAGCGAGTAGCTGGCGCCAGTAGCTGGCATGCCAGTAACTCGGTCGGGGCCGAAATCACGGCGCGTCTCGTCTCCTTAATTCTGTTAATACTGAAGTTTTAACGAAGTGCCGCTTTACTCGCGTAGGCTGTGCTCGTTTATGAGTGGAGCGGGCGATCGGATTAGGGTGTATTAGTATTAGGAGCAATCCAGTCCTGGAACCGGGAATTCCCGGTTCACACCATACAGCATCATAACTGGGAGCACTCTCTAGAGCGGATACAATTGGATTGGTATCAAACTAACATTTAAACTTTGTAATGCTGACAAACAATATATATGTGTGTTGTATTGACCTAAAGCGTCTGTTTCTGATATTTATTGGACATGAACTTGATAACCAAGTTGGAACAAAAAAGGATCCGAAAAAGGCAAATATTACTTTTGACTGAGTCCAATCCTAGTCAAAATCTAATTGAATACAGACCAACAGCAAATGAAAGAAATAAAGAATGATGAATACTTCAAGTAAAATCGGCTTAATAATCGTATACAACCTTGATGCAGGCACGCTCAAAAACGTAAACGCTGTACCATTTTCCTGTAAATACAAATCAAGCCGAAACGCATCGCTGACTGTAAGACGTGTCCTTACCTTAAATAAAGCACGTACCTCATATTACCGCGTGGAACGGCTTCGAGCGAACGAGATTTAAAAATTTAACAGTGTTAATGCATTCCCGCTCGTTCCTACCCGTAATGAGACTGTGATGCCAGATGCACACACAGAAGATACATTAAGGTTCTTAACCGGCGGTCTGCGGACCACTGGTGGTCCCTGGACAGTACAGGCATAAGCTCCATGGCACATGTTCATAAAAGTCATGCTGAGTTCCGAAAAAATAGTTTAAAATATTAGAATTGGCCGAAAGCACAAAAAAGTAGCACTTCCGGCACAGAATAACTAATAGTACTATCGTACAGAAAATTCACTCCTTCAAAAAAGGCAGATTTAGGTATAAAATTATACCTATACTCGCCGCCTGCAAGCAAAATTAAAACTTATAATCGCGCACGAACCGTGAATCTACTTTGCGCGCCGCAGTTTTATGACCGAGCTGTGAGTGTCGGCACGGGGTTGTCACTTGACAAGTTTTTGTACCTATACCTACTGATTTATTATTTTTAAGATAAATATGTAGGAATTACAAACATTGATTCTGTAAACATATTTTTTTTATCCGGAGATAGTATCAGGGGGGTTTCACTACGCAGTTTAGGTGCATTTGGCCGGCGCGCCTCCCGGGCAGGCGTATGGCAGTGGGCTGCCGCTCGGCTCGCACGATAGTCGTGTCACCTGGCGCTCGCGCAAAATTGTAAATACACAATGGCTTCGAAACCTAAATCTTCGATTCTGTTTACGGATGTCTGAATAAACGGAAGAATAAGGAAGTAGATTTTTTTTAAATTTCGGACGATATTGAAAGGTCCCGAAGTACTTACTTAGTAATAGTTAAAATAAAGATCCTTAATTTATTGAATATTGGTTGCCCAGAAACAATATTAGGAACTGACCGACATATTTTCAAAGGAAGACGGCTGTGGCGTGGCATACCTACTTCCGTGAGAATCAGACATACTATATCCGGATAAAAATTTCATGTTTACAGAATCAACGTTTGTAATTCCTACATATTTATCTTAAAAATAATAAATCAGTAGGTATTTTAGGTACAAAAACTTGTCAAGTGATCACTGACAACCCTCACAGCTCGATCATAAAACTGCGGCGCGCAAAGAAGATTCACGGTTCGTGCGCGGTTAAAAGTTTCAATTTTTCTTGCAGGCGGCGAGTATAGGTAAAATTTTATACCTAAATCTGACTTTTGTGAAGGAGTGAATTTTCTGTACGGTAGTACTATTAGTTATTCTGTGATAGTATGTCTGATTCTCACGGAAGTAGGTGTAGGTATGGCACAGCCATATTCCTTTGAAAATATCAGTGCCTCCAGTGAATAACGGCATAATATGAGTTATTCCTTTTAGTTTATATTGTCCCATTCGATTCAGCTCGTCGAACTACATAATATATATTAAAAGGGCGTAACTCTAGCTGTTTCCTAACCTAGTTTTTGCATTGACCCAAAGGGCATAAATCCAGTGTGATTGAAGGCATAAGTTACTTTATCCGGCGTTACCGACAATCGCAAAGAAACAAGTGGTCTCAAGTCAAAATTACATATGAACTAAAAGACATATTCGTAGTTATATTTTGAAGAAACGTAATTATTGATTTTGGTCCAATACGTCCTGGTGATGTTTTGACCTGAACGGATTTATATCATTATTCAATCTTGTTCATAAAGGAACATCTCGTTTTGCGTCATTGCTATAAAATTATTTGCGTAATAAAGAGAGGCTGATTCCATTGCCAGTTGATTATAAGTTGATTTCATTAAAGAATTAAAGCTATACCATGGTTGGTTTATTATATTTTCCTGAAATAACTCATTATTTAGAACATTAAATGCTTCATAAGTCATGTCGTTCCTAAAATATAAAATACAATAATTGCACAACTCGTGTTCTTCGCTTATGCACGTTGTACTTAAGGGCATAAATCGTTTTAGTGCTAAAAACTTAATACATCTATAAGATTAAGTTGATATACGTCTTTAAGAATTCGTGAATAAGGGCATAATTAGAGGAAAAAGGGAAAAAAACATATTAACATGTTACAAATATTAATTATTTGTTATTCAATACAAAGCTAAACTCCATTACTTCTAAAAAAATGCATTTGAAGCTAAATTTATAAACGCTAGCGTCGCCAAGACAACAAAGTATTGTTTTTTGTCTCTCCTGAAAAGTGCCGATTTTGAATTATGCCGTTATTCACTGGAGGAACTGATATGTCGGTCAGTTCCTTATATTGTTTCTGGGCAACCTATATTATAACTTTTATGCGGTATATAGGTAGATAGAGGTTTAGGTTTCGAAGTCATTGTGTATTTTCAATTTTATACTATCGTTCGAGCCGAGCGGCAGCCCACAGTCATACGCCTGCCCGGGAGGCGCGCCGGCCAAATGTACCTAAACTGCGTAGTGAGACCCCCCTGCTTCCGGTGTAAAAAATGGATAGTATTTACCTACGTCATTTGATACAAAAATGACACTTGTGGCAACAAATAGCAATTTGTATGTAGGTACAGAAAAACCCAGTCTGCCAGTTCCTGCTTGGCCGGAAGTGCCCGGCAGACTGGTTTAATAGCGACGTAAATTTGGGGTCAAACTCGTTACTCTCCTATTACTCTATTTCGGCGAGATTTGCAGTGAGTGTAACCACCTAAGTAATTCGTACGGCTGACCTTGAACCACAAATTTTCCACTTACCTACTTTCTAATTAAAGATGACCCATTCTAGTTCTCCTTACATTATGTAATCTTATTGATTTTTTGACATCCTGACGGTTATTTTATCAAATTTTAACAGAAATAACCGAAACCGGTTATAACCGTATATGATCGTTAGCATAACCGGTTATGAAATATCACGTTTACGAAACTGAGCGATAAATTGAAGCGTTGTTTCGTGAAACGTTCAGGCGTCTTTTCGTTCTCAAGCGTTACTTCGCACGTTACTCTTCAATGTAAAGTTTGAATTTCATTAAAATGTAGGTACCCAGTTTAAAAAAAAGAAATGGTCTTTAGCTTTTGAATTTCATCTGATACTTGTAAGCGCTGAGTCGACACAATGGCGTGTCTGGCTCCTCTTAATTACTTCGCCTCTTGATCTCGAGCCTTACGTCAGTCAAAATCAAGTGTAGTGGGTAATTACAATTACTTGCTGTTATATGCCAAAAACTCTTGTATAGGTACGCGTAGCATTATATACATATATCGGGGTTTTCAGAGCGGGGACGACTTCAGAAAGAGTAGAGATAAACAGATAGGTTAGTCTGAGAAAATATCATATTATGCCTAATGAATAACGAGCTCTCTGTGAATAGTATGCTCACTATGATGCAAGCTTTTTTCTCGGGGGATTGTTTGTATGACAATAAGTGTCTAATATTAATCTTGACATCCGATATTCATGAACTATTTGCTTATAAATGATTAGGGATTTAACAGGAGAGGTTGATAATGACTGACATTATATATATTTATAAAAGTATAAATTATGCATACAAGTAAACACTATAACTTAAAACAGAAAAATATCAAACACTAGCCTTTTCCCGCGGCTTCGCCCGCGTACTATAAGTACTCAAAAAGGATACGATACGATATTTTCAAAAAACCTGAAACACGTGTTTACTCATTTATTGTTATCAATACTCCTGTGAAGTTTCGAATAAAATTGTCTAACAAATCTTGATTCGCCATACAAACTTTGGACCCCCATTTTACCCCCTTAGTGGGTGAATTTTGAAAAATCCTTTCTTAGTGCATCCCTAGACCTTATAAGGAATCTACGTGACAAATTTGGAATCTCTAGAACCAGCGGTTTGGGCTGTGCGTTGATATGTCAGTCAGTCAGTCAGTCAGTCAGTCAGTTTCTTCTTTTATATATTTAGATTAAAAACTACATAAACGAATACATATTTAACCTATGATTTTTTTAAATTCTATTAAAATTAATTATTCATCAGGTAGAAATCTGCTAGAGTACATTCTGTTTTTAAGTCAATACCTACTCTTTGGCTAATGTCAAACATTCCCACATCGAAAACCCCGATTTTTTATTTTAATATATGTACTTATGTATCTATGTAAGTACCCAAATAAGTTCACACCAATATGACTACTCGACCTCATTTGACATACATACATACCTAACCTTGGCAGCGTAGTCTGGTCGCACCAATATTTGTGATGGTCTAGATAAAAAGGTATCATTTGGGGGCCGGCGCTTAGCTTCAGCCAAATAGTACTTTTTCCATAAAAGCGTCTCTTCTTCTTCCTAGCGTTTGTTCCAGCTTTATTTGCTCTATTGAGCTTGGGGTCCGCTCGGCAACCTAATCCCATTTTCTTCATCCCATCCCATCTTTTCCATAAAAGCGTCACATTTATTTAACTATCAGTCAGGTGCACTATGTCAAGTCTGGTTTTATTAGTCAGCTAGCATTCATTAGTCTTTAAACAAATTAAGTAGTCTTTTTATTAGTCAGCTAGCATTCATTAGTCTTTAAACAAGTTAATTAGTCTATGTTAGTGACTTGATCCACGTAAAGTTAGTTATAATTTCCCCCTTGTATTTACTCTTACCTCTGTAGAGGTAGAATTTAAATAAATTGAAATGACGAGCTACTGTAACAAACACTATAATTAATCACTAAATATATGCCTATAATATTTGAAGAGTTCCCTCGATTTCTCCAGGATCCCATCATACCAACTGTCAAGTATACCGATTCAAACAAAAAAGATATTTCCAAATTGGTCCAGCCGTCTTCGAATGTAAACTACATGAAAAAAAGCAAAAACAAAGATCCCGTCGAATTGAGAACTACGAAATCATGCGGTTGAAATTAAACAAGAGGACTGTTGTTTTAATTGTTCATGGATGAAACCCTGTGGAATCCAGTAGATAAGCTAAAGCTGTTTTCTCTTGAAGATAGAACCTAGTTAGGTACTAAACATACATATAGCTTGGTTGTTATCTGATCCGATTAATATTGATAACGCTACTGGGAGGAGGGTAGGGGGGTGGGGGAGTTACCTATGCCTTACAACAATATTATTAACGATATTGTATATGTCGCAGGGAAATGATTAAAACAGAGATTTGAACAAATCTCTAAGGGGTATGATCAAATTACGCAGGATGTTAAAATGGAGACTCCATATCATCCTAGAAAAATTCAGTATTTCACCAAATCACTGACTCTGTTTAGTGGAAAGACAAAATCGGCCAATAAGCGCGATACGCTTTTTCATTTCACTAGATTTGTTTAGGAAATTGACAAAATCCCTAACTACGACAGTAAGTTGACGAAACGAACTCAAAAAGTCAGCTAGTTTTATCATTTCGCTAAACGAGTTTAGTGAAATAATAAAATCTCAACTGGAAGTTGGTATATGGTGATTTGATTAAATCTCTTAACTGATTTAGTGAAATGACAAAAGCAAGTACCGAATACAACATTTTACAGTAAAGCGATTTGATCAAATCTCTGACTAGATTAAGTGAAACAGATATTAAAACAGAGATTTTAACAAATCTCTAAGGGATATGGTCAAATCACGCAGGATGTTGAAATGGAGAATCCATATCATCATTTCCCTAGAAAAATTTAGTCATTTCACCAAATCACTGACTCTGTTTAGTGGAAAGACATAATTCGAAGGTGCGTTATTTGTGAAAATCCAGTTCATGCTCACGGTCACTATAAGATGTTGTTAGATTAGCTAATTACGTAATAACTTAAGACAGAAGATCTCTTAAGTAGGGACTGAATAAATCAACGGACTTGGTATTACATGGATCTCACAACTTTTTACGGTAGAAGAACTGAGTTGCGAGACTTGTTTTTTTACAAGTTTTGTTTTTGATGGCATAAACAACTTTAATACCTACTTTTGAAATTTTATGTAACAATTTCACGTAATCTAGTCTATATCTTCAAGTCATATCTTCAATCTTTCTTTAGTATATGTTCAAAAATTTTGCTGCATTTTCCCTCTCAGCTCTAATATTGCTTTCTTTTTGACAAAATTGGCATTTAACAACTAAGCCTCAACCTTCCTCTCCAACAGTACTTCCACATGTTGCATGTACTGGATGTTCACAAATACTGCACCGGCCGATTTTGTCTTTCCACTGAACAGAGTTAGTGATTTGGTGAAATGTCTGAATTTTTCTAGGGAAATGATGATATGGATTTTCCATTTTAACATCCTGCGTGATTTGATCATATCCCTTAGATATTTGTTAAAATCTCTGATTTAATATCTGTTTCACTTTATCTAGTCAGAGATTTGATAAAATCGCTTAACTGTAAAGTAAAATATTGTATTCGGTACTTCCTTTCGTCATTTCACTAAACCAGTTCAGAGATTTAATCAAATCACCATATACCATCTTCCAGTTGAGACTTTATCATTTCACTAAACTTGTTTAGCGAAATGATAAAACTAGTCGACTTTTTGAGTTCGTTTCATCAACTTACTCTAGCGGTTAGGGATTTTGTCAAATTCCTAAACAAATCTAGTGAAATGAAAAAGCGTGTCACGTTTTTTGGCCGATTTTGTCTTCCCACTGAACATAGTCAGTGATTTGGTGAAATTACTGAATTTTTCTAGGGAAATGATGATATGGAGTCTCCATTTTAACATCCTGCGTAATTTGATCATATCCCTTAGAGATTTGTTCAAATCTCTGTTTTAATCATTTCCCTGCGACATATACATTCCACGTATTATATGGTCCTAGATATTACACATTTCAGTCCTCTTGCTTTATTTGTACATGGATGAAACCTACTTTGTAGAATCTAGAACAAGCTGTTTACATTGTCCTGAAACTAAAGCCTAATTACTAGGTCACTAAATATCTAGATTGGTTGCTATCTCACACTTAGCAACGTAAACGGGTCACTATCTGCGGCAATTTTCATACAGTGTGACTCGATTTTATTGCACTTGACTGCGTTACGAAAGGAGCTCAGTTCAACGAGGGACGTCGACACAAAGACCACTGGGACTGGACTGGGGCTTTAGAGGGGAAAGGGCCGGGGGGACGGGGGGTTATTTCTGCTCAAAGTCACAAAGACTGTTTATATTTAAATAATAAAAAAAATCCCAACAATGTTTGCTAGTTTTGTGACGCAGTTTTACCTACATTCTGTATGGACCTTCACAAAACTGAGAAATAATTTTTCTATGGAAAATAGGCTTTTTTTTTCAAAAGTGGTATATCATTATGAAAACCCCCTAGTACGAAGTCTTGAAATTTAAACAAGCGAATGGAATGATGAAAAAGCTACAGTACCGTAAAACCGTACAACTTTGCCTTTTCAACATTAAAAAAAATATATATTTATTTCAGATCAAAGATCCTTATTATGTTAGTACCTACTTATACTCTAGACTTAATAACTATGTTAGTTTATAACTTTGCCAACCGTGTCATATTTCAGTAGAAGCGAAATATCACAAAACTAGTTTAGATACATTCTGTTTAATCTGTGGTTTATAGATAATTATTTTGCCTGCAACAATGGCCTGTTGATTGTCGCGTATCTAACTTCAGTAATGCATGAGCCGGCAGTGAGTTCGGATGTGTTTTTTTATGTAATATATTATGTAGATTATCTGTAGCCTTCTCACTCACACAAAGAAAAGTACGTCGGCGTGCGAGTGCCACAGATAAGTACCACTACTACAACTACTAATACGAGTAGTACTATACGCACTGTAAAGAACTAAAAGATCACAAAAGCGGGCAAACTTGTACCGTTTTATGGAACTATTTACAAAATCATAGACCTTATTTACATAAAGAATACGAATACTTAAACACCAAACAAATAGCATGGAAAAAGCAAAATATGATATTCGCTAAAAATACTCAATTTGTCAAGTTCATTAGGTACACAAACTACACTGTTGTGTAATTCATAAGGTAATCCTAGTACCTAACGAGCTAATTGATAACGTCACAACAACAGCCATTTGTCTGTCCCGGCGAGCTCTCGATTTCCCGCCATTTAAGCCAGAATCAATATCAGTTCGGATATTGCTAGTATCTATCTAATAACTATTAGACAGATAACTGGGTCGGTCATGTTTTGTAATAGAGTTAGGAAGGCCAATAGGTTATAATTTATAAATTCATTTTTATTACACTTTAATAGAGTGTGCTGTTTCATGCATGCGTAGCGGGAGTTATAGCCCATTCTAATACTATATTTCTATTTAATTTATATTGTTTACATATTTAATTGTACTTTTGTTCAAAACTTGGTTATTGCTGTACAAGCGTGATGAAAAACAGTGTTTAACACGAGAGGTATAATAATATTACCCTCCAATCATATATGAAGGGTACACGGAAAGAACATGTCTAGTCACATTGACAACATTTTGAGTTATAGCGCTTTTAAAATTTGGAACGATTCAATTAACCATACTATTTTCGTAACTAGATGGTTTTTACGAGTTAAGAAGTGGATATACGTTAAAATTTACGTTTGTGACAGAAGTTGTTACTGATACAGCCTTGGCCAGAAGTGTTGAGCACCGAAATCGCAAGGATTTTCATACAAAACTCGAAAGTTTAGACTGGCGTTGCTATCTTTTTTGAAGTTATTTTATCAATTAATTCGGACAAGCATGTTTTGTTGAAGTGAGTATCTACCGACCTAAATTTGCATTTTTGGGACCTCCACTTTTCATATTTTATAGGTACCTACCTTGAAAGTGTTATTAAGTGAAGTTTTCGAGATATATGAATAAAATACAACATTTTACGTCATCGTACATTGTTATGATAGGGAATTAATACTTAACATCAAAATTGTAAATAAAAAAGAGCTATGCTCAACACTGCCAAGGTTGTAGTTCATTGCAAGCTCTACATTTTGATATAAAAATTTCATTTTACAAAAAAAGTGACTAGACATGTTCTTTCCGTGTACCCTTCATATTTTAATAACAAATCAAGATTTTAAATTTCGAATAACTTTTTTTAGACGGTTTCACATCAGAATATCGTCTACTAAACAGAATTCTATCAGAGACCCAGTCTACGAACCGTGTATTCCCGATGCTAGTGTCGCGATGGCGACGCGGTTGCTAGTTAGTGTAATGGTCTCACATAATAATACAAAACGTGTATAACATCACTGACAAAAAAAAGCGCTGGTGGCCTGGCGGTAAGACATCAGACTTTCAATCCGAAGGTCGCGGGTTCAAACCCCGGCTCGTACCACTGAGTTATTCGGAACTTATGTACGAAATATCATTTGATATTTACCAGTCACTTTTCGGTGAAGGAAAATACCGTGAGGAAACCGGATCTAATTCCAACAAGGCCTAGTTTCCCCTCTGGGTTGAGAGGTTGGATGGCAGTCGCTTTCGTAAAAACTAGTGCCTACGCCAATTATTGGGATTAGTGCCGAGCGGACCCCAGGCTCAACAGAGCAAAAAGCTGGGATAAACGCTAGAAGGAAGAAGTGTAAACATCACTGTTTGAAAAAATAAGTCCCGCCGAGTTTCTTGCCGGTCATAATTCTACTCGGGTCAGAGGTGTAGGGTTAGAACCGGTGCCGTATGTTTGTTTCTCTTCTACTTTGTTAAACTATATGACGTGTAAAAGTGACCTTGTGGCCTACTTACTGAATAAATGTTTGAGTTTGAGTTTGATTTTGACGGACGACCATTACAATACCTCGATATTTACTATAACTGTATGTAATCGGAGAGTTTTTACTAATCAGTATTAGTAGAACTCATAACACGGATTTTAAGACTCTAGTAAATCAGTATTTACTTGAGTCTGAAAATCAGTCTTATGAGAGTACAATTCTTAAAAATACTGACTAGACTAGGTATTTTAAAATTATGGAAACCTTCGAAACAACTGAACCGATTTTGATAAAACATGTATAATATCACTAGCTAGAAAACCTGCTTTAGACCAATCAAATAAGAACCATGAAAATTTTTGAGTCATTTATTTCCTGCAAGCTGGAAATCGTTTTAATACCTTCATTTGGTCCTAAATGCGTGTAATCCGAGTTTGCCCAATCCCATTAGGTGTGCATAACTTTGGGCAGAAAAATATGGGCGAAATTTTTGCTCGTTTTTAGTTATTTGCTTGTAGCTCCAAAACGGTAGGTTCGTCGGAAAAAGTCAGACCATTCAATGTTAAAGAGGGTTAAATTCGGCTGTATTTGCTGACAGGCCAGATTGAAAGTTAGTTTTATGAGGAATTTTTATTCAAGGAGGTTTAAGTGGCCTTAGGTGAATATAGGGCTGCCAGGAATAGTTGACATGCTAAAATGAGGTCCTCAGGATCAACAGATAAAAAAAAGATAAGATCTCTCTGCTTTGCCTTAAGGTTGGCTGGTAAAGAATGCCTTATAACATTAAGTTCACCTGATTTTGTTTTGTGCAAGAAAGATTTAATAAATAAATAAATATCCTAAAGACTTATGATGATGTTCTTCAAAAAAAGAGTGTATGGGTTCTTAAAGGGTAGGCAACGCGCATGCGAATCCTCTGAGATTGCAGATAGGCTACGGGAACTGCTTACCATCAGGCGGGCCGTATGCTTGTTTGCCACCATGACGGTGGCAAACAAGTGGTGGAGGTATAAAAAAACTCGAGTAAAATAATACATCGCCAGTCTTCGCGAGCGATCGGAACGCCCTTAAGGTCCTTAAATGTCAGGTGGAGGCAAATGGAAATCCGGACTCCGAAATGAGGGACAAGGGCTTATATTGTCCGTCATATCGAAGCCTTAGGAGTTTGTCAGCCATAATGGCGTGTCTACCTTTATTATTATATTATAACTGGGTCAACAATGGACTGAGGTACCCTTTATTTATAAACGTCTTACTGGCCTCATTTAGCTAATTATCGTTTATTTTTTACATGATTTTTTTAAAGTGGGGCATTCCACTCATACAATAGTATGTTATTCAATCAAATACAAACACTGAAAACATTGAAAAAATAATCAACCCAGCCGGACTTGAACCTGGCATCGATACGCCTTACCGGGGCTCGATCGCTTTACCAATTAAGCTATGGGTTCAGTTACTGAGTTGACGAAATTCTCAATGCCTTCAATCATCTTTTTGCATTTATTTTTTACATCGACTTTATAGCAGCCGTAAGCGACATCTAGGTGCTAACTACTAGAGGTAAGGCGTATCGATGCCAGGTTCAAGTCCGGCTGGGTTGATTATTTTTTCAATGTTTTCAGTGTTTGTATTTGATTGAATAACATACTAATTATCGTTTGTTCTTATCTGGCACTTTGACAGTTGTGTTTGGTAGAAACATAATTTGTGATGTTCCACGGGTAAAGGTACCTTATGGCGGTTGGCGTTTACGCTATTGCTAACGACGCTACAATACTAAATGTAATGCTTCGCAACGTAAGCGCCAACCGTAATAAGGTACTTTTACCCGCGAAACGTCACATTTATCTTTATAAGGGCCTGTTTCATAATGTCCAAGTAAAGTCCTGAATAAGCTACTTGCCACTTATATGACGAATAAAGTCATCGTTGGCGTTTCACAATCTTAACTGCTAGTATTGCATGTAGTTTTATCTGGCAGTTAATTTATTTGTTAATTTGCTATCCAATACTTTACTTGGACATTGTGAAACAGGCCCTTAGGCTTGTAAGAAGTAAATGAATAAATAAGTAGATAAGTATGTATGTATATATGTATGTTTCTGTGTATTGTTTGTGTCGTCGTTATATAAATTAATATGTATGTAAAAGCAAGATAATTAGGAAATCAGTTGAAGTGTTATTTAATGATTTTGACATGCTTTTGTTAACTATACAGGGTGTAACCAAAATACTGGTGATCCGTTTACCGGCATAATTGGTATCGTATTTAAATGACATGAATTAAATGACAAAAAAGATACTTCTTGTGTCAAAAACAAAAATAAAAACCGGCCAAGAGCGTGTCGGGCCACGCTCAGTGTAGGGTTCCGTAGTTTTCCGTCCGTCACAGTAAGTGTCCCCACTTAAGAGTTAAAATAACACCGCCATGTAGGATATGATATGAGCGTTCCACGTACAGCGACATCTATCGGCAAATTAAGTAAACTATTGCGCGCGAGCTTAAAGTATGGAAGATGATTTTTATGGGATAATTCTTTATTGCGTGAACCGATTTTCACCGTTTTTACTTTATTTGAAAGCACGTCATTTCATTGTAATTTTGTAGAAATTACAGGTACAATAAACACCTGCTTATATGGTTAAATTACAAACTTAATTCAGAAATTATTTTGTATTTTTTTTTCAAAAACTATTCAACTTATCAGGTTCAAAATAATTTTCCTAGAAAGTTTTTATAAAGTTCTACTTTTGAGATTTTTTTCATATTTTGAAAAGTTATGGTTCAAAAGTTAGAGGGGGGGGGGGACACATTTTTTTTTACTTCTGGAGCGATTATTTCCGAAAATATTTACATTATCAAAAAATGATTTTAGTAAACCCCTATTCATTTTTAAATACCTATCCAACAATATATCACACGTTAGGGTTGAAACGAAAAAAAAAATTACCCCCCACTTTACGTATAGGGGAGGTACCATAATAAAACATTTTTTCCCACTTTTTATTTTACCACTTTGTCGGCGTGATTGATATACATATTGGTACCAAATTTCAGCTTTCTAGTGCTAACGGTCACTGAGATTATCCGCGGACGGACGGACGGACGGACGGGCAGACATGGCGAAACTATAAGGGTTCCTAGTTGACTACGGAACCCTAAAAACGGCAGATGGGGATATATTGTTATCAGTCATTTGACAGACTTTTAAGTATAGCTCTGTAAGTCTCGAAAGTTTAATTAAAAAATCGACTTAGATTTACCAATCTAATTACGTTTACGAATAGTACGTTTATTAATTAAAATACTATTTCGTGAAATGTCCACTGACAGTCAAAATGTAATTAATGCTTATTGATCAATTACAGTACTAAGGCCTACGATATATAATAATGACAGATGGGTTATGCACGCTCTAAAAGTGAAGCACTTAATATGAGTGAATTCAAACAACTGTCGTTAGTCGCGCACCGGCCAGCGTGAGATGCGGACGTGCAAATGAGCTCCCGTCACCCGCGTGAGAAAGAGACAAACTGTAATTTTCTAACAATGAGAGTGACAAAGATGTAATGATTGTCAAAATAGATAAACATAACAGAATCGTTGCTAGGTTATGAAATAACTCTGGAAGTATTTTTTCTGCTCATTTTGTTAGAGTATAACCCATCCATAGTAAATATCATTGACGAAGACATGATACAGCATGATACTCATTTTGTCACCCTACTCAATGTGACGTCTTGTCGTTTTCCATACAGGGTATATCAAAACGAAAAAGGGTGTCCATAATTTAATTAGTTTAAGATTTATTTGACTTGAAAAACAAAAATAATTAAATTTATTCTGTTTTGATTAAATACTACCCCCCATCTGATAATGGTGGCCAGTTACAGAGTCAGAGAAAGTGGTTCAGGCTCGGGACCCAGATTTCATCCTGTGCACTTTTTTTCTCAATAACTATTCTTATCTCTGTCAGATGAATATTATGCTGTTACTGACGGATATAAAATAAAATAAATGTTAGGCCTACCTGAAAACTTAATTTTATGTAACAGCCAGTTTATACCTGCTTCAATAGTACCCTATGGCTAAGCGTTGCAAAAGCACCCTGTATGCATGTATAAGCATCCTGTACGTATGTAGGTATTTGTTATACGTAGGTATGTAATAGAGATGTAAGAAAGTAATAAAACGGGAGATTAGACCGGTGGGATCAGTAATAACTAGTGATGGGACACCGGACATTCGGGCTAGTCGTACAAAAATACGACGTAAACCAGGTCCCCGATACGACGTAAACCAGGTCCGCGATTCGACATGCCAAACTGTGAGATGTGGATGTCACACTTGTATCGCTAGTGGATAGAGTGATATCCATCCTTTCCACACGTGTCCACACCTAACTGTCAAGCTGTCAGTAGGTCTCGCTAGAGCGTTTTGTCTATGGCTATGGCCACCATTTTAGATATCACTCTTGAGTGATTCCATCCCGATTTCAACTGTCACAAAAGTGTGATATCATAGTTGTCTCGCAAGCGACTGTCAGTTATGCTATGTCGAATCGGGCCTAGAGGTAATTAGAAGAGTACATAAATGTTAACAAACCGTTATACCTTCATTTAACAACCATCTGTTGATAGTGTTTACGCACCTCAAAATGTGCTCGTTCATTAAACACATGGCAGAAACTATATCTGAACGATGGAACCGATAACTATAAGCACCATTCTGGGCTGGGTGAGATGCAGAATCAGTATCGCCTTTATACGCGTCACCAGCATGTGCATTCGCGGCACACGCCACCGTTTTAAGTCAGCTACCAGGGCCGCGATTCGAAAAATAAACGCACACACTGGACAGACACAGCTCCAACCCAACTCAACTCAACGCTATAACGACATTGACATTTGCTATTCGAACAGATTTTCATGCAACAGCGTTGAGTTGAGTTGGGTTGGAGCTGTGTCTGTCCAGTGTGTGTGTTTATTTTTCGAATCGCGGCCCAGGTGGCTTGGATTTGATGATGGTGCCGCCCTTCCGCATGTCGACTAATCTTGCAACACTATAAAATCCTATAAATAACTTTCACTTTGCATGTAGATTAATATTCTATTGTATTCATATTGTTATATATCAATACATTCAATTTACTTCTTTCATGTACCTTTAAAGAACAACCATGTCAATTTATATACTTGTACATGTTATTTATATACAGGGTGACTGGTAATTCGTCGTATTCCTTCAAGGGGGTTATTCTACAGCTTATTTGGAGTGATTTAAGTCCAGTCAAGCAGGGGTCAAAACTCATTGGTTTTCAAGTTATTCAAGATTTTAGATTTTTTTAATAAATACCCGCTTTTTGACCTAAAACTAGTATTTTTTTTTAAACTACGTTTTTTCAAATAAAAAAAAAGATTTTCCGAATAGCCAATGAATCACTGATTACGTAAAATACTAAAAAAAGCAAATAAAAGCATCTGAAGTCAGAAGTTTTTGTATTTTTTTTTCAAATCTTGTTACATTTTAAGGCATAACTAAAAAAAAAGTAATAATACTTCGCGTACAAATTACAGAATTTATTTCCTCAGTTCATAAGCTTTCTAAAAAGGTACAATTTATGACATTTTATGCTCATTTTTTTCAACTAATAATAATAATACCAGAGCAGGTACAGGACTTAGCGTACTTGACTTTACTTGTTTCTGTCGTTTTAAACTCGCCGAAGGCATACTTTGTCTCCAGTTTCTTATCTTATCTTATTCCTTGAGGTAGTAGGCACTGCAGATTACCTTTGGTGAAACAAACAAACTGATTAAGGGTCATTAGCTAATGAGCTAATGAAGTTAAATTACTTTAATTAGTTTGTTTGTGTCCCTTTAATTCTTACGGCGGGTTTTTCGCCTTCTGTTCCTTATCTTATCTTAATTTTATTGGGTGGCGATGCTTCTCATGGGGTGGGGGTGAGACTAACCAGGTTTAAATAGGTCATGTAGTAATTAATCAGTTAGTTACTTTCAACTTTCTTTCCAATTCGGACGATATTGATAACTAAGTTTTTTCTCAAATGGCTACTTACGATTGCTACTTATATATCCGGAAACAAAAAAACAAACAAACGTACACGGCTGAAAATGGTTTTATTGTTTTTCAAAGTATTCCCCTTGATGATCTATGTACTTTTGCATTCGCGTGAACCAATTTTTAAAGCACTTCTGCCACTCCACCTGAGGTACCTCCATAACGTGTTGTTTGAATGCGTCGACAGCATCTTCAGCGGTCGAAAATCGTTGACCGCGTAATTTATTCTTTATATTTGGAAATAAATAAAAATCGTTGGGTGCCAAGTCAGGGCTGTACGGCGGATGACCCGTTAATTCCACATTTTGACCCTCCAAAAATAGAGTTGTTTCGCGTGACGTATGACAGCTGGCATTGTCATGATGAAGAATGATGCTTCGTCGCTGGTTAGTTTTACGAATTTGTTCAAATACTTCCGGTAAGCAAATGGTCGTGTACCACTCTGAATTAACCGTTCTACGGTTTTCTAGTGGCACTGTAGCTACATGGCCATTAATACCGAAGAAGCAGGCCACCATTTGTTTCAATGTACTTTTTGCACGAGTAACTTTCGTACGGTTCGGCTCATTTTGAAACACCCATACCGTTGATTGTTGCTTCGTTTCGGGATCGTATGCATAGATCCAGGATTCGTCACCTGTATAGATGTTATAAACGGCTTTTGAGTCACCACGGTTATATTTTTTTAACATTTTATTGCACCATTCGACGCGAGCATCTTTTTGCTCTTTTGTTAAGTTGTGGGGTATCCAACGCGAACAAATTTTTTTTACAGCCAAATAATTATGTAATATGCTATTAATGCTGGTCATAGAAATACCCAGAGTCGCCTCTATCTCGCGGTACGTAACATGTCGGTCGTCCATTATAAGTTTTCGCACAGCCTCGATATTTTGTTGTACAACGACCGATTTCGGGCGACCTGCCTTAACTTCGTCCGTAAGCATACTACGTCCACGATTGAACTCACTAAACCAGTGATACACAGTAGTTTTAGATGGGGCTTCATCACCAAAAGTTGAAGTTAGTTGATCTATGCACTGTTGTTGCGTTAAACCACGCCGAAAATCATAATAAATCATAGCACGAATATTTTCACGAGTGAGTTCCATTCTTGCTGCGAGATGACATTTAAAACCCGTCAAAAACAAAACACGAGCGTTAATAAGAAAGAAAAAATATACCGGCCAGTACTTAAAAAAGTTCAAATTTTACCATGGAGGTCAAATATGCTATTTAAGAAGATTGTAATCCCGGTTTCCGGATATATAAATAGCAGCCCTTGTACGAATTTGAAGAATACGCAGATATCATTTATTGTTACGGACTCTGTGATGGTAATCATCAAATGTGTGTAAATATTCCTCTACCACCCCGACCCGTGATAACAAGATGGGGAACATGGTTAAATGCTGCCTCATATTATCACATGCATTATGATAAAATCAAATCTGTCATCGATGCCTTAAATCCGCGTGAAGCGAGTGCAATTTCTAAAGCAAAAAAAATTTTCCGTAACCGGAATTTAAAAACTGAGTTACTATTCGTCGATACACACTTTAGTATAATTGCTAAGTCAATAAAATTATTGGAGGATCCAAAACTGAGTCTAGCAGAATCATTAAACATTGTTCATGGTTTGCAAAAAAAAATATCAACGTTAAGGTTACATCAAAATGCCAGAAAAGTTTATTTTAAATTAAAAAGTGTATTAAAGAAAAATCCTGGTTATAAGACTGTACAAATAATTAACCAACTATCTAAAAACAACGAGGCTGAAATACCAGAAAGTGTAAATAAAAACTGTGTGCAAAATTTTCAATGCTTGACATACCTTCCTATTACCTCAGTCAGCGTGGAAAGATCTTTTAGTCATTTAAAATGGATATATTCTTACAGACGTCAAAGATTGACAGCAAAATCTATGGAACAAATATTAATCTATTCTAACTCGTAAAATATTGTATGCCACACCTGGACATAAAGTGGCTTTTTCCGCACGCTACGCGTACGGATAGAGCCGCTTTCTGGCCAAATGTGCACATATTTTTCCAACACGGGAGGTAATAAAGAAAGCCCTCGATCGCATAATTACGTCCCTCGCTTGCAGCTTGGGCCGCAACAATTGCGATTGCGCGGCCTTTCTTTGTTTTACCACCCTAATTAGGAAATGTACTATTTAGGGGCTTTTTTATTTACATATACAAAATAAAGGTTAAAAATACTAAGTGATTTGTTTGTATTTATTTTTCTGCCAACCGTACATTGCCACGAAATTTGAACGTTGATACCGATGTTTAGTGATGGTGACACCGCTGCAGCTAGAAGGGAGTACCAACTTCGTTACCCTAACCGCCGTTTACCTCACGTAAGCGTGTTTGGTTCATCGTACCGTCTTATTCGGGAAACAGGATCAGTTAAACGCCGTCAAGCTGATGCTGGAAGACCTCAACAATACGATCCTGCTGAGGAAGAAGAAATCTTGCACTTTTTCCGGGCAGACGGTACTACTTCGACGCGGATTATGGCTAACCGGCTCGGTATGTCTCAGTGGAAGGTGTGGTTTACCCTGCACTCAGCTCGACAGTATCCGTATCATTACACTCCAGTACACGCTATTGAAAAGGGAGACCCAGCAAGAAGGATGGATTTCTGCAGATTTTTAATTAATGCTGATATCGAAGATCCCGAATACCTAAAGAGAATTTTGTGGACGGACGAATCTAATTTCGACCGTGACGGGATAACAAATTACCACAATCTGCACTTTTGGGCTCCCAAAGGTCAAAACCCAAAGAAATCAAACGAAACGTGTGGATGGGAATCGTACACGATAATTTCGGACCTTTTTTTCTGCCAGCTCGATTAACCGGCATCGCGTATGAAACTTTTTTGAGGGATGAGCTACCGACGCTACTGGAAGATGTGCCGCTTGCGAAAAGAATTAACATGATTTATCAGCACGATGGATGAAAACTACCCAAGAAGATGGATTGGTCGAGGTGGCCCAACCCCTTGGCCAGCCAGGAGCCCAGATTTAACTCCGTGTGATTTCTACATCTGGGGTCACATGAAGGCGTTGGTCTACGATAGAGCGATACGTGACGTAGAAGACCTACGGCAAAAAATCCTAGCAGCTGCACAAACGATGAAAGACGGGCTTTCGATGCGAGTGACAATCACTGAAGTACGAAGAAGGCTTCGTTCTTGCATACGCAGGCAGGGCAAACAGTTCGAGCAAGATTTATAATTTTTCCTTTTTAAGATTAAATTTTATTTAATAATGAAACTGTATTTTTCCTATTTTTCTTATTCCCCTACTTAATTACTTACCAAAGTATCACCCCGGGCAACTTAAAGTCTCAGAAGATAAGAAACTGGAGACAAAGTATGCCTTCGGCGAGTTTAAAACGACACAAACAAGTAAAGTCAAGTACGCTAAGTCCTGTACCTGCTCTGGTATTATTATTATTAATTGTAAAAAATGAGCATAAAATGTCATAAATTGTACCTTTTCAGAAAGCTTATGAACTGAGGAAATAAATTCTGTAATTTGTACGCGAAGTGTTATTACTTTTTTTTTAGTTATGCCTTAAAATGTAACAAGATTTGAACAAAAATACAAAAACTTCTGACTTCGGATGCTTTTATTTGCAAAATTTTGATATGTTAAAATACTAGTTTTAGGTCAAAAAGCGGGTATTTATTAAAAAAAATCTAAAATCTTGAATAACTTGAAAACCAATGAGTTTTGACCCCTGCTTGACTGGACTTAAATCACTCCAAATAAGCTGTAGAATAACCCCTTGAAGGAATACGACGAATTACCAGTCACCCTGTATAATTAATTATTTATATTTCGGTGAAAACGGATTTATGTAATAATATTTTGTCGTGTGTTAAAGGCTTTTTTTGCCTAGAAACACAGTTCTCAGTCAGCCATGTTTGCCAGCTGCCTGCCAATAAAATAACCCTTGCCACCCTGCCAATAAAAGAACCTGCGGAACACTTGCCCCCAGGGGGAAAGGAAAAGTGAGCAATATGGAAATCTCTCAACAGACTAAAGACGGGAGTTGGTCGGTCAAAGATAACCTCCTAAAATGGGGAACTGGACCACAGGATGATGCTTTCTGCGAGTGTGGTGTCCTCCAAACAACTATACACATGAGTCGGTGCCATATGTGCCCAACAACGTGCACTGAGGAAGATTTCCTGAGAGCTACACCCCGAGGAATAGAAGTGGCAAAATATTGGCAATCAAAAGTTTAACCTTAAGAAATTGATCCCTTTACACGAATAAGAAGAAGAAGCCATGTTTGCCTACATTGCTTTGCTCTCTGGTTTATGTGGGCTGGACTTAGGCTGGGTTTTCGATGTACCCCCAACACGCGCGGTCCCTGTTCATCGTAGCAAATTTCCCATCCCTAGTAGGCTTTTATGTAAGACGATTATCATTTTTGCTCGGTTATGCGTATTTGTACGGTATAATATAAACTTATACAATCAGCGAAGTGCTGCGAGTAAGTACCTATATGTATTTGGTGTCTTAATTCTGGCTTTGTTGTCTTTGCCTTAGTCTACGGATTAATATCTAACAATAATAAGGGTTGGTTGCACTACGCATAACTAACGAACTGATCAACGTTAAATGTAAATATGGCGACGGAGCTGGCACCCCATAGAAAACTGTCAAACTTTTCATACAAGATTTTTTTAACGACAAGGTGCAACCGGCCCTAAGTTTGCAACAAAATCTATATATATAAAAGAAAAAACTGACTGACTGACTGACTGACATATCAACGCACAGCCCAAACCGCTGGTTCTAGAGATTTCAAATTTAGCACGTAAGTTCCTTGTAAGGTCTAGGGGAGCACTAAGAAAGGATTTTTCAAAATTCACCCCCTAAGGGGGTAAAATGGGGGTCCAAAGTTCGTATGGCGAAACAAGATTTGTTAGACTATTTTATTTGAAACTTCACAGGAGTATTCCTAACGATAAATGAGTAAACACGTGTTTCAGGTTTTTTGAAATTCAACCCCCAAAAGGGGCAAATGTGGTCACAAAGTCTGAAAATCAACATGGGTATCGTATCCTTTTTGAGTACTTATAGTACGCGGGCGAAGCCGCGGGAAAAGGCTAGTAATTACATATAAGTTAACAATATCTTAGAGCAAATTATACATATAGTCAGCTGTAGAAGTAGCTGAGCGGGCAAGGTGTTCAGAATAATCTAAACACGACTGTATTGATAAGAAAACCAAAGCGTGTGAAGATAATTGTGAACACTCCGCATAACTAAGGACTAGTTGTACATAAGTATCCACTCTGCCATACAACTTTGTATGGCAATGTGGGTACTTAAGTTGGGGAACTCACCGTACAGTTGACGTCAAAGATATATTTACACTTTTGAACCTTATTCACATTAAATAACACGTTTTTTTCTATTGCTTTTTTTTAACTCTCGGCTATTAAATACTAACAAAATTCCTAACAATTTCAGCATTAGCGCCAACTCCAATCCGTCAACATCCTGTATAAAGAACATGTGTTAGCATATGCGTTCCCGATATAATCATAGGGGTTTAAAGGTATAAAAGTGGGTATGTCGGGAGGGCAATCCACTTACTCTGTGAGGTTATTTGCTCCCGGGATGCCAAACGTGCCGTAAAGTTGTGACGCAGAGTAGATCAGCGTACTTACTTTGACAACAAACGCTGTTAGATATTTTTCACTACTCACGCTTGTAAATTTCGGCTGCGTGCGGCGTAGCCACATCAAATACCATTTTAAGCTGTGTCGTATAAAGTAAAATTTGTAGAAGTAACTTTAAATTAATTTAAAACACTGTATTTTATATTTCTCTGTGAGGTTATTTGCTCCCGGGATGCCAAACGTGCAGTAAAGTTGTGACGCAGAGTAGATCAGCGTACTTACTTTGACAACAAACGCTGTTAGATATTTTTCACTACTCACGCTTGTAAATTTCGGCTGCGTGCGGCGTAGCCACATCAAATACCATTTTAAGCTGTGTCGTATAAAGTAAAATTTGTAGAAGTAACTTTAAATTAATTTAAAACACTGTATTTTATATTTCAATTGGTACCTTTAAAACATACTGCATGATTATTTATATAGCAGAATTTATAATTATTCTTTTAGCTTTCCACTATTAGGAACTAACAAAATTTCCAATAAATCTAGCATTACATCCTTCAAAGTGGTCCGATTTGTATGACATGTGCTGGCATATGCATTCTCCATATAACCATGATGGGAAGTCTTTCCTTCCACAAATTCTAAGGCATCATGTTCTTTCTTAGGTAAACGTAAAGTTTTTTCTCCAAGCATACACATGTTAAATTTTAAGCTGCAGCCGACGGTGATGTCTTGACATAGTCGAGAGAAAGTTACTATCATAACGTCACAGTTTAGAGTTATGAAGGTACGATTGCAATAGACCGCGTGATTTAATTGGGATGGCAAATATGGGGTACGGTTATATCAGAGAATATAAATATATAGAGCGCCAGAGTCTTAGAACTTTTTGAGGCCCCAAGTCTGAAGCCAAAGCCATCTGAATGAGAGCAACCCAAAGTCACCCTAGTAATACCACTTCCACTTGTAATCAGCACTTCCAACTTTCTCTCTTAATTGCTCAAAGATTAACTGGAAGAAATCCCTTAAAGGGATAAGTTCGCCTTTGTACGTATATGTTGTGTTGTGTTAGATGTCTTTCGTTGTGTTTTCTTGTACAATAAAGTGTTTTACTACTACTACTACTACTAATACCGTAATAATAGTAACGCTATCAATTACTAGATGGCGCTGAATCAAGACAGTACTCTGCCCTAAATTATACGGTAACTTTGGTTGGTCTCGTTCAGGTGGCGCTTCAGATTTGAAACCTAAAAAGTTCTTAGAATGTGGCGCTTTATATGTATATATATACCCTCTGGTTATATCTAAAGGTTTTTAGTACAAAACGTTATTCTATCTCAATTTAAGAGGTTTCTCTTGTCGGTGCAACTTCCTCCAGGCTTTTCTTTTGCAATGCAAATGTCTTTCAACTCGGTACGAGTACATTTATCTAACGTTGTATACGTAACTACTTATTATTTATTTCAAGTGCAAGGATTTAGATAAAATACCAATTTATTAAACCTCTACCTAGTAAATGAGTCATTTTATCTAAAGTTGTATATTCCAAAAATTTTTTATTTGCAAAATTTTTGAAGATTAAGGGTGGGTTGCACCAAACCGCCTGTAAACGTAAGCCAAATGTTACGTTAATCGGAGCTACTTAACGATTGCTAACATAAATGGGTTGCACCAAGTGCAAAATGACAGAACGTAAGAGTTAAGCGGGATGCCACTGTCTAAACGCATTTCTACTCACATTTTTATGGTAGAATATTTATTCAATATGGCAACACAATCATAAATGCCAAACTAAACTTGTCAAAATCGTCCACGAAGAAAACATCTAAAGAAAGGAGCGCGAACTAAACTTAACTTTGCACTCTGCAGCTTGAAAATCAAGAATATACAACAATTTTAGCCATTCCTGAACATGTTTATTACACAATCAAAAAGTGGGCTATCCATTGCGCCTTACGAGGAAATTTTTTCAAAGGATAATGCAACTTGTGTTGTGAGTGGAGTTTAAAGCGAAAGCCAGAATAGTCGGCTGGTGTATTGTGCATTATATTATAGTGAGTAAATCATCCTGCTAGTTTATTACTACTTACAGAACCCTAAACAAGTAAAGCCGTTGCTGGAAGCACCAAATGGCGAGAAGGAGCCCAATCGCAAAACAAAGGCATCACTAGTTTTAACTCTTGAAAATTCGTAAAAATAGGGTACTGAATCCCTCCAACCTGATTGATTATGGCTGGCACTGTAACCAACGTCCTAAATATTGAACTTGTACATGTACCTACTTATTAAATGAGTGTTCTAAAGCATCTTTGTTAACAAATGATGAGTAGCACATATGTTACATTAATGAATAATGATACACAATGTTTTTTATTTCAGGTTTGAATTTACCTTTGGTATTGAAGACAAGATGAAATCCAGGCTTGTTATGCTACTCAGTGCTTAACTCAAGGAAGTTTTAAAGTAAAAGTGCAGTGGTTTCAAGAAATTGGTAGAATATCAATGTAGAAATAAAGTATAATTATATTAACCTAATCAGTATTTCAATTTTGATAGTATAAATATATTTATTTAGTTACCTTATTTTTGTTTATTTATTATTTAAACACTGGCATAGGTTTCCTTTGTAGATGGAAGCAAGTTACCTCCTCCTATGCTCCCCCCTCCAATCATATTTGTACTGCAATTATTATTTTCACCAGTTTTCTAGCACTTGACATAAATAATGAATGAAATTTGAAACTATTGAAGTATTTTAGGTCAGGCCAATCAGTTCTGTGATAGTGTGAAGCGAACCCTTGGCCAAAGTGAGCCAGCTTATTAACCGGAGAACAAACTTCATATACTGAACCACAGATACTTGATGATGGTTATTAACAATACTTACAATTGATACATGTTACAAATATTATTCAGGTAAAAGTGACCATAAAACTTTAGTGTGGCTAGGATTCCAAAAATGTTTTATTATCACTTGTATCTTTATAATGATATTTATGTTACAAGTCACACAAACAGCCATGTAGGTACCTAGTTACTATTATGTTTTATTTGTAAATAGGTACCTATGCTGGTTGGTAAAGATATATGATAAAGAGAAACCTTTATTATTTATTACTAATAAATTCATAGTGACACACATATTTTATAATAGATTTTGAGCACTGATTATAGGACTAATCAAAAATGCAAGCAGACATACATCATCTTAGGAAGCTTTTTTCCTTATAGAAATGTAAATGTGAAAATAAATCTACTTTTTATACTTACAAAATGAAATGCATGTACTTATTTTGTGTACCGTGAGTACAATTTGGATTAAATAAAGCATGTTCATAATAATGTCCGATTTAAAATATAGGGGAAGGCATCTGTCAAAAGTTTTTATCAGATGGTGCCAGCATAAGTAGGTACCTACCACTAGTTTTGCTCAATGAGATTTGGCTTAAAGAGCTAAAATGAGTAAATTCCAAATAAAACAAGAATTTGACACCATTGGTAGGACTGAGACTACAACCTATGCCGGCACCTGTAAATACTTGATTGGCCATAATCCTGATTGCAGCGACGAGCAACAAAGGGTAGGTAACAATTGCCTTAGAAGAGCGACACACATGAAGTCAAATTAGTTACACCATGCTATTACCAAATTGTCAGTAGATAATTTGTTTATTTATATGGTGTTAATGTCTCAATAGATCTGTAAAATCTGTGTTGTGAATTTATTTCACAAATGAAACTGAAATACAGTGTAAGCTCTTTATAGCAACACTCAATGGACTGGACATTTTGTGACATTATCGCGAGTTTTCATTAAATAGAGACCTACTGTGCTTGTTTTAAGGCCTATGTTAAATCAAATAAAAAACAAGAGTTAAATTAATTACTATAATGAATTTTCATACACATTTTTGAACTGTTTTTTTATTGTACGGTCAGCTGCAGAGAAAAAGGCCCACGCTGCATACAAAGTTTGTATGCATCGGGGGTCTTTTTCTCTACAGCTGACTGTACCACAACACTTGACACTCTTATTTACTTTATGGTACATTCCGCATCACACTTTATTTACACGTAGTACTGTTCTGAACATTGTTTAGTTAGGTGTCGAGGCTCGATTTCTGTAGGATATTGGCGATAAATGTTTGGTGCTATAACTTCATGCCCTTAAAAGCATTAACGAAACCTCTCTGATCATCTGGCATCTTGTGAATCGTATGACTTGTTCCCATCGAGTCCTGTTCGTGGCCACTTCTACCGTGTCATAAAACTTGTTTTTCTTCTTGACCTGGTCACTCCACCGCGTCGGAGGTCTACGTTCCCTTTTGTCTATTACCTTGCAGTATTCAAGTCTTGAGGCCAGTCAACCGTTATTTACAAAGGTTTGGTCTTCATTGACAAAAACAGAGTGGTTTTTTAATGGTTGTCATGATTGTTCTGCAGGTTCTGCCATTGCTCACTCTACGGCTATCGGCTTTCATAACAATGACTGTAGGTTCTGGTATGTTTTTGATACATAACATAACAGAAGTCTGTACTATTTCAACCTGAAGTCACTCTGCACTCGAATTTAACTAAATAACGCACTTTTTACAAACAATTATGTATTTATTATTTGATACACGTTTCCTGATCTGAAAATTGTGAATAAAACCAAACGTCAATCGTATGCGCCTTTTTACGTTCAGATACTCGCATATATCTATTACTGCAAACAATATTTTAATATTTTTCATGAAATATCACTGTCTTTTTGTCTAATAATGCATTTATCCTTGAAATACGAGACATTTTTGCAAATTATCTGCCGTATTTAAACGTAGATTTGAGTTAACCAGTGCTCGACGGCTGGTTAAGGTAAACGTAACTTTCTGACTGCTAAAGTGCATGGTACAACGGAAAAACGGACTTGACGTCTACTGTAACCATGATGAGTTCGTTAAGTATGCGTGGTGCAACCCGCCCTTAGACTCAGAATCACGAGATCTTTAGATCCTAGTAGGACACAAAAAGTGTCCCAAAATTTTTTTTTTGCCGCCATAGGAAGTCTATGGAAAAATGGTAAAGGAATGGAAAAAAGCTTGGTACACATTTTTTGTCCTAACAAGATCGAAAGAGCTCGTGATTCTGAGTCGAATTCACCAAAAATTTTCCAAATAAAAAAAAACTGGTATGTACCATCGGGTTCATAATTGCATACCCAATTTATGAATGAATTCATTGATAAATTGGGTATGCAATTATGAACCCGATTGTACAACAATAAATAAAATGGTCCAAATGGAAATTTATTGGCAGAACTCTTCTAGCCTCTTATTAGTACTACTATGTAGATTCACAGCTCATAACATTCAATGTTACAGTTATTACCTATGTTTACTCTCAACACCAACGCGAATAAAGCGCCATACTCTGTGGTAAAGTAAAAGCGTTTTTTCTTGAAGTAGCTATTGTATTCTAAGCTGCGGCCGAAGGTGAAGTCTTGACAAAGTCGTGAGCAAAAGTTACTATCATAACGTCGCAGTTTAGAGTATTGGAGGTACGAGTTTATTCCGAATGGTTGGAGCTGGGGCGGTTAATTATGCAGTGCTTTTACTCGACTCGTAAAGAAAGGATGTTTTATAATGCATGGATGTGCTTATGTTATGTAATTATATCTGTTTCTCTATTTAGTAAAGTCTGCATTGTTAAAACGTGTCTCGTCTTATGCATAGAATATATAATAGTATTTCATACAGAACGGCCACGTTACGTCCCGCCACAATTGCAATTACCTCAGCTCGCAGTGGCCGATTGGTAGGAAACTAGTAGGTTATCAGTCAGGTTGGCAGCGTGTCATGAACTTACGCACGCAGTGAAGTGTGTACAGACGTGCCGTGCACACATAGGCGCTTATACGAGCTTTGTAGTATGACGTTTCCGCCCTGTAAGCAAAATGTGTCCGGATGATGGGGACTGCTCCATGGCACGGCGTCGAAACCATGGCGCACCTATTGGCCTACCCCGCCTGCCCCTATTACTGCTCGGACGGCTCGGACCTCGACCTGATGGACGCGATGCCCAGGGCTGTCGACCGCCGCCTATTTGACATATCAAGTATGAAACGGAACCAAAAGAAGTCCTTATAGAACGAGCGGAGCGTAAGCGAAGTGAAGTTCTTACAAACATCTTCGGCTACTGGGACGTCTTGTCATTTCGATGGCTTTTTGATTTTGAGAGCTTGTTCCTCGATAACTTTAGTAACGTTTTTGTGATCTTTATGTTTGTTGCGATTGTAGCAGAGATACAAATAACTTGAGTTCGTATATGAGCAGGATCAATCAAAGGGTTGTGGAGCTAAAAGGCGAAAATAAATCTTCAGAAGGGTCTTGTTATATTGGTCATCATATTAGCAAGTAAATCGCGAGTTCTCATTTCGAGGCGGACTACTAGTTTATTTAGTTGTGTTTTTATATAAGTTATATGTACATATAACACTGACAGTAAGCATTTCCGAACGGAAATGGAACGTCTGCTTCGAGTCCTACTTCCGGCTTTTGTCTGTCTATTTTCGTAAACTTACTAGCTAAGTCGTACACTCAGGAATAATGATAACAGGTTGCTTCATATGAGAGAATATATAATATGTGACACATTTTTATTACTCTCGAGTGTATGATTGTTTTTGCGCAGGTTCATCTAACACAGTTTTCTAAAAACCGTAGCAGGTTTATGCAAAATAATATAGTTTATATTTGAAATACTTTTTTAGCGACTAATGCAATTCAAAACATGAGTTGACCATTGTTGATAGGAAAAAAACGCAAACATACATCTTAAACATTAATTATCCGCGTTAATTAAAACTAATAACTACCTTTGTACAACAGCCGTGCTAGCTATCTAGCATGACTTACATTGTCGCGTGACGTTCGTGAGCGACTCGAAGTATGCAGTCGCGCGCGACAACGCATGTTATACTAAGCCGCCATCTATCAACATATGGACTAAAAGCTGCCCACGTCAGATATGATACAATGATGAGAGCAACATAACCCGTCTGGTTAGATTGCTATACTATCTTTATTGCTAGACGTGGGCAGCTTTTAATGGGTGGAGGTCAGAGTGACAAACTAGCACAATTTTTGAATTAGAAAATAGTTATACCTAAGTAGGTAAAAACGGCTGAAGTTGCTTCAGTTACCAAAGGACGGGGCCTATACTTTAACGTAAGAACAAAAAACATTGCGTATTATTACGGAAATAACAACAGTAGGCGACAAACTATATATGAATTACATTATACATCGTTTGACACTTATCCCAACAGAAACTTATGGCAGTGATATAATCTAATTATTTATATAATTTCTCATAATATTGTATCAAACCCCGAACTCTAGGATTTGTTTTCTTCAAGTGGTTTGCATTCTTTGATATCTACCACTTTACAGCTGCCAGATTACCAGAGGGGTTTCATTGCTCTCATTATTGTGTCATATCTGACGTGGCTAGCTCTCCGTCTAATAGGAGACGACAACGTAAGAGCAAGACGGCTCAATGTCTGTACATAAACTTGTTTCGCTGCTTACGCCATTACTGCCAAAATGTCTCCCGGGCATTTAACCTATCTCTACTCTATGTATAGCCGTGACGTCGTAGCGATTGCGAGCTACGGCGTAGGCAAGGCGAGCGTGTAGCACACAAGACGTAGAGGTATGGTAGTAGAGGTAATACCATTGGTGCTTATTCTTACAGACAACTTCAGACACAACGGAACTGTCAGCTTGAATTTCGATGGTTTTATTTTTAATAGTTGTTCCGTATATTTTTCTGATGCTTATGAAATTTGGTGAGGTTCTAACAGAGATAAGTACAATTTGAGACTTCGTTTATGAGCAGGTTCGATCAAGGGGTTATGGAGCTAGAAGGCGCGGAAAAAGCATCATTAGGGTCTTGTTATATTGGTCAATTCATTTGCAAGTAAATCGCGAGTTCTCAGTTCGAGGCGGACTACTAGTACAGTCACCATCAAAAGTAACTACGCAATCGAAGACGTCAAAAGCTCTTATTCCTTTTTAAAAAGGCCTTTTGACGTCTTCGTTTGCGTAGCTACTTCTGATGCTGACTGTACATAACAGATTATAATTCTTAGAGTAGGTCTCCTTGTCATAAAGTTTGTACAGGCATGGACTTAAATTGTTTACGGTTCAAACTATGTACGGTGGGTTCCCCAACTTAAGTACCCACATTGCCATACAAAGTTGTATGGGAGAGTGGATACTTATGTTGGGGAACCGACTGTACCATCGCCAACACTATTAACTGACCATTTATAATCCCTATCGCAACGGCATAAGGTGGTCAGTTAAGCGTGTTGCTGTTTGTACGGTCAGCGTCAAAAGTAACTACGCAATCGAAGACGTGCAAAGCTCTTATTCCCTTTTAAAAAGGACTTTTGACGTCTTCGTTTGTCTAGCTACTTCTGATGCTGACTGTACCACGCCTACGACGCACTTCGCCTTATGACTCGCTGTACTGGGTTCTTAGCCAAGATGACAATCGTTTGCAGAGAACGAATCGAATGGCTACAGGCCTGGAGACACTTACCAGCGACATCGGAGAGCGTAGCGTTCGGCGCGCACTTTACGAAGTCCGGAAAGAAGTTTACCATTATGATGCCGCCATTTTCTTTCTGCAAGCAATTATTAATATTAAGTAACAGTGGGTTTGTGAGCTGTTAAGTCGACATCATAGACATGATTTTACAAAGGAGTAAGAAGCCCTGGTGGGCTAACGGTAACACGTCAGATTTTCAATCAGAAGGTCGCGGGTTCAAACTCCGGCTCGTACCACTGAGTTTTTCAGAACTTATGTACGAAATATCATTTGATATTTACCAGTCGCTTTCCGGTGAAGGAAAACATCGTGAGGAAACCGGATCTAATCCCAACAAGGCCTAGTTTCCCCTCTGGGTTGAACGGTCATATGGCAGTCGCTTTCGTAAAAACAAGTGCCTAAGCCAATTCCTGGGATTAGGTTGCCGAGCGGACCCCCTGGGGTCGCGCCAGCTTTTTGCTCTATTGAGCCTGCTCAATAGAGCAAAAAGCTGGGACGAACGCTAGGAGAGGAAGAAGAGCTTATTACAAAGGAGTAAGGTACAAAATGTAATCATATCTTTGATGTCCATGAACCTCGTATCATCCACATACACCCTTGGCCAAAAGTATAGAAATAAACTTAATATGGAACAAATATGTATACAAATCGATGATTATTAGCCAAAAAGTTTAATTATTTAATCCGCAGATATATTGTCTAATTTTTTTTTATTGATGGGAATAATCTAGTTTTTCTGAACTTCAAAATACATTCAAATGTTTGCGGTAGGTCGAAATCTTAAATACTTACTTTTCAAAATAATGTATAACAATTTTTGGACTATTTTAATTCTTTGTTGAAGCGTGATGTGATTGTTTGAAGGATCTTACCAGGGAGTGAATGATGTCTGTCGGCACGTTCCTTTTATGCGCGCAGAGGCTGTAGACCGAGGAGTGGCTGAAGATGACGGGAGCCTTGGACAGCTTGATGGCAGCCCTGGTGGTGTTCTCGCCCACGTGGGACAGATCCACTAGCATTCCCAGGCGGTTCATCTCCTTCACTACTTTCTGTTGACAATGGAAATTATCATTAAAAGAAGGGGAGAGATACGTGGATTTTTGGCGTGCGGCTGAGCTGGGTTTCGTATTTTTTATATTGTAAGAATATGATGGATTTTCTTCTTTAAAGAAAACTCGTACAGACAACTCGCTCTATGTAATGAAATGACCATATGCGTCAGAGGGTCTGCCGCCTTGTACAGTTACCTGCACTAGTATCTTCTTCAACCAAGGCCACAAAAATACGTGATAATCTTCTTCTTCTTCTTTAAGTGCCTTCTCCTTTTTGGTCCGGTTGGCGATCTTATGCCTATATGCCATTCTATCTGAAGTCATGCGAATTAGTTTCTCTGTACTGTCCACGTCTGTACTGTCACTAGTCTCGTACGATAATCGATATCGATAATCTATAGCCCTACAAATAAGGTTCTGTGAAATATTTATGCGGCCTTTCTTGAGAAAGATGCTATTGCACTGTTACTGTATATATAGACTGAGAGCTAGCCACGTCAGATATGACAAATGAGCCAACAAATCCCTCTCGTTAGTTTGCTATACTATATTTATTTCTAGACTCGGACATCTGGAGGCTCTAAAGAGGTGGAGGTTAAAGAATGCAAACCACTTTAAGAATACAAATCCTAGATTTCTGGTTTTGCTGCAGTATTTATTATGAGAAATTATATAAATATGTAAATCGATTATATTATTGACAAAACTTTCTGATGGGGGAAAGTAGTCCAAGACGACGTATAATTTTTTTTTTTTTTTTTTTTTTTTTTTTTTTTTTTTATACTACGACGGTGGCAAACAAGCATACGGCCCGCCTGATGGTAAGCAGCTACCGTAACCTATGGACGCCTGCATCTCCAAAGGAGTCACATGCGCGTTGCCGACCCTTTACAAAAAGGAGGATTCACTGTGTTGACGGCTAAAGGAACAGGAAGGTCCCTCATCGTCAACACACTGGGTCCTCTTTGAGCTCTTTGGCAACCTTACTCACCAGCAGGAACACAACACTATGAGTAGGGTCTAGTGCTATTTGGCTGTGGTTTTCTGTAAGGTGGAGGTACTTCCCCAGTCGGGCTCTGCTCCAGATTTGAGCGATGACATTCGCTGAACGTGCCCTACCACACTTAGCGAGATGCCGTTCGCAGTGCCCATACCTCTCTTTTTGGCGTAGTTTAAGGACATACCCAAGTCCGGACGTAGTTTAAGGACATACCCCGGGTCCGAAAAATTCATAGTTTATCGCCTACTGTTTCTGTTTCCAATATAATACAGTCCCCGTCCTTTATAAATAAGACAACTACGACAGTTTTTACCTATTTTGGTTAATACTTTTTTCCAACTGAAAAATTTTGCTAGTCTGTCACTCTGACCTCCATCCATTAAAATTGCCAGATGCCCGGATCATTGCTAGAATGAGGATAGTATTGCAGCCTTACCAGACGGGTTTCGTTGCTCTCATTATTGTGTTATATCATAATTATACTTCTCTTTGGTCATGTCCAACATGGCCAACTCTTAGTACAACAGTCTAAATCCAAAATTAACCCACTTTACAGCAATACTACGCGTTCTAGGATCTGCCATTTAGTGGACTAATTTGGGAACGGAAAAGTGACAGTGGGCTGAGCTACACCCTATTTTAGTTTGTGATTGTGTGTAGTTTTATGTGTCTTTTGTGTATTAGTACTAAATTTTAACAAAAGGATTATTTGCTACCCTCTATAGTTACCACACCCTCCCTTTAAGTACGCGGTCTTCAGAATACCAATCGCATTGCGATTGCGTTAGTCGCCTCTCGGTCGTAAATCACTCAGGTACAGTTAAAGAATCGCACCGTCGTGACTCTCATCTCTTTTGAACGATGGGCTAAATTTCAGGTTTATGTATGGTGTGTGGTCCAAGCTCTGGGGATATTTTCACATTAATAACTAGGGCCGTATTATAACTTTAAAACACGTATAGACACGATCCAACTTCAATACAACTCCAATGCATTAACAACGCAATATAGCTACGGCATAAACATCTGAATCAGAAATATCAGAATTTCCTTAAGAAATATTCCAACGCAACTCCAATACAACTTCAATATTGGTTGATTGTTTGTTGTGTGTTGGAGTTATGTTTGAGATAGGTTGTGTTGTTATTGTATTGTTAATGTATTTTAAAATTAGAATCCGGCACTAGAAATCCACTTCGAACTGAGAACTCGCACAGTACTTACCAACAAGTTGACCAATATAACAAGACCCTTGTGTAGATCGCTTTTGCGCTTTCTAGCTCTATAGCCCCTTGATCGATCTAGCTCATACAAGAATTCGCAAATTATATTTATCTCTGTAACAACCCCAACAAAGTTCATAAAGATCAGACAAACGCTACTTAAGTTATCGCCGAACGGAACAAGTAATTCATAATCAAAATGCCATCGAAATGTACTGACGTCCCGGTTGTATCCGAAGTTCTCTGTAAGAACTTCACTTCGCTGCGCTCGCTCGTTCGATAATGTCCGAGTACAACATGTCGTCTTTAAACGTTAGTTATTCGCAGTAAATGTGACAATAAGTAGGCTTAGGGCCTGTTTCACAATGTCCAAGTAAAGTATTGGATAGCTAATTAACAAATAAATTAACTGCCAGATAAAACTACCTGCAAAACTTAGCACTTTATCTACCAGTTAAGCTTATTTGAAGATTGTAAAACGCCAACGTCAACGCTAACTTTATTCGTCAGATAAGTGGCAAGTAGCTTATTCAAGACTTTACTTGGATATTGTGAAACAGGCCCCTAAGGGTGTCAACTAGGGCTTTTTTCTTACTGTGATCCGCGGTAAACGGCCCAGCAGATACTCCGCACCGCACTCCTATTCCATTCATCATCAGTATTGGACCGTAAGCCAGCAGCAAATTTCATGATCGATCGCGTCCCAGGCGATAACTTTTGAAGTGGTTAAGGACAATATACTATAATGAAAACTCATGAAGGTCAGCTCCCGCTCCGTTGGTGGGTTGAGGAAAGGCAGCCAAATAATTACTTAAAAAAATGTCATAGTTTCGCGTATGCATCTGAGGGGTAGGTCCAAGTCTAGCGACTTGGACCACAAAGCAATTCATACAGTTTCACGCCTCCCTTAATATGGTGATGAGTTTCTTTACGAGTTTCAATTAAAATTAGTGCCCTCGTGCGACGGGGAAAGGCGCAGGGGGGGGGGGGGGGGGGGATGCTTGTGGTGAGCCCGGATTTTATAGATGCGTCCTTGTCATCTTACAAAAATACTGTATGTTTTATACGTAAGCGAAGTGAAGTTCGAAATTGTTGAATATTTACCCAACTGCCGAAGGAGGGTTATATTTTTCGTGAGTGAGTAACTTATGTGTTTATGCATTGTATTTCATTGGCACGTTCTACAGTATACTATACATCGTTTAACGGATTACGACGTCAGTAACATAGGACATCTTGAAAAAGGAAACAATCAAAATGGTTCCAAAAATGAAATTTCATGAAAAACAAATCTGAAACCTTAGAAAAATTTAAGGAATTTAAAAACTTAGTAGAGAATAAGACTGGAAAAAGAATTAAAATGATCCGTTCTGATAATGGAAAAGAGTATATAAATAAGGAATTTAAAACGTTTTTGGATAAATTTGGCATTTAACATCAGATAACCAATCCATACTGCGCAGAGCAGAACGGCCTGGCGGAAGGAATGCATCAAAACCTTGTGCAAAAAGCTAAATTTTTGCTTCTGAATTCCAGGTTAGAAAAAGCTTTTACGTCACACCTGGCCATAATGTGAGTTTTACCGCTCGCTACGCTTACGGTAAAACTCGCATTATGGCCAGGTGGGGACGTAAAATTGTGTACTCACCACGGGCAGTAAAAAAGAAAGCCCTCTATCGCATATTTACAACCCTCGCCTGCGGCTCGGGTCCCAAATACCTGCGATTTCGGGCTTTCTTTTTTTTACAGCCCTAGGTAAGTAATGTACTATTTGGGCTGAGGCAGTATCTATAGCTGCTTACATAATTCATCGGACACCGACAAAGGCTCTGGACTTCATACCACGTATGTCATACCGCAGTCGAATTTTTAATATTTTTAATTGGTCCTGTTTCAAACATTAATCCACATTCAGAAAAAGTTTGACCTAGCAGCAAAATGGACCGTTCTATACTTAAAGCTAGTTAAAAAGTACAGGTGACCCCAGGGTGTAGGGTTTAATTAAGTAAAAAGTTTTTATATTTCTCTGGGGTTATTTTCGCTTTGTGCCTAAACTTAATTTAAACTTTACAGTTGTGTTGTTTTTTTGCGTTCATTGTTCTTACGTGTTATTTTTATTTTATTCGACTCCATAGAATCGAATCAATAAGTAGATGACTGTTTGAAGAGAAATATCCTTGGCGTTTAAAGTTTTATATACATGTCACCGTAAAATTGTAAGTACCATTAGATTATATTCCAACTAGCGAGATTGTAAACTATCTACGAGTATTTAACGCATTACTTTGCGTATAATCTATCGACGTGAAACCGTCATATTGTGAAACCTAAAGCTTCTGAAGCTTCTGAACGGCCTCCTAGCCCAGTTGGTAGTGACACTGCCTACGAAGCAGGAGGTCCCGGGTTCGAATCCTGGTCAGGGCATTTATTTGTGTGTTTATCACAGATATTTGTACCTGAGTTATGGATGTTTTCTATGTATTTAAGTATTTATCTATATCTATCTATTATATATATCGTCGTCTAGTACCCACAACACAAGCCTTATTGAGCTTACTGTGGGACTAGGTCGGTTTGTGTAAGATTGTCCTATAATATTTATATTTATTTATTCTGACGCGCTGATTGGTCGGTCTTACAGTAGGTTGTTAAGTGTCCATAGACTAGGTCAAAACACAGGTCCACCTGTGTTTGATCCTTAGTTTCTCACTAGAAACTAAAGAGCAATTTAAAAAAAGTCTGTTCTGGCGCTCGCCGGCCGCTGCCGCGGCACGCTCTCTTCGCTCGCTCGGCTTCGCGCGATTTTTGGTCGCGGTTCACTTAACACACTCCTCCTCGCTTCGCTCTGGGAAATGAGTCTTCCGTGATTTAATTTTTAATACACATGGCCGTTGAAAGGACAGAAGTTATTAGAAAAACCAATGTAATGGAAATGATATATGAATAGAAATAACGAATATTATTTACAAAATTTAAACTTTATAAAAATTTACACAAACAGCTCGCTCGCAATCCCTCCCGGCACGAAGGTGCCCATAATACTTGCGGCATTACCACGTTGGATTATTATGGACAGCTTTTGCACTAGGAACGACTCGGAGCGAGGGTCCTCGCCCTTTTGCCGGAATCGACGACCCAATTCGCGAATGAAACGTTTTGAGTCATCCCCCCAACAGCCCGCGGTTTCCACTGCTAAGGGGACGAAGATGTAGCTTGACCCTAACGGAGCGTATAAAATATATTTTCTTTTAGGATAACTGAGCTTGATTCCTAGGTCAATGGACACAGAACGGCCAACTGTTAAGCCGACCAATCAGAGGGCGAGGGGGGTTTCGTTTTATAATATGACGATTTCACGTCGATAATTTATAATCTGACGAAAATAATGCGTTAAATATAAAACAATTTTAGACACAAAAAATACTTAGAAGGACTCATAGGTATACTGAATGATTACAGGGTCGTGGAGCAACAGAACAGAATACAGAATTTAAAGGTTAATCTAATAATACATTTTTATAACTAGTTATTTCTCAGATCACAAGTAGAAAAACAGTTTTTGCCTAAAAGGGTCTGGCCGGACCGCCATAGCAAAATCGCCCCTGGCTGAATTTGAAATATTGTTATGCACGATTATTCGTTTTATTATTACATATACTTTTGGCGGAAGAGTGATAGGCAGAGATGACTCCGCTACGCCACGAAGCGTAAACGATTGGCACGTTGGCTAAGCCCCCAGTGCTATCTATTGCGTCGCAAAAGGAGTCAGTCTCTTTTCTAAACATTTTGATAAACGATTTGACACTATATAAATAAGAATAACTGAACTTCCGCGCAACAGATGGCACTGTGACTTCTAATACCGAAATCAGATGAATAACTAGAAATTTGTATGAACACAATTTTGTTTAGAGTTTGTAAGTTCAGACTCATATGGTCCTTGCTCCTCAAACAAATATTTGCCTTTTTCAAGAGTGTTATTGTTGCGGGTTGCCTTGATAAAAAAAACCTCGGAATGTTTGCTCCTATGTCAACCTCATGGTTCACGCACGTTATTATATAAATAAGACAATAACATAGCTACTAGTGGCAGATTATCACTAGATGCGGCATCTAGTGGTTTATTTTCACTCCCTTCGGGGTTGAATAAAAAAAACAATTCACATAGCAAATTTGATATGAATCGATACATTTCGGATCTATACGAGAGTGTTCTAAAGTCCTAACAAATCATATCAGATAACAACATCATTATAACACGGGGTAATAATTAATACCTACTTCAAACAAAAACGTTTCTCTAATAAGTACCAAAAGGAGAAAATAGTTAGTAGGTTTAAATGACTTTTTTAAATTGGAATAAGCCAACGATTAACAACCATGAATTTCACAAGGATTTAAAGAGGCAACCGATATTGTGGTTGAATAACAGAATAGATAATTACTCACTATGTAGATAATTCTGATCGTCGAACCGATGCTCAACAGTGGAAGACCCATACCTATGTATAATTTATAAATGAGAACACCCGCCTTCCCCAAAGTCATTATAGATGGCGCTGCGTACGATGGTCCTTTTTCATATAAAATTGGACAGCTGGTTAAATTAATTATAGATGGCGCTGCGTAAAATGGTCCTTTTTTGTGAGATTTAACGTATACCATAGACAAACAAATTGACAGCTGTCTTCCCCATTGACAACACTTTTTTATAGACATTAATGAGTCATGTTTTCTAACGTGTCATACATTTTTTTTCCATAAGACTGTAACCTTTTCGGCACCATGACAGATGTCAATAGACTCATTCATACGCTAAACCAATATTGAGTTTAGAATGAAACGTCTAGTATCTTGTGACGGATATATCTGTCATTGACGTTGACTTGCGATGCGGATATATCCGTCGATGGCGTCATGAGAGTCATGAGCTGAGCGCGCTCGGACTATTGAGTGACATTCAACTGGTTGAATGGTCATAATACAGTATCTAGTGTGACTGGGTCTGTCTATAACATTAAATTAGGTTTTTTTTTTATTTTTTGTGGAATACGGGACATAGAGGTGGGCCTCTAGCTGCCCGAGGAGGTGACGCCGTGGGGACCAGGTTTGATTAAAATTGGCCTGTTGGTTAATTAAGCATAGAGGTGACCTCTACGTAAGACGAAGCGAGGTCTGAACAAGTTATACGTTATACCTAGTGCTAAAGTTGGTGCTGTGGTGTGCTGTTGGTGTGTTGGTGTTGGTGGTGGTTGGTTAAATTAATAATGATAATGACGATGATGTATGAAGGTGGCCATCTCCCTTTCTCGCGTTATATCTATTACTTATATAAAGCCTGACCAGAAATATATGATCATTGTCAAGAGGGCCCTATTATTCTCATTTATATAGCAACAGTTCAGTAAAGTCAAAAAGTATATTATTTTCTATGGTATAATGTCGTCTTGATTTGTTTACCTGTCAGCTCTGATGTTAATTTGTAAATGTTTCGTAGCGGAATAGTTTCATTTCTCGAGCGTTTTATTTCCAGCAGTTTATTATATACATTTTTATTATGTTTTGCACTTGATACATAGTTTTAGGCTTTTCTTGTGATTTATTATTTAATATTCAACACTATACTATTATTCAAGTAAATCGCCACAATAACACTGCAGTGACAACCTATCATTAAATTTATTGCCAGTGTAAGAAATTAGTTCTTATGAAATTCCGCAACATGGCGCATGGTCATGTGCATTAATTACCGGACATCCTGTATAAGTAATAAAATAACTTTTCATTTTAGCTTTGCCATAGTCGAGCAACAAAGAGGTAGGTCTGCATGTACAACTTAGAACGAAGTAACTATACCACCTCATTTAAAATGATAGAAACGACTGCAAATTTCATCTCACATGACATATGACATTCACACTTTAACTGTCATTTCATTACGTATAAAACGTAAATTGCATCTAGGTATTATTTATTTCGCAACGCATTGAATCCGACGTGTTGGATATACGTATAATAACTTAATATTGCAAGGTATCAATTAATACAAAAATGAGTAATGTACAAGATCGGATCAAAACGTGGATTGAAAATCACCCTGAGTTAGTCTATAATGAAGTGACCTCCACTATATACTGCTCTATGTGCGATATGCATCTAAAACTGAAGAAATGCAATATTGAGAATCATGTGAAAAGCAACCGCCACAATTACCGTTCGGGGCAACCAAATAGGAAACATCAATTTTATTTCGATTTAATTATTTTTCTTATTTCATGCAACATACCATGGGCAACAGTCAACAACAATAATTTTCGTCATTTTTTTAACAAGTATTTATGTTGCGACTGCTCTATGACCTCTTTACCGGACGAATCGACCCTGCGAAAAATTTATTTAAATCTCGTGTACAAAAAAACTATACAGGGTATAAGAGAGGTAAACAAAACCAATTATTTGTGGATATCTATAGACGAAACACCAGATTTCATGGGAAAATGTGTGACAAACGTGGTGATTCGGTCTTTGCAAAAAAATTGTTCTAAGCAATTTTATCTTTTGGGGTCGAAGGTTTTAGAGAAGGTAAATGGGGAAACTATAGCAAACCTAATAATAAACCAATTAAAATTTTTGTTTCAAAATTCTTTCAATGATAACGTAAACAATTTGCTTTTACTTTGCACAGATAGTGCCGCATATATGCTTAAAGCCGGTCGTATTTTAAAAGCAACGTTTCCTCGTATGAAACACATTACGTGTTTAGCTCATGGTCTGCACCGGGTTGCCGAAGAAGTGCGAGATAATTTCAAAGGTGTGGATGGGTTGATATCGAATGTCAAAAAGATATTCCTAAAATCTCCAGATCGTGTACGCCTTTTTAAGGCAAAATATCCGTCCATTCCCCTACCTCCCGAGCCAATTATCACCAGATGGGGAACTTGGATATCTGCTGCGGTATATTACGCTCAATACTATGAGCAAATACGTGATGTCGTCTCCATACTTGCTAATGACTCGGCAGCTATAAGAGCTGCAAAAAAATGTTTTCAAACACGCAAACTACGACCGGAGTTAAATTTCATTCGCGACAACTACGAAGTAATAGCCTCTTCAATAGAACAATTGCAATGTTCGACTTTATCCATTGCGGAATCCTTCCTCATTCTGGATACTGTTCGTTGCTACGTAAACTGGAGTAAACTTTTACCAGTGATACGTAAATTTGAAGCCGTGCTCGAACGAAATCCTGATTACGAAATTTTAAGAGACATATCTGAAAATATTACCCGAACTGATAATGAATTCTATAAATTTGCTCCCTTGACGTCAACTGAAGTTGAACGTACATTTAGTGTACATAAATGGATTTATAGTGATAAACGCAACTGTTTACTCCCAGAGAATGTTGAAAAGATAATGATCATCTACTCCTATCACTATTACCCAAATAAAATGTCTTGTGCTGCTGTGTGTACTGACGTAGATTTTGAAGAAGAAATTGCGTCTGTTTCTAATATATAGTAACTTTATACAAATGTTTTTATTAGTTTTATTACATATTAATTTTATTTGGTGACTTTTATTTCTTCTAGTTCTGAATTATCGATATCGATAAAATAATATTTCAAGCACTGGCTAAATTACGCTAGTGTTTTGTTTTGCCGTGAAAAATCCGAGCTCTGCTAATTAACAAATAAATTAACTGCCAGATAAAACTACATGCAAAACTTAGCACTTTATCTACCAGTTAAGCTTATTTGAAGATTCTGAAACACCAACGATAACTTTATTCGTCAGATTAGTGGCAAGCTTATTCAGGACTTTACTTGGACATTGTGAAACAGGTCCTTAATATCTCAACGCTCTTATAAAAACCTATACACAGTAAGTATCTGTAATATCCTCAAGTATACGCAAAGAAAACCTTCTTAATTACTCTATCTCCGTGGCGTGTTGTCCGCATATCATCGGTTAGAAAAACAAAGATTTACCGTGCACCTCACACAAAACCCGCCCTTACATGCTCCACTTAACGACCAAATTAGCCTCAACTTGCAAAGACAGATTACATGAATCCGAAACCCAACTTTGCCGCTCAAGAAATACGAGTATAATTCGCGCCAGCACGCTCGCTTTGCCAAAGTAAAATGACGCTTAGCCGTATGAAAATTAGGTCTATTCTTACCTCTCCGAATTCGGTGAGCCCGTTCACAGCCGGGGCCTCGTTGGAGGAGTCGGCCCTAGGAAAAACAAACATATAAATGACAAGCAATTCGCTATTGTTCGCTGTATGGACATTGGCCGTGCAAAGTACCAACTTATCTCTACATACTGCTGAACGAGAATGAGCCTTATTTCAAAGTATCAAGGTTCATGTAGCAGAGATATTTTGGTATGCTAGACAAGTGTCTTCACGTTTCTTGTAGAAACAAAAGCCGAAGTCGGAAGGAATACCCGTTTCATTGTCAACAAAAAAAATATTTCTGTTGAGTTTCATTTCCACATAAATGGAAGTGCCCCCCATAACCGTCATTTATTTCATAGATTTTTTTTTCTTTATTCAGAAACAAACAGTCATACACAGTTAGTAGACCTAAAGTTTCATAGAAAAAGTAAAATACGGTACGTGGCTATTACAAATAAAGACTTATTTTTAATTTTATAAGAACAAGATTAAAGTTTATATAACTCTAGTGGTTTAATACTTTTGTTCAAAATACATCAATGTTAACGTATATGCTGGCTCTCCACACAATACTTGTCACTTGAAAAGTCGGTGCAGATTAAGTATGGTTTGACTGTGTAGAGTATCCAGACTTGCAAACTAAGATTATCTTAGTTACTTTTATTAGTCACTTCTGCTCATTATATTTTTACGTCATTTTGTTCTCACATTGCTATAAATATTATCTATATAATTCTCCACAGCACAAACCGCATGCAATCCGCAGCAGAAATAAGAGATGAGTATGACTCAACAAGTTTATACCGACATTTACGTGGGCGAAATCGCGGGGGTTAGAAGCCCAAAAACGAATATTCTTATAATTAGGCTAGACCAAAGCGGATCGGATGACAGGGCGAAAGAGATCATCATCATCATAATTTTGAAATCGCCAGTCCGTTCTATTCTCCGCTAATTATTTTAGCTCTTGATACGTCATGACATTAGTTTATCTAGAAACGCATGTCTTGGTCTTCCTCGGCCTCTTCGTTTTGCTATTATTCCTTTAAACAGATCAAGGCAACCATTTTTGTTCAATTCATAATGTACTTAACCTACCTTAATTACTACGTTCATTAATGTTATTAGACTTATTAGGTAAAAACTAGCCGACTTCACTTAGACTCCACCTTTCCAAAAGGACATGCCCGGGCTTATGTAAAAAATACTGAAATCACTATAGGTGTGCTATAATATTTCAAGAGTTCCTTCGATTTCTCCAGGACCCCATCATCAGATCCTGACTTTGTTACAATGGGACCAACTGTGATACACTTTCAAACAATAAAATAATTTTCCAAATAGGTCCAGCCGTCTTCGAATAATCGGTGAACATTCATGAAATAGCAAAAACAAGATCCCGACGACTGGAGAACCTCCTCCTTCGAAAACGAGAAGGCTACGAAATCTTGAAGTCTGTTGATAAAACGGCGCAAGGACAATATTTTGTAACGTGGTTGTTAAATAACCAATAAAGGAAGGTTTACAAAATAAACATATAATGCCCTTTATTTTAAAGTGTGAATGTGACCCAGAATACGTAACCATGGCAATCGGCGGACATAAAGTTGATAAACCTACATAAAATCGTCGGCTACTTTCCACTCGCGTAGCTAATTCTCACATTTCTAGTAGTAATCGTATTAGGTGACGCGCTGGAGCAATGGAGGAAGCATTTTAGTACTTGGACTTTTTAACTGGCTTTAAATAAAATACCGGGAAATGGGAGATTCTAGCACTTTTACGATCTAGTTTTTTTTTACTATTAACTTAAATGGGGCTTGACCAAGTACTTGATACTGTCTTTAACATTTTTCTGTTAGTAATCTTTTACCATTTCTATGGATCCATAGTTAAAGTGAAGAATTTTCAAAGCTTTTTAAACATGTTGTGTTCATTCGTGGCTTAACTCAGTGGATCTCAGTAACAGTAGACCGCTAAAACGCTGGAACCGGCTTCGAGCGTAGCGCATACTGAAATGCGATAGGTACAGAAAGCGTTAAAACACCATATTGCCGACCTTTTTGTAATTTGGGATCTACATTGATGTTAACCTTTTTTGGTTCAAACTGCTTGACTCTATAACTAGTACCCTGCCTCGAACTCAGAACTCGCGATTTCCTTGCAAACGATGAGAACAATATAACAAGACCTTTATGTTGATTTTTTCTCGCCTCCTAGCTCCATGACCCCTTGGTCGATTCTGCTCATATACGAACTCTCAAATTATGTGTATACGCTGCTACAACCCCAACAAATTTCATGAAGATCAGAAAAGCGTTACTAAAGTTATCCCGGAACCAACTCTCAAAATGAAAATGCCATCGAAATGCCGAGACGTCCCACTAGCCAGAAGTTGTTTGTAAGAAATTTTATACTATATTACTATATATTACTACTATTATAATATGCATGATTTACACAATAAAATCCATATGAGTATTGCTCGCGTTACAGGCCGACGCCATAATTATACAACTAGTTACTAGCCCGAAAGCTTTGACGACTAATGGGACTGAGGAAGGAGTGGGCTAGGGGTGTGAATAGGGCGCCCGTTGTAAAACTTGCTATTCACGCCTCCTGCCCGCTCTTCCCTCAGTCTCTAATCATCTGGCCTTCATAATGTGCTTGGTTAATAACCAGTTGTATGGAGTGAACACTCTAAGGGTGGTTTCACTACGTCTCTCTCGATTGTACCCGTTTTTCCCGATACGGTACCGCACCGCGAGGGCTAATGAGGGAAGGGTTGGCACATCGCTTATCACCTTATGGATGCGTTCGAGAATATGTGACGCTTTTAAGTCATAGGTACATCATTGTCGGTTGTTAACAGAATTTATTTCTAAATTATTTATATCGTAGTTAAGGTCTTAATGACAACCGACAATGATGTATATCTATGATTGGAAACGCACATATTATCATTTCAGCCAGTGTTTATGGCATGTATGAAACCTGCAAGGATATATGAAGCACGTTGAAAACCCTATTTTATTTTTTTAAGAGCTCATGACTGCTAACGTTTTCATCTCTGTAGCTAAATGTCAAATTGAGGAAGGAGAATCTTCTGTACTTGTACTTTTACTTATTCAGTGTCTAAGCTCACTTATTTATCTATGCTCACGCTGTTGCTAAATGTATTCTAGTAGAAGTGAGGACACTACGTAACCTAATTGCATTGTACCAAGTTGCAGCTGCATTGTGTACACTGTGCACAATGTAACTGCACAGCTTGGTACGGCTTGGTTAGCTTAGCTTTCTCTAAACTTCGCGAGGGGACTGTTCACAACGTCACTATACGTATTAGTGAGTTTTAGGTCATCAGTTAACAATACTAAATTAAATTAAAACAGACAAAAGTGTACAACATGCGCCGTCTATCCAGTGAGAATCTATATAAGAATCTGTCAAGCCATTTTGGAGATAAATAGGAATAAGTATTTGTCTCTTTGAACAAAAAAATCACACTTTTGTGACAGTTGAAATCGGGGATGGAATCACTCAAGAGTGATATCTAAAATGGTGGCCATAGACAAAACACTAGCGAGACCTACTGACATCTTGACAGTTAGGTGTGGACACGGGTGGATAGGATGGATATCACTCTATCCACTAGCGATACAAGTGTGGCATCCACGTCTCACAGTTTGGCATGTCGAATCGAGGCCCTGGAGTCTAGGAACATGAAACTCATGGTTTAGGATGTGTTCTATAGTTGCTGATCAGAAACGACCGTTTTGAGCATTGTGAGGCTGATTTAATTCAATGAGTTTCACGTCAACTCATTCCGAAGTGCCAGAAATGTATTGAGGTTTATTGAGGATTATGTACTCCAATTCTCTAGATTGCTGCGGAAAAACCATGAACTTCACTTTTACTGTAGGTTTGACATTCAAGGTTTACCTGCAAAATACCACGTACGGATCTCCTCAAAATTTTAAGATCGGCAGTTGATTTTCGTATAAAACGGCGTTTTTGCTCTATACTCGCACTCTCACGATATTTAGCATTTTAATGTTTCTAGCTGAACGTAGATGACCAGATTTTTTCCTACTTTTCAAAGAAGATCATTTAAGGCCTTCTCATTGAAGTGTAAACTAGATTGCGTTTAATTCTAAAAAGTTTTAATGGCTTGAAGATAACACCTTAGCAGTCGTCATTACGAAATTTTGTGACAATAGTTGATCGAAAGTACTTCATCGAGGAGTGAAGACAAATAACAAGTCCTTTGGTGTTTTTAGAATTTCGTAGCCAAAATGGCAAAAACGGAACCCTTATAGTTTCGTCATGTCCGTCCGTCCGTCCGTTCGTATGTCACAGACATTTTACTCGGAAACTACGAGTATAAGACGTATCTTAATAAAATTTAGACATAAGGTGTATTTTGAATGTCGTTATTTAGATATCTAGTAGAATTGCAAAAAAAAATAATTTCAAGGGGGGCGTTCCATACATGTAAGTAACTAAATTAAAAATATATATATTTTTACGAAATATGAACATGTCTTTATAAAACATCGAGGTTTCTTTGAACATTCTGTAATGAAGTAATATTTTCAGAAATTATCGCTTCGAAAGTCAGAAAAATTGTGTCCCCCCTGAATTTTGAACCGTAAGTCCAAAAAAAAAAATAAGAAGATCATCACATCTTTTCTAAGAAAGTTGGTTCGGACATTAACGGTTTAGCCATGTTTGAGTTATCTCCAAAAAACTTCTTCCATAGGCATCACATCCCAATAGGCCTTTTGGTATTAGTTTGGTTCTTATTCCATTGAAGGTACGGAACCCTCCGTTATGCGTAGTCCGACATACACTTGGCTGGTTTTTTTACTGTTATATGATGCTCAAATTAACTTTTCATTAGATTAATATGATAATTGGATGGCCTGCAGCCTCAGCCTTCAGGGTCAACGCAAAAAGATGTGTATTCGCACACGCTTAAATGACGCTTGTAAGATGTTTATGAATAAGGTGGTATACGAGTATAAGGGTAGGGGGGGAGAAAAGTAAAATATTGGAAACAAACCCATTTATTTGCACTTTTGAAAGACAATCATTGTCAATTTATACACATAAACTTATTATTTACATTAATTTTTAGTAAAAATATCCGTTAATTATTTATATTTCACAACAAATTAATTATTAATAAAATTTTGTCATGTGTCAAATACTTTGCAATTTGTTTACCCTATTTTATTTTTCTTTTTAACCCATGACTCAAAGAACTACCTATTCTAAAGCGACAATTATACTAAATATCCCCGGCGGTATCCGTGGTGCGAGCGGGCGGTAAATGTCACTTTACGCCCAAAGTGACGTAAAGGTTATTCTAAACACCTCCCGCTTTGCTACTTCTGCTGCTGACTATAAGTTATGCGGAAAGGCAAAGTTTCGATACTACAAGTAATAAATGTAGTTTCCGAACAGATAGGATTATAACAATGCCGAGCTAGACGCTTATTCAGAGAATAGTCGGTCATTAGTGTCATTTTAATTTGATACTCAACAGGATTGGATGGACAAAAAGTGACTGGCTTATTCACATCCACGGATATCCAGGGCCCGTTTCGACATGCCAGTGCCTGTGAGACGTGGATGTGGCACTTGTATCGCTAGTGGATAGAGTGATATTCATCTGTCCACACGTGTCCACACCTAACTGTCAAGCTGTCAGTAGGTCTCGCTAGAGCGTTTTGTCTATGGCTATGGCCATCATTTTAGATATCACTCTTAAGTGATTCCACCCCGATTTCAACTGTCACTAAAGTGTGATATCATGAGTTGTCTCGCAAGCGATTGTCAGTTAACACTTTGTCTCAAAATTAAAGTTTAACCTTATTAAGTTATTACTACCGATAAATAAACGTTGTTCATAGGAGACTGGAAAAATCGTTCCGATAGAGAACATAACAGAGGGCGGTGTCTCCCTCGCATCCGTTACAATACTGACATATTGACACATGATATGTATTATAGATGGCTGTCCGTCAGAAGGCGATAAACTGATGGCGCCATAATGATATTAAATTTGATTAAATCAATTTTGATATAAAGAAAAAAATCCATACATTTTTACAAAATAATTATTTGCGGAGAAGAAAAACACTCTGAATATTAATTTTATTTAGAATGTCATATAAGTATTAAATATCGGTAATTCATTTCAAATGCTCAACTATACCTAGCGCAACTCGGAGATATTTGGAACTATTGTTTACTGCTTACCGCTGGACACTTTTTTGACCGTTTTCCTATAAGAGAGACCGATCTTCCGTGTACCATCTATGGATGGTACGACTATAGTTCAAAATCTGTAAGAATGAACATTTGACACATCGCAACGCCCGTAGAACGTAAACGCGCAAGACACTTTGAAATTATAAACAAAATCCCATAACGATTTTACAGCTTGTCATGTACGTAAACACAATATTTCACTTTTTATAAACATAACTTAATTAAAGTTAATTTTTTCATATCTTAGTTATTGAATATTTTACGATAACAATTTAGTATGCAAACAGTTACGGTCTACGCCTCCTTTTTTTTAAATTTAGTGTTGTGACCATGTCTGCTGTTCCGATTCATATAACATTTCCGTAAGTCGATAAAATCGATTATGTAATCAATAGACAATATAAGACTTTCTTATCATATTGTATTAATTATGGAATTATTATAATGCCATACATAATTAGTTGATAACAATTATTAAATGATCATTTCCTCAATAATTTTATTTCTGCTTTGTTATAGTTAAGTTTTCCTTTATTAATTTATTTTTGTATATTAGGCATAACTGCATACAACTCATCTCAACTCATATTCTCGGTGGAATCACTGACTTCCGAGTCACAGGCATCCGCCTAGTTCAGGAGACAGAGGCTCAGTTCCGGTGAAATTGTTTCAAACCTAATACATAAGTCTCTCTTAAGCTATTAGCGTACTGTGCAAATATTACTTACACTTGTATTAGGTTTAAGTCAATAAACATTATTCTTATTGTTATAATTTGAGAAGATTTGTGATACAAAATATATAGGCATATAACAAGAAAAAATCGGTTGTAGTTAAATCGATTCGAACAATTCATAAATAATCGCTAAATTTGACAAACGATACGTCTTAGCCCCATCACTAATGACGTCAATATTGAAGTGTCAAAAGTTCATTCTTACAGATTTTGAACTATAAAGGGTTGAATGGGTGTAAAAAAAGTAAAAAACCTCTGCACGGGAATACGGAGGCTAATTAAATTAATTAACATGAGTCGATAACGAAATTGAATATCTCCCATTGTTACCGTTGCACTGTTGATAAATGAATCCCTAATGGACTAAGAGCTGGCCACGAGATATATGACACAATAATGAGAGCAACAAAATCCGTCTGGTTAGATTGCTATATTATACTTATTGCTAGATCCGGGCAACTGGCAGCTTTTAATGGGTGGAGGTTAGAGTGACAGACCAACAAATTTTTTAACCAAAATAGGTAATAACTGCCGAAGTTGTCTCAGTTAAAAAGGACAGGGCCTCTATTATATTATAAGTTATAAGATTAGAACAAAAAAGATTGTGTATTATTACGGAAACTAAAAAGGTAGGTGACAAACTATGAATTACATTATACGTCGTTTGGCACAACTTACCCCTAACAGAAACTTTTGGGAATGATGTAATCTAATTAACTACATAATTTCCCATAATATTGCATCAAATCCAGAACTCTAAGATTGGTTTTCTTTAAGTTATTTGCATTATTTAACCTCTATCACTTTACAGCTGCCAGATGCCCGGATCTAGAAACAAGCGTAGTATAGCAAACTAACTAGAGGGATTTCGTTGCTCTCATTATTGTGTCATATATGACGTGGCTAGCTCTCCGTCTATAACGGCTAACACGGAAATATAGGTAGATCCGGATAAATAAATCGAAAGTCCAATTTCGAAAATGAAACGCGCGCGTTCTTTGTTTTACCGTTACTTTTTAAATGTAAATACTCGCCTACGATACGGTGAAATCATATTTAGATAGATTCACTCCCACAGACTTCGCAATACAAAGAATCGTCGCTGGCACACATGCGCTTAGGCGCTTTGTTTTAACACTATGCTTGTAGTCAACAGGTACACAGCTCGCTTGGTAGTCTGCGGACAGTGTAGCCTTTAAGCGACTGGAGCCCCAGAGGCTTTTTTAAGGCAAAGGTTGGGTACTACTCCAGAATTGGCAAGATATCTTGCGCTGTGCTGTGCTGTGCCCTACCACACAAAGCAAGATGACGCCCGCCTGCAAGGGAATACTATGTACGGACCTCGTCTAATATAATATTTTAAATAATAAATCAATCATTACCATTGTAAAGGATGACCAGAAATATATGATTATTATCAAGAGGCGCATTATTCTCATTTATATGGCAACAGTTCAGTATAGTAATAGAGCGTATGATTCTCTATGGTATGGTGACATATTGATTTGATTACCTGTCGTTCAATACCTGTCTGTTCATTAGAATTTTTTCCACAGCGTAATAGTTTCATTTCCCGAGCGTATTATTTACAGCAGTTTATTATAATACACTATTTACAATGTTGCGCTCTTGACTATGGATAATTTTGGGAATTTTTGTCGTTTATTATTTAATATTCAACACTTTATTATTATTCAAGTAAACCGACTCAATGATACCTGCCAACTGTGACAACCTATAACACGCACTCACATATGCATATCATTCTGTCATTAAAGTTATTGCAAGTGTAAGAAATTAGTTCCAATGAAATTCCGCAACATGGCGTATGATCATATATTTGTGGTCAGGCTTTACATGCATTGTACCTACCATTTGTATTCCACAACAACACAAGTTGATTATTTACTAACACTTGCAGCTTTTCAACTGTACTAATTTACATGGGATCTAGTTGTTCAGTGATATCACATCACACACATATACAATTGATATAAAGTAAAGAAGAATTTTGCGCCAGAGTTGTTAACGTCCCCGCAAATTAAATTACCGGTCCCGCTTTTACAAACTTTACTAATTTAGCTGTTAGTCGGTGAGCTAGCCACGTCAGATATGACACAATAATGAGAGCAACGAAACTACTCTAGTCAGTTTGCTATACTATGCTTATTTCTAGATCTGGACATCTGGCAGCTGTAATGTGGTGGAGGTGAAATAATGCAAACCATTTCAAGAAAACAAATCCTAGACTTCTGAATTTTTCATAATTTTGCATCAAAATTATGAGAAAAATTTATAAATAATTAGATCATATCATTGCCAAAAGTTTATGTTGGGGAAAAGTAGTGCCAAACGACGTATAATGTAATTCATAGTTTGTGGCCCACTGTTATTATTTCCGTAATAATACGCAATGTTTCTTGTTCTAATGTTAAAACATGGGCCCTGTCCTTTATAACTGAGATAACTTTGGCAGTTTCTTCCTATTTTGGTATTACTATTTTCCAATTCAAAAATTTTGCTAGTATGTCACTCTGACCTCCACCCATTAAAAGAAGCTAGATGCCCGGATCTAGCAATAAAAATAGTATAGCAATCTAAGCAGACGGGTTTGCTGCCCTCATTATTGTATAATATCTGACGTGGCCAGTTTCTTAGTCCATGTCAACATAGTGAATCCTCTATATTTTTTTTCATGCTGCGAAATCACCTTATATGCTATAATGCTGTATCTAAAGTAAGTCTGTCTGGAATTCAAACCTGGATAAACTGCTATTACGAATGCAGAGAACAAGAGACTTTTATGAAATAAAGAACGCTGTAGAAAATGTCGTTCATATTTTCAATGGGATAAAACTTCAATGCTGCCTGAATAAATCTACGTAGACTGTAACGTCGTAAAAATGAATTCACTTTTAAACCGTTCTGTGAATTGCTAGTACTCAGAACAGCAGAAATAGCAAGCGATCTAGGTATTCAAAAAGGTTATAATGGCCTTCTACGTAGTCCTATTCGGTAGTGATTTAAGTAATTTTACAGTAGCTCGGGCATTTGCCTCGGATGAGGTGTAGCCTAAGTGACCTCGGTTCTTTTTTGTTGAAAATTATTAAGTAAAAAACAATGTTTCAAACAAATTTAAACACAAAATGAACCATGCATTTAATGTACATAAAAATAACGTTGCCTTTGCTATAGTAAAAAAAAGTTATCAATCCGATAAACATAAATAGACCTACGGTAAAGATTTAAGTGCTAATATTTTACATTAAAAGTAAAACTAATATTTAAAAAAATAAGTTAACACTCTTTGTACCATGATCATGAATGAAAGAACACGCAAAAAACTCGTGACTCGCGTTGGATGGATACAAATAATTTAAAAACATTGATTATTATTATGAGTGCTCCATCAATACATACATTTTAATGCTAAAGGCAATAAACAATAAGCATCTCTTAGTAACATCCGTTAGTCATTTGTCAAGCCGAAAGCTTCTAGTAATGGAGTCAGTCGATAAAACTTAATGTATTGGCTGTGTGCGGCCATGGCGTCTGTCTGGCGGCAATGGGATACTAAAGTTATTTAGCATAACTGTTAAGAAATGTAAGAGTAAATTCGGGACTACTAAAGCTAACAAATTTGTGCCACAATTGTTTTTTGATTTAGATTCCATTGACACTAGAATAAAATGTTACGCTTAAACACCATGGATTTATATGAAGTGGATCTCATTCTTACACCTTTTCTCTAACCACAGTTGAACCTAATTACCAAGTAAAACAGTCAGTAAAATAGATGACTAGTAAAAGTAGTAAAAAGGGTCGGATAGAGAGCATAACAGTAGGCCGCCCCCTACTGTTATGCTCTCTATCCGACCCTTTTTACTCACTCGCACACTTTGCAAAATTGTCACATTTAACACTTGTTGACATTATGATTGTCTGATGACGTCATTACCTCCTTAGTCATAACGAGACAGTCCCCTAGATAACCTTCTCTTTCGGCCTCACTTTGTGACCGAAGAATTAGATCCACTTCATATAAATCCATGTTAAACACACGTTTGCTTACTGCAACGCGGACGTGTTAGCATACTTAAATTTGGGGACAAATCCCATAACATTCGTTTGTCACGCTGAATTGTCAGTGCAAACAATGGGAGTAACCGTAATATTATTATAATATACCAGCACGCATTTATAGCCAATACAGTTGTGCAATGCAGAATTTGGGTCCACGAAACCACGAAAAACACTTTAGGGGTAAGATATTCAAGACTACGTGCACAACAACAAAATAACTTTTTTTTAACAATTCATATGATACGCGTTTGTATAATATCGCAAGGCCGGCTACGTTAAGTACCTATTTTATGAAAGAACTTCAAACTTCTATAAAAAATATGATTTTTTTACTGCCAAGTCACCCTAGTGGGTGAGGTGTTCAAAATGAGTTACACACGCTCTTATTATCTTAACAATAATGTGCTAAGACTATTGTGAACATCTCACCCCCTAAGCTTCTTTTACTGTTGGCTATGCAATAAAGCCGGGTCCATTTGGAGGGTAATTTTTATTGGGATTTACTTTTGGGTTACAGGTTTTATTATTGCAATTATACGAAGGCACATGTCATGTGATTGGTTTTAGCTAGCCATTACGTTTGTTTTGTTATTAGACACTTTTGTGTGTATATGGGCAAAAGTTACCCTCGGTTAGGCCAAAGTAACCCGTGTTTACCATCTTTCTTATGTGTGTATTTCATATGGACCAAAGTTACCCTCGGTTGGGCCAAAGTAGCCCGGGCTTAGATTACCTAACTTAGCCGGACTTTTAACTTACCAGGGCGTGTTGCAAGTGTGCGTAAGGGTCATGTACCGGACGCCGAGCTGGTAGTAGCTACGGAGAACCCCTAGGGAGTTGCCGATGGAGTGTCCGCCCTCGATGCCGATCAGCGAGGCGATCTTGCGTGGTCTAGCGCTGTGCGCTTGCAGGATGTCTGTGGACACGATAAAATTATTTAAAAAAAATCGTGCACTAACTAACATGTCTCTACTGGGCTTTGGTTGTAATGATGTATCGACTGAATATTTCCAAAATTGCGAAATATTTCACATAGAAAAAGTGACATAATTTTGTATTGAGATAAAAACATTCACTTTTTTTGAATTTTTATATTTCTTGTGATTTCTCCGACACCTAATTCAACTTTTTTGAAACTTTCCATTGTAAATAATTACGGGTCGACAGTGACAATTGTAGCATGACGCTACGTTTATCGTACGACATCTGTCGACTTTCTTCAGAACTTCCGTGTCTAAGGAAGGTCTAAGGCTAAGTCGCGGTTGATATATAAAAAAGCGTACATTGTGATTCACGGCATTACGGGTAGATGGCACCTATATCAGTCCGCATTTTGTAACACGACTGGCAGTTATAAATTGAGATAATACTTGCGCTAATTTTGAATGTGAATTTTTGAGGTATTCCAGATTGTCAAAAAAAGAAAAAGTTGATTTTTGATTGAGTGTGTCAGATCGACGGGGAGATTTTTAAAGAAAAAGAGATATTCTGGTTTAGTCTGGGGGTTTTGCTATAATTTGCTTAGTTGCATCGTGTTGAAGTGCGATTTATTCTTTCGATTTAATATTTGCGTTCAAACATTATATAGCAAGTGCTAATACATTATTGAAGTAAATACAAATCCTTTTTAAACCAAATACGCTACCGGACAAAAAGGTTCCAACAACACTGCATGCAAGCCGTTGCTGCTCTTTGGTTGTAGCCTACATAAAGGCCACCAGTGGGAGCGCCTAGGCCGGAGGGACTCCGGAAGGCACTTGTGGGTGCCGGACCGGCGAGACGGTCTGCAACTGCCGCGTTTTTCGCGGGTTTCTTCACCATCGTCGGAGAATTCGAGTCCGCATCCAGCGGGCTCTCCAAGTGAGAAAAGGAGTTCAGCGAGCTATTGGGTCCGCCTAAACCAAAGCGGACACTTGCCCACGAACTCTTTTCAATTTAAAACTACAGCTTTAGCCATCCTGTCTTTCGAGAATATCATATTATTTACATTTTTTTAAAACCGTTATAAATCCGATTCCTTTTCTTTGTATCCAGTATTTTTGTGCCATAATAGTTTTTTTTGTTGTTTTGCTAAATTTCCCAAAATTCCAATTGCCTCGTTTGACGGGCGTATAAAGACCTGGCTCTTTAATTTAGGCTACGTTCAGCCAGCGAATCATCTGTCACCATCCATATCACCCGCCTCATTAACCCATTATTTTCCTGCAGCCAAATTATTACCAGCCGAGTCTTTATTTTTACTTACCAGTTTTGCTTACTATTGAATGTGAAATATCCTTATATAGGTACGGTTATCTTCATTTTTAAGTGAAGTGCTAATATTAAATATTCTGATTATTGTAATTTAATTACATTTTAACCACTAAGGTAACTATTGAATGTGAAATATCCTTATATAGGTACAGTTATCTTCATTTTTAAGTGAAGTGCTAATTTTAAATATTTTTATTATTGTAATTTAATTACATTCTGACCACTGAGGAAGTTATTGAATGTGAAATATCTTTATATAGATACCGTTATTGTAATTTTTACGTGAAATGCTAAATTTTAAATAATCTGACTATTGTTGCTAATTTTAAATAATTTACTTTGTCTTCAAAATTAAACGTGTTAATGCAATTATAGAAGTGTTTTACTGCAAAATGGCGCCGGAATTTCCAGCGTGGATCCGCTGATCCTTTTCGAGGCGGTAAATTCGCTCCACGTTTCGTTCGGTGCCGTGTGGTTAGACGGGTGTCTCCACAGGTATATGTACTGGCTGATACCGATTCCGAGCACGTCGGTACCTATCATATTAAAGATATCTTGAAATAATTTCTTCTTTCGGCCCGTTCAGTTTTCTTAAAATTCTAAAATGCGCTTTAGTCCGCCATTCCCGTATCGGTAATCCTTGCTTGATTCGTTTCTTATCGTTTTTTTGTTTTCGTTTGAGCGTTTCCTTGCTCCTTTTTACAGATTTGACCTTCTTTTTACCGTTGGTGCTTAAGGCTTCGTTTATCTTTCCCGGTCTATGATAGCCTGGTTGTATAATTTGATGACTCGATGTGAGGGATTAAGATCTGTGGCCAGGTGCAGTTTCTGTCCTATCCCGGCCGTCACGTCTTGGACCGCGCGACGCGTTGGTTGGCGTTTTGACATCTTGTTAATCTATTAGGTTAGTCTTTAGGGGTAATGTTAATAACTGGTTGGTTTTGTTTTTTTTGGAATTCGTTTAGGGTTCTCTTGTTGTACCTTTTTTTGGCCTTAGCATTAAGTTGTGTTTTTTGTTGCCTGGGGTTAGTTTTCTTGTGTTTTCTTGTGTCGTTGTTTGTTTGTTTCTTTGTTTGGTAGGGAGATGCTGTAGCATGACGCTACGTTTATCGTACGACATCTGTCGAGTTTCTTCAGAACTTCCGTGTCTAAGGCAGGTCTAAGGCTAAGTCGCGGTTGATATATAAAAAAGCGTACATTGTGATTCACGGCATTACGGGTAGATGGCGCCTATATCAGTCCGCATTTTGTAACACGACTGGCAGTTATAAATTGAGATAATACTCGCGCTAATTTTGAATGTGAATTTTTGAGGTATTCCAGATTGTCAAAAAAAGAAAAAGTTGATTTTTGATTGAGTGTGTCAGATCGACGGGGAGATTTTTAAAGAAAAAGAGATATTCTGGTTTAGTCTGGGGGTTTTGCTATAATTTGCTTAGTTGCATCGTGTTGAAGTGCGATTTATTCTTTCGATTTAATATTTGCGTTCAAACATTATATAGCACGTGCTAATACATTATTGAAGTAAATACAAATCCTTTTTAAACCAAATACGCTACCGGACAAAAAGGTTCCAACAACACTGCATGCAAGCCGTTGCTGCTCTTTGGTTGTAGCCTACATAAAGGCCACCAGTGGGAGCGCCTAGGCCGGAGGGACTCCGGAAGGCACTTGTGGGTGCCGGACCGGCGAGACGGTCTGCAACTGCCGCGTTTTCCGCGGGTTTCTTCACCATCGTCGGAGAATTAGAGTCCGCATCCAGCGGGCTCTCCAAGTGAGAAAAGGAGTTCAGCGAGCTATTGGGTCCGCCTAAACCAAAGCGGACACTTGCCCACGAACTCTTTTCAATTTAAAACTACAGCTTTAGCCATCCTGTCTTTCGAGAATATCATATTATTTACATTTTTTTAAAAACGTTATAAATCCGATTCCTTTTCTTTGTATCCAGTATTTTTGTGCCATAATAGTTTTTTTTGTTGTTTTCCCAAAATTCCAATTGCCTCGTTTGACGGGCGTATAAAGACCTGGCTCTTTAATTTAGGCTACGTTCAGCCAGCGAATCATCTGTCACCATCCATATCACCCGCCTCATTAACCCATTATTTTCCTGCACAATCCACTAATTCCGCCATTTGTGCAGTGTAGTTTAAATAAATAAATATAATGTAGCGTCTGGACTGTCTCTTGCTTTAGAACCATACACAAGATTACAGATGTCTATGCTGTAAATATTTGACATACTTATTCAACAAAATGGTTATTCAAACGATTATTGGTAAATCTCTTTTAGGTTCAATTGTGTTACGAATTTGTAACCTAAAAGTTGTTAATCTATATATATTGACGGAGACGGGACCGGGCGGAGGAGGCTGAGGGTAGGTGGCATGGCAGCGGTAGTGTGAGTGGTTTCGGAAACTTGGATACTGACACTATCAGGAATCAGGATAGCCTAACACTTAACCATTACACACGTACACGGACGCACGGTAATGAAATGGAACATAAACACTGGTTTAATAACTGTATTCATTTCAAATCATTTTTAAAGACCAGATTAAGGGAGGGCAATAAATTACCACCGGTTCGGAAAAGAGCCTCAACTGAGAAGAACCGGCGTAAGAAACTCAGCGGGACTTATCTTTTGTTATCTGGAACACTATTAGAACTAAATTGCGTAGATTACACTATGATACAGATCACATAGGTACAAAAATACTTTCTAATCACAAAATGATCTTAAACACTTTTAACTACGAAAAGCATTGATTGATTTTACAAGGCATCAGGAAAACGAGGAGAGTTCCCAGCTTGCGTCCGTGTTCTACTGAAAATACAACCCGTTACTCTGAACGACCGAACCGACCCGACCCGTCTACATGAGAACGATCACGGTAGTCACTGCTCGGCTGCCAAAGCCACAAAGAGTATTGAATCAAGACTGTCCAAAGACTGCTTCAAAACTGAATGAATACTGCCTGTCGAGACACTGCGCGCTGGTTTTATACTGGTGGGTAAATCTAAACATGAGTTTTAATGACTACCGGGGCATTTCTTACTTTAAAAGAGGGTAAATCGAAACGTCATTTTTAATAACTACCTACACAGACCAAACGAAGACCACTCCCAAGCAAAACAATGCTCGTCGTTCTCCAAACTTGTTAGTAATTCAACAAAGGTTACTACAACAACAAAATTTCATAATTCTATCAGTTATGATATGATGTTTTTAGCGTAGCTCTGCGACAAGCCGTTGCCTGCTCGCTCCGAAATATATATTTAACGGACGGTTACACCATTTATAACACAAGAACGGCTGAACCGATTTTAATGATGTTTGATTTTTCGGACTTATCTACAGTATTTAACAGAATAACTATTAAATACAGGAGAAATTTAAAAAAAAAATTGTTTGCGGTACTCAAATTCGCCGGGTCATCTAGTAATTACAAAAACACAAACTAGTCGGCAGTTGAAACGCTTGTGAAGTTTATTTAACCTTAAAGCATCATTGGCGCAATGCTTTGCAGGTATTTCATTGCAAATATTATCCATTGTTGTATTTTACAGCGTTCAGTATAAAATTTAAGGGCGCATATGAAGTTAAAAATAAACAACGTAAAAAAACACATGAAACTGACTCAACCATCTAACAAACGCACGCAATAGAGGCGTGTAAAAACCAACGGGTCCAGAGTCGGCGAGTGTTTGTGACCAATCCAACTAATGGGTTTTCACTATTGGAAAGATGGGGCCCGGAGCGGTAGCTATTTTTTCTACCTATCCTAGTATTTGATTAAGGTTAGTCGTTTTTTACCAATCCTAAATTCTTCATAGGCTTCAAACTGAGAACTCCCGATTTTCTTGCAAACGAATTGACCAAATTAAAGACCCAAGACCCTTGTGAAGATCGTTTTTCGCCTTCTAGCTCCACAACCCCTTGAACGATCCTGCTCATATACGTACTCTCATATTATATAGATCTCTGCTGCAACCCTAACAAATTTCATACATATCAGAAAAACGTTATTAAAGTTATCGCGGAAAAAACTTCTTAAATCAAAAAGCCATCGAAATACCGAGACATCCCAGTACAGGTGACAGTTCTACCCGAATTTGTTTGTAAGAACATCGCTTCACTTACGTTCCGCTCGTCCCATAATAGTATTGCGCGATAAACTCATAGTAAACAAATTGAATCAACTGCCTAACAAACACACGCAATGAGGGCGTGTAAAAACTAATGGGCCGAGAGCCAGCGAGTGTTTTAAACGTGCCCAATCTAACTAATGGGGTTTCACTATTGGATAGATGGGCTTGAAGAGGTAGCTGTATAGTTTTATCTCCCTATTCCAGTATAAGATTTGAGTTTTGTTTGAAAGATATCATGTGTGTAGGTGGGTGCCTATTTGAATTTGTTTTAATTTGAAAGATAGAAAGGAACATAAAAGTAACTATTTTTAATGTCGAAAATTATCAAATCTTGTGCTCACTTTATACATCACATGTTAGTTTATTTGTATTATTTTTATTTAACAAGCCTAATAGTTATTTGAGTTCGAATAACATATAATATTGCCAACAGCTTTTGCTATAATGTAATTAATAGTTTGACGTCTACTGTTTTTGTTTCCATTAATAATACGCAATGTTTTTTGTTCTAATGTTAAAATATAGGCCCTGTCCTTTATAACTGAGACAACTTCGGCAGTTTTACCTATTTTTGTATTACTATTTTCCAATTCAATAATTTTGCTAGGGTCTGTCACTCTGACCTCCACCCATTAAAAGCTGCCAGATGCCCGGTTTGGTTGCGCTCATTATTGTGTCATATCTGACGTGGCCAGCTCTTAGTCCATAATAAATTAACTGATAAACACCGCGAGTCTGTGACTTAAATAAATGCTTATAAAAATATCTAATATTTTCCTTAAATGTTGATATCGTTTTGGCAAGATCACATTTTGTAATTATGACTGGGTCGCTCAAACCGATTACATTTCGCATCAATCATGTATGAACGGAATCCAATATTTGCTGAACCTGAATTCTATTCGGATATTTTATTTTACTTATATTTACGTTATAAATAAGAGTTAAAGCAAAGACTATAACTGTGTTCAGATAAATTGTATTTAGAAACGTTATTTTAGGAAAGTTACTGTTTGATCCTATTTCTTTTTGGAAAGATAAATAGGTATTCATTGAGGCAGGTATTAATTTTCGAAACTAATATTTAAAACAAAATATGATTTTTCGATAAGCGGCGGCTTTCCTTTGTAGGTTTTTGGTATTAAACAATATTCTTATAGTACAAAATAAAATTATAGAAAAAATAATGAAAACACTACAAAAGCCTAGCCTACTTAGGGTGCCGCCGGTAGTGCTCAACCACATTGATCAGTAAAATCACGTTTAGATCATTCTGACTATCTACTTAGTTAGATACTTGTGCTGCTGTGTAGGTATCAGACCTTTGTTTAATGTTATATCTGCCGTAAGAAACTAACATGTGACCTTTCCGACTGGCTAAATTCTAAACGAATGGGAGGCAGTTATTTTGGACCGCTCGGCTTTATTGGGTGGTCGTGCTTAAAGCTATCGTACATACCACCTGATCCAAACCTATGGCTATGGCTGGATCAACATTTCCTTGTCATTTGTTACCGTGGCTACACTCGTGGGTCAAAATAGTATTTTATACAATCGCTTCGTGGCCTAATACATTGAAAAGCTTAACTATGTCAGTAAGTATTTTATACAATACTTTTTCTCGGGGAGGAGTATCCTCCTCCTTGAACGTGTTATAATATTGTATCTAAATCCATAAGATCATCGTTAACGATGTGTGTATTGAATACCATGAACAACGTTTATTTAGTATATGTTTTTAATATACTTGTCAGCTATTTAATTGACCGACTATAATGCTCGAGTAGATAAAGATTACATTAAATGGAGAATGCATCTCCTTTAATTGATTGCAGATGAGTTATAAAAAGTAGCGTATTAATGTTAAATTTGCTTGCAGTTGTTAAACTACTCCCAAGATAACACCGTAGAAAGATAAAAACAATCTAACGTGACGTAATTAAACATTGTGCTTCCACAGACTTTACAACGTTTAATTTTCTGTCATGATCTTGATCATTCTATAAATCATGTCTTCACAGTGTTAATAATCACAAAATAAGCTACTGCTGAGATGCTGGCGGTGCCGGTGTGGAAATTCTCAAAGTGATTTTCTTAACTGGAACATAGGTAAAAGAAGGCTATTGTGGGGAGGGATCGGTACCGGTATTACTAAAAATCAAAATAGCGCCAGATTTTCGCAATGTTTTACGTAATATTCTGAAATGTAAATTGGGTAAACGTAATGGTCTAAGAGCTGGCCACGTTAGATATGACACAATAATGAGAGCAATGAAACCTGTCTTGTTAGACTGCTTTACCATCCTTATTGCTAGATCCGGGCATCTGGCAGCTCTTAATGGGTGGAGGTCAGAGTGACAGACCAACAAAGTTTTTAAGTTGGAAAAAAGTCATACCAAAATAGGTAAAAACTGCCACAGTTGTGTCATTTATAGAGGACAGGGCCTATATTTTAACATTAGATTAAAAACCATTGTCTATTGTTGTGGAAACAAAAACAGTAGGCGACTAACTAAAAATTGCATTATACATGATTTGACACTACTTTTCCCCAACAGCAACTTCTGGATATGATATAATCTAATTAATTACATAATTTCCCATAATATTGCATCAAACCCAGAACTTTAGGATTTGTTTTCTTCAAGTTATTTGCATTCTTTGACATCCACCACTTTACAGCTGCCAGATGTCCGGATCTAGAAATAAGCATAGTATAGCAAACGAACTAGAGGGGTTTCGTTGCTCTCATTATTGTGTCATATCTGACATGGCCAGCTCTCCGTCTATAATAAATTATCAGATTATCCGAAAAATATTCAAAAATATTAATTAACAACTGTGATGCCGAAATTGAATACCGGTTAATTTCTATGAAAATAATACCGGTATTCGATCCCTGTGGCCCCACTAATTAGTGGGGCCAAAACACATGTGACAATTGAGTCGAAACTCCTCCAGTTGAACGTCTCGCTCGCTCTCGTTGTCTGTAGTGATTGGCGTCATAGCGTAATCGGTTTATATTTATTGACCTAACGGCACGTTGGTTATGACTACAGTAGTTTGTAACCGCTGGTAACTTACCCGTGACTGAGGACAGCTAAAAGTGTTGTCCAAGAAGCAGCGGAGGATCTATTCAGGGCCAGAACTGTTGGTAAGTACAGGCTAGTTATTGGTAACTTACCGGTGACTGAGGTGGCCAGCTGGAAGTGCTGGGGATACTTGTCCACAAGGCGGCGGATCACGTCAATCTGTTCCAGCGTTAGCTGCACGGCATCGCGGTTCTGAGTGGCGCAGGGCACGAAGGCTGACCAGAACTGTTGACAAAATATGTGGTTAAGTAAATTCTTTTTAAAACTGACTTAATTATGTAACAATAATACTGGGTGATCCATAATTGGTATTGTATTGTGAGTAAGAAAAAGTAGATGCGCAATATTTTTGTCGCGAAAAGAAGATTTTTTTTTGTATGGAAAACGTTCCAGCCAACCCTCTATACAAAACGAATTTCTTATTTCGCGAGAACTTTTTTTCTTTGTTTTTCATAATTAGAACACGATGCCAATTATGCCCTTAAAAGAATCACTAGCATTTTTGTTACACCTTGTATACCTACAGGTTGATTCAGGAGACGTGAGCAGGATCAGTCCTACAAAAAACTTTATCACAGACTATACATATCAGGATACTCCACTTACACTTTATTCCAAACCAAAGTATACCGAGCAAAACAGTTGTTCATACGAGACTAGAAAAAACCGGCCAAGTGCATGTCGGACCACGCATAATGGAGGGTTCCGTAGCTTCAATGGAATAAGAACCAAACTAATGCCAAAAGGTCGTATCAGATGCCTGAGGAAGTAGTTTTTTGGAAATAACTCAAAAATGGCTGAAGCGATAATGTTCAAAACAATGTTCGTAGAAAGTCTATGATAACGCCCATCTTCTCAATTTTTTTCATATTTTTTTGGACTTAGGGTTCAAAAGTTAAAGGGGGGGACGCAATATTTCCGACTTTCGAAACGATTATTTCTAAAAATATTCACTTGATCACAAAATGTTCAAAAAAACCTCAATGTTATTTTTAAATACCTATCGATTGATGTGCACCAAATTGATATTTGGTTATTTTTAGGGTTCCGTAGTCAACTAGGAACCCTTATAGTTTCGCCATGTCTGCCCGTCCGTCCGTCCGTCCGTCCGTCCGCGGATAATCTCAGTGACCGTTAGCACTAGAAAGCTGAAATTTGGTACTAATATGTATATCAATCACGCCGACAAAGTGGTAAAATAAAAAGTGGAATTTTTTTTTTTATTAGGGTACCTCCCCTATACGTAAAGTGGGGAGTAATTTTTTTTTTCATTTCAACCCTAATGTGTGATATATTGTTGGATAGGTATTTAAAAATGAATAGGGGTTTACTAAAATCATTTTTCGATAATGTAAATATTTTCGGAAATAATCGCTCCAGAAGTAAAAAAATATGCGTCCCCCCCCCTCTAACTTTTGAACCATAAGTTTTAAAAATATGAAAAAAATCTCAAAAGTAGAACTTTATAAAAACTTTCTAGGAAAATTATTTTGAACTTGATAGGATGAATAGTTTTTGAAAAAAAATTACAAAATAATTTCTGAATTAAGTTTGTAATTTAACCGTATAAGCAGGTGTTTATTGTACCTGTGATTTCTACAAAATTACAATGAAATGACGTGCTTTCAAATAAAGTAAAAATGGTGAAAATCGGTTCACGCAATAAAGAATTATTCCATAAAAATCATCTCCCATACTTTAAGCTCGCGCGCAATAGTTTACTTAATTTGCCGATAGATGTCGCTGTACGTGGAACTCTCATATCATATCCTACATGGCGGTGTTATTAACTCTTAAGTGGGGACACTTACTGTGACGGACGGAAACCTACGGAACCCTACACTGAGCGTGGCCCGACACGCTCTTGGCCGGTTTTTTTATTTTATTTAGTTACATGTATGGAGCGCCCCCCTGAAAATGTTTTTTTTTTTATTTCACTACGTAACTGAATAGCGGCATACAAAATACACCTCATGTCTACATTTTATTAAGATACGTCTTATAGTTTCCGAGTAAAATGGCTGTGACATACGGACGGACGGACGGACGGACAGACGGACATGACGAACCTATATGGGTTCCGTTTTTGCCATTTTGGCTACGGAACCCTAAAAATCGGCCCGATAATTAACCGATCTATACTGCAAAACTACTACATTAAAACTTCCATTTATTCTTTCATGAGTGTAAAAGAACTAAAAATCCTCTTTCCCTAAACCGACATTCCAAGAAAACTGCATTAAGACTTCAACAAACCCCCGCTTCATTCTAAAATGTAAATTTTTAAGTCGTCGCCAGTTTTTGTAGGAGAGTAATTATTTTTTTAAATTTCAAAGGACTGAGCACGGTGGTGTTATTGTACACAAAGGGAATTTTGTAGACTGTGTTTTTGTTTAATTTGTAGCAGCAATGCGAAAGTTAACGATGTTTTTAAGTCATTAAGATGGTGTCTGCCTTGTTGGTTTTTTAGTTACCGGGAAAGTTTATAAAGGCAGTATTTAGGAAATAGTAGTGTGAGCTTTTGCTACAATATTGACCGCAATATTATTCAATCCGCAATTCAACTGATCGGTGGAAAAGATTTTGATGGGATAAATAATTGATTATAGAAAAGATCCATCAATATACATTTTAGTTTGATACTAAATTGGTAAAATAAACCGATTTAGTTACATATTGAAAAAAAAAACCGTTTTTTTTTTTCAAATTGTTAACAAGATCGGTATTCGATTATTCCTATCATTTTAACAAACTCTATTATCAAATAATCGACTTAAAGTATGTTTGAAATCCCATCCCAACTAATGACTCAAGTAACTTATGCTAGTCACTTTGCGGAAAGGGAAAACATCCAGAGAAAAATAAACGGTTTCCAGCCCTAGTTTCCCCACTTGGAAAGCTAGGGGCATTTCGCTCATAAAATTACGTCCTTTTTTCCAATTTAAATTAAATCCATTTGGAATTAATGAAGTAAGCGGTTGTAGTCGCGGGCGGAAGCTAATAAATAAATAAAAACAAGCTGCTGAATCAAGTAAATAAAAAAATTAGCCAATCATATCCACTAGGCCATGCCTGACTAGTAGGCTAGTAGGCCACGCTATGTCGGATATACGAGTGGTGTTGGATGCTGGAGGGCAATGGACGCGCGCTGGTTTCGCTGGAGAGTCGTTTCCGAGAGCTGAATACCCTTCAGTAGTCGGACGGTAAGAGCATAGAGAAATAAGAATGTATAGAGTGGTCACTCCATACAACTGGTTATTAGCGGGCAGAGGGCGTGAATAGGACCCCCGTTGTAAAACTTGGCATTTACGCTCCTGCCCGCTCTCCCTCAATCCCTTAGTCAGACGACAGCCTTCATAATTTGCTGTTTTCTTCAAATTAAAAAAGTTTGCAACCAACGTTATTGTAAGTGATCATAAAAAAAAATTGTTTAATGTATACTTTTTTTTTGCTTATAAGTACAGTCGCCATCAGATATATCGGAGCGGCCAAGGTGGTCACAAATATCTGAACAACGCCTCTATTGTCAAGGCGATAAAGTGTATGTTCCGATATTTTTGCGTACTTTGGCCGCTCCGATATATTTGATGGCTACTGTACCTACTTGTCATAAAAGCGTGAATATGAAAGTATAAGGAAACTATAGGTATAATCTTTGTTCTTACTTGATAATGTAATGTTAATGTATGACTGTCTCTTCCAAACAAAATAAAAAAATTATAATGTCAAGCTTTAAAGGTACCAATTGGCGGCTGGCGCTTCGTCGCTCATTATAAGTATTATAACAGATTCAGTATTAAGTAATAAAAGTGTGTGAGTGATAGTTGCTCCGGCCTCCAAATGGTACTTTTATCAAAACAATGACAGAAATAGGCGTAGTTACGAATCAATCCAGCTATTTTATAAAACTGGAATTTAACTATGGATTTCGTAAGAGAAATCACTCATTTTCAATGCGCCGTGGCGTAAATCCGTCGAAGACAGACATAATTTTTACGGTTAGGTTAAACAAGGTCCATAGGCTACAGTAATTGCTTACAAACAGATGGAATCTCTCGTGTCCAAATATCTCTCTTGACGCAAAAACAACCCTTTGCAGAATGTCAGTTTCACACATTGTCCCCTTTTGTCACTATTGGTAAAATGCAATGACTCTATTTTATCCATAAAATGTCAAGCCTACAATCTAGCCACTATACAGCGTGCCTCTGACCATGGGATTTTTAATTTAAGGGTCAATTAAGCTAATAACTACAATTCATAATGTTACGAAACTGAATTTCAAAAACTTCTAAAAATAACTGGATTTGTATAAGAAAATACAGTTCAAAACTTATTTGAGAAAGCAATGTACTGTAAAATCAACATGTTTTGAAGTGTCACAGGATGGTGACAGGCGATTTCAATTGCTTAGTTAGATGACTTAGTAGGAATATAGTAGGTAGGTATTTAGTTTGTATGAAAAAATATAATCATTAAATAACCTTTATTCAAATTGTTGTAGACTAAAAGTAGCTCAGTTTTATGACCTAAATCGATCGGTACATTTAAAGCCATGGTTAGATCAGAGGCACGCTGTACGTTCATACTTATATAGTTCATTTTCGTCGTCAACCACAGTAGAAAATCAAGCGGGTAAAATATGGAAACGGTCCCGAGTATAAGAATGTCCTTAACGGGGCGGACAGATTGGATACCATTGTCCGATATTGGTGTCCGATTCAGTTCCGTCTCGGTTGCGAATTGTACTTCTGGAAGTTTTGCGCTTCATTTAAAAATTCATGATATTTTACTTTGTTTTGGTACAAAAAAAAATGTTTACCAAGTTATTTTGTCCTACTTAGACGAAATCACCTAAAAAAAAGAGTATACAACTTTAAATAAAAGGGCCCATTTGCTAGATAAATGCGATCGCTATCGACAACAAAATTAGAAAAATGTATTCCTGATCGATCACCGATTACATTTCACCATGTATATAAAAAAAATACTGAATAAGAAATTTTGCGTAACTTTTGCCTATTAAAAGTTGCCATCAGATATATCGGAGCGGAAATGCTGGTCACAAATATCTGAACAACGCGAATCTAATGTCAAGCGATAAAGAGCATGTTTAGACATTTTTGAGTGCCTTGGCCACTCCGATATATTTGATAGGACTTACATACAATCAGTGTCGCGAGAGCTGTTACTGAAAACATCATCAGGCATCTGAAGGCATCATTAGCTTACCATGCGTTGTCGCGCGCGACTTCATACTTCGAGTCGCGCCTGAAGTATGGAGAGTCGCGCGACAATGTAAGTCATGCTAGCAAGGCAGCTCTCTTCAGATAGTTACTGTCAAAAACCATATGAACTACGAGTTAGTATTTATTTCGAGCCTGTTTCGAACTGTATGAGCTAACTTAGGATGCAGTACATAATTTATTTGCTTGTTGTTTAGCTTCCGACGAAGCGAACTTTTAGATGGCTTCCCGGACGTGTACTGCGGTCGCGAAGCTGTGCTCAAAAGAGGGATATCTCATCTGTCTCGGCCAATTCAGGATGGGTTCATTCAGGTAACGACCCACTCGCATTTGGTAAGTTAGTTAAGTTACCAGTGGTCACACTTTTACCTATACCTACCAATAGTCTACTGAAAAATATTAAGCGAGTGGATAAATAAGTGTCTACAGGAGGAGAAGCAGCTAAGCGACCGAGGTCTTGAAAATGATATTGTTAAGATAACAAGAGCGTGTGAAAGTTTATTGACGGTGGCTAACAAGCATACGGCCTGCTAATGGTAAGTAGGTACGGCGGGTACGGTAGGTACGGACGCCTGCAACTCCAGAGGTGTCATACGCGCATTGCCGACCCTTTACCCGCTTAGCTACTATACGGTTGCAAAAATACATACCTACCAACTTAATGAATAATACATTTCATAATTTTTTTATGGGAATGCAATTCCGCAGCTGATAGTACATCTGGCTCGTAAGTACTTATTTACCTAGAGTTTGAAAATAATGGGTAAGGGATAAGTAAATAGGTGAGTCCATGTCTGACGCACCGCCTCGCGAGTAAATTGCCGCTCGAGGCGGCTCTGCTCGTTTGGACGTGCCTCGGCCTAGGCATTGCGGCCGCGCCTGCGTTTGCCAGTTTTCCTCGGCCGAGGCACGTTCACACTAGCTGAGTCGCGTGGTGCATCAATTTCCACGCGAGGCGGTGCGTCAGGCGTGGACCCGCCTAACTAAGTAAATACATGGAATTAATATTAACTTATGACCTGTATTCCAAGTGAATGTAATGTAATCTCCGGTGTCGTTGATTTAAACATATTTTACCTGTCATGTAAGTTATGTTTAATAATTATTATCTAAACAACAAGTATAAGTAGTCAACAATTTATTTCGACATTGTACAGTCACCGTCAATAGTATCTTCCTACAAGAAGGCCACAAAAATATGTGACCCGCTCTTATTTGTAGGGCCATAAGAGCGTGTCACATATTTTTGCGGCCTTCGTGTAGGAAGATACTATTGCCGGTGACTGTACTACAACTTCAATCACACTTGATACGTAAATGACAGATGAGAAACTAAAGGAATTGATATGCAATCTATAATCTATTTCAATCTATTTATTGCGCTTTTACAAAATCGTTTTGATCATGATGTTTATCAGGCAGTGGACTATCTACGAAAGGCCAAATTAAAGCTAAGTACCATCTAGTGCCAAAAGAGTACTCAAAGTTGCTTGCCCAATGAGCCTTGTTTGGAGCCTTTTTTTTAGAAAATTCATAACACGTCAACCCTCTGACAACATTACGCATGTGCATATAAAGAAAAACCATTGAACAAGGTACAAGAGTTAATTCAATAAACCACCATAGTACGAACCTGATGTCCTGATCACTGGGTCGATCAGTATTAAGATTAGTATTGAAATATGGTTGAGTTATTACAAAAGTACACAAAACAAATGTGAGAAAATCCAATTGTGAGAATATATATAAGGTATTGTAGTACAAGCAATAAAGCATAGAGAAATATACATGAACCATCATGAATATGAAGTAACGGATGTTTTTGCGTCCAACGCAATGTGATATAAAGCAGCAGTGGTGATCCCTTCTTATAATGCAAGCATTACACGTGTAGCAATGCCATGCCTCCGCTGTCCTGTTCTGTTTACAGTATTCGCAGTAAGGGCCTGGTCCATGGTATTCCTTTAAACGGGAATCCGTGAGGTAGCTTAAGATACAGTTGCCCGCAATGTTGATAAAACAGTACGTTCCGAAGATGACGTGGAAGTAGTAAGCACCAGGAGTAGTTAAAGATACTTTGATAATCGCGGGTAAGCCAATAATCATATAAAACGCGTAACCTGCCGGTAACATTACGAGTGTTATGAAAGTAATACTGAATTTTCCAATAAGCCACAGTAGAATTCGTGAATAATATTGTTGATTAGTTTGACCAAACATTGCAATCTTGGTTCTTAAATATACATTGACAACATGTTGTGAGTAACAACTTGTGACATATATGATAAACTGGCCAGTCTGTGGCCAGTTTATAGCGGTCTAGGGGTCTATAGACAAACTGATCTACTCGATCTACTAAATGAGGTATTATATTTATACGTCTAACGTCAAACACTACGAGAGCCATCGGTTGCCTGTTGCCTCTCGGACTCTTTGTTTCGGACACTGTAACTACGCACCATTGCTTAACTATGCCTGATAAAATTAAAGTAAAAATAAACCAGAAATAAAATTAGAGCTACATAATAAATAGAGAGGATGACATATACTCGTAATCTATACATAATAATAAACGCGTAAGGAGAAAAAAAATGTACATTGAAGATATTTTTGAAAAACTTATTCAGGGGTTCTTAGAAACGTTGACTGAATACATTTCAGTGATTTTTGGAATTCTTGTCTGTCTGTCTGTGAATTTGTCCGCGCACTACGTAAAAACTACTGAACATAATTTTACGAAATTTTGTATAGTAACAGTTTATACCCCGTAGCAACATATAGGGTAGTTTTTTTCTGCTTATTAAATACATAATTTTCATAAAAAAATAGTTCTCAAAAGTGGTCACATCTGGGCGCTGTATAGGTACCCTGTATACTGTATACAAACATTATTTAAGGACGTCGTTACGTTTTGTAAATAATAAGATAATAAGGCAGAAGCTTAATATAAGGTTTGTTTTGTGGATACTAGAAGATAATATGTATACCTATAATATATAGATATAGATAAATACATAGAAAACATCCATAACTCAGGAAAAAATATCTGTGATAAGCACACAAATAAATGCGCTGACAAGGATTCGAACCCGGGACGTCCTGTTTCATATGCAGGGCCACTACCGACTAAGCTAGGAGGCCGTCAAAACAATGAAAAATGTAAAAGAGTAACACAAACTGTCCTGCTTATTGTCTTTGGGTGTATCTATACTACCCACATGTTTATAAACACAAGGCTAACCATATCTAGGACTGGGATGAGCTGGAGAAGCTTTTACACCACACGTTCTACAAGGAGCTGCTAGTGGCTCCTGAGGAGTCGACGGTCATGTACGCGTTGCACCCACTCACACCGGGCCGGCACAAGTGAGTTTCTCTTCTCAAGTCTAATGTCACCAGCAAGGCTTTGTAATATATGTACATATCGATATTTTTTGTGTATTCTATGCCCGGGCTAGAGAAATAGATCGACCATCGCACGCCTCATTAATCGAAATCAGCTCGAAGTAATGGGCTACCGTTTTACTGAGGCTGTTGGTACCTACATTTATATAATCAGTCGCCGCCTACATTAGGTTGATTAGTATTATTTTAAATAATAATGTAGTACCACTGACTTATATAAAATTTCTCAAAAAAAAATCATGCAAATAATGGTCTTTTCTATTTATTTCAGGGAGCAGATGGCAGAACTGCTGTTTGAGACGTTTATAGTGGACGCTATATACCTGGCTCAGAGTCCAGCCCTCGTCACCCTTGCCAGTGGAAGGACCACTGGTCTAGTTTGGGAGAATGGATATTCGTGTTGTTACGCCGCTCCTGTTTTTGAAGGGTTTGGAATTATTGTTTTCTCGGAACCATGTCTTCTTCGGTGCTAATAGGAGAACAAATTGACCAAAATTTGCATACAATTCTCGTGTTCACTCAGGTACCATCACTTACACATCATACAGAATTAAGTAATATTTATTTATTTATCTATTTAAACTTTATTGCACACAACCGAAAAATGTACAAATGGCGGACTTAATGTCTAAAGGCATTCTCTACCAGTCAACCATTGAGCTAAACAGAGACATGACAACAAAAAGGTGCAGAGAAAAGTAAGAGAATAGTCAATTAAAATCATTGAAAGTTTAGCTAAAACAAATTGGTAATAATCTACACAAAAATACACAAATAAAATACTAGGAATATATAATGATTAATATACTACTAAACTAGAATATCTATAAAAACATAATATATCTAACTAAAAACTTACAAATAAAAAACCTGACCTAGGTCCCCATCACTAGGTAGAGTGCCCAGAAGGCTGGTCGCATTTCCACGCACGGATAGCAATTCTTATCCGTTGGCCAAAATAGTGGCCAGCCCTCTGGTCACCAGAGGCCTCAATGAGACGCGCCAAAATCTCTTTGTAGAGGCGACGCGCATTTGGTCCCCATGGCCCCAGGGTTTCGACCCCAAACGCCGCAAACATGTAACTACTGCCAAGAGCAGCATACTTGCGACGCTTGAGGTGCTCAGCTGAGGATGCAGCCGCGCCAGCATCAACGTTGGTGCAACAAATATACTACTATATATTTATAAATGCTATATTGATGGATACTATTTGAATTCTTGCTTTAGCGTGCTTATGTAGCATCCGCTTAAAAGCAAACTTGTTTGAGGCTTGTCTTATATTGAGGCGAAGCGAATTCCAGAGACGGCTTGCCTGGACGATAAAGGAGTTACTCATGAAACCAAACCCGAGTGATGAAATGGAATGGAAAGTTTAAGAATTCTGGCATTACGCAGCTCACAGCCAGGACGAGGGGCATCAAACAAGATCTTACTTTTTTAGATATTTTGGAGTAGAAGCCTTAAACAAAATTGTAAAGAGGGTACAGAGGATCCTGAGAGATCTACGGCGACGAACATTGAGCCAGTTGGGTTGGATAATAATTAATAATATGAAAATATAGTGGCATTAAAAACCCCGTAATGTTGAAAATTTACGTATAACTTCCCAAATCTTGAATCATGAGTACATCAGGGTATTTTTTCACGAGCCTTTCGCGTCGGCTTACCAGAAAAGACTGGGTGGAAAGTTCTTTGCGACCGATCACTCGGCGAGGCCGCCGGCGGCGGTGTGATAGGCTAAAAACTACTCTCGTTTTCAGCATCATTGTCAAATGTTGTCATGCACTCCACACTCACTATTTCATTAGCAAAAGGTTCGTCAAGATTATCTACGTGAACGACGTTGAGGAAGTTGGATTTCGGTCTCATTTAAGTTTGGGCTTCAGATCCTTAGGATGATCTAGTGAGGTCATTAGCTTTGAATGATACGATGATCAGATTTGAATGGTTGTTTCAGGTTTCCCCTAAGGCATTCAATAGTGACTTCTCAACTAACTGGCCACGCAATCACCGAATTTCTACTTCAGTTGATGAAGAAAACTGGGTATTCTTTCACTACACCCATTGAGATCGAACAGGCGGAGAAGATTAAGGTAAAACTATAATTTCTTCTGTTCAATTAGCAAGACGTAGCTGAGCGGGTGAGGTGATCAAAATGATCTTGTCATTACTTTATTGTTTGGAAAATAAGGACGTGTCAAGAACATTTTGAAGATTTCATCTGCTCAGCTACTTCTGATTGTATCTGCCTGAAGCTAATATTTACACCTCCAAGCATTAGTGTTAAACTTTTTTGACTTCAGAGTTACTTATCCCCAAGTTCTGCCTTTGAACTTATTATAAATTTGATGATTCTAAGAGAATTGTCTTCTTTAGAAAATCTGGAAGATACTAGACGGTGGGTTTCATTACTTTGATTATACGCGGTAGGGGTCTGAGGTTGTGTCCCTGTTTCGAAGATTTTATTAATATTAATAGAGATGCAGTCAATTAACGCGTTCAAAACTCATAGAAAAACTGCAAACTTGATCTATAAAACTTTCGTGAGACTCTTACATATTTGAAAAGGGTATACACGTTTGGTTTATTTTATTGCATATGTATTAAAAAGTACATATTATATAGAAATAGTATTTTTTGGGTGACCGTCTGGGGACCTTATTACATTGGGATTTATCAATAATCAGTCGGGTGTTATTGTTTTGTTGGTGGTGGTAGAAATAGCCTGTATAATTAGCACGGGTAGCAATTACTTTAAATATGCTTTAAGTTAGACAATAAATTAATATATACATATAGCTATTATATAATTTGTAAACTGCCAACAAACCACACTGTAGTTTGGCAGAAGTAATGATGTGGAAAAATTGTAAGCCGTTTCGCGAATAAACATTTATTTATTTATTTTATTATTTATTAGAATTTAACATTAGTTCTACTCACAACATGCCATTCTAATGTCGCCTTCCCTTTAGGCAAACACCTGCTACGTGGCCACAGACCTGGACTCTATCCGGGCCTCCAGAATGGCTGACGGCGACACCAAAGTCCGTTACCAACTCCCAGACGGCCAGCACATTATTCTGGATGAAGAAATATTAATAGCCCCCGAGCTCCTCTTCAGACCTTCTCTTCAAGAGCTGGAGTGCCCCAGTATTGTGGACGATATCTGCAGAAGCATCAGTCAATGTGATATAGACTACCAGCCCATGTTCTATGACAATATCGTGCTTTCAGGTAAATATCCTACGTTTGCTACTCTGCCCTCATAGCGGGACTCTGCGATTAACTTTCACTCTCTCTCTCATATTTTTTCCCGTCACTATTTAACGCACTGTGTAAACGTCCGAATCAGAATAGCTTTAGCCGTCAACACACTGAATCCTTTTTGTAAAGGGTCGGCAACGCGCACGTGATACCTTTGGAGTTGCAGGCGTTCATGGGCTACGGTAGCTGCTTACCAGCAGTCGAGCCATATGATTTTTTGCCACCACCTTGGTATAAAACAAATGATCCAACTGCTGCAATCCAAATCGAATGAGAAATAAAATTATATACAAATTACCCCCGTACCCCCGTACTTCCCCAGTCGGGCTCTGCTCCAGATTTGAGCGAGATGACATCCGCTGTGCTGTGCCCTACCACACATATAGCGATATGACATTCACAGTACTCATACCTCTACGTAGTTTAAGGATATACTCGGGTCCAAGGACTCGGATCCTAAAAAACCAACCAACCAACTTGATCATATATTAAACGATTTTAAAGTTAGAATACAGAGCTGGCTCACGCTCGCTTCGCTGTACCGTATCGGAGTGCACTTTACTTTAACATTGCACGCTATGACTGTGCTTTTGACGATTAGAGTTCGCTTTGCTTTAACCGTTTGAGGTTTTGTAATTACAAATGTGCAGCCGAATGGGAATGAATACCCAAGTAACACTGGAAGCATTATAACATATGAATAGTTAACTTATTTCGAACTTAAGGACCGTGTAAACTCTTATAAATGTTCACCGAGCAACTTGTCGCATTATATGATGCTTTGAGCTGTATAACGGTTATATAATGGCATATCTAAATGTTTTTTTAAAGCCTTTAGTTTTAGTGCAGCGAACCAAAATTGACGTTTTAGTTTGCTACACTAATGCTTCGGTGTGGTATAGTGCCTTAGGTTCTACAATAGCATAAATAAATGCTTAATGCTGTTTATGAGCATGAATATTAGCGATTATAATGCCACGTAAATCCGGTATACAGCTTTCAGCTGTTTTTAGTGCTTTAGGTTCTACAATAGCATTATATGATGCTTTACGCTATATAACGGTTATATAATGGCATATTTAAATGCTTTTGTTTAGCCATTAGTTTTAGTGCAGCGAACCAAAATGCAACTGTACAGCATTCAGCTGTACAGTTGCGTTTTGGTTTGCTACACTAATGCTGCGGTGTGGTTTAGTGCCTTAGGTTCTACAATAGCATAAATAAATGCTTAATACTGTTTAAGAACATGAATATGAACCATTATAATGCCACGTGAATTCGCTATACAACTTTTAGCTATTTTTAACGCCTTAGCCGTGTACAAAAGCATTTATAAGTAGGTAATACATTCCTAATGCTGTATAATAGCAATAATATAAACCATTATAAAGCTAAGTAATTCACTATAAGGGGCTGTTCGTAAATTACGTCATTTCAAATTGGGGGGGGGGGGGGGGGGGGTTGGGGGGGGGGGTTGTCTGGACATCGGATGATGGTATCATGACGTAGGAGGGGGCGGGGCGTAATTCCGAAGATCACATCATCTCTCGCATATTTCAAAAGTGCTTCAATGTGTAAAAAAAGGAATGAAATTCGTGTTTCTATAAACTTTTAATGCTATAAAATATTATCTACTAAATGGTTTTTTATTTTACAATTAAGCTACAAACGCAGTTTTTTTAAATGACGTCACTTTATTGGGCAGGGGAGGGTTGGATAATTTTAGGGGTTTGGTAAAAAATCATCAAAAATTTATGACGTAATTTATGAACAGCCCCTATACAGCTTTTAGCTGTTTTAGTGCCTTAGGGTCTACAATAGCAATTTTAAGTAGTATATAATGCTTAATGTTGTTAAATAGCATAATTATTCACGTGTAATGCTGTAGGCATTAATAACCTTTTTTTAAGGGTCATTGAGCTGCTATTGGACTAAGAGCTAGCCACGTCAGATATGACACAATAATGAGAGGAACAAAACTCGTCTGGTTAGATTGCTATACTATTCTCATTGCTAGATCCTGGCATCTGGCAGTTTTTAATGGGTGGAGGTCACAGTGACAGACTAGCAAAATGTCTTAATTGGAAAATAGTAATACCACACTAGGTAAAAACTGCCGAAGTTGTCTCAGTTATAAAGGACAGAGCCTATATTTTAAGGGGCTCCCTGGCGCCAACGACCTTAGATCTGATTCCGTTAGTTTTCTAATGATTTATATAGCTTATCATATTATCAGTAACGGCTTTAAACAAGTAAATATAGTATCCTATATTTACTTCAATATTCATTGTCTTCGAGATATTTGATATCAAAGTCGAACCGGTTTAGGCTAAAAAAGTGGTTTTATGGTCATAAATTTTGTGTTTATTAGTTAAAAATTAAAATCTCTCTACAGTTTTTAAAGACATTAAAGAAAAACCCTAATATGTAGATAACGTATATGTAAGATTCTTCACACCATTCGAATATCGATAAAAGTGTTTTTTAGACCATATTTAAAAAATATCATAAAAAATAACGGCTCATTTATTTCAAGATCCGGCTCTACAGAATGGAGATAAACGATTCAAGAACCGATAGTCGTTTGCCTTATAATTCTATCTGTAGTGAATATGTTGGAATATCGACTCAAAACTGGTCAAAAATCGATAAAAAACGTTAGACCAAAAAATATTATGTATTATTACGGAAACAAAAACAGTAGGCGACAAACTATGAACTATATTATACATTGTTTGTCACTACTTTCCCCCAACATAAACTTTTGTATAATTTCTCTTAATATTGTATAGTATTTGTATAGTTTCTCATAATATTGCATCAAACCCAGATTTCTAGGATTTGTTTTCTTGAAATGGTTTGCATTCTTTGACCTCCACCACTTTAAATCTGCCAGATGTCCAGATCTAGAAATAAGCATAGTATACCAAACTGACTAGAGGGGTTTGGTTGCTCTCATTATTGTGTCATATCTGACGTGGCTAGCTCTCCGTCTATATAGACCAACGCCATTTTATAAATAATTTATAACCTAAAAATAAAATCAAGCGGACCTATTTATACAAGGAAAATACCTATATAATAATGAAATAACTTAATTTAAGACTGCTCAACCAACACTATTATGTTAATAATGCAAAACTCGTTCTATAGGAGGATTACACTATTGTTTTGTTTATTTGACGCATATCTTTTTATAATATTTTATAGCAAAACCACAATAAATCAAAGGCGCGTGAAAAATTTCAATGAAACTTATATACACATTTACAGTAAACTACATTGCGCAGTAATATTTGAAGGATATAATAACGTAAAAGAGTCAAAAACTTTTATAAATTTTGTTACGATGCAAACAAATATGACGTGTCACTCATTCAGTTTTTTGTACCGTCTTCGTCCATTTTATATTGCGAGACAAAGTAGTTAAATCACAACGTTCATTGTATTATGACATTTGTTCCGTCGGTATTAGAGACGTTTTTGCATTGACGTAAGGTTTATTTTACTACACTCTTATGCTAGTATAATGCTTTTGTATTGCGATTGGCAAGTTAATCGAGAGTACTAATTCTTCTTTACTGCGATTAGCAAGTTTTTTGGCCGTATTATTACTTCTTTAATGCGGTTGGCAACTTAATAAAGCGTACTAATGCTTCTTTAATGCATTTGGCACTTTCCATGGCAACGATAATGCTAATAGCGCAGATATAATGCGCCTGTAATGCTATTAAATGACCTGTATAGGATCTCAAGCTGGGTAATTTGTACCCATTTAAGACCTATATCAGCACTATAAACGTTTATAATCTATATATATAAAAGAAGAAACTGACTGACTGACTGACTGACTGACTGACTGACTGACATATCAACGCACAGCCCAAACCGCTGAGTCTAGAGATTTCATATTCGGCACATAGATTCCTTATAAGGTCTAGGGGAGCACTAAGAGAGGATTTTTCAAAATTCACCCCCTAAGGGGTAAAATGGGGGTCCAAAGTTTGTATGGCGAAACAAGATTTGTTAGACTATTTTATTCGAAACTTCATAGGAGTATTCCTAGCGATAAATGAGTAAACACGTGTTTCAGGTTTTTTGTAATTCAACCTCCAAAAGGGGCAAATGTGGTCACAAAATCTGAAAATCAACATGGGTATCGTATCCTTTTTGAGTACTTATAGTACGCGGGCGAAGCCGCGGGAAAAGGCTAGTGCTACTATAAAACGAATTCAAAATGCTAAAAGCATACAGATATGCTGTAAGACGGCCGTTATACTGCTTTGATGTGTTACTTGGGATATGAGTATGCATTTACCGTACACGGGAATGGCAGTTCACCTAATAGACTTAACAGCTAGCCTTTAAAATGGCACGCAAAGTGAGGGTGACCAAATGTCGTAGTTAATACTTGGCATTACTTTTCCCTTAACAGAAATTATTGGCAATGATGTAATTATATTCAGTTTTTCATGAAACAGTCAAATATCTAAACATGTAAACTTTCTGTATGTTATTCAATCAAATACAACTTACACTTACTAACTTGTAACTTTCTGATTTACAATTGATTTCCAAAACGAGCAAAACAGATAACAAAGGCACGGCCATACTATCCCTATCGTCGTTTAATTTCGACCCCATCTAACTCTGTTGTGAATAAATAGTGGAGTACGGGAACGCTTTTTTAACCTATAAAAATGACATAAATCACAAGTCCGATTTTATTTTGTGACCTGTTAGAATACGTTAGTACTAATAATAAAAATATTTTCTAACAATTGTTAGCATCGCGCTAGGTATAATACAAGTATTTGTTTGCTGCACATAGAAAAGATTATTTAAGTTTTATTTTTCTCCACCAGGCTATCGCTTTTTACTATTGCAACATAACTTCACATTTTATAACGGTTTTGTCAAGAGCATATGTCGTCTTAGCCATTTGTAATTCGTTTAGAATTCAAGGTCACTTATATTTTGACAAATTGTTTTCGATTATGCTCACATAATCTATTGACCAACCAGTTATAAAAGGAAAATCCATCAAAAACATAAATGTGAAAGGCTGCCAAGTTCGATACTATGGGAATGCTTCGCCTATAAGTGAATTTTGAAAAATCCTCTCTTAGTGCTCCCCTAGACCTTATAAGGAATCTATGTGCCGAATATGAAATCTCTAGACTCAGCGGTTTGGGCTGTGCGTTGATATGTCAGTCAGTCAGTCAGTCAGTCAGTTTCTTATTTTATATATATAGATTATAAACGTTTATAGTGCTGATATAGGTCTTAAATGGGCACAAATTACCCAGCTTGAGATCCTATACAGGTCATTTAATAGCATTACAGGCGCATTATGTCTGCGCTATTAGCATTATCGTTGCCATGGAAAGTGCCAAATGCATTAAAGAAGCATTAGTACGCTTTATTAAGTTGCCAACCGCATTAAAGAAGTAATAAAATGGCCAAAAAACTTGCTAATCGCAGTAAAGAAGCATTAGTACTCTCGATTAACTTGCCAATCGCAATACAAAAGCATTATACTAGCATAAGAGTGTAGTAAAATAAACCTTACGTCAATGCAAAAACGTCTCTAATACCGACGGAACAAATGTCATAATACAATGAACGTTGTGATTTAACTACTTTGTCTCGCAATATAAAATGGACGAAGACGGTACAAAAAACTGAATGAGTGACACGTCATATTTGTTTGCATCGTAACAAAATTTATAAAAGGTTTTGACTCTTTTACGTTATTATATCCTTCAAATATTACTGCGCAATGTAGTTTACTGTAAATGTGTATATAAGTTTCATTGAAATTTTTCACGCGCCTTTGATTTATTGTGGTTTTGCTATAAAATATTATAAAAAGATATGCGTCAAATAAACAAAACAATTGTGTAATCCTCCTATAGAACGAGTTTTGCATTATTAACATAATAGTGTTGGTTGAGCAGTCTTAAATTAAGTTATTTCATTATTATATAGGTATTTTCCTTGTATAAATAGGTCCGCTTGATTTTATTTTTAGGTTATACATTATTTACAAAATGGCGTTGGTCTATATAGACGGAGAGCTAGCCACGTCAGATATGACACAATAATGAGAGCAACCAAACCCCTCTAGTCAGTTTGGTATACTATGCTTATTTCTAGATCTGGACATCTGGCAGATTTAAAGTGGTGGAGGTCAAAGAATGCAAACCATTTCAAGAAAACAAATCCTAGAGATCTGGGTTTGATGCAATATTATGAGAAACTATACAAATACTATACAATATTAAGAGAAATTATACAAAAGTTTATGTTGGGGGAAAGTAGTGACAAACAATGTATAATATAGTTCATAGTTTGTCGCCTACTGTTTTTGTTTCCGTAATAATACATAATATTTTTTGGTCTAACGTTTTTTATCGATTTTTGACCAGTTTTGAGTCGATATTCCAACATATTCACTACAGATAGAATTATAAGGCAAACGACTATCGGTTCTTGAATCGTTTATCTCCATTCTGTAGAGCCGGATCTTGAAATAAATGAGCCGTTATTTTTAATGATATTTTTAAAATATGGTCTAAAAAAACACTTTTATCGATATTCGAATGGTGTAAAGAATCTTACATATACGTTATCTACATATTAGGGTTTCTCTTTGATGTCTCTAAAAACTGTAGAGAGATTTTAATTTTTAACTAATTAACACAAAATTTATGACCATAAAACCACTTTTTTAGCCTAAACCGGTTGGACTTTGATATCAAATATCTCGAAGACAATGAATATTGAAGTAAATATAGGATACTATATATAGAAAATAGTAATACCACACTAGGTAAAAACTGCCGAAGTTGTCTCAGTTATAAAGGACAGAGCCTATATTTTAAGGGGCTCCCTGGCGCCAACGACCTTAGATCTGATTCCGTTAGTTTTATAATGATTTATATAGCTTATCATATTATCAGTAACGGCTTTAAACAAGTAAATATAGTATCCTATATTTACTTAATTCTTTAATATAGGATACTATATTTACTTGTTTAAAGCCGTTACTGATAATATGATAAGCTATATAAATCATTATAAAACTAACGGAATCAGATCTAAGGTCGTTGGCGCCAGGGAGCCCCTTAAAATATAGGCTCTGTCCTTTATAACTGAGACAACTTCGGCAGTTTTTACCTAGTGTGGTATTACTATTTTCCAATTAAAACATTTTGCTAGTCTGTCACTGTGACCTCCACCCATTAAAAACTGCCAGATGCCAGGATCTAGCAATGAGAATAGTATAGCAATCTAACCAGACGGGTTTTGTTCCTCTCATTATTATTAAAAAAAGGTTATTAATGCCTACAGCATTACACTTGAATAATTATGCTATTAAACAACAGTAAGCATTATATACTACTTAAAATTGCTATTGTAGACCCTAAGGCACTAAAACAGCTAAAAGCTGTATAGGGGCTGTTCATAAATTACGTCATAAATTTTTGATAATTTTTTACCACCCCCCCCCCCCCCTAAAATAATCCAACCCTCCCCTGCCCAATAAAGTGACGTCATTTAAAAAAACTGCGTTTGTAGCTTAATTGTAAAATAAAAAACCATTTAGTAGATAATATTTTATAGCATTAAAAGTTTATAGAAACACGGATTTCATTCCTTTTTTACACATTGAAGCACTTTTGAAATATGCGAGAGATGATGTGATCTTCGGAATTACGCCCCCCCCCCCCCCCCCTCCTACGTCATGATACCATCATCCGATGTCCAGACAACCCCCCCCCCTCCCCCAATTTTAAATGACGTAATTTACGAACAGCCCCTTATAGTGAATTACTTAGCTTTCTAATGGTTTATATTATTGCTATTATACAGCATTAGGAATGTATTACCTACTTATAAATGCTATTGTACACGCTAAGGCATTAAAAATAGCTAAAAGTTGTATAGCGAATTCACGTGGCATTATAATGGTTCATATTCATGCTCTTAAACAGTATTAAGCAGTTATTTATGCTATTGTAGAACCTAAGGCACTAAACCACACCGAATCATTAGTGTAGCAAACCAAAACGCAACTGTACAGCTGAATGCTGTACAGTTGCATTTTGGTTCGCTGCACTAAAACTAATGGCTAAACAAAAGCATTTAAATATGCCATTATACAACCGTTATATAGCGTAAAGCATCATATAATGCTATTGTAGAACCTAAAGCACTAAAAACAGCTGAAAGCTGTATACCGGATTTACGTGGCATTATAATGGCTAATATTCATGCTCATAAACAGCATTAAGCATTTATTTATGCTATTGTAGAACCTAAGGCACTATACCACACCGAAGCATTAGTGTAGCAAACTAAAACGCAACTGTACAGCATTCAGCTGTACAGTTGCATTTTGGTTCGCTGCACTAAAACAAAAGGCTTTAAAAAAGCATTTACATATGCCATTATACAACCGTTATACAGCTTAAAGCATTATATAATGCTATTGTAGAACCTAAATCAATGAAATGCTTTTAAACAGCTGAAAGCTGTACAGTTGCGTTGTGGTTTGCTGCACTAAAGCTAAAAGCTTTACAAAAGCATTTAGATATGCCATTATATAACCGTTATACAGCTCAAAGCATCATATAATGCGACAAGTTGCTCGGTGAACATACACAGTTTACACGGTCCTTAAGTTCGAAATAAGTTAACTATTCATATGTTATAATGCTTCCAGTGTTACTTGGGTATTCATTCCCATTTGGCTGCACATTTGTAATTACAAAACATCAAACGGTTAAAGCAAAGCGAACTCTAATCGTCAAAAGCACAGTCATAGCGTGCAATGTTAAAGTAAAGTGCACTCAGATACGGTACAGCGAAGCGAGCGTGAGCCAGCTCTGTATTCTAACTTTAAAATACGTTTAATATATGATCAAGTTGGTTGGTTGGTTTTTTAGGATCCGAGTCCTTGGACCCGAGTATATCCTTAAACTACGTAGAGGTATGAGTACTGTGAATGTCATATCGCTATATGTGTGGTAGGGCACAGCACAGCGGATGTCATCTCGCTCAAATCTGGAGCAGAGCCCGACTGGGGAAGTACGGGGGTACGGGGGTAATTTGTATATAATTTTGTACCTAGTGACCTGCTTTGCACTTCGTAAATCGTGGGTTCGGTTCCCGCAACAGACACACACAGAGTGGTGAACAATTTTATTGTTCTTGTCTTTAAGACAAACATGTATTGTCTTAAATTGGTATGTACCTAAATTTAAATAAGTCTTATCTCATTTCCACTCCATACCTACTTATAGTAGAACAAAATTCGTTGTTTTCGAAACTGACTCACACTTGGTCGTTTTCAGATTTTTACTTTATTTCGACCTAAAGACAAACCTTCAAGCCAAATTTCAGGTCGGTACGACCATTGGAAGATAGACCCATTTAGTTCGTTATGACTTCATAGTAGAACAAAGTTACACCTTCGCTATTTTTAAAACTGACTCACACTTGGCCGTTTTCAGATTTTTCCCTTTACTTTGACCTTAAGACCTATCTCCATGCCAAATTTCAAGTCAGTACGACCATTGGAAGTGGTCTAGGTTTTTGATGAGTCAGTGAGTCAGTGAGTGAGTGTATAGTAAAAATAGCGATTTTCTAACGTCAATATCTCAAGAACTGCTATAGGTAGAATAATGAAATTTTGTATTCTAGACAATTAAGGGGATGTCAACAGACACTCGAAATTTCATATGCGTAGATAAAATATGTTTTGAGTTATAGGGTGGTCGAAATTGGCCCGAAATGGTTCGTGTAATATAACCCACGGCCGGTGTGTCGCTTTTTTTTGCTCGAACTTGGCGGACACACTGCCGTGTGTCTAGATATATCGTGTATAATCTTTTCTTGTTGTTATTAACAATTATCTATATTAGACCTAGCGCGACGTCAAAAACTGTTAGAAAATATTTTTTACTATAAGTAATCATATCATATTATCTAATTAAAAAAGAAAATCGCACTTGTGAGTTATCGAAGCTCAAAATTGTTCGCGTACTGTACTAAAAGCTAGAAGTCTGAAATTATATAGACATCTAATATTGAAACGGTCACAATTGATTAATTGTGACCGTTCCAATATTAGATGTCTTTAGTAAACTCCAGTGATTGAATTCTATGGACACCGACTTGGTTATTCATTAGATCTCAATACTTTTTGCAGTCAATGAACTGCGTTGCGAGACTTGCGTTATTGTAAAGCCAGACCAGAAATGTATGATCATGCGCCATGTTGTAGAATTTCATTGGAACTAATTTCTTACACTGGCAATAATTTTAATGACATGATGATATGCATGTGTGAGTGCATGTGACAGTTGAAAGGGTCATTGAGGCGGTTTACTTGAATAATAATTAATAATAAAGTGTTGAATATTAAATAATAAACGACAAAAAAATCACAAAATTATCCATTGTTAAGAGCGAAACATTGTAAAATGTGTATATAATAAACTGCTGTGTAAATAATACGTTTGGGAAATGAAACTATTTCGCTGTGAAACATTTTCAAATTGACATTAGAGCTGACAGGTAAACAAATCAAGATGTCACCATACCATAGAGAATGACTATACTGAACTGTTGCCATATAAATGAGAATAATAGCGCCCTCTTGACAATAATCATATATTTCTGGTCAGGCTTTACTTTCATGTAATGTTTTTGATGAGATAAATATTATAATGTTTTCTTTGTTCTTCAGGTGGTGGTAGCCAATTTGCCAGCTTAAACAAACGTTTACATCAGGAACTGACCCTAAGAGTCTTGGAGCATCCTACTTACAGGTCTCTACAACTACTACCTACCAAACCTAGACAACAAATTATATTATATTTTTAAGTGATTGGCCAAAATGCGCCTTAGTATTTTATTTACAAAGCATATACGCGGGAAAATTATACGAATGTCGATTCCTGCCCTGGGCAAATTGAGCCTTGATTGTTTTTTTCTTTTGTATTTCTATTTAAGTTTACTACATACTACTTTAAAGGACTACGAGAATGACTTTCTTGTATAAAAATTATAAAGTTACGAAGTGACGCCGTTTGTTTCATGGATCAGGATAAGCAAAAATGTCATCGTTTCGAAACATTCATCGTTTTTTCATAGTTTTCAAGTTATCGCGGTATCGGTACCCTTATGGTTTATCCGGTACCCTTATGGTATGGCGAGACCATAATTTCAGCGAGATTTACTGAATGCACACATGACTTTTTTTTATTGGGTGGTTAACTTAGTGTTAGTGTCTTTGGATTATGCGATTGATTACACAAATATGAATCTTCCTATTTGTGATTCCTATACAATATGAATTTCACAAAACTGCAGTTAACTACATTCGTGATTTCACACAGCCCTTTTTTATGCAATTACGAGTAGGAGTCTTCCTATTTGTGATTACACATTATGGGTTCAACTCAACGCAACTGCAGTTTACTTAGTGGCCTTGCTGGAGGCTTAAGTAAGAAAAGCATAGTCTGCGATTAAAGCGTAATTTTAACATTAGATCTCATGTTTACCAGGGTGACGGTAGACGCCATGGAATCCCGGCAGCACGCCACGTGGCGTGGCGGCTCTATGTTGGCGGGCATGGATGCGGTAAAGGGTTGCTATCTGACCAAAGAGGAGTATGCCGACGCGGGCGCCGACAGGGTTAGGCAGAAGTTTTACTGAATAAACTGTTACTATAATTATGTGTTTATCTTTAGTAGAGTAGTTTGTCTAAAAGGAAGAAGATTATTCATGTAAAGCCTGGCCAGAAATATATGATTATTGTCAAGAGGGCGCTATTACTCTTATTTATATGGCAACAGTTCAGTATAATCATAGAGCGTACTATTCTCTATGGTATAGTGACATCTTGATTTGTTTACCTGGCCGCAATTCGAAAAATAAACATACACACTGGACAGACACAGCTCCAACCCAACTCAACTCAACGCTATAACGACATTGACATTTGCTATTCGAACAGATTTTCATTCAACATTGGTATTACATTGGTCTCACATTGGTTTCACATTGGTCTCACATTGGTCTCACATTGGTCTCACATTGGTACAACATTGCTACAATGTGCGACCAATGTGTGACCAATGTGAGACCAATGTGATACCAATGTTGAATGAATATCAATGTCGTTATAGCGTTGAGTTGAGTTGGGTTGGAGCTGTGTCTTTCCAGTGTGTGTGTTTATTTTTCGAATCGCGGCCCCTGTCAGCTCTGATGTTAATTTGAAAATGTTTCACAGCTAAATAGTTTAATTTCCCGATCGTATTATTTACAGCAGTTTATTATATACACTATTTAGAATGTTTCGCTCTTGAGTATGGATAATATAGGGATTTATTTTTGTCGATTGTTATTTATTATTCAACACTTAATTATTATTCAATTAAACTGCCACAATGACAGTGATAGCCTATCACACACTCACACATGCATAATCATCCTGTCATTAAAATTATTGCCAGTGTAAGAAATTAGTTCCAATGAAATTCCGCAACATAGCGCATGATCATATATTTCTGGTCAGGCTTTATAATGTTTAACGCCAAGATGGTTTAAAGACGTTTACACATAAAAAGTGCAATGATAGCGTACGATATTGAAGTAGTGTAGTTGATGTAGGGGATATCACTTAGTGTGATTAAATAAACGAGTACTCTACCAGTATTTACACCTATATTCGTTTGTTACAAGGTTTACATATAAATCAACTACATTTTATGACAGTGACAATAAAATTTTCAAGAGGTATTTACGCCAATCTGGTCACGCTCCGGATGGCGGCCGCAGCAGAGCAGCTGTATACCCGTCATTTACAACATTTCAAAATGGCGGGAACGAACAACAAATGAATAGTCAATTGGCACTCTTTTAATATGATGCTAAATAAAAAGTAGTTATCCTTAAAAGTTAAAGTATTTATAAATAATAATGCTTACAGTCCGTGTTTTCAAATAAGACTTATTTCATGTTTTATACGAGTACAATTTATTTATTACTTATTAAAGATATTGATGTTATTTTTTTTTTATCATAATGGGACGTACATATGTTATAAAAAATGTATTTTGAATGGCTCATCTTGGATGAAGGCCTGTAGTATTTGTCAAGTCAACACGTTGAACAGGTAATCCAAAGGAAGTGGTTTCAAGTCCCATAGCCTCCAAAAACCTTCACAGTATTTAGTTTTCTTCTTATTTTTTTTAAATTGTAATGGATATCTGTATCCATGCTAGCTCGTACCAATAGTGTTGGCGTTTGCGTGGCAGTTATTTTAATTCTATGAACAAAGGTTTCTGTAAGTTTTTGGGATGCAACGCGCATAAAGAAAGGAACAGGAACTTCCCCTTCCGAAGAGTTAAACTTACTTTGCATGTAAATTGTTGCGACAGATGCCTTAAGGCTGAATAAAAAACAATGTTTGCCTAATTAAAAACCGGCCAGTGAGTACCGAACCACGCATAATGAAGGGTCCCGTAGCTAGAATGCAATAAGAGTAAAAAAGCATGTCTGTCGGGCACTATGGTAATTTGAAATGAATCTTTGGGCGATAACTCAGAAATGGGTTAATAGATGTTCAAAGGACTGTTCAGAATTATATTCGTTCAAAGGTCGTTATGAGATTATGAGACGATGAATGGGATTGTAATATGTTTTAATAATTTTAATATTCTATTATTTTACAATACGTGAATAAAACAGATGATCAAGTGTTTTTCTTTTTAAATTTATCCCAAAGTTTCGAGCCCTTTATCCCGTTTCATCGTAAATTAAATGTTAATCTTCTTTTTTTTTTTGGACTTCCGGTTCAAATTAAATACCTAATGATTTGTTTGTATAGTGTCCTAACGACACAGGACACCTGTAGATATCAATTTGCACTCTTTAGAGTTTATGTTGAATCGCAAAAGGTTGAGTTGTCTCAATTAATTAACCAACAGAATTATAGAACTTTATTGGTACAAGAATATAAATTTTACTTACAAATAAGACATACCTGTTTAAAATAAAACTAATACTAAATAAAACCTAAACATATCAAAAAAATTGGGCCCCTTAGGCATGGTGCCTGCCGAAGATGCTGGCAGCTTTTCCCCGCTTATTCACAGTACGCCACAGAGTACGCTGAGCGAGGAAGCTGCCAGCTCTTCGGTCACCAGTTGAGTCGACGAGCCTTTTAAACAGTACTTTAAAAGTTTATGGGCACTGGGACCCCGCGGGCCAAAGGGTCGACATAAAATTAAAAGCAGAATATAAATTAAAAAACTTTTATTTAATGTCAATGGGTAAATACTGTTCCGTTGTTAAACGATCCTCTTTTCATTTTAAAGTAACGACAATCTCGAGGACTTTTTCACAAAGCGGAACGTCAACATCGTCGTCATCATTCGAATAAGACTAGGCCACTGCTGTTCCCCTGTTCATTTGAAAAGAATCCATGCTCGGGACTCCTCTCTGTGCGAGTGCGGGCTGGGAGAAGGGGATCTGAATCATATTCTACTGGCGTGTCCTCTTTACGATCATACTAGATTATATTTTGACCTCTTGAAAATTAAAATTACTTTCCCTACTTCCGTCCTGGAATTATTACAAACCAAAGACAAACAAACCTTACTGGCTCTAGTCTCTTTCTTAGACTGAAATAAATTAAAACTTTAATATTAATATTATAACATAGTATACGGATTATATATATTTTTTTAATTTATATCATTATTGTACATGGAAAAGCAACTATATAGGTATCTGCTATTTATATTTGATCAATCCTTTTATATTTATGCCATATCGACATGACGCTGGCTAATGTCATAAAAGCCATATAAAAAAAACATCGATAGTCACGAAAACTGTCAATATAAAATAATTTTCAAGAATTCGTTACGAGCGAGTTGTTTTTATTATACTGAAAATAGTGTATATTTTCCATTTGTTATTCATTAAGAGTACTCTGGTATAGCGGATACTTTAATTAAGATCTCTTTACGAATTGTAAGTACCAAGTACCTAATTTACAACATAAAATACTATTTTTAGTAGATGTTGTTTTAGTACAAGTCGAGAATATGAATACTCTTTCAAAGAAACGTCTCAATTAAGGTTAATGAGATGAGTATAAAGCTGACCAATAGCAAATAGTTCATACTGGCTTTAGTTTTTTATCTAAATCTACACGAAAAGTAACCATTTTGCGGAAGTCGTTTATGTCGTACGTTGTACATATTTAAACCTTAAAACGTGTCGCCTTTTTTAGGATAACTGGTACTCTTGGGTCGTTTTAAAATAATTTATATCAATTTTAGCCCGAGGAAATGAAATAAATAATATATAAAAAAATATCAGTTATCTGTCCGGAAAGAGAAGTGTCGTATAATGTATGAGCTCCCATATAAACCAGGATAATTCTTTTATACGTTGAATATTACGTGAAAACGCGTAGCCAATTTTAGGAAGTAAGAACCTATAAATTGCATGAAATATGTGTAAAATATGTAAGTAAATAACTTTTTTATTTGCTTAATTCAATGGCTACAATAAAATAAAATAAATATCGATGATAATATACAATCACGGAAGACTGTCATTTGACAAAGTCGCGATAGGTGCGACGAGGAGCGAAGCGAGGCGAAAGTGTCTTAGGAGAACTGGGAACAAGCAGTGTGCGAAGCCGAGCGAGCAAAGCGAGAGTGCCGCGACAGCGGCCGGCGAGCGCCAGAACCGACTTTTATTTATTATACGGTATGGGAAAGAAGCCTTCGCCGCCAACCCGAAATTTGGTGGTACATATTATTATTACCTTAAACTTTAACTATAAATATTTCCGAAACTAAGCAATTCCTCGGGGTGGGGATAACTATAAAGGTTCCTCCCCCTCCCCTCTACCCACCAACAACCCTCCCACTCCCCAATTAAGGTGATTCGTTTGTACAAGGCAGTAAATGTATATGCTGGTAAAATTACCGCTTATAATAAATTGGTATATTTTCGTAATAACTCGATTACAAAGTGTTCCTTGTTATATTGATATCTGTCAATAAAGATGTCAACACTGATAGGCCCCAATAGTGGCGCCATCGGTAACAAAAGCACTGAGGCATAATAAACGTAGGTACGAGTATTTACTCTGAAACTAAGTAAATTCCATAAAAGTACATATATAGGATATTTGAATTTAAACTTTCGTGAGACATACTAACACTGTATAAACTTCAAACGGCTTCATGTCGTGTAGTGCCTAAATACAGCCGTTTGAAGTTTATACGGGACATTTTAATATAAACGGAGCCCGCGATGAAACGGGACATAAATAACCACGCATTTCTATCATAAGCATAAGAAGGAAAAAACATTATAAAGTGTAGGTCAATTCCGCAAAAGAACATTTTTTTTTCGACTTGAATTATTTTATACATAATAAGTACCTAAATGTTCTTGGAAAAATTATCGATTAATATATAAACTGGTATTGGTAAAATATGAATTGGTACTCTTTTTTTTCGTAAAAACTAGTCTATTCAGAGTGCCCTTAGTCACTTCAATATCTGTCAATAAGGACATCTAGAGTCGGGCCCCATAAAGTCATTTTGCACTGAAATATTTTTTTTTAATAAATTGTATTAACTCTGAAACTAGGCGAATATCAAAATAATTTATATGACATTTTTATCCCTAAATACGATCTGGAATATACTGTTAAAAATCTTCATTATAAAGATGGCTGCATAATTATATTGTATTGTATGATTTCAGAACTAGAATAGTGCCAGCAACACGGCAAATATGGCTTTTGAAAAACCTCCGGTAAGTCGTATTATAATGAATAATTAATTTAGTTATTAATATAATAAATAAATAAATAATAAATAAATAAATAAATATTGTAGGACAATCTTACACAAATCGACCTAGGCCCACGGTAAGCTCAATAAGGCTTGTGTTATGGGTACTAGACGACGATATATATGTCGCAGGGAAATGATTAAAACAGATATTTGAATAAATCTCTAAGGGATATAATTACGCAGGATGTTAAAATCCATATCATCATTTCTCTAGAAAAATTCAGTAATTTCACCAAATCACTGACTCTGTTTAGTGGGAAGACAAAATCGGGAAAAAAACGCGACAAGCTTTTTCATTTCACTAGATTTGTTTAGGAATTTGACAAAATCCCTAACCGCTACAGTAAGTTGATGAAACGAACTCAAAAAGTCGACTAGTTTTATCATTTCGCTAAATAAGTTTAGTGAAATGATAAAGTCTCAACTGGAAGATGGTATATGGTGATTTGATTAAATCTCTGAACTGGTTTAGTGAAATGACGAAAGGAAGTAACGAATACGATATTTTACTTTACAGTTAAGCGATTTTATCAAATCTCTGACTAGATAAAGTGAAACAGATATTAAATCAGAGATTTTAACAAATCTCTAAGGGATATGATCAAATCACGCAGGATGTTAAAATGGAAAATCCATATCATCATTTCCCTAGAAAATTCAGTCATTTCACCAAATCACTAACTCTGTTCAGTGGAAAGACAAAATCGGCCGGTGCAGTATTTGTAAACATCCAGTGCATGCAACATGTGGAAGTACTGTTGGAGAGGAAGGTTAAGGCTTAGTTGTTAAATGCCAATTTTGTCAAAAATAAAGCAATATTAGAGCTGAGAGGGAAAATACAGCAACATTTTTGAACATATACTAAAGAAAGATTGAATATATGACTTGAAGATATAGACTAGATTACGTGAAATTGTTACATAAAATGTCAAAAGTAGGTATCAAAGTTGTTTATGCCATCAAAAACAAAACTTGTAAAAAAAAACAAGTATCGCAACTCAGTTCTTCTACTGTAAAAAGTTGTGAGATCCATCTAATACTAAGTCGGTTGATTTATTCAGTCCTTACTTAAGGGACCTTCTGTCTTAAGTTATTACGTAATTAGCTAATCTAACAACATCTTATAGTGACCGTGAGCATGCACTGGATTTTCACAAATAACGCACCTTCCAAACAAGTAAAATATTGTATTTGGTACTTCCTTTCGTCATTTCACTAAACCAGTTCAGAGATTTAATCAAATCACCATATACCATCTTCCAGTTGAGACTTTATCATTTCACTAAACTTTTTTAGCGAAATGATATAACTAGTCGACATTTTGAGTTCGTATCATCAACTTACTGTAGCGGTTAGGGATTTTGTCAAATTCCTAAACAAATCTAGTGAAATGAAAAAGCGTGTCGCGTTTTTTGACCGATTTTGTCTTCCCACTAAACAGAGTCAGTGATTTGGTGAAATTACTGAATTTTTCTAGGGAAATGATGAAATGGAGTCTTCATTTTAACATCCTGCGTAATTTGATCATATCCCTTAGAGATTTGTTCAAATCTCTGTTTTAATCATTTCCCTGCGATATATATAATAGATAAATATGAATAAATACTTAAATACATAGAAAACATCCATAACTCAGGTACAAATATCTGTGATAAACACACAAATAAATGCCCTGACCAGGATTCGAACCCGGGACCTCCTGCTTCGTAGGCAGAATCACTACCGACTAGGCTAGGAGGCCGTTGAATATAAAAGTGAAGTCACCAATCTGCCAAGGGCCAGCTTGGGGGCTAGGTAGCCCAACCCTAAGACCAACCCTTCTTACATAAGAGTTTTGTGTCCAGCAGTGGGATTAACGTGCAGTGGCAGTTTCTTTTGAGATTAACGTGCCTAATTGCCTACCTCGGTCATTAAAATATGCTCTATGCGTGGACTGTCTATACGAAATCACGATCCTCCTTTTGGGATATAACTCTGTTGACGCCAGCAGCGTTTTCATTTGAATGGAAATAGTTATTTTGACAGCATCAAATCACTGATTAAAATGTATAAACGTCCGCTAGTAGGCGCAGTTGCATTATCGGGTAAAATAGTATGAGCGGCACTAACTGACGATGACGCGGACACGTCCGACCGGTTTTTTCTTGATTTGTACCCGCGCGCGTGCGCTCGCTCCGTGCTACCGCGTCAGCTAGCGGACAGCCTGAAGAAAGTAATTACGGAACGCAATTTTGTATATAAAGTGCTAACAAATTAGTCATGAATATTTTTACCGCTGATAGTACTCGGTTCTCGGAGTATATTTAAGTATGAAACATCATAGGTTTTGTTATGTTTTTTTGTAGAAAACTAGGAAACAAATTTCCTACGTTAAAACACCCTGTTAATAAGATAATTAAATGAGACCTCTTTAGACCCGAATCATAATGACATTTAAGAAAAAAAACTTGACGTGACGTTTCTCTCTTGGTCCGTGGACGTGACATGACGGACAGTGTTAAACATCTTGACAGGTACATTATAGGAGATGGTTATTTTAAAAATTAATCATAATTTTTTTTTGTTCGGTAAACGAAAACAAAAAAATTATATACAAAGGTTCCTTAATTACAGTTAAAAGTTAATTGTTTTAATGTAATGTATTATCTCTTAAAATATCCATGACTAATTTGTTAGCACCTTATATATTGCCGTCCGGTGTTATGCTTATGGGCCTCCATTTATGTCAAAACCAGGTGGTGATAGACACCGGAAGCTACAACATTAAGACGGGTTTCACGTGCGACAACCATCCGGTGTCTATCTTCAGGACAGCTGTCGGCCGACCAAGTTACCTGAACAGGACTTATGGGAGGGAGCCTTATGATGTGTTTATTGGTGAGTTGTGTGATACACATTGAGTAACAGGAGATGACATCCCTAAGAAATTATTTGTACCATGAGTTGTAGTGAAAATCACTAAAAGTCTGACATTGGCTGTTGGACCACTGACATGATTACACGCAAGTGTCAAACTTAAAAAAAATGAAATACTAAACGTAAAGGCTTCTTGCATGATAATAAACTGTAAAAATAATTCTAATATATAGGTGATGAGGCCCTAGAACAGGATGACGAACTGGAGATCAACTACCCAGTTGTGAAAGGAAGAATTGTCCACTGGGACAACTTTGAGAGAATTCTCCACCACATCCTGTATAGGGATCTGAAGGTAGCTCCAGAGGATAGAGCCATCATGATAGCTCTTACTGGCACTACTCCGATGAGCGAGAAGTGAGTATCTTATTTGTTGCCTTTGAAATTTAAGCCTAATGGGTTATTAGGTAAAGTTACTTTTACATCGACCGCGAGTTAAGACCTTTTGATAGTTTCCGTTAAGTTCGGAAAAATAACAATGATAACGTCTACGAGTTTATATCTCTGTCGAAGGTGTAACTTAGTTATAAATTGGACTTTACTGCTGTAGTGTTTGAGTTCAGGCTTGCGTGATTATCGAATTGAAACCCCAAAATGAATGAAATTACAAGCGAACTTGAGCAGTAAATAAACATTTATTACCCACAAACGTAGGAACGCAAGTCAAATTTGTATTCATTCATATTTAGACTTTAAATATAGTTGATTACAGGTGAAAATTGAAGTATGTTTTAACTAGAATTGGAAGTTTTAAAAGGGGGAGTAGGTGAGATAATAAGGGGGTGGGTAAAGGATAAAAGGGGGAGGTAATTAAGTGAGTGGTCTGTGAGGCTCATGAACAGTCGGTGAGATTGTTAAACTAGATTAGGCCCAGGGTTTGTTCGACGGGTTTAATGGCAGTTGGTGACATGGCAGTAATGCGGTTTGTGAGGTACCCACATCTTACAAAATAGCGACAGGAACTTACGGTGTACAGATTCAGGTTTAGTTTGTGCGTTGCTTGTATAATCGAAAATTAAAGTTACGAAATAATCGGAATAAATTATAAATTCTGTAAATTCGATTTAGGTCTAGGTTTGCCTACGGTTCCAATTCTTTTGTTGACAGTACAAACAGCAATACTCTTGACCGTACTCCAGTGGAGGTTTACCGATTGCCAGTTAACAGTGTGTGTACGTAAATGAAAAATAAACAGAATACTCCGACGAAAAACAGCATAGCTAGCAAATAAAATATTCCGCAAATTTAAATAATTCGCTCGTTTGGGATGATTTAAAAACGCAATGGGATGAAAATGGCCGTCAATTTGGAAGATTGCACTTTGTGATTATGGGACATTTACTTTTAATTAAAGTCTGTGGATAGAAAGGAGGTTTTGCCTCACATCAACGTTGGAGTCGGTTCGAAATCGCGACCTTTTGATTAGGAGGTGCGTGCTTTACCGCTATGCTACCAACGGTTTTGAGGAGAATATATCTACCTCTTATCATACAGTGTGGAAAAAATATGGGCCCTGGAGGCAACTACCTTAAAACGTTGAGATAGCTCAATTCACTGAGAGGAAATATTATTTTATTTACAAAGGGACAGGTACAGTTCATAAAGAACTACTTATTTTGACATTTTAGCCAAAAACTATTTTTATGATAGTTGATCCCAATCGATCCTATTTCCAACAAGATGGCATAAGAGAAGCCATAAATTATTTAAAAAAAAGATTTTGCGTACAATTAGTATGGAAAAACGGGAAAATTATAAAAAAATCCGTAATGCATTTTTACTATTTGGGAAAAATAGAAGAATGTTTTCCTGTAGTGAACTGAGCTATCTCAACGTTTAAAGGGAGTTCCCCTCCAAGGCCCATGATTTTTTTCCACCCTGTATATATTATTCGATGTACGACAAAAACATGGCAATAGTATTAGGTCTGCAAAATGACCCCACATTTTTGTGGGTGTATATGGCATACAAAGCTATGACAGCAAGCCGGTTAATTTTAGTTTAACCGCCCATGAGGTTTGTCATGTAAAAAAGTATAGCCAATGGAAACTTTGATTGACCAATGACAACTTTTTTAATTTGCCGGAAATTGCACAGTGGGTCATATCCAAAGTCGGGAAAGGGGGTGAAAGGATAACTGTCAAGGGAATATCAGGAGCATTTTTAAGAGCTATGTTTGTAGCGAGGACGCCACCCAAGTTTTATCAAGGAGGAGGTTCTCTATTCGTCAGGATCTTTGTTATTGTTGTTCATTTTTTTGCAATTTTTTATGAATCTTCGCCGATTATTCGAAGACGGCTGGACCGATATGTGAAATTCGTTTATTGTTTGAAAGGGTTTACTTGAAAATTGATCTGCTAATGGAATCCTGAGAAATCGTGGGAGCTCTTTAAATATTATAGCCACACCAGTAATTTTGAATATTTTTTACAGTAGTAGCTCGGGCATAGCATTCGCTCTTTGTAAGTGAAATCGGTTATTTTTTCTTTTTAGATTATTTTATTGTATATATAATTATTTTCAGATTTCGATGTTGCGAAATCATTTTCGAAACGCTGAACTGCATCGGGCTATGCATTCAGTCGCAGAGCGTTCTGGCCATTTATGGAAGCGGTCATACATCCGGAATCTGCGTGGATATGGGGTATATTACACACTGTATTAAGCGGTTAACACACGGTCGCGGTTGGCTATATATCAGTAAGACCTATCAATTGTTTTTGTAGGCAAGTTGGAACTATCATGTCGCCTTTCTGATAATGAATAAATAAATATTATGGGCCAATCTTACACAAATCGACTATCGACTAGTCCCACAGTAAGCTCAATAAGGCTTGTGTTGTGGGTACTAGACGACCATATATAATAAATAGAAAACATCCATAACTCGTGATCATAACATCGTATGATTAACACACAAATTAATGCCCTGGCCAGACTTGAATGAAATATGACACCTAGGTTTATTATAACCTAAAAAGTGGCATGAGATACTTTTGATGCCAGAATGTATTCCCAAAGGGGGTCAATTGAGGGAAAAAAGAACGGTACAGAACAGAACAGAGTATTAGCGATATGGGAGTTTGGCAATCTCGGACGCAGGCACGGGCGCAAGCTAGTCACGATTTATATTTGACCAACAGATACGACAAGGTATACGTATCCCCAATTTACGAAGGCGGTCTTATTTCCTATGCTCGGACAACCACCGGAATACCAAGCCTGACCTTGGATGAATATATCCGAAAGTTGCTTGAAGGTAACTTAACATAACATAATAGTAGTTTATGTAACTCTTTCATTTTAAGGCCTAATTACTACACTGCCTAATTAATACACTGCTTTATCTACACACATATTATAAATCCTAAATTACGTGTTCAGAAACCATTAGAATGACCGCCATTGCACCGCCATGGCCAACTCCATTGTGCGAACGGTCGGGGAGCGAGGGCTGGATTTTCATTACGTTACCAAAATCGATGTGGTTATGAATTTTCATACATTTTTACAACACTGACAGATAATGCACTGATGTTACATTACTGGTTGCAATAATGGTGGTAATTATTCCGAACGCATAATAGAGGATTTATGATGTGGGTGTAGATAAATACTCTTTATTGCACACCTCAAATAAAATAAAAAATCGGTTGTCTGTAAAGTCGGTTTACTGACGATAGTTGTACGTGACAACGTCATAAGGAAATACTGATGGAATGGTTGCATTTTTCAAAAGAAAATTTTAATTTCACTGCACTTCATACTTGACGAAAACATGTAAATGTATTATTGTATAGCAGCTGTCCACGCGGACGCATCGCTCACTCAAGTAGGACAGAGACAGATGTCGAACGCTGCCGAACGCGAAGGCCGATTGTGCCTCTTTGTCGCTCGTTCCGCGCTCTCGCTTGCACTTCAAGCCTTAAATGGAACGCCTCAGAGCGAGGTAACGCCGCATGAGTCATGTTTTTTCGTGCGTGCAGCCGGCTCCATCGAATTATAAGACGTTGTCACGTTAAAAAAACAAAGTAGGGAAAATCGCCAGTAACTAACTGGCCACCGTTCAATAACAGAACTGGCTACCTCATATTAATAATTAACTCTGTTCACCTATGAACAGAATTCATTTTAGTATAAGGTTTTAACTACTGGACACCCTTCAATAGCTGACCAAGTTATACTAAAATGAATTTTGTTTGTATTAGGTGAATAGAGTTCATTTTTAATATGAGGCGGCAAGTTACTGGCGACAGTGGCGACTTACCCTACATATACACAAGTTATAAACAGAAAAGTAGAGGTAAAAATCAATTGGCGGTCTTATCGCCATTATTTCATTCAAAGTGTAAATATTAGAATTATGTATCTCTTCACTCAAAAATGTTTTAATGAATTTGGATGAAATATAATTTGGATAACTCTGGAAAAGAACATAGGATACTCTTTAGTCTCAAAACTCATTCTGAACATGAGAGTTTAAATCACGGAAGTGCAGGTTATAAAAAGTGTTGATTTGTCCGTCTCTATAGTAGTAGTCTCCCGTAGGTAGTGTAGGTGCCTACTAAGCGAGTTTAAGAGTATCTTCCCTGACGAGGGACGAAGCTAGTTTTTCATTTTAACTGTAAAAAATAATATTTGCAGAGAGAAATATCGACGTTACCTCTCAACAAGTGCTAAATGATTTAAAGAAGAAAGCTTATGTGACGAAGAACGCCGCTTACGACAAAAGAACTGGAAAACAAAGCTTCACTCTGCCCGATGGCAATGTAATAGATATCAGCAATGAAGCATTCATGGCAGGTAAGGCTTAAAAACTTATAAGAAGATTCCGACCTCGCCCATTCAAAAAATATCGGTATAACTCTTGTGGTAGGTTAGTATTCTCAATATTCTCATAGTTCAAAAGAGCACAAAATGTAACGCCGTTGACTTTTCAACTCCAGCGTTATCGTTTTACTTTCTGTTACGTGTGTTTGAGTTGACGGATGGGAATAAAAAAACCGGCCAAGTGCGTGTCGGACCACGCATAGGTGGGTTCCGTACCTTCAATGGAATAAGAACCAAACTAATACCAAAAGGTCGTATCTGATGCCTATGGAAGAAGTTTTTTGGAGATAACTCAAAAATGGCTGAACCGATAATGTTCAAAACAATTTTCGTTGAAAGTATATGATAAGGTGCATCTCTTCAAATTTTTTCATATTTTTTGAACTTACGGTTCAAAAGTTACGGGGGGCGGCTACACAACTTTTCTGACTTTCGAAGCGATTATTTCAGAAAATATTCACTTAATCACGAAATAGTCAAAGAAACCTCAATGTTATTTTGAAAGACCTTCGATTGATGTGTCACATGTTGATATTTGGTTAAATTTTTTTTTTTTTAATTTAGTTACCTGTATGGAGCGCCCCCCTAAAAATTTTTTTTTTCAAATTTAACTACATAACTAAGTAGCGCATACAAAATACACCTTATGTGTAAATTTTATTCAGATACGTCGTATAGTTTCCGAGTAAAATGCCTGTGACATACGGACGGACAGACAGACAGACAGACAGACAGACAGACAGACAGACAGACAGACAGACATGACGAATCCATAAGGGTTCCGTTTTTTGCCATTTGGCTACGGAACCCTAAAAGTGAAATCTATTTCTGGTTTATTCAGAATGTCTTGGTTTATTGAAAAGAGAAGTGCAGATGATAATCATAAATCTCTTTAGATATGACAAATCAATAGACCATGGACATTAAACCACCAATGACAACGGAATACAGTTTTTTATAATGCTTAATATATTTCAGGGAGAGAAAATTGAGAGAGGTTTAAACTAAAACACGATAGTATTGAACCCATTATACTTATTTACAGAGAATTACAGACAGCACGCAAACACGCAAAAGTGGCACAGAAAAAAGGATCCCTGTGCCGAAAATAGTCGCACAAATATGCTGACTGTAATAATGACAGAATTGTTCTCTGTATTATGTAATTTATGTGAGTTTAATGCTTTTTCCTAATGATGAATGTTCCATTTCAGGGGAAGTCCTGTTCCAACCCCAGCTAGCAGTTCCAGAATGGGACGCGCTGTCCTTACCCGAAGCCGTACACAGGGCAGCGGAGATATGCGACCCTGAACTTAGGGCAGAACTGTTTGACGCCGTAGTGCCGTGTGGGGGCATGTCTCTGATTCCTGGACTCTGTCCTAGGTTAGGAACTTTTCATCTTTTAGTGCATTTATGATTTGTCGTTATCTTGGAAGCAGAATTTTCTTGGGAACATAATTACGATTCTGTAACAAGACTGTCCATAGCAAGGAAGATCTTTGCGGTATGGCGAACGACTTGCATTTGAATTTATTTCTCTTAGCTAATGCTACTGCCTTGAGAGGTTTACCGTCGACCAGCCACGTATCCTGATTGTTGCAGGTTGAGACAAGATTTGGAAGAAATTACCCCGGAGGCGGTGAACGTGTATTCTTCGGACGAGAGTTACACTCTGCCCTGGCTAGGTGGCGCCACGTATGGAGGTAATGATAGCTCACAAACGTATGGTCAACGTCAAAGATGTACAAATTTGTACCTTGCTCGTCTTTATGCTGGATTTCTACTACACATGGCAAGAATGCATTGAGAGAAATGTGGAACGTTGCGAGGAACCAATGGAATCATTTAATTTAGCTATCTACAGCACACAGCGCAGCCTGGATTGGTTTTTTCCCAAACACATTCCTCGCAACACATCCTCGCTCATCACTAGTGGAAACACAGCTTAATAAGGTGCAAAAGTGCATACATTTTTGATGTACACTGTACACCTAACGTATAATAATTCAAAGTTGGAACTGCTCCATCTTGTTGTTATAAGGGAGTAATGTAATGACCACATCATCATCAAATAGAAATGCACGCGTGACGAGTCAAAATATCAATGTGTGTTAACAAAATATCAATAAGTGTTATAAAGAGTGCGAGTGAGACAACGCTCCCTAATATGATGAATTTATAGGAGTCTAAAGAAAACAGCATGCTTTTATTATTTCGTTGTCCTGCCAAGATTATTTTGAACACCATATCCGCTTAGCTACTTCTGCTGCTGTGTGTAGATAACTAACTATAACCATTTGTAATGAATTATCAGGCGTGTCGGACTCAAAAATATGGGTGACGAAGAGACAGTACGAAGACTTTGGAGAGAAAATTGTAAAGAACAAGTTTACATAGTTTTCATCTGTCTAGTTATTGTATTAAAAATGGAACTATGGTAGAATTCGTTTGATTTCAGTAAGTTTTTAACCGCTGTTTATCGGGTACTAAGGAATATTTATTGTGACAATTAATGATCCTTGTATTATATTATATTATTTATAATGTCTAATTACATAATTGTGTCACTCCAAAATTCAGGCTTTTTGGTATCTGGTAGCGCAGCACTATCTATTGAATTGAGTTATTTTGAAAACGTCAAATCGACGTACAAGATTTATGGAACCCTGGTGCGATGCGTTAGGGACAAGATAAATGTCGCAAGTACTTTTGCTTTGATTACCTATATGAAGTCCTTGCTTTCAACATACCATCATATTTAAATCGAGAATTTGGCTGTTTTCCAACTGCACACAAATAAAAAATAAATTAACATTGTTATCTCTGTAAGTCTAATTGGATGCTCAAGCGGCACGACCGGCATCGCGTCCACAAATGCAACCATATTTAAGCGACCTTAGAGCCTTCGGTAGCTGGCGCGATTGCAAGGAGCGGGGTGGACGCTCTTGGGCATGCTGCCCTTGAAGTCCGACGCAATGCTTTACGCGTCGCGAGACTACTAAGACTTTCCAAGAAAACCTTCTCAGTATTGCTTGAATCGTGTTGTCCTATGATGCTAAGAACATTTATTAGTTTATTCAAAGTTTGAGCCGCGGTGAGGATCACTCGAGTTCGAGTTCGAAATAATGGGCCAGGTCTACATAACAGCAGGTCAACATAACAAAAGGGGACCGATGCCACCAAACTGTCCATCACCGTTAAAACCAAGGACCAGAAAAACCTCTTAATTTGACTAATATTTTCGATACTGTAACCCAATTAAACGGTTATCCAGATGATATGGGTACCCTATCGTATGGGTTAGGTTAGGTTAACCGTTTTAAACAAGGTATCTTAATGTCTTAATCGCATACTAAAAACATTGGATTTGGTTTTTGGATTCGGTTAATATAATATTAAGCGCTTACGTTTGGGTAAGTCAACGATGTGCTTGCTGGTATTCGGATCCGGCTGGTTAAAACTTAAGGGAAAGTTATTGTATGGAAAATGTCAATGACGTCAACAATATTTAGAAATATTTCAAGGACAAATGAAGAAAACCACTGCCTTGGAAGAAACGCAGAAGTTACGGCTTACCTTATACAAAATTAATGTTCAAAAGGCCATTACGTGAAGAATAACTCACGTAAAAACTAAGAAGAGTTAAGAGTGAAATAGTTTAAACAGCGTATAAAAAAGGCAATGGACTAAGAGCTGGCCACGTCCGATATGGTACAATAATGAGAGCAACAAAACCCATCTGGTTAGATTACTATACTATCCTTATTGCGAAATCCGGCCATCTGGCAGCTTTTAGTGGGTGGAGGTGAGAGTGACAGACTAACAAAATTTTTGAATTGCAAAATAGTAATACCAAAATAGGTAAAAACCGCCGAAGTTGCCTCAGGTATAAAGGACAGGGCCTATATTTTAACATTAGAGCAAAAAACATTGCGTATTATTTCGGAAACAGAAACAGTAGGCGACAAACTATTAATTACATCATACGTCGTTTTGGACTACTTTCCTCCATCAGAAAGTTTTGGCAATGATATTATCTAATTATTTATATTATTTCTCATAATATTGCATTAAAATAGGATTTGTATTCTTAAAGTGGTTTGCATTTGACTTTGACCTCCACCAGCTGCCAGATGTCCGGATCTAGAAATAAGCATAGTATAGCAAACTAACGAGAGGGGTTTCGTCGCTCTCATTATTGTGTCATATCTGACGTGGCTAGCTCTCCGTGTACAAGGTATATGGTGCAATGGGGTGCGATATATGTATTGCCAACGTTTATTGTAACTGGGTTTTAGACTACATATTCCAGTTTGGTTCCAAGAAAGTTTGAATGCAAAATTTGTACCATAATAAGCTTTGGTAATAAGTATCGAGCTATTTAAGTATATAAGTAATTTTGGTCCTGAAATATAAGTATGGTCGTTGGAAATTAGCGTGATTTTATTAGGCTTTAAATCTTTATAATTCATTTGAAAATGTGGCGCATGTCCGTGTGTTCTTATTTAGTTAACTATCTATGTCTTCGTGTTTAGTCTCTTGTCATATGGTCCAAGCCCACCCAAGTGACTTTAATAAGAATAAGAATAATGTTATTCATGACGCTTGGTAATACAAAACAAAATATACATCAAATTGTTACAGTATCATTTTAAATACAGCGTCACTGAAAGAGTTTCCACTCAGCTTGGTGTTAAGGTAGCCTACGGATACCTTAACGCTGATCTTCCGTGCAAACCTTTGCAAAAGAGCACAACTGAAAATTATATAGAAAGAAAATCTTATTTCTAATTAAACTTAGGTATTTACTTAATTATGTAAAATCTGAGATGAGCTTTGACCCGATGGTGGGTACTTTTAGGGCTTATATGACCCGTGGGCCTTTCGGTTATACATATTAGCCTGCTAGTCTGCTGGACCTCGTCCGCTATACAAAGCCCGAAGCCTCGCGGGAGAGAATACTGCAGTGTAAAAGCGAAACAATTTAGAATATAATGAGATTGCGGCGTTTAGTTTAAATACTATTTAACTCAGGGAAATGGGATCGCTGGCTGGATAACACAATGCGCCGTTTTCAAGTCAAAGGTACATTATTGTCCGTTATTAATAGAATTTATTCGTAAATGATTTTTAATGGCAGTAACGCCTTCTCGGCAACTGACAATGATGTACCTTTGATTTGAAAACGTCACCAATATAGACGGAGAGCTAGCCACGTCAGATATAACCCAATAATTAGAGCAACGAAACCACTCTAGTCAGTTTGCTATATTATGCTTATTTCTATATCTGAACATACGGCAGCTGTAAAGTGGTGGAGGTCAAAGAATGCAAACCACTTCAAGAAAATAAACCCTGGAGTACTTACTGGGTTTGATGCAATATTATGAGAAATTATATGAATAATTAGATTATATCATTGCCAACAGTTTCTGTCGGGGGAAAGTAGTGACCAACGACATATAGCGTAATTCATAGTTTGTCGCCTACTGTTTTTGTGTCCGAAATGATACGCAATGGTTTTTATTCTAATGTTTAAATGTAGGCCCTGTCCTTTATAACCGAGATTACTTCGGCAGATTTTATCTATTTTGGTATTACTATTTTCAAATTCAAAAATGTTGCTGCTCTGTCACTTTGACCTACACCCATTAAAAGCTGCCAGATGCCCGAATCTAGCAATAAGGATAGTATAGCAATCTAACCAGACGAGTTTTGCTGCTCTCATTATTGTGTTATATCTGACGTGGATAGCTCTTAGTCCAATATATTTGCAAGAAGTTCTTATAATCAATTACGAACCAGTCGAAGACTTGATTTAAATTTTAATAACATTTTAATAAATTCATTTTAGTCACACAATAGTTCTTAAGTTAGGTAGGTCTTATAATTAAAAATTAACGTGCAACTTCTTTATCAACCGCGAAATTTAGACGGTAGACCTACGGGTAAGGCTAGGTTAGGTTCACAACTAAAAATAAAAGCTATAAATTTACATTCTCTGATTAAACCCTTATCTGCTTATAGGGTACAGTCAGCACCTAGTAGTAGCTAAGCAGAGGCGAGTTATCATCTAAATCATCTACATCTTTTAAACAACTTAATTGCCAAGGGAATAAAATCGTCTAAAAATTTAAAAAATGTCGACTTCATTAAGACTACTACCTTTCCAAGAACATATGCTCGAGCTACTGTAAAAATGCTCTAATCAATGCCTTCGCCTGTCCTCGATTTCTCCAGGATCATCAGATCCTGATCCTATAACAATGGGACCCACTGTAAAGGTAAAAAAGATTTTTCGAAATCTGTCTAGCCGTCTTAGAATAATCGAACATAAATTAAAAACGATTGCAAATTGCGAAATTGACAACCTCCTGCTTCGAAGTCTTGTAGCCAATTGATTTTTTTAACACAGTTGCTAAAAAATGTGCTTTTCTTGTAGTAGTTTATGGTGCGGGAAGTTCGATTTCTCGCACTAGCGCTTTTACTTTTCCAGCCAATCACAGCTCAGGATTCATGATCACCGCGCCGCGCCGCACCGCGCAAGAGCGTTCGGATATATATAGTCTAAGGTAACCTCAAAGTGACTAATTGTCCTTTTTGTAAATTTTTCGCAACTGTATTAAAAAACATCATTCAATACACGGACGGAAAGTCATTCTTCACTTCACTCGTCCCGAGTTTTGCCACTCGCCTACGGCTTGTGGCAATATGTCTCGGAACTCGTGGAATAATTTCCTTTCCGACCTAGTATCGAAATGTACTATTAATTGGTCACCCGCTTAACTTTTAACTCTTTACCACATCGATTTTAGCTGGTATACAGGGTGTAACCGTTAAGTGTGGCCAGGCCATAACTCCGTAAATATAACAGATATCAGAAAACTTCCAACTGATATCGAAAGTGCGTTACCCAATGAGTAAAATTACATTAATAACTTTTTTTTAATAAAAGTATTAATATTAAAAATATTAAGTTTAAACGCTCCCATACAGTTAGTACCTACGACGACTCACTCCCAAAGAAGAACGTCGGTGCCGTAAGAGATAAAACTGCTTGAGATTCATTATTTGCACGAATAAACTGTAATAACATGATAATTGATTGATATGGAATAAAATAAAACAATTCATGAATAATTTGATAACGGTGAAATGACTAGACCGTACAAACTAGTCTTTATCCGAACGTCGGTCCGGGTTTGAAGTTAATGTTTGGGATAGTTCTGATTTTATTTAAAAAAAGTTATTAATGTAATTTTACTCATTGGGTAACGCACTTTCGATATCAGTTGGAAGTTTTCTGGCCTGGCCACACTTAACGATTACACCCTGTATATTACTTCCCCACCCTTCATAGATATGGCTCGTTTAATATTATACGAATTATGACTGTCAGCACCCAACCAACACCTTTTCATGTATTATTCGTTTTTCCTCCCTGTCAATGCATCAGCGCGGCTATTATCAAGCCATGGCCATAATAAATCGATTCACCAACTTATGTATACCGTTCACGATACAACATTTAGGTCTGATTGCTTAGACACGGTCAGGTTTTGGACGGTAAATGTATGTTTGCAGGGAAAGGGATGGACACATGTGCGGGAAACGTTGTTTACGGTTAGATCCTGGTTTTTATGATTCTTTTTTAATAATATGTTTAATGTGATTTAGATGCGTTAGTACTCACGCTTTCGCTTATACATGATTTTTTATATACCAACTCCAGGGTTGTTAAATGCGCGTTGCCGTCGTCTAGGTCCTTATTTCCAACAGTTTTGTTGCGTCTAAATAATATAGTTAGTAGTTAAACTAAATAGCAGACCAGCGTCTATACACGGTGCCCGCGAGAAAACGGAAAGATTTTAACAGTATATTCTAGATCCTATTTAGAGACAAAAATGTCATATAAACTTTTTTGAAATTCGCCTAAGGTAGAATTTATAATTGTACGGAGTGACTTGACAAGTCAACAAACACAAATGTTGCCGCAATTCGGCCAGTGCTGTTCTTATCGATATTTTTATTTATTAAGAGTTCTACAAACGCCGCGACTTATTGGTTGCGATATTGTCGCTGCAACTTGATTAAGGCTTAAAGGCTGAAGAATAAAACTATGCGGTACGCGACAAATTGAAGTCAATTTATAACTTCTGTACATTATATTATTGGAGACAATAATATTTTCTAAAGGCGGCTACTCATACACCTGCCGTAGGGTTAATACCAGGCGCATGGCTTAGAGAATTCAACCAACCGGAGCGGCCATGTCTGTTATTTTCTATACAAAAAAAGTCTGCTTATTTTTGCGGGGGAGGCGAACGTCAAATGTATGGCTATTCGTACGTAACGTAAAAATAGCCACGTCAGATAGACGTCAGTCCGTACAATAAATATGACCACTGGTTATATTTATTGACCATTGTTTTCTGCAGAGGGGAAAGCCTGTCAATAGCCGCTCTGGTTAGTTAAATTCTCCAAGCGCACGGCGGTCGGGCCAATATTGGGATTTCTCTACACACATGCCTGCCGTTCAGTTTGTGAGTGAATATCTTGCTGAATGCACGTCTCTAAAATGGCGCCAGTGGTAGCTTAGAGTGAGGAATAGGACATAGGATACTTAACTACTTTTTATCCCGAAAAAAAAAACCTTTGTAGAGGGCCACACGATAACCGAATTCTATGCGGACGAATAATTATCCAAGTATCTTTTCTTCTATTTTAGAAGTAGTTAAGTAGGTATTTTTGAGAAATATCGTCTTCTGACTGTTCGTAAATATCGTTACGTTTTGTTGTTATTACGCGTAGAAGTGTTGAATTCAATTATTAAGTGATGTTGCCTCGGATTACGGATTCCTTTGGACGTGCAAGAATTAGAACCAGAACAATGTTCATCCAAAATGTTGCCTGCATAATAAAGAGCTCAAATTTACAGACACTATTTGTAGTCCGCCTCGAACTGAGAACTCGCGATTTCCTTGTAAATGCATTGACCAATATACCAAGACTCTTATGACGATTGTTTTGCGCCTTCTAGCTCCATAACCCATGGATCGATCCTGCTCATATACGAACTCTCAAATTATATTGATTTCTGCTATAACCCCAACAAATTTCATAAAGATTAGAAAAAACGTTACTACAGTTACCGCAGAACAACTATTCAAAAAGCCATCGAAATGCAGCGATGTCCAGGTAGCCAGCTGACAGTTCCGTTTCCGTTTCATCCGAAGCTGTTCACTTCACTTCGCTTAGGCTCCGCTCGTTCGACGAGATAGAAAAATATATGATATGTTGTATAACATAACTATACGATTTATTAGCGACAACGTATTTCAAAACTTTTGTCTGATTTGAATATTGTAGCATTTCAGGCTGTGACATGATAATTTAATTCCCTAACGTTTATGGATCCTTTAAATGAAATCGTATTGGTAGTGTTTAGTACAACATTACACTTTTCGATACTTCTTATCGACATATACCCATAACTATTTTATTTTTGCTATTCCAGGCAACATTTTAACTGTCAGTCATGTGTCAAGTCACTTTTTATAATTAGAAATTCAACCGTAGTTTCGGAGTTAATACCAATTTATAACAAATACACTTTTTATTATAACTCAGCACAAAACGCTTTTCTGATGGCGTTGTTGCCACTATTGGGCATAGTCTACATGTCTTTATTGGCAGATATCAAAGTGACAAGGAAAACTATGCAGGAACTAAATTTTTCCAAAAAAAATAATACCAATTTGTTTAAAATACCCACATTCAAAAAATTTAACAAAAAAAAATTTTTTTTTGGCGAAATTGACCTAAAGTTACATAATATTTTTTCCTTCTTTTGGTCTCAGGAATGCGTGGTTAATTTTTTTCCGTTTCCTCGCGGGCATCTTGTATACGACGCACTCCTGGACAGACCATCACAGTTAGCAGTAGATATGCGGGTGAGGTTGAACCAAATTAACGACAGTTTATAAAGTTAACCTGTAAGTATACACGTTGATATACACGCTATAAGACTTGTTAAAATTCAAGAGTTCCACAAGTGCACCAAACTGTTCGACGTACAGTCAGCGGCAAAAGTAGGTTAACGGGTGGGGTGTTCCAAGTAACCTTTACGCGCTCTTATTCTCTTAACAATGAAGTCGTGACAAGATTATTTTGAACACCTTGTCCGCTTAACAACTCGTACCAACCGTGAGAAGAGCTTATGTTTCCGCTGTTTACCACAACCATGCAATAAAAAAATACAAGCTACAAAAATACGTAAGTGTATACCTATTAATCCTATACATTTTATGTAAAAGGAAGTTCACATATATTTAAAAGTCTAAGAATGCAAAATTCAACATAATCTACTCGTGTGTCCCTCGAGCCACAACACATATATGTGAAAAAGGACCAATCCATTTACAAATTTGGTACCCGGTTTACAGATTGAATTAAATTTCGTGCAAAAAATAAATGAACAAGTCATGCTATCACACAACTTAACGCCACCGCATAAGGTAGCTTTTAGGTCGTCCGTAAACAAAAAAGGTGGGCACCACGATTTGCTTCCAACTATCAGGCAAAACATCTTCGAGTTCATGTGTATACCGCAATTCGAACTTTATTCATAAGAGTATAGGTTTACTTTTGCCATGATCAGATTAGAGAAGAGTTCAGGCTTAAAATCTGATAATAAAATGGAATTCGGCGTCCATTCTTACGTTTTATTGTACGTCAATTCTAAAACGGCATAAATTGTTCGTTCTTTGAACGACTTGCTTACCTTTTTATTTTGGAAGCGTGAACCTTTTAAGGCACGGGGACAAAACGTCAACTTACATTTGTAAGAGTTGGATTTCGCTTTCACCTAGCCATTTGGGATTGAATTAATGACAAATGCTGCCAATAAATACTACTGTATTGTTCAATCACAAAAAACGAAATATGATTATAATTATAGTTTTTCTATTCTACTCATCGACATTATAGCTCGAATTGATTTTCATACAATATTATAGTCTTCTTCTTTCTCCGTGCCTCTTCCCAGTTCACTTTGGGTCGGCCCTCTGATATATTTGCGCCATTTGGCTCAGTCAGTTTGGTTTTTCCACCAAGTAGCTTTTGGGCGTCCTCGCAGTCGTTTTCCTACGTCGATTTTAGGGCGATTTTAACAAGGTTGTCCTCCCGATGCATCACATGCCCGTACCACCGGAGTTGACTTTTCTGGAGTTTGTCTAGAATGGATCATGGATCTGACTTTAATGCTCCCTCTAACATGTTAATTTCTGATCCTGTCCAGTTTGGTCGCACCACCGGCCGGCCGGCCATGGAGTTTGGATTCATGCTCTCGATTGGATGTCCCGCACTCTGCACCATAGAGCATAACGGGTCTAACGCGTTTTATATACCTGCCCTTTGGTTTTAATAGGCATCCTATGATCACAGAGTACACTTGACAACGACCGCCACTTTATCCAGCCGGCATTTACTCTTTGTGTTATGTCGGCGTCACAAATGTCACAATTAACAGTTCCGTCCAAGAATGGTCCAAGATTGAGCCGAGGTATTTGAATCTGTTCACCAGGGATAAAGGGACATGGTATATATGTAGAGTCGAGGTCGAGGTGCAGGTCTGACCGAATATGAACTCAGATTTTGTTCTGCTGATCTTTAGGCCATTGCCTTTCAGTGCATGTTGCCACGTGTTGAGATTTTGTTGCAGTTCTTCTATTGACTCCGCGACCTTTTCAGTGTCGTCAGCGTACAGGAGACATCATGGTATCTCGACTTAAACGTCACGCGTGAGATAGCCCAGCACAGTGATAAATATGAGGGGACTGAGAGCCTTGCTGGACTCCTTACTTTTACAGGAAGGGGGTGGCTGGTCCCTGCCGGGCTGCGAACTGAGGTACTGACGTCAGTGTACATATCTTGAAGAAGCTCTATATAGGGTTCGGGCCCTTTCTGGCTTCTCAATGCTTGCCATAAAGTCGACGATATACTCTGTCAAAAGCCTTTTCTAGGTCCAGGAAAGCCATTAACATTTTTTTGTTCAGTGCTCTATTCTTTTCTGTCAGTATCCTTAGTGTCTGTATGACATCTGTAGTTCCTCTCCCTTTGGTGAAACCAAACTGGTTCGGTGTTATGTGCAAGTTATGACTCTTGTCTCTATCGTCGCTTGGGGGGTACGCCCTAACATGTTTCTTCTTTTTCTGAGTTTTGCATTATTTGTATTTATGAGTGGGACGTCGTTTCTTTATTTGATCGATTTCTGTTATATGTTTACTTTTCATATTCAGAAGTTTTTAGGTTTGGATTATTGTTTTACAGCCAGCTGCCGTCTGACACTAAAATAGTTGGCCCTCTGCCGGGTGAGACCGCCACCTTTACTAGTAGGTTCATCCGCTGCCATCTGCAACCGCTGCTGCAGCACCGGTCAGACCTATTCCTCGATTACCTCAAGGCAACTCCACACCGGGGGTTTTGAACGGAGTTTCCTTCTCCAGCCTTGTTGGTCCGCGGGGGTTTTTTTTTTTTTTTTTTTTTTTTTTATACCACGACGGTGGCAAACAAGCATACGGCCCGCCTGATGGTAAGCAGCTACCGTAACCTATGGACGCTTGCAACTCCAAAGGAGTCACATGCGCGTTGCCGACCCTTTACAAAAAGGAGGATTCACTGTGTTGACGACTAGAGGAACAAGAAGGTCCCTCATCGTCAACACACTGGGTCCTCTTTGAGCTCTTTGGCAACCTTACTCACCAGCAGGAACACAACACTATGAGTAGGGTCTAGTGCTATTTGGCTGTGGTTTTCTGTAAGGTGGAGGTACTTCCCCAGTCGGGCTCTGCTCCAGATTTGAGCGATGGCATTCGCTGAACGTGCCCTACCACACTTAGCGAGATGCCATACGCAGTGCCCATACCTCTCTTTTTGGCGTAGTTTAAGGACATACCCAGGTCCGGACGTAGTTTAAGGACATACCCCGGGTCCAAAAACCCCTTCATATATCTGTAAGGATACATGATGAGCCTCCCCGATCCGCCAACTGAGGAGGATAATTAGGCTACACTGTGCAAGTTTGGCCTCCAGATCTGTCGGGTAACCCTGTCAATATATGTATGGCGGAGACATCTGCTAAAATCTTCCAGCAGACAGGCTTATGGTAGACACAATATATATATTACGCTCACATATACCGACGGTCAATGTCTTGAATAACACCGCTGAATTTAATATGTGGGAACTTGGTAAAGATACAAGTAGTCTAAGATGACCTATTGCCGTAGAAAATTCGACTTAATGTCTAAGCGTGAAGGTCCAAATTTAAAAGTTTTCTAAACTTCAACTGAAACGGACACTTGATGACGACCCAATGAATTATGCAGAAGGGCAACAACGCGAAGCCGTAACTGATTACTTCGAACCAAGATGGAGTTTTCCATCTTTGTCACTTTTGCAGTATTCGAGAGAGACGGCGGTCAGACGTTCTGCGAATGTCGAAGTTTGTAATAGAAGCGTAAAAATACTCCGCATGTTGTCTTGACAGCAAAAATATGAAAATTCAAATTGTATATGTAAAGCGAAAGAAACAATACCCATGGCAATTAATTTTGTGAAGGCCGTCTCAAGAAATATGCCAAAGTTAGAAAATATCAGTGTACTGGAGTAAATCGCATCAAGTCCAAACTATAAATACTATAATATTACTTTGACTGAAATAAGAGGAACTAAAAAGTAAATTAATACAGAATAACATTATATATCGCCTTCATTGATTATTCCAAGGCATTCGACTCCATACACCACAAGCCCTTTATGGGAGGCGTTAGAAGAGCAAGAAGTACAAACTGCATACGTAAACATACTCACGGAGATTTACAGAAATTGACAGCAAGGCCGCTGTCAAACTGGAGAAAAAAGGAGAACTTTTTTATATCCATAGAGGAGTAAACCAGGGAGACCCTATATCACCTAACCTATTCACAGCCCTTCTGAAAACAGTATTTAGAAAGTTAGACTGAGAAGCAAAAAACCAACGTTGAATACCTCAGCTATCTCAGATTTGCTGACGACATAGTACTGATGGCAAGTACCCATGAGGATCTGGTCTACATGATTGAAACCTTTGATAAAGAAAGTAAAAAGTATGGTTTGCAAATGAACAAACAAAAAACCTTTGCCATGACAAACAGTGTTAAGAATAATAACAGAATCAACATAAATAGACTATGTGGACCAATATATATCTACTCAGGAAAAATTATATCATTTACCCAGTTAACATAAACTGAAGTTGAACGAAGGATAAAAATAGCATGGGGAAAATACTGGTCTTTAAATCCATATTTAAATCTGAGTTGAAAAGAAAAGCCATGAACTCAATGGTCCTTCCAACTCTATTATATGGATTTGGCATCCACTTGGACTCTTACAAACGACACCATATAGAAGATAAATGTATTCCAGAGAGAAACAGAGAGAAGCATGCTTAACATTGAAAGGAGTGACAGAGAAATAAATTCTGACTTAAGGAAAATCACAAAAGTCATACATGCCGCTAAACTTGCATGCAGAATGAAATGGAGATGGGCTAGCCATATAGTTCGAACCACCGACACCAGATGGAGTGAAAAAATACTACATTGGTGCCCACGCGAAAATATGCGAGCGGCACACCACCCGAAGCAACGGTGGGCAATCGATATTGTCTAAGTGGCAGGACATACATGGACTCGCAAAGCCAAAGACAGAATACTATGGAAGGAGCTGAAGAAGGCCTTTGCCCAAAACTGGGTACCTCGATAAAAACAAAAATTAAAAATAAAACAACTAATTGTACTAAACCGGATAAAACAATGAGGAATAAAGGCTTATGTACTGTAATGTAATGTGAGTGAAACATGAGTGGAACCAAAATACTTATGTAACACAAGGCAAGACGGTTACTTGTATGCTTTTATATATTTTAAAAGATCATTGTTTGATTATTATTGCACATAATTGATTGGCTTAACTTTTGTGTGTAATACTTACTTTTTCACATGTATCCAGTTTTTGTTTACAATTTTCTGTTTACACGTTTTGATGTTTGATAAGTGTCGTAGGGTACGTAGAATTTATGTTTTAGGAATGTTTACTAAACATTTACAAGGAGGTTTTACAATGAGTAAGGTCAAACAAAGGTCATTCATATTTTTGCGAAAATATCCGAATCCACTCAATAATTTGGCGAAATATTAGTATAAAATTGATCAATAAACCTAGACCTCGAAATGGTTTTGGAAATATACCTTTTCAAAATAAATGAACAATCTTAATTCTAGAGTTTATTCCGTAAGAAAGTGAAATGAGGGATCAAAATGTGGCAATACGAAGCGAGATGGCGGAATAACTAAAGTAGAGTCGGGCTATTTGGCCCTGGAGGGTAATTTTGCCCATTAGGTTTTAATGCTGGGTCCACGTTTTACAAATCCATTGAGACTATGGCCATTTGTCATTTGCATTTGCACATGCGGTTGATTTTGACACCTTTTTTTTATTACACCTTTCTATATGTAATTTGAAGATAGCCCAAAGTTACCCTCCATTTGGTCAAAGTGACCCAAATTTGCGGGATTTGGCAATTTCCCGACTTCTATGCGGACGAAGCCACGGGCGGAAGCTAGTAAATGTTCCGTTATATAGAAAATTATATAAATATACAACTATTTTATTTAGATTTTTTTAGGGTTCCGTAGCCATAATGGCAAAGATGGGAACCCTTATAGTTTCGTCATGTCATTTAGAATCGCAATTTATTTCTATCCGGATAGAGAAAAAAAAAGAAGAATAAACAATTCCAGGAGGACTATATTTCTACACAAATGTAACTTGAAATAAAATGGCCCAAATAATAAATTAATAATAGTTTTCCACATAAATCTCACAGATAAAATATCATCAAAGACCCGCGGTTGTTCACGTATGAAATTCATCAAAAGCGTATTCCGATTCACGTTCGATAAATATTATTTATTTGGGCAAATTGTTTCAGCACCTTCTCGTTCAGGTATTTTATGGCGTTTCCTTCTCGTATAGTATCTTTTTAGCGAGGGACGGAATACTCATAATCAATGCATACCTTTTGGTTCATACCAAATAGTTATGTTCGTCAACTGGCCATGGTACCCAGTCGCCTACCGACTACCCTCCTCCGCTTCATATTTAGTGTGCTGGAGCTGTAGTGTGAAGGTGATGTGTTATTGAGCTGTGATTGACTCTTTAATAGACAGATGACTTCAATTTTCCCAGATCACTTAAACTTATTTGTAATCTAATTTAAAAAACAAAATTTATTGATTTATTGGTTGTTGGTTTTCAATTGAATATGAGGTGCCACGAGTACAAAACTATTTCGGTGATCGAACCATAAATAAAAGATTACCGTACTATCTGAATAACCTACCGTATACGATGAAACACCTACTGGATACGCTTAGGTGACACCTGTATGTCAATAAATAACACAAGTGTGCCAATAAATAACATTTAGCATAACAGTAGAATAACTAGTTATCAACTATCTCACCTGCAGACAAACTGTGGATATAGTTTTGCAGGGCACTGTATAAATTATTTAATGTATACTTTTCGAATAATAAAGCAATCTTTCGAATAATAATCCAATCATAATTAAAAAAAAACTAATTAAATATTTTCTTGTGATAAAATGAAACAGCTATCAAAATAGCACTATACTAGATTTTTTACTGCCTGGTTCTTAGTGTAAAGACTCTACTTATTCAAAAAGATTAATCAAAAATAATGATTAAATTTAAATGTATTAAAGCTTGTCCCAGAAAAAAATGTCGTTTATTAGCTAGTTTATGGAATAACATAAACAATAAAAAGTTACCAAATTTTTGACAATATTTTATTAGAAATGTAGTAAACAAAATATATTTTTGGTATGTTTTTGTTCTATTGTTTACTCATCCAGAAACTTCGTAATTTTCTTTTGATATCTGCCTTCAGGTTTTGTGTTTTGAAGCTGTATTCCATTTTCGCTTGAAGTTTTCAACTGATGTGGCGTTAGTTTTATGTTTTAAGAGTTTCTGCTTCATACGAGCCCAATAATTTTCTATAGGTCGTAATTCAGGGCAGTTAGGAGGATTTAGGTATTTTTCAACAAATTCAACATTATTGGCTTTGTACCATTTTATCACATTTTTAGAATAGTGGCACGTGGCCAGATCAGGCCAAAACAGAACTGGCTTCTTGTGTCGCTTAATAAATGACAATAATCGCTTTTCCATGCACTCTTTAAGATATATATCGCCTTTCATAGTTCCTTTAGCAAAGTATGGGGTGCTGCGTTTGCCGCAAGAACAGATCGCTTGCCATACAAGAACCTTCTTCGCAAATTTATCCGTTTTTAATACCTTGTACTCATCATTGACAGTTTTTCTATCGGTCCCCGAATAAAAATGATGTCTCGGCAGTGATTTAAAATCAACCTTGCAATATGTTTCGTCGTCCATCACAGCACAGTACTTTTTTGTCGTTAATTTTGAATATAGTTTTCTTGATCTTGTTTTAGCGTCAGTTTCTTGTTTCAAATTTCTATTAGGCACTTTAGTTTGTTTGAACGTCTTTATAGAATTATTTTTCTTTACTCGTTGCACAGTTGATTTAGACGTTTATCCTTTTTAGCTAAATATGTTACAGACAAAGTAGGTTTTTTAAGCAAAGCAGCTATGATACTCTTCTCAATATTTTTCTTAACAAACCCGGTCTTCCGACCACTTCCAGGACGCCGTCGAATACCGCCAGTCTCTCTGAATTGTTTTAGGACCCTTTGGACAGTTCTAACAGACGTGTTTAGCTCCATTGCCACTATTTTCGTGGAAATGCCTTGATATTGGACATATTTGTACAATATTTCCTCATGAAGTTTTTCTTGTGGAGACGACATCTTTGAAAATGTGACTGTGACAGATTTTTTTCTAATATTAAATAAAGAACCGAGATGCATTTAACATATAACCAGCCACTTACAACCATTTTGATTGAAACCTGATATACCAACGCTGCGTAAACTAACAACATTTTTTACTGGGACAAGCTTTATATGCATCGTTTTAAGTATCAGTTGTATCACACATGGTGGACCACAAGTCCTCCGAATCTACAAAGGGAAAACAGATTCGGAATTAGAATTTCCTTTCATTGTTTTGTTTGTAAATAAAACGGCGATCACTCGATATACAGGCAGATTCTGTTGTTGCCAAAAACTGGGTTCTGACAGCTGGCCACTGCTTAGTCAAACCTAACGACTTGATGATAAGGTATGGAGACTTCACTGCACGACCGAATGAGACCTTATTAAATGCAAAGATTCTTAAAACATGTATGCCTTCAACTGACAATGTTTTCTTTAAGAACCAAGCGGGACCAAGGAATGACGTAGCACTAGTTTTGTCGGAAAAAATACCCAAGCAGTATGCAAAGCTATCAGCGCTAGATTATAAGACGTTGTTTGGTCTGCCTGTTAAACATGCCGGGTTGGGATTGGTTGCTTTGTCTGAACCAAAGTCATTGGAGGATTTTGGGAAATGGACTGCCACACTGTTACAGGTTGGTGAAGGGATTTTAACACCTTGCGATAAGTTGAAGTTACTTAAATCTCGGTTATATTATATGATATGTGTTGCGGCCAAGTGCTCGAATAAGAATCAATTGACAAAGCTGGGATATTCCGGGGGGCCACTTGTGTACGATAGCCATATAATTGGTGTGTACAAGGGAGGTGGAGTCTCAAGGTTTACAATGAGTGGAGCCTTTACTCCAGTCAGTATCAGTTTGCAATGAATAAGGCAAACGATGTGTTCCAATGGATATCGTTGCTATAATATAGGAAGAAGATATAATTACAATGGTTAATTTTATGCTGATGGGGGTTCTTCTTTGTACATAGATGGTGGAAAAATATTTGAAGGCATGTGTAAATAAAAATTGCTTCATACAAATAGTATTAGTGACGATTGTAATCTATATACATAACCTAAAATCTTCCGGAATCAGACAAACATTTGAACTTGAAATAATTTCTGAACACACCCATTGCCTGGTCTAATTCCATTCGTCATATCATTCCATTTGCCTCTTCCTAGATTACAGGACCTATACGTTCTCAAAACATACGTGCCCACCTGTTGCCGATGCCCTCGGTCACTCTGTTTACCGATATCACCCACATCAATTTGCATTGGATTTGCCTCGATTCGTCCGTGGCGGTAAACGACAAAAGTGTGGAGGTAGTAGTAGTATAAGATCTTCAAAATGATCCCACATTTATGCTGGTGTGCCATATAACATCGGAGATGACTATGACCGCAAACCGTTTATTTTTGTTTAATCGCTCATGATGTTTTACGTATAAAATATTATGTATAAAAAAACCGGCCAAGAGCGTGTCGGGCCACGCTCACTGTAGGGTTCCGTAGTTTTCCGTCCGTCACAGTAAGTCCCCACTTAAGAGTTAATAACACCGCCATGTAGGATATGATATGAGAGTTCCACGTACAGCGACATCTATCGGCAAATTAAGTAAACTATTACGCGCGAGCATAAAGTATGGAAGATGATTTTTATGGGATAATTCTTTATTGCGTGAACCGATTTTTACCGTTTTTACTTTATTTGAAAGCACGTCATTTCATTGTAATGTTGTAGAAATTACAGGTACAATAAACACCTGCTTATACGGTTAAATTACAAACTTAGTTCAGAAATTATTTTGTATTATTTTTTCAAAAACTATTCATCCTATCAAGTTCAAAATAATTTTCCTAGAAAGTTTTTATAAAGTTCTACTTTTGAGATTTTTGTCATATTTTTAAAACTTATGGTTCAAAAGTTAGAGGGGGGGGGGACGCATATTTTTTTACTTCTGGAGGGATTATTTCCGAAAATATTTACATTATCGAAAAATGATTTTGGGAAACCCCTATTTATTTTTAAATACCTATCCAATAATATATCACACGTTAGGGTTGAAATGAAAAAAAAAAATCACTCCCCACTTTACGTATAGGGGAGGTACCCTAATAATAAAAAAAAATCCACTTTTTATTTTACCACTTTGTCGGCGTGATTGATATACATATTAGTACCAAATTTCAGCTTTCTAGTGCTAACGGTCACTGAGATTATCCGCGGACGGACGGACGGACGGACGGGCAGACATGGCGAAACTATAAGGGTTCCTAGTTGACTACGGAACCCTAAAAACATACAGTACGGGCCAATTAAATATCACCTTTGTGTTTTTTTGTATGATCATATGTAGAGTAAACAATATAGGCTAGTTTGTATCTAGATTGCATATTTAACTAGTCATTTTATAAAAATATGATGAATACTGCAATGAAATACTGTGAATTACAATAGGAGACTCAGCATATTACCAACATAGCTGTTATAAAAAAAATAGTTGGCTATATATTAAAAAAAATGTCTAAATAACATAGACCAAAGAGCATTTAGCTTATCTCTGGCCCCTTATATACTGGAAATAAACTTTATTTTAGTTTATATGAAAACCAGCCGTATCAGTATATTTGACAAATAATTGTCGTAGCTGTCAGGTATCTGTGTTAATAGAGGTGGAACTCGATACTTTTGTAGATATTTTGATGAGAGAATCTGAATTATCATTATAGCAGAGCTTGAAATTGAAAAAATTGTGCGCATCGAGAAAAAGTTGTGAATTTTTGACCATGGATAGAGTGCCCCACGATGAATATTTATTAGTATTGGAGGTCTGTAATATTTATGGACATTCACGTCAAAATCAAATGGTCCCGTGCAATATGTTATTACTCTCTGGTTAAGGCTGCTAGGGGTTGTGTGGTATCATTTCCGTATAAAACAAACATGCAGAATTCATTTTTGATAATAAAAACGTAAAAATCGATACTAAAAAAAAGCTCTGCGGAGAGGAAAAACACTCAAAAAAATATTATTTTTTAGAACGTTACATAACTAATAAATATCATTTATTTTAAAATACAAAAATATCATAAAGAAGCATATTTAATGCAGTTTTTAAATATATTTTAAAGCTTTTACTTTACCAAAACTACGTGAAAAAAAATCATTTGCGTCGTGGTGTATATGTTTTCTCCATTATAAGTATGGAAAATCAATAAGAAAAGTGAACGTCCGTAGCGAATCGACCTTAAATTGTATGTATTTATTATTAGTCAATTTTGTTCAGAATACCTTCTACAAAATGAAAATAAAGAATTAAAAAACACATTTCCTTATACTAACTTAAGTATTAATCGTTATAATTGGAACAAATGTGTTTTTTTTTCATTTCTGCATTTTGTAAAAGGTATTCTGAGCAAAAGTGACTAATAATAAACAATACATACATTTTAAGCTCAATACGCTACGGATGTTCACGTTTCACATTGATTTTCGATACTTACTATGGAGAAAACATAAACACCACGACGCGAATGGTTTTTTTTGCATAGTTTTTGTATTATAAAGGCCTTACAATTGTATATGTTTAAAAAACGCATTAAATATAAATTATAAATATTTATATTACCTTATATTACCTTATAAAAATTTTTTTATTAAAAAAATTGTGATATTCATTACTTATACAACGCTCTAAAAAATAGTATTTTTTTTTTGTTTTTCCTCTTCGTAGAACTTTATTATTAATATGGATTTTTACTTTTTTAATATTACAAATGAATTTTGCATATCTGTTGTATACGGAAATGATACCACACAACCCCTAGCAGCCTTAACCAGAGAGTAATAACATATTGCACGGGACCCCTGATTTTGACGTTAAGGTGCAAAAATGTTACAGACCTCCAATACTAAAAAATATTCATCGTGGGGCACTCTATCCATGCTCAAAAACCCACAATTTTTTATCGATGCGCACAATTTTTTTCACTTTTGTACTGAGTGAGTGTGAATCAGTAGTAATATTACGCAGAAACTAACTGTAACAAAGGTTTGTATAATAATGAGTATTTTTGGATTTTTTGTCATGATATACCACCTACTTCATCCACGTATCACACACATTATCCTGTTACTTAAAAACTGATAGATCACTAATAGACAACCCTCAGCTCAAACCGAAAATAGGATCTATAAAAACATGACATGAGTTTCATAGCCGCCAATCAAAGGGGGCAATAGTGACATATCACTATTGCCCCCTTTGTACTGCATTTTTTGGTAAAATACGCTCGTATATATTCCGTATTTTCTCAAATTTATGACACAAAATGGTGTTTCGAACCCATTTTATGATATTGTTAACTCCGCAAATCTCAAATTGACACTGGCGCTAACAGAAAGAGTGAGACAAGTTTCTTAGGTCAAACATCATGTCTAGTTCTACCGCTCACACATGTGCATTGCTGGTCTGTGGAAAAAACCATTACATGACGTCAATTTTTCTCATCTTTCTCACGAAAGACTACTACTAGACGACCTAAAGTAGTGAGGTGGAATTCACTTACAAATGTAAAAACAAAGTTCTACCGTAAGAACATGGAGGTGATATATTATTGGTCGGTACTGTAATGTAATGAGCTTCCATTTTTTTGTAACCTATAAATGTAACTAACAATATATGGAATCACGAGTTTGAAATAAAATATTTGAATTTGAATTAGTGACCATCTTTGGTTCTCAATTCTAAAGAAAATAAGAAGGACTTCTTGCGAATTACTGTTATTTATAAATATTTAGTTCTTATATACTTAATAATAAATAAATATTATCTCATTGTGCAAAATGAGAAAAACTGCATTTTATTTATTTTTCGATATAAAAGTTACTAATAAATTGTTCCAATTGTTTCCATTAACCTTTTGAGACTTGTAGCTTTACTCTTGTAATTTACACGTATAATAATTAAGGCGCTCTTTTGCGAATAAAAACTGAATTGAATTGTGTAAAACTAAGCTAAAATTGATTAGTTGCTGGGACGTATTTTATGGGACTAACTCCATTAAACAAAATAGTAGTTTATGTAACTGTTACGTAATAAGGCCTAATTACGTACAGTTGCATACACTGCTTTATCTACACTCATATTATTTATCCTAAATGCATTATTCGGAAACCATAGAATGGCCGCCATTGCACCGCCATGGCCAACTCGATTGTGCCGGCAGTCGCGCGGGCGCGTGTCGGCGGCCGCGCGGGAGCGTGCAGGTGTACATTATGTTATCAAAACTCATAACACATCAATATTTGAGCATGTAAAGTTAAAATTACGTTACTGCCACAGATAAAAAGCTTATCATAGTAAAATCGGTTGTGGTAATGCTAGCCATTGCCTACCGTTTTCGAACACGTTTTAGAGAACTTACAATGTGAGTATAGATAAAAGAATTTTCACACCACCTGCTCGACAATGCCAAATTATATATCATGCAAACCTCACCGAAAGCAAATCATTATAGCCCTTGGCTTTAGCCGGGTTATAATGTTGTACTAAATCTCATTATAACCCGCTGGTTAATAATGTGATTTCACTTCCCATAGTTCTTATTGTTATGTGCTTAAAGTCTAATTTGGTAAAGTCCGCACGGTGCACAGCCCCGCGACGCCAGCCGGGGCCCGCGCCGCCGCGTCGAACTGATTTGAAAATCGAATTTATTCGGAAAATCGTGCTGGCCACCTTTTTTAAATACCTAAAACAAATGCCGCGAGTGTCATAAGACGCTGCAGTATACGGAGTAAAACTGCAGGTTCTATAAAAATTGAAGATAAAATTTGAATAAAATGGACTAATGTATTGATACATTAGTCCATTTTATTCAAAATAAATTTTTAGGGTTCCGTAGCCAAATGGCAAAAAACGGAACCCTTATGGATTCGTCATGTCTGTCTGTATGTCTGTCCATCCGTATGTCACAGCCATTTTACTCGGAAACTATACGACGTATCTGAATAAAATTTACACATAAGGTGTATTTTGTATGCCGCTACTTAGTTATGTAGATTTGAAAAAAAAAAATTAGGGGGGGGGGGCGCTCCATACATGTAACTATTTTTTTTGACTAAATATCAACATGTGACACATCAAACTTCTTCTTCTTCAATCTTGGTCTTTAAAAATAACATTGAGGTTTCTTTGACCATTTTGTGATTAAGTGAATATTTTCTGAAATAATCGCTTCGAAAGTCAGAAAAATTGTGCCCCCCCCCCCTGTAACTTTTGAACCGTAACTCCAAAAATATGAAAAAAATTGAGGAGATGCGTCTTATCATATACTTTCTACGCAAATTGTTTTGAACATTATCGGTTTAGCTATTTTTGAGTTATCTCCAAAAAACCATAGGCACCAGATACGACCTTTTGGTATTAGTTTGGTTCCATTGAAGGTACGGAACCCTCCTATGTGTGGTCCGACACGCACTTGGCCGGTTTTTACTTTTGATTTACTTTAATAAAAATCCGTTTCTAGTAGCCTTAGCTATTTTATTGTCTCGCAAGAGGTGAGAAAAGTAGAGTATACTCCTCGGGGATAAAGCTGTTGGGAGCGCGCTTGAACCCCTCACTGCACTCAGGACTCAGTTTTAATTCCCTCGCTTCGCTCGGGAATTAACTCATAAACCCCTCGCTACGCTCGGGATTAAAATCTGGAGTCCTTCGTTACGTTCAGGATTCAATATTGCGCCCGTGACATAAAACAGTGCTTTATCCCCTTGGTGTACAATCTACTATTTCCAAATCGGCCCAGCAGTCTTCCAATAATCTAAACAAAGATCCCGACGAATTGAGAACCTCGTCCTTTGAAATCTTGAAGTCGGTTGAAAAAAGTCATAAGCGTCATAATCAAAACCTTTAGCTTATGCTACTTAGCAATTGGGTAAAAATCACTCACGATAATTTTTTCCTAAACATTATTTCCCCAAAAAAAGAAAATTAATTCAATAAGCAGAACAAAGTCAAATAACAAAGGGGCTTTGTTATCTCAGATGAAGGGTAAAAACGGGCCCAGAATAGGTAAGTAGGGGTAAATTTGAATTTATGTTACCCATATATTGATAGGCGCGCGGAGATAGGTATTGATGGCAGTGTGGTGCTGACCTTATTTGAATACAGAGGCGGGAGAGGGTGAAGATTACAGCAGATGGGAAAAATCGTTCAAGATGATAATACACTAGTTGCTTTGTGACTGTGAGCTGTAGATCTCGAGAACATAGATAAAATATAAGAATAAGAATAGATTGTACAGTGAACGCCAATAATAATTAAGTATGTTAACATTTTTGCCCCTTACTCCTTCGTAATGAGACTAATCAGGTACAATAATGTATACTCGTACATATTTTGGCGTTGACTGTACCTCGTCGTGAGCACATTGTATTAGAGTCTGCCCGGAAAAGAGGTCGCGTAGAATGTATGAGTTCCCATATAAATTACGACACTCCGGACAAACTTTAACATAGGGTGGAGACGTCATATTTACTAGAAAACTCGTTTGAGCGCCTGTGTGTACGTGCTTCTGTACTCGTACACATTTCAATATGTGCGTAAGTTCTTAAGGCTCTGTTATTTAATTATTTTCAGGTTCTCGCTCTCATAAATGATGTTTCACAATCACATTATAGTGACATTTTGCATTTTTTATCGACGCGTTGGCAACCTGACTGATAACCTTCTAGTCTCCTACCAATCGGCCGCCACGGAGTTATGTAGGCCTAGCACATGAGTGTAGCGACAGTATCTCGCGGTCGAGATAGACATCTGTCACTTTCTGATGAATACAGTTAGACAGTGACAGATGTCTATCTCAACCGCGAGATACTGTCGATACACTCATGTGCTAGGCCTAATGGACTAAGAGCTGGCCACGTCAGATATGACACAATAATGAGAGCAACAAAACCCGTCTGTTTCGATTGCTATACTATCCTTATTGCTAGATCCGGGCATCTGGCAGTGTTTAATGGGTGGAGGTCAGAGTAACAGACTAGCAATTTTTTTGAATTGGAAAATAGTAATACCTGCAGCATTACGCTGCAGAAGAAACCTTTTCGGTTATATTTTATTTCGGCTTTTTGGTTTGATAACTGTCGGAAAATAAAAAAGACGGAGGTTTTCAAAAAAGTGAAGAGGTAAATGAAAGATGGTGTCAACAGAGAGATTAAGACTTCGAGTTTTTCACAAATAATATTGCTCATCTTATTACTATATAAAATCTCAAACATATCCAATTGGTGGAAAAACTAAGGTTTTTTTTGGCTTTGGGGCAGTTGGAATAACCGCTTTTTGTCGCGGTTTTTCCTTTCGGGAAAGTCATTTATAATCGCGTATGTGGACGCTGAGTGAAACGCATACCAAGCTAAATACTTAACCTGGCTTAATTTGACAACTGCGGCTTTGGTATTTTCTACACGAGTCGCCCGATTCAAGGGAAGTGATCAACTTTTTATTTATCTACTTCGTCTAACGGAACTATCCGACAACAAAATTCTAGAACTAACCGAAAACAAGATTCTAAGAAGAATCTAGATATAATTATTTATACATGTATTAGTAACATTGTCATTAGTCGTAAGCCGCTACTTACTGGTACCAGTACGGAACAATTGCCTAAGATTATTACAGATTACCTTTGTTAAAATTGATTTCGGTGGCATGTACACTTCTAAATTCTCAGGGTTGTCTTTTTGCTGATTTCGGTGGCACGTAGTTTTTTTAGTTATTTTGATTTATTGTATTTGACTCCCGTGGCATGTGTAAATAATGTTCTTTTGTGTTATAATGTTTAAAAAATAACCCAATTTTAAATAAACGTTTAATATTTCTTGTGGTGACCTAAATATTTTTTTATTACGACTTGTTGCTACATACCATAATAGGTAAAAACTGTAGAAGTTGTCTCAGATATAAAGGATAGGGCCTATATTTTAATATTAGACCAAAAAACATTTCGTATTATTTCGGGAACAGAAACAGTAGGCGATAAACTATGAATTACATCATACGTCGTTTTGAACTACTTTCCCCCATCAGAAAGTTTAGGCAATGATATTATCTAATTACTTACATAATTTCTCATAATACTGCATTAAAACGAGAACTCTAGGATTTGTTTTCTTTAAGTTATTTGCATTCTTTGACCTCTACCACTTTACAGCTGCCAGATGTCCGAATCTATAAATAAGCATAGTTAAGCAAACTAACGAGAGGGGTTTCGTCGCTCTCATTATTGTGTCATATCTGACGTGGCTAGCTCTCCGTCGATTAGGTAATTCCAATCGAGGCGGGGCGTACCGTGGCCGTTCTGTATGAAATACTATGTATTAGTGATTCTGTGGTACGAGTTAGTAGATTACATGTTTCAAATCAAGATTGTATTCATTCAATGCAAGTTTAATCAACTTACTTTTGGCAATTAATTAAGAAGCAGTCGGTATAGCAGCCGGCGTTTAGGTGTCCTTTGTCCATCTGTCGTACCCTTTGCGATTTAGAGAGGTCAGACTTGTACGTAATACCGAGGTTTGAAGAGAATAGGCGATTTTTAATGGAACCAGTATAAATGGGACCGTAACGACAACGTATAAAAGGGCACGATAGAGCTATACTCTAACATTATGAGCACACATAAGTTATTGTCACAAATGTAATACAAGCTCTGAACGCCGACTGTGCAATTCTTGCAAATGTCATCTACTACTCAATGATATCATTCTATCAAACCCAAGCACAATAGAGAACATGCATGAAAAATATTTATTTGAATTTGTTCCATAAACACGTTCAACAACCCCAAATTAATATAAATAAGTAGAAATCCGTAATAATTTTTAACAGTTTTGTAAAGATATTGCGGTTTAAAAACTTAAAATTTTAGGCATTTTTTTTTATACCTCAAATGTATTTTCGAAACTTCAGTTCGATTATTTATGTTCTAACAAGAAAAAACATGTACGACCACTATATAGCTAAACGCATTTTTTCGTGCCTAAAATTACAAAAATCTTCCAAAAACTTGTTCCCTCTAAACAGTTTTCTGCAACTTTGTGGTCGGTGACGTCACAATCCTCACACTTTTTGTATGGGCGTTTTGACGCGCGGCGCAGACGCCTAACGTATTTTCACATTTTTGACGTTTCAGGGCTATGATAGATAGTAGGTTTATTTGAGACATTTGAATCTACAGGGAAGTTGAATCGAATGACGTCTTCCAAAAAAATCATGCATGTTCCTAATTGGCTTCCATTGTTTTATCTCGGAGTTCTTATGAGTCTTATGACCACCTCCAGTCTCCATCATCAGAACAGCTTGATGGTACTATAATATCTTATTGTCATTGTCAAGTTACGCGAGTATGCTTGGGCTCAATCGGACATTAAAAATCATCGGAATTTCGTATTTCCCCATTAAAGACGTGAATAATATATATATATATATGTATCTCATGTAGGAGACTTATCGAACTAGGTTCAGTGTCGTGAGCTCTTATACTAAAAGCTCACACGAAAAGCTTGAGCATTCACTTGTACTATTACATTACAGCTTTACATGAGCGTTCTAGCGAGAATTCAAGACAATCGTCGGTAATATTGCTTGGAGCTTTTTAACGAGTATGATCGTGACGAACTAATGATCGTGAATATATTCGTAACGATGGTTGGCTTTGTGCTTGGTCCTTTTCGTTCTTCAATTCGACTTTAAAATCGGCGAATGCTCGATGCTCTGTTACCAATGAATGATCAAATATCAGCACCTTTAATAGGGATGATGACACATGTTGAATTTTGTAATTAAATTTAGTTAAACGGATGCAAATTGAGTAATATATCATAATAAAATGAAAGTAACAATATGTATAGAAAAGGTCTAAATATTACCATTTTTTTAAAGTGCGAAATTTAAAACAAAACAATGTTACCATAATATTTCCCACATTTTACTTACAAAATATTTGTATAGAAATAATAAAAAACATAAACGTAATATTTGACTGTCAAAATAGCAAGTTCAAAATTTTTGCCATAACGGTTGTAAATCTGGGTTGATAATTTTTATAATCTCTCTATTTTATTTGATTTCTATTATTAAGTAATTTGCCATTGTGTCATGCTCCGTGACATCACTCACGTATGGCCGCGGCGGAAGAGCAAAGCTAGCCTCCCAGGCTAGCACCATGCTGAGTCGGGACCATTTAACTAACCTTACGCCTTGATAATAATTAGTTATTATCCTTAGATTAAGTATGTTTATTTGCATGTTGTTGGTGTCACGAATAAATGTATTCTATTTCTATATCATTTTGTTAGGAGAGTTTTGAGAAACAAGATCGAATGTCAGACTTTGACTGTTATTTCTGTCTTTCATGTTGATTTAATGCATATGGCCCCATATAGATATTTGATCCCCACAACAAAGCGAATCGATCGATACCAAAATAAAATAAAAATCGTCATGCCTATTAAAAATTATCATGGTTGTTGATTCTAATCTGGTTTAATAGAGCACACGGCTCGTTAGTGTTCGGTTAGAACGAATCGGACGCAATTTGTTACGGATTCACTTGTCTGTGCCCTCTAAGGATAGTGGGCCGATATTTTACCGATACCTATTGTCTTGGGATGAAAGATTAAACCTACGGGCTGAAGTCGATTCGTGAGTTGAACCTATTCAAATTTCGTATCAATCAGCCTTTCGTGAGACTTAAATGACTATAAAGGACCAAATATCGAAAAATTGGGACATACGCGCAACGGAACGCGCTAAGCGCGCTTGAATCGTTTGAAAAAAAAAGTATAATTAAGTAACTGTCGTCAAAACAGACTAGTATGGGCATAACTATTACCAAATACACGAAGGTAAATGGGATTTAATACGGATATCAGAGTTATATCTACTAGTGATTACTGATAAGCTAACACTAAATAATTACAAAAGTTTTGTGATTTGTAATTTACCTTATTTTCGGTAAATTTAGTTTGAGTTTGTACATTTTTATTATATGAGTATACTAATTTTTGCCAGCGACTTCGTCTGTGTTGAGTGAACATTCGTCATAATCATAAGACATAAATAAAACTCCTTAGTAAAACATTAATTTACTAATTTAGTGCATATTATGCTATTTTAAGTCCATAGTGTTAGTTGGGGTGTAGTGGGCTTTCAGTGTCGGTTTCTCCTAGTCGGCCTTTGGTGGAGGATCATATAGTTAAAATCACTGATGCCCATAAACTCTCGCCAGTGGCTCCTCGTAGCTGTTTGCACGCAGCTGCCACACCCCGGGCAACCACGTCGACTCGTGGGCTAAACCTGGTAGAGGGGGGTCTAGGTGCTCGCGCCTAGGCTTTGCGGTCGCTCCCCGCATAGTGCACAGGGTCTGCCTCGGCTAAAAAGCAGTCCACTGGCCCCAGTGGCGAGGTAGCCAGGCAACTGTGGATGGCCTAAAGGGTAGCAATAGGGGACAAGTTATCGCTACCCAGATACTGCATCTTTACTCCTCTCTGATCGTAGCGGCTATCCGTTCCATTGGAATAAGAGGGGACAGGTAAGGACGAGTGGGTGCGTTTGTGCCTGCGCGAGCACTTACGCACCATAATATATCCTGCGCATCGGACTGTTTCTGGATATTGGCTAACGAGTTACATAAGTCCTGTGGCGATGGGTCGAGGTAGAGAGGTCTGGCTTTGCAAGTTGGGCTTTGTCTAAGATCTGTACACAGGCGGCACGGGGAGAGTGGTCGTTTTTTCACTGCACAGGAACAACAGTGTTAACTGGGCAGCACTCCGTGTGACAAAGCAGCCCTATTTAGGGAGGCACTGCTTTCCTCGCTCAGCCGAGGAGGGATCTAGAAAAGGTGCTCCAAAAATTGCTTGTTCCATTTTAAGCCAGGGGGGTAGTAACCACGGCTGCCTTTGCAGCCCATATGGCGTGGTCGAAATACAAAGAATTATATATCACCGCAAGGTAAACCTAAAACAACCAATTTCGTTTTTGGTGCATGGAACGTACTTCTAGACCGTGATGGTAATTCCTGTCCGGAGCGGAAAACAGCTGTAGTGGAACGAGAGCTAGGCCGCTACAACGTTGATATAGCTGCGATCAGTGAAACACATCTCGCTGACGAAGGAGAATTGGTGGAGCATGGCGGCGGTTAAACGTTCTTCTGGAAGGGCACTGCTGCACATGAAACTAGGCGCTCGGGAGTTGGATTTGCCATTAAAAACGAAATAGCTAGGCGTTTGGAAGAATGTCCCGTTTACACCTCGGACCGTGTAATTTCACTAAGATTACACCTGCAGCACAAGAATTTTCTAAACGTCATTAGAATATACGCGCCAACTCTGGACAAATCTGATGATATCAAAGATTAGTTTTACGAAGAACTTGCTCTAACACTGTCTAAGTTCAAATCTCGCGAACAGGTATTGCTACTAGGCGACTTTAATGCTAGAGTTGGTCGTGACTACGAAGCTTGGCCGGGCGTTCTTGGTAAACATGGAGTCGGAAATATGAATAGTAACGGGCAGCTATTACTAAGTATTTGTGCCCAATTCGACCTATCCATAACTAACACTTTTTTCCGGCTTCCTATGAAACACAAGGCTACTTGGATGCATCCGCGCTCAAAACATTGGCATCTTATTGACTATGCTATTGTGCGACGTCGAGATATAGGCCAAGTCAAAATTACACGCGTCATGAGAGGAGCCAATTGCTGGACTGACCACCGACTTGTGCTGACCAAACTTGGCATACGCCTTCATCGCCCTTGTAGGCGGAATGCTGCGAAAACTATTCGCACTAATGTAGAAAGCCTTCAAAACCTTCCAACAAGAGAGGCATATGTTCAAGCCATAAATAATGCTCTGTCTTCGCTTGATGTTGAAAGTGAAGCTCTTGAAACGTCCTGGCGGACACTATCAACGAAGCTCATAGAAATAAGTTCTCAGGCCTCAAAACCCATAAACGAGAAGACTGGTTCGATGAGTATGATCCGAAGTTCGTTGAGGCCTTAAGCAAACATAGAGAGCTGCTGAGCTGGCGAGTCTTAACGATGCATGTACTACATTTGGCCTTAAAATAAATGTTAAAAAGACCGAATTCATGGCTAACGTGGATGTCTCCGACGGCGCGCTAAATGTTGGTGTAAGCATCTGCGGCGAAACGTTAAAGCAAGTGCAGAGGTTTAGGTACCTTGATAGCACAATTACATCAAAGTGTGACCTAGAAGCAGAAGTTAATACCAGAATAGGAGCGGCAGCTGCGGCTTACGGTAAGCTGCGGCCCAAGGTTTTTCGCTCACATGAAATAAAGCTCTCCACTAAAATAAACGTCTACATGGCAGGCGTGCTGCCAAATCTTCTCTATTCTTCTGAGACATGGGTCCTGTACCGCAAGCATATCCGTACACTGGACAGATTTCACCTCAAGTGTCTCCGAGACATCATAAACATTAAATGGTCGGACCGTGTCAGGAACACAAACGTTCTTAGGCGCGCTGATGTCGGAGGCATTGAGGTGTATCTGATGAGGCGGCAGCTGCGGTGGAGCGGACACGTATCTCGCATGTCAGAAGATAGAGTGGCGAAGCGCATCTTCTTTTCGGAACTCCAGAATGGTAAGCGCAAATGTGTTGGCCAGTACTTGCGATACAAGGATGTTCTGAAAAGGCATATGAAAAGATGCAAAATAGAGCCCTCTGATTGGGAAGATAGGGCAGCGCGGAGGTCCGAATGGCGTCGCCTCATTCATGATCAAGTTAACTCCTTCGAGACTGAACGTCGCTATGAACTCGACAAGAAGCGTAAACCTAACCTAAAGGCTCGACCACCAGTAGCAACCCTGTACTATTACATCGATGGTGTGCTGACATGTCCAAAGTGTGCTCGTATCTTTAGTAAAAAGATTGGGTACGCAAGCCACCTAAGGGCGCACCAGAGAGCAGAGCAACAACCCTCAAATGCCTGAATTCCATTAAAAGTCGCTGTGGCCGAAGTCGGTCAGGAGGAGCATCATCATCATCATCATTTTAAGTCCATAGTGAGCAACAATTCTAAACAATCTTTCACGGGCCGCGATTCGATAAATAAACACACACACTGGACAGACACAGCTCCAACCCAATAGCAAATGTCAATGTCGTTATAGCGTTGAGTTGAGTTGGGTTGGAGCTGTGTCTGTCCAGTGTGTGTGTTTATTTTTTGAATCGCGGCCACGCCCCTTTTCACCCTTAAAGAAGAGATAATTTTAGGGGTAAAAAATATCCTATGTCCTTCCCCGAGATTAAAAATATCTTCGTACCAAATTTCATCGGAATCGGTTCAGCGGTTTAAGGGTGAAGAGGTAACAGACAGACATATAGATAGATAGACAGACAGATTCGCGTTTACAATATTAGTATGGATCATAAATGGTGACAAATACCTAAAAGGTGCAAGTATTCACAGTCATTTTTTTTTGCAGTTTCTATATGTATTTTAAATGCGGTGGTTATAACATGTCTATAGGTTTTATCCTCACTTTCTAAAACTTGTTTTGATTTTTGCAACTTACCAATAGTCTATAAAACAATCGTCAACGGCATTTAGGGTTGCCACCTTCTATAAAGAGAAATATATAAGTAGTATTTACATAAAAAAATATTGTTTACCTTGTTACATCATGGGACGTTAAAAAATACACTATTATCCACTCTACATTACACTACATTCTACTATATATTATAGCACGGGTGGTAACCCTAATGGCGTTCGGAAATATTCGAGAGCTCCGAGTTTTCACGATCGGACAGGATTATTCTCTACATCTGTACCTACTAAAACTTACCTGAGCTCCAACCATACCCTCGCGCAGTCTGGGTAAGTCGGTGTGGGAATACTTGGACTTGGACCAGGGTTCCACTCTGGTCAGGTCCGTGTCCAGCTCAAACTCATTGATCTGGTTCCGTAGGAATTTCCGGATGTTCCAGGGGAGGTCGTTATGCCTGGAAAATAATGTTTTTTTAGGGTTTCGTAGATCAACATGGAAAAAGGACTATTAATAAATGACTTAAATTTTCAGCCTATTTTGCCTGTCTTGTATTGTGCTCTTCATTATTTATCTGTTAAGCCTATCAAGTTTTTTTTATTAAGAACGCGCAGAAATATCATATCATTAGTATAGTGATATTTTTTTAACATGTCGTAATTTTACTAAAGCGTTCTACATACAATTACAACATCTTAAAAAACCATACTATACTGAGGCAATCAATATATATATATTATATTAATTTATTATGTGCCGTATTGTTTGTCTCTTTTAAATAAATTAGCAAAGACCTAAAGCAAAGCTCAAAGAGGATCCAGTGTGTTGATGATGCCCCTCTTATTCCTTTAGCCGTCAATACAGTGAATCATCCTTTTTGTAAAGGGTTGGCAACGCGCATGTGACACCTCTGGAGTCGCAGGCGTCCATAGGCTACGGTAGATGCTTACCATCGGGCGGGCCGTATGCTTGTTTGCCACCGTCGTAATAAATAAAAAAAAGCATAGAACTTCGGCAAGAGCATTGTCTACTCGCAAAATCAGTAACTTGGGTACCCGTCAGTGAGCGGCACCTCCTCTAGTATCTGCTTGAGAATATCTAGCCTCTCGCGGTCGTAGCTCACTACAGCGACGGCCATGATGGCAAGCTACTCGCAAGGCCATTAACTTACCCGTCAGTGAGCGGCACCTCCTCCAGTATCTGCCTGTCAATCTCTAGCCGCTCACAGTCATAACTACCCACAACAACCATCAACAAAGTGAGCTACTAGAAAAGCGACTTGCTCGTCAGTGAGCGGTACCTCCTCCAGTATCTGCTTGGTGATCTCTAACCGCTCACAGTCATAACTACCCACAATAACCACCAACGTGGTGAGCTACTAGGAAAGCGACTCACTCGTCAGTGAGCGGCACCTCCTCCAGTATCTGCTTGGTGATCTCTAGCCGCTCACAGTCATAACTACCCACAACAACCACCAACATAGTGAGCTACTAGAAAAGTGACTTACCCGTCAGTGAGCTGCACCTCCTCCAGTATCTGCTTGGCAATCTCTAGCCGCTCGCGGTCGTAGCTCACCACTGCGACCGCCATGATGGCAAGCATACTCCCAAGGCCAGAAACTTACCCGTCAGTGAGCGGCACCTCCTCCAGTATCTGCTTGGCAATCTCTAGCCGCTCGCGGTCGTAGCTCGCCGCTGCGACCACCGCCGTTATGGCGAGGAGTATGCACGCGATTGAGCGACGCTCGCACGGGTTCACCATCCTCACTGGAACAAGAAGTGAATAAATATTACAGGATTGTCTCACACAAATGAACCTCGTCCTGCAGTTCAATAAGGCTTGTATTGTGGGTACTAACTAGGTGACGATATGTATACCAACTCTTTGAGAAACTACTGGCGTTTAATTATATGTTCCGTTTGTTTTTGGAGTTATTGGTCAAATTTACTAAAATATGCTATACCTGGGTTAGTTAGGTTACCTAAATATAATTATGTTTCTTATTAGAATCAAAGTATTAAAAAAATGATGTTTCTAGATCTTAAATAAATAATACATACATTCTTGTACATTTCTTAACTAAAAAGTGGGTTACGACTGAGTGCTAAAAATGATTACGTATTGCTAATATAATGAAAATATAAAAATAAGATATATCACACCAGTGAGATATAACCTCATCCTATTTTGATTTACAAATTGGTCTCTTTTTGATATGGCCGCCAGTACATTTCGCTCATACTTACCTCCTGATTAATTAAATTTAAACACAATTTATTTAATTTGTATTTCACCTATGTTGTCTAGTTTTAGTAATCTAAGTGGCAATGTAACAAGTAATGGGTAAATAAGATGTAATCGTAACGTAATGATTTAATATAATACTCTATTCAACAAGATTTTGAAAGAATTATATTTGTCATAACACTTTTGATCGCTACTGTAGGTACAGTCCGCAGCGGAAGAAGTGATTAAAAAGATTTTGACAACATTTTTTTATTACCAAGATGGTGGCAAACGAGCATGCGGCCCTTGCGTAAGTTACCGTAGCCTACGAACGCCTGCAAGTCCACAGGCATTGCCGACCCTTTAGTACCTATATGAAGGAGAATTCACTGCGTTGACGACTAAAGGGATGAAGGTCCCTCGTCGTCGACACACTGTATCCTCTTTGACTGTAGCAACCTTACTCATCGGTAGGAACAGAACACTATGAGTTACTACCTACTAAGCTATTTATAATTTTGTAGTTCTGTTTGGTTGGTTCGATTACACCCGTTGTGGTACTTTTTCTTAAGATAATAATGTGAAAGTAATAATTTTTTCGCCTCACCCTTAAGTTACTACAGACGTACAATATTGGCACAATAAATTTAAACAAAACTTAGACTCCACCTTTCCAAAAATAAATGCCCGAGCTACTGTAAAAAATATTGAAATTACTATAGGTGTGCCTATAATATTCGAAAAGTTCCCTCGATCTCTCCAAGATCCATCATCAGGGGGCCGATTTTTGACAATCGAGCGCTCGAATTATAAGAATTTACCTCCAATATAATTGCACACAAAAGTGTGTGGCCATTATTTACGCATGAAATTAATAGTAAAAATAATCGTGATTTTAAATTACTATCGCTGTTATTTTTAAAACATAATTTCTTCGTTTTATTCAGAGTTTTAAATGTCATATTCGAGCGCTCGAATCTCAAAAATCACCCCCAGATCTTAACTTGGTTACAATGGAACCAACTGTCAAATTTACTCTTTCAAACAAAAATATATTTTCCAAATCGGTCCAACCGTCTCGAATAATCGGTGAACATACATTAGATAACCTTCTCCTTCGAAATCTTGAAGTCAGTTGAAAAAAGATCCCGACGTATTGAGAACCTCTTCCTTCGAAATCATGAAGTCGTTGAAAATGGCTCATGCCAGCGCACTGGCCTGGCCTTAGGTCATAATTTAAAAAAAATGCATGTCATTTTTAACCTTTAGGCGGGCCAGGGCAGATTCGTATTGAGACAGTTTCGTTTTTAGGCCCGAATCTGAGTAAGCCCGACTCTGTAGAGGCCAGATTCGCCATAGGTATCTTTCTGAACAAAACAATATCGACATACGACTTATGATATAGAAGTCACTTTCTTTTTAAAACAATTTCTGAGTAGGTCAGATTCGTATATGGTCCCGTGACATGACAGTAATATGTCTGATTGGTAATAAGTTGGGATCGGATTTATGCAGTTTCTTATCTCATCCGATTAGCAACGATTCGATTAAAATATTAAGCAGATTCTTTTAATGATGAATTCTGGAAATAACGCTTTCTTATTAGGACAGATTTTATGTATATTTAATTTCGAAAAGGCCAGGTACAACCAGCAGATATCTGAGATACTGGCCACTTTAAGATTAAATATGATAAAGTAATTAATAGATAGTTCTTAATGACAATGTCACATTAATGTCTGTATTGTATTGTAAGTCGTATAAAATTGTGCTCTGTAAGTTTTAGAGAAGTTCTTATAATGGAACATAAAGACATTAAAATTGTTAAAACTGCTAAAGATCGGCCCTGTTTGACAGAGTATGCTGTTGAACGGATTTAAATATTGTTTCAATGTCAAAAACATAAAATCAGAGACATTAAATTTTAGATGCAATAACAGAGATTCGTGTAGTGCTTCTTTGACGATGAATGCATCAATGAGTGCTGTTATTCGCGTAAGTGAACATACCTGCCTCCCGGACTTTGAAAGAAATTCCATTGAATGGGCGATGTTTGGTTGTAAAGAAAAGGTAGCACAAAATTTTGAGCCTATACAGCCTATTTTCGAGGAGTCCTTAGAAGATCTTAAAGATTTGCACCATTCGATCTTACTGCCTACCTTTTCCTCCAAAAAAGACTCCTTATATGCCTGGAAAAAGCGGGCTTTGGGTACCGAGGCGTTAAAATTTGATAATCCCAAAGACGTGCAAATACCAAAAATAATAAGCGAAAAATTTTTGGTTTTCGAAGAAGGCGACGATAATGACAAAATGTTTATTTTCTGCACTCCTTTGGCAAGAAAAACTATAAGGAAGACTACTCGATTCCTCGGGGATGGCACTTTTAAAGTTGTTCCGAAACCATTCTGTCAACTGTATACGATACACGCCATGTTGAACTATGATTCCGATAGTAGCCGCACCATTGTGCCAATCATATACGCCCTTCTACCTGACAAAAAGGAGGAAACGTACGTCAGACTGTTTCAAGCACTGCAAACCATTCTGAATGCAAACATCCAACATTATAAGGCTGGCTGACTTCGAGTTAGCTCCTTTGAATGCTGTATCTCAGGTCTTTCCGTCGGTCAAGAAATCGGGATGCTTCCTGCATTTTATAAAAGCTATTTGGAGAAAAGGGAAAGAAATGAATCTCTGCAGTGATGATGGGAAATCATCATTTCTCAGGTTACTGACGTATCTGCCCTTGCTACCGAATGAACATATTCCTGAAACATGGCGTGCTCTTGTTTCAAAATTTCCTGGTGTGAATAATATCGACCAATTTATCAAATATTTTAATGATTTTTAGCTGTCAATAATAACACCGGAAATATTTGGTTGCTCGCAGGAAAAATATCGCACAACCAATCATTTAGAAGGTTGGCATAATAGGTTCAACAAAAAGCTGTGTAAACAGTCAAATATATTTAAATTTTTGTTTGTGCTAAAGAAGGAGGGTAAACATTTTGATATAAGTATCAGACAAGCCTCTGCCCACCGAGAAACTAAAATAAATATCCAATGATCGTTTATTATTCACCTATAAATGTACTCCAATCGGGTATAAATAGATCTTGGATTATTAACTATTTTCATTCTCTTACGAATCTCGAAAGTGACCATATCACCCGTTTCTGCGCGCTCCCTTATCAGCGACTCATTAGTAGTGAATTCCTGTGAAAGTTGGAATTTCAGTGATTATTAGTATTATGGATCTTCAAGAATCAGGTACGTTATTTTGTTTTACATATAGATTTTGTTCTGTACATGTAATATATAGTAATAATAACGGATCTACGTCATGACTAACTTACATGCGAAACATTATAAGAATATTTTTTTTAATGAAAGTTTTAGTTATCTTATTAAACTCGCTGAAGGATAAAATTACCTTCATTTGAAAGCTTGATCTTTGTAGATTAATAGACATACAACTTTGTTTGCCTCATTATGCCACTTTAGTATTTAGTATCCTGCTACGCCTAAGTGGGCCTACGCGTAGCGGTACTACGAAAATATTACGTTACAATATTAACCATTTATTTTTATTTTTTTCAGATGATATGTACGTCGGATCATTTACAAGGGGACTTGTATTTGAACTGTGGCTGTCTAAGAGTGGTTCAGATGTAGAAAGGCGTCGCCAAGTGATACAACATTTGATTGAAATGGTCCCATATGCAGATAACGTGAATACTAGCAACTTAGAAAAAGTCATAAAGTACATTTGCGAACGAATTGTGTTTTTTCGAAATCGTGTTCGTTAACCAAATCTAAAGTTCTAATGAAACATTCCGAATGGTTCAACGAGTTGCAAAGTGTTAATCTCCTTAAAACATGTACAGTCAAGTGTAAAAATATGGGTGTACTCATCTTACTCAAAAATATGTCCCATAGTATCTTATTCCGCTGTAATAAGTGCGTAGTACCATATTTATGAGACGATTTTTTCGATACGTATTTTTGCACTTGACTGTACGTTAACCAAAAATACCTTGAACGTGGAATCCGATCAACAATCCGCTATCCGCTGAAATCACCGGTATACAACAGAACCTAATAGAAAGGTGTGAAACTATTTTGGAGTGCATATGATCTGGATATAAAATAAATGTAAATAAATAAATTTGACGAGTATGCTACAGAAACGGCGAAAGAACTGATGAAGGTATACGATTGGTATCCTTTACCATCTTCTGTACATAAAGTGCTCGTACATGGTGCTATATTTAGTTATAGAAAACGCTTTAGTTCCTACAGGTAAATTGTCCGAAGAGGCTGCAGAGTCAACGAACAAAAATATAAAGATCTTTCGACGCAACCACACACGGAAAATGTCTCGGGATCTTACTAACAAAGATCTTATTCACAGGCTTCTGCTGAATTCAGATCCATTTGTCACCTCCAGTAGAAAGCTGCCCCGAAAAAAAAATCTACTCTCTCTATTGACGTTTTAAGTTTATTAGATGTTACTGAATAACGTAGAATTTAATGTTTGAATTTATGTATTATTTAATTTTTATATGCACATATTGTTTTTATTGATATTTGTTTTACATGAATTATTTTAAAATGTTTATTTATTATTTATATTATAAGGCCTGTTATGTTTAAGAAATAGTAAATGTCTAGTTTAAGGAATAGTAATAATCATATACTTTTAAGGTATTTTTAAGTTTTTTCATGTACCTATTTTGTTTCATAGTTTTTATTAAAGTTAGCATGCAATATACCTAAATACGTGTTTCATTGAACTTTACTAGTGGTAAATAGTATTTTAAAAGTAATTGTTACCAGAAAACAAGATAAGTAAGAATCAAATTAATTATGGCCGCCTTACTTAGGCGCGCCGGCCACTGTGCAGCGGCTCCACGTAGTTGTTGATTCAGCCGAAAGCTAGGTTAAATTAAATTGATTTCATAATTACAACCAATATGCTAAGTAACATTGTTTTCAATGTGGATATCTATTAAATAAACTCTAAAATGAAGTGTTACAAGCATAGATATAAAAAGGAAGATGAGTGACGTTCATAGTAAATAAAACTAAAATGTGGTCCTGCACCTACACACTTGTAAAATGCTACACACCGCTATAATGTATGTGCATCATGGGCAAAAGAGATAAACCTATATATTTAACACGGGTATGCAAGGGAGACCTCCATATTTTGCGCATTGCACAGTGTGACTGAGAGACTCTGCCACACGACTAATTCAATATAGGTGCCGGAACCTATATTTGATGGCACAGAATCGAGCGCCTGGTACCATATCTCCCTTTTTGTATAAATCAATGGTTACAAGGGCGTATTTACATTTATCTACGTATTTCTAGAGCCCGCTAAATACCTATAGTACAGAAGCCGATTAGGAAAAGTTTTCCAATAGACTGACTGAGCAGTATTATACTGCAGTATTATACTGCTCAGTCAAACCAACTTCGTACCTATAATAGGTACAGTCACCGGCAATAGTATCTTCCTACACGAAGGCCGCAGAAATATGTGACACGCTCTTATGTCCCTACAAATAAGAGCGTGTCACATATTTTTGCGGCCTTCATGTAGGAAGATACTATTGCCGGTGACTGTACTACAAGGGTATACTTCACTGATTACAAAATAGAGTCGGAAGATTGCGGGTCACTCCTGGATTTAAATTGGCACAAGACCGTGACAAGTGGCGTACACGAAGAGAGGCCTATGCTCAGCAGTGGGCGATAAAGGGCTGATGATGATGATGATGAAAAAAGAGTCTGTTCGCTTTCTAAAAGTGTGTAAGGGATAACTATGACTTTTTAAAGATGGCGGCCCCGGGGCTCAATGACTAACTTGTTCGGTTTTAGCATATGTGGTTTCGAATGAAAGCCTGCTATAGAACGTATTAAATTTTTATTTCATTGTTATAGATGTGGACTAAGAGCTGGCCATGTCAGATATGACACAATAATGAGAGCAACAAAACCCGTCTGGTTCGATTGCTATACTATCCTTATTACTAGATCCAGGCATCTGGCAGCTTTTAATGGGTGGATGTCAGAGTAACAGACTAGCAAAATTTTTGAATTGGAAAATAATAATACCAAAATAGGTAAAACCTGCCGAAGATGTCTCAGATATAAAGAACAGGGCCTATATTTTAAAATAAGAACAAAAAACGTTGCGTATTATTTCGGAAACAGAAACAGTAGGCGATAAACTACGAATTACATTAAACGTCGTTTTGGACTACTTTCCCCTATCAGAAAGTTTTGGCAATGATATTATCTAATTATTTAATTTCTCATAATACTGCATCAAAACCAGAACTCTAGGATTTGTTTTCTTCAAGTTATTTGCATTCTTTGACCTCCACCACTTTACACCTGCCAGATGTCCGGATCTAGAAATAAGCATAATATAGCAAACTAACGGGAGGCGTTTCGTCGCTCTCATTATTGTGTCATATCTGACGTGGCTAGCTCTCCGTCTAAAGTCACTTGTCAAATAATTTCTATCAATGATCATATAATAGACTTTTAAAAATGGTAAGAGTCTTAGCACATCGTACATGTACTGGCAAAGCATTCCACAATCGAACGGCCCGCAAGGTGATTCTGTAAAATTTTGTGGACGAGCAAGAATGTGTTTTTACGACGCTCTGATAGAAGAGAGGCGATAGCTTTATTGATAGTTTATTATGCAGTGATCTAATGAACAAGTGTCCAGTCAATAAAGAACTAATCTCAAAACGCGTCTAACCACGTGCTATTTGTAAAATACAGCTAGAGTCTGTCCGGAAAAAAGCTGTCGTGGGATTTGAAGGCGCCTTATTAATTAAGGATTTTGTTATGCCGACAACACTGATAGTTTGACACAAAAATCATGATACTTTAATTAGAAAAAAACATGTATCAACTCGAAATCTCTTCTTAAAATAATATTCTTATATACCTGTATTTTAGTTTACCTTATTTGTATTATACGGCATCGTGTGTTATGTCAAATAAAATGGCTTTTGTTTGATTTGACACACAAAAGAGTTAGCGTATCTATTTTCACAGCAAATTGTTCTAGCTAGACAGACACGAGTGATCCTATTAAGTTCAATTATTTTCTATTGCTACGGATGCCTAAAATAAAATAAAAGTCGTTTGACAAACATTTATTTACCGATTATTTTTTATCGCATGGCATGGCAAGTCAAGATTGAATTCAAAATAGGAACATAGTTTAAACTAGAGATTGAGGTTAGCTTATTTAAACATTCGATGGATTTTTCAAATTGAAATTCTGGAAAAGGCACTAGCACAGTTCGGCGAATTTACTCTGTTAAAATAACTCAACTTTCGTTTGCAAGATGGCGCTGCGCTGTGGTACTTGAACCCATAAACACAACCTTTATTCAAATAGTATTAGAACGGTCAGGGACAGGCTGTAGATATTGCAGTCCAGGTATTATATGGCCTTGCTTCTATTAACAACAACGTGTCAGCATCCCTATTATGCCTTCGGAATAACACTGTGAATAATATTAATTGAATATCCCATATTCAATTAATATCCAAATTTAGATTAACCAATACCCAATCAATTAATCGAAATCGGATAGCAGTTAATTAGATTATCACTAAGATAACACACTGGCCCTTACAATCACCCACTAATTAATAATTGGAGAATGCTGCCGGAGATCAAATTGGATACCGTTTTTAAAAAGATACCTATACACCGTGTTTTTTTTGTTTTCCGTTAAATTAGACAGGTTACTAGGGACGTTAATAGAAGTTGCCTGGTATATAGCTTTTTGTTAAATTCGAAAAAAAATTTTTTTTTAGTTTTCATACATAATTAATATATTTCACAATGTAAAAGGTCCTTTAGAGTTAACCAAGAGTTAGTGTCAAGTATGTCAAAGCTTGAATTTCATCCATGACAGCACATGCCAAAAAACAGCTTAGTGGTAGTTTGATTGCTTATGAAGTGAGAGGTCGTGGGTTCAAATCCCAATAACGGACCATTTATTTTGTTTTTTTTTTTTGTCATGAAGAGTAATTAATTTATTTTGGTTACACTTTATTCACCTTGTTTCTTAGGTTAGGGCTTCTACAACATTTTTATGAATGTAAAATACAAAAGTACATCTAAAATATGCACACACACAAAAACAACTTGAATTGTCTTTCGGCTGACATGATGATGATGATGACAACTTTCTGTTCCTGGACGCACTATTGTATACAATACTTTTTATACGAGTGCTCAATATAGGCAAGCCGGTAAGAATAGAGTTCGACGAAAGACCTGCTGCCTCTATACAATTGAGTAAGTTCTATCTCCCGTTGGATTGTGCCGGCGGTCGGGAAGGAGGATAACGGTGTTACAATATTGTATGAAAATCCTTTGTACCATCGTTGGCGATGCTACAAAATGCGACCATAAAAGCTCTATCGAAAATTATGCGCTAGTAGTTCGGTATACAAAATCTCAATTCAAGCATTACAGTCAACGAGTAGAAAAAGAGTATTTGTATTTGTTGTACTTATTATTCTTTCCTGACCACAGAACAATGGTGTTCTGGACATTTAGGATGCGTATCTGCCGCGCTAACGATAACAGCAGTAAGTCTTTTTTTGGCAAAATCGAGTTTAGCGTATATTTGAAATCAGCGCTTTGAGCTCTATAAGATGATTTGATCATTAATTTAATATCTAAGCGGGAAACGTTATTTTCACTAAGCATAATGGCAGAACGTTTGTATTATTACCATTATTCCTTACTATATCAGAAGTAAGTATACCTACGGCGGGTTCACAAGTGAGGCTTTCCCAATTAGGTTTAGTTGTTACTAACGATATCGGCCGTAAGTACACATATTGTGGTTATATTAAGTAATTTTTGTTCACTACACGTTCTACATTACTTACAATATCAGCAGTAACTATTCATATCGCCGTTGTAATAAGCGAAGTCTCAAACTTTTACGGACGTATTATTTAGTATGTCAGCAGTAACTCTTCATACTTCCATTATAATATGCGAAGTCAGTTTACTGTTTATTATTTATTGCTCGTTATATCGGCAGTAACTCCACATACTGCTGTTATGAGAAGGAAAGTCGGTTCGCTGGTTCATAATTAATACAGGCGATTCGGCAGTAACTTCACGTTTTGACATAAACGAAGGCGTCCCAAGGGAGAGGCAAGAGGTGGAAGAGGCGAATCGCTTGCGCAGGCAAGTGCATACGACGCGGGGGTTAGTGTGGGTGGGCCACGGTACTGCCGCGCTAACGATAACAGCAGTAAGTACGTTTCACATAGTTTTGAGAAATTGTCCCCCAAAGTTATCGATATAATTTTCGTTCTCACGGCCGAGTTCTTAAGGTTCTCATACATTTGATTTATTATATATTGCACTTATTGGGTACTTTATATTATGGAGTTGCTTTGAAGCTGATATTTATATTAGATTATTTTAAAATCGCCAAATACCTTATATACATAGTATGAGTTAATACTCATCAGTTCAAGATTGCTAAGAATAACCGGAGTAAGTCGTGACTTACTGCTTTTGTCATACATAAGCAACCCATTGTAAATTAGAATTCAGCAAGTAAATAATATAAAACGAATATTTATTAAAATAATGATTTTATTTTTGTGTTCTTTTGCTTTAAGCTATAAAACCACTTACGTATCTAAAATATTTGATATACCACATGAGGTTTTCATTGACAGAAATCAATAAACTATGTTAAAATAAAACGTTACAAAATAAAGTTAGGAAACTGCCTACGCATTAATTAAATAGATTACAAATAAAAAAACTTAAACTTCTCTTAAGTTATTTATGTACACAATGTCTTTAAACTTATAAAAACATAATTAGGCAATACTAATCCGTTTAACTAATTATTAAAATAAAAAAACACGGCTGTGCAGTGCTATATGGATAAAAATGAACTTTAAAGTTACCAAGGACTGTAAATAAAGTAATAAGCACATTTAGAGATCAGTTATTCCCGAGTAAGTTGGTAACTTGGTTACCTTTTATAATTAAATGACTTATTAATTTATGCTAAAGTATTACAAATATTGCACAAAATAAAAGATTAGTTATTCAATGGCAGGTATATTATCTGAAACCGGCAAAATTAACAAAAAACTTTTCTATTACCCGGCATCAACTCCAACAATTTCTTTATTATCTCATTTTTTCTGGATGCTGATATACCTCTAGGCGATATTTTTGGTTGAATTTAGTGAATGTTTTGGTTTTACAATACTTGATCTGAAGAAAATCTAAATTTTGTGTCTCGATTTCCTTGTGATGTAATTTATAATTGACCATGAACTTGCCTCTATTTGCTGTTAAAACCATTATATCTTTGAGATATACTATACTGTAATACTTTAGGATAAGATTAATAAGTCATTTGATTATAAAAGTTAACCAAGTTACCAACTTACTGGAGAGTAACTGATCTCTAAATGTGATGATTACGTTATTTACAGTTCTTGGTAACTTTAAAGTTCATTTTTATCCGTATAGCACTGCGCAGTCGTGTTTTTTATTTTTAATAATTAGTAAAACGGGTTAGTATTGCCCGATTATGTTTTTATAAGTTTAAAGACATTGTGTACCTAAATAACTTAAGAGAAGTTTAAGTTTTTTTATTTGTAATCTATTTAATTAATACGTAGGCAGTTTAGTAACTTTATTTTGTAACGTTTTATTTTGACAAAGTTTATTGATTTCTGTCTATGAAAACCTCATGTGGTATATCATATATTTTAGATACGTAAGTGGTTTTATAGCTTAAAGCAAAGGAACAAATAAATAGTCATTATTTTAATAAATATTCGTTTTCATTTATTTACTTGCTGAATTCTAATTTACTATGGGTTGCTTATAACAAAAGCAGTAAGTCACGACTTACTTCGGTTATTCTAAGCAATCTTGAACTGATGAGTATTAACTCATACTAAGTATATAAGGTATTTGGCGATTTTAAAATAATCTAATATAAATATCAGCTTCAAAGCAACTCCATAATATAAAGTACCCAATAAGTGCAATATATAATAAATAAAATGTTTGAGAACGAAAATTATATCGATAACTTTGAGCGCCAATTTTGTCAAAACTATGTGAAACGTACTTACTGCTGTTATCGTTAGCGCGGCAGGTATGCGGAGCCGAAGCCAACGCGCAGAGGTCATTACGTCAATTTAATTTAATGTAAGATAGTGATGCTGCCCTTGCCCGTGTAGACATCTTACCGCCAGGTAATATCAAATCAATATCCGCAACAGACATAGTTGTTGATGTAAGATTAATCCAACAACAATATCAAGATGGCGCCGTTTTAGTGTCGGCGATAAAATAGATTTACGGTGACTGCCATGCGAGTGACAGACGACTAGCCTCCTGTAGACTCCGCATTCAGAACGGAGAGCGTGGTTGCCATTTTATCACCTATCACGTCATACGTCATGAGCTCATGAGTCACTTTCGCACTTACATACTTTTATATAACGTGACCGCTATAGTGACAGAACAACAAATACGTACAGGCAACCAATTAAAACGAATTATTTATTATGTACACCGTGTCCAAAAAGTTCGAATACACTTTGGAGGTCTTATAACTTTTTTGTACGAATAGCTATTGTAGTGAAATCTGTATTTTATAAAAGCTATACTAATATACAAAATATGCTGCAAATATTTTGGACTAACTCCACCTCTTACCTATTTTACTAGCTGACTACATTTTTCAACTCAATCTCACGCGGCACGCACCGCTTTCAAGGTTATTTCGTCCCAAATATGCTCGATATCTTTTTTTTTCACTGTCCATATTTGCTATTTTATAATAATGTGACCTACAAGTGCCTACAAGGCATGTAAAAACATACCAAATCAATGTAATAAACGCAAATCTGGAGAATGGAGTGGCCGTTTACTTTCGGCAATATAATCATCGAAATTAGCTTTTCTCAAAGCTTGAACAACGTTTGCACTGTTTTGAGCACAATTTTGTGAGAAAATAATTTAATTTTTATTCCTAAACACAGTTTTCAAATTTTCAGGAGCGTTTTTCGACGAAAACCTCTGATTTATAATTTTCATTGTTAATGTGCGACTTTATCGGTACATATAACGAAATTTGGCCCCACATATTTAACTGAACCCCACACTACCACCAATAAATAGTTCCCTCTGGAGTCTGGGAACATTAACCTCATGGTTTAGGCTGTTTTTTATACTTGCTGCTCACAAAAGACCGTTTTGAGCATTGTAAGGCTATTTTAATTCAATGAGTTTCTCGTCAGAAAATCAACTCCTTCCTGCGTGCCAGGAATGTATTGAGTTGGATTATGTACTCTAATTTTCTCGATTGCTACGGAAAAACGATGAACTTCACGTTTATTGTAGCTATGATATCCAGGATCCACCTCCAAAATACCACGTAAGGATCTCCTCAAAATTTTCAGATCGGCAGTTGATTTTTGGATAAAGCGTCTTTTTTGTCCTCTAAACTCGCACTCTCACGATATTTAGTATTTTAATGGTTCTAGCTGCGTAGCTGACCAGATTTTTTCCTGTCTTCTAAAGAGGAGCTATTTTAAGACCTTCTCATTGTTGTGTAAACGAGATTGCGTTTGATTCCAAAAAGTTTTACCGCCTTGAAAGAACACCTTTGCAGTCGCCATTACGAAATTTTGTACTAAATTGTTAATCGAAAGTACTTCATTGAAGAGTGAAGACAAATTTCAAGTCCTTGGCGTTTTTTACTATTACATTATGTTCAAGTTAACTTATTCTTTAGATTAATATAATAAATGGATGGCCTGCAGCCTGTATGCCTTCAGGGTCAACGCAAAAATATGTGTATTCGAACTTATTGGACAGGGTGTAAGTGATAAAATCCTCCTAGAGTTTGTTTCACAGTAGACAACGAAAGCAAATGGCATCTGGCCTTCAAAACCAGAGGGAAAACTAGGCTTTATTGGAATCCTTACGATGTTTTCCTTCGCCGAAAAGCGACAGGTTAATCTAATCTAACGATCTATCTAATGATAATATTTCGTACATAGGTTCCTTAGTGGTACGAGACGAGGCATAGATGTATGAACCTGAGATCTACGGATTAAAAGTAGGACGTCGTACCGCCAAGCTACCAGCGCACTGCGAGTAATATCAAATCACGAAAATTATTTTTTTATCATGATCAATTGGTAATGTAGTACATGTTCCGTCTAGAAGCAAGTGATCAGTGGACATCACAGTATTGTGTGGAAGTAAAAACGATCTGAGGCTCGATTGCAATCAATTCTTCGTGATAGTCCTCCATGCTAAGCAAATATCGATTCCTGACATTTATTGTTATTTTATAGACAGCCTTTATCCGAGTGCACAAATAGGGGTGATGTTTTTAGACTTAAATAAGTACATATATCCGTACAACTATTTTTTTCTAAACATATGTAAGAAATATCATTAGATAGTTACCAGTTGTTTTTAGGTGCCTATATATAGAGCCTATTTTCCCCTCTGAGTTTGAAGGTCATCATGGCAGTCGCTTTCGTAAAAATTTGTGCCTACGCCAATTAATGGGATTAGGTTGCCAAACGGCCCCCAGGTACGAGCCGTGGCAAAAGGCCGGGACAAACGCTAAGAGGATGATTCTGTTAAGTATGACGACGTTTAGTTTGCATCGATTAGGCACAATAAATGGGAGCTCCATATACTTACTTGACGTAACAAATGGTGAAAAAACTATGGGGAATACAAAAGATCTAGGTCCCAATCTTTTTAAGCGCGAGTGAAAGAGAAACACTGTTTAAAAACACGAATAAAAAAAAACTACACATTAATGGTAAAATATAAAATAATTAAGTTTTTATTAATGTGTTGTATAAGTCAAGAATCTAAAGACTTAAAACTGTTTAAAGCTAATTTTTCGGAATTATTTTCTATTGAGCAGACGTCCAAACCTGTCGAAAAGTGACAGGTTAATATCTAATGATAATATTTCGTACATAAGTTCCTTAGTCGTGCATAAGTGTCCGCCTTTGTATTCTTTCTATTGTATTTTACTTTGTTGTACAATAAAGTTTTATATTACTAGTACTCCTATACTACTACTACTATTTAATTCCAGTTTAATAGATGGCATTGCGGCATCCGATATCGAACAGATCCAACGATCACAGACACTTCACAAAAAGCCATTAAAACATAAAGACAATTCTTTTATATGTATCTTAAAGAAAATCCATCCATTTTCAAGTCAATAAATCTCTGTCCCTATCCTCCGAACAAACGTTCAAAACATTTTATCTACACTCATACTGTAAGTACTCTAAAATGCGTTCAAAAACCGTAGACAATGACAAGCATTACAACAAACGATTTAACTATGATAAGTTTCTTATCTGCGGCAGTAACGTAATTTTAACTATGCATGCTCAAATATTGTTAAGCAATGAGTTTCAAATTTGGAACATCGAATTTGATAACATAATGTTACCGCCATGGCCAACTCGATTGGTCCCGCGCGAGCGCCGGCACAATCGAGTAGGCCATGACGGTACAATGGCGGTCATTCTATGGTTTCCGAACAATTAATTTAATATATATAATATGAGTGTAGATAAAGCAGTGTATGCAACTGTACGTAATTAGGCCTTAAAACACTCGTGTGATCTTATTATGAAATTCGCCTGCGGCTCATTTCATAAAACCACACTCATGTTTTAAGGACCCTTATTACGTAACAGTTACATAAACTACTATTATCTCACTCTAATTACTTTAAAAATTCATCGATTCATTCGCCCTCTCGATTTTATCTTCCCGAGTTTCTAAGAAAAGGTGAAAGTTTTGCCACAGGATAAGTTTGGAGAGGTGTGAAATGGCAAAGGAGTAAATAAATGAACAGAGTACATACCGTCACCCACACCGTTAACTGATCATCGGTGGACCTTATGCCTTTTGTAATAAGGTCCACCGATGTACAGTTAAGAGTGATGCTGTTTGTAAATACATCAATTATTAAAAGATTTATTTATTCATAAACAACTTACAATTCAATTCAATCCTATTACATTACATGTACAAAAACGCTAGTCTTTCAACGCAGTTCTCCTACTCCAAAAAGTATTGAGATCTAATGTAAAACCAAGCGGTGTCCGGAGTTTACTAACAACATGTCATTGTTATCCTTTTAATATTAGATGTCTATATTTTTATAATAAATAGAATGACCTGGACCTGCACATGAAGTCCGGGACTTCAGCATTTTTTGTAACTATTTCCGATAGTAAAAGTTTTTTTTGTTTACACTTATTCGTTAGATCACACAATAGGCTATCAGTATTACAGAATAAAACAAAAAAACTATTCGTAAGTCACAACCGCTAAGTTTTTGTCTCAAGCCAGAATACCAGCCAGTTACAAACAAGCCTCAGTTTGTCCTAATCTGTCACTTTGACATTTGTGTAAACATAAATGAACTAAATGAGTTTTATAAGAATATATGAATAAGGATGTTAAACTTTTAAATGCAGGAACGTAAGTTGGGGTAAGACAAACAGTTTATTTTGTCCGGCGGGCAAGGCAAATAGTATTAGGATAACATACAACTGTTTGATCTACCTCTGCCTATGTCTGTGGGAGATGAGGATGTAATACCGCATGACATCTAATTCGATCATTTATTTCAAGAAGCTAATACTATTAATTTGCAAGATACCAATTAGCCGCGAAATCTGAAGACGCAGGTCCAAATCCGGCCTACACTGGAGGACTTGGACCGGGCAATGTAAAAATCGTATCATACTCGGCCCGTTTCTTTACCAATAGTGAGGATAGCGTTGATTAGAGTAACTAGGAACTAAGACACCTAATAGACGGAGAGCTAGCCACGTCAGATATGACACAATAATGTGAGTCGTTTAGTTTTATTCATCAAGTACTTGTGTAGGTTTAAGTATTACGTCACGAATAAACGTTTATTTCTTTCTTTTCTTTCTTTCTTTAACGAAACCCCTCTAGTTAGTTTGCTAGCTGTAAAGTGGTGAAGGTCAAAGAATGCAAACCACTTCAAGAAAACATATCCTAGATTTCTGGGTTTGATGCAATATTATGAGAAATTATATAAATAATTAGATTAGGTATAGCATTGCCAAAACTTACTGTTGGGGGAAAGAAGTGCCAAACGACGTATAATGTAATTCATAGTTTGTCACCTACTGTTTTTGTTTCAGTGATAATACGCAATGTAGTTTGTCCTAATGTTAAAATATACAGTTTTTACCTATTTCGGTATTACTATTTTCCAATTCAAAAATTTTGCTAGTCCAACACTCTGACCTCCACCCATTAAAAGCTGCCAGATGCCAATTCTAGGAATAAGGATAGTGTAGTAATCTAACCAGACGGGTTTTGTTGCTCTCATTATTGTGCCATATCTGACGTGGCCAGCTCTTAGTCCATAACATTATATCCAAACGCGGTTCAGTCCCACGAGCCGTAACAATAATTGGAAACTCATTCAACTGTTTACCATATTCCTTGCACAATTCGAAAGGTTGTAATAGTACATTGTGTATTAAGGGCGGTAAACAAGAATTTACGAACGAGTGTGAATTGAAGCCTGAAACCGAAGGCGAGGCCGTAATGTACACGAGTTCGTTATTCCTGTACCGACCGTGGCGAACACTTGTGAGGTAAACAAAGGAAATAAATAAAACTTCTGCCTAATTTCGTGCCGTATAATGATAAGAAGACATATCAAAACAGCTTGAGAGACATACAATGTACGTATTGTTTAATTAAAATAAAATAATAATAATAAAATCCAAATCTGATTGCTTCACAAAACGTTTCATATGCTTTCCTATCTGAACTGTGTCCTCTAAATGTTAGATGATTTTATAGTAGTTTCTGGTTTGGGCCATGCATCTTTGTCCGTCATATAGTCCTTGACCTTGTAATAAAACCCTTTGACATTAAACTTTTTTTCAAATATTTCTTAAGAGCGGGAAATGATAAATTTAAAGCATCGACGGGTAACTTGTTATAAATGTGAATACCTTGACCAAAAAATTACTTATATGCTTTGCGGATACGACTACTTCTGATAGCAAGCTTGTTTTTAATTCTAGTGTTATAGCTGTGGATGTCAGAAATTTTTTTGAATGTATGTATATTCTTTACAACAAAAATAATATTGTCATAGATATATTGGGAAGCAACAGTTAAAATATTAATTTATTTAAATAGTTCTCTAACTGATACACCTGCCTTTAAGTTATACAGAAAGCGGATAAACATAAAATCCCTCCTCACCCCGTAGTACTCGTACCTCGTAGTTGGGGTGAGATGGGATTTCATACAAAGGTGATTATGGAATATTGTTGGATCGATTTTTTTGTCTTAGGAATGTCAGTATAGCTCCATTTGTAATACGAATACATTATTTAGGCAGCAGTAGTCTTTAGAAACCATCTCACCCCCCTGACATCCCTTCTCTCCCCATTCTAACCCAACTCTTCACGCAATACCTACTCACCCTTTTAACGGTACTTTTATTGTCTAATTATCAAAACAATCAAAAATCAAAATATATTTATTAGTATCCCACAGGTTTACAAAAATATCTTGCGGCAGGTACAGTCGAGGACAAAGAGATGTATACACTTTTGGACCTTATTGCGTTGTAATAAGGTCCAAAAGTGTATACATCTCTTTGTCCTCGACTGTACCTCCTGGTAAGTATAATAATACTTGTGTTAGGAGATACCGCTCCTTCCAAACGGATAAGTCCTGGTACAGTTTAGTGGATACTAATTAAGTACAACTTATTTATGAACATTTTTTAAGATTATTTTACTAGACATAAACGTAAAACGAAAAGCTGACATAGTGATAATATTTTTCCAGAGTAACATAATATTACTAAATTACTAATATTTTATAACTAGGTATAATTTGAAAACAATTTTCATAGTATATAGTTTTGAATACAGAAAACAAATACTTCAATATGAGCAGTCTTAGTTGAGTATGTATGCAGTTTTCCAACATAATAATTAAACAACGTTATCAAAATAGAAAAAATGCATTATTGCCCTAGGTCGAAATTTGGATTCAAGGCCCGTAACGCCTACGTATAAGTGATAAAAAAAATTACAGCCCTAGGTCGAAATTTTGGATTTACGGCCCGCATCGCCCACATGTAAGAACACCTTTTACGAGCAAGTGTGATGAAGATGGCTGTTCCAACTTTTACGCGTGGTGGGACAACATTGCCGTGTCGACTTTGGAAGTCCGCAAGACAATAGGCGCAACACACACATTTTTTTTATGGAGGATAGACACTTACCGGAATCCAGACCAGCGCAGTGGAAATCAGACAACCAGAAAATTGTCTATGGGCTCAACAGAATCCATTAACAATTCACTGCGTTCCAGCTGAATTTCGTCTACGGTCGACAGAATTCCGATGAGATCCAGATGTTAGCGGAATTTTCAGAATCAAATCTTAATCACACAGCCCAGGCTGATTTTCGCTACGATTTGAATGATTTGATTCCGATTTTGACACGCTCTTGCTGTCTAAACGATAAGGTCATGTCAAGGTTTATTTTAATATTGGCTGTTTTATACAGGATGTAAAAAAATAGTGGTGATCCGTTTAAAGGCATAATAAAATTGTTATCGTGTTGCGACTAAGAAAAAGTAGTTTTTTTTTGTATAGGGCACGTCATCCTAGCCAGCCGACCTTCCATACAAATCCTAATTATTTTTCTCGTCAAAAAATTTTATTCTTAGTTTTTCATAATTAGACTAGATACCAATTATGCCCTTATACGGACAACCAGTATTTTTTACATCTTGTATAAGTGAACCTTCTGTAGCTTCTACTATTTGCTTTTAGCCCCACAACCCTTTATTCTACAGAACAATTGCCTGTTTCAATCTCCTTCCACACTTGAGGCAAACTAACCGCGCCGGCCAACAGATGCGCCCTCGGAATAGTGCAGTGTTTATACCGGGTGATTTCTGGGTCGTGTACAAAGAGATAATGATAATGATAATTGATAATGACAATGACAATGACAATTACAATGACAATGACAATGCCAATGGCAATGACAATGACAATGACAATGAAAATGACAATGATAATGATAATGATAATGATAATGATAATGATTATGATAATGATAGAGATCATTATAATGATAATGATATTTATTTTTAACGTAATGATAGGTACAAGTCAGGTCAGGAGAACAAGGTATGTTTGATGTTGGTCTTTTCTTTCTTCACCAACATTGATAATTATTTTTAAAACGATAAGTTAAGTAGAAAAACCGACTTTACTAGGGACCCTAGAGCTGGCTCATTTCTTGCGCTAAGAATCGGCTTCGCGATTCAGCGAGGAAATGTAGTCAGCATTATGGGCACCCTTCCGCAAGGGGCAGATCTAGGGGGGCTTTTTTTTAGGGTTCCGTAGTCAACTAGGAACCCTTATAGTTTCGCCATGTCTGCCCGTCCGTCCGTCCGTCCGCGGATAATCTCAGTGACCGTTAGCACTAGAAAGCTGAAATTTGGTACTAATATGTATATCAATCACGCCGACAAAGTGGTACAATAAAAAGTGGAAAAAATGTTTTATTAGGGTACCTCCCCTATACGTAAAGTGGAAAGTGATTTTTTTTTTCATTTCAACCCTAACGTGTGATATATTGTTGGATAGGTATTTAAAAATTAATAGGGGTTTAGTAAAATCATTTTTTGATAATGTAAATATTTTCGGAAATAATCGCTCCAGAAGTAAAAAAAATGTGTCCCCCCCCCACTCTAACTTTTAAACCATAAGTTTTAAAAATATGACAAAAATCTCAAAAGTAGAACCTTATAAAAACTTTCTAGGAAAATTATTTTGAACTTGATAGGTTGAATAGTTTTTGAAAAAAAAAATACAATATAATTTCTGAACTAAGTTTGTAATTTAACCGTATAAGCAGGTGTTTATTGTACTTGTAATTTCTACAAAATCACAATCAAATAAAGTAAAAACGGTGAAAATCGGTTCACGCAATAAAGAATTATCCCATAAAAATCATCTTCCATACTTTAAGCTCGCGCGCAATAGTTTACTTAATTTGCCGATAGATGTCGCTGTACGTGGAACGCTCATATCATATCCCACGTGGCGGTATTATTTTAACTCTTAAGTGGGGACACTTACTGTGACGGACGGAAAACTACGGAACCCTACACTAAGCGTGGCCCGACACGCTCTTGGCCGGTTTTTGTTAGTTGTAAGTTAGTTTTAATATAAGAATAATAAGTTTTCTTGCTAAAGAAATAAATACTTCATTATAGTAGAAAAATACACTTATCATACAATTTGGTCATACAAGTTTCTGCATAATAAGGTGCACAAGTGTAAACACATTTTGACGTCGATTGTACTCATGCTGACTTATAGCACGCTGATGCTTATGCCTGTGTGACGAACTTAGAGCATTCAACCAACCGGAGTGGCCATTGACAGGCGTTCCCTTCGCCGAAAACCTTACGCTGGCTCATTATTACACGGTTCTATGTTGCATTTTTAGGGTAGTTCAAGTTAGACGTAGTGTCACTATGACAATGTTCAAATTTCGATTCAATAAAAGTAAAACATAGAACCCTGTTATGGGCCAGCGATATGACCGGCGGTCATACATACGTCGTTTATTGTATGGACTGACGGTTATCTGACGTGGCTATTTGTACGTTACGTACGAATAGCCATACATTTGACGTTGCCCTCCCCCCAAAAATGCTGACTTTTGTTGTATAGTAAATGACAGACATGGCCACTCCGGGTTTAATGCTCTAAGGTATACACTCCGACTCCGGTAGGTAGGTATTACGCTCCGAGCGATATCGTTCGGATTTTGACACTGTCGGCGGAAAACGCGTGAAATTAACGTAATGAGCTCCCTTGTTCACGAAACTGAGTTCCAAATGGAAAAGGCAACTGTCAAAGTGACATTTCCAATATTGGTACTTAGAAAAGCTAAATTTGTATGGCGGGAAGTAGTGTTTAGGATTTCGTGATGTGAAGCCAACATGGCCGCTGTGTCTTGAGGTGGTCTTGAGAATAGTTTTTATTTTTTGTTTATTTTCGTTGTTCAGTTTGTAATATATAGGCAATATAGATTATTGTGTGGTGATCTAACGAACAAGTGTGCAGCTAATCAAGAATTAGTGTCAAAACCCGTGTTACCACTGATTGGGTCACATCCCGTTATACCGGCACGGCCGGCGGGTGATTGTGTAGGTGTGGCAATTTTTTTTGGGTTGTTTCATACATTTCGGCCGATCAGAAGGTCTAGAAGGCCTAAACGTGTTTTAAAGTTAGAATACGGCACCTAGCCAACGTGCCAAACGTTTACGCTCCGTAGCGTACGAAACGCAACTGTCACTGTCGCACTAATGCGGAAGAGTGATAGAGAGAGATGACTACGCTACGCAACGGAGCGTTAACGATTGCCACGTTGGCTAAGTTGGTATATGTCCATGTTTTCTATGGAAAAGCCAAATTGTTTTTGTGATTCCGCGGTTGGTGCCATTGAAACAGTTGTTGAGTATGGACTACTTAATCACATCGTTCAATAAGCTCAAGGGTTAGAAAAACAACTTGTACAATATATTCTGGGCCTTTTGGTTGCAATCTCAATAAATATTGGATATAATCTCGTACATTATTCTCGCACAAGGGGAGGCATCGAATACGAGTATGAAATTAAGTAAAACGCGCGTTGCAACATGTAATCAGCTTTTCGTTAATTTAAAAACACAGTTTCGAATGATAATAAATGAAATACGGAATTTTCGTGTTAAAATTAATGTAACACTCATGATGCTTTCAAGTGTTAAGGCTTTGACTATGCATTTCATTTATTGTTAAAGAGTGCAAACTTTTAAAATGTTCAATTTGATTAACATTAAAGTAGGGATTTACAAGAAAAAGGCACTTCTTGCGGTTCCCGGCGCAAAGATGCCCATTATGCTTGCGGCATTCCACGCTGGATTTCCATGTCTTGTAAAGCCTGACCAGAAATATATGATTATTGTCAAGAGGGCGCTATTATTTTCATTTATATGGCAACAGTTCAGTATAATTATAGAGCGTATTATTTTCTATGGACTAGTGACATCTTGATTTGTTTACCTGTCAGCTCTGATGTTAATTTGAAAATGTTTCACGGCTAACTAGTTTCATTTCCCGAGCTTATTATTTACAACAGTTTATTATGTTTTTTTTACTACCTCGACGGTGGCAAACAAGCATACGGCCCTCCTGATGGTAAGCAGTTACCGTAGCCTATGGACGCCTGCAACCCCAGAGGATTCACATGCGCGTTGCCTACCCTTTAAGAACCTATACACTCCTTTTTTGAAGAACCTCATACTGTAGCCCGCTGGGAAAACCTCGGCAGGGAGTTCATTCCACAGTCGCAGCGTTCGTGGGAGGAAATTCCTCTTAAACAGTACAGTGCGCGACCCATTAGGCTCCAGGGTGTGAGGATGACCCAGCCGGCGGCGAGCGGTGCGGTGATAAAAAGCTGCCGTGGGCATCATATCAAGCAGTTCTTCAGAGCACAACCCATTGTACCAGCACACACACACACACACACACACATACACACGCACACAACACACTATATACACTATTTACAATGTTTTGCTCTTGACTATGGATAATTTTGGGATTTTTTTGTGGTTTATTATTTAATATTCAACACTTTATTTATTTTTATTCAAGTAAACTGCCGCAAAGACATTGACAGCCTATCATGCACTCACACATGCATAATCATCCTGTCATTAAAATGATTGCCAGTGTAAGAAATTAGTTGCAATGAAATTCCGCAACATGGCGCATGATCATATATTTCTGGTCTGGATTTTAAGCTAACATGGTCATTAACATTATAAAAAATATTTAAAACGGGGTATTTACCATGTGTATTTGTTTGGACATTAAGGGCCTGTTTCACAATCTCCAGATAATAGAAAATAAACTTATCTGCCAGTTAAAATTATTGCTATCCTTTTCTCCAGTCATATAAAAGAAAAGGACAGCAAACATTTATCTGACATATATGCTTTTCTGGAGATTGTGAAACAGGCCATAAATATACTTGTAAAGATTAGTAATCCGCTCTATGAAAAATGAAACGGAAACGGAATTGTCAGCTGGCTACCTGGACATCGTTGCATTTCGATGGCTTTTTGAATAGTTGTTCTGCGGTAACTGTAGTAACGTTTTTTCTAATCTTTATGAAATTTGTTGGGTTATAGCAGAAATCAATATAATTTGAGAGTTCGTATATGAGCAGGATTGATCCATGGGTTATGGAGCTAGAAGGCGCAAAACAATCATCATAAGAGTCTTGGTATATTGGTCAATGCATTTACAAGGAAATCGCGAGTTCTCAGTTCGAGGCGGACTACAAATAGTTTCTGCAAATTTGAGCTCTTTATTATGCAGGCGACATTTTGGATGAACATTGTTCTGGTTCTAATTCTTGCACGTCCAAAGGAATCTGTAATCCGAGGCAACATCACTTAATAATTGAATTCAACACTTCTACGAGTAATAACAACAAAACGTAACGATATTTACGAACAGTCAGAAGACGATATTTCTCAAAAATACCTACTTAACTACTTCTAAAATAGAATATATACTACTTACACATGGAACTTTTACCCTTCTGGGTTCCCCAATATTCCCAGAGGCCATTCCTAGCGCTATCGAGGCTAGAAGGCAGCTTCTTTTGCTCGCCCAGGAACGTTTCAAGGGGATTAATGCGCATGTCGCCCTGGTATTACTGAGGATGTGTTTTGCGGCCGAAGATAATGTATCTTTTGAGAACAACCCCGACGTGGTTATGCCCCGACAATGTGTCTTCATTTGATGACGCTTTGAGAGATACAACGGAAGCTATACTTAACGTGTCCCTTTCTAGTGACCAGTGGAGCCAGGCGTCTTTGCCCATTCGTCATGGGGGCCTAGGTTTGCGGCGCGCGGGGGATGTTGCCGGCTTTTCTTGCATCGGCGCATGGAGTTGTCTCTAAAATTTTAAATTGTCATGGAGACGGGGTCATTATTCCATTTTTGGACGATGCACTGGCGCGGTGGGGGACCCTTTTCCCATCGGCGACATTGCCCGAGACTCCGCAGGTCCAGCAGTCCGGTCCGCAGAGCCTGGAACAACGTGTGGGCCAACGAAACGTTGGCGCGGCTCATTGGTGCAGCCACGGGGTTGGATTTAGCTAGATTGAGATCGGTGTCGAGGGCAGATGCGGGAGTGTGGTTGCAGGCTCTGCCTGCTCCTCACTTTGGAACTCTCCTGGACAACGACCCAATGCGTGTGGCAGTGGCGCTCCGCCTGGGCTGCGATGTTTGTGAACCTCATAAATGCATTTGCGGCTCCATGGTGGAAGCGAATGGTCATCACGCGTTGAGTTGTTGTCGCTGTTCAGGAAGGTTTCCGCGTCACCATGCCCTCAATGATATCGTTCGGAGGGCCTTAATTTCTGCCAATATCCCGTGTGTGCTCGAACCGCCGGGCCTCTGTCGAACGGATGGGAAAAGGCCCGACGGTTTAAGTTTGGTGCCGTGGCAGAAGGGCAAATGCCTCTTATGGGACGCCACGTGCGTCAGCACTTTTGCCGCCTCGCACCTCAGCCGTACGGTGCAGACAGCGGGGGCCGCTGCAGAATATGCCGCAGCGAAAAAACGCGACAAATATTCGGCCTTACAAAATAAGTATTACTTTGTCCCCTTGGCTTGTGAGACGACAGGGTGCTGGGGGGCGGAGGCTATGGTTTTTATGAGGGAAACAGGGCGGCGTGCTAGGGAGAGGGGGTGTGATGCTAGCGTGGGTTCTTTCCTGGCGCAAAGGCTATCCATCGCCATCCAACGCGGTAACGCAGCGAGTGTGATGGGCACCTTTGCGCCAGGAACCACTCGCGGTGGCCTCTTTGAGTAGTTTAGCAGGTTAGCCTAAGCTAAGAAATTTTAATGTACTTTATTTATAAGGACGTATGTATTGACATTATTGTAAACATGAATAAAATTGATTACCTAATTTAAAAAAAAATAGAAGAAAAGATACTTGGATAATTATTCGTCCGCATAGAATTCGGTTATCGTGTGGCCCTCTAAATAGGTTTTTTTTTCGGGATAAAAAGTAGTTAAGTATCCTATGTCCTATTCCTCACTCAAGCTACCTCTGGCGCCATTTTAGAAACGTGCATTCAGCAAGATATTCACTCACAAACTGAACGGCAGGCATGTGTGTAGAGAAATCCCAATATAGGCCCGACCGCCGTGCGCTTGGAGAATTTAACTAACCAGAGCGGCCATTGACAGGCTTTCCCCTCTGCCGAAAACAATGGTCAATAAATATAATCAGTGGTCATATTTATTGTACGGACTGACGTTTATCTGACATGTCTATTTGTACGTTACGTACGAATAGCCATACATTTGACGTGCGCCTCCCCCGCAAAAATAAGCAGACTTTTTTTGTATAGAAAATGACAGACATGGCCGCTCCGGTTGGTTGAATTCTCTAAGTCATGCGCCCGGTATTAACCCTACGGCAGGTGTATGAGTAGCCGCCTTTAGAAATTATTATTGTCTCCAATAATAGGTTGTACAGAAGTTATAAATTGACTTCAATTTGCCGCGTACCGCATAGTTTTATCAACAAGTAATAGTCATTCCGTAAAAGTAACGTATTTTCCACATCATGTTGCAGCATTCTTCAGCCTTTAAGCCTTAATCAAGTTGCAGCGACAATATCGCAACCAATAAGTCGCGGCGTTTGTAGAACTCTTAATAAATAAAAATATCGATAAGAACAGCACTGGCCGAATTGCGGCAACTTTTGTGTTTGTTGACTTGTCAAGTCACTCCGTACAATTATAAATTCTACCTTAGATTGTGTTTTCAATGTTAATGTATTTTAAAATTAGAATACGGCAGACGCAGGTCCAAATAGATCACATCTTGTACGTCTACTAATTTTGTTTTCAATAACTTGTTTGAATAAGTTACCTTTGAAATTGATCCTTGTAAACTAAGCATTTGTGCAGGCATAGAATTCTAAAATTGAATAATATTGGTATTACTCTATTCCAACTGAAATATTTTTTGGTCTGTTACTCTGACCTCCATCCATTAAAAGCTGCCAGATGCCCAGATCTAGCAATTAGGATGGTAAAACAATCTAACTTCACCGGTTTCATAGCTCTCATGATTGTGTCATAACCGACGTGGCCAGCTTAGTCCAGTAAAACAGTCCTTAAATAGTTATTAAGCTTAAACATAGCTTAAAACATATTTATAAATGGAATGAGCCAATATCAACTCTCATATTGGCAATATTGTATAATCAGGAAAAAAGTATTTAAATTATTATACAGCATGTGTATTTGAATTGTAAACGAAGTTCGAGCTGATAATACGAGTGGGTAAATTGTAAATACTGACCTGTACGTAAAGGCAATGTAAACATGTCACTTAATTAAGTTTCAAGTTAAGAGTAAAATACCGGCCAATAAAATATCACCTATATGTTTTTACGGTAGAACTTTTTTATATACACGGTGCCCGTGAGCATTGCGAGAGATTTTAACCACGCATTTCTGAGGTCAAAAGAATGAAAAAACATTATATGACTTTTGTTGTAAAACGCCAAAAAAAAATTTTTTTTTTTACTTTTTTTTTCACTTTTTTTGAATGCTGTTCTACATAAAAAGTAAATGTCATTAGAAAAAAGTAACGGAAAAAGTAAATTGCTACATTTTTTCTCGTAAAAACTAGTCCATGCAAAGTGTTTCTTAGGTCTTTGATATCAGTCAATAAGAGATGTCTAGACTATGCCCCATACCGGTGAGATCGCCATCAAAAAATCATTTTACACTGAGAAACAATTCAAAATGCAATTTTTTGTAAGTAGTATTTACTCTGAAACTATGGCGAATTTCGAAAAAGTTTAAAGGACATTTTGTTCTCTAAATATGATAATGAATACACTGTTAAAGTCTCTCGCAATGCTCACGGGCACCGTGTATACAGGGTGTTTGGTAACCGGATGCAAAGCCGAAAGTAGGAGATAGTCTAGGTCATGTAGAACATTTTTAGCCATACTTGTCTTAGACAAATGTTATTAGTTTTTTTTTAATTTAAATTTTAAGATTTGTCGGAGAAAACTGCAAAACTTCAGACTAAATCGATAATTAGTACTTTTTTTACTGCAGGTAGATTTTTTTTTGTTTTATTTCTTATTGTGCAATGTCTATCAAACACTAGAAAAGTGATTTCAAACATCTGTGTCTAAAGAAAACAAGTTGACAGCGATTTAAAATTTTAGTTACATGAAAATGTAAACGATTTAAGTGATTTCAAAGTACGATAAAAAAAAAACTAAAATAGCCACGAATTTTCAAACCATTTTAAAAACATGCTTGGCTTTTACCCTTTTATTTAAGCTATCAAACACGACTGTAGCTACTGTATCCTTGAAAATAAGCCACCTAAACCAACTGGGTAGCTAAAATGTTTCACTCTACTTGTGATACTTGTGGTAGTTGTGGTGACGAATCTCATTATGATTTTACAATAAAACATTGGTTCTGAATACTAAGTTGGCGTTGACTTGACATTTGACTTGTTTTAAAAGGGTTAAGTGTACTGGACAAAACTACCACATGCAATTTTAACAAACAAAGGCTTGCGGCGGTGAGAGACAAAAGAGACTGATAGCGGCAGGCGGTGAGCGGCGTTAAACAAAGATGATCGGTTTTGTGCTTTATTGACAAAGATAAACTGATTAGCTACATGAGTATTTGTGCAAAAACTAGTAATTTAGTCTAGTTACAACTTCAGTTGCGATTAGACGTTCATTGTGGTTTAATTTCCCGCTCTCATCTCAATTTACCGTGTCAAGTTGTAGCTGCCGTAGGCGCTCCTTCACGTGTAATTACGACTTCTTCATTGTAAACATGGAGTTTACGAACGAAGAATACGCCGACATTATCTACATGTACTGCAAAGCTGACAGTAATGGAGCGATGGCCCGACGGATGTACCAAGAGCGTTTTCCAAACCGGAGATTGCCTAATGTGAGAGTTTTTTACAATTCATTCCGAAGGCTACGTGAGAATGGTATTGCTGTGCAACATGGAGGGAATCCAGGACGTAATCGCCCTGAAGTGGAGGAAGACGTTCTACAGGCATTTGCAGAGGATCCGAATACGAGCATCAGAGTGGTAGCTCGTAATCTGAACTTGTCCACATGGAAAGTATGGGCCACAATGAATCGTGAGGGAAAATATCCTTTTCGCGGCATCGGAGTTCAAGGTTTGGACGAAGGAGATCCTGCACGCCGAGTGGACTTCTGCCGATTTTTACTCAATGCGGATATCGAAGACCGACGTTTTTTGCGAAGCATTCTTTGGACCGATGAATCGAAATTTTCCCGGGAGGGGATCACAAATTTCCATAACCTACACCAATGGGCTGACAAAAACAACAATCCACATTGGAAAAAGCAAGTGTCCTTCCAAAGAAGGTTTTCCGTCAATGTGTGGGCTGGAATCATCGGCAGAGTAAGGACTCTGCCCAATAAGGATTGGGCCACATTTTTTGCCAAATAATTTAAATGGGGCAAATTATTTGGAATTTTTACAAAACGATTTGCCCAGGCTTATTGACGAAGACCAGCTGCCCGGTGCAGTGACATTTCAACACGACGGTTGTCCCGCCCATTACTCTCTGGCTGTAAGGGAGCATCTGGATAACTGTTTCCCGGACGGTTGGATCGGCAGAGGCGGACGAATCCCTTGGCCCGCTCGGTCACCTGATTTGACACCATTGGATTTTTTCGTTTGGGGCCGAGCTAAGGAGCTAGTCTACACACAAGAGGTCATTAATACCGTAGAAGAGCTGAGGGAGAGGATAGAAGCGGCGTTCGAAAGGATGAGGGAAGAAATGATATTCGGAACAACCACCACAGAAGTAAGAAGACGGGCTCGTGCTTGTATTCGAAACGGCGAGTCACATTTTGAAAACGAGCGATGATGTGTAATTTTAATGTGTTGATCGTAAAAATAAATAACTTATCTTTTATGCTTTTGTTTTAATTTACCCTAAACATTCCCTCTTATTAGTACAGGTAGCCTATTTTCAAAGATAAAATGGCTTGAGACATGATTGTCTTATCGCCCGCCGCCTGCCGCTATCAGTCCCTTTTGTCTCTCACCGCCGCAAGCCTTTGTTTGTTAAAATTGCATGTGGTAGTTTTGTCCAGTACACTTAACCCTTTTAAAACAAGTCAAATGTCAAGTCAACGCCAACTTAGTATTCAGAACCAATGTTTTATTGTAAAATCATAATGAGATTCGTCACCACAACTACCACAAGTATCACAAGTAGAGTGAAACATTTTAGCTACCCAGTTGGTTTAGGTGGCTTATTTTCAAGGATACAGTAGCTACAGTCGTGTTTGATAGCTTAAATAAAAGGGTAAAAGCCAAGCATGTTTTTAAAATGGTTTGAAAATTCGTGGCTATTTTAGTTTTTTTTTTTCGTACTTTGAAATCACTTAAATCGTTTACATTTTCATGTAACTAAAATTTTAAATCGCTGTCAACTTGTTTTCTTTAGACACAGATGTTTGAAATCACTTTTCTAGTGTTTGATAGACATTGCACAATACGAAATAAAACAAAAAAAAATCTACCTGCAGTAAAAAAAGTACTAATTATCGATTTAGTCTGAAGTTTTGCAGTTTTCTCCGACAAATTTTTAAATTTAAATAAAAAAAAAACTAATAACATTTGTCTAAGACAAGTATGGCTAAAAATGTTCTACATGACCTAGGCTATCTCCTACTTTCGGCTTTGCATCCGGTTACCAAACACCCTGTATTTGTAAGTGACCTCTACTTTAGGTAGTCTTTTGTGAGAACGATGAGAAAAATTGGTCTCATGTAATGTTTTTTTCATAGAGGTTTTTTTTTTTAATATATAGTCAACTTATTTTTTTAAAGAGCTTTTTTAGTAATAAAGGTTGAACACGCCAAAACTTGGGCACGCAAAATTTGTTTTTAAACCAGTTTGAAAATAAATAACTACATTATGAATACTACATTTAATGACAAATTTAATGAATTCTAAAATCACATTTTTAATTTTAATTAATGTTTACACAGTAAGCCATAGATCGAACTTTTCTACGCACACGGCTCATAAGACTTTGCACCATGTCTTTAGAAAAGATTTTTGTCGCCCAGGTCCATATTTTTTGTAGCTCAGGGACCGATTTTACTTATCCGCCTTTCTTTTTTAGAATTCCTTTCATAATACTCCAGTACTCTTCAACAGGCCGCAGTTCCGGACTATTTGGCGGATTGCATATTTTGGGTACCACCATTATCCTGTTAGCGTTGTGCCATTCCATAACTGATTTTGCGTATTAGCAACTGGCAAGATCTGGCCAAAACAGCGGTGGTGAGGCATGCTGTCTTATAAAAGGCAGCAAACGCTTCTGTAAACAATCTTTCTGATAAATATCGCCGTTTATTGTCCCGGTGGTGATAAATGAGCGACTTCTTTTACCACAGCTACATATTGCCTGCCAAAGAAGGTATTTTTTGGAAATTGCCCTCATTTTTTTAATTCAAAATCTTCAGGAGTATCTGTTCGAGATTTGCTAGTATAAAACTCTTGACCAGGTATTTGTTTACAATCCAATTTTATATACGTCTCGTCGTCCATCACCGCGCATTTAAATTTTGTAAGAAAATCTTCATAGAGTTGTCGCGACCGTATCTTTACGGATAAGTTCCGTTTTGAGTCTCGATCTGGTGCGGCCTGGGCTTTATAACTCCTCAGTCCTGCCATCTGTTTCACTTTTTAGACATAGGACTAAGACATTTTCACTTTTTTAGCAACATACGAGATGAAATCGTATGATTTGAGGCAAAAATCTTTAAAATACTCTTTCCTGTTTCTTATTCTTGACTCCCTGCAACCCACCACTTCCTGGCTTTCAATCTATTGTCAAGCGTTCACGGAAACTTTTTAATACGTGACCAACAGTAGATTGTGGATATTTCAGCCTTTTCGCGATATCTATGTAGCTTAACATGGGATTTTTTACATGTTCGTGCAAAATGCGTTCACGTTTTTGATATTGTACGCTCGACATTTTGCCAACGAATAAATAAAAGAAAATAAAACTATCATCATTTTATAGCCCAGTTCCTTGTGAGAAGATTGTTGTTTCAAAAGTTTAAATATCTCAATTTTTCGAATAACTATAGCTATTTTTATATGCCCAGGTTTTGGCGTGTTCAACCTTTATACTGAGTCTCCTATTGTAATTCACAATATTTCATTGTAGCATTCATCATATATTTGTATAAAATGACTAGTAAAACATGCAATCTATAAACTGGCCTATATTGTTTACTCTATACATGCTGATAAAAAAAGGTGATACATATTATTGGCCGCTACTGTGTAAGGAAAACCTGGTATGAAATGTGTAACCACACTAAATGGCCGATTTAATTGTCCTTGAGTTTAAAACTGTATTTTGTTAACCCTTTAACTATTAGTCCTAACTTTCCTTCCTTCCTTTAACTGCCCTGTAATGGTGATGAGGGGCCGTATTCTAACTTTAAAACATGTATAGACACGATCCAACTTCAATACAACAACTCCAATGCATTAACAACGCAATACAGCTACGGCATAAACCTGAATCAGAAATATCAGAATTTGCTTGACAAATATTCCAACACAACTCCAATACAAATTAAATATTGGTTGATTGTTTTTTGTGTGTTGGAGATAACTCCAACACACCCTATCCCCAAACATAAGTTTGGGATAGGTTGTGTTCTTATTGTTTTGTTAATGTATTTTAAAATTAGAATCCGGCACCAGAACCCGGCGCAATACAGAGTTTGGCGCCAAAAAAGTAGTTGTTCTACTCTATTCATTAGAATCATTTCATAAATGACAAGGATATTCAGCAACAAAATTGACAACACACCGGAAAAAAGTTCCGGAAATTTGTTCATACGTAAACGTAGATATTAGCATGTTTGTGCGTATTTTTAGTACACGCCGTGTAGCATACGACCGGCCCGGGAGAGTGGCCCGGGCGACTGACGCCCGGTTATCCGGGTACCGGGTAAGGTGTGGGTTAAGTTAGGGGAGTTTATAAGCTGCGTTTTTTCTTTAGATAATAAAATGACAGTTCGTGCGCAATATTTTATTTAGTACATCTGGTTTTGTACTAAAATAATTATAGGATAAGGTAGTAAATTAAATATATAAATAGTTTTGTTTTAAAACTAGATAAGAGTTCTGCCTACTCGTACAAAGTTACTACGCCGCTCCTTATTTCAAAACAATTAATATTACATTTTGAATAAAGAAAAATGTGTTTGATGAATAGCGTCACAGTCATATTTTTTTTTATTGTAATCTCAGTAAACTATTTTTCAAATTGCCACATTAATGAACATAATGACATTAATGAATATAATATGAACATAATGACTGCTAACATTATAACCCCTTAGTGTTTCTTATCTGAGTTAAATCTGACGATACGGGTTATACAAAAGACCGCAACCAAAACCGCTTTAACCGGAAATCCAAATCCAAACTTGAACAGGATTTTAACCGGATTCCAACCGTACTTTTATTCGGTTTTCCGGAAAAGGCGAGTACGTAATTACTGTCTGTGGGCGCAACGAAATAATTCCTGCATCTGAAAATGTTCGGTTAATATTATTTTGGCTAAAATTGGTAGCGAATTTTGCTGTTAAGTTTGTTTTATTCATGTTCTCGTGTATTTTATTTACATATTCTACGATAAAGCATCCTTATTTGCATTTATTTATTATTTTCTTTAATAATTTCTGTGAAATAATCAATAAGTATTTATTTGTTTACTATCACGCTTTCACAATAATGAAAGCAACGAAACCCCTCTAGTTAGTTTGCTATAGTTACTATGCTTGTTTTTAGATCCGGACATCTGGCAGCTGTAATGTGGTGGAGGTCAAAGAATGCAAATAAATTAAAGAAAACAAATCTTATAGTTCTGGTTTTGATGCAATATTATGGGACAAATGTAATCAATTCGATTATATCATAGCCAGAAGTTTCTGTTGGGAGAAAGAAGTGCCAAATGATGTATAATGCAATTTAGAGTTAGTCGCCTACTGTTTTTGTTTCCGCAATAAATACACAATGTTTTTTGTACTAATGTTGAAATATAGGCGCCTTCTATAAATGACACCACTTCGGAAGTTTTTACCTAATTTGGTTTATTCCTTTTTTCCAACTGAATTTTTTTGTTGGTCTGTCACTCTGACCTCCACCCACTAAAAGCTGCCAGATGCCCGGATCTATCAATAAGCAATCTAGCAAATCAGGTTTCATTGCTCTCATTATTGTATTATATCTGACGATACTAGACTATGCAAAATGCTCCAAGTTTGGCTCAGGTTACCAGGTACTAAAATACATAACATTTTACCGTGCATTACCCTACAAATGCCGAATTCTGCTACTCGATGAGGTAGGGTTGCCTACGGCCTACTCTTGATTTAGCACTAGGTAATTCTAATTATTAATGTTGAAATAAAGAAAAATTGGTCAAATATCACCGTGCCAGGCGAGAGTCGAACTTTCGAGTCCAACTAAACTACCGAGACTTACCCATTGACTACCTCTTTATATCAATTAATGTGGTTTCTTTAGGCAGACGTCTCCGCTTAATACAAAATCAAGTTTCGAAACGTTATATAGAGTTAAGAGGCCTTATTCCCAAAACGCGCGAATTTCACGAAATGCTTCATTTTCTTCGAAGGCTATGGCGAAAATACTAAGTTTTTTTAAATCAACTATTGATGATTCTTTATCTAGACGGCCATCGGAGCAAATATTACTTTTTAACGAGTGAAATATGAAAAAAATTGGTTGTCTTGGAAGGCCTTTCCGGATTTTCCAGTTAGGTGTACCGTTCATTTTCAGATTACGCAAAAAAAGGTAAAAATTCTTATTCAATTTGAATTGGATTCAATTGAGTATATCATGTATGAGACGGCCATGGAAATGAAAATCGAAGATTCATCTTGGATAATCGACAAAATACCTTCTGATTATATGCCAATTTTTTGATGAAAACACGGTTACATTTCATTTTTTCCACGAAAACCCTATGAATATTTTGCCCTAAAAATATTATTATTGCAAAATTAAACTATATTTCTATCACGATAAAAAAAAACATTACTATAGCAGTAAATTACATTTTACTATTTTAAAAATTACACTTAAATCACACTTCACAGGACACTTTTTGTAAGAATCGTATTTTTGGGTACTTAATAATAATAAACATGGTTCAAATTTATTTTTTTGTATTACTAATACTTCAAACTATCTTATAAATAGCATTTTATGCGGCTTTTTTCATTAATAGAGTTTTTCGACCTTTTAGGGAATAAGGAGCCTTAAGTATCCACAGACGGGTACAAAGCCGATTATGCATAATAACTTTATAACTCGTCTATTAAATTCTAGACAATAACATAACATAGAAGATCGGTTTTCAAAGTACAAGTAATAATAGTTACCCGCTTGTTCTAAATCTTACGTCATGTATTACCAACTCACCAAAGATCATATAATATCTGGACTATCAATGTCTACACAAAAACACTTCCGCAGATCTTACTTTACATTTACGTCGGTTATTTAACTCTGTCAAAGAAGTCAAATTATTTTTAATAATGGCATTGCGTCTGGTAAGTATGGGTAACAGAGAAAAGGTATGTGTGGATTTGACCGCCATACAGGAAAGAACGTCAAGTTTAGTTTAGTTTTTATACGCATTACGCTCTTGGACTAAGAGCTGGCCACGTCAGATATGACACAATAATGAAAGCATCAAAACCCATCCGGTCAGATTGCTATACTATCCTTATGGCTAGATCCGGGCATTTTGAATTGGAAAATATTAATATCGAAATAGATAAAAACTGCCGAAGTTGTCTTAGTTATAAAGGACAGGACCTATATTTTAACATTAGAACAAAAAACATTGCGTATTATTATGGAAACAAAAAAGTAGGCGACAAACTACGAGTTACATTATACGTCGTTTGGCACTACTTTCCCACAACTGAAACTTTTAGCAATGATATAATCTAATTATTTATATAATTTCTCATAATATTGCATGAAACCCAGATCTGTAGGATTTATTTTCTTGAAGTGGGTTGCATTCTTTAATATTCTGGCAGCTGTAAAGTGGTGGGGACCACTTTACAGCTGCCAGATGCCAGACCTAGAAATAAGAATAGTATAGCAAACTGACTAGAGGGGTTTCGTTGCTCTCATTATTGTGTCATGTCTGACGTGGCTAGCTCTCCGTCTATCTGAGACGGTCCGTTGAATGGACCCCTATTCGACATGCAACACTGTGACACCTGGTACTGGAATCCCATGCGAAGTTACAGGTAATGTTTCAAAGTGGTCTCACAAGCGCCTGTCACTATTCGGGTGTCGAATTGGGCTGCCCAGGTATGCGTGGATTTCGAATACCTACAACCACAAAATGTATGGCTTATGCAAATGGTTTTGTCTTTGTGACAGCTTTCTCTATTTGGAAGGTCCATATAAAAAAAAATTGAGGGACGTCCAGTTATTATATGATCTATGCCAAGTTTGAAACAACAGCGCAAGTTGCAAACTTGTACGTTGAACATGCAATGTATTACTGATGGTTTGTAATCTGTTGTACAGTTGTAACGATGCACGTTATCTTGTTTATATTTCAACTAGCTTTCCGCCCGCGACTTCGTCCGCGTATAATACGGTTCCTCATACAGAGTTTCATATCCAATTGTATATTCTTAACTGAGTTTTGTTAATCCCCGAACCATGTTTTTAATCTATTTATACTTAAAGTTATTTTGGCGAAAAAACAGGTAACGTAATTTGAATAAGTAATCTTCCTACAAAGTTAAAAGTTTCTAGCTCAAAAAACAAAACATTTCCCCATACAAACTTTGCACCCTTTTTTAACCTCCTCGGGGGTGAAATTATTTTAAACGCTGAAAGTACTTTTTTACATTCTAATAAAATAAGTAATGTTTCTACAAAGTTTGAAGTCTCTATCTCAAAGAAAGAATTTTCCCGCATACAAACTTTGCACCCCTATTTAACCGCCTCAGGGGTGGAATTAGACAAAACGCTGAAATTACTCATATTTTTTTTTAAATATAAGTGAACGTATGAAATTTCAATTTAAAATCCCATCCATACAAACTTTCGACCCCCTTTTTACCCCCTTAGGGGATGAATTTTTCAAAATTGCTTCTTATTACTTGTACATATTACAAATGTAACCAGACCTGAAATTTTCATCTTTCTAGCTTCAGTAGTTTAGGCTCTGCGTGGATCAGTCAGTCAGTCAGTCAGTCAGTCAGTCAAGACAAAGGCATTTATATATATAGATTAAAAGTAATTTAGTTCCTAGTATTGTTTACTTTATTGCGCGCGACTGTACTTTAAGCATAACAATCGTGTCAGCAGTTTTGATGCGAGTACGTTCTAGAGTGCGCCGGCACCTGCAATAGTATCTTCCTTAACGAAACCGCAAACATATGTGAGACGCTCTTATGGCCCTACAACATTACGATTATTGAAATGTCTTTACCGACCACGGAACAATGGTGTTCCGGACCTTTGGGAGGCATATGCGGAGCCGAAGCCAACGCGCAGAGGCCCTTGCGACAATTTAATGAAAAGTGAGGAGTACACTAAGCGGATGCTGCCCCTGCCCGTGTCATAGGACGCACGCAGAGACAGCACCCGCCATGGTGTGAGGACTATTGAGAGTTAATGGAGTCTAAAATGTACTTACTAGGCTATTGGGTGAAAAGTATGGACTATCTACAGGGCTATTGGATGAAGATCCGGACGCCTGCCTAATAAAACGGTATCCAATTTTATTTCTAGCAGACGTTGACCCATAAAAAGCGACATCAAAGATGGCTCAAGGGCAACACCGGTGCGGGGGCTGGGGGTAGAAAGGTGTCACTGGACTTTAAACATATCGCCAACTCGCCACTTAGGTTTCAACATCTACCCTCGATATGGCAGATCTAACGACCCCACTCTGGACAGCCGGCTAAGGCAAGCCAGAGGCAGGGAACCTGTCCCACCCATCCGACAGAGCACCCCAGGGCACTCAGGTACGTGGAGTCGCTACTCTCCAACAGCTCGCCACAAGCTGCCCTGCGTTGTTATTGACATTACTAGCTTTCCGCCCCGCGACTTCGTCCGCGTATAAAAGCACAGACTGACAGTAAGATTGACTGGTAGAAAATGTCTCATGGCATTAAGTTCGCCTTTTCTACGATAAGTTTTCTTTTTGTGCAATAAAGATTAAATAAATTAAGTTAAAAGTCTCTAGCTCAAAAAAATAAATTTCCCCGTTACAAACTTTGCACCCCTTTTTAACCCCCTCAGGGGTGAAATTATCCTTAACGCTGAAAGTACTTTTGTTTATTCTAATAAGTAATATTCCTACAAAGTTGTAAGTATCTAGCTCAAAGAAAGAAGTTTTCCGCATACAAACTTTGCACCCCTGTTTAACCCTCTCAGGGGCGGAATTATCCAAAACGCTGAAATCACTTTTATATTTTTTATAAATATCAGCGAACGTACGAAGTTTCAAGTCTCTAACTTAAAATTTAAAAACATACACATACAAACTTTTAACCCCCTTTTTACCCCCTTATGAGTTGAATTTTTCAAAATCGCTTCTTGTTATTTGAACACGTTATAAATGTAACCCGACCTGCAAATTACAACTTTCTAGCTTCAGTTGTTACGGCCTCGCTTTAATACAAACTTTTCAACCCCGTTTCAACTCCTCTCGGGTGGAATTCTCAAAAATGCTGAAATTAGTTTTTTTGTTTTTAAATTATTAGCCTGCAAATGAAATTTCCAGTCTGTCACAAAAAAAATGTAATCTCTATACAAATTTTAAACCCCTTTTTTACCCCGTTATAGGCTGAATTTCAAAATACGCTGAAGTCGTTTTTATTATTTCTTAATTATCAGTAAGCGTACAAAGTTTCAAACCTCTAACCTTAAATTTTAAGCCCCATCCATACAAACTTTCAACCCCTTTTTTACCCCCTTAGGGGATGAATTTTTCAAAATCGCTTCTTATTATTTGAACACGTTATAAATGTGACCCGACCTGCAAATTACAACTTTCTAGCTTCAGTTGTTACGGCCTCGCTTTAATACAAACTTTTCAACCCCGTTTCAACCGCTCTCGGGTGGAATTTCGAAAAACGCTGAAATCAGTTTTTTTGTTTTAAGTTAGTAGCCTGCAAACGAAATTTCAAGTCTGTCACAAAAAAAATTGTAATCTCTATACAAACTTTCAACCCCTTTTCTACCCCTTCGAGGTTGAATTTCAAAAAACCCTGAAATTATTTTTATTACTTTTTAATTATCAGTAAGCGTACAAAGTTTCAAACCTCTAACTCAAAATTTTAAACCCCATCCATACAAACTTTCAACCCCCTTTTTACCCCCTTAGGGGATAAATTTTTCAAAATCGCTTCTTATTATTTGTACACATTACAAATGTAACCAGAACTGAAATTTTCAACCTTCTAGCTTCAGTAGTTTCGGCTCTGCGTGGATCAGTCAGTCAGTCAGGACAAAGGCATTTATATATATATATATATATATATATATAGATTATTAACATTATTGTGCCAGATATTTTTGCGGCCTTCAACTGAAGTAGACTATTTTTTTTTCATGTATGGTATCAATCGATTCATTTTGTTGTGTGGGTCAAATGTTAATATGGGGCCAATTGCGTTAAAGGAACACAAAACGCAGAAATGAAACTTAAGGTCTGAGATTTGCATTTGTTGCTCAAAACGCTCCTAACAAAATAATGTGTAAAAGTGACGTCATGATTACATAGGCGCCCTGTTTAAAGTATTGAAAAGTTCTGAATTTGCTGTTTTTACAGTGAAATGTTGCGTTTATGTATATGGTTGCTATACAATTTATTTTACAGTAAAATCTTAAAAATCTAATAGGTTCATTGTTTTTTTTAAATATTGTACTTGAAAATTCGTAAATTTTAGAAATTTTTATCCTGATATCTTTGAACCAATAAATTTTTATTATTTAAGTGTCCCACTGCTGGGCAAAGGCCTCCCTCTCCTTTGAACCATTATAATAGCTTTTTTTTAATTTTTACTTTATTTGGATATATTGATCATTTTGCATCCTGTCAACTAAATTTTATTTCATAATTCAACATGTGTCATCATCCCTATTGCAGATGGCTGTAAGTACAGTCGGCAGCAGAAGTAGCTAAGCGGGTGGGATATTCAAGATGATCTTAATACCACTTTATTAAGGTGTCAAGCTAAATATGAACACCTTAACCTTGCTCGGTTCGCTAGTTCTGCGTATTTCCCGCTAAACGCGCATGTGCCACAAATTCCAGGCGTCCATGCGCTACGGTAGCTGTTTATAGACGGTACACTGTATACGGTAGCCGTGGTATAAAAAAAATCGGCCAAGTGCGAGTCGGACTCCCGCACGAAGGGTTCCGTACCATTATCTAAATAAAAGGCAAAAAAATCATGGTTGTTGTATGGGAGCCCCCTTAAATATTTATTTTATTCTGTTTTTTAGTATTTGTTCTTATAGCGGCAACAGAAATACATCTTCTGTGAAAATTTCAACTGTCTGACTATCACGGTTCATGAGATGCAGCCTCGTGACGAACGGACGGACCCTTTGGGTACAGAAACCTAAAATAACGATATTGCAGTGATTAATGATTTATTTAAATTATACATACTTTATTTAAATATATGAATATGTAAATTATTATGCTCAGATGACCTGTGTTACGGAGTATTCGAAAATGATTGTTTTATAAGAAAAAATGAGCCCACGTCTCTTAATGGCCTTTTTTCATATCCGCGAACAATCCATGCTTTCAACAAATGCATAATTAATCGGCACAGATAACGAAACGCTCTCAATTTAAGTGGTATGCCATTTGGAAGCTAATTTAACCTGCCAAATATGTGTCACTTCAAACTGGTTAATAAATAAGTAATTCAGGCGATGAATTCCACTACCCATTAATTTGGCTTTGTAACTACATATAATGGAGTTTTAGTCCGATTTTGTAACTATGATACTAACATGATATCCTTTGATTATTAAACTCTCTGAGATGATATCAATTATAGTAGAGTAGAGAGAGTAAAACTGGAAAACACAATTGCTACGTAATAAAACCTCCTTGATTATCTCTTAACTCTATCACTTGACTGGCCACTTGCCTAAATAAATGTCAATGTCATCCTACTTGATGCTGTCTCAGGCGATACACCCCGCGTGTTGATTCTTTTTGACGCCGTAAGTCACGCAAAGTCACTTCTTGCTCCTCACTCTTGTAATAAATGTCATTTGTTAAAAAAAGATAACCAGATTTTGACAGGGCGTCATAACGCGTGACTAGTCTGAGAAGAAATCTTTACGAAATCTATGACAAATGTCACTTGACAGACAGTGTTAAACACCTAATCTATGGATGGTATAGGAAGGATGGAACTCTTTTCTAGGAAAACGGTCGAAAAAGTGTCCAGCGGTAAGCACTAAACAATAGTTCCAAATATTTCCGGGTGGCGCTAGGTATTGTACAGCATTTGAAATGAATTACCGATATGTAATACTTATATGACTTTCTAAATAAAATGAATATTCAGAGTGTTTTTCATCTCCGCAAATAATTATTTTGGATTTAATTTTTTTTATCTTAAAATTAATTTAATCAAATTTAATATCATTGTGGCGCCATCAGTTTATCGCCTTTTGACGGACACTTTTGTAACATAGAGATTTATATCCTTCTTGTACCATCCATAACCTTATCCGTGAATTGAACAGGTGATTATGTTTGGACCGAATTTAAACAGACAGAATGACAACTGAAAAATCAAATAAAATATTTTCTTTGTTTTTATTTAGTAAATTGTTTCGGTGTAAGTTAACTTCTCTTAAAATATTTGTAATTAATTTGTTAGCACCTTACTATAGTAGATATTTGCATTGATTTATACAAAAAGGGAGATATGGTACCAGGCGCTCGATTGTGTGCCATCAAATATAGGCTCCGGGACCTATATTGAATTAGTCGTGTGGTAGTCTCTCAGTCACACTTTGTGCAATGCGCAAAATATGTATGGAGGTCTCCCTTGCATACCCGTTAGGGTTTGCTCCCGGTACTCGTTTTCTATACAAATCCAGTACCGGAACCGGGAATTCCCGGTTCTGGCCATACAAAATCAAAACCGGGAGCATTCCCTAATACCCGTGTTAACTATATAGGTTTATCTCTTTTGCCCATGATGCACATACAGTATAGCGGTGTGTAGCATTTCAGTTTTGTTTACTATGAACGTCACTCATCTTCCTTTTTGTTTATGTCTATGGATATTTGTTTATATTATTTTCATTTTCTATTGACCCCGCATAAACTTACAACATTATTGACTTACCTCTGGAAACGAAGTTAAGCGACTTGACTTTTCTGGGCGTTAAACCTGTGGACAAAATACAAGAAAGTTACAAAAAAAATTAAAAAAAAGAACCTTCTTCATTTAGAGCACTTCACCTTTCCAAGTGCAAATGACTGAGCTTCTGTAAAAAATACTCAAATCACCATAGGTGTGCCTATAATACTTGAATTGTTCCCTCGATTACTCCAGGATCCCATCATCAGATATTGACCTGATGACAATGGAAACAATTGTCAACATAGGGTATCTTAACAGTTGGTTCCATTATCATCAATTCATACAAAAAAATATTTTTTCCAAATCGGTCTAGCCGTCTTTGAATAATCGGTGAATATGCATAAAAAAAGCAAAATCAAAGATCCCAACGAATTAAGGACCTCCTTAGAAATCTTGAAGTCGGTTGAAAGATCGAACAATTATTTATTTGCCAAACGATCGACTCACGTGCTTTTTTGTTTTTACATATCATCCTTTAAAAAGCCGACGATGGTAGTGGTTCTGTATTTAACTTGTCTATTATGTATCGAGGTTACTACCTTACCTTAAAGACCTACCAAATTAAAGGTATTTTTAACACGCTTTTATTAGGTCGACCTGTATGTAACTAACTATGTAATGGAATCTAACACGGACTAGATAAATACTGGACGCGGTAATGAGCGGGGCGCGCGTTACATGGTTTATGATCAGATGCGCATAAACTTGTCGAAACCTCATGCCGCGCGGTTTAGTCGTCGTTCGATCACGTGTGACGAATTTAGTGCCAAAAACCGGCCAAGAGCGTGTCGGGCCACGCTCAGTGTAGGGTTCCGTAGTTTTCCGTCCGTCACAGAAAGTGTCCCCACTTAAGAGTTAAAATAACACCGCCATGTAGGATATGATATGAGCGTTCCACCTACAGTGACATCTATCGGCAAATTAAGTAAACTATTGCGCGCGAGCTTAAAGTATGGAAGATGATTTTTATGGGATCATTCTTTATTGCGTGAACCGATTTTCACCGTTTTTACTTTATTTGAAAGCACGTCATTTCATTGTGATTTTGTAGAAATTACAAGTACAGTAAACACCTGCTTATACGGTTAAATTACAAACTTAGTTCAGAAATTATTTTGTAATTTTTTTCAAAAACTATTAAACCTATCAAGTTCAAAATAATTTTCCTAGAAAGTTTTTATAAAGTTCTACTTTTGAATTTTTTTTCATATTTTTAAAACTTATGGTTCAAAAGTTAGAGGGGGGGGACACATTTTTTTTACTTCTGGAGCGATTATTTCCGAAAATATTTACATTATCAAAAAATGATTTTAGTAAACCCCTATTCATTTTTAAATACCTATCCCACAATATATCACACATTAGGGTTGAAATGAAAAAAAAAAATCACTCCCCACTTTACGTATAGGGGAGGTACCCCAATAAAACATTTTTTTCCACTTTTTATTTTACCACTTTGTCGGCGTGATTGATATACATATTAGTACCAAATTTCAGCTTTCTAGTGTTAACGGTCACTGAGATTATCCGCGGACGGACGGACGGACGGACGGGCAGACATGGCGAAACTATAAGGGTTCCTAGTTGACTACGGAACCCTAAAAACATATAATAATGCCGTGTTGTACAATTTTGTCGTGTCGTATTCGAAGCAACGAATTAAAGGAGGCCCCTGGAGTAGTTGCTTTCCGCCGGTAAGTATAAAAACCGAGTATTTCACATTTTTTCCAAAAATTGTAGACTTTTATTACGACATTCACCCATTATCCGATGGTACAACAGTATTCATATCAATTTCTCGCTGGCTATTGCTGCCGGTCGCAGGATTACGCGAGTGACGCGCAATGTATTTGGAAATACGAACGTCGCTCGTCACTCTCGTCACACGATTGGCAGCCACGTTGCGGGGCAACATGGCTGCCGCGCGCCTGCCGCCACGAGAGTGCGGCCCGTTATTTATTATCGATAATTTCGAACACATTGTTTAAGGTGTAACTTGTCTGTCCTATAGTAGATTTTTTTTTTATTTCTTTCGAAAACAAAATAACGTGATTGACTGGATTAATTAATCCAATGATCAACTTATTTCATAGATACGATAACTGGATAATGGTACTTCTAACCATACAAATATTATTCATGCGAAAGTGTCTTTGTCTGTCTGTTACCTTTCACACTTAAACTGCTGAACCGATTAAGATGAAATTTGGTATGAAGATAGTTAGAGTCACGATTATTTTTAGTATTTTAGCAGACACATAAATTAGATAGATCCACAAACTACGTAAAACAAATTTCAACAATAATGTTTAAAATTACTATTTCTTTATTTTTCCCATTTTAAATAATATATTAAATGAAATCAAAGCAAGAAAAATAATAATACAAAGTGTTTGAATGTCAGACTAGAAGACATAAAGAGTTCCTTTCCTTCAAAAAAAGTGTACACTGTACTGTGTATAAATGTACACGATATTTGTATTTGTGATGTTACAAGAAATAAAACTCCCCCTTCCCCTTATCAGAACTCGTCACACTTTGTTGATCCCTCCGTCCCCCTTAACATCTGACGTAATTAATGGATGAACCCTTATTAGGGTAGATTTTTATCCAGCTATTAATAAAAATCGACATTGTTTATTAATATGAGGTGAGGCGCGGTATTATGGAGTTAATTATCGATAATCGATATCGATAAAATATATATATCGACAGGCCACCATCCCTCTAATGTAAGCGGTTACGTATTTTCGAGTGCACGCACACATCAACACAGCGAATGAGAGACTGACATTTCTTTGTGTGTATCACCTCGTGCGTACTTTAATGAGAATGTGTGCATGTAAATGCCGGCTACGCTGGTTTTGGAACAAACTACGGCTGATACCGTCTCCATATACTCCGTGGAATCTAAGGTAATTTAACCATCTTCCAAGGGTCGTAGCGCACAGTGGTTCAGGTTGTATGGGAGGGCGGAATTAATTATTTTTATGAAAGGTGGGCGTTTTAACATTTATGAAATGTGGTTTTATCAATATAAATAGGTAAAATGAATAAAAAAAAATGAAACAAATATTTAAAAAAATGTATGATATGTATTAAAATCATATAATAATACAAAATAATTAACAAATAAATTTGATAGGTTCATAATATTATCAAAGTAGGTGTAATAAATATAATATTATTATTTCTAGAATATAAAAAAATATAAAAACACACTTTATTAATTATTATATAAAATAAATTGTTTTATTTCCTCATGGTCTATTTCTGTTTTTTTATTATTATGTTTAGCCCTTAAGCTACTAATAAAAGGGTCTGAAGATGTCAAGAGCATTGTATGTATTGAAAACATACCACTGAGCCAATCTTTATTTTAGTCAAAAAAATACTTTCTCTCCCTTGATGCAGCTTTCCACTTTTTTGTGAAAGTAGGTAAAAATTGTTTACTTAACTGAATATAGATTTGGCCAAGTATAGCTTCTGAAAGATTTGGATATTTAATCTTCAGGATTTCAATACACTTTTATGCCCATCCCGGTCACTTGAAATAGCAATTCCGACTAACTCTGCATTTGAAATGCTGAAACTTGCCATGACTATCAATAATAACTATGTTACTTTCTCGAAACGATAATAGTAAATGAAGAAAAAGACAATTCCGTACACAATTTATACCCAAATCAAGTTTTTTCTTCATTAACTACCGTCATTAATTAGTTGATCTCTGTCATTATTTTTCCTACATCTCAATGAGCTCATTACTTAAATGGTCATTACTCAAAAGTTTGCAAGTAGTAGCAGCTAGAATTTATTAGATAATCATTTTGGATAATTAAGGTATCATTTGTGCTAGTTTTTGGTGAAAAGGAAGGAGTAGCTTAAAAGTAATATCTAATTGAATGTTGAATGTGGCCAAAATAATGACCATGTTGTTTTAATCCAAGCCATGCCCTAACCAATACACGAAATCACTGATATTATCTATCATTAAAATATCTTTATATACGGCACATCAAAAAAAATCATATTTTGGGTATTTTACCTAGCGTTTTAGAAATATATTACCTGAAAGAAACAACTTTTTTGACGAAAAATTCGTAAGTGTTCAGCATTACGTGTTTCTTATGATTTATTTACAAATAAATAATACATCAAAATTAAAATCCTTTCAGTACAGGGTTGTACAACTATCCTACTGTTAGATTTAAGTCAAATAAATGACTTTAGTTAATATGTAATTTTCGGACTTTATTCCGCCCCTTAACCAATGTGTAGCGTAATGAAAATTGGCAGCTGTGTGTAGTTCTGATGACAATACAATAATATGGCTGTCGAACTGATCTGATGATGGAGCCGGAAGATATGAACTGGAACTTCATGATGGAAAATCGTATCATAGCTGTTTTGGATTTCTTAGAAAAATCTTGTAATGAACTTTGACCACGATTAGGTTTCAAGGTCTGATGATGAAGCCGGAAGATATTAACACTGACAATACTTTTCTTGCAAAAGTATTCTACTGCTCAATAAGATGATTCTATTAAACCCGAACAAAATGAGCTTTAATTGTTTTAACACAAAGTTCCTATGACCACCTCTAGGTTCCAACATTAGACCAACTCGATGAGAATATTGTAATGTCATCTTTACGTAGTTATACGAAATTTCAGCTAATTTGGGCTTGAAACTGATTCAAATCTACTAAACAATAAACTAACTCACAAACTGTAAATGTGAAATAAAATCTTGTTAAAAGAAACATTTCGAAAGCGTTGTGCACCTCCCAATTAAATTTACTTACAACTCTTGCAACTAAGAAAATAAGTCACGTATTAAGAAAATATGTTTCCCGATACACCGTACCTACACAGATCACTTACCAACTATATGAAGTATAATAAAAACACAGAATATTTTAAGCACAAAACTACCTGCTACTGGACTGTCGTGAGTTCTAGCTATGAGATTTTTCTAGAAGATGTTTGCGCAACTTGATCTTAAAAGAAGATTTGGTATGAACTTGGCGTATCTTAAGGGGGGGGGTATTCCAAAGACGAATAGCGTGTAAGATGAAAGAGTTTGCCATAGAACCGGAGTGGTGATAAGGGATCGAAAGTATTAGTGTACGGGAGGGACGGAGCTCACGGCCTGGCTGTGCCGTAACAAATTGTAATTTAGACCGCATCAGAACCCAGAGATTGGATAACAGTAGGCAGTAAATTCATATTTCTTACTGTCTAATGAAAACTAAACTATGTTTGACAGCGAAAGACGATGACTTTCTCGTGAGCTGAGCGCGCCGAAACCATTAAGTTACTTAACTGGTAAATAATCTCCCATGCCTACAGCTTAGTATGAAAATTGATTAAGTGTTTATGTAAATTATAAATATTAACAATAAAAATATGGCTGTCTGTAAAGTCGGTTTACGGACGATAATTTTGCGTGAAAGCGTCATAAGAAAACATTGATCAAAAATTGCATACTTTTATTTATGAATTGAATTTAATTATTTCACTGAATTATCATTATTTTCTATAATACAAAGAAGGGGTTTAAGTGTTTGTCGTACCATGGAAATCTGTCCACAACGTTACCATGGAGATCTGTCCACAGATGACACTTTTTCGTGCATGCTACCGGTGTTCATCGATTTATAAGACGTTATCACGTCAAAGAAAAACAGAAATAAATACGAGCTCTGCAGTATAAAATGTTTTAAGATGCAACCAGAGATGGGCATTAATCGATACATTTTTTAGTTAACTAATCAATCGATTAAAAATATAAATCTTATTTTTTTAGTTGTGACTAATTTAGTTGCAATTAAATTAGTTGTGAGAATGTTCGACTAACAATTAAATTAGTTTTAGTTTCAATCGACTAAATTTCATGGTTAAATCTATATTAAGACTCGGTAGTCACTCGTTTTTGCATTTTTTATTTAAGTTGCAATATACTCCTACATAACTTGCAATATGTAACTAGGAGTAGGTACATACCTACTCCTAGTTACATATTGCAAGTTATCTACATAGATTGTATAGGTACTCGTATGTTGTAAGGTTGTAACTATGTTAGTTTGGGTGCAATCTTGCAACTTATTTTGAAGCAGATATCTTCAACCGATTGAGCTAAAATTATTAATTAATTTGAAATGGTTGAATGACAATTTAATGTTATGGCACCATCGAGCTGATCTGGTTCTAGACCCGGCAGGTGACTATAATAATACATACACTAGAGTTCGGACTCGTTGATGTCCTCTGAACGCGTAAATGACGATTGTCAATGGAATTCGGTTGGTTATAAAAGATTGTTATAAAAATAAGTTACTGATTAGGGTTTATGTCTAAAATATTGAACATGTTGTCATGAATAATTATAGATTTTAGGTGCTTAATTTATTGCTTATTACGATGCTCAGACGATTAGTACTGCAAATGTAGGTAAAGGTTTAAGGACACGGACCACAGGTATAAAGTAAGAAAGAGAACGATGTATGAAGGAAAATGCTACTTTACTCATCCATTTTATCGCTTATTATATTTAAATTAGTTCCATTAATATTGGATGGTTATTACTTGTTACAAATGGTCATACGTTTCGCATGGCAAATCTTGATAAGGGGTTAATATTATCGCTGTGACAATAGAGGCGTTGTTCTGATATTTCCCCACAGCTCCGATATATCTGATGGTGACTGTACACAGCTCTTATTTACCCTTAGATAAGAGAAATTCAATCAAATTTCAGAGAGATGCACTATTTAATTACTTACTTACATGATGGATAACAAAAAGTTTTTGACTAAAGGTTCATTTTTCTTACAAGCTTTATGACTATCGAAATCTGCGGGTTAAGGAGCTCTGACGAGCCCTAACATGACGAGTTGTAGCATTGCCATCCAAACTAAACGTTTGATATACAATTTTAGCTCATTTGGTTGGTATTATCAAAGAGAATAATAGTTAGCAAAGAGATCTCACTCCATAAGTAATCAAAATATCGTAGGTAATAAGTACATGACCATTTTATTTTTATACATCCGTTAAGATCCGTTCAGTCTGTCAACATAGTAATATCGAGGTTTTCCGTTCAATTTGCTTCTACCATTAGTAGCGAATAAGTAGTCTAAATAATTAGTCGATTACAAAATTTAGTTGTCCGAAATCAATCTGCAACTAATTTAATTGCAACTAAACTAGTTGCACTCTACACAACTAAGATTGATCAGTCATCGTTTTCAACCGTCAGTCGCAATTATTTTTTTTAATCTCAATCGTCAATCGTTAGTCGATTACATTTTGCCCATCTCTGGATGCAACTGAGTGTTGTCCCACAGCGAATTCGTATTCTTGGTTAACGCTACAGGTCCACATTACGGAGTCTATGTTAGGTGGTCTGTGGGTAGCTGGAAACTCATTTTAACTTTACTAGTTTCTCACTAAAATAATGTTGAACAAGCTACAAACTAAGAACTTAATTCTTGACTAAATGTACATGTGCCTGCGCAAAGTAAATTATGTCAAGACGCGGAGTTCATTTTAAATACCTAATAATTTGATGTTGCCTTTTTAGGATCTTTGCTAGGTTTTGGCCGAATACCGAATATTCGGAGGCTTAATGTTCGGCAACATACGAGTACATATTGAGCCAATTGGCTCTATTTACGCGTCTTTGGAGCTTGCAAAACATATCTACCTTGTTGAACCTAATTTAAAAAGTAAGTACAAAAATAACCTCTAGATTAAATCTTGCTTAAATTAAAAATAAATAGTACCTAAGCTAGTTAAGTTTGTCCCGCGAATTTGTCCAACTCTGTTTTCAGCCGTATATTTTTTAATTTATGACTTAACAAATTATTCATTGATATTTAAGAAAGGTAGGTAGTGTAGGTACTTCAGTCAATGGTTAAGGCTATGCGTTATCTGACTTGTCTATCGGTCTGAAAGTAGTCAGTTTTATAAGCCTATATACGAGTATATAGAAAAAACTCCAAAGAAATTAGGCTCCGTTTGTCACAAGCTTTAAAACTAAAACAAATAAGTCATTACGAAATAATTTCTACCCAACACAGGTAACACAGAAAACAAGAAAAAATATAAATAGAATCAAAAAGTACAAAATAATCACTCATAAAACATCCTCCGAACGAGAGAAAGTAATTAATAAAGCAACCAAACATAAAAGAGAAAATGAAACCGTTATTAAAAGTTTCCAAGCAAAACAAGAGTTTAATTATTGCGGTGTGCGTGTGTTACCTGTTTACTCAGACCACTGGTGTAGACACCGCATTATGATGCTTTTGGGTGGAAACGCAAATCGTAGTGTTCGGATAGGTTGTTAAATTTCATATACAAGATATCCTATCCGCTTAGCGCGTTATTACTTTGCGGGAGGGGAACACGCAATGCTAGACAGGGAACGCGCGATTCTTCCGTGGGGCGTAAGAGAGAGTCAGACATTAATGGTTACCTTGGAGACGTATATATTTACTGTCACCAATATTAGTGTCTCACTCTAGAGTAAAATTACTTCGAGCGTGGCAACGGGGGTCGCTCGGCTATGCGGGGTCTTGGGTTAATATGTTAAATTTCTACTCGTTTATACTATTAATACTAGATAAAAAGTTAACTTTAAGGTTCCGTAGTCAACTAAGAAGCCTCATAGTTTTTAGGAAAGTAAAGTAATGGTCGATTTTGTTCTTGTAATTTTTTTTTCAGACATATCAGAGAATATTTTAAATGAGACTACTTCCTTCGATTATTAGTGATACGTGTAAGATAATAATTTCAAAATTAAAATTTCATATTAGTTTATTTAGTGTAGCCTTGTCACATATTATATAAGTAAACTTTTCTTTTTGTATTTTTTTTTAAACAATGAATATTTATTATATAAGGGTTAGTACCTAATAACTAAATGTCTCGCCTAAAGGTAAATACGTTTCGCTACCACTGTATTTAGTTTTTAGGGGAATGTAGACCCGCACAGTGTAGCATCATCGGAAAATCAGACTTATCCGCAATCATTCTCAGGATGATATCATTATCATAATAAAATGACGAATATTAAAATCATTTTCACGGAAACCGCACAATCGCACGATTTATCATCTTAATAAAACTATTAGGTCAAGAGTAGAATCTATGTAAGCCTACCTCATCGAGTGGCAGAATTCGGCTTATGGCCTACTTTGATCTCTTAGAGAATTCAACCCGGAGTAGCCATGTCCGTTCATTTCTATACAAAAAAAGTCTGCCGATTTTTGCGGGGGAGGCGAACATCAAACGTATGGCTATTCGTACGTAACGTACAAATAGTCACGTCAGTCCATACATGTGTATGACCACTGGTCATATGTTTTCGGCAGAGGGGAACGCCTGTCAATGGCGACTCCGGTTGGTAGAATTCTATAAGCTTGATCTATTGCATAGAGTAGAAACGGATTAAGAAGGATTTTTGTCTTTATAAAATGTTGTGAACTGTGTCGAATGTTGAATTCTAAAATTTTATCTTTAATCTCTTGTATGTATGAATGACAAAGTTGAAAAAATTCAAAAGAGAGCATTAATATTTTATGAGCGAAATTCCATTGAAATAATATGGTAAAGCGTTTTTAAAATGGTCGAATTCACATTGAGCCTCAGGGAGAAAATAAAAGCTTGAAAACGACAACAATATTACTCTGTTTTCCACTGTATAATTACTTTCTAGTTAAATGGTATTATTTCATACTTACTTGCGTTATTTTGCATGAATTTTAATAATTTCGGTGACAATGTTGTACCTTGATGGAAACTTACCTCTACCACGAGTCATGTAGAAAATTCTGAATATTTTTCTATAGGCGTTAACGAATAATCGGGCTTCGAATCGTTTTCCTTCAGTTTCGACAGCAACACATACAAACGATCTATGCTGACATTTCATGTCGGATTACGTTTAGTGCGCTGCATACATCCGTCTCATAGGTAGAACGAGACGAATGTATGCGGCACGTCGAATGTGATCTGTCATGTTAACGCACTGAAGGTCAGTACCTCTACCACGAGTCATGCAAATAAGCCCAATTCGAGATTCGTTCACGAATTCGTAAATTATTTGTATGGAGAATTTGTGCAGAGCCTCTAGCGGTCACTTATAGAACTAAAAATTACTGCCATATCATAAGTTAAATTATCGTTTATGCAATTCGCTCACGACAGTTCGATTGCTTGTTTCGTGTCGTAGATTTCAATACTGTACCTCTACCACGAGTCATTACAGAAAATTCTGAAACCTTTCTGCAGTCGTTAACGAATCAACGGACTTCGAATAGTTTTCCTTCGGTATCGACAGCAAGAAATTCGAAATCTCTATGCTGACATACATCCGTCTCATAGGTAGAACGAGACGGATGTAGTCAGTGCAGTTTGTTATCGATAGGTTTTATTAAAACGCTACCATAAGACACTAATTTGACATACGTCACCGAAAAATACCGTATCGACTGTAGAAAACTCTTTCACTATCAAATTGTAGGGTGAGATGTCAAAACATGGTGAAAGTGAAAACCATTCGTATTTATTGTGTTATATTTATATATTATTAATTGATGAAATAATATCGACAAAGCCTTATATTAAGCATAATTTGTTAAGAAGACTGCATAGTATGATAACTGGAACTGGAAAACGAAACGGTAAATTTCAAGCCGATATGAGAAATAGAAATATCCACATCAACACTTCAATAAGAATGAAATCTAGACCCAAGAACTGCTGAATATTTGTGAGATTTATGTATTAATAGTCAATTAATCTGATTTTAAATCGACACAAAAATACCAACTCTAACCTAAAATGAATGGTAAGTAGTTGAAATTTGATATGATAGTTATAAGCACTTTCATTTTCAATCATAATAATTACAATGAAACTGTGAAAAATAACAAATAATATTGAAACATCTTTTACAGGTTCTTGTGCATCATTCATTTCTGATTGATTGCTGTAGCAGCTAACTTATCACCGGCAAGGCAAACTATTTATCCCAGGAAGGTGTATTATTTTATATTCAAGAAGTAACAACTGCGTTTCAGGCCGGCATCTTCGAATTATTGCATCCAAGTACTATAAAATAGTGCTTACTTAAAAGACATCCAGATTTATACAGGGCACTTTGAAATGATAATGCACATAATTATATTAAAGATTTATTTATTGCGAAATAGCCTTTCAAAGTAACATTGTCACAAACTAGAAACTTATGAGTACTACTAACAATTACTCGTACATGTAACTTATAAATAGAAATAAAACCATCATTATGCAAGAAAAGCCGCAATCCTGCGTTGTGTTATGTATGAAAACCGGCGGCTTGCTGGAGCATCTTTAGCTTCCCTTGTGCGTTTGTTAGGTCGTGAGGCTCCGTGCCCCTTGCTCCACGGATCGATTGCCTCGACACCAACAATAGTTAGACGAACGACAACTATATTTAATAGTCTTGTAGTGATTTCGGATGTCGGGCGCCGCTCCGGCTTGTTCGCTGGTAAATAAATTAAAGGACTTGGCCAACGTGTCGGCGTCGACGCAGGTGGGATGTGTAACAATAGGGCACTGCCTATACTTTAGAGAATCAACAACATCCTGAAAGGGTACTTATCCTTTTGTGATTATACAATAGACCTAAATAATAAGAAATAAACCTATGATCCACTATGATCAGTGATCACTAAAAGTCGAACTGTCATGTTGACAAAATAACCAAATAAATTAAGAATCACCTAACACTACATATGGTCGTAGTTCTAGGACGTTTTAAACTAGTAGTGTTATTTGTACATTTGACATTTCATCAATTTGGTTTTCTTAGGTAATTCTATACCCTACGACGAAATAAATATATGGATGGATGGATGAAGTACTGACAGTTTTTACCCCTTTTCCTAGCTTTGAATATGTATGAAGAAATACGTAATTTCCCTGTTTAAAAAAAGGTTGCAATCGGTGAACATTATGAAAAAATAGTAAAATTAAAGATCCTGACGAATTGAGAACCTCCTCCTTCGAAATCTTGAAGTCGGTTGATAACATTTTATGCGTTAAAAGTCACGCGCGTTTAAATAAGGTAAAAAAAACCGGCCAAGAGCGTGTCGGGCCACGCTCACTGTAGGGTTCCGTAGTTTTCCGTCCGTCACAGTAAGTGTCCCCACTTAAGAGTTAATAACACCGCCATGTAGGATATGATATGAGAGTTCCACGTACAGCGACATCTATCGGCAAATTAAGTAAACTATTGCGCGCGAGCATAAAGTATGGAAGATGGTTTTTATGGGATAATTCTTTATTGCGTGAACCGATTTTCACCGTTTTTACTTTATTTGAAAGCACGTCATTTCATTGTAATTTTGTAGAAATTACAGGTACAATAAACACCTGCTTATACGGTTAAATTACAAACTTAGTTCAGAAATTATTTTATATTTTTTTTTTCAAAAACTATTCATCCTATCAAGTTCAAAATAATTTTCCTAGAAAGTTTTTATAAAGTTCTACTTTTGAGATTTTTTTCATATTTTTAAAACTTATGGTTCAAAAGTTAGAGGGGGGGGGGGTTACGCATATTTTTTTACTTCTGGAGCGATTATTTCCGAAAATATTTACATTATCGAAAAATGATTATAGGAAACCCTTATTCATTTTTAAATACCTATCCAATAATATATCTTACGTTAGGGTTGAAATGAAAAAAAAAATCACTCCCCACTTTACGTATAGGGGAGGTACCCTAATAAAATTTTTTTTTACACTTTTTATTTTACCACTTTGTCGGCGTGATTGATATACATATCAGTACTAAATTTCAGCTTTCTAGTGCTAACGGTCACTGAGATTATCCGCGGACGGACGGATGGACGGACGGGCAGACATGGCGAAACTATAAGGGTTCCTAGTTGACTACGGAACCCTAAAAAGGCTTACCGTCATAGCTTGTATTTCCAGGCTCCGCTGGCATGAATCGTAAGCCAGAAACAAATTTCATGACCAATCGCAAGGCGACCCAGGCGATTATAATTTTTGAAGTGGTTTAGGACGAAGTATAATGATGACTCGCGTAGGTCAGCTGTCGCTCCGTTGGTGGGTTGCGGAACGTCAGTATTTGATGCTCTTATTATCAGGGAAATCGTCAGCCGGCTGATTTGAGGTAGAAAAACCGTCTGCTGATACCCTAAATACCATATATTCATGTGACTAGTTTACGGTTTTTTCAGTGCTATACAGCCGGCTGATGATTTTTATTTTATTTGTAATAGCATATAAATTATCACCTGTTTCAACTGGGACGCGATGGTCATTTTATTTTATATATATTTTATGTAAGAAAATAGCTGCTGTTCCTCAACCCACTCAAGGAACGGCAGCTGACCATCACGAAGCTTAATTATTTACCGCCCTTAACCACTTAAAATTTACCGCTTGGGACACGATGACCAACGGAAATTATTCCTGGTTTACGGCCTAGCAAGCATATTAAACACCCACAAAAAGTATGGTAATTTTTCAGAGCTAGTACGGTTTCTATGCTTATTATTGTTCACTGCTCATATAATTGTCTACAGTTCTAAACCTTCAGATAAAATGTACTTAGGAAGTAAAACCTTTTTGGTTTACCTACAATCTGTTTCGGTTGTTGTGAAGGATGTGACGTTTGTGACGTCACGTCACTTTGTAAAGTATTGAAATCTACACAAACGAAACAAGCAATCGAACTTTCGTGAGCGAATTGCATAAACGATAATTTAACTTATGGTATGGCAGTAATTTTTAGTTCTATAAGTGACCGCTAGAGGCTCTGCACAAATTCTCCATACAAATAATTTACGAATTCGTGAACGAATCTCGAATTGGGCTTATTTGCATGACTCGTGGTAGAGGTACAGTACAGTTTGTTATCGATAGGTTTTATTAAAACGTTACCATAAGACACTAATTTGACTTACGTCACCGAAAAATACCGTATCGACTGTAGAAAACTCTTTCACTATCAAATTATAAGGTGAGATGTCAAAACATGGTGAAAGTGAAAACCATTCGTATTTATTGTGTTATATTTATATATTATTAGTTGACGAAATAATATCGACAAAGCCTTATATTAAGCATAATTTGTTAATAAGACTGCATAGTATGATAACTGGAACTGGAAAACGAAACGGTAAATTTCAAGCCGATATGAGAAATAGAAATATCCACATCAACACTTCAATAAGAATAATTTTAAAAAAGAAATCTAGACCCAAGAACTGCTGAATATTTGTGAGATTTATGTATTAATAGTCAATTAATCTGATTTTAAATCGAAACAAAAATACCAACTCTAACTTAAATGAATGGTAGTTATAAACACTTTCATTTTCAATCATAATAATTACAATGAAACTGTGAAAAATATCAAATAATACTGAAACATATTTTACAGGTTCTTGTGCATCATTCATTTCTGATTGATTGCTGTAGCAGCTAACTTATCACCGGCAAGGCAAACTATTTATCCCAGGAAGGTGTATTATTTTATATTCAAGAAGTAACAATTGCGTCACAGGCCGGGATCTTCGAATTATTGCATCCAAGTCCTATAAAATAGTGCTTATTTAAAAGACATCCAGATTTATACAGGGCACTTTGAAATTATAATGTACAGAATTATATTAAAGATTTATTTATTGCGAAATAGCCTTTTAAAGTAACATTGTCACAAACTAGAAACTTATAAGTACTACTAACAATTACTCGTACGTGTAACTTATAAATAGAAATAAAACCATCATTATGCAAGAAGCGGCAAAGCCGCAATCCTGCGTTGTGTTACGTATGAAAACCGGCGGCTTGCTGGAGCATCTTTAGCTTTCTCTTGTGCGTTTGTTAGGTCGTGAGGCTCCGTGCCCCTTGCTTCACGGATCGATTGCCTCGACACCAACAATAGTTAGACGAACGACAACTATATTTAATAGTCTTGTAGTGATTTCGGATGTCGGGCGCCGCTCCGGCTTGTTTGCTGGTAAATAAGTTAAAGGACTTCGCCAACGTGTCGGCGTCGACGGAGGTGGGATGTGTAACAGTAGCGCACTCCCTATACTTTAGAGAATCAACAACATCCTGAAAGGGTAGTACTTATCCTTTTGTGATTAGACAATAGACCTAAATAATAAGAAATAAACCTATGATCCACTATGATCACTAAAAGTCGAACTGTCATGTTGACAAAATAACCAAATAAATGAAGAATCACCTAACACTTTACATATGGACGTAGTTCTAGGACGTTTTAAACTAGTAGTGTTATTTGTACATTTGAAATTTCATCAATTTGGTTTTCTTAGGTAATCCTATAACCTACGACGAAATAAGTATATGGATGGATGGATGAAGTACTGACAGTTTTCACCCCTTTTCCTAGCTTTGAATATGTATGACGAAATACGTAATTTCCCTGTTTGAAAAAAAGTTGCAATCGGTGAACATTATGAAAAAATAGTAAAAATAAAGATCCTGACGAATTGAGAACCTCCTTCTTTGAAATCTTGAAGTCGGTTGATAACATTTTATGCGTTAAAAGTCACGCGCGTTTAAATAAGGTAAAAAAAAGGCTTACTGTCATAACTTGTATTTTCCGGCTCCGATGGCATGAACCGTAAGCCAGGAACAAATTTCATGACCAATCGCAAGGCGTCCCAGGCGGTGATAATTTTTGAAGTGGTTAAGGACGAAGTATAATGATGACTCGCGTAGGTCAGCTGTCGCTCCGTTGGTGGGTTGCGGATCGTCAGTATTTGATGCTCTTATTATCAGGAAAATCGTCAGCCGGCTGTATTGAGGTAGAAAGACCGTCTGCTGATACCCTAAATACCATGTATTGATGTGACTAGTTTACGGTCTTTTCAGTGCTATACAGCCGGCTGATGATTTTTATTTTATTTGTAATAGCATATAAACTATCACCTGCTTCAACTGGGACGCGATGGTCATTTTATTTTATATATATTTTATGTGAGAAAATGGCTGCCGTTCCTCAACCCACTCAAGGAACGGCAGCTGACCATCACGAAGCTTGATTATTTACCGCCCAATTTACCGCTTGGGACACGATGACCAACGGAAATTATCCCTGGTTTACGGCCTAGCAAGCATATTAAACACCCACAAAAAGTAGGGTAATTTTTCAGAGCTAGTACGGTTTCTATGCTTATTATTGTTCACTGCTCATATAATTGTCTATTACAGTTCTAAACCTTCAGATAAAATGTACTTAGGAAGTAAAACCTTTTTGGCTTACCTACAATCTGTTTCGGTTAGTGTGAAGGATGTGACGTTTGTCACGTCACGTCACTTTGTAAAGTATTGGAATCTACACAAACGAAACAAGCAATCGAACTTTCGTGAGCGAATTGCATAAATGATAATTTAACTTATGGTATGGCAGTAATTTTTAGTTCTATAAGTGACCGCTAGAGGCTCTGCACAAATTCTCCATACAAATAATTTACGAATTCGTGAACGAATCTCGAATTGGGCTTATTTGCGTGACTCGTGGTAGAGGTACTGTAGAAAGTGACGTGACGTGACAAACGTCACATCCTTCACACCAACCGAAACAGATTGTAGGTAAGCCAAAAAGGTTTTACTTCCTAAGTACATTTTATCTGAAGGTTTAGAAATAGTTTAGAACTGTAGACAATTATATCAGCAGTGAACAATAATAAGCATAGACACCGTACTAGCTCTGAAAAATTACCATACTTTTTGTGGGTGTTTAATATGCTTGCTAGGCCGTAAACCAGGAATAATTTCCGTTGGTCATCGTGTCCCAAGCGGTAAATTTTAAGTGGTTAAGGGCGGTAAATAATCAAGCTTCGTGATGGTCAGCTGCCGTTCCTTGAGTGGGTTGAGGAACAGCAGCCATTTTCTCATATAAAATATATATAAAATAAAATGACCATCACGTCCCAGTTGAAACAGGAAATTTACTCGTATATGCTATTACAAATAAAATAAAAATCATCAGACGGCTGTATAGCACTGAAAAAACCGTAAAATAGTTACATGAATATATGGTATTTAGGGTATCAGCAGACGGTTTTTCTACCTCAAATCAGCCGGCTGACGATTTTCCTGATAATAAGAGCATCAAAACAGCTGACCTACGCGAGGCATCATTATACTTCGTCCTTAACCACTTTGTTTCTGGGTTACGGTTCATGCCAGCGGAGCCGGGAAATACAAGCTATGACAGTAAGCCTTTTTTTACCTGATTTAAGAGGCCTTATTCCCAAAACGCGCGAATTTCTTAAAATGCTTCATTTTCTTCGAAGGCTATGGCTAAAGTACTTAGTTTTTTTAAATCAACTATTGATGCATATAATAGTTCATTTCTTTATCTAGACGGCAATCGGAGCAAATATTACATTTTAACGAGTAAAACATGAAAAAAATTGGTCGTCTTGGAAGGCCTTTCCGGATTTTCCAGTTAGATGTACCGTTCATTTCCAAATAACGCAAAAAAGGGTAACAATTTTTATTCAACTTGAATAAAATCCAATTGAGTATATCATGTCTGAGACGGCCATGGAAATAAATATCGAAGATTCATCTTGGATAATAGACAAAATACCTCCTAATTATATGCCAGTTTTTTGTGGAAACACGTTTACATTTAATTTTTTCCACGAAAAGTCTATAAATATTTTGCCCTAAAAAGATTACCAGAGGAAAGTTAAACTATATTTCTATCACGATAAAAAATATCATTACTATAGTGGTACGTTTAAATTAAGTATGAATTTTTAAAAATGACCTATAAATCACACTTCACAGGACACTTTCTGTAAAAATCGTATTTTTGGGTTCTTAATAATAATAAGTATGGTTCAAAAGTATTTTTCAACCGACTTCAAGATTTCGAAGGAGGAGGTTATCAATTCGTCGGGATCTTTGTTTTTGCATTTTTTTTTATGTATGTTCACCGATTATTCGAAGATGGCTGGACCGATTTGGAAAATTCTTTTTTTGTTTGAAAGCGTATACTTCACAGTTGGTCCCATTGTAACCATGTCAGGATCTCATGATGGGATCCTGGAGAAATCGAGGGAACTCTTCAACTATTATAGGCACACCTATGGTGATTTGAGTATTTTTTACAGCAGATCGAGCATTTAGTGTTGGAAAGGTGGATGCTTAGTGAAGTCGGTTCTTTTTTGTTTAAAATTATTTGTATTACTAATACTTCAAACTATCTTATAGATAGCATTTTATGCGGCTTTTTTCATTAATATAGTTTTTCGACCTATTAGGGAATAAGGAGCCTTAAACGCGCGTGACCTTTAACGCATAAAATGTTATCAACCGACTTCAAGATTTCGAAGGAGGAGGTTCTCAATTCGTCAGGATCTTTATTTTTACTATTTTTTCATAATCATCACCGATTGCAACTTTTTTTTAAACAGGGAAATTACGTTTTTCGTCATACATATTCAAAGCTAGGAAAAGGGGTGAAAACTGTCAGTACTTCATCCATCCATCCATATATTTATTTCGTCGTAGGATATAGGATTACATAAGAAAACCAAATTGATGAAATGTCAAATGTACAAATAACACTACTAGTTTAAAACGTCCTAGAACTACGACCATATGTAGTGTTAGGCGATTCTTAATTTATTTGGTTATTTTGTCAACATGACAGTTCGACTTTTAGAGATCATAGTGGATCATAGGTTTATTTCTTATTATTTAGGTCTATTGTATAATCACAAAAGGATAAGTACCCTTTCAGGATATTGTTGATTCTCTAAAACACATCCCACCTCCGTCGACGCCGACACGTTGGCGAAGTCCTTTATTTACCAGCAAACAAGCCGGAGCGGCGCCCGACATCCGAAATCACTACAAGACTATTAAATATAGTTGTCGTTCGTCTAACTATTGTTGGTGTCGAGGCAATCGATCCCTGAAGCAAGGGGCACATGGGCAGCCTCACGACCTAACAAACGCACAAGGGAAGCTAACGATGCTGCAGCAAGCCGCCGGTTTTCATACATAACACAACGCAGGATTGCGGCTTTGCCGCTTCTTGCATAATTATGGTTTTATTTATAAGTTACATGTACGAGTAATTGTTAGTAGTACTTATGAGTTTCTAGTATGTGACAATGTTACTTTAAAAGGATATTTCGCAATAAATAAATCTTTAATATAATTATGTACATTATTATTTCAAAGTGCCCTGTATAAATCTGGATGTTTTTTAAGTTAGCACTATTTTATAGAACTTGGATGCAAAGATTCGTAGACTCCGGCTTGTAACGCAGTTGTTACTTCTGAATATAAAATAATACACCTTCCTGGGATAAATAGTTTGCTTTGCCAGTGATAAGTTATCGGCTACAGCCATGTGTAGCAAACAATCATAAATGAATGATGCACAAAAACCTGTAAAAGATGTTTCAATATTAATTGTTATTTTTCACAGTTTCATTGTAATTATTATGATTGAAAATTAAAGTGGTTATAACACTTACAACTATCATATCAAATTTCAACTACTTACCATTCATTTTAGGTTAGAGTTGGTATTTTTGTGTCGAATTAAAAACAGATTAATTGAATATACATAAATCTCACAAACATTCAGCAGTTCTTGGGCCTAGATTTCTTTTTTAAAATTATTCTTAATGAAGTGTTGATGTGGATCTTTCTATTTCTCATATCGGCTTGAAATTTACCATTTCGTTTTCCAGTTCCAGTCATCATACTATGCAGTCTTATTAACAAATTATGCTTAATATAAGGCTTTGTCGATATTATTTCGTCAACTAATAATATATAAATATAACACAATAAATACGAATGGTTTTCACTTTCACCATGTTTTGACATCTCACCTTATAATTTGATAGTGAAAGAGTTTTCTACAGTCGATACGGTATTTTTCGGTGACGTGTGTCAAGTTAGTGTCTTATGGTAGCGTTTTAATAAAACCTATCGATAACAATCTGTACTGACTACATCCGTCTCGTTCTACCTATGAGACGGATGTATGTCAGCATAGAGATTTCGAATTTCTTGCTGTCGATACCGAAGGAAAACGATTCGAAGCCCGATTATTCGTTAAAGCCTATAGAAAAATATTCATAATTTTCTACATGACTCGTGGTAGAGGTACAGTACAGTTTGTTATCGATAGGTTTTATTAAAACGTTACCATAAGACACTAATTTGACTTACGTCACCGAAAAATACCGTACCGACTGTAGAAAACTCTTTCACTATCAAATTATAAGGTGAGATGTCAAAACATGGTGAAAGTGAAAACCATTCGTATTTATTGTGTATTTATATATTATTAGTTGACGAAATAATATCGACAAAGCCTTATATTAAGCATAATTTGTTAAGAAGACTGCATAGTATGATAACTGGAACTGGAAAACGAAACGGTAAATTTCAAGCCGATATGAGAAATAGAAATATCCACATCAACACTTCAATAAGAATAATTTTAGAAAAAAAATGTAGACCCAAGAACTGCTGAATATTTGTGAGACTTATGTATTAATAGTCAATGAAACTGATTTTAAATCGACAAAAATACCAACTCTAACCTAAAATGAATGGTAAGTAGTTGGAATTTGATATGATAGTTATAAACACTTTCATTTTCAATCATAATAATTACAATGAAACTGTGAAAAATATCAAATAATATTGAAACATCTTTTACAGGTTCTTGCATCATTCATTTCTGATTGATTGCTGTAGCAGCTAACTTATCATCACCGGCAAGGCAAACTATTTATCGCAGGAAGGTGTATTATTTTATATTCAAGAAGTAACAACTGCGTCACAGGCCGGGATCTTCGAATTATTGCATCCAAGCCCTATAAAATAGTGCTTACTTAAAAGACATCCAGATTTATACAGGGCACTTTGAAATTATAATGTACAGAATTATATTAAAGATTTATTTATTGCGAAATAGCCTTTTAAAGTAACATTGTCACAAACTAGAAACTTATAAGTATTACTAACAATTACTCGTACGTGTAACTTATAAATAGAAATAAAACCATCATTATGCAAGAAGCGGCAAAGCCGCAATCCTGCGTTGTGTTATGTATGAAAACCGGCGGCTTGCTGGAGCATCTTTAGCTTCTCTTGTGCGTTTGTTAGGTCGTGAGGCTCCGTGCCCCTTGCTTCACGGATCGATTGCCTCGACACCAACAATAGTTAGACGAACGACGACTATATTTAATAGTCTTGTAGTGATTTCGGATGTCGGGCGCCGCTCCGGCTTGTTTGCTGGTAAATAAATTAAAGGACTTCGCCAACGTGTCGGCGTCGACGTAGGTGGGATGTGTAACAGTAGCGCACTCCCTATACTTTAGAAAATCAACAACATCCTGAAAGGGTAATACTTATCCTTTTGTGATTATACAATAGACTTAAATAATAAGAAATAAACCTATGATCCACTATGATCACTAAAAGTCGAACTGCCATGTTGACAAAATAACCAAATAAATTAAGAATCACCTAACACTTTACATATGGACGTAGTTCTAGGACGTTTTAAACTAGTAGTGTTATTTGTACATTTGAAATTTCATCAATTTGGTTTTCTTAGGTAATCCTATATCCTACGACGAAATAAGTATATGGATGGATGGTTGAAGTACTGACAGTTTTCACCCCTTTTCCTAACGTTGAATATGTATGACGAAATACGTAATTTCCCTGTTTAAAAAAAGTTGCAATCGGTGAACATTATGAAAAAATAGTAAAAATAAAGATCCTGACGAATTGAGAACCTCCTTCTTTGAAATCTTGAAGTCGGTTGATAACATTTTATGCGTTAAAAGTCACGCGCGTTTAAATAAGGTAAAAAAAAGGCTTACTGTCATAACTTGTATTTCCCGGCTCCGATGGCATGAACCGTAAGCCAGTAACAAATTTCATGACCAATCGCAAGGCGTCCCAGGCGGTGATAATTTTTGAAGTGGTTAAGGACGAAGTATAATGATGACTCGCGTAGGTCAGCTGTCGCTCCGTTGGTGGGTTGCGGATCGTCAGTATTTGATGCTCTTATTATCAGGAAAATCGTCAGCCGGCTGTATTGAGGTAGAAAGACCGTCTGCTGATACCCTAAATACCATGTATTCATGTGACTAGTTTACGGTCTTTTCAGTGCTATACAGCCGGCTGATGATTTTTATTTTATTTGTAATAGCATATAAATTATCACTTGTTTCAACTGGGACGCGATGGTCATTTTATTTTATATATAGGTATATTTTATGTGAGAAAATGGCTGCTGTTCCTCAACCCACTCAAGGAACGGCAGCTGACCATCACGAAGCTTGATTATTTACTGCCCTTAACCACTTAAAATTTACCGCTTGGGACACGATGACCAACGGAAACTATTCCTGGTTCGTAATCCAGGCCGTGCCTAGCAAGCATATTAAACACCCACAAAAAGTAGGGTAATTTTTCAGAGCTAGTACGGTTTCTATGCTTATTATTGTTCACTGCTCATATAATTGTCTACAGTTCTAAACCTTCAGATAAAATGTACTTAGGAAGTAAAACCTTTTTGGTTTACCTACAATCTGTTTCGGTTGGTGTGAAGGATGTGACGTTTGTCACGTCACGTCACTTTGTAAGTATTGAAAACTACACAAACGAAACAAGCAATCGAACTTTCGTGAGCGAATTGCATAAACGATAATTTAACTTATGGTATGGCAGTAATTTTTAGTTCTATAAGTGACCGCTAGAGGCTCTGCACAAATTCTCCATACAAATAATTTACGAATTCGTGAACGAATCTCGAATTGGGCTTATTTGCATGACTCGTGGTAGAGGTACAGAAAGTTGTCTTAGGGCCTGTTTCACAATGTAAGGAAAAAATATTATGTGACTTCAGGTCAATTTCGCCGAAAAAAAAAATTATTTTTTCGTTTTTTTTTATCATTTTTTTAATGTTTATTGCACATGATAAGCAAATGTTATTAATAAAATTATCGCCTAAAACAAATTAGTACATATTTTTTGTAAAAATTTAGTTTCTGCAAAGTTTTCCTTGTCACATTGATATCTGTCAATAAGGACGTGTAAACTATGTCCAATAGTGGCAACGACGCCATTAGAAAGGCGTTTTGTGATGAGTTATAATAAAAAGTGTATTTTTTTTCAATTGGTATTAACTCTGAAACTAGGCGTATTCCAGAAAAGTTTATAGGACATTTTAGTATCTAAATATGATCAGGAATACACTGTTAAAATCTGTCTAGTTATATGGGCCCACGGTGTATTTTATATAGGTATATAATTGAATTATAGCATTGCCAGGAGTTTGTGTTGGGAAAAGTAATACCAAACGACGTATTATTTAATTCATACTTTGCCGGCTACTGACTATAATTCCGCAAAATTACGTATTTTTTTTCCTGTTAAAATATAGGCCTCCTCTATAAATGAGACAACTTCGGCAGTTTTTACCTATTTTGGTATTACTTTTTTCCAACTGAAAATTTTTGCTAGTTTGTCACTTTGACCTCCACCTATTAAGAGCTGCCAGATGCCCGGATCTAGCAATAAGGATAGTATAGCAATCTGACAAGACAGGTTTTGTCGCTCTCATTATTGTGCTACATCTGACGTAGCCAGCTCTTAGTCTATTTCGAAAGGTTTAGAAATATACGATTAGCGGAGATGCTAACGTATAATCCGCTGATGAAGATCCGTGCAGAAGTTGTGAAAGTACTAAACTCTCCTCTCCTTACTAGGAACAGTATGAATCCTCCTTTCACCTTCGAAATGATATTTTGGTTAAAAAGTGCCGTAAGTGTCCTTGTCCGAGTTATAATTAATCCATAGGCACGAGTAGACACGAGGCCAAGGCATGTTTAAACCATGTGCTTAAACCATATATATTATGTTACATACGCATACTACGTTTGACCTTAAAGTTCCGAGTGACAGCTGGAATCAAAATAAATGGAAATATCCGAAACAAACAGAAACTACGTCTTTCAATCAAGAACTCTATTACACTGGATGGGAATCTCTGGTAGAGTCGATTGAGTTAGTGCTCCCACACTCGCACCCGGCAGCTCTACAAGAGAGAATGTAATTCGAGTACAAGATCATTATTGTTTAGGTGTGTAAGCAAGCTGTCCAAAAATAAATTGAAGTGACTGCGTTAATGTCATTTTCAACACCTGGCAAGACATTACTGGCTATTCAGAAAAAATAACGTATAAGACCGATGTCTTCATTTTCAACCGACTTCAAGATTTTGAAGGATCTCAATTCGTCGGGATCTTTGTTGCCATTTTTATTTTTATGTATGTTTGCAAATTCTTTTTTTGTTTGAAAGAGTATACTTCACAGTTGGTCCCATTGTAACCAGGTCAGGATCTGATGATAGGATCCTGCAGAAATCGAAGAAATTCTGCAAATATTATAAGCATACCTATAGTGATTAAAATATATACGGGAAAATTACATTTTTTTCAATAAATAATATAAAAGACTCTAAACTACATTGATTTTTCAGAATCATATTATTATCCTGGAAGAAAAAAGTATTGCCTTTTTGCAACATTAGTTTAGATTATCATAGAATCTGGCAGCATTCGTAATTCACCGACTTAATCATATAACATAACATAACATAAATACTCTTTATTACACACCTCAAAGTAGAAGCAGAGATAATAGACGGAGAGCTGGGCACGTCAGATATGACACAATAATGAGAGCAAGGAAACCCATGTAGTTAGTTTGCTATACTATGCCTATTTTTAGATCCGGACATCTGGCAGCTGTAAAGTGGTGGAGGTCAAAGAATGCAAATAACTTGAAGAAAACAAATCCTAGAGTTCTGGGTTTAATGCAATGTTATGGCAAATTGTGTAATTAATTAGGTTATATCATATCCAGAAGGTTTTGTTGGGGGATATGTATATAGTAGTGCAATATGATGTAAAAAGCAAATTTTAGTTAGTCGCCTACTGTTTTTGTTTCCGCAATAATAGACAATGGTTTTTAATCTCATGTTAAAATATAGGCCCTGTCCTCTATAAATGACATAACTTTGGCATTTTTTCCAACTTAAAAACTTTGGTGGTCTGTCACTTTGACCTCCACCCATTAAAAGCTGCCAGATGCCCGGATCTAGCCACAATGATGGTAAAGCAGTCTAACTAGACAGGTTTCATTGCTCTCATTATTGTGTCACATCTGACGTGGCCAGCTCTTAGACCATAAAACAATTGGCGGTATTATCGCTCAAAATCTCTTCCATACAACCTTTTAATATACGAAATTATAAAAGTACCTTTCGTATGCCTATTGTATGGCAGTCGGATAAGCTCGAACTGCAATGTGATTGACAATCTACGGCGTAGCACTGCTGCTACGAGCCGCTACGAGCCGCTACTGTGATTTATCGGTGTTACGTGAAATGGAACTAACAATAATCAATATTCCATTTTTTATATGGGGCGGTATTCTAACTTTAAAACACGTTTAGACACGATCCTACTTCAATACAACTCCAACGCGTTAACTACACAACACAACTAGCGCCTAAACGTCTGAATCAAAAATATCAGAATTTGCTTGAAGATTATTCCGACGCAACTATAATGCAACTTCAATATTATTATTTGTTACGTGTTAGAGTTATGTTGAAGATAGATAGGGCCGTATTCTAACTTTAAAACACGTATAGACACGATCCAACTTCAAAACAACTCCAATGCATTAACAACGCCATACAGCTACGGCATAAACATCTGAATCAGAAATATCAGAATTTGCTTGAGAAATATTCTAACGCAACTCCAATACAACTTCAATATTGGTTGAATGTTTGTTGTGTGTTGGAGTTATGTTTGAGATTGGTTGTAATTTTATTGTATTGTTAATTTTTTATTATTAGAATCCGGCACATAGTGTTTTCAATGTATTGTTTATGTATTTTAAAATATATAAACAATACATTAGCGCACAAGGTAAACAAACGTCTGTGGGATCATCGCTGTCCCGAACATGTCATCTTTATTCTTTTGTCGTTTGTAATAAATGTGACAGCAAAGTGTCAACTACTGGCTAGCCTGTGTCGAACACTAAGACGATAATTTTCAGCAATCCTTAAGTATTTGGGAAAAGAGTGGATAATTGCGTAGAGAGTATCGATATAGTAACTCCTACGTAGTTACGGCCTCCTAGTCCAGTCGGTAGTGACACTGCCTACGACGCAGGTGGTCCCAGGTTCGAATCCTGGTACGAGCATTTATTTGTGTGTTAATTGCAGATATTTGCACCCGAGTTATGGATGTTTTCTATGTATTTCCGTATTTATCTATATACCTATAATATATATCGTCGTCTAGTATCCACAGGCCACAACACAAGCCTTATTGAGCTTACTGTGTGTCTACGAGTAGGTCGGTTTGTGTAAGATTGTGTTTGTGCGAGGCGATTATCAAACTGCTGCGGTTTCCGCTTACGGCGACGGTGTGGAAGCGAGATAGCGCTCACCAGGTGTATAGCGCTATCACGTAGCGTCAATTAGAGATCCGCCTAGCTACCTTTTATTTAATTTCGCCCTCTAATTTCCGATATCTTAACTTATGCCGATCACCTACGCTGTTAATGTGATCGTTAACTTTTAAAACAAAAATGAAAGATAATTAAGGATGGTTCACGCTGTAACGTTCCGCGTCCTAAACGACACTTCCGACACTTAATTTTGTATAGATTTGCGAAGGTCACGTGATGATCTCTATACAATTTTAAGGTAAACATTTGCACACCTGTACTCGGGTTGAATACGCATGAAATTATAAATGTAAGATCTTATGTCACCGTATTCTTGCAAATAAATTATTTCATTTCATTTCATTTCACAAAAAGAAGTGTCGGAAGTGTCGTGTAGGACGCGAAATGTTACAGCGTGAACCATCCTTTATTCGCATGAAATTTTCCATAACGAAGCAACCGGGTTGTATTGTGTATTTTATCGCACAGGAAACGGAATGACGGTATCATTTTTGTATTTCGAATTAATTTCGCAAATCCGCCCTGAAATCCATTTTAAAAAGACAAAATTATCCAAATATTTCTTCTCGAAACGAATGTAATCGGCAGAGATCCGGATGAAAGAAATAGATTATCCTGCCGATACAAATCAAGGGGAGGGCTGTAAAATATGAAACGAATGGCGAAGAGGTTTCAGCGGAGATTTATTGCTACCTTGCTCTTCTAGTGCGGTCCAAAGGGTGCCGAGCAATCCCTCAAAGGGCTGGGAAACCGGTATTTGCTCCATACTAAAATACCAGTATGTTTCTCATTCTTTTGTTTACTATTTCATATTGAATCGGACAATCTAATAATATGAAGTCATTACATAAATACAATATTGAGTTACATAAAGATCATCAAATAATCCGTATTTATATAATACGCAAGGACGATTTTTTTTAACTCCATCAGATCCACAGATATGAACCGATTTTGATAAATGATATTTCATTAGATTCGTTTCATGCTGTAGATGTGCAATAAGGCCTTATTAAATATATTGGGTTATTTCGGAAGTATTCGGGAAAACTTTTTTTTTATAATGAGCGATTGAACCTAGTCACCTGATGGAAAGTGAGAAGCCTATTCAGTCTTCACTCTTGCTTTAAAGATACCGAGATCGTATTTATCAGGGAATACAGATGGCGATAGCGGGAGCGCATTCCATTCCTTGGCAGTCCGCATCAAAAAGACGAAGCAAATCGTTTCGTGCGGACAAAGGGAATGCTAACAACGAACGGGTGTATTTGGCCGCTGCGCCTGGTAGTCCGAAGCCGGAAAGGGGAAGGTGGAATCAGGTCATGAAGTTCTTGTGCGCACTCCCCAAAATGTATCCGAGAGAACACCGATAAACAAGCGGCTCGACGGCGATGTTCCAGGCTCTGTAATTTTGACTTGACAGCTGGATCATCGTATCATCGAAGTCTATGAGCCCGGTGCTCTATCGCATCCAGGGCCGCCAGCTGATTCTTGGCGGAACCGTCCCATAGGTTAAGTATAGGATAGCTAATTAACAAATAAATTAACTGCCAGTTAAAACTACCTGCAAAACTTAGCACTTTATCTACCAGTTAAGCTTATTTGAAGATTGTGAAACGCTAACGATGACTTTATTCGTCAGATAAGTGGCAAGTAGCTTATTCAGGACTTTACTTGGACATTGTGAAACAGGCCCTTAGAAAATTAGCCATATACTTAAAATATGTCTTTATAAATTATTTTTTAAATTTTATATTAATGACGGATATTTGTTCTTGAATTATGGATGTTTTCTATGTATTTATGTATATATCTATATCTATCATATATACCCGCAACACAAGCCTTACTTGAGCTTACTGTGGGACTAGGTCGATTTGTGTAAGATTGTCCTATAATATTTATTTATTTTAAATATTTTTTGGGAAATGTTTCTAGTAGACTTATTTCAAGTTTCCGTAAAATATGGCACAGTAACTTCTGCTGTACTGAAAATTATACTTCAACTTACAGAAATTTTCTTGCTCCAGGTCTCAACTAATAAAAGTTTGTTTAAAATCTTTACAGTGAGTAGAGTTTGTTTACATGAAATACGTTTTAGACGGACAGCTGGCCACGTCAGATATGACACAATAATGAGAGTCCCTCTAGATAGTTTGCTATACTATGCTTTTTTCCCCCTCTAGATCGGACATCTGGCAGCTGTTCATTGGTGGATGTAAAAGAATGAAAACCACTTTAATATTACAAATCCGAGAAATATGGGTTTGATGCAACATTATTATACACCGTGGGCTGGAATAACCCGACAGATCTTAACCACGAATTTCTAAGACCAAAAGAAGGTGGCAACAGTATTGCATTCCATTCCTCCTTCCATCCAAACCTGTACCGAGCCCTGCTCTCAAAGCAAAAGGCAAGGCTGCGTTTCCACCAGAGATGCGTCGAGGATGCGTCGCGAGGAATGCGTTTGTTAAGAACCAATCCCAGAGCTGCACTGTGCGAGGATAGGTAAATGAAGTGATTCCATTTTGGTTCTAAAAACACATTTCTCGCAACACATCCTCGCTCATCTCTGGTGGAAACGCATCTTTAGGCTATACGATAGTGCCCGACAGTTGACACCCTGCCTTCATCTTCAACAAACGTTATTTACTACGGGAGCGCCGAGTACTCTGACATTTGGCATTACGACACAATTTTTTTTGTTTTACACATATTTTTTTATTTTTGTTTGCGAAGTGTTAAGTGTTTTACTCAAAATGAAGAAGCCTGTCCTGATACGAGGAAATAATGTCCAGAGATTTCATTCTTTATTCCGTTACCGTTTTTCATACACTTTGTAATGAAATGGAAATAACGAAAAATGTATAGAAATATAAATAGGATCGAGAGAGCTCACGATCCTGAGTTGAAATAACATAAAAAAATATAATTAAAAAATAATTATTTAGTTACACAACTTTAAATATACCTAATTGTCCAACTAGACCTTGGGCTTAGGCGATTATCACATTCGCGCCGCAACCGGATGCGGCGACGGTGTGCAAACGTGACAGCGCTATACATGTGTATAGCGCTTTCACGTTTGCACGTTTGCGCTCTACATGTGTAGAGCGCTATTTCGCTCGCGCACCGGCGCCGCATGCGCAGCAGTGTGAAAGCCGCCTTAGGTCCGATCCTCAAGTTAGTTTCTGTCACCGAAAAGTGTAATTAAATAATAGCATGAATAAAATAAAATATGAAGAATACCCCAAAAAAGCTTAACTAATTTTGTTGATGTCTAAAATCAGTTGCAAAAAAACCTGCTTTCAAATAAAATAACCGCATTTAAACCGGTTCAACCGTTATAGCACTCCCTGGCCTGACATGCACACAAAGCAGTGAAACTTATAACACCCCTCTTTTGCGTCTTGATTCAAAAGTTTATAAACCAAACATGTTCGACTAGTCCAATCCTGTTCAATATGTAACGAAATCAATCATTTGGAAGCTATTCAAATTGAGCTGTCTTGTCTGACAGTGCACCCACACTACGTCGGCCGGTTAATTGGAGTCAATCAAGCTGTCAAATGCAAGCCTCGGCGTTAAATACCAGTCAATTTCGGGTAGACCAATAAAACGGGGTGAATTTATGAATTTTTGGACTACGTTGATAGATTTCAAACAAAAATCTGCATTGTTTTCACTTTTACTTTTTTGGTAAAAGGCTAAAATTATATGAACTCTTACATATACAAGGTATAATAATAATACTGGTGATCCGCTTCAGGGCATAATTGGTATCCTATTCTAATTATGAAAAAGTAAGAAAAAAAATTTTGTGCAAAAAAAAATTTTTTTTTGGACGTAGTTTTTTTGGAACGACGTGTCCCATACAAAAAAAAAATTTCACTCATTAGTCGCAATGCGATACCAATTATGCCTTTAAACGAATCACCAGTATTTTTGTTACATCCTGTACAATTACCAGAACTCTAGAGGTAAAAAATCAGTACTCTGGAGAATGAGTTCAGTTCCTTGTCATTTTTATCATTCCGCTGACAGTTAAAATATCTAATCGCTGTAAGTTTGTTACTTTACGAAAAATTATTCCTATACTTAATTGGTTAGTAGGCTTACAATTAAATATATTTTTATACTTTATTACAATTTGGTCAAAATTGGTACAAATTCTAATCTCCTAGGGAATTTTTAAAATAATATGATTTTACTGCCACTCTTTTTGGCAGAGTGGAAATAATGTCTAAGCTAAATCGAAGATCTCTCCAGGTTTTGAACTCGATGCTACTATTACCTTAATAAAGTACTAGGGCCGTATTTAAACTATAAAACACGTTTAGACACGATTTAACTCCAATATAACTCCATTAACTACGCAATACAGCTAGCGCCTAAACATCTGAATCAAACATGTTAGAATTTGCTTAAGAGTCCGGTAACGATTTGAAAACGAAAATCGCTAATAATGAAATTACGCACATGAATCGCATTTGATAAGATAGTTTGAAGTCTTGTTATTGCAAAAAAGTGCTCGTGAGCATTGCGAAAGATTTTAACCATGAATTCCTGAGGTCATAAGGAGTAATAAATGTTATATGAATTTAGGTCAATTTCGCCAAAATAAAATATATTTTTTGCTTTTTTTCGATTTGTTAAATGCTTTTGAACATAAAAACATTAATGTTATCGGTAAAAATGTCGATTAAAATAAATTAGTACATTTTTGCTTTAATACCTTCCCAAAAATATCACATAAACTTCGGCCCTTAAAAAAAAAGAATGAAAACACAAATTCCACTTATTCCTCAAACGACTCATTTTCAAACGTATTTATGTATTTTACGTCCTAGTATAACATAATTTTAATCAATAAAAACCTTACTCTTTTCACCTCTCCAAGCAAAAATCGCGAAACAGGTGTTAGATTAGGGTGAATTAAAACAAGAAAATAAAAAAGCGTTCCACTTATACAATTTAAAAAGAAACGTACTTTCAAAATATGTATACAAAACTGATAGAAGTTTCGTTAGTTACTGCAAAATAGTATCAAAAAGTTGAGCGAAATCGAAAAAAACGTTTACCGGACTCTTAAAGTCTATTCCGATACAATCATTGAGTTAGGATTTAGGATATATACTTAGTAGATACTCAAACAAGACTTACCGAAAATATGGCTCGTGAAAATTTGTAACCGGCCAGTGTTATATAAATAAGCAGTATTTAAGACAGTCAGAGAAAGTGCTGTACGAGTCGTTTTAAAGCATTATTGTAAGGCTATTTTTTGGGCTGATTGTGTATCCCGTTCTTTATTAGTTTTTTCTACTCCGGTACTTTTATCTGTCAATTATATGGTCCCGCAAACGAATATAAAAGCATGTCTTATGCAATTTCAAAAAAGTCTATCTAGTCTATTCTTCATAAAGACCCTAGGGTTATTATGTGATATAATGCAACTGATAACAGAGGTGCCCTGTGAACCCAACAAATATTCTTTTTTTCTACTCCCGTGTATCTATCATTTATACATTCGTCATCATCTATATACTCCAAGAAACACATAGATAATATACTCGAAGAAAAGTCTATCTAGTCTTTTCCCCAAAAACAACAACTTAAATAAAAGCGCCAAAATAGAATCGCGTGCAGTCACGACTTTAGAAGAAAATAAATAACTGCCAACCTAAGAAACCTAAATAAACCTAGCGTTTTCAAATAAAAAAAACTTTAAAAAGAAAAAATGAAAAGAACCACAGACATACTTTGTAGTTTTTACGTTTGCCATTCGTTTGTGGTGGCAAACTGGGAACTTTGAAAATAATACATTTTTACTAATCTCTGTCGCTCTTTGATAATTGATTTAATAACGACGATGTGTGTTTGTGTTAGTATTCTTGAAATACAGTGCTTTAAAAGGTGAAACCTAAATTATTGTTGATTATGTTGACAAAATAACTGCAATATCCATGAAGTATTCAATTTCGCACTTTTTGTAAAACTATGTGTACCCAGTCGTAGAAAAAGTATTGTATGCAACGTCGTATAAGTAGGTCAAAAAATGTTCGTGGCGTTTTTCTTAACAATTTTCGCCTCCGGCTGCGCCTACGGCTCAAATTGTTACCCACGCCACTCACCTTTTTTGACCCCTCTTATACAACTGTTGCATAAAATACTATTATTACATATCGGTGGATGCAATTCCAACACAACTTCAAAATTGTTTGATTAATTGTTGTGTTTTTGGGTTATGTTTAAGATATATGTAGATACTGTTTTTGATGTAAAGATAAAAGATAATTTATTCTTCAATTTAGGCACATTACAATGCACATATGAACGTCATAGAAAAAAAAACTACCACCGGTTCTAACCCTACACCATTAACCCGAGAAGTATTCTGACCGGCAAGAAACTCGGCGGGACTTATTTTTTCAAAACAGTAATACATTAGATCTTAAAGATACACAATAATGCGTAGTTCTATAAGAAGACATATCAAAACAGCTTGAGAGACAGACAATATACCTATTGTTTAATTGAAATAAAATCCAAATCTTCACAAAACGTTTGATATGCTTTCCTATCTGAACCGTTTCCTCTAAATGTCAGATGATTTTGTATTAGATTTTGTATTGTTTATGTATTTTCAAAATAGAATACGGCACCTAGTTAAAAACAAAAATTCCGCGTATCGCTTATGCTTCAAACTTACCCGTAGCTGGAATAAATTATTCTTCCAAATTACATTTGAGTTTTTCGCGTCCGCGTTAGAGACATGTCGTATGGCAAATGTCACGGCATTTTGAACCCTATTGCTGTACCGTACTGGTCACAGTTCGCTGACCAACTTTGAGCCTTATTACTAGGAAATACGGTCTACAATATCACGTGTTGCTGGTGTGAGAGCTTTTCTTTTTATGTATGTAATGGATGTAATGGTAATGGATATCAGCAAACAAACAGCAAAATGTGTCAGTTCAAAACAAACGTGCATACTCGTAAGTGTACGGCCTAAGTGGCGAGTAATTATACAAGGTGTAACTAAAATAGTGATGATCCGTTTAAGGGCATAAATGGTATCGTATTTATTGATTTATTTATTTAAACTTTATTGCACAATTAAAAAAGAGTACAAAAGGCGAACTTAATGCCAAAAGACATTCTCTACCAGTTAACCGTTGGGCCAAACAGAGATTAATAAAAGGTAATAGGTGCGGGAAATTATTACAACCATGGGAAATTATAAACTGAATATAGCTGCTAATTCTAAATACAGAACCCTATTATATATATATAAATAATATACATACATTAATAATACACACACACACATATATACATACATACACATATCATAAACTCCATGTGCTACTGGCCTGGCGTATTCTGATTATGTAAAACTAAGAAAATCTTTTTTTCGCGTGAAAAAATAATCGGATTTGGATTCGGAGGGTTGTTCGGCTAGGATGACGTACCATACAAAAAATATTTTTTTTTTTTCGTCCAAAATTTTTTTCTCCTACCTTTTCTTAGTCTCAATACGATACCAACTATGCCCTTAAGGGGCTCTGCGCGTTTTTCATTGATTTTTGACCAGTTCTGAGTAAATATTCCAACATTTGCACTACAGTTATAATTATAAGGCAAACGGTTACCGGTTCTTTAATCTTTTATATCCATTCTGTCGAGCCGGATTTTGAACAAAATTGGCCCTTATTTTTTTATGATTATTTAAAATATGATCTAAAAAACACTTTTATTGATATTCGATGCTGTAAAGAATCTTACATATACGAAATATTACGTAATAGGGTTTATATTTGATGTATCTAAAAACTGACGACAGATTTTAATTTTAAACTAAATAACTAAAAAGTTATGATTAGAAAACCACTTTTTCGGCCTAAAACTGTTCGAATTTGATGTCGTGCCTAAAACTTTCGAATATTGAATTAAATATAGGATACAATATTGTTTTAAGGTCGTTAATGAAAATATGATAAGCTATAAAAATCATTAGAAAATTAAGTGTTTCAGATCGAAGGTCATTGGCGCCAGGGATCCCCTTAAACAGATCACCACTATTTTTGGTACACCTTGTAAAAATTACACGTTTGTATGAGATGCTAATTTTAGTTTAGCTATTTATTTTGTTTATATGTTACAGCCGGAAAAAAAACAATCACTTTGAAAATACACCTATTTCAGTTTACGATACACACGCAGTCCCAAACAAACGAATACTCGTAGAACTCAGTTTGATAATAACTTTAATCAATTTGGGTACGTAACCTAAAACTACTATGTATATGATAGTTTCACCGGCGCCAGACAAAATTCATAAACCGAACGCTACAGCTTTGTTTTTCGCCACGTCCGTACCGTAAATAATATCCGGTTATCCGGTTATTATTGTAACTAGCCGGGTGAAATATTTTATTGAACGAAACGATGACAACGGTCAAAAATCCATTAAGATGTGGATTAGCCAAGTAATTAAAAACATCTCTAGTCACATTGACAACTTTTTCAAGTACAAGGATAATTTTATAAAGTGACTTAAGTAACATTTAACATTTACCATACCTACCACAGTTCGCTACGCGCTACGCTCGTAGCCGATTTCAGCGTTTTCCCGCTTTGTAGCGGAAATCCGGTACACACAGAGTTTGCCTAGCGTGTTTCTGTGCGGAAAGTGTTAAGTTTCATCACAATCGTATTTCCGCTCAGTAATACGATGTCAATAAATAATAACCGACCTTATGCTTCGAACAACAATGTAAAGTAGGTACAGATACAATTACTAAAAATATGTCTAGTAAACATTTGTAACCGACCAGTCTTATACCGTAATAAGACTGTGTTCTTGCGGTACTATTGTGGGGCAATTTTATTAGGCTGATTGTGTATCCCTAGTATTATTTGATAGGTGAGCTTATGCACGTTTTTCGCTTTTTACATTCTCTAATTCTTTTAGCCTATCCTCTTTCGCGCAATAAATCCAAACACAAAAAACCAGCCACGAGCGTGTCGGGCCACGCTCAGTGTAGGGTTCTTTAGTTTTCCGACCGTCACAGTAAGTGTCCCCGCTTAAGAGTTAAAAACTTAGTACAGAAATTATTTTGTAATTTTTTTCAAAACTTATTTGAGAGCACGTCATTTCATTGTGATTTTGTAGAAATTACAGGTACAATAAACATCTACTTATACGGTTAAATTACAAACTTACTTTCAAAAACTATTCAACCTATCAAGATCAAAATAATTTTCCTAGATAGTTTTTATAAAGTTCTACTTCTGAGATTTTTTCATATTTTTAAAACTTATGGTTCAAAAGTTAGAGGGGGGGACGACACATTTTTTTTAACTTCTGGAGCGAATATTTCCGAAAATATTTACATGATCAAAAAATGATTTTAGTAAACACCTATTCATTTTTAAAGACCTATCCAACAATATATCACACGTTAGGGTTGAAATGAAAAAAAAAAACACTCCCCACTTTACGTATGGGGGAGGTACCCTAATAAAACATTCTTTTCCACTTTTTATTTTACCACTTTGTCGGCGTGATTGATATACAAATTAGTACCAAATTTCAGCTTTCTAGTGCTAACGGTCACTGAGATTATCCGTGGACGGACGGACGGACGGACAGACATGGCGAAACTATAAGGGTTCTTAGTTGACTACGGAACACTAAAAAGGCAACATAACAGAAAAAACACTGCAAATATATTCGTCTCTTTCGTATACACGGTAGATCGCGTGAGAAAATGAGAGCGCAAACGTGAGTTTTAAGACATTTTAAATTACGGTCGCGAGTTTCGTCGAATGGGCCTGAATAGTACAAACGAACTTACCTTAATTCCTTTCTCTTCATTACCGGTAGTGAGGGGACAATACACGATATCGATAAATACTTTTTATAGCTAAATATGGTAAAGATCTGCGGAACCTAATTTAAATTAATTTTAAGTTGCTCTCTGGTGCCAATGAACTTCTACAATTTATTAAAGAAAGGAAGAAAAAATGTTTATTGCCACAACCTTATTCACTAGTACACTGTTTCTATTCTTACAACTAATAAAAAGAAAATACAAAAAAGAAACAAAACAGACAAACCTAATTTACATTTTGTAGTGTAGGCAATGGGTACCAGTCTCAGACTGTGCTGGATTGGTGGTATTATCCAGCGCTGATTTTCAGCCTGGTCCCGTTCTGTGTTCGGGTAACCGACCGTTACCCGAACACAGTTTACCGACCATCGCCAGACTTTATGCCGTTGCAATAGAGATTACCAATGGTCAGTGAACTGTGCTGGCGATGATACAGAATTTCATTAACACTTCCAGCGTGACATACATAAGTGTCTATGTGTTTGTGTGTGTGTGTGCAAATTTATATAGCACAAGATTTTATTGAGCAATCTACAATCTTTATTACTCCATCAGTTTTCTAGTGGGTTTATGACATATTTTATAAAGAAAAACGGTTTTAAACAATGTAGTATTCCATATTCTTCGTAACTTATTGTCTTATAGATATAGGTATAGCATCAAACTTGGGCAATTTACAGTGAAGACAAACAGTTTTCTGTGCGTAGATTTTATTTAAATTTAATTAGTTAAAAAATCAGGCATCTCATAAGAGGCGGTTATAATGAAACGAATAATGTAGATTAAATACATATGTGTATAGGAGCACAAACGACATCCGATTATCAAAAAGTTAATTTTAAAAAGTGTTTAAAAATGATAAAAAAATATGCAATTATTCATTTTGTTTCTAACCGGTTCTTAAAAATAAAGTAAAACGACTGATAAAACCAAGACCATTAAATTTTTACAAGCTTAAACATCGATATCACCCCATCCCTATAAAAAGAGCACAATACATTAATCGCTCCTGCCTCGGACACGGGAGAAACAAAAGAATAATCGGTTTTCCGATTCGGAATCGAGTCGGAACATCGCTGTCTGCATCGCCAATGGCCATTAGGATCCCTCTTTAGGATAACCTTATAAATGAATACTGGAGGGGGGTGTTTTTAAAGAATATCGGAGGAATTTTTTGAGAAAAATGTACAGTTGTATACTCAAATATGATGAAATCTTGTTAAAAAAATTGTATATTTACGTTCACGTCCTTAAGTGAAGTTAAGAAGCAAATTATATTTCTCACTTGGCTGCGTTGATACGTTTTCCAACGAGCGGAGCGTAAGCGAAGTGAAGTTCTTACAAATAACTTCGGGAACTGGGACGTCTCGGCATTTCGATGGCTTTTTGATTTTGAGGGTTTGTGCCGCGATAACTTTAGTACCGTTTTTCTGATCTTTATGAAATTTGGTGAGGTTGTAGCAAAGATAAGTACATATAATTTGAGAGTTAGTTTATGAACAGGATCGATCAAGGGGTTATGGAGCTTAAAGGTGAAATACAATCTTCATGAGGATCTTGTTTTATATTCATTTTTCAAGTAACGCGAGTTCTGAGTTCGAGGCGGACTACTAGCTTAAATACATACAAAAAATATTATACATTTTCTCTTGCACAGGGAATGCTCCCGTTCTGACTTTGGACGTCGAGAACCGGGAATACACGGTTCCGGTTCTGGATTTGTTTAGAAAAGGAGTTCCGTGAGCACTACCATACTTGCGCATTTCATTATTTAAAAACTTTTTATAAATGAGGTAAATTTATCACAATTAAAATTTGTTATTTTATTCCGTAGACTAAAATGACAAAAACAAATATCAAACGTAGAAATAATATGACCAACTTAAAACAAACAGTGCTTATCTTTAATTTCAGTTTGTGAATAACCGATAAATATTAAATTAATTTTAGATCCAAAATTGTTATTCTAATGTTCAACGGAAATCAATAATTAATAAAATCTGCACTTGTATTATTGGGCACTCAAACAAAAAATAATATTTTGACGTATTGCCGACCATACGCGACGCCATTTTGGTTTACGTATTCGTTACTTTACTCGTATAGTGATCGTATATATTGAGTGCGTTTTCTCTCGTTATTGTCGACTTTATTTGTTAAGTTTGTTGATATTAGTTTATTTTCGGTTAGTACCGGTTGTAGCACATCACTATTTATCAGACGTAATAAACAAGCAATGTATGAAATGTCATTTTAGTCTACGGAATAAAAAAACAGACTTTAGGTAAAGTCTGTCCAGATATATGATCATGCGCTATGTTGCGGAATTTCATTGGAACTAATTTCTTACACTGGCAATAATTTTAATGACAGGATGATTATGCATGTGTGAGTGCATGATAGGCTTTCACTGTCATTGTGGCAGTTTACTTAAATAATAATAAAGTATTGAATATTTAATAATAAACGACAAAAAAATCCCAAAATTAATATTATAAAACATATAAAACATTGTACATTTGTGTATATAATAAACTGCTGTAAATAATACGCTCGGGAAATGAAACTATTTAACTGTGAAATATTTTCAAATTAACATCAGAGTTGACAGGTAAACAAATCAAGATGTCACCACACCATAGAGAATAATACGCTCTATGATTATACTGAACTGTTGCCATATAAATGAGAGTAATAGCGCTCTCTTGACAATAATCATATATTTCTGGCCAGAATTTATATTCCGAAATAGGGACCACGCGTTGGAGGGTCTGTCACCTTGAGTTCTAAATCGAAAACTTATGCTATTTCACGGCAATAGCAAGGTGCTTCCACCTAACGCACTAATTTGGTAACTTAATAATTATGCTTGACAATAATAAACACAAGCTCCCTCATGCATTCCGTATAATATCAAATTTAAAGTTCCTATCAAAATAAATTGATCGTAACAATTTTTCAAACACATTCCGCAAGTCCTAGCATCCGATTTGTACTCAGACCCACCACGATAAAAGCTTTTTTATTTTGAATTTGTAATTTATCGCTCGAGGATAAGGTATACAATTGAATGAACTTCAAATGGCCGTTACGGCTCTGATACGTGAGGCAGACAGGGTAACGAGTATATCGGATCGAGTTGGATCGGGGCTTCAAAGGCAGCGCAATTTGGACATGCGTTTGAAATGAGCGCAGAGAGTGACAGTAAGGCCACTAAGAAAGTAAACTGCAGACAGTTGAACTAATCTTAAATGCCACTCCGTCAATTAAATCAGTCGATATTACTGGATTTATCCAGTGTTGAATTTAAATATTTCGAATAATGAATTTCGATGCCGTTAAAGTATTGTTTTGTATTAGAATTCTAATGTGTCTCCAGAGTGACTTATGAATAAATACGTTTTTCAAATAGGCCTTAATGTGTTCACGCTCATATTTAACTTTCTTAATATAACCTTGGTTGGTCTGTAAGAGGTTTTTGAACCGTGTAAGAAATAGGACCGAGTGAAGATTAAATAATATTTGGAAAAATTACTATTTTTTTGGGTCGTTGATTAAAAAGCTAAGGATGGTACACTTCGCATAACATCATGGGATCTGGTAGCTGCCCACGCTGACTCATTATAACCCACACTGTAAATAATTTAATGTTTAATTTTATTGAATTTTTTTATTTGACTGTATTTTTGCTTATGGACTTTTGTCTGAAATCAAGCGGTTTTTTTAATCAGATTTTTAAAGCCTAGAATTTTACTTATCCGCAGTTCACAATAATACTCGTAACTACTTGCCAACCGCCTCAGTTAAACAGTAGACCTATATTAAAAATTTATTGTATTTATAACGGGTCATTATATATATATGTCAAAAGCTGGAATATTTCTTTTTAATTTATTTAAATAAGAAAAACAGATACATAGTACCTTAAATTAAGTTTTCGCCAAACTGTGAAACAGTTTGTTGGCGTAGCGCTCAATTCAATCTTAAACTAAAACTTAATAATCTTAATAATCCGACCTTAAGTAGGTAAATATGTAGTATGTTCTTCAAGCTGGTTTTTCTAGATTTTTAGCGGTAAGACAAAAATTTTAGTAAGCGTGTATTGTCATTTAGTGGCTAGTCTGGAATACTCTGTACCAGTGCAGTGCGCTTGAAAGACTCAAGAAAGGTATATTGCTGCCTCAGTCCTGTTTCATAGGATTCAAAGAAGAGTAAATATACTTTGTAAAGCAATATCATTGAAAACAGTTTAGGCATTGTAAGGAAGTTGGTGCATATATGGTTCACAATTAAATGAATCGATCTGTCCTTCTAAATAATCGACCGAGCAAAGCGAGATTTTACACTTAGAAATAGAAATATATTTATTCGTGACATTACAGAAAAAAACAAATAAATTACAGATAATTGTAGAGTAAGACAAGTATCACGAAATGGTCTCTTCTCAATAGCGCTGATCTTCCGAAAAGACCATTCGGTGAAAAATTCGCGGCAGGTAACAAACATATGTGGTGTGTATTTGTAATTTGTAACTAGATTTAGACGGTTAGGCAAAATATTGTTTTTTTTTTAATTGTCATGGGCCGCGATTCAAAAAATAAACACACACACTGGACAGACACAGCTCCTACCCAACTCAAGTCAACGCTATAACGACATTGACATTTGCTATTCGAACAGATTTTAATTCAACATTGGTCTCACATTGGTCACACATTGGTCACACATTGGTCTCACATTATTGGTACAACATTGGTACAATGTGTTATTTCCTTTAAAAAAGGACTTTTGACGTCTTCGTTTGCGTAGCTACTTCTGATGCTGACTGTACGTACAGGATTTAATTTTTTGGAATTTATGTCAATCTGTACTACGTTTAGCACTATTCATAAATCAACCTATATAGGGCAGATGCTCCGGTTGTGGACAATGTGCCGGTTTTGGCCATTTTCAACTGTATTATGGTATAGACAAATTTACAAGTCTATGATTTATAGTTAATATAAGAGTATTTTTTTTTCTTTTAATTAATGGCTTTTACTCCTCGCCTATTTTAGCGAGGTGAATTCTGCCAATGTCAAGGTACGCTTAGGATTTTATTCATTTTCGTAAAATAAAATAAAAGCAACGTTGTTCGATTTTTTTTTCTTTTTTATGTATCCTATCACAAGGAATTAATAAAGACTTTTTTATTTTTTTATTTATTTAACGTTGTTCGGTTAAGGCCTTGTTGATTGTAAAGTGATAGCCTCCTTACAAACACATCGGTGGCCGGGACCCCGGATAACCGTTTGTTCAACTAAAAGGTGGTTACTCGCGTTTTGGGACAAATTTTTCATTAGCTGCACACTTGTTCGTTAGGTCACCGCACAAGAAGCTATCAATATTACACACTGAACTACGTAAATGAGCAAAAAACAAAAAACTATTCCAAAGACGATGCAGCCATCTAGAAGCTCAAACGATTATTACGATTACGATAGAGTAAAATATGGCAGCACAGATGGTACTGTCGTCTGTCATATATCAGTTGTCAGGAGCCATGGAAAAAAGTCGCCAAAATTGGCTCCTGGGCTCCTTTCTGACATTTCGTTATAGAAAAAAAAATTGGTCTAATGTCAGAATCTTAATAGCGGAGATTCATATAAATATAGTAGTATATTTTCAACGACCCAGTACGTAAAGAGTGTCATAATTTCTCATTTACACAAAATGACAGACGTCTGAATAGAAAAACTCTCCTTAAAGTGGCCAGAACCGGGGCATTTGCCCTATTTAAATAGTTAGGAACACGTAATAACAGCCACAATATATAATTTTCCATTTCAATTCCGAGTAAAGCTAACCGTTTGCTCCGGGATGATTAATATAATGATATTTCGTACCCTTCTCAAGTTGACGGACAGTTTCTGCCGAATTACCTTAGACAAACGGGTGCCGTATTATTGTATTTATTGTAAATACCTTCAGCACTATAATATTTTACAGGGTGTTATTGATGATGGGGCTTTATTATAGGGATTAATTCTGATTTATAAATTTATAGTACTTTGTACGAGCCCTCGTAGTTTTTCATCACATTTGCGAAGACAAAAAATAAAGTTTCATTACTCCCTAAGGTAATAAACTATTACTATAACTCCCGCTGTGCTTGCTTGGAATGCAGGTGTGCCTTAGACTACGGTTGCTTACCATCAGGCGGACCGTTTGGCAACGTCTTGGTCCAAAAATGTTCCTAAGTTCAATGATGCCTAAGAAGACGGAGGTCATATAAAGGCATTTTATTTGTGTGTTTATGGGAGTTTTCAGAAAAATAATTACCATTTAGGAAAAAAGTTTTACCAATTTTTCCCCAAGTTACCATATCAAAATTATATGTAAACAATTCGTTACGCAACTGACAAAAAAAATTGGACGCATGTTCTATTATTTAAATCTACGAGTATACGAGTATAGTCCTCGTGATTCTGAGTAGAAATAATTCACCGTTAATAAAAAAAAACTTTTTTTTTCTGTAAATGCCGTTATCGAAAATGTTCTAGAGTTGTAAAAGTGTTTTCTACAAGGTGAAACAAAAATGCTGGTGATCCGTTTAACGGCATAATTGGTATCGTAGTCTAATTATGAAAAACCCAGAAAAAAAACACATGGCATGACGTGTTCCATACAAAAAATAAATTATACGTTTCCAAAACATTTTTTTCCAGCTTTCTTAGTCGCAATACCGAGACCAATTATGCCCCTAAACGGATCACCACTATTTTTGTTATACCCTGTATGTATGTATTCAAACGTGCCGTCCCAGCGGCCTGTAATATCGGGCCTTATACTAAACCTACGCGATATAATGCGACAGATGGAGACAGCAACGTTTAAGCTCGTTTGGCAATAGTATTTTATGTAACTGTTACGTAATAAGGCCTAATTACGTACAGTTGCATACACTGTTTTATCTACACTCATATTATTTATCCTAAATGCCGTGTTCGGAAACAATAGAATGGCCGCCATTGCACCGCCACGCGCCATGGCCAACTCTTGTGTGCCGGAGGTCGCGCGGGCGCGTGTCGACGGCCGCGCGGGCGCGTGCAGGTGTACATTATGTTATCAAAACTCATAACGTATCAATATTTGAGCATGTAAGGTTAAAATTACGTTACTGCCACAGATAGAAAGCTTATCATAGTAAAATCGGTTGTGGTAATGCTAGCCATTGCCTACCGTTTTTGAACACGTTTTAGAGGACTTACAATGTGAGGGTAGATAAAGGAGTTTTATAACATTGTGAAACGTCTGCACGTAATATTAATTAAGTGGTATAACGTTCATTTGCATGTTAGTACTTATTCTATTCTATGGTATCGGCTCCCGGTGCAGTATTTAATTATGCTTTCATTCCTAATGCTGTTAGTCACTTAATATTTAATTAAAAGGTTTCAATGTATGTTTTGAACGTTTTAATGCTACTAATTTCTGAACGAGCTTCGTATTTATGTTTCTATCGTCCATTTATATTAAGTGTAACCATATACAAGTTATTTCTTTGAAACGTGAGCTGCCAAAAAGAAGGGGTGCGGGAGGGGAACACGCAATGCTAGACAGGGAACGCGCGATTGTCCCGTGGGGCGTAAGAGAGAGTCAGACATTAATGGTTGCCATGGAGACGTACTAAGTTTACTTTCACTTCCAATAATTAGTGTCTTACTATAGAGTGAAATTACTTCGAGCGTGGCAGCGGCGGTCGCCCGGCTATGCGGGGTCTTGGGTTAATTAGTCTATGAGTGTATCTAATTCTTACACTTTTTCCCTATCCACAGTTGAACCTTATTACCGAGTAAAACCTTTGAGAATTTAACCAACCGGAGTCGCCATTGATAAGCGTTCCCTTCTGCCGAAAACATATGACCAGTGGTCATACACTTGTATGCACTGACGTTTATCTGACGTAGCTATTTGTACGTTACGTACGAATAGCCATACATTTGACGTTCCCCTCCCCCGCAATAAATCGGCAGACGTTTTTTGTATACAAAATGACAGACATGGCTACTCCATCTGGGTTGAATTATCTAAGAGTAAAACAGTCGTTCATATTAGGTGACTAGTAAAAAGTAGTAAAAACGGTCCGAACTCGCACTCGTTACAAAATTGACTCATTTGACACATGTAATTGACATTTTGATTGTCTGATGACGTCATTACCTCCTTAGTCAAAACGAAACACATTCCCCTAGATAACCTTCTCTTTCGGCCTCACTTTGTGACCGAAGAATTAGATCCACTTCATATAAATCCATGGTTTCTATAAAAAATATTACGTATATTGTAATTTCAATTATGCAATGGAAACGTCCTAGTGCTTGACACATTAATGTTCTATAGTTGACACACAGTAGTTTCTATACACAAATACCCATAACCACTCACTCTGTATACTTCGAAAGTTAACACTTAACCCTTTGAACGCTATACGTCATACACTTATACAAAAATGTCACTCACACGCCAAGCTTCCTGACTCAAGCTAGCCAATATAAAACTTACTTAAATGAAACCGATTAAATTATTACAGCGCTACTTAGCAACGCACAAGTTGATTTTTCCTGCAGAGGAATGCAAGTCGGTTATTTTTTATACGGAAACTAGCCTTTTCCCGCGGCTTCGCCTGCGTACTATAATTACTGAAAAAGGATACGATACCCATGTTGATTTTTAGACTTTGTGACCACATTTGCCCCTTTTGGGGGTTGAATTTTCAAAACACCTGAAACACGTGTTTACTCATTGATCGTTAGGAATACTCATGTGAAGTTTCGATTAAAATAGTCTAACAAATCTTGATTCGCCATACAAACTTTGGACCCCCGTTTTACCCCCTTAGGGGGTGAAATTTGAAAAATCCATTCTTAGTGCATCCCTAGAGCTTATAAGGAAACTACGTGCCAAATTTGGAATCTCTAGATCCAGCGGTTTGGGCTGTGCGTTGATATGTCAGTCAGTCAGTCAGTTTCTTCTTTTATATATTTAGATAACTCGAGTTTCGCTTAAAACAGATTTTTTTCGATACTAAAAATCACCGATTGGAAACAAATGCACATACCATCTCCTTTTTGACAGAAGTAAAAATTATAACCCTTTTAGCCACAATGGGGTTAAAATTGTGTCGTAAGCTGGACTGTATATCATAGTTTAAATCGGGATGGCGGTAAATAAGGGTAATGTTGCTGGAAATATTTCACCAGGAACATCTCGTTACGTTCGCTGCTTGCCTTGTTTTACTTATGCCGTAAATGACAGCAGGAAGCGATTTTTAAGAAATATTTTTGCACTCTTAACAGTAATTTAATTTATTCCACCATAATCTTATAATTAATTTATGGCCTGTTTCACAATCTCCAGTTAAAGCATATCTGTCAGATAAATGTGTTTGCTGTCCTTTTCTTTTATATGACTGGAGAAAAGGATAGCAATAATTTTAACTGGCAGATAAGTTTATCTGGAGATTGTGAAACAGGCCTTTATTAAATTAACAGACGTCGTAGTTACGCCTCTACAAAGAATTTTCACTGCATATCGGAATATCAATATTATATTTTATGTTAATGCTTGCGTATATGTGTAATCGCAGGCGGCCCTACGCTCAGTGTAATGAATGTTCCGTAGCTGCCATAAGTACAAACAAAATTACGAAAACATTAAGACTATTGTATTTCCCGGGTGAGAAAAACACTGTGAAATTTACTTATCAAGTAGTTTCACTTGACCCACTAGACCTTATACTTAATAAATATTCAGTAGGACTAAAAAAAATCTTGAATAAGTTCTTCATTTAAAAACAATAAAAGCTGCGTGGCCGAACATGGCGTTAAATAAGATTTAATTATTTTACATAAATTATTGTACAATCCAATATTTATTTTTCTACGCAAAGCGTCTATGCAAGTGCACACTCGACGCTTGCTCGCCGTTTTGCGGTTGGCGTCTACCAGCGTCTAACGACCATATATTACTGATCGAGCCTAGAATGTGCTCCCTTGAAGGGTGCGTAACGTATCGAAGTGGCCCGAGTGCACGCGCCAAACGCGCCGTCACACAGGCCGCCGCAGGTCGCCCGCCACACAGGCCGTTTACGGTCAGCCTTGGCCGTATTGAACCCATGCGATTAAAATTCGAAAGTTTAGTCCAGCGTTTCCATCTTTTTTGCAGCATTTTATCAATTAATACAAACTAAATAGGCATGTTTTGTTAAAGTTAGTAGTATCTAAATGCATAAAATATTTGTAAACTGTCGCACCGACTTATATTCGCCTCTTTGTTACCTTCAGTATTCATATATTATAGGTACCTTGAAAGTGTTTTTAAGTGAAGTTTTCTAGATGTATAAATAACATATAACATTTAACATTATCGTACATTGTCATGATAGGGAAATGATACATAATATCAAAATTATAAACAAAACACAGCTATGCTCAATACTTCTGGCCAAGGCTGTCCACGTAGAGAAGCGCCACTCACGCCACGGCACTAAATACGCTACAAGGAACTGGTGAATTCGCTTGTGGCTTGCACCGGTGGCCAGCACTCGTTTTTCAAGTATAATAATTAAATTCCCGCAGCCTCCGGACCGCGTTTATCATTCTTCAAATTTATGATCCTTACTAATTATATAGAAACTGGCTAAGTGAATACTAGAATCACGCACTGAGTGTTCCTTGCCAATTTTTTTCTTGGCATAGGATAGCTCACGCTAGATCATTTTTTTATTTGTCGCTTTGCCTTATAGTTTATAAGTCAAGATTTTAAAATGCATATTTTGCCGTTGTAAAAAAAAATCAAATGCCGATGAACCGTGGCAGTCATTTTTTTTCTGGTACACAATGACACTTGAAAGACACAACACATTTTTTAAATTAAATTAAGACACTTTATTTAATAAAGCAGCCAATAAATACATTGTAAAAATGTCAACCGTTCAACCAATACAGTTTATTATGAGTCACCTTTCTTACAGACAGACGGACAGCATTAGCAGTAATTCCAGTTTGAACCCTTCGGCTACGGGACCCTACAAAGTTTCATATTTTCGGTCCGTTTTTATTTAAGTATAATTACGGTTCCGTGAATTTGCTACTTCGTGTCAAGTTACGTCACAGCTCATTAGTAGAAGGTTTTCCGAGGTTATGTACATTCAATTTTGTTATATACTAGCGACCCGCTCCGGCTTCGCACGGGATAAAAAATGGTTATTGTAGGTTATCCCTAAGAGATAGACATATACCATAGCGGACTTTTTTTAAGACCTTTTTAAGGTGTACAATATTGTAGTCAATTATTTTGATCTATCTCGTAGGGTTCAGCCAACGTTTGCAATGTAAGAGCAAAAAAATGTGTTTATTTACGACATCACATTAGAAACCTCTAATATTATCAGTGTTTCTCTACTACATTATGCATGTATTATACATATAAACCTTCCCCTTGAATCACTCTACCTATTAAAAAAAACCGAATCAAAATCCGTTGCGTAGTTTTAAAGATACATACATAGGGACAAACAGCGGAAAGCGACTTTGTTTTATACTATGTAGTGATTATATAATTTAAACGAGGTGTATAAGTTGCTTCAAAATCGTGAATCAGTGTTAAGATTCTTATGGCCTATTTCACAATCTCCAGTTAAAGCATATCTGTTAGATAAATGTTTGCTGTCCCTTTCTTTTATATGACTGGAGAAAAGGATAGCAATAATTTTAACTGGCAGATAAGTTTATCTGCAGATTGTGAAACAGGCCCTTAAAGCAATATCCTACTTAAATATACTTACTTCAACGTCGTTGGCAACAAAAGATACATCGAAATGCGGCTAATTCAGGTCATTATTTCTTAGTTTGTTTATCAAAATTGTATTCAAAATGTATCAAAATGAGATTGTTCAACGTCAACACCGAAACGTAACGGCATCTTAGCCTAGTCTGTAGTGATCCTGCCTACGAAGCAGGAGGTTCCGGGTTCGAATCCTGGTCAGGGCATTTATTTGTGTGTTTATCACAGATATTTGTTCCTGAGTTATGGATGTTTTCTATATATTTAAGTATTTATGTGTATATATTTGTTAAATATATACATCGTCGCCTAGAACCCACAATACAAGCCTTATTGAGCTTACCGTGGCACTAGGTTGATTTGTGTAAGATTGTCCCATAATATTTATTTATTACTATTTATATAATACTATAAGAACGTCAAAACTTTTAGTAACGTTGGTTATTAATGTTATTATGTTAATAATCATAATTTATGTTGATGACAAAAAAAGAAAGTGACGTGTATTTTAAATTTCTCCAGTACATTCTTTTTGCACGCGGATAATGACCTTCTATCAATATGTGAATCATTGTAGTAGTAAATACACGTTATTGAAACCGTAACGTTGTATAACATTTACATTTGTGCTACCTCTTCTCCACACTGTCACTTGCGACATGCATAATTACGTAGCATGATCTGATTAGCTTGGCTGGTCAGGTTAGGTAGAATTGACTGGCTAGTCAAAGGCTGACGAATGCGTTACGAGTTTTGTGTTTTGATTAATACTACCGAAATCCTGACTCAAATATGAGAGATCCGGTTATTTAGGGTTGGTCTACTGAATACATTATAGAATATGCCTTTGAAATCGACTGTGCGAGAATATGCAATATTGGTACCAATTTTGTACAATATTTACTGCAAGAATAAATTAGTACCATTAGTACATGTTTTTATTAACAGTTGCAATACCTAAGGTAGAGAGCCATAGACAATGCATAGCATAAACTGTTGAAAAGAGAATATGTTTTTCAAAATTCATGAAATTCTGCTTAAATGAGGTTAAGGTGAAAATAGGTTAAAAGTTATTTTTTTACGCGACCACTTTTACGTTTGAATTTAAACTTTGTAGATCCAACTACAACCGCATATTTTTACGGATAAGGGACAAATATTGAATCAAAGCTTTAAAATAAATAACAAAATGAAAGTTTCGCCTTCCACTAAAGCATTTCACGGATTCCTATTTCGATAAATGTTCAGTAGTACCCTGTTGGGAGGACACAAGCCGATCATTGAATACTATAGCAAAGTACCAAAGGATTACAGGAAAATTTATGGATGCACAACACAGAGTAGGGCGTCACAGATAGTACAGCTGAGTTTTAAATATGAATTCTTTTTATGACATCAATATTAGAACACAACCTTATATTTGTATGGGTTGTTCGATGGTCGGGAGGGGAGGGGTAGAGGCCGGCCTCCAGCAACGTGGTGGACCAGTATGAACAGCCTTTTAAAGGAAGAAAGTCTCCCTGACCCGACAACCCTTGACAGAACGTCAAGGCCGCGCCCTTGGCACAGCAAAATTAGGAGAGCCGACGCCATATAAAGTGAGAATGAGCGAATAAGAGGTTAGTTTTTGTCCAATGAATCGCATCGATATTTTAGAACCCGACTGTACATCATTTATACCACTTGTTTATAACACGTGGCACAAATTAACCAGCATATGGCTTGCTCGAAGGTAAACGGTCAGTAATCACCATATACTCGTCATGAAGTTAAATACAATCTGGAGGTCATACTTCGACCACAAAGTGAGGCCGAAAGAGAGGGTAATGTAGGGGGCTGCATCTCATTCTAAGTAGAGTGACCATATGATTATGTGGGATTGGGATAGTAGGTATGAAGATAAATATAAAATTAAATATGCTTGTCGTCTAGTAAGTATTGTCCAGAAAGAGAAGTCTCATAGTTCATATGGGAACTTATACATTCTACTGACTTAAGGAGCTGGCCACTTCAGATACGTTGACGCAATAATGAGAGCAGAGAACCCCTCTAATTAGTTTACTATTTTAAACTTATTGCTAGATCCAGGCATCTGGCAGCTATTTATCGGAGGACGTCAGAGTGACAGACCAGCAAAATATTCCAGTTAATAGGTAAAAACTGTCGAAGCCTATCGCTAATATAATAACAAAAAAGTAAAAACATTGCGTATCGCTACGGAAAACAGTAGGTAGGCGACAAACAATACATTAACGTAACGTCATTTTGCACTATTTTCCCCCAACAGAAATTCCTGAAAGTTATATAATCTTATTAATTACATGATACTGCACTGCATCAAACCTAGAACTGTAAGATATTTATTTCTTACAACTCGTTGCATAACACCGATGAACAATTGCCAGATGTCCGCGTCTTAAAATAAGGGATAGTTAGTGTAGCAAACTAAAACTAAGTAAGTACAGGGGGTTCGTGGCTCTCACTATTGCGTCATATCTAATGTGGACAGTTCTCCGACTTAAATATACTTAAAGGTAAAAAAATCGAATCCTGGTCAGGGCATTTATTTGTGTGTTTATCACGGATATTTGTTCCCGTTATGGATGTTTTCTATGTATTTAAGTATTTATATGTATATATCTATTACTTATATCGTCGTCTAGTACCCACAACACAAGCCTTATTGAGCTTACTGTGGGACTAGGTTGATTTGTGTAAGATTGTCCCATAATATTTATTTATCATACTGCCACTACTACAATTTTTTGTATGGCCTTGTGCCATTTTCGGACCCTTTCGAAAGGGCCTAAAAAGACCCGCGTGCCACTCCTGTCCTGTGTAAGTAATACTTAGGAACAGACCATGTACTTATGTACATTTCTGTAAAAACAACAAAACCGACCCGCAGCTTGCCGACATCATAGTCACCCTATTGTTTGACAATCTTAACTTGTTGTTAAATCGTAAAATTAAATGATTGTGGATTACCGGTGAAAGGAAAGTCCACTTTATTGTAAAGTCTCACCCCTGCACCCTTTTACGCAACATATCTTGACCATTTTTACTTAAAAATGTTGTTACGAAATGTTGTTGAGCTGAGCGGCATCATTTGAAATAATATCAGTGACATATTATGTCAGTGATGGGACTGATGGGATGGGGATACCAGACCGTATTTTAAATATTACAAAACTTACTACTGTCTGCAATATTAATTGCAATTCTTTCATTTAATGAATGAATAATATTTACGTCGTAAAAAAATTCAAAGCAGCTAAAAGGGAACAAAGTATTAATTCAAATCTTGCAATAAATTATTATAAGTAGGAAGTAACTTCTAGTGTGTTACTAAAATAAATGTAGATAAATAAAACCACAATGGTAAGTTTCATAAGTTGGCAGCATTGTGCGAGTGAGACACCGCCCCCTACATTATGCTCTCTATCGGACCGTTTTTATTACTTTTTACTAGTGACCTATGAACGACTGTTTTGCTCGGTAATAAGGTTCAACTGTGGTTAGGGAAATATAGTAAAAGTACTATCCGGATTGTCTTCTGATCCGTGATACTCGTACTGACGCGTTACCGAACTTCATAAAACCTATAGGTACCACGGATCAGAAGACAATCCGGATAGTACTTTTACTATATTTCCCTAACCACAGTTGAACCTTATTACCGAGCAAAACAGTCGTTCATAGGTCACTAGTAAAAAGTAATAAAAACGGTCCGATAGAGAGCATAATGTAGGGGGCGGTGTCTCACTCGCACAATGCTGCCAACTTATGAAATTTACCATTGTGGTTTTATTTATCTACATTTATTTTAGTAACATACTAGAAGTTACTTCCTACTTATAATAATTTATTGCAAGATTTGAATTAATACTTTGTTCCCTTTTAGCTGCTTTGAATTTTTTTACGACGTAAATATTATTCATTCATTAAATGAAAGAATTGCAATTAATATTGCAGACAGTAGTAAGTTTTGTAATATTTAAAATACGGTCTGGTATCCCCATCCCATCAGTCCCATCACTGACATAATATGTCACTGATATTATTTCAAATGATGCCGCTCAGCTCAACAACATTTCGTAACAACATTTTAAAGTAAAAATGGTCAAGATATGTTGCGTAAAAGGGTGCAGGGGTGAGACTTTACAATAAAGTGGACTTTCCTTTCACCGGTAATCCACAATCATTTAATTTTACGATTTAACAACAAGTTAAGATTGTCAAACAATAGGGTGACTATGATGTCGGCAAGCTGCGGGTCGGTTTTGTTGTTTTTACAGAAATGTACATAAGTACATGGTCTGTTCCTAAGTATTACTTACACAGGACAGGAGTGGCACGCGGGTCTTTTTAGGCCCTTTCGAAAGGGTCCGAAAATGGCACAAGGCCATACAAAAAATTGTAGTAGTGGCAGTATGATAAATAAATATTATGGGACAATCTTACACAAATCAACCTAGTCCCACAGTAAGCTCAATAAGGCTTGTGTTGTGGGTACTAGACGACGATATAAGTAATAGATATATACATATAAATACTTAAATACATAGAAAACATCCATAACGGGAACAAATATCCGTGATAAACACACAAATAAATGCCCTGACCAGGATTCGATTTTTTTACCTTTAAGTATATTTAAGTCGGAGAACTGTCCACATTAGATATGACGCAATAGTGAGAGCCACGAACCCCCTGTACTTACTTAGTTTTAGTTTGCTACACTAACTATCCCTTATTTTAAGACGCGGACATCTGGCAATTGTTCATCGGTGTTATGCAACGAGTTGTAAGAAATAAATATCTTACAGTTCTAGGTTTGATGCAGTGCAGTATCATGTAATTAATAAGATTACTCGTATATAACTTTCAGGAATTTCTGTTGGGGGAAAATAGTGCAAAATGACGTTACGTTAATGTATTGTTTGTCGCCTACCTACTGTTTTCCGTAGCGATACGCAATGTTTTTACTTTTTTGTTATTATATTAGCGATAAGCTTCGACAGTTTTTACCTATTAACTGGAATATTTTGCTGGTCTGTCACTCTGACGTCCTCCGATAAATAGCTGCCAGATGCCTGGATCTAGCAATAAGTTTAAAATAGTAAACTAATTAGAGGGGTTCTCTGCTCTCATTATTGCGTCAACGTATCTGAAGTGGCCAGCTCCTTAAGTCAGTAGAATGTATAAGTTCCCATATGAACTATGAGACTTCTCTTTCTGGACAATACTTACTAGACGACAAGCATATTTAATTTTATATTTATCTTCATACCTACTATCCCAATCCCACATAATCATATGGTCACTCTACTTAGAATGAGATGCAGCCCCCTACATTACCCTCTCTTTCGGCCTCACTTTGTGGTCGAAGTATGACCTCCAGATTGTATTTAACTTCATGATAGGTACCGACACTTTTTGAAGAATATACTGTAGTCTAATGGGTCGCGCACTGTACGGTTCAAGAGGAATTTCCTCCCACGAACGCTGCGACTGTGGAATGAACTCCCTGCCGAGGTTTTCCCAGCGGGCTACAGTATGAGGTTCTTCAAAAAAGGAGTGTATAGGTTCTTAAAGGGTAGGCAACGCGCATGTGAATCCTCTGGGGTTGCAGGCGTCCATAGGCTACGGTAACTGCTTACCATCAGGCGGGCCGTATGCTTGTTTGCCACCGTCGTGGTATAAAAAAAAAAAAAAAAAAAAGTCTGGAAAAATTTCGACAGGGAAAATATGTAAATTAATGGCTCATTTTTCTAAGCACTTATACAGGCTGGGCGTTAATAATGCGAAAAAATCACCATTTCGTCATACTCAGAGCAAAATATAATATATTTATACCAACATAGGTACAATTTGGCATTTTGGAGCGATATTCTGGAACAGAATAATTAAATTACGTATGTCAATATATCATTTTTACACAACGACAGATCGCGCTGCAATGTTCAGGTATGTACTAGTAGTTATTGGGGTTAATTATTTCCAGTTACTATCAAGCTGTGCGTAATAAATTCCCTAATATCGTAAAATTATTTTGAAAAATTACGATTCTCGGAATAATATAAATACTTGAAAAAACTTTAAAGTCAAAGGGTTATTACAGGGTCGGAGACTATATGACGGACAAAGATGCATGGCCCAAACCAGAAACTACTTCAAACTCATCTAGCATATACGTAACTTATCTTAGTCTAGGAAGAACTAGAGGACATGGTTCAGGTAAGAAACTATATCAAACGTTTTGTGAAGCAGTCAGATTTAGATTTTATTATACCGGTCATAATACTTCTCGGGTCAGAGGTGCAGGGTTAGAACCGCTGGTAGTTTTTTTTTCTCTCTTTGACGTTCATAATTCATAAGTGCATTGTATTGTAACGTGCCTAAATTAAATAATAAATATCTTATATCTTTGAATGATTTCGTAGTCCATCGTAACCTTGACGGTTACATAATTGGCTACTTTCCTAAAAAAATATATTTAGTCCGTCAATTATATTATCAAAAAATATTGGACACGTATTTTTATTTTGTCAATCAAACAAAAAATGATGAAGATATAGCCCGTTAAAGTTCCGCGTGACGTCACATTTCAGTACAATTTTTAGTATAAATAATGTGACGTCACGCGGAACTTTAATGGGCTATATATATACACATATTTTTGTTTCATTGACAAAATAAAAAATACGTGTCCAATATTTTTTGATAATCTAACTGACGGACTAAATAGAATTATATTTTTTTTACTCAGGAAAGTACCCAATTGTAAGCTGTGATGTCGCGGACAAACATTACGAAACCATAAGGGTTCCTTCACTAAGGAATCCTAATAAATGCCTATCGCGGACCTCCACGTCCCTAACGTTTGGCAGCCGATTGCACGTTCTGTCCTCCCCTGTCTACCCACTCGGTAACATAATCCCCGGTCTCCCCTATTGAGTATTCTAGCTTTGAATTTATATGAAACATGACTTTGGCTTATCGACATATCTATATGATAGTATGAACATATTATGTAATATTATAGTAACTTATATAGATATAAGATATAGCTAGCCTCAAAACATAAGTTAAATACAGATAATTAAAATACAGATAATTAGAGTCAGCACACAAAAGTGGCATAGATAAAGGAGTCCTACTACAACCCCTTTCGCCTTAGACAGCCAAAAGTATGCTGAATATATATTTGGAGTTTGAGATCAAAACAAGGCATACCACTGATTTATATTCCAACTCAATGCATGATACGGAATTTAAAAATGAACTTAATGAGTTTATTCGTTTTTTTTATCACTAATATTGATTTCAGATATTTGCTGAAATTTGTATATACCTGGACCCGAGATGTCCTTAAACTACGCTCGGACACGGGTATGTCATTAAACTACGTCCAAAAGAGAGGTATGGTTACTGCGAATGTCATCTCGCTATGTGTGGTAGGGCTCAGCACAGCGAATGTCATCTCACTCAAATCTGGAGCAGAGCCCGACTGGGATAAAACTTCCACTTTACAGAAAACCACAACCAAATAGTGTTGTGTTCCTGCTAGTGAGTAAGGTTGCCAAAGAGCGTAAAGAGGGCCCAGTGTGTTGACGATGAGGGACCCTCTTGTTCCTATAGCCGTTGACACAGTGAATTCTCCTTTTTGTACAGGGTCGGCAACGTGCATGTGACACCTCTGCAGACGTTCATAAGCTACGGTAGCTGCTACCTTCAGGCGGGCCGTATGCTTGTTTGACACCGTCGTGGTATAAAAAAACAATTTGGGCACTCTAACTCAATGTGACGTCATGTTGCATCCCATACAACCAGCATACAACGTATGGGTACCAAAAGTCATAGGGTGACCAGTATCTACCCAGATATAAATTTTACTTGAAAAGTAAGAAATAAAATAATCATTACATACTACCATATTATGATGATATTGATCAGTTACAGAGTCAGAAAACGGGGTACTGGATAACGACCCAGAAATCATTATGTATATTATATGAGTACAATGAAGTACAAGTACAATTTTTGAAGCAACAACAACTCGTAGTTATAGCGCGTTAGGTCTAGATCAGGCTGGGCTTTTGGCAGCTGTACATAGGTGGAGGTCGGTGGATAGAGACCATTAGAATGCTTACCATCCGGTGAGCTGTATGCTTGGGTAGAACCGACGTGGCATATAAAAAACCTTTTAGTAGGGCTATAAACAGCTAATTAGCTATTAAATTAAATCAATGAACGAATTGAACTGAACATTGATTTAAAATTCAATCAAGTATCTACTAATTAAATCAACGACTAATTGGTATACATCCAGACGGAAAATTGACTCATTTGCTTCGTGAAAATCACAGATATTATCATCATATCATCTGATGATTACAGTACTAATTGGTGCTATACAAGAAGTTGGTAATGCTTTGCCCGGTGCGAGACACATTGTAACGCTGAGCTTAAAAAAAAGTAATTATGGTTCAGTCTTCCACAAATCCACCTAGGCCCAAGGTAAGCTCAATAAGGCTTGTGTTATGGGTACTAGACGACGATATATATAATATGTAGATATATAGATATAGGTAAATACTTACATACATAGAAAACACCCATAACTCGGGAATAAATATCTGTGATAAGCACACAAATAAATGACCTTACCAGGAACCCTGCCTAGGAGGCCGTTAAAATGCGTCGTTCGTTTTAGTAATCAAATCGCAACAGTCTTTAATGTTTAGGGTTCCGTAGTCAACTAGGAACCCTTATAGTTTCGCCATGTCTGCCCGTCCGTCCGTCCGTCCGCGGATAATCTCAGTGACCGTTAGCACTAGAAAGCTGAAATTTGGTACGAATATGTATATCAATCACGCCGACAAAGTGGTGGAACATTTTTTGATAATGTAAATATTTTCGGAAATAATCGCTCCAGAAGTAAAAAAAAATGTGTCCCCCCCCTCTAACTTTTGAACCATAAGTTTTAAAAATATGAAATAAATATCAAAAGTAGAACTTTATAAAAACTTTCTAGGAAAATTATTTTGAACTTTTTTTTTTTTTTTTTTTTTTTTTTTATACCACGACGGTGGCAAACAAGCATACGGCCCGCCTGATGGTAAGCAGCTACCGTAACCTATGGACGCCTGCAACTCCAAAGGAGTCACATGCGCGTTGCCGACCCTTTACAAAAAGGAGGATTCACTGTGTTGACGACTAAAGGAACAAGAATGTCCCTCATCGTCAACACACTGGGTCCTCTTTGAGCTCTTTGGCAACCTTACTCACCAGCAGGAACACAACACTATGAGTAGGGTCTAGTGCTATTTGGCTGTGGTTTTCTGTAAGGTGGAGGTACTTCCCCAGTCGGGCTCTGCTCCAGATTTGAGCGATGACATTCGCTGAACGTGCCCTACCACACTTAGCGAGATGCCATTCGCAGTGCCCATACCTCTCTTTTTGGCGTAGTTTAAGGACATACCCAGGTCCGGACGTAGTTTAAGGACATACCCCGGGTCCAGACTTGATAGGTTGAATAGTTTTTGAATAAAAATTACATAATTATTTCAGAACTAAGTTTGTAATTTAACCGTATAAGCAGGTGTTTATTGTACCTGTAATTTCTACAAAATCACAATGAAATGACGTGCTTTCAAAAAAAGTAAAAACGAAGAAAATCGGTTCACGCATTAAAGAATAATGCCATAAAAATCATCTTCCATACTTTAACTTCGCGCGCAATAGTTTACTTAATTTGCAGATAGATGTCGCTGTACGTGGAACGCTCATATCATATCCTACATGACGGTGTTATTTTAACTCTTAAGTGGGGACACTTACTGTGACGGACGGAAAACTACGGAACCCTACACTGAGCGTGGTCCGACACGCTCTTGGCCGGTTTTTTATTTATTAATTTACAATGGTTAATAGATGGGTAACATACCACCTCCACCTAATTGAGAGTATCATAAACAAGCAATTTAATTTGCTTTGATCAGTAGTACGTTTGAAAATGAATTTCTCTTCTCCTGCCTTTGAGAGCAGTGTAATGAACGCTATTTGTCAAACACATTAATTATATGTCCCGTGTACGCGCAAATAAATGTAATTGCAGGAAACTTTTACCTTTGGTAACGTACAGGGAAAATCTAGAAATAAATTAGATCTGTCAGTTAAGCAGCACTGGTAAATAGCCTGGCGTGGAGGTAAGACGGCCGACTTTCAATCCGGAGGTCTCGGCTTCAAATCCCGGCTCGTACTACTCGTACTACTGAGTTCTTCGGAACTTAAATGTACGAAGTATATTTTGATATTTACCAGTTGCTTTTGAAGTGAGGCCAGAGACAAGCTATAACCAATTTTATTGTGCTATTTTCTAATTCAAAAAATTTGCTAGTCTGTCACTCTAACCTCCACCCATTAAAAGCTGCCAGATGCCCGGATCTATCAATAAGGATAGTATAGCAATCTAACCAGACGGGAATTATTGTGTCACATATGATAGTCCATTGGCATAACCGTAAACTGACTGACTTCCAACTGACCACTTTGACTCATACATATGTACATACATTTTGTACGAGTACTTGTTCGGCGGCTTAAGTACAAATGCTCCATACCGTTTGTCCTGCGGCTTAAGGACAAATGCTCCATACTTAAAGTATGGCGCATTTATCCTCAATGAGTGTCACAAAATAATGTGTCAATCAAAGTAGTGATCTCGCAGGGGTATCCACATCACAGTTTGGCATGTCGTATAACGGACCTGTGCTGCCCTCTACAATACACACACGCGCTAACACACGTAGACGGAGCTAATTTCATTGAGTATCGAGTCGACAGTGGAGATTGCAGCGCGGGTGCGGTTCGTTGCATATTCAGCGAGATCGTTCCTTAGACGAACTGTCTCAAATTCGGTTATTCGACATACCACAGTAGGTACTACTCACTTAACTAGGCAGTGACACTGCCTGTACATATTAGATACATTAAATTGGATGGAGAGACAATATTTGCCGCTGAAGAACGGTTTTCCGAGCGATTCTTAACAATTTATAAAATAAAAATACCCTGTACATATATGGGGAGCTAATTTCGCCGCCTGCTGACAATGTAGATTGGAACATTTAACTTCAGCTTTAATGGATATAAGTTGAGAGAAAATGTTATATGACTTATATCTAAATATATAAAAGAAGAAACTGACTGACTGACTGACATATCAACGCACAGCCCAAACCGCTGGTTCTAGAGATTCCAAATTTGGCACAAATTAAGGTCTAGGGGTGCACTAAGAAAAGATTTTTCAAAATTCACCCCCTAAGGGGGTAAAATGGGGGTCCCAAATTTGTATGGTGAATCAAGATTTGTTCGATTATTTTATTCGAAACTTCACAGGAGTATTCCTAACGATAAATGAAACACGTGTTTCAGGTTTTTTGAAAATTCAACCCCTAAAAGGGGCAAATGTGGTCACAAAGTCTGATAATCAACATGGGTATCGTATCCTTTTTGAGTACTTTTAGTACGCGGGCGAAGCCGCGGGAAAAGGCTAGTCTTTTATATATCCCTAGTTAAATAGGTACAGAAACAGAAGTCACAGTGCGTGAAATAATATAGCCTTATTTGAATATGACTAAGATTACTAGTAAGCCGAATACCTGTTTCTCGCAACGCTCGTCTCAATTCACCGAACATGCAACGGCTCCTTTCCGCAGGGTGCACACCAATCACTGAGACTAAATGAGATTGGCCCCATGTGTAGCGAGTGTAGCGACGTCTTCGACAGGAAAGCGAGGCACCATTAAACAACTCGACTCTTCAGAGTGCCATGAATATAGCCAGACAGACACGCGAGTTATCCTACAAGAGTTCCTTATTGTACGGAACCCTGAAATTGAAAAATATTTATTTACCGTCATCAGAGTCTGATTGTCAATAGTTATTCACTATCACATATCATTGAACTGGCTTCAGAATTATTACATTTACTTTTTTTACAGTAAATCCTCCTTTTGTAAAGGGTCGGCAACGCGCATGTGACACCTCTGGAGTTGCAGGCGTCCAGACGCTACGGTAGCTGCTTACCATCAGGCGGGCCGTATGCTTGTTTGCCACCGACGTGGAATAATAAAAAAAATAATAACGTCCCCCAACTTTAGTATCATTACACTAAAATTACTAAACGTATGAAATCTGTAAGGAAAAATCAGCCGAATTGGTAGCAATATATTGGTAGGTTGCCGGTTGGTTGCTTGAAACGATTTTTTATTTCTCAAGTATTTATTAGGATAATCTTACACAAATCGACCTAGGCCCACGGTAAGCTCAATAAAGCTTGTGTTATGGGTACTAGACGACGATATATTTAACATAGAAAACATCCATAATCCAGGAACAAATGTGATAAACACACAAAGAAATGCCCTGACCAGGTTTCGGACCCGGGACCTCCTGCTTCATAGGCAGGGTCACTACCGTCTAGGCTAGGCTCGCCTAGGATAGTGTACCTAAACAAAGCCATATCGAATGTTAATAATATAATGCGTTCAAATAAATGGTAGAAAAATTTAAAAAATAGAAAAGTAAAACTACAGTAAACGCAGGAGATTGAAAGGTACTGATTGTCCTTCACGTAAGGATTCCTAAAAAGTAAATGTAAAATTATTTTAATTTATAAAACGCGATCCATCGTCGAATCTCCGGCGTATTTTAACTGTGTTTATTCTACCGTGGACGTTAACGATGTTAGAATATTAAATTATTATATTGGTTTTTCTGTACTTGAGACCCGAAAACATTCCAATTATTTAGTCGATAATTAAGTACCTTGGAAACTGTATAAAAAGGTAGGTACTAAATAAATGCAAATATAGAAATAAAATGGCATCCTGGATGAATACCGTGCGCGTTGGAGGGTCTGCCATCTTTTGATCTAAATCAGAAACTTCTTAAATAAAAAAGACTATTCTACGCCAATAGCACCAATAGACAGTGCTGCCTCCAACATTTGACTCACATACCCTTGTGCGTTGCAGAAAAATCTGTCATTTGCACTTCGCATCATTAGACAGGGGCATACTGTGCTGCCCTCTTCATTTTACGCACTTTCCCTATATAAAATCGCGTTCACATAGTTCCCATAGTATCGCGTCACTAACACAACTGATTCTAATCTTAAAATGCATAAACAATACGTTAAAAACACAAACTATCCCCAACATAACTCGAACACACAACAAATAATCTACCATTTGAATTTGTATTGGAGTTACACAGGAATAATTTTCAAGCATATTCTTGTATTTCTGATTCAAATTTATAAGCGTTAACTGTATTGCCTAGTTAATGCATTGGATTTGTATTGAAGTTGGATCATGTCTAAATATGTTTTAAAGTTAGAATACGGCCCCCGGTTATAAATCCATAGTACGGATTATGAAAGCAGGATGTATGGATTCCATGGATTCCATCCTGCTTAGCGATTTGACGCTGTAAAAATAACTCTACCTCTTTTCATAGATGTCAGATTAAAAAATCATAAAACAAACAACAACTATTAATCCTATAAACTACTGTTTATCCTATAAGTACAAATCTAGTTTATTAAAGTAGGGGGAGGCTATTATTCTCCAGACATCTCTGTCCATTGGTTTTCTCCTCTATAACGGCCCACACTTATCACGGAAAACGTCTTGTAACACATGGGTATAAATAGCTTGAATATTGATCAAACTTGATTGTGTTTGAGGTAGATATTGCATATTTGGTCCTTGTCTAAAAGCGATTATTGATTAATAATTAAGATGCCCGGGCTTCTTTGTGTAACATTTTTACCGCTTTCGATGTGAACGATATTATAGACTGTAACATCGCTGTAATACTTCCTGCCAATTCACAGAAGTAACGCCCGGCGGTGTGTAAATCATTCCGACACTTGATTTATAGCAAAGGTGGCTTATCTTTGTACCAAGTGGATTCATTATGACATTTATGACACATGTTACAATGTAATATGAAGCAAACAGTATTGGACTTTTCCGTGATGTATTTAAATGCTTTTGGCGCAGTTATCTGTCTACAATACGGACTCTCTACGACTGTCTCTATAAACTCACGTTCCTCCAAAGGTACCTAAATGCTATACAAATGTAGTGCATAAATTGCATAATCCTTTACTAAGGCGAATACTCGTTTGTGTTTGTCAAGCTTTTCTAACTTACAAAAATATCAATACGTTAACTTAGGGACACCACATCGGCGTTCGGAAGTATTCGTGAATTCCGAGTTTTCACGACCAGAAAGGATTTTACGTATTACCGCCCGCGCACGCAGCTGCCAAGCTTACTCCGGGCGGTAATACGAGTAAAGAAGGCCTGAATTTGCTTCTGTAGGGCCTTCACCTTTGGTTCGGGCCACAAATACCGGTTACCTGAGATGTTTTTTTTATTTTACCGCCCTTTTATATGTTAGTTAATTCACTACACCTATACCTATGTATCTCTGTTTGCGATATCAGGTGCCACAGCGCTATTGTAGTTATTTGCCCAACCAAATGTATTTACCTGATTTTGAGTCAAAGTCAGAACTGCCATCTACGAGTATGTGCGTTAGCCTAAATTATAATTACAGTCCAGGTATTCTTTGCTCCGTGGTGCAAGCTTACCGTATTTACACGAAATAAATGAGCATTCGCAAAAGCATTAATATAGTTACCGACAGCTGGAAACTGCACGCCTTACCTGCAAAAAAGAAATAAAATCTATGAAAGAAAATAAACGTGATCTTTGTTGTATTTTTCTATTTTTACTGGTAAATGTTCAGCTATTATTCGAAGACAGTTGGATCTATTTTGAAAAGGTATAAATATATATACTTCAACATTGGTCTTGTTTGGAATAAAGTCAAGATCGCTTTACATCGTGGATACTTCGGAACTCTTCAAATGTGGGCGGGCTAGAGTATGAGGTTCTTCAAAAAAGGAGTGTATAGGTTCTTAAAGGGTAGGCAACGCGCATGTGAATCCTCTGGGGTTGCAGGCGACCATAGGCTACGGTAACTGCATACCATCAGGCGGGCCGTATGCATGTTTTCCACCGCCGTGGTATCCAAAAAAAAATAGGCCCGCGGTGATAGTGATAATATTTTTTATACAAGTAAAAGTGCAGATATAATGACTCCGCATCCTTCGAAAACGCTACATAATGCGGTATTTACTTCGTGTCTACCGACGACTCCGCCAGGAATCCGCCCGATTCAAGAGAAGTCACGATCGCTTTATGCGCCGCTATTTCGCAGAATCATGATCGCGGTCGTTATAGCTTGTACTTATTTGTACCGATAAAAACCAGATTGTATTATCAACTTACTTCAAGATTTCGAAGGAGGAGGTTATCAATTCGTCGTTCTATTTTGTTTTTGCAATTTTTTTAATGTATGTTCACCGATTATTCGAAGACTGCTGGACCAATTTGGAAAATTCTTTTTTTGTCCGAAAGAGTATACTTCACAGTTGGTCAGGATCTGACAATGAAATCCTGGAGAAATCGAGGGAACTCTTCAACTATTATAGGCATAACTATAGTGATTTGCGTATTTTTTTACAGCAGCTCGAGCATTTTGCTTCATGCTTTTGGAAAGGCGGAGGCTAAGCGAAGTCGGTTCTTTTCTGTTTAAAATTATTTAGGTACCTATAGACAGGTATAGTTATTCTCCTAGCGTTTGCTCCGGCTTCTGCTATGGCTCAATTGAACCTGGGATCGGCTTGGCAACCTAACCCCATAAATTGGCGTTGGGTGAAACTAGGCCTTAGTTGGATTAGATCCGGTTTCCTCACGATTACACGATGTTTCTTTCATCGAAAAGCGCCTGGTAAATATTAAATAATGTTTCGTACGTACGTTCCGCTGGAGGTGGGGTTTGAACCCGAGACCTCCGGATTGAAAGTCTTACATCTTACCGCTAGGTTAATCATTGAATTAATAATGTAGCAACCAGAAAAACTAACGGAGCTAATTTAATTTATATTTCCCTGAACGCTCCAAAGGAAAAGTTTCCTTGCAATTTAATTTATTTGAGCATACACGGGACACATATGTGTTTGACAAATACCGTTCGATTCATTACACTGCTCTCAAAGGCAGAAGAGAAATGTATTTTCCAACATTTTTCTGTGATCAAAGCAAAATAAATTCCTGGTTTATTATATGTACCTACATGCAACTAGGTAGAGAGCCTCACGAGATCTTTGTAGATATTTTTTTATAGCTACAACATAGATATATGTATAAGTAAGCTTAGAACATGGACCATTTAAGTTAGGACTGCAATGTCTGTAATAAATCGCGTTTCTCCATAATTTAGCGTTACGCCATAGAGATGTAAGTGAAGCATAGTATAAGTATAGAACTTTATAAAAAAAGTTTAAAAGACCCTATTCTTTTTGAAAGACTTATCTAACGATACCAGCCAGCCAGCACAATAGGATTAAGCGAAAAAAACCGGCCAAGAGCGTGTCGGGCCACGCTCAGTGTAGGGTTCCGTAGTTTTCCGTCCGTCACAGTAAGTGTCCCCACTTAAGAGTTAAAATAACACCGCCATGTAGGATATGAGCGTTCCACGTACAGCGACATCTATCGGCAAATTAAGTAAACTATTGCGCGCAAGCTTAAAGTATGGAAGATGATTTTTATGGAATAATTCTTTATTACGTGAACCGATTTGCACCGTTTTTACTTTATTTGAAAGTACGTCATTTCATTGTGATTTTGTAGAAATTACAGGTACAATAAACACCTGCTTATACGGTTAAATTACAAACTTAGTTCAGAAATTATTTTATAATTTTTTTTCAAAATCTATTCAACCTATCAAGTTCAAAATAATTATCCTAGAAAGTTTTTATAAAGTTCAACTTTTGAGATTTTTGTTATATTTTTGAAACTTATGGTTCAAAAGTTAGAGGGGGGGGAGACACATTTTTTTTACTTCTGGAGCGATTATTTCCGAAAATATTTACATTATCAAAAAATTATTTTAGTAAACCCCTATTCATTTTTAAATACCTATCCAATAATATATCACACGTTAGGGTTGAAATGAAAAAAAAATCACTCCCCACTTTACGTATAGGGGAGGTACCCTAATAAAACATTTTTTTCCACTTTTTATTTTACCACTTTGTCGGCGTGATTGATATATATATTAGTACCAAATTTCAACTTTCTAGTGCTAACGGTCACTGAGATTAGCCGCGGACGGACGGACGGACGGGCAGACATGGCGAAACTATAAGGGTTCCTAGTTGACTACGGAACCCTAAAAATCACCCCCGCTTCACGTACACGTAAAGGCACCCTAGACGGAGGTAGCCAATAAATTAAAAAAATGTGTTTGTTTTACCACTTTGTCGGCATGATTAATACACACGCATACCAAATTTCAGCATTCTAGTGCTAACGATTACTGAGCGAGGCCGCGGACAGACGGACACGGTGAAACTATATGGTTTCCTAGTTGACTACGGCCTAATAAAAGGTACACCGAGCCCCAATCAAATCAAACGCATCCCGTATCTCACTATTCAGTTCTTTTAAAATACAAACTCCAGCGAAAATACCATCCCGTATTCGGCGCAGAACATCGAGAACATTTTTAAAAAATCCATCCACACAACTAGTAAAAATAACAGTATATTTCGAACTAAAATTCGACTGTTCAATTTCGGAGAAAAAGTTGTGTGCACCTTTTTTGTACAATTTTTGAGCCCTGATTTTCTTTTCCACGAAATTCTAACGGATTCGAAACAAAACACTCAGAACTGTTTCATTTGTAGAAAAAATATTATGATTGAAAAAGGTTACTAAATTCCCGGAGTAGGTATCTGGTTTATCGATAAATTCTTTTGCTTTGTGTCGTTTATATTAACTACAATTAAAAAAGCTAAGTTGTTTTTGCCAAACTAAATCGAACATTATTAACGAGCAAAACCGGTGTCCGTAGATGACTAGAAAAAACGGTCCCATAATAGAGAACAAATTATGCACACCCGTTACAATATTATAGTACTCGTAGTTTATGTAACTGTTACGTAATAATTGAATGACAATAATGGTAACTAGTGACTCTGTGAGCTATGGAGCTTGCGATAATAGCTAAAACTAAAGACTATAAATACTTCGAGCGCCACAGCCTAAGAACTTTTTGAGGCTTCAAGTCTGAAGCACCAACTGACCAAAAACAACCCCAAGTTTTCATACTAATGCCATAATAAAAGTAACGGTATCAGTTACTAGATGTCGCTGAGGGGCAGAGTACTCTGCCCTACATTATACGGCAGCTTTGGTTGGTCTCGTTCATATGGCGCTTCAGAATTGGAACCTCAAAAAGTTCTCAGACCGTGGCTATCTATATATTTACGATCAATTACGATTTTAAATACAATAGTCTTTAACGTCATGAACTTTAATAGTCTTAAGCGTCATAGAAAATTATAGCAGCATCCTTGCTTGTTTTACAAAGTTATATAACATCACTGTATCACCACACTTAGCGAATTCAAATACGTCTAAAGTTATAAGTGTTATGACATGAAACATTCAGGCGCAATTAACTTCATGCGTTATTCCGACAAGTGCAACAGGTGTTCCGAAATTAAACGTCCCAACAGCCACACGACTGACGTGGTAAAATCAACCGTGTTAATAGATAATTAAGACTCAGTTTAGTGGTAGGTGGACATGTCAAGTGGTACTGTTGTGTACTGAATGCATTCAGCCAAGCTTCCGGCAATTGCCTGCCAAAACCAGGTGTAGTTAATAAATAAAAGTTAAATCTACGAGGACATGAATGCATGGATGGACGAAGACACCTCAGTACAAACATGGCTCTCCCAATACAGCCCTGACATTCCCCTGACAGTTATCCTTTCAACTCCCTTTCATATGAAAGTTGTGATTGGTCAGTTTTCATTGGCTGAGTTAATATTTTATACGTCAAACGACAAGCGTGATTAATCTAAAAAAAAATAATAGCCCGACGAATCGAGAACCTCCTCGTTAGAAATCTTGAAGTCGATTGATCAGCATTAAGCGGCCTGCTGTCATAGCTTGTATGCCCCGGCTTCGATAGAATTTGGGGTAATTTTTCAGGGCTAGTACGATTTCCTTGCTTATTATCATTAACTGGTTAAATTTTGTTTTCAATCGCTCTTAAATATCTCTCATGCCGTGTCCCGATAACCCCAGGGGGAAATCGGGGTAAGTGCTCTTCGGTGTAAGATGATGTCGCAACATGTATCATAAGTGATACGAGTACCTCAGGCACGTAAGGGCACGTGACATTTTTGGTGATATTGGCTTTCTCTTAAACTGTATTGATATGTTTTCTGGTAACACTACGCTTGTATTTTCAGGTTTGCAGATTACTATAAAAATATAGTTCCTCCAAGTTTCTTGCTGGTTAAAATTCTTTTCGGGTCAGTGTTGTAGGGCTAGAACCGGTGAAGTTGTTGTTTTTTCTTTTATAGGTACTAGTGTATTTAAGGTGTAAACGTGGCCAATAACTTATGGAATAAATTATTGATTTTGATTAATATTAATTGGAAATATCTTAAGCACTGGTTACAAAAGGGAGTCAGTGTTTTTTTTAAATTAAAATTAGAATATCAATTTGCCAATCAGACAACCTTTGTACATGAAGGGCCATTGCTCTTCAGGTGTTATTCCAAACCAGGCCAATTTACATAGCACTACTATTAAATGCGACCCGTTTTTAATAATATTTGGTATATTTGGGTGGTTTATGTGTGATATTTCCACAACACATCATAACTCACTATCTAATGTACAGTCGAATTCTCTAAAATATGTAGATATTGGAGAACTCGACTGTACTGATTTCATACCAGACAATATCCAAAAAAATATTAAGTAACAGTACTTTTAACAATTATTGTTACTGTATTTGTAAAGTTTTCGTGCGATTGTTTTCACCTCGCATCATAACTCGCAATCTACCGAATCGAATGACGCACACCGGGTACCGATAAGCCCGCGGGAAATCGGGGTAAGTGCTCTTCGGAGTAAGATGGTGTAGCTCCATGTATCGTATGTGATACCTAGGGAAGGTACGCCTGCAAATGCCCCTTCAGGTATGATCTATTTATCGATGCCGTATATAGATTAGACCTACAAAGACCTAAAGAGATTTTTTTCAACTATTGTAATACCATCTACTCGTACACGCCCCTTTGCGCTATCCTTGATTATACTTTGTTGTAAAATTCAACTTATTTCTACCTTTCCAGCCCACAAGCTTCTTTCAAAAATTTCATTTTTGTAGCAAACTTTCATTGCTAATTTTTCTTTTTACAATCCCTAACTGTTCACCAAGATAAATGCAACGAGTCCAAACACAACTGGATAATGTTGAGTAGTTGAGAAGTTCAGCTCTATGTCATCATAATATTGTATTGTCACGGTACTCACGCGATATACATATGCGTGCAAAATTTCAGCTCAATCGGAAATCGGGAATTTGTAAGCTTCCATTTTCTTTATCACAGAGTTCTAATCTTTGGTCTTCATAATCAGAACAGCTTCATATCATCATAATATTGCATTGTCACGCGATATGCATATGCGTGCAAAATTTCAGCTCAATCGGATACTGGGAAGTTTTACCTTCAACATTTGACAACAGAGACGGACAGGTAAAACCTATATATAATAATGACAGTTGGCATATGTACGCTCCAAAAGTGAAGCACTGTTGATGTAAGCTCCAAAAATGAGTGAATTCAAACAATTGTCGCTAGTCGCGCACCGGCCAGCGTGAGATGCGGATGTGCCAATGAGCTCCCGTCACCCGCGTGAGAATGAGACAAACTGTAATTTTCTAACAATGAGAGTGACAAATATGTAATGATCGTCAAAATAAATAAACACAACAGAATCGTTGCTACGTTATGAAATATTGTTGTCTGCTCATTTTGTTAGAGTATAACCCATCCATAGTAAATATCATTCGGTAAAACTAAATAAAAGTTTGGTACTGGTACTACCTTTCCAGTAATGCTATAACTAATAATAGTAATATTATCCTGAGAATAACGAAGTTCCACAATCGGAAGCCGAAAGTCCTCGGGGTGAAATACTAGTTTTTCCTGGTTAGCGTAGTCTCTAGTTACTTTGCTTTCAACTTGAATTGGTTCTCGTATTGCAGTTTATTTTACTAACTTACTTTTGTTTTACTTTATTACGTGTTTACTTGTTAATTACAAGGACCATACAGTACTTGGACTGACAATGTCTAGTCAAAAATATACAAAAACAAGGTCAGGTGCCCAAGTGCTATCTATACGGAAGTTGAGTTATTTCAGATCGCCAAAGAACATTTATGGGTCCGCTATGTTCGTGACGCGATAAAGGTCACTCGTAGAAAAAGTATAGTATACAATAGTGACATAATATGTCTGTATGTATGTATTTTATGTGTAAGAATTCAGGATATAGTTTCGCATCTTTTTAAAGTTTTATGCTTCCGTCATTTAATTTGTTTTCTGTATCGTTAGAAGCACCACCTACAATCTTTCTGATTGGCCCTAAGGTTGACTGGCAGAGAATGCCTCATGGCATTAAGTTCGCCTTTTGTACGATAAGTTTTCTTTTTGTACAAGTAAGATTAAATAAATAGCTAAGCTTTTCAATCTCGTACCTTACGTGAAACAATAAAGAGCTTTTCAGTCGAATACCGTATTTTAGCCACTCAGCAAGTTTCGTGACCTAAACACGGTGCTCGACTGAAAAGCCCTTCATTATGTCACGATTGAATAAAATAGTATATTTTCTAACTACGTAAAAGACTTAGAAGCGCGTACTTAATAATGCATGTTATGTTATAAAACTCAACATTTGTCTACAGCGCTATTAAGCTTAAAACACACATTGAAACCAAATGAAACATTATCCGGGTGTTATGATAACAACATGGCCGACGCCGATGTTATTTAAAATGATTCCGGCTCGGCAACAGCCAATAACATCATTATTCTCATTTTAGTTTGTAAAATCACCGCGGTAAATGCCCGACGGTGTTCCACAGAGTGTTAAATATAGTGGAATATCTTCCACTATAGACCACTTTGCTGTATTTAACAACAGAGGCTTCGATAGCTTGAGGGGACAAATAAGTGGAAGTTAAAGGAAACACACGAGTTGACCTTGGGAACAAAAATATACTGTAATTGACTGAAAAAAGTGAAGAAAAAGTGAATGAAATCAAATCAATAAGTTATAAGAAAAACAATAGCCGTGGCCATCAGCCGCAACGTGTAGCTTATAATGAACTTGATCACATGTATGAATGTCACTCCGCTGGTCGCTGGGATTTAGACTGAACTCTAAAGGAGCCCGGTGTCCGACCTGAATTAGAAAAAATGTATTTACATTTTTTTAATACTGCCATTTTAAATACTGCCTTATGTCTCCATTTTTCTTACGACTCTTTCCTTCACCGAAAAGATCGACTAAAAATCAGAGTAACAAAGATACAAACGACACATTATTTAAAAAAAAATATACTGACTGCTAAAATAAATCCTTCCTAAATTATACTTATAGCAGACACGTCTGCAAACGAAATTTCAATTTTATAATTTAAATCCTTTCCCTTGGTTTAGACGTAGTCGTGGAAAAACTGTATGCAAGAGTGGCTTTTCGTGTAACAACTCTTTCTCGGGCATTTTTATTGTTACTTGAACTTTAAAGCACGATTGTGTCGTGTTTCAATAACGTCTAACCGTCACATTCCTGACAAAATGTATGGAATTTGACATTGACCGCCAGTTTTGAGACGATTGCTAACCGGCCGTTAATAGTTTTTTTTTTAATATCATAAGGAAATACAAAAAAAACCTTAACTAAGATGCGCCACTGAAACCTGTTAAGGTTTATGCGTGGTGCAAATGCATCGCATCGCTTGCAACAATTTAAATACATTATGACAGCTAGGTACAGTCAAGTGCAAAAATACGTATCGAAAAAATCGTCTCATAAATATGGTACTACGCACTTATTACAACGGAATAAGATACTATGGGACATATTTTTGAGTAAGATGAGTACACCCATATTTTTACACTTGACTGTACACAGTTAAGTGAAAATTCCCACTACTACAATAATAAGTTTATTTTTAGGTTACATTTGCGACATTTTAAACTGTATCGTTTCCTAATAATACGTACAATAATGATTTATAGCGCGTCTTTTTATTTGGTCGCGCACAGATGAGTATAACGCGGCTCTATAACAGCTAGCCTCATAAATATGGTCGGGTTTTTATCACCTGTCACCATAGCTGTCAAGTTCTAACAACTAAGTAAGTATGAAAAAGACGCATGAAGTGATAGGCGATAAAATGCTTACCATGCTATCCGTTCCGGTATTGTTGTGCTATATCTGCTAAAATATGTTAATCTGGAGCTTATCGCAGCACAATAGTTATACCGCGTCATTTTGCGTCGAACGGCCGCATGTTGATGAATACGAGGTAATTTGATAACAGGGTGATATTGTTGTGCTATATTCCTCTCCTATATCCGTGCGATGTATTTCATACATAACATCTTTTACTATACCTACGGGTCGAGCTAGAACTGTTGAGGCCAGTACAGTTTTCACGTTAATCTACTAGATTTATTTATAGGACTTTGCACTATATAACTCCTCGAATTTATAATAACATCAAAATTGGAACTGAAAACATAAAAAAACCGGCCTTTAAAAATAAATTAAAATGTAGTATGTTGCAGATATTCAATCCAAATGTTACTTAATTAATCGCAACTTTAAATTTGAACTCAAAGTGTAACTACTTGCTGAACTATTTCATTAATTTTTACCTAGCACATATGCATGCTTTTACTGTTTATTTTCATTTAGTTACCTACTAACAATAGACATAAGTCACATATTTATTGTAAACAATTACTTTATTGTTAAGTACCTATGTGATTGAGCGCGACGCGCCAACAAACTGGTTACTCCAGATTGGCGCAATATTGTAACTCCCGAAACCTGTAATTGTTTTACATGAATAAATAATTTAATTTAATAATAATAATATACCAAACAAGCCCACCTGATGATAAACAGCTACCACAGCCCATGGACGCCTGCAGCTCCAGAGGTGTCACATGCACGTTGGCACAAGAGGGTTCCCAGGCATCAACAGTTTTCAGCTCTCTGACAACCACTCGCCGGCACGAACACAAAACACTATGGTGGGTCTTTAGCATTTATTTGGCACCGACATGTAAGAACGGGATAGACAAGCAGCTCAAAAAAACAGCCCCAAAATAGTGCTGTAAGAACGGCTGTCTCTCTCGGTCAGTTTTATCAGACTTTAGTCAGTGATAAGACTGGCCGGTTACAAATTCTCGTGGGCCATATTTTCAGTAAATCTTATTTGAACCTGTAGGTACCTCTACCATATTCTAACTCAATCGTCTTTAGTATAAAATCATCTCAATCAATTCAGCACACTACTAGCACCAAGAAACCACCATTCGTATTTTTATCTCGCTACTTACAGAAATGAAAGCACTTAACGAAAGTTACGAAATGTATCAGAGCGTATAATATCTCGGATATTTCTAGTTTTATTCGAAAAAGTTAGTGATATGATTTTACTCCTTGACTAACGTTTTTTCAATATGAATTAAAGGTTTTTTAATATTTTTATTTCAAGAATAAGGTTCGGCAAGTTTTGATTTGACAATAAGAAGTAAGCGTTTATGTTATACTGTTAGTAGCAATTCTCTTTTTTATGTTTTGATATTTTATTTGCGTGTAGTACACAATTAAAGATGCTGATGCAGAGGTTGTACATCGCGGTTCAACGAGGAAATGCTGCGAGCGTGATGGGCACCATTGCATCTGGAGGGTCGCGGGGCGACGTTGTCGGATAGGTTTTTTTTATTTTGTAATTGTGTTCAGCTTTGTTTTATTTAGTTTATTTATATTTGTAGGTTTAGATTTATTACAATAAAATATGTAACATTAGTTGTACAATTTTCTAAATCTTTACGTAGTAACATAGGAAACTTTAGGCCTAATTTGTGTCTATTTTTATAATGACTGTTTTTGTATATGGCTGTTTGTTTTCTAAATAAAAAAAATATATATATACATTTTATATTTACGGAATAATCGCCTGTAAACATTTAACGATTACAGCCTGTATGTATCAGGTGTATTGTGTTTTGTATTCCCCGCTTAAACAAGACAGGCGTGATTAATGTATAAAAACATAATCGTTCGCGGTCTTTTGTTGTTAGCTTCTCACACCGTTTCGTATCATATAATAATTAACAGTTTAAATAAACAATGTTTCGGCTTTAAACACAACTTTAAAATTTAAAATTATCCGAACTCCTGTGATTTTAAACTAAAGAAGTTTAACCGTAATTGAGTAGGACAGATTGAGACCGAGGCGACTTGGATCGCAGGGCAAAACGAATCAAGTTACAAAATGCTTACTTTTGTCATGCCATGGCGGCCGTCACCGCGGCGTGCGGCACGTCCAACCCAACGCGGGACGGTGATTGGCTATCTGTGGATACACGCCTTATGAATCTGACAAAAATGTTTCTGTTTCGCCCTGTAATCCGATTTCCTTTGGACTACCCTAAATGAGCAATTAATTATAAATTTTTTTTGAATATTCAAGTTACTTTCATTCGGATGACTTTTCAATGCCAAGCGACTTTTTTTTCATATTTAGCATACACTGAACAAAATTGTCTCAAAGGACAGAAGCCATTTGTGGACTAAGCTGGCCACCTCAGATATGACGCAATAATGAGAGCAACAAAACCCATCTGGTTAGATAGCTATACTATCCTTATTGCTAGATCCGGGCAGATGGTAGCTTTTAATGGGTGGACGTCAGAGTGACAGGTTAGCAAAATTTTTGGATTTTAAAATACTAATACCAAAATAGGTGAAAACTGCCGAAATTGTCTCAATTATAAAGGACAGTGCCTATGTTTTATCATTAGAACAAAAAACATTGCGTATTATTACGGAAACGAAAACAATAGGCGACAAACTATTAATTACATTAGACATTACAGAAACTTTTGGCAACGCAATTTAATTATTTATGTAAAGTTTAACTTTTGTGTTAATTTGACTTGCTTGTATTATTTTGTATTTGTAATTATTCTTTTTGACATTCTTAACGAAATAATTTATTTTTTTATTTATATAATTTCTCATAATATTGTATCAAACCTAGAACTCTAGGATTGGTTTTCTTGAAGTGGTTTGCATTTTTTGACCTCCACCAGTTAACAGCTGCCAGATGTTTGGATTTAGAAATAAGCATAGTATAGTAAACTGACCAGAGTGGTTTCGTTGCTCTCATTATTGTGTCATATTTGACGTGGCTAGCTCTCCGTCTATTAATAAAAAAACTTAAGTAGTTAACCTAAAGAAAATCTTCTTAAGGCAGGAACTTACCTAGTTCAATACCTTAGCAACTCATACAAAGAAGGCTTATAGTTCGAGCTCATACAATAGCCTTAACAGCTTTGAACACAGAGAATCGCAAGATTTCCAAGTAATACTTCAAAATTCTGAGCGTTCTCGAGCTAAACTGCGACTTAACCGTGCAGTTGCCTTTGTTCCGCTTTTGTGCGCGGTAGCAGCTGGGAGGGTTAATGCTCCTTGAAGCTCCTCGATGGGTTGAACGTTGGAAACAGAATCACTTCGTTTTGAGTTGACACATTTTGAGCAGGCTTGCATAAGTAATATAAGTGGTGAGTTGTATGGACTGAATTTAAATCGTAAGGTTAATTATGAAAAAATTACATATTCTCGTATGTACGGTAACTATTTATTTACACACGTTTATCGTTTGCGGTAAAACTTAAAATAACTGATAAACATGACACTTAACAAAACTTTTTAGTAAAATAGGCAAATTAGACACACACATTAATTGTAGTTGAAGGTACAATGGTACATTATCCCCTCTTATAGTTAGATAGAAAATTAAGAGTGTGTAGGGTCCGAAGGCTAAAATGAGTGGACGTATGCCTTTGCAGTCGGCTCAAGATTGTAAACCCTCAGAGTACAGGTCGCTAGCGACTGTCACCATAGCAATGTCTAAATTATCTGTGATACACTATGTATAAGGCGCAGGCATCCCGTGACACAATAAGAGTAACTGACGCGATTAATTCCCTTTTATGTAGATAATTTGCTTGATATTGCCAAAACCCCTGTTAAAATCAATCAATTCCCAAACGGTGTGAGTGAAAGTCACCAGCGTAATTGTTTCGCATTGAGGTGCGACCGCTAGCTAACTTGCACGCTCGCAGGGCTAATCGATACTACGAGAATATGCAGGACCGCCAGGCTCGACAACACGGGGCGGTGCGTAGACCGAACGGCATGCGCGTGAATTCAATTGACCTGTTGAGGTTGTGAAATAACTCTATTGCGTTTTGATTTAATTTGACTTATTTTGTACTGAGTTTTATAGGCAATACATTTTTGAAGGAAATTTATATAATTGAACAACTTTATGCGTTCATATAAGATGTTTTAATGTTGATAACTCTTGTTATTTTTATTACTTAAGACAAATTTAATTTCGGTACTAGTAACAAAACGAAAATACTTTTTTTAGTTTAACAAAAAGAAGAATTACGAAAGTCCCAGACAGATTTCGCTCAACTATTGAAAATTGAAGTGGCAATATGGAAATTTTATCATATCACTACAGAGTAGTACTATTTGATTTATATCAAAAAAGAGCGCCGAATACCGTTCTCGAAATAGTTCCCCAAATCCAATATCGCTAAATATGTTACGTATGGCTGCCATTTCGGCAGTCCTTTATTGAAATGCTAACAATTTTCATTCGGAATAGTTTTGTTTATGTCGTTACGTTTCATCGAGAGCGTCGACTATGTTGGCCCTTTTGCAATGCAAACTGTGGAATTGTAGCTTTTGTCTTCTGTTTCAAAGGCGTTAATCTCAATGTAGTTAGTGATATTTTTAAGTAGGTACAGTCAGTAGTAATAGTAGTTACGGTTAGGTGATAACAATGATTTTGGCGGAACTTTATTGTTAAAACAATAAGGCACGTGAAGGTCACCTTCTCTGCTCACCCAATAAGTTATTTCGGCTGCTAACAGTATTATATCAGGTTTTTACTTACCAAAGTAGTAATTAAAAATGGCTATGAAAATATAAAACTAGGTACTCTTGCTTTGTTATTTAAATAGAAATTGCCAAGAAAGGGATTAACCTGCTTAATATTTTTGTCTGATAGTATGTTAGATTAAAATTTAAAAGGCATTGCCCTTATTGCCATGTTGTAAAGTACAAGTAAAAAAAATCTATTAACGCTTGAAGCGACTTCTGTTCTCGAACATTTTAATAAGATATTCACAGACTTGAAAACAATTGGCTTCTTTCAAAATGTTTCCAAATGCGAACTTTTTATTACCGATTTCTGACCAAACAATAAAATTACAATAGACGTTTTTAAAAATCTGGCTCCTGGTAACAAAATTATAAATAAAGAATCACCTCACCCCTTGGCTATCTCATCTAAAATTCAAAATTTCAAATCAACACATCGTTTGGCAAAAAAATATATTTACTCATCATAAAACATTGTCTATTTGTGCCCACATTTACATACACTCTCCGCGAATCCATCTTTGGGAATACCCTATTTTGGTGTCAAAATTAGATATAGTAGTCGTAGAAACACTGATATCCATTTTTAAAATTTCTTTTGACGACAAAACTTGGACCCAGGCTAGCCTACCTTACCTAACTATTAGGTTTGGCGGGCTGGGTATCTGCAAAATCTTCTGTATAGCGCTACCTGCGTTCTTGTTCTCGGTGCATGTTGCTGGAAGCCCTATGGGAAAAATACTGGGCCCTTCCCTGGAGGCTGCACACTGCTCCAAGGCCAAGAACATTTGGTCTATAACCTGCCCGAATACTGACTTATCTGCCCATCCCTGCTCGCAGAGGCGATGGGACGAGCCGCTCGGTAGATTAGCACAGAAAATTCTTTTAGATACATACGTCACCTAGTCCTACAGACCGCGCTAGTCTCCTCGCTTCTGCAGTGTGAGAGTCGGGTCTCTGGTTTACAGCTCTACCGTCTCCCAATATTGGAACACTGTTAGATAATACCACCTTTCGCCTCGCAAAAGTTTATGCCAACAAACCCACAACGACCTATTTACGCTTTGAAGGAGGAAATTCGACGCTGCATCGGTGAAATTCAGGTGAATTTATGCAAATGGTCACGGAAAATTTTGACTAAACAGTGCGTATGTGCCAGCAAAGCCACAGAGGCCATTTTCCCGACATGTTATTCTAAACATAACCGTGTTTCGTGTATGTTATGATTTTATTAACAAATAATATTAAGACGAAACAAAAAAAAGTGTTTTCCATTAAATTCAAATTTTGCGTTTTTTTTGGGACATTCTTTACAAGTTCTACCTTTGTATGAACAATTAACGTTAACATAGCTCGTTGAAGATATTATCGTGATGATAACTTCGAGTATGAAAACTTCCAACTTAGAACCGTAATACGATTACCATATTCCAACCTGCGAACTAAAGTTTTCAGATTAATATGAAATTCAATATCGGGAACCCTTAAACTTTCACGTAAAAAAACATTGTGCAGACCTGTTTCTAACTTTTTTCGATACATTAAACAATTTGAATAAATATTGGGTTTGACGGAACAGAGGAAGGAAAAAATTATGAGGGTCACACGTATTTTTCGCAATCTATTTAACTGTATTTTTTTTCTGCATTTACTAGAAAAACGAAGGCATTCTTCATTACAGCTACCTACGAAATTTTTTTTTCGTTTGGCTACCATCTAAGTTATATAAAGGCAAATTATTTTACTTTTAAAGTTAGTTAGGGCCTGTGTACATCTTTCAGATCCAAATGGTACTAGAAGTACGATTCTAGTACCATGTTACCTGATATTCAAGCAATTTATTTACTTCCACCGCTCCCGGGTGGATGATTGTTCGTAATCAGATCTTGCAAGTTTAATTTGACCTACTTCCCGAGTCCCGATTGAGCTGAAATTTAGTATTACTTCATACCTTATGAGCTCTGAACGTTACTAGTAACTTTCAGACCTCTTAAATAAATTTCATTATAACTTCGGTAACGATGAAGACCGAATGTGGCTATAGAAGAATGGATGGTAGAGGTAAGCATGAAACTTTCTCAGCTGTAATTAGTGGTTAGGAATTTATGTAAAAATATTATTTGATATTTACCAGTTGCTTTTCGGTGAAGCAACACATCATCATCATCATTCTCTTACCCTTACACCATTTATTTCGTACTTCGGGATCAGCGCATCATGTCTTTTTCTTCCACACTTCTCTGTCATACGTCATCTTCTTTTCGCATTGATTAACTCTGAGTTAAATCTGCATCGACAAGATGTGGAATACTCAGATTGCCTTAACAAAATATGAAATGTCACACATTGGCACTTTTTCACCTACTGTTGCCAAGTATCAGTAGACAATGCCCTAACCGATAGCCATTTTGATAAATACAAAATATCTTAGTGATCTCACAACGGTCTTAAGCGCCATATATCATTATGGTCTAAGTTGTTAGTGCAAATCCAGCATTTTTAACACTCAATAAACTAAACGTTAATAGTACACAATTTTACGTCCCCACCTGGCCATAATGCGAGTTTTACCGTAAGCGTAGCGAGCGGTAAAACTCACATTATGGCCAGGTGTGACGTAAAAAAATATACGTAACTTGAACCTCACAAAATTTCACGGGAATCTGTTTAACAACAAGAAAAGAACCGCCGGACATTTCTGCCCAAGCTGAAACGGAGGCCTTCGCTATCGGTCGTTCAATAAAAGCCGAACTATATCACTTAATTTTGCATTCTTATACTACAGATATGAAACATTTATTTTACGATTATTCCGATTCTGTGTGTAATGTCGTACCATAATCATGCTCATGGGTAAATTAGTTACTTTCTAAACATATCAAGCATGTTTGTATTAAACACATTATTTTCTTATTACAAGTACATACACTCTCATATACACATACATACATACACACATACACACACACACTAACACATATCAAAGTGCACTCCCGTACAGATAAGCTAGTTTTATATTTTGTTTAAAAAGTTCAAAATTATTATTTCTACTCGTTATTGCATGTTAGTTATATTTTTTCATCTCTCCTGTTCGGAAAGTTTTATTTCCCTGGGTGGAAAGCCGGGTGGAAAATTGCTTTTCCACCCCTAGGGTGGAAAGTAATTAGCTGTGTTAATTGTGGATTGAGCCGGTGCCCACCCGGATGCCCTGCTCCTCGACCACCGGCAAAATATTGAATTAGTCTTCTTCAAATTGTTCAAATTTTACTTAACATTTTTATAGATTATTCTTTATACACCTGTTTTATAAAATGTGCGTGTCGTATTGTACTTTCCTCACAGTCGAAATGAAAAGCAGAGTGCTTAACTCGGGTGAAATTACCCATTTCACCCTCGAACTATTGAAGAATAGAAATAGAAAAAAAAAAAAGAATATAAATATTCCTAAGAAATATCTCAGGTGAAATGGATCACTTTCAACCCTTGTTTAACTATCTACTATTGTGGTCATCTATTATTGGCTATTGATGTCCCAAATAAAATAAAATAAATATCGTATACGACACTAGATCTTATGCATCGTCGTAATAAGCTTTAAAATCCGCCAGCGCAGTTCCATCAGTAGCCTTTCAAAGCAAAACTAAAAATTTATTTTACGTTTTGTTTGAGTAGTTAGAGAAAGTTGTTCGCCCGGAATTCCATTAGTCAGGTATTTTATGAACTTGCATCTTTGTTTAAAAAGGTACGGGTATATTATGAACATTACGAAGTTTGTCTTGCTTTGTAGAATTTTGTTTTCGAATTTCGTAGATTTCAGCCGACTGGCACTGGGCATTTTTGTAAATCGTTGTATTTTCAAGTACATAAGTATTGTTCGGATTCCAAGATATTTTTGGTTATATCTACCTAAAATCATAGGTATACTTGTACCCTTACTATTAATTCTAAGGGCACACATAAAGTGTCTTATTTTTGATTGACTTCAATATGTCAATATAAAAAATGGTATCAAGTCGTTTTCCCTGTGTTCTCATTTTATCGTCTCTAATAGCCTCCTGTAAAATATTTAAATATGATTGGGAGCAAGTCTTCGAGGGTAAAGTTTCCCAGCCCTGGCCAGACGGCAAAAATCACTTATACAGCTTATGAAGCCTGTTGGCACTCTTTTAGTATAAAACCCTAAACTAACCCTATATTACCGTAATATAACTTAGTTATCGGCCTATTTTCGGTCTTCGCACGTTCCAACTCGTTTATTACGAAAACATAAGGCCTTCCAAACAATCCGCGACGCTTGCATAAAAAAATACCCTAATACTATATAAATAAAGTCCATAACAGCTTAACCGACCATGGTCATACCTCCTTTAGTTTCAACGCAATTTCTAAACGAGCTTAAATACAGCTTCAGCGAGTGTTAGTTTGAGATTTATGGCTTTGGGAATAGAGTTCTTATTCCATCGTTGTCTTAATCTTACTCGATATCTTTTGAAGTAAGTTGATTAGTTGCACGTAGTCGGACGATATATTGCTCTTTGGAAGTTCTACACTTACAAGAACTGTTTTAGTTAAAAAGGTGCTAAGTCTCCTGAAATTTCATACATTTTGTAACCTTTGTATTTGGGTATAAGTTTGTAGTAAAGTCGTCTTTGAAACAGTAGTATGGGGTTGTATATCATTGCATGCATGTTATGAAGTTTGTAAACATCTTGGGATCCTTGGTCGGATCGTACGGCTGCTTTACGGTACTCGTGGGTTCCGCAGGTGTCCAAGACATAACATTATCATAGGGTTGTGAGGTCAGTTTTAATAGTAAGGAGAAAGAGGGTAAAAGGGGGTATATTTTGTATTCCAACAAAAAATACCAACCGATTTATTACTTTCGGTTAACGTTTCTTTGTGGAAGTAGGTAGCATACAAGTTTAGCCTTTGCTACCAGTACTGTATAAAAACTAATTTAAGAATATCTAGACACGCGGCAGCGTGTCAAGCCAAGTTCAAGCAAAGGAACTGGCTAGCCAGCGCCAAGTAATATTACACTAACCACTTGGTGCCACTTTTGACCCTTCTATAACTCAAAACCTCTTTAACGTAAACACATAAAACTACGTGTGTTGAATTATATCCATAAGGACATCTAGAAGCCCAAATTTCATGAAGCTAGGTCAAACGGTTATAAAGATATGAAGGTCAAAAAGTCGTAAATTTTAGCACTGACTGACTGACATATAGTACCTAAACCTAACCTACTTCCAGATGACCTAGAAGGATGAAATTTGGAATCCAGCTCGGTAATTGAGTGTAAACGTAGGAAAAAATCTAAAAATAAAAAATACGGGGGGTCCCCATACAAAAAATAAATTAATTGTATCGTTGGAACCGTTACAAGCAGATATTTGAAACTATCCCAATATATGTATTATTACATTTGCTATAAATATAAAAATAAAGTTAAGTCAAATAATAAGTGGTGTCCCCATACAAAAAACTTGTAATACGCGCTAAACGACCGGCCAACGGTGTGTCGTCGGTGGCGCGCGGGAGAATGTAGACAATAGCATAAAAAAGAAAACCATGCAGCGGAAACGCAAGAAAAAACATTAAATCTCAATACCTGCCTAGTTTTCTCTACAAAAAGTAATGATATCCCACCAAAAACATAAATGTAAAAAAGGAGAGCCAAGTTCAATACAAAAATTATGCTTGGCTGTGGGCTACGCCGCAAAAAGAATGGAGATCTAAATGAGTGCCAAGTTCTATGCAAAATCCAAATATGTATTTATAGGAACAAAATAACATTATGAACAAGTATTAAACTCTATTTCTTTGCTTTATTGGATACCTATAACAATTGCTGTTATTTAAAAATGTGAGATCTTAAAGTAGGTTAGATTTGACTTGGCTAGTTTTCATTACATCAGTCATTTTATAAAGTTATTCCACATATATATATATATTAATTCTGATAAAAACTAGCACAATCTCACAATTTTAAATAACAACAATTGTTATAGGTATCAAATAAAGCAAAGAAATAGAGTTTAATACTTGTTCATAATGTTATTTTGTTCCTATAAATACATATTTGGATTTTGCATAGAACTTGGCACTCATTTAGATCTCCATTCTTTTTGCGGCGTAGCCCACAGCCAAGCATAATTTTTGTATTGAACTTGGCTCTCCTTTTTTACATTTATGTTTTTGGTGGGATCCAATTTACTATAATCAAATCAGCAGTCTCGACGGTACGGTGGATCATACGTACCTACTGGTACACTCAAGGACAGTAAAAAATACGTTCGTTTACTTCAGGTCTAATGATGATGACTCTCCTGACCGATTTCCGCCACAGCGACTGCTTTCTGGAGTGCGATGGGACCATTTTTTACACACTTTTTTATTTGTATAGGTACCTACAAGTACACGCCGTTCTAACAGCTATTATGAGAGTGTTCTGTTCTACTCCCTGGTGCGCCTTTATATGACTTACGTATCTGATCTACCTGTTAAAGGTACGAGAGCACTTTGGGCATGTCAGCACACCTCCTACATATGTAGTTGTATGCTATAGCAGTTGACGGACGAGCCTTCAGCTCTTCACGTTTTTTGTCAAGCTCATTACGACGCTTAATCTCAAATGCATTGATGCGGTCATAAATAAACTTTCGGCATACCGGCTGCAGTGCTGTGTCTAGGCAGAGGGCTCTAAGTTACATCTCTTCATGTGTCTTTTCAGAACGTCCTTGTACTCGTAACGCAAAGGTCTAATAGGTATATGAAAACGGATCACTTCATATTACTATTTTCATACAAACCTCTTTTTGAGTCAATATATAAATTTAAAGAAACGTCTAAACTTTCAACATGTATGTGTTCATGTTCCTAAGCTATGGTTAGTTATTTACAATAATATTACACGAATTAATATACAAGTACGAGTAACTATTAATGAGGTTGAATAATAATTATTCCGGTTAATGTGGTGTGGTTTTAATTATATATGTAAACCCGAAATATTCGATACAATAATCTGCTAGATAACTAATTCAATATTCAGTGTTTGTTACTATGGGTTGATAAATCACTATTATTATTATTATTAACTACACAAAACAAAACTACACAAATCTGACATAAGTTTTACTATAGGTACCCGAAAACCGGCCAAGTGCGATTAGGAATCACTTTCCAAAGGTTCCGTATTATCACATAATTTTCTGCACTTTTTTCCTTGAGATTGACTCACGCGAGACCATTTTTATTGTATGCTGTAAATGTATTTTGTTTCAGTATACTAGTATTTTCAATACTTAACTTTATATTTTTTATTTGATGATGTAGCGGCAACAGAAACACATACTCGTATTATGTGTGAACGTCAACAGTCTATCTATTAAGGTTCTTGAGCCTTTAGAGGGACAGGTTTACAGCAAAGTGATAGTAATGTAGAGAATAGGACATTATGTATGATACAAGTATGCTAAGTTGATCATAACATACGAAGCGATATTGTGCGTATGAACGCACTTGAGTGGCCACAATATCGCTTCGTATGTACGTGCGTTTCATACGACGTTTTTCATCACACTTGCGAGGAAATAACAGAATAGTGTAATTAATAACTTTTTTTTTATACCACGACGGTGGCAAACAAGCATACGGCCCGCCTGATGGTAAGCAGCTACCGTAACCTATGGACGCCTACAACTCCAAAAGAGTCACATGCGCGTTGCCGACCCTTTACAAAAAAGGAGGATTCACTGTGTTGACGGCTAAAGGAACAAGAAGGTCCCTCATCGTCAACACACTGGGTCCTCTTTGAGCTCTTTGGCAACCTTACTCACCAGCAGGAACACAATACTATGAGTAGGGTCTAGTGCTATTTGGCTGTGGTTTTCTGTAAGGTGGAGGTACTTCCCCAGTCGGGCTCTGCGATTGAGCCCGCAGATTTGAGCGAGATGACATTCACTGAACGTGCCCTACCACACTTAGCGAGATGCCATTCGCAGTGCCCATACCTCTCTTTTTGGCGTAGTTTAAGGACATACCCAAGTCCGGACGTAGTTTAAGGACATACACCGGGTCCAATAACTTTTGATAAATACATTAATTGTCAGAATTTTTACAGGATAGAGGTACTTACGTACCTAAGATACTTAAATTTAACTAACCTGTTTTGTAATGTTATTGAACTGGAACTCTTTTTCCAAACATTTCAAAAAATTAAACACTTCACATCGATTGCATATCCATTTGTAATAACGGGAATTGACCGCGTATATATCAAAAAAAAATTACCATCGACGTTTCGAGGACGACATTGTCCCCGTGGTCCCGAAGAAAGACTGGCTCCAGTTGACAACAACGTCTTCTAGCCGCGCGAGTTTTTCGAACTACCCGCACTTGGTCTTGATTATTTAAAAGATATATACGCGGTTAAGTCCCATTATTACAAATAGATATATGTGAAAAGTGAAAGTTTAAATCAATGTTTTACATTTATTGTCCAATAATTTATAATGTTATAACAAACATTTTACTAGTATGTATGACAATTTTGAAATATATATATAAGAGGTTAAATTAACGCTAAAGTTGTCTTCTTATTCAGTTAAAATATAATTTGTTTAAATTAATAAAACACAACGAGAAAAATCTAACAAATAAACAATGATTTCAAGTAAACTTTTAACATGGCGTGCAATTTTTTTTTTATGTACGTGCATCTTGAGGCAAAGGCGCGGATTTATTACGACTTACGACAAACAGCCAATATTGAAACAGAGAATTCGTGTTTAAAACATAATTTATTGTGCATTACGGGTAATATAATAAGTTGAAATGATTATTTTTCACAATTAGGATTGTATAATTTGTATTCTATCCTAAATGTGTGTATTTTGTCAAAATACACAAATCATACAATCCTAATTGTGAAAAAGAATAATTTCAACTTATTAAATTACCCGTTTTGTGTATATTTACTTTTTTAGAATGCAAACTCCTAAAGAGTTTAAAAAAATAAAGGTAATACCCGACTAAATTACAATGATTCGTCTGCATACATACAACTAAGTTACTAAGGTATAAACGTAACTTGATTGGGTTTTAAATTGCTGCACTAGTTCGATAATATAAAAGAAAACCCCGCGTGTTTAATATCTAGGATTATTAGCTTAAGACGGTAGAATAAGTACCCCGTTACAAGCAAGTACAATACAATACAAATACTCATTATTGCACACCTCAATAAAATAGAACAGTACAGACACATATTAAAATTAGAGGCAGTCAACAGGCGGTCTTATCGCTAGAGAGGGATCTCTTCCTGACAACCTTGGGGTAGCGGAAATCTAGTCGGCAAGGCAAAATAAACAGTGAAAATCCAGTAAACAATAACAAATAACATAAATACAATAGCAAAATACATGTGTGTTGAAATAGTACATTACTTACCAAGGACTGTAAAAGAAAGAAAGCCCGAAATCGCAGATATTTGTAAATATTCGATAGAGGGCTTTCTTTTTGACTGCCCGTGGTGAGTACACAATTTTACGTCTCCACCTGGCCATAATGCGACTTGTACCGTACGCGTAGCGTGCGATAAAACTCACATTATGGCCAGGTGTGACGTAAATAAATATTTTTTACTTATTATGTATAGTAATAGATGTCTGATTGTCACCTATCGGCTACGGAACTTTAAATGCGCTGGTAATTACGGTCACAGAGTTTAATTAATGAGCCATTTAGGATTCACTTTACACTGGATATTTTATACAAGGTGTAACGAATATGCTGGTGATCTTGTTAAGGGCATAATTGGTATCATATTCTTATTCTGAAAAAGTTGAAAATAAAAATTTTTCCAAAAAGAAATTGGGGTTTGTATGGCGGGTTGACCAGCTGGGACGTGTCCCATACACAAAAAAAATTTCACGTACATAATTTTATTTTATACTTTTTTTGACTGGCAATACGATACCAATTATGCGCTTAAGCGGATCACTAGTATGTTTGTTACAACCTGTATAACAAGTACAGTCGCCATCAAATATATCGGAGCGGCCAAGGTACTCAAAAATATCTGAACATGCACTTTATCGCCTTGAGAATAGAGGCGTTGTTCAGATATTTGTGACCACCTTGGCCGCTCCGATATATCTGATGGCGACTGAACAAAACAAAATAAAATGTGTAGCTTGAACCGTAAATAGCTCAACAATTAAAGTGACTACAGCAGTTTGGTAAATTACCTCAGATTTATTTGATTAACACTCATATTTGCCCACAATACAGGCCTTATATAGCCCGCAATATACTCGGTGAGTGATCGTTGTAACGTGTCGTTCTTTATCCAGTAATTTGTCAAATAATTACTCGTTATATCCGCAGTGACATGAGAAGCTTAAGTGACACTGACGATGCAAGATGCCCCGACAGAGGAGACACCAACTGAGCCCTTTCTCACATTTGTGATGCTGATGTGACAATGATAACTAGAATAAGCAGTTACTTACAACAAAAAAACCTCAAACATCAAATTAAGTAATAATAAGTACCAAAAATCGATGTTTGTTACTGTTTCCTTCTCTAAATGTATTAAAATTTAGAAAATTTAATCCCTTCAAAAACTTTACAGGTACAAAAATGCCAGTCTCGCAACGCAGTTCTCCTACTGAAAAAAGTATTGAGATCCAATGTAAAACCAAGCCGGTGTGCCAAACCAATAAATATAATGACATGCCCATCGCACGGCGAAACATACGTATAGCACAAGTCGGCCTATCAATGAGGACATATTAAATTATATAATGTAATATTAGTAGATGTCCTGTGTGATTGCCAACTCATTTTATTTATTATAAAAATATAGACATTAATATTCAAAGGATCACAATGACATGTTGTTAGTAAGCTCCGGCACACCGGCTTAGTTTTACATTGGATCTCATTACTTTTTGCAGTAGAAGTGCGTTGCGAGACTGGCATTTTTGTACATGTAATGTTTTTGATGGGTTCTCATTCTTTTTTGTAAAGTACCTAACCTTAACTATCTAATTATGTAGTGTATAGAAAAGGAAAATTTTAGCAGCAGTAAAAATAACTTTGTCGTTGCATAAATTGACACCCGACTGATATTACGGTATGTTTTAATTTTAAGAGGCTAAACCCTAGAAGTGTTCAAAATTTGGAGCTTGTGGGACTGCTAGAAGTACCTTAGATATATGATGATCGTGATCAGTGAGTCAGTGAATCAGACACAAAATTAAGGAATTTTGACTTACAATATTTTTTAAAGTATATGTTGAAATTCAATGATATTGGGAATATATCTTCCTTGTGTTATGGCCTCTTAGTGAAAGAAATTTCAGCCTTCTAGCTTTATCGACAACAGAATGGTACTATACCGAGAAAAGGATGGTACGGCCGTGCCTTTCTTTTGATTTGCTCGACTTGGCGAGGGCACTGCCGTGCCCCCAGATTTATTTTCTGTATCAGACTGTTTTTTATTTTTATTCGGCGACGATATAAAATCACACAATTATCAAACAATGTTTGACAACGATTATAAGCGTGACAATGGTGTAAAGTGTCGTTTGATATATAAACACACTCAACTATCTTCAAGCGTTAGCGTGCTATTTGTGATTCTAACTAAAGCAATATTCAAGCAGCACTGAATACAAGACAGATTGGAACTAAATCTTACTGCGTTGAAGCTCCCACAGATCACCTCAACTAATAGATGAAGCATATGAGGCTACTCGAAGTCACCACACATAAGCGCTCCCAGTACTGATATAGAGAGCGTGACCACCTATTTCAGTTGCGTCTAGTTTACTCGTGTAAATTGGGCTTTTTTAGTATAAATTGTGCAGGTACTACTTGGTTTTTCTGCTAGAACCGTAGCATTTTACAAGTAAAACTGTACCTAAGTAAGTGTGGTTATCTCGCGATATTTTTATATGCTTTAACCTGGTCCTGGGTTCAAACTCCGTTAAGGAGTTATTTTTGTGTATGGATATGTATACTTATTATGTATGGACCTAAATGACCAAACCCGCAATCCATTAAGTATAGAAATTTTAAACTGCTTACCAACACTCCCTCTCCCACCAACCCTTCACCTACCAACCCACCGACATAACTAGGTAAAAGTGGTTGAGGTACATTTCCACGGGTTGCAAGACTGCAAAAAAATTCCCCTCTTGCACTGTAAGGTGCGGCGTCTGTGTAATTAGCGGTCTGCGTTAAGCGTCCTAGCAACATGGTTAATTACTAAGCTGAGTGACTAGGGTTGACTAAGTGATCAAGTTTCACTTATGTGTAGACACAACGTTATCGTTATCTAAGTGAAGCTAGTCAGTGAAGTACAGTAATAGTAACAACAGCCAATAACTTCACCCCAGCACGTATTAAGTAAAACACTTTGAAGAAACCATTACGTAGTAATTATTTTTTACTACAGCATTATAATGTCAATTAAATGGCTGACAGGTATATTAAAGAAGGATACTGTATAAACGTTGTTACTGGTATTAAATAAGAACATTGCTAACGATGGTCTTATGGCACAATCCAATGGGAGATTGAGGTTACTAACGATATTGACTGAAAAGCTATTCATTATGTCACGACTGTCTTGCGAACGAGTGACCAATATAACAAGACCCTAATGATGATTTTTTAGAGCCTTGTAGCTCCATAACCCCTACATCGATCATGCTCATGAACGAACTCTCAAATTATATTGAGCTCTACTACAATCCCAACAAATTTCATATAAATCAGAAATACGTTACTAAAGTTATCGCACGACAACTATTCAAAATCAAAAAGCCATTGAAATGCACAGACGTCTAGGTAGCCGAAGTTGTTTGAAAGAACATCACTTCGCTTACGCAGTTCAGCCATCATGAAATCGGGATTTGAACGAATTTAGATACTCCTTATTTTGGCAGTTGGATAAAAATAACAAGAACCAAGGATTTCCCATTTAAACTGTTCAAATAACATTAAAAATATTTACTATCGGTGCTTACATATTTTTGAGCTTAGGGTATGTATACATATAATAACTACGAGTATATGTTCCAACCCACGCCGGGCGTGTCAGGCCCTCATCTGCGAGACTAACAACCGTATCGCGTCGTGTTTAACGGCACAGCTATATCGTAGGCTGATGTTTTTCGCAGCCACAATACAGCAGCTGAAGCGATTTATAACAAATATAAAGATAGACAAGCAAGCACTCTAAATTGTATAAAACCGCACGTGCCGATTTCTTCATTGATACGTATTTTTATAGCAAAATCATAAAGAAACATCCCAATTTACTCGGCCAATACGAGTATTTATGGATAAACAATTGCAATTTATTCGATGCAACATTATGATAGACTGAGGTGGCCACGTCAGAGATGACACAATAATGAGAGCAACGAAACCCCTCTAGTTAGTTTGCTATACTATGCTTATTTCTAGATCCGGATATCTGGCAGCTGTAAAGCGGTTGAGGTCAAACAATGCAAATAACTTGAAGATAACAATATATCTTAGAGTTCTGGGTTTGATGCAATATTATGGAAAATTATGTAAGTAATTAGATTGTATTATAGCAAGAAGTTTCTGTTAGGGGAAAGTGGTACCAAATGATGTATAATGCAATCAATTTAGAGTTAGTCGCCTACAATTTTTGTTTCCGCAATAATACACAATGTCTTTTGATCTAATGTAAAAATATAGGCTGTCCTCTAAGTGACAGTTTTACCTATTTTGGTATAACTTTTTTCTAACTGAAAAAAAATGTTGTTCTGTCCCTCTGACCTCCACCTATTTAAAGCTGCCAGATGCCCGGATCTAGCAACAAGGATGGTAAAGCAATATAACAAGACAGGTCTCATTGCTTTTTGAAAAACAGTGGTACGAGCCAGGGTTTGAACCCGGATGCAATCTTCGGATTGAAAATCGGACGTCTAAAACGGTGCAAAGGGTTTGTTTAATTTAATTTATTTTTTTATTGACACCAACCTTAAATTTGCGATACTTTGCGTGTCCTCATTATGAGTCACCGAATATTTCAGATATCGCAGTTCCTTATGACTTGGACCGCACAGCAGCGGTTAGCTCTGAATTTCTGCGCACAGCGAACGCTTGCAATTATCATTGTGCATCAGGCGAGCATCGCGTTTGGGTATGTCAGGCTATTAGGTTATGTGTCTTGTATCATACGCCATTGTTTCCGCTTTTAATGAGGATACATTCGCAAATCGATGCGTAAATGGCGGTACAAATGTTAAAAATGATGGTTTTGGATATGTAAAATTACTAAATTACTTATTACATTTTTTGACGTATTTGGGGGGTCAAGAAATAAAAGATCCACAGAAAACCACAGACAAATAGCACTAGACCCTATTCATAGTGTTGTGTTTCTGCTGGTGAGTAAGGTTGCCAAAGAGCTCAAAGAGGACCCAGTGTGTTGACGATGAGGGACCCTCTTGTTCCTTTAGCCGTCAACACAGTGAATCCTCCTTTTTGTAAAGGGTCGGGAACGCGCATGTGACTCCTCTGGAGTTGCAGGCGTTCATAGGTTACGGTTGCTGCTTACCATCAGGCGGGCCGTATAAAAAAAAGTAATAATCACTATTTACAATCTTAATTTATTTGGTTATTTAATACTAGCTGTTACCACGGCTTCGCCCGCGTCCATTTTAAAGGAAATTATAAGACTGCGTTTCCACCAGAGATAAGCGAGGAATGTATTTTGTTAAGCACCAACAGAATCACTTCATTTGTTTATCCTCGCACAGCGCAGCTCAAGGATTTGTTATTAAAAAACACATTCCTCGCAACGCATCCTCGCTCATCTGTGGTGAAAACGCACCCTAAATGTTGCTCCGGGATATTGTATAAAATTTCATGAAATCCGGGCAGTAGTTTTTGTGTAGTCCGGGAACAAACATCCTACATTGAAGAAGATCTTAAGATCTGGGTAAGTATTAAAACAGTAGATAGTATAGACTATATAGTCTGTCCGGAAAGAGAAGTGTCATAGAATGTATGAGTCCCACGACACATCTTTTTTCGGACAAACTCTAAGCGTGATTACGGAACACTTGTTTGGAAAAACGTTGACGTAATGTTACCATTAAGAACCCCGTTTAACCATGCAAATGGCGCAGAGAGAAAGAACTCCCATTGGTTTCTAACGAGCCCTCATTATGCAATAGGTACGCTTCATTACGACTCTTATTTACATGGGGTGCCCAGTGATATTCGACTTTTAAAATCGGATGTAGATTTGATATTTGAAAGCATCTAGCAATGCCGATGATCAAGTATGGTACCATCGCCCACGTAATAAGGTCCACCGATGTACAGTTAAGAGTGATGCTGTTTGTACAGTCACGGACTTTATTTGTTGAGCCATTTACTTCAAATTATTTTATTTTTGTGATACTTACTGTATGAAATGCCCAATATAAAGTTAACCCAATGTTACCTGTTGGACCCGGGTGCGTCCTCATACTACGAGCGGACCCGGGTATGTCCTTAAACTATGTCCAAAAGAGAGGTAGAGAGCTATACTGCGAAAGTCATCTCGCTATTTATTTAATCGTATGGCTACACAGTGCATCGCTTACAATATTAGTGAAATACTTAATAGGACTATAATTTTAAATCTAGCTCTTTCACCCAACGGGCTGCGTTCACATCAGGGAAGAACAAGTCCAGAGAGTCCCCGGCGTATTTCCTCTTTGAGCAATCGTAGATGATGTGGTGTATGGATTGAACGGGTTCTCCGCAACTCCGCTCTGGTGAAGTTCTCCAGCCACACTTGAACATGTGTTCTACGCAGCGGCCATGCTCGGTTCTGAGTCTATTGAGCTGACACCGATCCCATCTGGAGGCAGAGAAGCCAAATGGCTTTTGAGTGGGGTCATAGAGGCCCTGGGTGGATTCGCCTTCCATTCGTCTTTCCATTTATTGTATATGACGAGAGGCTTCTGCAACAGGTGTTGCGCTGTGTTGTAGGGTGGAAGTCGGGATTTCAAGCGATGGCGAGGTGGATACAGAAATTCCTGGTAGACCGGTAGGTTTAGGTTGTGGGATTTTTTCTTGCTTCCTTCAGCAGAGCCCGTTATCTTCTAAGATGTGAAGGAGGTATCTCGCTATGTGTGGTAGGGCACAGTTCAGCGAATGTCATCTCGCTAAAATCTGGAGCAGAGCCCGACTGGAGAAGTACCTCCACCTTATAGAAAACTACAGCCAAATAGCACTCGACCCTACTCATAGTGCTGTTTTTCTGCTGGTGAGTAAGGTTGGCAAAGAGCTCAAAGATAACCAATAACCAAGTGTTTTGACGATATGCACCCTCTTGTTCCTTTAGTCGTCAACACAGTGAATCCTCCTTTTGTAAAGGGTCGGCAACGCACATGTGACACCTCTGGAGTTTCAGGCGTCTATAGGCTACAGTAGCTGCTTACCACCAGGCAGGCCGTACACTTGTTTGCCACCGTCGTGGTATAAAAAAACCCTAAATGGCTCGAAAATAAAGCTCCAGCCACGGGGCTCTGATATTTATAGTATCAGACATGCGTCTTCAGGTAACCTGACTCAGTAACCGTATCCGGCGACCTGACACGTAAACCGGACGTTTGCCGGTGGACGTGGACCGGACCCTAAGATAAACTTTAGACATCGTAATAAATAAGTAATTACGCGGAAAATAAACATAATCACCACGATCCTTTGAAAGCAGAAGTTTTAATTGGCATGCCGAGACCGATCGTAAACAAGTCTATGCAAACATAGGCCGAGGACCGGCCATCGACGGTAGAAGTTAGTCGTATAAACTTTTTTATGAGGTTTTAGGGCGTAGATAGACCGTTATAGTTCCGTATATCATATAAAAGCAGTAGAAGTTTTAATTGGCATTCGGACCGATCAAAAGCAAGTCTATACAACATAGGCCGAGGGCCTGAGGTGGACTGGAGAAGCTCGTCGAGTAAAGAGACCGGAACGTTGAACAATAAAATATAATGTTTATCCCGGATTTTTGCCGCGGCTCAAACCTAATCCGATTTCTCTATCCATCCTTATCCTAAGAATTGGCGCTGTGTAAATTTTTGCAATACCATAAAATGCATATGTTAATTTTATTATTGTTTTAAATGCATTTTTAATGTATTTAATTGTTTTTTGAGTTATTGTTATTAGCGACCTCTCACTCTATATTTCCTAAAATGTTTGTATTTTACAAGATAATTTGCCACATTTTCCCAAGCTTTACAATTTCCCGCGATGTCCAGTTTTCCTATAGAAACTCAAATTGACGACTTACAGAAAATACGCTTAAATAAAACAGTTTTTCAATGAGGTAAAAAATTAACTGCTTTTCCCACTTTGATGCTCATATTAAAGTCTAAGTACTTGTTTTTTTCTTCTTTCATTTAAGTCTTCGCTTAATATTTATTAAAAAATAAAGTTGCGCTAAAGTGCCTCTAGAATAAATTACGAGTAAGTAGCTCAGACGGCTTTTGTATAAAAACAGCGTTTAAATTAAATTATGCACATATTTTACATTTTTATGACATACGAGTGAAGTAACATGCATTTATACAAACTTTTTCATATTTACTTACAGTGGTGATTTCAAATGGCGTAAAGGACTTTAATATTGTACAGCAGAGGCCGGCAAAACAAGGATTACCGCTCAACTAGATAATGTAGGTATAAACGGCCAACCGTAACCGTAACCGTAGTAACCGGGTAACCGTAGCGAGGCTGCATAGGAAATAAGAGGCCGGGAATCCGTTTTCATGGCGCGGCATGTAACTATACTTAGTGCTTTTTGTTTGTTTGGAATGGTACTAAAAAAACATGTTTTTTTTTGTCCCGTAACTTATTATTTCTTTCGATCTTCTTTTTAAATCGATGTTAATAAGGGACACTATTTTCAGAATTTATTAAACTAGAAGATAAAATTGTTTGAAAAGTATAATTATTAGAATCTCCCTGTGATGAGCATTTACAAAGTCATGATTTTTTTTTTAAACTTACATTTCTATTGGAATCGGTCGTTTGTTACGTACGAAATTCCTCAAGTTACAATTTTTTCATTCTTCCTTTCGAAGCCAAAATGTTATTTTGGTCAAAAGTATATTCAAGTATATTCTGCAGTATAGGTAAGTAGCTAAGGTGTTAAATATTACAATATCACAACACGAATTTACTTTTCAAAATAAGGGTAATATGGTGTGAAGGCCAATTTTAGTAACCCCTAAGCTACTTCTTCCCTTTCAGACGAAAACTGGCTTATTTATTTACTAAAATACAAATAAAACTCACAACAAAACTCACAACCGATACCATCTGTCTTTTATATGGAGACGCTCGTTCGAACACTGAATACAAAGAGTTTTAAAATAACCTCTTTTGCTCCCTCATCACGCGATTTACAACCTTCTTCCTTAAACATAAGACATAGAATACTATATATATTATGATATGAACTTAAAATGAAATCTTTTACTTGGCCAGTTACTTAAATTTAAACCTTACGCTTTAGATATTAGGGTCAAAATAGAATTATTTTTAGCTATGACAGTAATGTAAGATTCAATAGACCAGTTTCAACGGTTATTGTCGGTGGTAATTTAATATAAAATGAGAAATGGGTAGATATTAATGAAGATTACTAATGCACTTATTTATTCAGTGAACTTTAATAGCATCTTGGTTAAGTTAGAATTCAGCTCGAACTCATGAGATTATGAAAACTTATATTACCCAATTAATAAGCGCAATAAGAATGGGATTCGGAAGTACCGTTTGTACAACAGAATTTATATATATGATTATTATTATAAATAACTTATCGATAGAAAATTCTTTATAAAATAAAAACTGAGTGCATGCAACCTTCCACATATGCTTTTTTTTAACACATCGTGAGGGAAAACATCGTGAAGAAACCGTACCTAATCCCAACAAGACCTAGTTTCCCCTCTGGGTTGGAAGGTCAGATGGCAGTCGCTTTCGTGAAAAGTAGTGCCTACTCTGATTCCTGGGGTTAGGTTGCCGAGCGGACCCCAGGCTCTATAGAGCCGTGGCAAGAAGCCGGGATGAACGCTACGAGGATGAGTCACAGGCATAACTAGTGCTCTTATACAGCGTCCTCCTGTTAAAGAGAAAGTCATCGCAATAAATATTAGAGGAGCATTAGTTAACGACGAGCGTCGACCCTTTGGGGAAAACTAAGTATTAATATATATAAATATATTGTCACACAGTATAGGTTGGAGGAGCAGGGTTTTAACTGTTAACCTACGATATAATGACACGGTTAAATTTAATCGGCGATCAGGAACCGGTTTTTATAATTCGTTATCGATAGCGATTACATTTATGTAGCAGTTGGGCCATTTTGTTTTAAGTTGTATACTCCACTTTTTAGTATTTGGCAAAAAATAGGTAACTACAATGGTGGAAAATTTTAGGTAATTACGATTAAGAATCATCCTACTAGGACAAAAAATGTATCCAAAGTTTTTTTTAATTGGTGAGATTTTGTTCGACCCCCTTCTACCTTTAAACGCCTCACGAAGCTACTGGACGCCCCCTGTTTCAAATTTCAAGATTAAACGGATTCTTTAATAATATCTTTAACCAATGTCACCAGCCGCTAGGGAATGCAATTACCAATGAATGTTCATAACCGGCTGTGCTATCGGTTATGACCGAAAAATAACAGGTTGTGCTATCGGTTATGAGTGAAAAATAATAGGTTTCGGTTATTTTTGTTGAAATTTGATAAAAAAATTGACAAAACGTCGAAAAAAATCAGTAAGATAATTGTGTTTTCAAATCAAATTATTATTATTATTATTTATTTTTGCGATTAGTTGATTATATTTTCATTACTGGATTCGATTGATAATTAAATTTTAATTGTTATTTTATTTTTATTTTTACTATTATTGTTTATTGCTCATCCGGTTATGTCTCTGTGCGGTTTTTGTGCTTCGTGTTTGTGTTTCTGACTTTTGCCTAACAATAGTTCTGTAAGTTTTTTGTATGTACTAACACTTTTATGGGCTTTGCCCGAAATATGATTATTTATTTATTTATAATTTACGTAAGGAGAGCTAGAATGGGTCTGTGATTCGAATGAAAATTGAAAAGTGGTTCAAGATCAGCCGTAAGAATTACTTAGGTGGTTATACTTGCTTCAAAAATGTGTAGTAGGAGAGAAACCTGAAATTATTATAAATTAGAATATAGAAATCATAGTTCCAGATAAAAACTGATTTTACAACCTTTTCTGATACAATTTTAGGTAAAAATAGCATTGAATAAATAATCATAAAATAACCGAACCCGGTTACTTAATTTTGACAAAATAACCGGTAATAACAGATTATTTCGGTTTCGGTTTTAACCAGAACTTGCCGTACCGCTCACATACGTACACCGTGTGCGGTGTTATTACGTAACTCGAGCGTACCTAGTTACTATCCTCGAGAGCATGAGATGAACTTCTGCCTTCATGAATATGCACGCGACTGTACATTACACCTCGCACTACATTACGCACACAGGGAACTAAATTAAAAAAAACGGATCAGATCGCGGGCATGTGTGCCCCGAACCGAAGGTGAGGGCCATAAACAAGCGGTCAGAGGCCTTCTTTGTTACCGCCCGAGGATTACTGATTTCTCGACTTTTTTTTCTCGAGACTCGAGAATTCTAGACTAAGAATTCCCGGGAATTCTCGCCTTGTCGAGTTTTTTTTTTTAATAATGGAAAGAGTTATATTAAAACACAGATCATAGCTATTTAATCAACAGTCTTCTTATTCTCCGTTTAAATTACCCGCAGAGTAATAATTATTTATAATACCTTACACTGTAAAAAAACGTGCTATAACCATGACTAAAGAACAAGAACATTATTTAATCATGAAGTCACTTAGTTTTAACTTTAAAGATGTATCTGCAGCAACCGTCTGTATTTCTTGATTTTTTGTCATTAGTCTACCAAGGGAGACAACTATGGCAAAAAAAAAACAATGTCAAACATTTTTAGTAGTCCCAGGAACACGGTTTCGAATCGTTAATTATAAACATCATTTTATGCTAAGCATTCAGGAAAATACATCCATGCAATTACGAGAAAAATAATAAAAATATTGAATTACGGTAAAGTGAAGTAGTCAAGATAATACTAAGATCGTCAAAACGAAAAATATTTATATACGAATGAGAAAAACGAAATACGAACAATGTACCTAATTTAAGTATTAAGTGTGCGTTAGTAATTGCAATTACAGGAAGAAATACTTCAACTTGCATGTCTAATAAGACCAACGGGCGAGCGTACATAGTAATGCAGGGCCGCGATTCGAAAAACAAACACATCTCACACATTGAATGTGAGACCAATGTGTGACCAATGTGTGACCAATGTGTTGGAGCTGTGTCTGTCCAGTGTGTGTGTTTATTTTTCGAATCGTGGCCTTGGCCGGGTAGGGTTGGGCAAGCCCAATAGAGTCTCAAATGAAGGGTACACGGAAAGAACATGTCTAGTCACATTGACAAGATTTTGAGTTATAGCGCTTTTAAAATTTGGAACGATTCAATTAACCATACTATTTTCGTAACTAGATGGTTTTTATGAGTTAAGAAGTGGATATACGTTAAAATTTACATCTGTAACAGAAGTCATTGCAAGCTTTACATTTTGATATAAAAATCATATTTTACAAAAAAAGTGACTAGACATGTTCTTTCCGTGTACTCTTCAAATTCAATTCTAGAAATCTCGAATTATTTCTCGATATATTGATTTCAAACGCTATTTTTCTCTTCTCGAGTCAGGCTAGATTTCCTGGGAATTCTTGCTTCGAGAATTCTCGACCAGAAACCCTTTAACCCCTTCGCGCGCGGGCGGTAAATGTCACTTGCCGCCCGGAGTGACGTAAAGTTTCTTGCTAGCAGCTTCCGCCCACGACTTCACCCACGAAAAAGTGGCGATATTACCAAAGCTATCTCTCTCTTAGTAGTGTTATTATGCTAATTTCATCTACCTATCGATTTAGTCAGCTTTGTGATGCAAAAAGATACTTTGAAGTACCATTGCTATGTATTATGTTTAATTCTAAAGCTTATATGTATAGTCTAAATAATATTACATGGCTAACGCTAGAAATATTCTATATCAAATTTTACGTGCTACCCAAAAAGACTAAAGGCGCTGTTACATTCCGCGTCCTACACGACACTTCCGACACTTTATTCTGTATAGAAAACATCACGTGACCTCCGAGGATCACGTGACGCATTCCATACAAAATGGAGTGTCGGAAGTGTCCTGTAGAACGCGGAACGGAACGTATCAGCGTGAATTATCCTTAATACCTCCCTTTCACAGCTTTTGACACTTTTGATTAAAAGATTGATGCCAATGACTACGCCACTTTGAATAATAAGTTCAACTTTCAGGCGCTTAATAATAAATTACTTGTAACCTAATCAATAGGGTATGTTTTAAATACATCATATTCGCAATTTAGAAGGTCGTAGGTATATTTTAATTTGTTACTGCTAAACCCCTATAACAGGCGGAAACGATTATTTTTATAAACTGAACATGTATAAAAATATTAAATTTGCGGATTAGGCAACGGGATGCCAGGCGGGGTTGCAGCCTGAAAGTTTGGGGGAGGTCGCTAATGCAGAAATGTTTTTTGAGGGGGTCAGTAATGAATTTTTTAATTTGACGAGTACCATATTGGGGGGGGGGGATCATGTCCCACATGACCCCCCGCCCCCTCAGACCACGACTGCGTGGTGCTACATATCTATTTTGTGGTGTATATTTCTTGGATGAATTACCATTAAGTACCTAAGTTATCATTTATACGGCAACTAGATGATTTATAATGTTGAAATAATTTAAATTGTTAGTTTCCAAGTTTAGATACCAGTCTTGTTTACTAAAAAATAATTCAATTGGTTGACAGCGGTAATTAAGACATATTTACAAAACTAGCTTTTGCCCGCGGCTTCGCTCGCGTTAAATTCGGGGTAACACGGTTCCCCTTTCCTGATTGCCCCCCGGAATGCTCCATACAAACTTTCACCCCCCATTTTAGGGAAGTGGGGGGTTACAAAGAGACAAAAAGTAGCCTATGTCACTCTCCATCCCTTCAACTATCTCCACTTAAATGGGAAAGTGTATGTGTGTGTTTGTTTGTTTGTTTGTCCGTCTTTCACGGCAAAACGGGGCGACGAATTGACGTGATTTTTTAAGTGGAGATAGTTGAAGGGATGGAGAGTGACATAGGCTACTTTTTGTCCCTTTCTAACCCCCCACTTCCCTAAAATGGGGGTTGGAAGTTTGTATGTAGCATTCTGCAATTTTCAAGGTAGAAAGCTAAAAATTGGTATGCGGACTATTTGTGTGCGGTTTATTCTGTTCCGAGTTCTCTTCTGTTTTAAATCAGGAAATGGGAACCGTGTTACCCCGAATTTAACGCGAGCGAAGCCGCGGGCAAAAGCTAGTAGTAAATAATATTTTTGTCGTAGGATGGCTTTGCTGCGGACTACACGTACGTCGTTGACTGAGCTACGTTTATTGTAAATCGAAGTTTAGAGGCATTCTAAGAATGGCTGATTACGAAGGGAGGGTATGATTTCTCCCCCTTATTAATTTCGATAAAGGAAAATGATTTTCGCAGTCGCCTTTTGGCAGAATAAATAATACAATTGAATATTTACTTCAAAAGGCGAGTTGACTTTCAGCTTATATAGCTGCCAATTAATTGTTACACGAGTCGAGCAGAAGGAAGGGTACTGTTTTTTCTGTTTATTTTTATTATTGAAACTAGCTTTTGCCCGCGGCTTCGCTCGCGTTAAATTCGGGGTAACAAACCATATAAACTTCCACCCCCCATTTTAGGGAAGTAGGGGGTTAAAAAGAGACAAAAGGTAGCCTATGTCACTCTCCATCTCTTCAAATATCTCCACTTAAAAAATCACGTCAATTCGTCGCCCCGTTTTGCCGTGAAAGACGGACAAACAAACAAACAAACACACACTTTCCCATTTATAATATTAGTATGGATGTTGAACATCGTTTGAATAATATTGAAATTTTAATTCTGTTATAAAGATACCCGTCCTTATAGGGATGGTTAATGTTCGATTTTTTTACCAAATGTATGGAAATTAATAGAAAACAAGTAGGCAATAAATACAGAGAGGTCTATGTCCAGCAGTGGACTGCAACGGCCTGATGATGATGATGATGAAGTAGGCAATGTAACAATTTTAACTACACAAATGTGATTAAAGGCACCATTTGATATCTTACTCAAGCAACTCAATGTCACCAAACAATGATGTCATCAGTAGCGGCCATTTACAATTTTTCTTTTTAAGGTATTCTAACTTTAAAACACGTTTTTAAACAGTCTGAATTTTGGAGGTGCGCGATTTTGAATAAACATTGCAGTCCAGTTATTATGTGGTCCTTGCTCTTCAGTGCTAACCCCGGCGAGAGAGCTCTTAAGTCGGTTTTATGACCCCCCCCCCCCTTCCTTAAGGGGAGGTACATAAATAACGAGCACGCCAGTAAACCTTGAGGTTATGGACTACAGCTGTAAAACCAATTACATTTTCATCTAGTCCTGAGTTTCTCGTTATTTTAAAGGTGCTGCTCTGCTACCTAATCTTAATACTAAGCGCAAGATACCGATAAGTACTTACTTATCTTGCAGCGTAGTAAGGAGTTAACGGTAATTAAGTGCACGTTAATTGCGTAGCCGGTATCTAAGTTACACTTTCACACACAAACGAGATGACCAATATAACAAGACTCTTCTGAAGATATTTTTCGCCTTCTAGCTCCACAACCCCTTGATCGATCCTGCTCATATACGAACTCTCAAATTATATGTATCTCTGCTACAACCCCAACAAATTTCATAAAGATCAGATAAACGTTACTAAAGTTATCGCGGAACAAACTCTCAAAATCAAAAAGCCATCGAAATTCCGAAACGTCCCACTAGCCAGAAGTTGTTTGTAAGAACTTGCTTCGCTTACGCTCCGCTCGTTCGAAAATTATAACATAATGTGTATTTTGTATGCTACAAATCAAGACTTAGTTTTGTAGTAAAATTGCTGAAACTTATTTTTTTAGGACCACTCTATACATGAACTCTCTTCCTCTATCTCTAATTAACTAGTAGTCCGCCTCGAACTAAGAACTCGCGATTTACTTGCAAACGCTGACCAATATAACAAGACCCTGCTGAAGATTTTTTTTCGCCTTCTAGCTCCACAACCCATTGATCGATCCTGCTCATATACGAACTCTCAAATTATATGTATCTCTGCTACAACCCCAGCAAATTTCATTAAGATCAGAAAAGGGTTACTAAAGTTATCGCGGAACAAACTCTCAAAATCAAAAAGCCATCGAAATGCTGAGACGTCCCATTAGCCAGAAGTTGTTTGTAAGAACTCACTTCGCTCGTTCGATTAATAATAATTTAATAATTTTAAGTATTTTTTTTATCTAATATCAACATGTTGTACAGTACATGAATCGATAGGTGTTTAAAAATAACATCAGGTTTGTTTAAACGCCGTTTGTGCCCCCCCCCCCCCCCCTCTGTAACTTTTGAACCGGACATGCGAAAAATAAATTGTTCTGAACATTATCGGTTAAGGCGTTTTAAGTTATCTCCAAAAACCTTCTGTCATAGCCTGGTACGACCTTTTGATATTAGTTTTTTCGATAGAAGATACGGAACCCTCCATTATGCTTGGTCCGACACGCACTTGGCCGGTTTTTTTTAAGTTTATATTTGTCAAGAGCCTGAAAATGAAGTCCCACGAAAGAATTATTTATGTAATCATATCATGATAATAATGATTTAAATTATAATTGAATTGTAGACAGATTAAGTAATTGTGGCCCCATGTCCCCATACACTGATGTTATATATAACGTTATAAAACACAGTTTAATAAGGATGCCATTATTATGTCATCATTCCAAACCCTACCTCGTGTCACTGAGTATAAATATTAAATTGTTACCGGTTGCTTTTCGGTAAAAAAAAAACGTCCCCATAAAGCCTAATTTCCCTGAGTAGGAAGATCAGATAGCATCAGCTTTCGTCAAAACTAGCGCCTACGCCAATTCATTACAGTAGGTTGCCACAGCAGTCCCTAGCTTCAATTGCGCCAAGGCAAAAATCCAGGACAACAGCCAGTAATAATTGCATCACTACATAGTTAGTATAAAACAATGTCGCTTTCCGCTGTTTATCCCTATGTATGCTTAGATCTTTAAAACTACGCAACTGATTTAAATGCGGTTTTTTAAATAGACAGAGTGATTCAAGAGGAAGGTTTGTATGTAAAAGACATGCATAATATAGTAGAGAAACACTGAAAATTTTAGAGATTGCCAATGTGATGTCATAAATAAACACATTTTTTTGCGCTTACATTGCAAACGCTAGCCGAACCCTACGAGATAGATCAAAATAATGTACTACAGTATTGTACACCTTAAAAAGGTCTACACTAGTCCGCTATGCTATATATCTATCTCTTGGGGATAACCCACAATAACCATTTTAATCCCGTGCGAAGCCGGGGCGGTTCGCTAGTATAGAATAATTGTCAGTCCTAGTTTATCGATCCGTGAGTGGTTAAGTACATTCTCTAACTCGTACTTAGAGAATGTTTAACCATTAACCATACACAACATAACCATACACCAACCATATATCCCTTCTATTCCCTTTTAAATCCTTCAGAAAGAGGTTACTTAAACTTAAAGTTTTCGTCTTCAGTTTGAGGCGCACCGAAGTTATTATGGTTTCAGAGTTTATAATTTATTAGTGTGCGGTTCGGTTTCTGACAATTAATTTGAAAACGCCGCGTTTTTACAGGCGTTTTTATACCACGACGCCTGCAACTCCAAACTACCACACTAGCGAGATGCCATTCGCAGTGCCCATACCTTTCTTTTTTTTGCTGTTTGGGGCAAATCTTTAAAATTATACGTGATATAAATGTAAATAATATACATACATATTGTAGGAAAATCTTACACGACTCGAGCAATGGTTTTAAGATAGTCGGGTTTTTATCGTTTGTCACCATTAGCTGTCACGTTCTAACTAGTATGTTTGTAAGTGCGAAAGTGACACTCTTCTGACGTGATATGCGATAACGGTAACCATGCTATCCGTTCTGGTCCCATAGTAAGCTCAATAAGGCTTATAGGTATATAATAGTAGAATAAATAGAAAATAACTGGATAAATATGTAATAAACACACAAATAAATGCCCTTACCAGTTTCCCCTCTGGGTTCGCAGGTCAGGTGGCTCAGGTCACTTTAGTGAAAACTAGTGCCTGCAAGAATTCATGGGATTAGGTTGCCAAGCGGACCCCAGGCTCAATTAAACCGTAGCAAAAGGCAGGACATAAGCTAGGAGGATGATAAGGTGTTAAAAAACGTTCGACTTAAAACCCAGTGCGTACTCAAAGCCAAAGGAGTCAATATCCCGAATGTGACGGAGCGATATTTCCGTATCCCACTTACAGAACTCTATTCGACACGTTTCCAAGAAATATGACCACTTTATTACTAACTTGGTTTCAAGAACCGAACGGATAAGCGCCCAGGGCAGAATTTGTTGTGATATTATTTTGATGAGAAAAGGAGATGTATTGCATACGTATTGGACTTACATTAGTTATGTTACACGTATTTTAGAGTTAGAATACTATACAGGCATTGATTTATACAAAAAAGGAGATATGGTACCAGGTGCTCGATTGTGTGCCATTAAATATAGGTTCCGGGACCTATATTAAATTAGTCGTGTGGCAGAGTCTCTCAATCACACTTTGTGCAATCAGTGCCGGATTAAGACCAATTTGATGCCCTAAGCAATCCACGCCTGTGGTGCCCCCCTCCCTCCTATCCATGAGCAATTTAATATCGGTGTAAGTATGTAGGTATGTAGATTTTCCTGTTTCTGGTGCCCCCCGGACGTGATGCCCTAAGCAATTGCTTAGTTTGCTTATGGGTTAATCCGGCACTGTGTGCAATGCGCAAAATATGGAGGTCTCCCTTGAATACCCGTGTTAACTATATAGGTTTATCTCTTTTGCCCATGATTCACATACATTATAGCTGTGTGTAGCATTTTACAAGTGTGTCATTTCAGTTTTGATTACTATGAACGTCACTCATCTTCCTTTTTGTTTATGTCTATGTGTACAGGCCAAGATGTATTAAAGTCGGTTATAAAAATCGACCAAGTGCGTGTCGCTTATAAAAATATCTTACATTTGGGTCACATTAACCAAGTAATTTTATTCTTAGGTGTAAAACAAACATGCGGCCCGCCTGTTGAAAAGCGGCTACAGAAGCGTATGGATGTCTTGAACACCTGGAGTGTCACATGTGCATTGCATTAGAAAATCAAGCTATAAAAGTAAAAAACCGGCCAAGAGCGTGTCGGGCCACGCTCACTGTAGGGTTCCGTAGTTTTCCGTCCGTCACAGTAAGTGTCCCCACTTAAGAGTTAATAACACCGCCATGTAGGATATGATATGAGAGTTCCATGTACAGCGACAGCGAATTAAGTAAACTGTTGCGCGCGAGCATAAAGTATGGAAGATGATTTTTATGGGATAATTCTTTATTGCGTGAACCGATTTTCACCGTTTTTACTTTATTTGAAAGCACGTCATTTCATTGTAATTTTGTAGAAATTACAGGTACAATAAACACCTGCTTATACGGTTAAATTACAAACTTAGTTCAGAAATTATTTTGTATTTTTTTTTCAAAAACTATTCATCCTATCAAGTTCAAAATAATTTTCCAAGAAAGTTTTTATAAAGTTCTACTTTTGAGATTTTTTTCATATTTTTAAAACTTATGGTTTAAAAGTTAGAGGGGGGGGGGGACGCATATTTTTTTACTTCTGGAGCGATTATTTCCGAAAATATTTACATTATCGAAAAATGATTTTAGGAAACCCCAATTCATTTTTAAATACCTATCCAATAATATATCACACGTTAGGGTTGAAATGAAAAAAAAAATCACTCCCCACTTTACGTATAGGGGAGGTACCCTAATAAAAAAAAATTTACCTTTTTATTTTACCACTTTGTCGGCGTGATTGATATACATATTAGTACCAAATTTCAGCTTTCTAGTGCTAACGGTCACTGAGATTATCCGCGGACGGACGGACGGACGGACGGGCAGACATGGCGAAACTATGAGGGTTCCTAGTTGACTACGGAACCCTAAAAAATGGGTTAATTTGCTTTTGTTTATTGGTTTCTTTACTATTTGGGAGTTACTTATAATATATTTTTATATAAAATCTTAGATAAAATGTGAAAATATATTTATAAAAATTAAAATTAAAGTCTACAAATTTAAAACTTCTAATGGAATTTAAAATAACGACTTTTAACTTTTACCGATACCGGTATGATACTGATGTAAATGTACCCGCTATCTTGTTTTGAAACTCCTCGGCAAGCCTTGGAAACTCCAATTACTTGTTGAAAGGGTTAATTTAACCGTAATATCAACTTTTGTGGCTTCTAACGAAACCGTGCAAGAGCATGAAACTCAGAGGTGTATTTAATTTACCTTACCATGGACCATATAATACCAGGACTACAATGTCTATACAACATCGCGTTCCTGTAATCCCGACACTGACGCGGCAAATCTCAGTTCTATTTTTTTTTATATACCACGACGGTGGCAAACAAGCATACGGCCCGCCTGATGGTAAGCAGCTACCGTAGCCTATGGATACCTGCAACTCCAGAGGTGTCACGTGCGCGTTGCCGACCCTTTATAAAAAGGAGGATTCACTGTGTTGACGGCTAAAGGAAAAAGGGAGTCCCTCATCGTCAACACACTGGGTTCTCTTTGAGCTCTTAGGCAATCTTACTCACCAGCAGGAACACAACACTATGAGTAGGGTCTAGTCTAGTGCTATTTGGCTGTGGTTTTCTGCATGTGCACGTGTGGTTTTGTGCATCTATACATGTTGTTCAACGATTTGCGGTTGTCAATATAAGTATTTAAAGATGGCGCTACGGACCCTGATTCAGAAAACAGAGGCAGCTTGAATTTATAAGATACGTGAATTTGTCATTGTCAGTTCAGTTATTATTATGATCGTTGTAACTTATTAACATTATAAATGCGAAAGCTTGTACCTAGTTGGTTACTAAATTCTGTTACCAGATTTCTGACTGATAAAATAAAGTCGTAAATAAAAATTTAAGTAATTATTTAATAGCCTAATTTCTAAAGAACATAATATGGTATATTAATATACAAATCAGATGGGAAATTTATTGAAAATCCTTTTAAAGCACAAGATTGCCTGAAGACGCAAACACGGGGTAAATTTAAGAAAATCACACTTTACAAAAGTGCATCAAATTAATATTGCACCTTTGTTTAGAAGGTTCCATTGCTTGTTTGTAAGAAACCTGTTTATTATAGGTAATTGCGTGACCACCATTTAATTTTCTTGTGATTTTATCCCACAGATATTCCCAGTTGAAACATTGCATATTATTAAGTTTTGCACAAAAGACATAGATTTAGACTGCTATGGAACAAGCAGACTTACAACGTAAGGTCTAGTATTTTATCGGATAGACCCACGTGAACTATACATATACCAAAATGAAGCTAAAGAATATAGCTACCGAATTGTGCAAGACTGATGCGTCTTAAACGTGATTAGATTACAAATAAATAGGATTTAGAATCAACATGAACAAGGAGTGATTTTGACGTATATTTTTCACGCCTTTTTCCGAGTTATATAAAGAATTCTGAAAAACTGCGACAATAATTTTCAATTCAATATATTGTAATCTATTGACTATTAAATAAGCTTTTAAATTTTGATGAAACATAAATAATTAAAATGTTGCTACCTGTTCCTATTTATTTAGTAAAAGCTAGTAACAGAACTTAGTAAGCGACTAGGTATATTTGGAAATTTAGAACTCCTCCTTCAAATGAAAACGCTGAAAAAAATCGGATAATATCTGGCACACAGGTACAGTCGCCATCAGATATATCGAAGCGGCTAAGGTGGTAACAAATATCCTAACAATGTCTCGATTTTTGATTTATAATATTAATAGGATTATCTGACAACCCAGCCAGATCAAGAACATAATCAATAATGCAACTTTAATGAGTACTTGAAATCTATCAAATCCCCTTTAGAAAGTCGCCCCGTTTCTCGGCAATAGAATGAGATTTTGTAAAAGTTCTTTGTTCCATTCCCGTCCCCCGCGAACCGTGACAAATGTTCGGCAACAGTTATGAAGTTCACTCAATTCAACCTTTTACGGATTTCCGAACAAGGGACGCCTTTTTGTATTATTCATTGGTGTCGATGAAGTATTATGAAAATGATTACCTTAACGTTTAGTAACAGCTAAGTAATTAAACCAATTTAATCATATTTTTAACATCTGGTGCAGAAAGAAAGGTGATTTATAAACATTAAATATGAAGACGCAGTGCCGTGAAGACCACAGTGAAGACAAAATTGTGATTCATAACCCGATTTCCTGGTATTTATGCGCGACACGCACACATATACAACTCTTGGACGAGCGGTGATTGGTTCAAACGTCTAAAGTGATTGTGTGATTTGTGTGTGTACTAAAGCACGGCGGCAGTATTATGGAACCACGTCTTCCTATTTTACATGTCTACCACTATGAGCGAGATCTTTTAGGGATAAGCTCCCCGTTTTTTTTACATATAGTTTGACCAGCCAACGAAAGCAGTAGCAATATACAGATAAACCAAAAAGACAGGTGTTGCCAACCCGCGATTTTTGAAATTTGCCATGCTCCGCGCTTTTCTACTGACAGATATAGTTTGCCAAGCTATTCTTCTTCATGACTGGTGATCGTGGTTGGAGGGTTTTGTTTGGGCACGAACACACTTTCGCCATCGATTCTAGTCCATCGTGTTAGCAAATAACGGGTAGATACTTAATTTAATGATAACAGCCGAGGGTAAAACTAAAAGATGTTTGACGATTGTGATTAACTGCTTTTGCATACTTAAATACCTATGATTTTGTTAGTTACTTTAGAATATGTCTTTAAATCTATTTAGATATAAAATCTAATACATGTAAATGTCTTTAAACAGCATGTTTAAAATAATATTGCGTAAAGAGTATAAATATAAAAATGATTTATGTTGTTGGTAACATTAATTGTCTTTGTTTGATCTATGTTTGAAATCGGCTTCTTGCTTAACGTTCACTGATCTAAAAATAGCTGCTAAGTGTTGATGAATAAATCTTCATTTATTTATGTTATTGAACAGTATTGTTATTTGTGATTTCTGTGGTTCCTGAAGTACGATTAGCCAACAATCGAGATGGTTCCTTCTTTCAATTCTGAAATGCTTCCTCGCCCTTGAGTTGGTCAGTCGATCGTGCTGGTGAACGGCCCAGTGACCTTTTGCCTTTTGCCAAGCTATACATACATTATATCCCGAGAGACCACGCGAACATTTTGGACTGAAGCTATTACCTGAGGTGTTAATTTGGGCTATCACATTAAGAGTTTATTAGATGTCACGTGCCACAAGGCAAGGGACAATAAATAACATGTGGTAGCACCGTTCAGTAACTATAGTCACGACCTATAATGATCTTAAATTAATTTTGAATTATGCAGAACGTCTGCTAATGAGACCACAAGGTTTAGGAACAAAGGAAAAGTAGAAAAATCCACTGCCTCAGGCGAGACTCGAACTCGCGACTCTGGGATATATGTCCGTCGCTTTGACCAACTAAGCTACTGATACTTACCTGATTGATGCGAATTTCTCCACTATTTCCTTTATGCGTCTTAGGGGGACGCCTAGCGCCATCTGCCGAAGAAGTCTTACACTTCTCAAACGGCCATTCGAGTCCCAAGTTGTATTAAGAATTCATCAATAACAATACGCTACCCCATGTTACAATTAATTAATTAATTTCGAGTTCGAGTCTCGCCCGAGGAAGTGGATTTTTCTACTTTTTCTTTATTTCTAAACATTATAATGAACGTATTTTTTTGAACACAGAATTTCTTTTTCTTCACATTTAATTTCGGTTACTGCTAAATTTATGTCAGCATGGTTATTAGTCCCTTTCCTTAATTTAAATGTCGTGCTGTGTATGAAAAATTAGCTGCGATAATATCTTACCATTTGTTAACATCAATTATCATTTATGATATTTTACACTCTGTATATTCCAAAAGTCAAACGATTTCTGGATCAACCCTAATGAGTGTAGGTGGGTAGTTTTAATTCTCCTGTTTGCAAAAAGAACATAAATTGTCTATGGATTTTCTGTATCGGTTTGAGCTTCCTTACCGTAACACGATACCCTCCTTGGGGCGCGCCTCACATATTGGACACACTAGTGAAGACACTTACCTGGAAAGAAGAAAACCTGTTAAAAGTGTTACAATGAAATAATTACCTGCTGATCTTTTTACATTGGTTTACCTCCGTTTTGTTTAACGACTTTTCACCAAATTATGGTTTGCCTATTTTCTGTTCATCTATACTTTACAATTACATACCTACTTATTCATTTCGTCTTATTTTCATTTAAGTTGGTAACACTTGGTATGCCGTAATTTTGCCTCATATTACAATTTTATAAAATTATAATTTTATTCCTTATTAGGATGTATACGTCTATATCTTTAAATTTCTGCGCTAACCTGGCATAATCAACCATATTCGTTTATGTTCAGGTCGCAGTTCTAACCTAACTAATTTTTCTGGCAGCCATTCGCTTCTGCAGTGGTCGCAGTTCTAACCTAACCTATCCTACTTGGCAAACGTTCGTTTCTGCTAGGATCGCAATTCTAACCTAACCTTCTTTTCTAGCAGCGTCTAGTTTATGTTTTGGTCGTAATATTAAATTTTTTTAACTTTTGAAATCAAATTCCGAGAGTTAAAGTTGATAATTATTTCCGCTTTCTTGTGTACTCGTACTCTCATAATATGGCTATTAAGAGAGAACGGTATTTACATAAAAAATACACAAATCTTATTCATTATAATATTCACCACGCAGCTTATTTTAACTTGAAAAAGTGGGTTTGAAATCAAATTGTATGTATTTCACATTTTATTATATTTATCATGAAATTTCACAAAATAAATATCACTAATGGGAAAAAAATCATCAAATTACACCTTTTTTACTTACTAACCCTAATTGTCAGCAATTTGCCCAAAACCCGATGGACAACACCCAACAGACAATCGAGGCAACGCCATCAATTTTACGATCCCCAGTAAATCGAAGACACGTGTTGCAAGTAGGCCTCTACATTACACTAGTCGTATTTCCACGCCCGTGCTTCTCTTACGTGTCTAAAACGAAAGGGACGAGGCAATACCAAGTCTGGATCGTACCTTATCCACAAAGTAAAGAGTAAATTTGTACGTAACCTAAAGACGTAAGCCTGGATTTTGCACGTCATTATAGTGCTAATAACATCTACAACGTTATATCTTATAATAGGCTGTAGATTCGTGGTACTTAAGTTTAAGCGTTGATATATCCTGGTCATGGACCAATTATTAATTCATGGCCATTTAAAGTTATATGTGGATTTTATGTTAACCCTGAAACGGAAGACAATTTAACTATAGTATAAAGGCTTTAAGGAAATAAACACCGGAAATTACAAGGAAATATTAAAAAGGAATATTTTTCTTGTCTATTTATTTAAAGAATAGACTATACTTAAGAAAAAAGTATTCCCAGTCGACAATTAAAAAGCTTCTTATCATCATCATTCATCAGCCCGTTGCAGTCCACTGCTGGATATAGGCCTCTCCCAAGATACGCCACGGAACCCGATCACTTAATAATTTGTCCTAAAATAAATATCGTCTACTCTGCAGGCACTTAACGCTGAAATTCCAAAACGTTACTAAAATTTTAAAAATTCTGTTGTCTCTTAATTATTACTTACAAAACCAAACCGTAAAGTAGCGACCGTAAGAATTAAATTTGGAGAGACAGCGGTGGAGGAAATGACATTTTTAAAAATGGCGGAAGCCTGCGGCAACATACGTCTTCTGAAAAGGTTTTCAGAAGAAAAGGCAACGGAAAATGGCGAGCGATTGTGTTATACAATAAATATATGTCGGGCGATATGAAAGGTTCGTTCCGAGGTGTCGCTTGGGAGACAGTTTTGGGTGTTAATATTGGTTTTTGTTACCGTATTGTGTCAGTAGGTGCAGAAAGACATATGGGAACGATTTAAGATCCTACACCTGCAGAATGCGTGCCTAAACTCTCGGCTCGTTTAAATGGGTTATGGGTTTTTGCTTGACTTCAAAGTCTGGAGCATCGTCGCTAGGTTGCCAGCCTATCCATCTTTTATAGGATACATTTCGGAGAGTGTGCCGAGGAACTGCACAACCTTATTCCTCCGTCCCCATTTTACCATCGGACTACCAGACAATCGGCACTACGGCATCGCTTCATGGTAAGTATTGCACATATACGCACGAAGCGTTTTGCTTCAACATTCCTTATGCGAACTGCCAAGGAGTGGAACGGCCTGCCCGAGTCTATGTTTCCACTTGAGTACAATTTGGGTGTCTTCAAACCTAGAGTAAATAGGTATCTCACAGGTAAGCGTGCTCCACCGTAGACCGCAAAACGTTATGTGCAAAATATCACAGTAAAAAAACTGAACCAATCTGACCTATTTATAGTTTCTCCTCTATGTGGGAACTGGGAAGGCCAGATAGCGCTGGCTGTCTTATTAAATACTTACGCCAGTTATTGAGATTAGGTTACCGAACTACCTTGAGCCGTTGAAAAAGGCTGAAGCAACGCCAGGAAAAATAATGACATAAATTATTAAGAATGCCAGCGATCCAATAAAATACTAATAAGATGTATCGTAAGCCATCTTAAAGGAAACTTGGTAGTTAACAGTTTAAATGATAGTCTACAACTCTACAGTAGAGTAGTACGAATAAGAGCATGTGCAGATCATTTTGACTACTTCACCCGGTTAAATAGTTCTGCTACTGGCTGTACGGTCGAGGGTTTAATTGTTGTGATATTGAGGGTTCAATTTACATTGGCCATTTCATAGAGTAAGTATTAAGAGGCTGACAACACTCGATGACCTTCAAATTGACTTTACTTAAACAGTTTTTAGGGTTCCGTACCTCGAAAGGAAAAAAACGGAACCCTTATATGACACTTTGTTGTCCGTCTGTCTGTCTGTCTGTCTGTCTGTCAAGACCATTTTTTTCAGGAACGCGTGTAGGTATCAAGCTGAAATGTATATCAAATACTCAGGTCTATTGCCCCTTGGTGCTGTAAAAAAATCAAACTTAAAAACCAACGCAATCAAAAGATACAGTCGTTTATGCTGCAAATTTTAGAGTTTTTCGGCACTCGCAAAACCTAGGGGGTACTTCCCGTGAACTCAGAAACTTGAAATTTGGCACAAAGCAACATCATATAGCATAGACAATGGAAAAATTACAAAAAGTAGACATTTTTATTAAATTCATACAAAAATATATTTTTTCAAATTTTAAACTTACTACCTTTTTCCTCGTAAACGCGTGAAGGTATTAAATTAAAATTCATGTCAAATACTCAGGGCTATAGGACCTTTCAGACGTATTAAAATCAAACTTTTATGTCAACGCAATCAAAAGAAATAGCAATTTAAGTCGCATATTTTGAAACTGAGTACTCGCAAGAAACTCAAAACCTTAAAGGGTACTTCCCGTAAACTCAGAAACTTGAAACTTGGCAGGAAGAAACTTCATATAGCACAGACAGGAAAAATTATGAAAAGTAGTCATTTTTAGTAAAATCATACAAAAAATATTTATTTAAATTTTAAACTTCCTATCTTTTTCCTCGTAAACGCGCAGAGGTAGGTATTAAATTTAAATTTATATCAAATACTCAGGTTTATAATACCATTAAGCTGTAACAAAATCAAACTTCTATGTCAACGCAATGGGTGAACTTTTACTTATATACCTACAGGTTTGTACGGAACCCTCGGTGCGCGAGTCCGACTCGCACTTGGCCGGTTTTTTAGCTATAAAAGAAAGAAAGAATAAAAGAAAGCAAAAAAAATATCAAAAGTAAATTTCTTTAATATTATTGTAACCCTAATTGTTTAGGGTTGCTCAAATGTCACATAGGTATTGTTTTTTTATACTCGATTAATACCTATAAAAAAATAGTAACCTAGTCTACTCTGTGCCTGGATAGCTTGGATAAAAGCTGTCTTTTCAGTTATGTTATATGGACCAAGAGCTGGCCACGTCAGATATGACACAATAATAAGAGTAACGAAACCCGTCTAGTAAGATTGTAATACTTATTGCTAGATCCGGGCATCTGGCAGCTTTTAATGAGTGTAGGTTAGAGTGACAGTCTAGCAAAATTTTTGAATTGGAAAATAGTAGTATTAAGACAGGTAAAAGCTATCGAAGTTGTCTTATTAGGACGGGGCCTATATTTTAACATTAGAACCAATAAACATAAACAGTAGGCGATAAACTATGAATTACATTACACTTCGTTTAGGACTACTTTCCCCCATCAGAAAGTTTTGGCAATGATATAACCTAATTATTTTTATAATTTCTCATAATACTGAATCAAAACCAGAACTCTATGTTTTGTATTCTTAAAATAGTTTGCATTCGTTGACCTCCGCTACTTTACAGCTGCCAGATGTCCGGATCTAAAGCATAGTATACCAAACTAACGAAAGAGGTTTCGTCGCTCTCATTATTGTGTCATTCTGACGTGGCTAGCTCTCCGTCTATTAGTAATCCGTAGCTATCGAATAACAGCTAATAAACGAGAGATATTGGTATATTTCAAGTGTACTCGTAGAAGAAGGTCTGAATTTAACTTTAATTAAATGGAGCACAAAATTAAATTGTTTAAAAAAAAGTCAATGCATTTGTCAATAACATAATATTGTGGTAAGCTTCTTCCGGTAAAATAACCAAGAGCAATTGACGTAATATCTTTATTAGTAAGATCTCCCGTGCTGCCTGGCTGCGGACTTCTATCGAATATAAGAACCCTAAAAATAAATTCACGAGCGTGGAAAATGGCTATTGCAAAATGCAGTGAGCAAAAGGCAAAGCTTCTTTAGACGTTATTTTGCGAAAATAGAAGCCATTTTTAAGCTTTCAGCATAAAACATAGTATTAGGTTGACGCCTGTCTGTCTGTGGTGTCATAGATTCGGATGAGGTTTTGAGCCAATTAATGGTGTTTGGTCGACTCCGACCGTCATACATTGGACGAGCGGGAGTAGTCGCTATTCTGTGGAAAATAACATCGTGAGGAAACCTATTTCCATCCCATTAGTTTCCCCTCTGGGTTGGACGATCAGATAGCAGTCACTTTCATTAAAACTAGCGCATACTGTCTGTTCATGGGATTAGGTTGGCAAGCGGACCCCAGGCTGAAATAGAGCCATAGCCGGGATAAACGATAGGAGGATGATGAGATGTTAAAAACGTCCGACTTAAAACGCAGTGCGTTACTTACAATGAGTTTTCGTCGGTATTTTCGTTGACTGTTGCGTGTTTTATATGTGGTGGGTTCACTATATAGGTATCTACTATAACTACTCCTCGTCGGATACGGATTAAATTTTAGTGCGTCCATTATATTTGGAACAATCGGATTGGCGAAATGGTCACTGCCATCGGATTTTCCTGGCCGGGTAAGCTTAATTGTGTGGTCGTAATACCTGACACAATCAAACTAGTTATTTATAGGGAGTTTTTGCGAAAATGCCTATGCCTTTTATTTTATTAGGTACACACTTTTATTTAGCTTGATTTATTATGTACTCTACTAGATGTGACGTGCGCCATGTTTGGCGGTTGACAGCTGTGACTGAATCAAAGAGTAGTATAGAATTGTAGTGATTTTCACTACAACTTTTGGGACAAAAAAAATTCTTAGTGATGTCATCTCCTGCTACTCAATGGCTTGAACCAGTATAATGTTTGTGCTTCAAATCTTTTAAGTTAAATTTCAACCACTTCCCGGTGTGTGATTGAGCTGAAATTTGGTATACTTCTGTAATTTATATGGCAATGCTATATACTAAACTCAAACTCTCAAACATAACATTTATTCAGTAAATAGGCCACAAGGGCACTTTTACGCCTCAGATAGTTTATCTGAACATCTTGATATAAATATCTGAACAACGCCTCTATTGTCAAGGCGATAAAGTGCATGTTCAGATATTTTTGAGTACCTTGGCCGCTCCGATATATTTGATGGTGACTGTACGAGAATAAATCGTCAGGTGAAAACCAAAACTAACTAACTGCAAAAAAATATTAAATGAAAATCAACTTTGTTTCATTACTAATACGGTTCATTATGGCTATGAACTTGTCGTAGTAGTTAATAAGTTTTGGTTGTCACCCGACGAAATATAAATTGCTAGTAAACAGGAAGATTATTTATTACCTAACCAATTATTCCTACAAAAATCTATGGTACTCATGAAAATAAGGAGAAACTCCCGTATATTTTTCGGGACGACGGTCCCATAAATTTATGTCCTAATCCTCCGTCTGATTTAATTAAAGCAAGCTCGTCTTGTTCTTTCTAACCCCCTTTTTAGGGTTCCGTATCCAAACGGTAAAAACGAGACCCTATGCTCTCCGTCTGTCGGTCTGTCCGTCTGTTACCAGGCTGTATCTCATGAACCGTGATAGTTAGACAGTTGAAATTTTCACAGTTGATGTATTTCTGTTACATATAACAACAAATTCTAAAAAATAGAATAAAATAAATATTTAAGAGGGTTCCATACAACAGACATGATTTTTTGCCATTTTTATAGTTAACGGTACGGAACCCTTCGTGCGCGAGTCCGACTCGCACTTGGCCGGTTTTTACATATAAACACGCTACTTTTCCCGGGGAAACAGAAATTACGAATGTACTTTATTTAAGTTCGTGCAATATTTTATAAAATTTGGAAAGTACAACATTTACAATCTGGTATTTTCATGAAAAACAGTAACATTACGCACTCAGGGCGGTAATATATAGAATGGCTCAGATCGCCGGCATATGTGGCTCGAACCGAAGGCCTTAAACGATCTGAGGTCTTCTTTATTACGGCCAATGTTGAGAAAGCAATTACACGTAAAAACGTAACATTACGAATACATTTTGAGGAAAACGCTTCATGTGGCCTTAAGTCATAACATTTAACTCTTTTTAAATTAAGATATGAGAAACCCATAATATTATAATAATTATATTTAATGCCTCTTGGTCTATTAATGGCTAGCCTCCGACCGCAGCTTCGTCCACTTTGAAATCGATAAAAAAAAGGGGATGAATTTACAAACGATACGATGGTAGAGTTAGGGCCAGTTGCACACAACCATCTGTTAACGTCAACGTCATCGTTAAAAAATCCTTTTTGAAAAGTTTGACAATTTTCTATGGGATGACGGCTCCGGCGCCATATTTAACGTTGATCAGTTCGTTAGTTATGCGTGGTGCAACCCACCCTTAGTCCGGAAAGACTACGTCAGATATGACACAATAATGAGAGCAATTCAACTTTTCTAGTTAGATTGCTTTACCATCCTTATTGATATATCCGGGAATCTGGCACCTTTTAATGGGTGGAGGTCAGATTGACAGACCAACAAAAAATTTCAGTTGGAAAAAGTAATACCTACCAAAATAGTCAAAAACTACCTGTTGTGTCATTTATAGAGGGCAGGGCCTATATTTTAACATTAGAACAAAAAACATTGTGTATTATTGCGGAAACAAAAACGGTAGGCGACTAACTATAAATTGCATCATATATCAGTACACTACTTTCCCCCAACAGAAACTTCTGGCTATGGTATAATCTAATTAATTATTGCATCAAATCCAGAACTCTAAGATCTGTTTTCGCCAAGTTATTTGCATTCTTTGACCTCCACCGCTTTAAAGCTGCCAGATTTCCGGATCTAAAAACAAGCATAGTATAGCAAACTGACTAGAGGGGTTTCGTTGCTCTCATTATTGTGTCATATCTGACGTGGACAGCTCTCCGTCTAATGGGAGATCATACATACATTCTTCGAGACTTCTCTTTCCGGACACCCTACCCTATCCGAATTACCCTAGGAGACAACGTCAAAGATTTTTTGATAATTCAAAAACCCTTTTTAAATGTGGCGGTTTAACGACCTCCTAGTCTAGTCGGTAGTGAGGAGGTCCCGGGTTCGAATCCTGGTCAGGGCATTTATTTGTGTGTTTATCACTGATGTTGGTTCCTGAGTTATGGATATTTTCTATGTATTTATTGAGTATTTATCTATATCTATCTATTATATATATCGTCGTCTAGTGCCCACAACACAAGCTTTAATTGAGCTTACTGTGGGACTAGGTCGATTTGTGAAAGATTGTCCCATAATATTTATTTATTTATTTTTAAATGTCATTTGAATAACACAGAGGTATGTTCCAAATCACGAGGTTCTACTTTAAACGGTTTCAACTGGGCGTTGTCTGTCATTCACTATTTAGGTACAGACCAATTTAGGTTATTTAAAAGTAGGTAATACAACAAATTGAAGATAAAACTTCAAAAGTTTAGGCTGTGCGTTTGTAATAATTAATGCGACTGTTTTATTTTAGACTAGCGACCCGCCCCGGCTTCGCACGAGATAAAAAAAAGTTATTGTGGGTTATCCCTAAGAGATATACCATCACGGACTTTTTTGTAGAGCTTTTTAAGGTGTACAATATTGTAGAACATTATTTTGATCTATCTCGTAGGGTTCAGCCAGCGTTTGCAATGTAAGTGCATAAAAATGTGTTTAATTACGACATCACATTAGAAATCTCTAAAATTATCAGTGTTTCTCTACTATATTATGAATTTATTATAAATATAAACCTTCCTCTTGAATTACTCTATCTATTTCAATAAACCGCATCAAAATCCGTTGCGTAGTTTAAAAGATCTAAGCATACATAGAACAGACAGCGGAAAGCGACTTTGTTTTATACTATGTAGTGAATTGATAAACGTGTTCGAAATTTGAGCTCTGACATTTTCTTCCTGTATTGATAATTTCCATTAGGTACCCACAAAATACATTGAACAACAAAGGCTTGTTATGATTATGAAACATTGACACAAATGAACAATGTTATTGGAAACTCGACTCTATTTTCAAATACGCAAGAGCCAATGCGACATTCGATATTTGTTATCAGAACATTTGACTCGATCTATTGTTCGGTTTTTATACGTATGGCGGTACATATACATATGTATCAGTAGTATCATTATCGCGGACATATAGTATATGGATTATAAATGGGACAATCAACTTATACTGCTCCTGAAGATTATGATTTTTGATTATTTCTTTAACACCTTCGCTGCGGCACCAAAACAGGCGTTTTTTTGTACGGTGCGTTAGAAGGTCACTTGGCCTGTTACTTAAACTCTCCAACTTTGCGCTATGGGGCTAATAAGCCTAGTAAGGTATGAATGGATATAAATGGCTGTAACTATCCGAAAACGATAAATTTTGGATACTTACCTATCAAAATTGGTAGAAGAAGAGTTGATTGTCATAGTATTTGAGCCGCCCCGGGATTCTGATATTTATATAAGAGCTATATGCAAAAATAAATATAAGGTCTTATAACCCGAAAACGCACTGGATAACAGGTTTTGTAGATGAATTATTAGTGTTGGGAAATAAGTTATCGATATATTTTTCACAATACTATTTATAACACCAGAGCAGTTTGGCTGCGTGTCATTATTTTTTACAACTTTTTTCACTAGAACTTTTCTCCACTTCGATTTTTCTTTATTTGTATTTTCACTTGCACTATTTTTGTCTAGCTAAATCGATAATTCAAGCATTTTTCGACATCGTTTATTTGGCCGCGGAATGATTAACGGGTTGCACCACAAAAACGTACACAGATACCGAAACCTCTAATACCGAAACTCTTGAATTATGCACTATCGTAATATACGTTCATTCCCGCTAATTACGCCACAACACTAATCGGAAGTAAACAATATAGTCGCCTACAACAGTGCTGGAGGGGGTGGACTGACCTTGTGATCTATGTCGGGCCTTATGACCCAATACCCGCAAGGAAACGAAAAAAATATGAATCAGTGCGTTATCGGGCCATAAAACCTTAGCAAATTTTTAATGCTTTATCGAGTTTCCCTTAAGGTCCTAAACTCAAACCTATACTTGTCTCTTTTGTACATGCAGAAATACTCATAATTCAGCCGCCGCACCACAGGGAATTCATCGTTTCTCGCTTCCGCACAGAGTGTAAGTACAAGCATCGGGCCTTTAGGCCTTATATCGCAGCGAACGTGTTAAGGTGCATTACAGGCGGGCCAAATTGCAGGTACTAATACAGAATGTAACAAATACTTTTCTGAAAACCGCATTTAAATCGGTACAGCCAAACGCGAGATAATCACGGACAAACATGGGTCAAACTGAGAACCTCTTTTTAGGGTTTCGTAGCCAAAATGGCAAAAACGGAACCCTTATAGTTTCGTCATGTCCGTCTGTCCGTCCGTCAGTCCGTCCGTCCGTCCGTCCGTATGTCACAGCCGTTTCACTGGGAAACTATAAGACGTATCTTAGAGAGGGGCGCTCCATACATGTAGGTGATAATATACATTTCATACATATTTCAAAAAAATATTGTAGGTACTCAATATCAACATGTTGCACGTCAATTGATAGGTCTTTAAAATAACATCGAGGTTTCTTAGAACATTTTGTGAATAAGCGAATATTTTCAGAAATAATCGCTTCGAAAGACAATCCAAACCGAAAACTGTAACACCAAAAAATATTTAAAAATATGAGAAGATGCACCTTATCACATACTTTCTACGAAACATGTTTTGAACATCTCCAAAAAACTTCTTTCATAGACATCAGACACGACCTTATGGTATTAGTTTGGTTTTTATTTCATTGAAGTTACGGAACCCTCCATTATGCGTGGTCCGACACGCACTTGGCCGGTTTTGTAACCCTTTCGCCGCACGCCGTACTCGTATAGGCCCGATATTGGTATCAAAATTTACGCGTTGCTGTTTCTTATCGACTAAGAGCTGGCCACGTCAGATATGACACAATAATGAGAACAACAGAACCCATCTGGTTACATTGCTACACTATCCTTATTGCTATATCCTGGCATCTGGCAGCTTTTAATGGGTGGAGGTCAGATAGACAGACTAACAAAATGTTTGAATTGGAAAGTAGTACCAAATATAAACAGTAATACCAAAATAGATAATAACGGCCGAAGTGGTCTCAGTTATATAGGACAGGGCCTATATTTTAACATTAGAACAAAACACATTGCATATTATTACGGAAACAAAAACAGTAGGCGACTAACTATGAATGACATTATACATACGTCGTTTGGTACTATTTTCCCTGAACAGAAACTTTTGGCAATGATATAATCTAATTATTTACATAATTTGTCATAATATTGCATCAAATCCAGAACTCTAAAATTTGTTTTCTTGGTTTGCATTCTTTGACCTCCACCACTTTATAGCTGCCAGATTTCCAGATCTAGAAATAAGCAAAGTATATAGCAAACTGACTAGAGGGGTTTTGTTGCTCTCATTATTGTGTCATATCTGACGTGGCTAGCTCTCGGTCTATGAACAACTACCTACTACATGTCGTAAATCAAGATTTATTCTGACAAACAGCAGCCACTCGGTTTGCACCCTACATTGTAGATGACGTAGATGACAAATATAATAAAGTAATAAAACGGCAAAAACAAGGTCATCGACGATTTATGACAGTAGGTAGGGGTAAAAGAGTTACGCTCATTTTTCTTTTATACAATGTTAATCCGGAATTTCGGTGAGGAAAACATTGTGATAAAACTTAGGTACCTATGAACTACGAATATATTCAACTGGAAAATTTCAGTTGGTGTAATGGCTTTACATTTGTAAATAGGTAGTTATTTACTCTATCTACTTCCATATCTGACCCTCTATTCTGAGTTCGGAAACCGTAAATATACCACCATTATTGCAACCAGTAATGTAACATCAGTGTATTGTCTGTACCAGTGTTGTAATAATGTTTGCAGTTTCATTACGACATCGACAATCGGTAACGTAATGAAAATCTAGCCCCCCTCCCCGCGGTTATTCTCCTCCCCGACAATCCAGTTGGCCATGGCAGTGCAATGGCGGTCATTCTAATGGCTCCCGAACACGTCATGTGTGTAGATAAAGCAGTGTATGTAACTGTAGATAATTAGGCATTATTTAGCAGTCGCATAAACTACTAATACAATGAAGCAAAGTTGTTGTTTACCTCTAATGCCTTTTCAATTTATTGTTTACCATTGAGACGCTGAGTAAGGGAATGATTCCAAACGGTAAATGAGCGTTCCGAATGTCTAAATGCACGAAAGCTAAACTTTGCCGAAGTCTTTTCACCATACCACCGCCAGTAAATTACAAGTCTATGCCTTATGTTAAATATTCTATTCAAAATCATCGCTCTTTAGTCCATCCTACCAGATAACGTGAGGAAATAAGTCAAAACAAAACATGCATCAAATTACTTTCAACATCAGTGGATCAAAATGCAATTTTGCCACTGCTTCCAAGGGATAAAGTATTCCATTCCGTGTAGAAATAATATATTTTGAGTAGCTTTTTTATGTTTCACCTTAAAGAAAAGCTTTATTCATAGATCCAACGTAGTACAAAGCAAGTGTTATTAGTTTCCCTACCCTCTTTCTATAAAATAACAGAATCACAGTATTTGTTATCTTTACCCGGCCCTATAAAACTTCGCCGATGTATTTTTACGAGGGCCTCCGAGAACGTTCGGGAACATATTTAAAGTAGCAGTGTTTATAGACGGAGACTTATAAAAGATTTTTCGAGAAAACAACTCGATTTTATAAGCTGCTCGTAGTAAAAAAGGCATGGAACCCTTGAGATAGATACTCTACGAATACCAATAATACCATAGGGTTCCATACCAGACGAATCGTAGCTCGTACCTACCAAAATACAAAACTATCATACTAATGTTAACTTATAAGTACAGTCGCCATCAAATATATCGGAGCAGCCAAGGTACTCAAAAATATCAGGGCATGCACTTTATCGCGTAGACGATAGAGGCGTTGTTCACATATTTGTGACCACCTTGGCCGCTCCGATATATCTTATGGCGACTGTACTACACTCGTATGACCAAATATTAAAATCTATTAATATTTTAAACATGTCTGTCCGTCGAATAAATTATAATATAACCTTGTTGGCGCTTTCCCGGTTCCAGTTATTACGTATATAATTTTATATACACGGTGCCCGCGAGGAAACGGAAATAATTTAACCACGCATTCCTGAGGTCATAAGAAGGAAAAAACAGTATACAAGTTTAGGTAAATACCGCCAAAAAAATGTTTTGTTTTGGTTTTTTTTCGATTTTTGAATGTTTTTATACATAATAAGTAAAGTGTTCTTGGAAAAATTATCGATTAATATGAATTGGTGCATTATTTTTTGTAAAAACTAGTTTATTCAGTGTTCCTTGTCACTTTGATATCTGTTAATAAGGACGTCTAGACTAGGTCTCATAGTGGTGACATTGCCATCAAAACGGGGTTTTGCACTGCAACACAATAAAAAAAATGTTTTAAATTGGTATTAACTCTGAAGCTAGGCCAAGTTCAAAAAAGTTTATATGACATTTTTATCTCTAAATACAATCCAGAATATACTGTTAAAATATTTCCGTTTCCTCGCGGGCACGTAGTATGTATAGTTTCACTATATAACGCTGAACATATTTTTACTAATGAAAACACAGGGTGCTCATTGTTTCACACTCCAATTGTCAAAGTGGGGTGCGCAGTCACATGTGAAGCTATTATTAGTTCCGGGTATTAAGTGCGAAATAGTTTAGTTTAGCTCAATTTATTTTTAGGATTAGTGAAGTTACAACCTTATGTACGGAGTTTTAACTTTAATGCTTTCGTGCGGGCCTTATTCTAACTTTAAAACACGTTATAAGACACGACCCAGCTCCAATACAACTAATAAAGCTAGCCAGTTAGCTAGCGCCTAAACGTCTGAATCAGAAGTACTTATCAGAATTTTCTTGAAAATTATTCCGAAGCTACTCTAATACAACTTCAATGTTGGTTGACGTTGATTATTGGTTGTGTGTTGGAGTTATGTTTGAGGTACATACTCGTATATTGTGTTTTTATGTATTTCAAAATCAGAATACGGTACACGTTTGAATCAGAATTTGCCGATGTAATTCCCATACAACTACCACATTGCTTGATTATTTGTTATGCGTTGGAGTTGTGTTGGAGATTAATTGTAGCACAGGGCTATACATTTTATGTATTTTAAATTAAGAATACGGGACTAGGACATATTAACCCTTTGACCATGAGTGACTACGACCCCATCAGGACCAAACCATCGGAAGATGACCATGGAAAATCAAGGAAAAATTACGTTAATGGCCTGCTTTTAATTGTGATATATGTTCGTATGTCCTAATTAGGCCATAGTAATAAATTAATAATTTTGTTTACAGGTGTCAGCCTAAACCCAGGTATTTTTTAAATGACCTCGTGGTAGATGTCACGACATGATGCCGTACAAATGAAACATCAATTTTCACAACTGAAGAACAAATCAAATTATTTTTATTTTTATTCGTTTATTTTAAGTAGACACACTACTATATAACACCTATATAACTCATGTATAACATCTATATAAGTTTATCAATTCTCACAAAAAAGAAATTGCGTTATGTATTTATCAAGTTTTCTAGGCAGTTGGAGACGCTGCCGCGCATCTGGTCTCAGGACTTAGTTACTTTTCTTAAGTAAGTAGGTATATACCCACATTAGGTTATACATTTTGTCGTCCTTAAAATATGACATTGGGCCTTACGAGGTTATTTTAGGTTTCATGGGACAACCCTTGAGTCACCCTTTTGCTCGGAGGTTTATTTAGGACCGGTTATTGAATTGCGAAGATGCTATATAGCATATATATGCTTCATAAGTGGTTGGATTACGATATTGTTGTAAGTTTAGGTTTTGAAATTTATATTAGTCACTTATAGTATTGACTAGTACCCAAAATATACAGCTAGGTTCGTTCTCTTTTTAGGGTTCCGTAGTCAACTAGGAACCCTTATAGTTTCGCCATGTCTGCCCGTCCGTCCGTCCGTCCGTCCGCGGATAATCTCAGTAACCGTTAGCACTAGAAAGCTGAAATTTGGTACTAATATGTATATCAATCACGCCGACAAAGTAGTAAAATAAAAAGTGGATTTTTTTTATTTATTAGGGTACCTCCCCTATACGTAAAGTGGGGAGTGATTTTTTTTTTCATTTCAACCCTAACGAGTGATATATTGTTCGATAGGTATTTAAAAATGAATAGGGGTTTCCTAAAATAATTTTTCGATAATGTAAATATTTTCGGAAATAATCGCTCCAGAAGTAAAAAAATATGCGTCCCCCCCCCTCTAACTTTTGAACCATAAGTTTGAAAAATATGAAAAAAATCTCAAAAGTAGAACTTTATAAAAACTTTCTAGGAAAATTATTTTGAACTTGATAGGATGAATGGTTTTTGAAAAAAAAAATACAAAATAATTTCTGAACTAAGTTTGTAATTTAACCGTATAAGCAGGTGTTTATTGTACCTGTAATTTCTACAAAATTACAATGAAATGATGTGCTTTCAAATAAAGTAAAAACGGTGAAAATCGGTTCACGCAATAAAGAATTATCCCATAAAAATCATCTTCCATACTTTAAGCTCCCGCGCAACAGTTTACTTAATTTGCCGATAGATGTCGCTGTACGTGGAACTCTCATATCATATCCTACATGGCGGTGTTATTAACTCTTAAGTGGGGACACTTACTGTGACGGACGGAAAACTACGGAACCCTACACTGAGCGTGGCCCGACACGCTCTTGGCCGGTTTTTTCAATATGGGACCGGTATGAAAGTTTATAAAAAATGTTTTTTTTTTATAGGGAACAAGTGTGCAAAATCTACTTTACCCAAGTAAAAGAAAATTATTTGTCAATCGCTCTTACTAATATATATTTATAAAAAACATTTATTTTCAAAACACCGTGACAGAGTGGTAAAACTAACTCTGTCCTCGCTAAAAAAGGACCAATCTGTCACAATTTTTTCTCAAAACTACTGCACAGAAAAACTCGTTATCAACGTGAAAAGAAACATTTATTTTCAAAACACCGTGACAGAGTGGTAAAGCTCACTCTATCCTCGATAAAAAAGAACCACTCTGCACAATTTTTTCTCAAAAACCACTGCACATAAAAACTCGTTATCGACGTGTAAAGAAACATTTGTTGGTCCTTTTAATAAACTGTTGTAGTTTGTATTTAAATTTATTACCATTATAATTTTGATGATGATACTTAGTATATCTATATAAATGTGTAAAACAATCGCTTTGCCTGGAAACTGACAGAAAACACAAAGCCTTTTTTAACCACTGAAGACAGACATTCTTATTTCTTAAGTTCCAAGGATACTCGGAAATTTAACCCCTAGGGGGTTGAAAGATTTTAATCTCTGCCACGCTAACGAGATCACGGGTTGAAGCTACTTTAGTTATCTAGTTTATAAGAATATAGATGAATGTGAATCGTCCCAACAATAACTGAACTGAACTCACGAAAGATAGAGGAAAATCGACTGATAGGTATACAAGTAATCCCGAGGTATCACCCTAGTCCGCAAAGCTAGCAACACCTGGTGGTCATTTTTCTGCGCCACCTCCTAATTACCCACGAAATTGCTATTTTTCGCACACGGTCGAAAATTAACGACCAAGAAAGGTTTAGCCGAAAAACTTCACAGACTTACTCAAAAAAACGGAATTATCTTTTAACCACCAGTTTCATGTAACTTGCAATAATAAACCATATATGAAGGCGCGTTTTTCAGCTTTTTTTAAAGCTCAATAAACTTATTGCTTAAAGATAAATCAAGATTCTCAATATAGAGAAGCCAATTTTGATTTTAAGTATACCTAGACCTACTAAAGCTACACACGTGCGGTTAAATGCACTTGGTCGCTGTCAAATTTAAGAAGGATGATGATACAACCCACAGAACTAGGATTAGGAGTTAGGAGTCTCTTGCTTGTACTACGAGTTACGACCTTCTGGTCAGGCTGGGCCTCCATGTATGAAACGGCAATTTCTTTTCATTCAAACTCAGCCATCCGTTGTTGGGTGATTCGTACTCAGTCGTACCTAATATACGATTTCATTGTTTCACAAAAATATTATTTTATGATATGATTGGTTATTTGCTTATCAAAATAAATTTCATAGTTACCTATTGTCCGGTTTCTTGTCGGTTCAGTTTTTGGAAATCAAATTGTAGAGCCATACATCCAATATTCGCGGTCAATGGAAAAATTAAATAAGGTAAACAAATATGGCTGCATTCTAGATAAAAACAGGATTTGAACAGTGGGTTCGTTTTCACTGAAATATAAGTAATTAACGTATATTTTACGGCAACTGAATTTAAATAACATGTTTATGTGTATAAATTGAGAATGAAACCATGGTTGTTCTTTAAAAGTGCGTGGTTACGAAACGATAAAGGTACAGTCACCGGCAATAGTATCTTTCTACACGAAGGCCGCAAAAATATATAACACGTTCTTATTTGTAGGGCCATAAGAGCATGTCACTTATTTTTGCGGCCTTCGTGTAAGAAGATACTATTGCCAGTGACTGTACGAGTAATAGGTTTATTCACATATTTATCTATTTCAATTTATACATTATTTAATATACTACAATTATGGATTCATCCTCTTTGACTTCATCCTCTTTTGACTACAATGTACAATTTTAATTATAAAATAAATAAAATTAACCTAACAACAAATCATATTATTTCACTTTACTATCACCCCGAATTTTCTAAGTTTTGGCTATGGTTTAGATGACAAAATAATAAATAAAACATTCATAAGATCAACTTCAAAGATAGGAAAATTCCGAGCCTAATCTACACTGCTCGTCCCCGCATAAAAATGGCCTATATTTCTAAAACTATTTTGCAATGGAGTGGGTTGCCTTTTTGTAGGCGTCTGGGCGGCTAGAGATTATATTCCATTTGATCCATTTCAGGCTAAAACTCACATATCTTCAATGAGCCTTACGATACTATAAAACACGAATAATACGTTTACTTGGCAACGCCAGTTTCGCTGAGTTGCTACAATACTGTAAATTTGCAGATGGACGTTTTGGCACGCCGCCGCAGACTGCTGCCAAACCTAGGAATGTCAGGTCATGTCAGGTCATGTCATAAATACCACTTTAAGACCTTTTTTTACCCTACAAGAGGGATGTTGTGGGTTTAACCGCTATGTGCGTGTCAGTGGCCCTGGCCGCGATTCGACAAATAAACACACACTGGACAGACAGCTCCAACCCAACTCAACCCAACTCCCACATTGGTCTCACATTGGTCCAATGTGTGACCAATGTGTGACCAATGTGAGACCAATGTGAGACCAATGTTGAATGAAAATCTGTTCGAATAGCAAATGTTAATGTCGTTATAGCATTGAGTTGAGTTGGGTTGAGTTGGGTTGGAGCTATCTGTCCAGTGTGTGTGTTTATTTTTCGAATCGCGGCCCCTAGTACCGTAGCTGTTTTTTAAATACTTTAAAGAGTTTAAAGCATATAATTTTATCATAATATATTCAGCCGTATCTGCATTGGTTTTTTCTTCAACTTATAGTCGCTATTAACACATTGTAGGTAGACCCAATACAGCACTAGGTACTTCTGAAGCACTGGTAGCCTGGCGGTAAGATGGCAGACTTTCAATCCGGAGGTCTCGGATTCAAGCCCTGACTTCTACGGTCAGCTACAGAGAAAAAAGCCCACGTTGCATACACAGGGTTTTTTTCTATGTAGCTGACTGTACCACTGAATTTTAGGGATATGTACGAAATATAATTTGATATATACTAGTCGCTTTTCGGCGAAGAGTGGATTATTCAATTTATCCTTCCAGTCAGCTGCAGAGAATAAAGCCCACTGCAACTGCAGCTGACTGTACCACTGACTTATACGGATATGTACGAAATATCATTTGATATATACTAGTCGCTTTTCGGCGAAGAGTGGATTTTTCAATTTATCCTTTAAATATTTCTAAATATTGACTTTTATAGACCGGGGAATAACTTAAAACTTGTTTTTATCATGTCGTATGAGGAAAGTCGTTGAGTCGTCTGATTAAGTGCAAACGTAACCAGGTAAATATATTTAGAGTCGAAGATTTCTTTAATATAAATACAATTTAGTTTATTAATTTGTTTGTAAAATTTGACAGTAATTTAATTAAACGTATCAAAATTGTAGTCTAGAATATTTGTTGGAACGCAACGCAACCGGGGTTTAGGGTTTCGTAGCCAAAATGGTCAAAACGGAACCCTTATATTTTCGTCAGGATCATCTGTCCGTCCGTCCGTAGGTCACAGCCATTTTACTCGGAAACTATAAGACATATCTTAATAAATTATTAACATAAATTGTATTTTGTATGCCGCTACTTAGTTTTATAGTAACATTTCTGAAAAAAAATAAAAAATAAGTAGAGCACTCCATACATTTAACCAAATATCAACATGATGCACATAAATCGATAGGTCTTTAAAAAGAATAATAAATAATGACCCCGAAAGTTTAAAAAATGGTGCGTGTCCTCCCTGTAACTTTTGAACCGGTGACGCAAAAAAAACATAATTGCATATTTTTTGAACGAAAATTGTATCGAACGTTTAAGTTTGAAGGTTTAAGCGTTTTCGAGTTATCTCTTTGTGATAATTGTTTTTCTCATTCCGTTGAAGGGACGGAACCCTCCATTACGCGTTATCCGACACGCACTTGGCGGTTTTCTATTCATCTTGTAAAAGGAAGCATTTTTCACTCTACCAGCGGTGCTTTTTCCAAGTATAAACATAAGCTTGCATAAAAACTCTCTTATCTCAACTCGTTTGTCACTAATCAGTGTGACAGCTGCCTTATACTGTCTTACTACAGTGCTATAAAGTGATCAAGTAAGTGGTATATATTTACACACAGATATGTAAGTATAAGTAGGTACATCTAAAGGCGTCAGGTGCCGTATTCTGATTTTAAAATACATAACCAATACATTAAAAACACAATCTATCTCAAACATAACTCCAACACACAACAAATAATCAACCAATATTGAAGTTGTATTGCAGTTGCATCGGAACAAGTTTCAAGCAAATTCTAATATTTCTGATTCAGACGTTTAGGCACTGGTCCCACCGCGGGCGAGTAACTATGAGCTATCGGCTATTTTCTAGCCCAAGAAACGAACCAAAGATAATCGCTTCCGTATAAATAAAAGAGAGAGATGTATATTTATAGTTCATCGCAGTGTGAACAGCCAGCTATGAACTATAAATATATATCTCTCTCTTTTATTTACACGGAAGCGATTATCTTTTGTTCGTTTCTTGGGCTAGAAAATAGCCGATACTCATAGCTTACTCGCTCGCGGTGGGACCAGTGCCTTAGGCGCTAGCTGTATTGCATAGTTAATGCATTGAAGTTGGATCGTGTAAATAGCATATCTTGACATGTGACGCGAGAGTTCATTCTTCAAGCGCGACTCGAAATATGAGGTGACAGGCGACGATGTAAGATATGCTAGCCCAGGGCCGCGATTGGAAAAATAAACACACACACTGGATTTTCACAGATTTTCATTCAACATTGGTCTCACATTGGTCACACATTGGTCTCACATTGGTAGAACATTGGTACAATGTGTGACCAATGTGAGACCAATGTTGAATGAAAATCTGTTCGAATAGCAAATGTCAATGTCGTTATAGCGTTGAGTTGAGTTGGGTTGGAGCAGTGACTGGACAGTGTGTGTGTTTATTTTTCGAATCGCGGCCCAGTGGTCGGCAAACCGCGGCTCGCGATCCGCCTGCGGCTCTTTGAAGGGTCAGTTGAGGCTCTTCAAGTTCCCCAATTTTTTTTAAATCATATATTACAGTGAAAAATAGAAAACTGCGGCTCTATGAGCTTCCAAAAATTCCATATTTCCGCCATCAGGCTTTTTGTCAAAAAAGTTGGCCGACCCCTGTGCCAGCCCTCAGTTCACTTTTACACAGTTTATGGTTATCGTGATTTGACAACCAATACAACGCAAATTAATCTAAACAAAGGTAATAACAAAAAAATGTGGTACTTTGTTAACACCAGATATAATTATCAAATATGCATAAGTATTTCACTTTTAATAATTGACAAATAGTTAAATTATTTTAAATGTAAGTAAGTGTACAATTCGTTTAAATTTCATAATTTAATCAACAAAATGAGTACGATTATTTATCCGTGGAAAACCGGATGTTGAAACGGTTTAAATTGTAAATTATAAACATGAAAAACAAATATCCCAAACTCAAGGAAAATACTACAAAACTTGTCTTACAATCTATATTTATATCAACCCGAATGCCCAGAATCCACCGATACCCTTAAAACCCCGAAAATACGCCCACGAATCTCTATTTACAAATCGCAAGAAACGGAGGCAAGCGCGCTTCAAAACATTAGGTACACGCCGGAAAACCATGACCATAACAACCGTTTTCTTTCGCTATTCATCACGATAATACGTACACAAAAAAAATAAAAAATACCGGTAAAAAAAAATTGGCATAAAATATTTGTGTAATTGTTCTAAAATACAAGTTTGACGTACCTCGAGTAGCGGCGGGCGGCATTGGTGCTTGCTCGGGTGTCGCGGGTAAACTGAGTAGTAAGTGGCGAGTTTCGGCGGGACTCGGGCTGCTAGTGCTGTGCCTAGGTGAGGCGACGATGGGTCTTATCGATGTTTTGGTGTTGTAATTCTTCTTAAGATATGTTTAAATCGCAATCCGGATAGCTATGCGGCATTTTATGGAGGATAGATTTATATTTTAACTGGATTTAAACAATTGCTATTGATTTTTGGATACTCGATAAAAAATTAGCACTGCTACATTAATGCGGATAATAAAAAGAGTAAGCGGCATATTTATTGACTAAATAGTAGTTATAAATTCTTTATTGAGAAATCGATAGTTTGTCTATAACTTTCACGGCTGAAAACGTGCTATAGTAAGAAGTAGTTTTTGTTTTAATAACCGGTGAAAATATTTGTAATTTCATTAGTACGTATGACTTGTTAACAAATGCTTCTTAATGTTCACACCATACTGTCTACGCATACTTTTAACACAATTACTACAGGAGGCTGGCTCAAATAATAAATAACATTATAATCTGTTTTTTTATTTTTTAAAGCATTGCTTTTATTTATTTGCGCTGTTACTGGGAAATTAAGTTGAAACTGTAAGCAAGAAAATGTCTTACTTTAATAAATACTGTTTTTTAAAATTACATCAACCTCTGCTGCTGCTTACAGCTTCCCATCAATGACCTTCAAATTTCAATCGACACCGGCCATCCCTACTGCCACGCAAGCGCAATACCGCAGCAGTCCGTCTCTTCACTCTGTTGATTGATTCACAACTTGCTCAACCTTCACGTGCTCACCACCAACACACCTTGACCCCAACCACCCCCTACCGTCCCCTTAAACCCTCAAACATAAGAGCGATGATTCTGGAACGAAGGGTCTTCGTGAACTGGGTGCTATTATCTGGGCTCGATTTGTTTCAACAATACCAAGTTTTGAAACTACAGTTTGCGCGACTGAAAAGTCGCACGTTAGTCGAATGTGCGATTGCAGATAAAGCGGGGGTTTTCAAAGTTTATGATTAAATACAGAACTGAACTGCACCTACATCTCTAAATAGATTTTAAAACGATGTTTGTAAACGGAAGTGATTTTTGCATACAATTTTCTATTTTAATTGAGAACGCTGGTAGCCTGTCCGACTTTCAATCCGGAGGTCTCGGGTTCAAACCCCGGCTCGTACCACTGAGTTTTTCGGAACTTATGTACGGAATATCATTTGATATTTATCAGTCGCTTTTCGGTAAAGGAAAACATCGTAAGGCAACAGGACCTAATCCCGATAAGGCCTAGTTTCCCCTCTGGGTTGGAAGGTCAGACGGCAGTCGCTTTCGTGAAAACAAGTGCCTACATCAATTCATGGGATTAGGTTGTCAAGCGGACCCATTGTAAACATTTTCAGTCCTTTATTGTGTGTTTTGGCAGTTCTGAAAGGAGCCTGGGAGATCTCAATGTGACGATAGTCTGAAGTTTCTACGTTCAATGTTTTTTCTTTCTTTAAATAGGCGTACGTGCCGAGTGACGCCGGTGAATTAGATTATTTGAATATTTTGCAACTTTTACACACACACACTTTTTTCGTGGTACTTTCTAAAGCCTGACCAGAAATATATGATTATTGTCAAGAGGGCGCTATTACTCTCATTTATATGGCAACAGTTTAGTATAGTCATAGAACTCTATGATATGGTGACATCTTGATTTGTTTACCTATCAGCTCTGATGTCAATTTGAAAATGTTTCACAGCGAAATAGTTTCATTTCCCGGGCGTATTATTTACAGCAGTTTATTATATACACTATTTACAATGTTTCGCTCTTGACTATGGACAATTTGCATCAAGCGCGACATGGTAGCCTTTAATATTTCATGCAACCGGTGGCAGAAACTGGCCGAAGACCGATCCATGTGGCGTCATATTATCCATGATGGTCAATCCAAGCACGACGATGCCTGGTTTACTTCTTTAAAAGAGAAACGCATGAGGCGCCACGAGCAGGCCTCCAACCCCCGCCCATTTGGGGGAGCATACACGTGCCGCGTGTGTGGACGAGGGATCCTCTCTCGCATAGGGCTTTACAGCCACGAACGCAAGTGTCGTTACCAAGATGCTGTTTAAAACATCTGACATAGATGATAAGGCCTATATATATACATAATCAAAATCAAAATCAAAATCAAAATCAAAATATTTTATTGATAACAATAGTTACATGTCACATATAATAACTAACATTTTACATAATTATTTCATAATTTTATTATATCTAATCATATCTCCCGCGTGTCAAACAAAACTTCACATTATAATTGGAGAGGTAGATTAAACTCTTCGTAATCGAAGAATATCTGCTCTAAGAGCCACTTTTTTAAATTATTTTTGAAAACCGCGTTTGTAGCTGCATTCCGTATATAGTTTCCGGTAAACGATTGTAAATAGCGGGTCCTACGAAGTAAATGGATTTCTGAGACTTGGCGAGTCTGTGTGTTTCAGCCACCAGCCTATCTTTGTGCTTGTTGCTACGCATATGATAGTTAGTGTTTATACCTCTACGTTTGAATGTTCAATGTGCTCGCGAGTAAACAGTGCCATTTGGAATATGTACAGGCAAGGCAGAGTCATGATCCCTAGGTCTCGAAAGACATCCCGTGCCGGGGCGTCCACTGGCTTGCCAGCTACAGCGCGGACAGCTCGTCTTTGCATAGCAAATACCCGCTTCCAGTCGGAAGCGCGAGCCCATAGCTCAATGCCGTAGGTTAAGTGCGAGTGTACTGTTGCAAAATAGCATTCTCGCACGGCACCTGTTCCGGCGGTGCTCGCCAGCCGGCGCAGTGCAAAGCACGCGCGTCCTAACTTTGTGCACATCTCGTTGTGAATCTGTAACGGTTCTCCGACAGGCGATTCGACGACGGGCTGTTCGTCGACAGAACTTTTCATCATTTTTTTTTCGTCGACAGAACTTTTCTCCGACGCACGTTTCGCCGACAGAACTATTCATCTTTTGATTTTTCGTCGAAAGCACTTTTCTCCGACGAACGTTTCGCCGACAGTACATTTTAACGATTCATCGACAGATTATTTCGTCGACGAACGTTTCGACCACAGATAATTTCAACTAACGCGCATCACATATTTGAAAGGAATTTTGCGCGAAATATCATATACATCATAGAAAAAGTGGGAAATTTGTGTATCGTAGTGGAATTTTTGTACCACATGGGACCACAGACAATTTGCAGCCGGATATCCGTCTTCTGGCAGATTTTTCTCTATGGTAGCTGGATTCCGAAGTGTGTGGAGCAACAAAAACTGTGTTCAAAACGTCTGGCCACAGAATAATATAATAGTATTTCATACAGAAGGTCGTCTTCCCTACAAAATCAGCGTTTGACATGACTGAACTTTGACAGATGAACGGTGACAAATGACGTCTCCTTACAAGGGATTTTGACAACTCCGAAAACGTATCCGATACCAAGGGTATCCATCTCCACGATGTGACAGCTACTTGCCTTGGAACGTAAAGCATATCGGATACGTTTTCGGGGTTGTCAAAATCCCTTGTATGGAGACGTCATTTGTCACCGTTCATCTGTCAAAGTTCAGTCATGTCAAATGCTGATTTTGTAGGGCAGACGACCTTCTGTATGAAATACTATTATATTATTCTGTGGCCAGACGTTTTGAACACAGTTTTTGTTGCTCCACACACTTCGGAATCCAGCTACCATAGAGAAAAATCTGCCAGAAGACGGATATCCGGCTGCAAATTGTCTGTGGTCCCATACAAAAATTCCACTACGATACACAAATTTCCCACTTTTTCTATGATGTCTATGATATTTCGCGCAAAATTCCTTTCAAATATGTGATGCGCGTTAGTTGAAATTATCTGTGGTCGAAACGTTCGTCGAAGAAATAATCTGTCGATGAATCGTTAAAATGTACTGTCGGCGAAACGTTCGTCGGAGAAAAGTGCTTTCGACGAAAAATCAAAAGATGAATAGTTCTGTCGGCGAAACGTGCGTCGGAGAAAAGTTCTGTCGACGAAAAAAAAAATGATGAAAAGTTCTGTCGACGAACAGCCCGTCGTCGAATCGCCTGTCGGAGAACCGTTACAGATTCCGTCAATGTGTGCCTGCCACGTAAGTACCTTGTCGAGTTGGAAACCGAGGAGGCGTGTGCAGGACGTTTGCTGTAGGGGCCCCGCCCGCACACACGCTCAAGGCTGGGCTTGCATGGCCGTTCAACTTGAAGGTCAGGAAGCACGTTTTGTCTTTATTTAGGACCTTTATTATATATTATTATTCAAGTAAACTGCCACAATGACAGTGACAGCATGTCATGCACTCACACATGCATAATCATTCTGTCATTAAAATTATTGCTAGTGAAATAAATTAGTTCCAATGAAATTCCGCAACATAGCGCGTGATCATATATTTCTGGTCAGGCTCTAGTTTTACGTCTTTTTTCCTTTTATTTATTTTATGTGTATGTGTTTACGAAGTACCTAAACTACCTACCATTTGGCGGTCGACCTTAAAGCCCTGTTACACTTTACTTTTTTTAGCGTCCTAACTAGCATCCTAATTAGGATCCTAACTTTTTTTCTTAGTGAATTTACTTGCTAAATGCGGTTACATTTGACTAAATTTAGAAACTAAATCATTTAGGAAGCTAACTAAGACAAGTGTAACAGGGTTTTTACGGTTGAACGTTATACGGAATCAATATAAATAGTACCTTTACCAAAATAATAGCACATACTATTCTTCATATCGCTACAAAGTTCATATAAAGTTACTTTAGTTTTATATAATCTATAGTAATTTTGTATAAATGTAAATATTTTAGTAATTTATTAATTAATATTAAATTCCCACTACGATTCTTGATCAATGATTTGCACATCATAACTGTCGCACTATATCAGAACAAAGTGCCTTATAATTAAGTATATTATTGTAAGTTGTAATATTTTAAATATTATAAATAAATGGACGTGTATAAATAAAAAAAATTAAATTTTTTTTAGTTCTACGCCGATAACTATACATACGCACCAATGTTGACATACAGCAGGTGTGTTTACGTGGTCTATTTATCCATATGTCCGTGTTTCTTACCCCTTAAGTTGTATAATCTTTTGCTGTAAACTAATCCCATAATCCGGCATTACACGTATCATCGGCCCGTGTCTTACAGTACAGCCAGCGTCATATAGTAAGGAGCAGTCAAAGTGGCCAAATATATCGTAACACACCCTTACTGCCATACATATAAAGATCTGTACCGATATATTTGGCTACTCAGGCTGCTACCAACTATTTGACGCTGACTGTAAAGTCGCCATCAAATATATCGGAGCGGCTAAGATACTCAAATATATCTGAACATGCACCTTATCGCCTTGACAATAGAGGCGTTGTTCAGATATTTGTAACCACCTTGGCCGCGCCGATATATCTGACGGCGACTGTACAGCCAGCAGCAGTTAAGAGGCTTATACCACGACGGTGGCAAACAAGCATACGGCCTGATGGTAAGCAGTTACCGTAGCCTATGGACGCCTGCAACCCCAGATGATCCACATGTGCGTTTTTTTTTAAATAGGATGCAAACGAGTAGACGAATCGCCTGATGGTAAGCAATCACCGCCGCCCATGGACGCCCGCAACACTAGAGGGGTCACAAGCGCGTTGCCGGCCTTTAAGAACCTATACACTTTTTTGAAGCTCGAGGCTAAATTCTAACAGGGGCCATCCATCTAGTTTAAGGACGAAAATAAACACGACTTTAGTTTAACATGAGAGATATTATGAGTGAATACTTGCAAATAACTTCTTCCCTGCTTACATAAGCAGAACTTACCTGTGTAAATCTGGCCTAATTCTGTCTAAGAACCGTGTTTGGTATAAACATAAACATGAGTTAGTATTGGTGTTTGGTATATCACTTAATTTAACCAATAACTGCTTATATTCGTTTCTGCATAAACTCTGTTCTCCATCTCCTGCTAGCCTAAGGTTGTCTGGTAGAGATCGCTTAATAGCGATAAAACCGCCTGTTGTTACCATTATTTACTTTGTTAACTCTGTTTCTGTACTTCTTTTTCTTTGTGTGGTGCAATAAAGAATATTGTATTGTATTGTATTCGTTTGCATGCACAACACAAACTAACAAACAATTATTATACTATAGTTATGCCTAATGTACCGTCATTTCTTTGGGGGCAAAAATACACTAGAAATAGTAGTAGTAAAACACTTTATTGCACAAAACAAATACATGACCAACAAAAATATAGTAAGTGTGTACAAAGGCGAACTTATCCCTTTAAGGGATCTCTTTCAGCTAACCTTTAAGCAACTGAGAGAAATCGGTCAGACATGGTAGACAAAGATTTGTACATTACTTGTACATGACGGCAAAACTACGGAGAAGTTGCTAAACCTTACTACTTATATACGTCTAGTTAAACAGTTACCAACAACCTAGGTAGGTACATAATATAAAAAACCGGCCAAGTGCGAGTCGGACTCGCGCACCGAGAGTTCCGTACAAACCTATAACAAGCAAAAGTTGTAGTATGTTTATTACTTATTTCAATTTAATACCTCTACGCGTTTACGAGGAAAAAGGTAGTAAGTTTAAAATTTCAAAAAATATTTTTTGTATGATTTTACTAAAAATGTCTACTTTTCGGGAAATACCCTTTAGGTTTTGCGTTTATTGCGAGTACTCAGTTTCAAAATATGCGACTTAAATTGCTATTTCTTTTGATTGCTTTCACATAAAAGTTTGGTTTTGCTACATCGGAAAGGTCCTATAGCCCTGAGTATTTAACATGAATTTCAATTTAATACCTCCACGCGTTTACGAGGAAAAAGGTAGTAAGTTTAAAATTTCAAAAAATATTTTTTGTATGATTTTACTGAAAATGTCTACTTTTCGTAATTTTTCCTTTGTCTGTGATATATGAAGTTTTTTCTTGCCAAGTTTCAAGTTTCTGAGTTTACGGGAAGTACCTTTAGGTTTTGAGTTTCTTGCGAGTACTCAGTTTCAAAATAAGCGACTTAAATTGCAATTTCTTTTGATTGCGTTGACATAAAAGTTTGGTTTTGCTACATTGGAAAGGTCTTATAGCGCTGAGTATTTGACATGAATTTCAATTTAATACCTCCACGCGTTTACGAGGATAAAGGTAGTAAGTTTAAAATTAAAAAAAATATTTTTTTGTATGATTTTACTAAAAATGTCTACTTTTTGTAATTTTTCCATTGTCTATGCTATATGACGTTGCTTTGTGCCAAATTTCAAGTTTCTGAGTTCACGGGAAGTACCCCGTAGGTTTTGCAAGTGCCGAAAAACTCTAAAATTTGCAGCATAAACGACTGTATCTTTTGATTGCGTTGGCTTTTAAGTTTGATTTTTTCACAGTTTCAAGGGACAATAGACCTGAGTATTTGATATTAATTTCAGCTTGATACCTCCACGCGTTCCTGAGAAAAATGGTCTTGACAGACAGACAGACAGACAGACAGACAGACAGACAGACAGACAGACGGACAACAAAGTGATCCTATAAGGGTTCCGTTTTTTCCTTTCGAGGTACGGAACCCTAAAAAAAACCGCCCAAGTGCGAGTTGACTTTAAAATTATTATAAATATTTTCAATATATGATGTAACTAAAAATTTACGGTTTTCGCAATTTTTCAATTTATCTGTGCTATAAGACGTTGCTTCTTACCAAATTTCAAGATTCTGAGTTCACGGGAAGTACCCTGTAGGTTTTGATTCCCTTGCGAGTTTCGAAAATTTGCGGCAATTTGCGGCATAAACGGCTGTATCTTTTTATTGCGTTGGTTTAGAAGTTTGATTTTTTTCACAGCTCCAAGGGACAGTAGCCATGAGTATTTGATATAAATTCAGCTTGATACCTCCACGCGTTCCTGAGAAAAAGGGTCTTCACAGACGGACGGATGGACAACAAAGTGGTCCTATAAGGGTTCCATTTTTTTCCTTTCGAGGTACGGAACCCTAAAATGTAGGAATTTCCCCGAAACGGCTGAACCAATAATTTACCGGCTACGATACCACAGACACACATAGTCGCCAAACTTATAAATAACAGCTATCTTTTTGCGTCGGGGATCAACAAAAAGGGCCAGAAAACAAATTAGGACCCAAATCTGTATAGTAACTTATTTAACTTATTCTCGTTTAGGTCCTCAAACCGTAAAAACCATTTACAAGAACACTGGAAATGTTTCACACACAATAAACGTCATCATGCAAATTCTCGTGCTTCCCTCATTTTAACCTCAATTTATTCCAGTCGCTTACCAAGCTCAACGAGACGCCTGGGACCGTGCGAGAGTCTGCCACGTATGGCCTAAAGCGAAAACTCAAACTAGTCAAACTACCAACGGTAGCTGGGTTAACCGCACTCACAACGGTTGCTGGATTTACCGCACTTACAACGGTTGCTGGGTTTACCGCACTCACAACTGTTGCTGGGTTTACCCCACTCACAACGGTTGCTGGGTTTACCCCACTTACAACGGTAGCTGGGTTTACCGCACTCACAACGGTTACTGGGTTTACCGCACTGACAACGGTTGCTGGGTTTACCGCACTCACAACGGTTGCTGGATTTACCCCACTCACAACGGTAGCTGGGTTTACCGCACTCACAACGGTTGCTGGGTTTACCCCACTCACAACGGTAGCTGGGTTTACCGCACTCACAACGGTTGCTGGGTTTACCCCACTCACAACGGTTGCTGGGTTTACCGCACGGACAACGGTTGCTGGGTTTACCGCACTGACAACGGTAGCTGGGTTTACCGCAATCACAACGGTTTCTGGGTTTACCCCACTCACAACGGTAGCTGGGTTTACCGCACTCACAGCGGTTTACCGCGGCAAGCCTCGCCGTAATACCGATCCACCGTTGCGGTCCGTGGACTACGGTGTAGTAATTCGTCATACCACCACTTCATGAATGTCAATGGTAGGGTGTTGCCCCATACAGCTTACGCATGCACCCTTGCTCGTTGAAGACTCTAGTAGCGTACTAATGTAGTATTTTGAATTGAGCCTAGTAATCTGACAGCTCTTGCCATGCAAAGTGGTTTACAATGTATAACAACAGCTGTCAGATAACTGTATTCTATTAAATATACTAGTATAGTCCTACTGACTGTAGCGCCGCTCTGGTATGCCAGGTATATTTAGGTCCTATTTTACTTTTTATTCTGTAATTTAAAGTGATAACTAGAAATTCAAACAGATAAAAAGTAGTTTAGAATATTGAGCTCAAAATAAAATGGTTTGACTGAAACCTTGCCTTGCCTGCGCCCAATGCAATGGGAATATAGCAGCCTTTATTCTACAGCAGGAAAAATGTACAAAGAAACATTTTAACACATCAGAGGAAGAAATTATTTAGGTGCTTGTTAGATGTTGCGTTTGAGGCATGGAGGTTTTTTTTTACATGCTTGTATTTATTAAGGTAAAAAAGAAACAATGTTCGTATTTTAAGGTAATGTGGTCATCTAGGAACCCTTCTAGTTTCGCCATGTCCGTCTGTCTTCGGCTTAGCTCAGTCTTCATTACAATTTGAAAGCTGTGATATGATTATGTGTAGGTATTAATCATGCCGACACAATATGGTAATTAAACAAAAACTAAAACAATTTTTTTTTGGGTGTTCTTAAAGGAAAGGTTTTTTCTTTTGTATCGGGTGACATCGGATATGCCTTTTCAAAAGATTAAGGGAAATCGACAAAACCATTATTGGTAATGTCAATCGGAAATAATGACTCCGAAAGTTCAAAAACATATGTCCCTCTCGCCGTCCCTCTAACTTGTGGGTCCAAAAAATATGGAAATATAATATATGTTATACAAAAAGTATTTTCGTACGTTTACAATCCCTACTAGAAACGATTTTTTTTTTCATCCATCCTTTTATTATAAATGGGAAAGTGTATGTGTGTGTGTGTTTGTTTGTTTGTTTGTTTGTCCGTCTTTCACGGCAAAACGGGGCGACGAATTGACGTGATCTTTTAAATGGAGATAGTTGAAGGGATGGAGAGTGACGTAGGCTACTTTTTGTCTCTTTCTAACCCCCCACTTCCCTAAAATGGGGGGTGGAAGATTGTATGGTTTGTTACCCCGAATTTAACGCGAGCAAAGCCGTGGGCAAAAGCTAGTTTATTTATATATATGGCTTTTACTCCTCGCCGATTTTGGCGAGGTGAATTCTGCCAATGTCGAGGTGTATAATATATATACTTATTATATTATTATATATAATATTAGATTATTTTTTTATAAAAAAATAAGCAACGTTGTTCGGTTGAGGCCTTGCTGATTGTAAGGTGATAGCCTCCTTACAAATACGTGGGTGGCTGAGACCCCGGACAACTGTTTGTTCAACTAAAGGGTGGTTACGCGCGTTTTGAGACTAATTTTTCATTAGCTGCACACTTGTTCGTTAGGTCACCGCACAATAAGCTATCAATATTACACACTGGACTACGTAAATGAGCAAAAAAACAAAAAACTATTCTAAAGACGGCACAGCCATCTTGAGCTCAACCGGATATCCACCTAGAAACGATTACAATGGGGAAGCCAACTGTCACAATGACATATCCAACAAGGGTCCTAGAAGGCAAATTTGTATGGCGGGAAGTAGTTTTTATTTATTTTAGCGAAAACAACTCACTGTTCTGTATCGAATTGGTCCTTAAGGGAAATTCTCAGAATTCTATAATACTCTCATTAAAAGGCTATAGAATATAGCGACAGGGAATATTTTCCTCTCCTTCTGACTTTATATAGTTTCAGTACCATATTTTGTCTCTTCATCTCGTTGTATAAAACCCGGGACAGTGCCCTCTGCAGAAAGATTTCACTGGCCTTCCCCATTTATAGCATCCCTCAATAAACAGCCGTTCTAATCCGTTTTCATTCCACTAGACCCTGACTAAAATATGACTAAAACGCGTCCTTGCGCTCGCCCTCACAGTATCCACCTCTATATTTTGTCAAGAATACCGTGCATAAAAACGGTCGTATCTAAAAGCAAAATTTTAACAAGATACGTCTTTATAATACTGAAGGTTTAAATCGTTACCTGTCAACGGTTCAAGAACGATGAAAGTTAATGTAAGTTGAATAGTAATTAAGACCTTTTTGCAAATGTGCGAAGGAGAGGTAAGCTACAGAACCGTCGTTTGTTAACGTCGCCGGCAAAGGCATCGTTAAGACGTAATTATTGCGGGAAAACAAGGTCGTCTTGTTTACGTGCTGGCTCGTGTACTATACAGTATAGCCTGGACTAACATAATTACCACACGTTATCATCCTACAACATTTTACATAAAAGGACCTTACCAACTTCGCTTCCTTAATATCAAGAAATTTTTACTAAGAGAGATAAATAATTTAACAGCAATTTCCACTCCTACTATTAAAATTTGTTTTACCAGGCGAAATTACAACAAAGTATACAACATCGTTCTTATATCCGCGACCTTTTAAAAAAGAATATAACGATAAAATATGAAAGACAATTATTCCATTAGAACCACTTCTGGAACCGTCTGAGCCTTTAACATTCGAACCGAACTTTGCTAATTAATTTTAGATTGTACAAATATAAATATCAAAAGAGAATCACGGGTACATTTTTCATGGGACAGTAATGGAAGATATTCCCATTTTCTCTTTTACAAGCTCTTATTTAATTTTCTATTTTCTTATGTAAGTAAATAGGATTTTTAGGGTTCCGTTTTTGCCATTTTGGCTACGGAACCCTAAAAATCCTATTTACTTCTCAGCATGTTGCTAGCGTTAGCCAACGCTGTTCTTCCGAAAAGACCATCCGGTGAAAAATTCACGGCAGGTAACAAACATACATACTCGTATGTAGCTAAGTAGTACAATCTATGACAAAAAACATCAGTAATAAACAAGAAAACAGTAGAAATTGAAAACTTAATAAAATAAAAATAATAATAACTTATAACTACAACGCAACGATCTTTTTAGGGTTCCGTAGCCAAAATGGCAAAAACGGAACCCTTATAGTTTCGTTATGTCCGTCTGTCCCCCGTCCGTCCGTCCGTCCGTATGTCACAGCCATTTTACTAGGAAACTATGATATATATCTTTATCAAATTTTAACATAAGGTGTATTTTGTGTGCCCAACTACTTACTCGTAGTTCTGTACTGAAATTGCTAAAAAAAATTTTTAGGGGGGGCACTCCATACATGTAACTAATTGACAAAAAAAATTCTACCAAATATCAATATGATGCATATCAATCGATAGGTCTTTAAGAATAACATTGAGGTTCCTTTGAACATTTTTTGATCAAGTAGATATTTTCAGAAATAATCACTCCGAAAGTCAAAAAAGTTGTGTCCCCCCGCCTGTAACTTTAGAACCGTAAGTCCAAAAATTATGATAAAATTCAAGAAGATACATCTTTGAATATTCTTTCCAAGAAAATTATTTTGAACATTATCGTAATTGATATCGCATTGAAAAATTTTTTATTTGAACAATTGCTATTGATTTTTGGATACTCGATAAAAAATTAGCACTGCTACATTAATGCGGATAATAAAAAGAGTAAGCGGCATATTTATTGACTAAATAGTAGTTATAAATTCTTTATTGAGAAATCGATAGTTTGTCTATAACTTTCACGGCTGAAAACGTGCTATAGTAAGAAGTAGTTTTTGTTTTAATAACCGGTGAAAATATTTGTAATTTCATTAGTACGTATGACTTGTTAACAAATGCTTCTTAATGTTCACACCATACTGTCTACGCATACTTTTAACACAATTACTACAGGAGGCTGGCTCAAATAATAAATAACATTATAATCTGTTTTTTTATTTTTTAAAGCATTGCTTTTATTTATTTGCGCTGTTACTGGGAAATTAAGTTGAAACTGTAAGCAAGAAAATGTCTTACTTTAATAAATACTGTTTTTTAAAATTACATCAACCTCTGCTGCTGCTTACAGCTTCCCATCAATGACCTTCAAATTTCAATCGACACCGGCCATCCCTACTGCCACGCAAGCGCAATACCGCAGCAGTCCGTCTCTTCACTCTGTTGATTGATTCACAACTTGCTCAACCTTCACGTGCTCACCACCAACACACCTTGACCCCAACCACCCCCTACCGTCCCCTTAAACCCTCAAACATAAGAGCGATGATTCTGGAACGAAGGGTCTTCGTGAACTGGGTGCTATTATCTGGGCTCGATTTGTTTCAACAATACCAAGTTTTGAAACTACAGTTTGCGCGACTGAAAAGTCGCACGTTAGTCGAATGTGCGATTGCAGATAAAGCGGGGGTTTTCAAAGTTTATGATTAAATACAGAACTGAACTGCACCTACATCTCTAAATAGATTTTAAAACGATGTTTGTAAACGGAAGTGATTTTTGCATACAATTTTCTATTTTAATTGAGAACGCTGGTAGCCTGTCCGACTTTCAATCCGGAGGTCTCGGGTTCAAACCCCGGCTCGTACCACTGAGTTTTTCGGAACTTATGTACGGAATATCATTTGATATTTATCAGTCGCTTTTCGGTAAAGGAAAACATCGTAAGGCAACAGGACCTAATCCCGATAAGGCCTAGTTTCCCCTCTGGGTTGGAAGGTCAGACGGCAGTCGCTTTCGTGAAAACAAGTGCCTACATCAATTCATGGGATTAGGTTGTCAAGCGGACCCATTGTAAACATTTTCAGTCCTTTATTGTGTGTTTTGGCAGTTCTGAAAGGAGCCTGGGAGATCTCAATGTGACGATAGTCTGAAGTTTCTACGTTCAATGTTTTTTCTTTCTTTAAATAGGCGTACGTGCCGAGTGACGCCGGTGAATTAGATTATTTGAATATTTTGCAACTTTTACCATTACTTACGCCAAAACACACACTTTTTTCGTGGTACTTTCTAAAGCCTGACCAGAAATATATGATTATTGTCAAGAGGGCGCTATTACTCTCATTTATATGGCAACAGTTTAGTATAGTCATAGAACTCTATGATATGGTGACATCTTGATTTGTTTACCTATCAGCTCTGATGTCAATTTGAAAATGTTTCACAGCGAAATAGTTTCATTTCCCGGGCGTATTATTTACAGCAGTTTATTATATACACTATTTACAATGTTTCGCTCTTGACTATGGACAATTTGCATCAAGCGCGACATGGTAGCCTTTAATATTTCATGCAACCGGTGGCAGAAACTGGCCGAAGACCGATCCATGTGGCGTCATATTATCCATGATGGTCAATCCAAGCACGACGATGCCTGGTTTACTTCTTTAAAAGAGAAACGCATGAGGCGCCACGAGCAGGCCTCCAACCCCCGCCCATTTGGGGGAGCATACACGTGCCGCGTGTGTGGACGAGGGATCCTCTCTCGCATAGGGCTTTACAGCCACGAACGCAAGTGTCGTTACCAAGATGCTGTTTAAAACATCTGACATAGATGATAAGGCCTATATATATACATAATCAAAATCAAAATCAAAATCAAAATCAAAATCAAAATATTTTATTGATAACAATAGTTACATGTCACATATAATAACTAACATTTTACATAATTATTTCATAATTTTATTATATCTAATCATATCTCCCGCGTGTCAAACAAAACTTCACATTATAATTGGAGAGGTAGATTAAACTCTTCGTAATCGAAGAATATCTGCTCTAAGAGCCACTTTTTTAAATTATTTTTGAAACCCGCGTTTGTAGCTGCATTCCGTATATAGTTTCCGGTAAACGATTGTAAATAGCGGGTCCTACGAAGTAAATGGATTTCTGAGACTTGGCGAGTCTGTGTGTTTCAGCCACCAGCCTATCTTTGTGCTTGTTGCTACGCATATGATAGTTAGTGTTTATACCTCTACGTTTGAATGTTCAATGTGCTCGCGAGTAAACAGTGCCATTTGGAATATGTACAGGCAAGGCAGAGTCATGATCCCTAGGTCTCGAAAGACATCCCGTGCCGGGGCGTCCACTGGCTTGCCAGCTACAGCGCGGACAGCTCGTCTTTGCATAGCAAATACCCGCTTCCAGTCGGAAGCGCGAGCCCATAGCTCAATGCCGTAGGTTAAGTGCGAGTGTACTGTTGCAAAATAGCATTCTCGCACGGCACCTGTTCCGGCGGTGCTCGCCAGCCGGCGCAGTGCAAAGCACGCGCGTCCTAACTTTGTGCACATCTCGTTGTGAATCTGTAACGGTTCTCCGACAGGCGATTCGACGACGGGCTGTTCGTCGACAGAACTTTTCATCATTTTTTTTTCGTCGACAGAACTTTTCTCCGACGCACGTTTCGCCGACAGAACTATTCATCTTTTGATTTTTCGTCGAAAGCACTTTTCTCCGACGAACGTTTCGCCGACAGTACATTTTAACGATTCATCGACAGATTATTTCGTCGACGAACGTTTCGACCACAGATAATTTCAACTAACGCGCATCACATATTTGAAAGGAATTTTGCGCGAAATATCATATACATCATAGAAAAAGTGGGAAATTTGTGTATCGTAGTGGAATTTTTGTATGGGACCACAGACAATTTGCAGCCGGATATCCGTCTTCTGGCAGATTTTTCTCTATGGTAGCTGGATTCCGAAGTGTGTGGAGCAACAAAAACTGTGTTCAAAACGTCTGGCCACAGAATAATATAATAGTATTTCATACAGAAGGTCGTCTTCCCTACAAAATCAGCGTTTGACATGACTGAACTTTGACAGATGAACGGTGACAAATGACGTCTCCTTACAAGGGATTTTGACAACTCCGAAAACGTATCCGATACCAAGGGTATCCATCTCCACGATGTGACAGCTACTTGCCTTGGAACGTAAAGCATATCGGATACGTTTTCGGGGTTGTCAAAATCCCTTGTATGGAGACGTCATTTGTCACCGTTCATCTGTCAAAGTTCAGTCATGTCAAATGCTGATTTTGTAGGGCAGACGACCTTCTGTATGAAATACTATTATATTATTCTGTGGCCAGACGTTTTGAACACAGTTTTTGTTGCTCCACACACTTCGGAATCCAGCTACCATAGAGAAAAATCTGCCAGAAGACGGATATCCGGCTGCAAATTGTCTGTGGTCCCATACAAAAATTCCACTACGATACACAAATTTCCCACTTTTTCTATGATGTCTATGATATTTCGCGCAAAATTCCTTTCAAATATGTGATGCGCGTTAGTTGAAATTATCTGTGGTCGAAACGTTCGTCGAAGAAATAATCTGTCGATGAATCGTTAAAATGTACTGTCGGCGAAACGTTCGTCGGAGAAAAGTGCTTTCGACGAAAAATCAAAAGATGAATAGTTCTGTCGGCGAAACGTGCGTCGGAGAAAAGTTCTGTCGACGAAAAAAAAAATGATGAAAAGTTCTGTCGACGAACAGCCCGTCGTCGAATCGCCTGTCGGAGAACCGTTACAGATTCCGTCAATGTGTGCCTGCCACGTAAGTACCTTGTCGAGTTGGAAACCGAGGAGGCGTGTGCAGGACGTTTGCTGTAGGGGCCCCGCCCGCACACACGCTCAAGGCTGGGCTTGCATGGCCGTTCAACTTGAAGGTCAGGAAGCACGTTTTGTCTTTATTTAGGACCTTTATTATATATTATTATTCAAGTAAACTGCCACAATGACAGTGACAGCATGTCATGCACTCACACATGCATAATCATTCTGTCATTAAAATTATTGCTAGTGAAATAAATTAGTTCCAATGAAATTCCGCAACATAGCGCGTGATCATATATTTCTGGTCAGGCTCTAGTTTTACGTCTTTTTTCCTTTTATTTATTTTATGTGTATGTGTTTACGAAGTACCTAAACTACCTACCATTTGGCGGTCGACCTTAAAGCCCTGTTACACTTTACTTTTTTTAGCGTCCTAACTAGCATCCTAATTAGGATCCTAACTTTTTTTCTTAGTGAATTTACTTGCTAAATGCGGTTACATTTGACTAAATTTAGAAACTAAATCATTTAGGAAGCTAACTAAGACAAGTTTTCGCAATTTTTCAATTTATCTGTGCTATAAGACGTTGCTTCTTACCAAATTTCAAGATTCTGAGTTCACGGGAAGTACCCTGTAGGTTTTGATTCCCTTGCGAGTTTCGAAAATTTGCGGCAATTTGCGGCATAAACGGCTGTATCTTTTTATTGCGTTGGTTTAGAAGTTTGATTTTTTTCACAGCTCCAAGGGACAGTAGCCATGAGTATTTGATATAAATTCAGCTTGATACCTCCACGCGTTCCTGAGAAAAAGGGTCTTCACAGACGGACGGATGGACAACAAAGTGGTCCTATAAGGGTTCCATTTTTTTCCTTTCGAGGTACGGAACCCTAAAATGTAGGAATTTCCCCGAAACGGCTGAACCAATAATTTACCGGCTACGATACCACAGACACACATAGTCGCCAAACTTATAAATAACAGCTATCTTTTTGCGTCGGGGATCAACAAAAAGGGCCAGAAAACAAATTAGGACCCAAATCTGTATAGTAACTTATTTAACTTATTCTCGTTTAGGTCCTCAAACCGTAAAAACCATTTACAAGAACACTGGAAATGTTTCACACACAATAAACGTCATCATGCAAATTCTCGTGCTTCCCTCATTTTAACCTCAATTTATTCCAGTCGCTTACCAAGCTCAACGAGACGCCTGGGACCGTGCGAGAGTCTGCCACGTATGGCCTAAAGCGAAAACTCAAACTAGTCAAACTACCAACGGTAGCTGGGTTAACCGCACTCACAACGGTTGCTGGATTTACCGCACTTACAACGGTTGCTGGGTTTACCGCACTCACAACTGTTGCTGGGTTTACCCCACTCACAACGGTTGCTGGGTTTACCCCACTTACAACGGTAGCTGGGTTTACCGCACTCACAACGGTTACTGGGTTTACCGCACTGACAACGGTTGCTGGGTTTACCGCACTCACAACGGTTGCTGGATTTACCCCACTCACAACGGTAGCTGGGTTTACCGCACTCACAACGGTTGCTGGGTTTACCCCACTCACAACGGTAGCTGGGTTTACCGCACTCACAACGGTTGCTGGGTTTACCCCACTCACAACGGTTGCTGGGTTTACCGCACGGACAACGGTTGCTGGGTTTACCGCACTGACAACGGTAGCTGGGTTTACCGCAATCACAACGGTTTCTGGGTTTACCCCACTCACAACGGTAGCTGGGTTTACCGCACTCACAGCGGTTTACCGCGGCAAGCCTCGCCGTAATACCGATCCACCGTTGCGGTCCGTGGACTACGGTGTAGTAATTCGTCATACCACCACTTCATGAATGTCAATGGTAGGGTGTTGCCCCATACAGCTTACGCATGCACCCTTGCTCGTTGAAGACTCTAGTAGCGTACTAATGTAGTATTTTGAATTGAGCCTAGTAATCTGACAGCTCTTGCCATGCAAAGTGGTTTACAATGTATAACAACAGCTGTCAGATAACTGTATTCTATTAAATATACTAGTATAGTCCTACTGACTGTAGCGCCGCTCTGGTATGCCAGGTATATTTAGGTCCTATTTTACTTTTTATTCTGTAATTTAAAGTGATAACTAGAAATTCAAACAGATAAAAAGTAGTTTAGAATATTGAGCTCAAAATAAAATGGTTTGACTGAAACCTTGCCTTGCCTGCGCCCAATGCAATGGGAATATAGCAGCCTTTATTCTACAGCAGGAAAAATGTACAAAGAAACATTTTAACACATCAGAGGAAGAAATTATTTAGGTGCTTGTTAGATGTTGCGTTTGAGGCATGGAGGTTTTTTTTTACATGCTTGTATTTATTAAGGTAAAAAAGAAACAATGTTCGTATTTTAAGGTAATGTGGTCATCTAGGAACCCTTCTAGTTTCGCCATGTCCGTCTGTCTTCGGCTTAGCTCAGTCTTCATTACAATTTGAAAGCTGTGATATGATTATGTGTAGGTATTAATCATGCCGACACAATATGGTAATTAAACAAAAACTAAAACAATTTTTTTTTGGGTGTTCTTAAAGGAAAGGTTTTTTCTTTTGTATCGGGTGACATCGGATATGCCTTTTCAAAAGATTAAGGGAAATCGACAAAACCATTATTGGTAATGTCAATCGGAAATAATGACTCCGAAAGTTCAAAAACATATGTCCCTCTCGCCGTCCCTCTAACTTGTGGGTCCAAAAAATATGGAAATATAATATATGTTATACAAAAAGTATTTTCGTACGTTTACAATCCCTACTAGAAACGATTTTTTTTTTCATCCATCCTTTTATTATAAATGGGAAAGTGTATGTGTGTGTGTGTGTGTTTGTTTGTTTGTTTGTTTGTCCGTCTTTCACGGCAAAACGGGGCGACGAATTGACGTGATTTTTTAAATGGAGATAGTTGAAGGGATGGAGAGTGACGTAGGCTACTTTTTGTCTCTTTCTAACCCCCCACTTCCCTAAAATGGGGGGTGGAAGATTGTATGGTTTGTTACCCCGAATTTAACGCGAGCAAAGCCGTGGGCAAAAGCTAGTTTATTTATATATATGGCTTTTACTCCTCGCCGATTTTGGCGAGGTGAATTCTGCCAATGTCGAGGTGTATAATATATATACTTATTATATTATTATATATAATATTAGATTATTTTTTTATAAAAAAATAAGCAACGTTGTTCGGTTGAGGCCTTGCTGATTGTAAGGTGATAGCCTCCTTACAAATACGTGGGTGGCTGAGACCCCGGACAACCGTTTGTTCAACTAAAGGGTGGTTACGCGCGTTTTGAGACTAATTTTTCATTAGCTGCACACTTGTTCGTTAGGTCACCGCACAATAAGCTATCAATATTACACACTGAACTACGTAAATGAGCAAAAAAACAAAAAACTATTCTAAAGACGGCACAGCCATCTTGAGCTCAACCGGATATCCACCTAGAAACGATTACAATGGGGAAGCCAACTGTCACAATGACATATCCAACAAGGGTCTTAGAAGGCAAATTTGTATGGCGGGAATTAGTTTTTATTTATTTTAGCGAAAACAACTCACTGTTCTGTATCGAATTGGTCCTTAAGGGAAATTCTCAGAATTCTATAATACTCTCATTAAAAGGCTATAGAATATAGCGACAGGGAATATTTTCCTCTCCTTCTGACTTTATATAGTTTCAGTACCATATTTTGTCTCTTCATCTCGTTGTATAAAACCCGGGACAGTGCCCTCTGCAGAAAGATTTCACTGGCCTTCCCCATTTATAGCATCCCTCAATAAACAGCCGTTCTAATCCGTTTTCATTCCACTAGACCCTGACTAAAATATGACTAAAACGCGTCCTTGCGCTCGCCCTCACAGTATCCACCTCTATATTTTGTCAAGAATACCGTGCATAAAAACGGTCGTATCTAAAAGCAAAATTTTAACAAGATACGTCTTTATAATACTGAAGGTTTAAATCGTTACCTGTCAACGGTTCAAGAACGATGAAAGTTAATGTAAGTTGAATAGTAATTAAGACCTTTTTGCAAATGTGCGAAGGAGAGGTAAGCTACGGAACCGTCGTTTGTTAACGTCGCCGGCAAAGGCATCGTTAAGACGTAATTATTGCGGGAAAACAAGGTCGTCTTGTTTACGTGCTGGCTCGTGTACTATACAGTATAGCCTGGACTAACATAATTACCACACGTTATCATCCTACAACATTTTACATAAAAGGACCTTACCAACTTCGCTTCCTTAATATCAAGAAATTTTTACTAAGAGAGATAAATAATTTAACAGCAATTTCCACTCCTACTATTAAAATTTGTTTTACCAGGCGAAATTACAACAAAGTATACAACATCGTTCTTATATCCGCGACCTTTTAAAAAAGAATATAACGATAAAATATGAAAGACAATTATTCCATTAGAACCACTTCTGGAACCGTCTGAGCCTTTAACATTCGAACCGAACTTTGCTAATTAATTTTAGATTGTACAAATATAAATATCAAAAGAGAATCACGGGTACATTTTTCATGGGACAGTAATGGAAGATATTCCCATTTTCTCTTTTACAAGCTCTTATTTAATTTTCTATTTTCTTATGTAAGTAAATAGGATTTTTAGGGTTCCGTTTTTGCCATTTTGGCTACGGAACCCTAAAAATCCTATTTACTTCTCAGCATGTTGCTAGCGTTAGCCAACGCTGTTCTTCCGAAAAGACCATCCGGTGAAAAATTCACGGCAGGTAACAAACATACATACTCGTATGTAGCTAAGTAGTACAATCTATGACAAAAAACATCAGTAATAAACAAGAAAACAGTAGAAATTGAAAACTTAATAAAATAAAAATAATAATAACTTATAACTACAACGCAACGATCTTTTTAGGGTTCCGTAGCCAAAATGGCAAAAACGGAACCCTTATAGTTTCGTTATGTCCGTCTGTCCCCCGTCCGTCCGTCCGTCCGTATGTCACAGCCATTTTACTAGGAAACTATGATATATATCTTTATCAAATTTTAACATAAGGTGTATTTTGTGTGCCCGACTACTTACTCGTAGTTCTGTACTGAAATTGCTAAAAAAAATTTTTAGGGGGGGCACTCCATACATGTAACTAATTGACAAAAAAAATTCTACCAAATATCAATATGATGCATATCAATCGATAGGTCTTTAAGAATAACATTGAGGTTCCTTTGAACATTTTTTGATCAAGTAGATATTTTCAGAAATAATCACTCCGAAAGTCAAAAAAGTTGTGTCCCCCCGCCTGTAACTTTAGAACCGTAAGTCCAAAAATTATGATAAAATTCAAGAAGATACATCTTTGAATATTCTTTCCAAGAAAATTATTTTGAACATTATCGTAATTGATATCGCATTGAAAAATTTTTTGGACGCAATATTTTTTTTTTGTATGGTGATATCGTCCCAGACGGCTAACTCTCCATACAAAACCATTTTTTTTTTGCGTAAAAACTTTTTATGAAACATTAGAATACTAATACGATACTAATTATGCACTGAAACGGATTACCAGCATTATATTCATATACATACATACATAAATAAATAAATAAAAATAAAAAGCCTTTATTTACAGTCCTTATAGAAAAAATAAAATGTAAGTAAGTAGGTACCTACATCAAATTTTACAATCTTATCTATTATATATTTCGTACTATGTCATTTTTGTATTGTTTCTATGTCAAAATTATTATAGCTCAGTATGTCGAAAATATAGCTTTTGTCAATTATTTGTCTTTCTTCGTGACGGACCAGAACCCCTCATCGGGTGAAGGCCTCCTCCAAGGACTTCCAAGTTTTCCTACTTAAAGATAATGTAGATATCCAGTTTATTCCGGCGATTTTTTTTAAATTATATACATACATACACAGGGGTAAATCCAGAATTTAGGAGAAGTACGATTTTGTGGACCTAATCAGTTGGTCCATGCTGTTAACCTATTATCTTTACTTACACCCTAAGTTACCCTCTCCCCCAACAGGGGTAAACAGAGCCCGGACACGAGCTACAAATTAGTGTGATGGATGATCCGGGGGATTGCAGGATGGATTAAAAATAGGCCCTTTGACCCCGTAGAGATTGGGTCACGTAAATCTGAATAAAAAATCTGTATATATTCATATATTCTCGCTTGTTTTTGGAGGGGTTCAGAACGTCTATTTTTTGCCGGAAATGATGACAGTCCGTATTCCGATATTTACGACGTTCAGAAAGAAATAAATTGGGTCACTTTGCGTGAAAATAGGGATGTCACATTTTGAATTCTGTAATAAAATGAAGTTGAATGGATGCAAAATGATAAATATATCCTAATGAAATAAAATTTTAAAATATCTATTGATATAGTTCAAAGATACGAGACTTCAAAACTCTAAAATTTTACCATTTTTAAAAAGTGTGAAATTCAAAAAAGCAATGACACCATTCGATTTCTTACAATAATTGTAAAATAAACGCAATATTTTACCGTCAAAATAGCAATTTCATAATTTTTCCATACTTTAAACAGAGCGACTATGCAACCGTGACGTTGCATATCATTTTGTTAGGAGCGTTTTAAGAAACAAGAGCGAGTGACAGATTTTGAATCTCATTTCTGACTTTTGTGTTGCTTTGACGCAATTAGCCCCATATAGACATTTTATCCTTACAACAAAACGAATCGATTGATACCATACATGAAATAAATTCATCATGCCTATTACATTATCTTAAGTAGATGGTTCTAAGTCCGGTTTATACAGTCATATCAAGGTCACAGTACAGCCATTTGATTCCTAGGTCACAATAGAACCTTGTCATAATGGCTATACAGCATTCATCCTTACACGTATTTACATGTAAAGAAACATTTCTCCAAGTCATTATCACTTATTTTTCTAGGATTATCAGTGAGGTAAAATGTAATATGGCAATCAGCCACTTTAAGTGTTTAGCAGTAACGCTTTGGTTTAATGCGATATAAACGCATATTTCTTGTGTAAGCTACAACCTATGTGTAGGTAGGCATTCGTAAATAAATGCGAATTAGATAATTCTATTCTCGAGCAGTATGATTTAAATAATAATAATTTACATTATATCATGTAGTGTTTTAATACTACGCTGTCTCCCTGACTCTGCCGGCTGCCCGTCCATCCAGAACTATCAACCTTTTCATTATTACAAAAGAAATTCACAAAGTATTGAATTCAATTCAACCAAGTAATAACTGGAAAATAGAAATAAAAATATCTTTATTCATGACATGACATTACAGAAAAAAACAAATAAATTACAGATAATTGTAGAGTGTCTAAGTATCACGAAATGGTCTCTTCTCAGCATGTTGCTAGCGTAAGCCAACGCTGTTCTTCCGAAAAGACCATCCGGTGAAAAATTCACGGCAGGTAACAAACATACATATGTAGCTAAGTAGTACAATCTATGACAAAAAACATCAGTAATAAACAAGAAAACAGTAGAAATTGAAAACTTAATAAAATAAAAATAATAATAACTTATAACTACAACCCAACGATCTTTTTAGGGTCCCGTAGCCAAAATGGCAAAAACGGAACCCTTATAGTTTCGTTATTTCCGTCTGTCCCCCGTCCGTCCGTCCGTCCGTCCGTATGTCACAGCCATTTTACTAGGAAACTATGATATATATCTTTATCAAATTTTAACATAAGGTGTATTTTGTGTGCCCGACTACTTACTCGTAGTTCTGTACTGAAATTGCTAAAAAAAATTTTTAGGGGGGCACTACATGTAACTAATTGACAAAAAAAAATTCTACCAAATATCAATATGATGCATATCAATCGATAGGTCTTTAAGAATAACATTGAGGTTCCTTTGAACATTTTTTGATCAAGTAGATATTTTCAGAAATAATCACTCCGAAAGTCAAAAAAGTTGTGTCCCCCCGCCTGTAACTTTAGAAGCGTAAGTCCAAAAATTATGATAAAATTCAAGAAGATACATCTTTGAATATTCTTTCCAAGAAAATTATTTTGAACATTATCGTAATTGATATCGTACTGAAAAATTTTTTGGACGCAATATTTTTTTTTGTATGGTGATATCGTCCCAGACGGCTAACTCTCCATACAAAACCATTTTTTTTTTGCGTGAAAACTTTTTATGAAATATTAGAATACTAATACGATACTAATTATGCACTGAAACGGATTACCAGCATTATATTCATATACATACATACATAAATAAATAAATAAAAATAAAAAGCCTTTATTTCCAGTCCTTATAGAAAAAAGAAAATGTAAGTAAGTAGGTACATACATCAAATTTTTACAATCTTATCTATTATATATTTCGTACTATGTCATTTTTGTATTGTTTCTATGTCAAAATTATTATAGCTCAGTATGTCGAAAATATAGCTTTTGTCAATTATTTGTCTTTCTTCGTGACGGACCAGAACCCCTCATCGGGTGAAGGCCTCCTGCAAGGACTTCCAAGTTTCCCTACTTAAAGATAATGTAGATATCCAGTTTATTCCGGCGATTTTTTTTTTATTATATACATATATACACAGGGGTAAATCCAGAATTTAGGAGGAGTACGATTTTGTGGACCTAATCAGTTGGTCCATGCTGTTAACCTATTATCTTTACTTACACCCTAAGTTACCCTCTCCCCCAACAGGGGTAAACAGAGCCCGGACACGAGCTACAAATTAGTGTGATGGATGATCCGGGGGATTGCAGGATGGATTAAAAATAGGCCCTTTGACCCCGTAGAGATTGGGTCACGTAAATCTGAATAAAAAATCTGTATATATTCATATATTCTCGCTTGTTTTTGGAGGGGTTCAGAGCGTCTATTTTTTGCCGGAAATGATGACAGTCCGTATTCCGATATTTACGACGTTCAGAAAGAAATAAATTGGGTCACTTTGCGTGAAAATAGGGATGTCACATTTTGAATTTTGTAATAAAATTAAGTTGAATGGATGCAAAATGATAAATATATCCTAATGAAATAAAATTTTAAAATATCTATTAATATAGTTCAAAGATACAAGACTTCAAAACTCTAAAATTTTACCATTTTAAAAAAGTGTGAAATTCAAAAAAGCAATGACACCATTCGATTTCTTACAATAATTGTAAAATAAACGCAATATTTTACCGTCAAAATAGCAATTTCATAATTTTTCCATACTTTAAACAGAGCGACTATGCAACCGTGACGTCACTGTTTCTTGCACTGTTGTTTGCATATCATTTTGTTAGGAGCGTTTTGAGAAACAAAAGCGAGTGACAGATTTTGAATCTCATTTCTGACTTTTGTGTTGCTTTGACGCAATTAGCCCCATATAGACATTTCATACAGACATTCATTTCACAACCTTTTCATTATTACAAAAGAAATTCACAAAGTATTGAATTCAATTCAACCAAGTAATAACTGGAAAATAGAAATAAAAATATCTTTATTCATGACATTACAGAAAAAAACAAATAAATTACAGATAATTGTAGAGTGTCTAAGTACGAGTATCACGAAATGGTCTCTTCTCAGCATGTTGCTAGCGTTAGCCAACGCTGTTCTTCCGAAAAGACCATCCGGTGAAAAATTCACGGCAGGTAACAAACATACATATGTAGCTAAGTAGTACAATCTATGACAAAAAACATCAGTAATAAACAAGAAAACAGTAGAAATTGAAAACTTAATAAAATAAAAATAATAATAACTTATAACTACAACGCAACGATCTTTTTAGGGTTCCGTAGCCAAAATGGCAAAAACGGAACCCTTATAGTTTCGTCATGTCCGACTGTCCGTCCGTCCGTCCGTCCGTATGTCACAGCCACTTTACTCGGAAACTATAAGACGTATCCTAATAAAAATTGGACATATGTATGGTGTATTTTGTATGCCGCTATTTAGTTATGTAGTTAAATCGCAGAAAAAAATATTTTTACGGGGTGGAGGGGGGGGGGGGGGTTAAAATCGTGTCCCGTCCCCCCTCCTGTAACTTTTGAACAGTAAGTTCAAAAAATATGAAAAAAATTGAGAAGATGCGCCTTATCACATACTTTTTGTGTTATCTCCAAAAAACTTCTTCCATAGGCATCAGATACGACCTTTTGGTATTAGTTTGGCTCATATTCCATTGAAGGTACGGAAACCAAATTATGCGTATCCGACACGCACTTGGCCGATTTTTTATAAAAAAAAAAGACAATTTTAATAAAAAAAATCTTTAATATATAATCGAAGTAACAAACTAATAACCTAAAAAATAAATGACATTACGATGTCTAGATTCACATTTGTTTACAGATAAGACCAATAAGGATGAATAACCTAAAAAATAAATGACATTACGATGTCTAGATTCACATTTGTTTACAGATAAGACAATTAAGGATGAATTCTGTATAGTTTAGTATGCATAGTTAAGTTTATGCCACTGGCAACTACCACCATGACAAGTTTCTATGCTGGCCATAGGTTAGGTCTCTTTTTTTTCTAAATCCTTCTAAGTTGCATATTTTCCATAAATATGATGTGTGAGGCCTACATTTAATGCATTGTTACAACTAAGAACTTTTAAGTGCAAATTTCTAAAACGTGGGTACGTATCAGAGACCTATTTATACGCCGTGTTTTTTTATTTCCGGTAATTTCATTGGTATATTTCTGAGCTTAACTTAAGTTTATTTCTCAAAGACGCCAGTGTCATAATTCGCTCCAGTTCCAAAGTAATCGATATTTCAGTGCCTCCAGTGAATAACGGTATAATATCAGGGGGGTTTCACTACGCAGTTTAGGTACATTTAGCCGGCGCGCCTCCCGTGGAGGCATGTATGGCAGTGGGCTGCCGCTCGGCTCGCATGATAGTCTTGTCACGTGGCGCTCGCGCAAAATTGAAAACACACAATGGCTTCGAGACCTAAACCTCAATCTAATCCGTATAAAAGATATAATATTGGTTGCCCAGAAACAATATTACGAACTGACCGATATAGGATTTTCAAAGGAATACGGCTGCGGCATACCTACTTCCGTGAGAATCAGACATATTATTTCCGGATAAAAATTTTATGTTTACAGAATCAACGTTTGTAATTCCTACATATTTATCTTAAAAATAATAAATCAGTAGGTATATGTAGGTACAAAAACTTGTCAAGTGACAACCCGTGCCGACACTCACAGCTCGGTCATCGCGCAAAGAAGATTCACGGTTCGTGCGCGGTTATAAGTTTCAATTTTGCTTGCAGGCGGCGAGTATCGGTATAAATTTATACCTAAATTTGACTTTTGTGAAGGAGTGAATTTTCTGTACGGTAGTACTATTAGTTATTCTGTGATAATATCAGTTATTCCTTTAAGTTTATATTGCCCCATTCGATTCAGCTCGTCGAACTACATAACATATCAAAAGGGCGTAACTCTAGCTGTTTCCTCACCTAGTTTTTGCATTGACCCAAAGGGCATAAATCCAGTGTGATTGAAGGCATAAGTTACTTTATCCGGCGTTACCGACAATCGCAAAGAAACAAGTGGTCTCAAGTCAAAATTACATATGAACTAAAATACATATTCGTAGTTATATTTTGGAGACACGTAATTATTGATTTTGGTCCAATACGTCCTGGTGATGTTTTGACATGAACGGATTTATACCATTATTCAACCGTGTTCATAAAGGAACATCTCGTTTTGCGTCATTCCTATAAAATTATTTGCGTAATAAAGAGAGGCTGATTCCATTGCCAGTTGATTATAAGTTGATTTCATTAAAGAATTTAAGTTATACCATGCTTGTTTTATTATATTTTCCTGAAATAACTCTTTATTCAGAACATTAAATGCTTCATAAGTCATGCCACTCCTAAAATATAAAATATAATAATGGCACAACTCGTGTTCTTCGTTTATGCACGTTGTACTTAAGGGCATAAGTCGTTTTAGTGCTAAAAACTTAATACATCTATAAGATTAAGTTGATATATGTTTTTAAGAATTCGTGAATAAGGGCATAATTAGAGGAAAAAGGGAAAAAACATATTAACATGTTACAATTGTTAATTATTTGTTATTCAATTCAAAGCTAAACTCCATTACTTCTAAAAAAATTCATTTGAAGCTCAATTTATAAACGCTAGCGTCACTAAGACAACGAAGTATTGTTTTTTGTCTCTCCTGAAAAGTGCCGATTTTGAATTATGCCGTTATTCACTAGAGGCACTGATTTTATTTATGCCTTTCTAATTGTGTAAACCTACATTAAATTATTTTTTTACTCTGAGCACCCGCTACTTAATGATGCACCTGTGTGTTAAGTCAATACAATATGGTTCCTTTGTATCTCAGGCTGTAAATGTTTGAAATGGAATTACATTGACATGTCTAGTTTTCAATTGTTTGGTTTAGGGACCGATTGAGGAATCAATCAGTAACTGCTGAACCTACTTAGATGAAAGTTTGTATAGAGATTTAGATAGTTTGAGTCCGTAAAAAGTAGTTCTCACCCCAAAATACCAACTCTTAAGGGGCTGAAAAGTGGTTAAGAAGTTAGTATGAAGAGTTATTATTGTTAATATAGTTAAACCGATTTAGATGAAATTTCGTACCTACGAAAATAGTTGAGTTCTGGGGAGTCCCAGAAATCATCCCTGAAGGGTGTGAAACGGCGGCAAAAGTTATTTGTATGGGGACTCAATATCCACTGAACTGATTTAAGTCCATAGATAAAATTTGGTATGGAGATAGTTTAAGTTCTGGAAACGGAAATAAAATAGTTTTTTATCTCAGAAGTCATCCCTTAAGAGGTAAAAAGGGGAGTGGATTACTATCTCTATACTAAGTTTCAGCTAAATAGGTTCAGCAGTTATTGATTGATTCCCCAATCGGTCCCAAATGTAAATAAGGTATATTAACTCAACCAAACAATTGAACATTATGACATGTCAATGAAATTTCGATCATTAACAATCCAAGACACAAAGGAACCATATTGTAGTGACTTAACACACAGCTCCATGATTTTATAGCGGGTTCTGAGACTAAAGAATAATTAAATGTAGATTTACACAATCGGAAAGACAAATAAGAAATATCGATTAAGTACCACAGAACTGGAGCACTGGCGTCTTTAAGAAATATACTTAAGTTAAGCTTAGGAATGTACCCTTGGAATTTAGAAATAAAAAAAAAACACGGTGTATAAATAGTTTTCTGATTGGGTACATTTTAGAAATTTGCACTGAAATATTCTTAGTTGTAATGATGCATTAAATGTAGGCCTCACTCATCATATTTTATGGAAAATATGCAACTTAAAATAATTAATATAAAACTGATCTTAAATTCATGCCTTTAGTTTTTCAAAATCACTATTTGAAAATTGAAATGTCGATATAACGTGAAATTATTTTCTCTACAACTTTTATTATATAGGTTTTTCAACAGGAGTCATCTGTTTCAAAGATATGTGGTATGGAAGTCAAAATATGAGTTTTTCAATTAAATGAGACATTTTCCCGGTTTATAAATTTTGATTTCGTCTGTAAGTTAAGTTTCTCAATCGACGCAGAATTTATCCTCTTTAATATTGAAATGAATGACATTTGCCGTCGGACGTATCGTTTTCGAGCTACAAGCAAAAAACTGACAAAGAACAAAAAGTTCGCTAAAAAGTTATGCACACCTCGGGTGACTGGGCAAACTCGGATTATATGCATTTAGGACCACATGAAGGTATTAAAGCGATTTCCAGCCTGCTGGGAATTAATTCCTCAAAACACTTGTTATAGATCTTACTAGCTTTCCGCCCGCGACTTCGTCCGCGTATAATGCGGTTCCTCATAATACAGAGTTTCATATCCAATTTTATCTTCTTAACTAACTTTTGTTAATCCCCGAACCATCTTCTTAATCTATTTATACTTATAGCCATTTTGGCGAAAAAATTGTTACAAATAAGTGTTAATATGCAAATAATAATAACGTATATGTACCCTATTATTTACGTAACTTCTTTGTGTACTATATTGTGGTGGTTTTATTTGGCGATACGATGACCAAACTATTGTAAGAGCTCACTCTGGAACATGGAAATGGAAAGGAAATAGGAACAATAATTCCTAGTAAATCTCAAACCAAAAAAATAGTAAATCTCTAAACGAACTTTCAACCCTTTTTAGCCCCGTTCTAGGTTGATTTTTGAAAAACGCTGAAATTTCGTTTATTATTAGTAAATGTACGAAGTTTCAAATCTCTAACTCCAAATTTTTAACCCCACCGATACAAACTTTTACCCCCTTAGGGGTTGAATTTTTCAAAATCGCTTCTTATTAGATGTACAAATTGTAAATTTAACTCGTCCTGCAAATTATAACTTTCTAGCTTCAGTAGTTACGGCCTCCCTTTAAAACAAAATTTTCGACAGCGTTTCAACCCCTCTGGGGCAGAATTTTGTAAAACGCTGAAATTACTTTTTTTGCCTTGAAGTAAGTAGCTTATAAACGAACTTTCAAGTCTTTCACAAAAAAAAATTAATCTCTATACAAACTTTCAACCCCTTTTTTACCCTGTTAGAGGTTGAATTTAAAAAAACGCTGAAATTATTTTTATTGTTTTTTAATTATTTGTAAACGTACGAAATTTTAAATCTCTAACTCAAATTTTTTACCCCATCCATACAAACTTTCAACCCCTTTTTTACCCCCTTAGGGGATGAATTTTGAAAAACTCTTTCTTAGTGGATACTATCGTTATAAAAACTATCTATTGCGAAAAATTCAGCTCTGTAGTTCCAACGGTTCGGGCTAGGCGTTGATTTAAGTGAGTCAGTCAGTCTGTCAGTCAGTCAGGACTTTTACGTTTATATATATGTATATAGATTTAAGAACATCTTTAATTTATCTACGATATATTCAATTATTTGTTTAACCACCAAGTGTACCAAAGCAGAGGCCTAAAAAGATAGGCGTTGGCCACGTGCGAAAAAAGAAGCACTTTCTATGCATGGGTGGACCAATATAAGAGAACACTGAGCATATGCATTGTGAATTGTGTGAGGTGTCGTAATCAGCGACCCGATAAACCATAGCAACAATACCCATGTTGATTTTTAGACTTTGTCACCACATTTCCCCCTTTTAGGGGTTGAATTCTCAAAAAACCTGCAACACGTATTTACTCATTTATTGTCAGGAATACTTCTGTGAAGTTTCGAATAAAATAGACTAACTAATCTTGTTTCCCCATACAAACTTTGGACCCCCATTTCACCCTCTTAGGGGATGAATTTTGAAAAATTCTTTCTTAGTGCACCCCTAGACCTTATAAGGGACCTACGTGCCAAATTTGGAATCTCTAGATCCAGCGGTTTGGATGGTCAGTCAGTCAGTCACCTTTGAGTTATATATATATAGATTTGCTTGGCCTATATGTGTAGTCACTGCACATATTCATTACATACTTATTTATTTATCTACGTTAAAGAAAATCAACAGCTTTAACTTACAGTAGGTACCTAACTAAGACATCAAAACCACCGACGTGTTGCTGTAAATACTATTTGTGCCATTATCAACTAAAGTTACTAAAAACTGTAGCTACTAAAAGGTACATCATTTTCGGTTGTCAATAAGGCGTTACTGCCATATAAAATCATTTAGATATAAACTCTATTAACAACCTACAATGATGTAGCTTTGACTTAAAAACGTCACATATATTTAATGGCGATGTTTAGGAGAACCAATAGCCTTTAACTTACATAATACCTAAGACATTTATTTATGTTATTGAGAACCAGCTTTTAACAGTTAAATTATACAAAGTAAGCCATTGTAGTAGGAAGTAACATTGGAGAACATGCGTGAAAAATATTTAATTGAATTTGTATAATAAACAAGTTCTACAACACCAAATTAAATAATATAAATAAGTGGAAATCCGTAATAATTTTTGACAGTTTTTTAAAGATATTGCGGTTTAAAAACGTAAAATCTTAGGCATTTTTTTAATACCTCAAATGTATTTTCAAAACCTCAGTTCGATTACTTATATTCTAACAAGAAAAAAAATGTATGACAACTATATAGCTAAACGCATTTTTTCGTGCCTAAAATTACAAAAATCTTCCAAAAACTTGTTCCTTCCAAACAGTTTTCTGCAAGTTTGAAATCGGTGACGTCACAAACCTCACACTTTTTGTATGGGGCGTTTTGACGCGCGGCGCAGAAGCCTAACGTATTTTCACATTTTTGTCGTTTCAGGGCTATCATAGATAGTAGGTTTATTAGAGGCATTTTAATCTACTGGGAAATAGAATCGAATGACGTCTTCCAAAAAAATCATGCATGTTCCTAATAACAAAATAGTCGAAATACTGAAGCATAAGCACAATACTAACAGGAAGTAAAGAAGAATTCGATAACATACAAATTTCGATATAGATTTTAAGAGTTAATAATACCTACCGAGAAAAAAGTACACTACCATGACGCAACGCTTAGAAGGCTTTCACACTGCTGCGCTTTCCGCATGCGAGCGAGATAGCGCTTTGCATGTGTATAGCGCTGTCGCGCTTGCACAACATCGCCGCATCCGGTTGCGGTGCCAGTGCGATTATCGTCTTAACCAAACTTTGCCTCACACTAAAATCACAGGGCGGACACGATATACTTACTACTAAACTCGTTTGAGCGCCTATGTGTGCACGGCACGTCTGTGCACACTTCAATGTGTGCGTAAGTTCTTGATAGGCCTCTATCATTCAATTATCGAACGAGCGGAGCGTAAGCGAAGTGAGTTCTTACAAACAACTTTGGCTCCTAGGAGGTCTCGGCATTTTGATGGCTTTTTGATTTTCAGAGTTTGTTCCGCGATAACTTTAGTAACGTTTTTATGACCTTTATGAAATTAGTTGGGATTGTAGCAGAGATACGAAAAAGGTGAAGAAAAATCTTCAGAAGGGTCTTGTTATATTGGTCATCTCGTTTGCAAGTAAATCGCGAGTTCTGAGTTCGAAGCGGACTACTAGTTTTTAAAGTTTCCACTGCTGTAAAAGACGTTTGACAATACTAGTAGTAATTCAGACCAATAACTTCATGGTAGTAGTAGATAACTACTAGTCTCCTACCAATTGGCCGCGGGGTGAGGTAATTCCAATCGAGCGAGGCCGTTCTGCATTTATTTTGCTGCTAGAACTTTACGTTAGAATATTACATATCAAACTAATCATAGTGATAATCGTAAACTGGTTCTGTTCCAGGTGCCTTGGTAGTTATATGGTGCCGTGGGCTCTCGATCTTGTTCACTGCGGGGCACATTTCGCAGACCATCACACTGGGCAGGACGCATTTACACGGACAGTCCTTGTTGTCGGTTGCTGGGATTATATCGCCTGGCATGCAGCCTGTGGCTTGGTCTGTAATTAGAAGGTAAAGCGTAGGGTAGAGGGCGCTGCAATCTTTAATAGAAAATATGAAGCTCTTGTCTATGGTGAAAGTCTATAAACGTATTTAAGTTTCCAAAAAATCAAATGACAATGGAGAACATGCGTGAAAAATATTTAATTGAATTTGTTCAATAAATACGTTCAGCAACACCAAATTAATATAAGTAAGTGGAAATCCGTAATAATTTTTAACAGTTTTTTAAAGATACTGCGGTTTAAAAACGTAAAATTTTAGGCATTTTTCTTATACCTAAAATATATTTTCGAAACCTCAGTTCGATTACTTATGTTCTAACAAGAAAAAAAAAGTATGACAACTATATAACTAAACGCATTTTTTCGTGCCTAAAATTACAAAAATCTTCCAAAAACAGTTTTCTGCCAGTTGGAGGTCGGTGACGTCACAAACCTCACACTATTTGACGCGCGGCGCAGACGCCTAACGTATTTTCACATTTTTGATGTTTCAGGGCTATCATAGATAGTAGGTTTATTAGAGATATTTGAATCTACAGGGAAATAGAATCGAATGACGTCTTTCAAAAAAAATATGCATGTTGCTAATTGGAATCATTTACCTACTATCTGTAAGTATTTATCCTCTTTTACGAATAGGACAGATTTTGATCCCTTTTAACCCTAATAATTTAACAATAATTGCTTTACTGGCGTATGAATAACTGCCTCCTAGCACAGTCGGTAGTGGCCCTGCCTACGAAGCAGGAGGTCCCGGGTTCGAATCCTGGTAAGGGCATTTATTTGTGTGTTTATCACAGATATTTGTACTTGAGTTGTGGATGTTTTCTATGTACTTAATTATTTATCTATATATATCGTCGTCTAGCACCCACAACACAAGCTTTATTGAGCTTACTGTGGGACTAGGTTGATTTGTGTAAGATTGTCCCATTAATATTTATTATATTAATATTTACTTACTGCGTAATTTTTTATACATTTTTTTTGAAGCCCCCGTCAGCTTTCGTTGACTGTTATCTACTCGTAGATCTTGTAGCCAATGGTTTTTAATACATATCACGTCGGTGCACTTCCACTCACTTTCAGTGCACTCGCACAAGTTGCATTTCCCACTAAATCGGTACGTGCCTTCCTTACATTTTCCTGAAATAGTTAATATATTATTTGTACAACAAGAGAAGAAAGTTTGTATTTACTTCGAGTACTAATTTTGAGTCCTGAGCAAGTGAAAGATTATAATAAGTTTAGAATCTTGAGCATTGAGAGGGGACTCAATGCCAAGATGATGGAGATTTAAATAACTTTGTTGGCGTGTTGCACATATAATTTTTAGGGTTCCGTTGCCAGAACCCATATAGTTTCGTCATGTCCGTCCGTCCGTCCGTATGTCACAGCCGTTTTACTCGGAATGTATAAAATGTATGTTAATAATATTTTATCATGAGGTGTATTTTGTACGCAGCTACTTAATTTTGTAGTAAAATTGACGAAGAAATATTCTTCTGGGGGGCACTCATATACATGTAACTAATAATCAAAAAATGTTTTTACTAAATATCTACATGTTGCACATCAATCGATAGGTCTTTCAAAACAACATTAAGGTTTATTTTTGATTTAGTGAATATTTTCAGATTGCGTCTCCCAATGTAACTTTTGAACCGGAGATTGTAAGGAGTAGAAATTGAAAGGATATATAGTTTTTAAGAATAAATAACCGTTGTTGGTGTTGCTAAGGTGAAAATGAGTATTAATCATGGACCTATTGAATTATATCGGCCGAACGCCTCATTCACAGACAGATACATACTCGTATTATATTCTTCAATATTTGATCCACACATTGGCCCAACGTCGGCCACTGGGACGCAGCTATGCGTTAGATTAGAGGGAGCAAGTGATATGCGACTTTCTTCGATCATAAACTACGTCCACTAGAATGGTCGACGTTGGCCAAATATGTGGCGTATATGATGACTACAGAAATGAGTGTTAAATTTTTTTTGTGGAATTAGTCGTTCAAAAAAAAATTCACCATGCCTAATAAATGACGTACTAAGGATAGTACGTCATTTATTAGGCATGGTGAATTTTTTTAATGTATGGTATCAATCGATTCGTTTTGTTGTGAGGATCAAATGTCTGTATGCGGCTAATTGCGTTAAAGCAACACAAAAATCAGAAATTAGACTTAAAGTCTGAGATCTGCATTTATTTCTCGAAACGCTCCTAACAAAATGACGTGCAAAAGTGATGTCACGATCATATAGTCGCCCTGTTTAAAGGAGGGAAAAATTAGGAAATTGCTATTTTTACAGTGAAATGTTGCGTTTATGAATATGGTGACCATACAATTTATTTAACAGTAAAATAATATTGTCTTCGGTTGCCGCGATAGTTATTCATGAAATAAAACAATTAAAAACGGATTTTATCGCGTGTATTGAGCTTAAATTACATCCCGACGTTTCGAACACTTTACAGCGTTCGTGGTCAACGGGTCGCCTCAACCCGACCCGACCCGACCCGTTGACCACGAACGCTGTAAAGTGTTCGAAACGTCGGGATGTAATTTAAGCTCAATACACGTGATAAAATCCGTTTTTAATTGTTTTATTTCATAACAGTAAAATGTTAGAAAACGAATGCTGTCATTTTTTTTTAAATTTCTTACTTTAAAAAAATTTAAAATCTTTGAACCATTTCAATAGATTTTTTAAATTTTCACTTTATTTGGATATATTGGTAATTCTGCTAAATTTTATTGCATAATTCAACATGTGCCATCATCCCTATTACTTACAGATGTTTAAATTAGTAGCTTTATTAAAACACTTACTATTAACATAAATATTGCTTTACCTTCCACACCTGCTTTTCCGATCCCATCGATTTGTGCGATCTCTCTGTCTGATTTCACGACTTTTATCTGGTTTTCTTTGTAATTTTCTTCGCAGTATTTTCCCGTGTCATCATTTTCTTCGGATATTCGCAAAATATTGAGCATCGACTTAGCATGAGCTGCAGGTTGATCTTTGTCGAGTTCAGATTCATCTTTATTGTACATTAAATGACCAAAGTCTGCTAGGTTGAAATCTCCAGTGAGTTTAAGATTTTCAATCTGGTCGTCTTCTTTCTGTTTGGAGTTGGATTGTAACAGCAGTATATGTACTTCTTGGGATTGCGTTTTCAGGTTCTGTTTTTCACGATCTTTTTCCTCTGGAGTACATTTCTGAACAGGAAATCCTAGCTTTCGTCTGAGAAGATCTAAGATTGTCTCTTTTAAACGAAATTCGTTGTTAAGTTCTTTTGGCAAACTGAGTTTCAGCTTTCGAGATTCTGTGTCACCCGAAGTTACGTCCTTGTTTATAATTAATATTACCTGGAATTTCACATCATGCCTATCTACATTTCTTTTTATATTAAACAATTTAGATACCATCATGATTACAGACCCTGTCACCAAGAGATAAAAAATGAAAGGTCGTTTCTTAACCATACAATATGAAGTAATATTTATGAATAACTTAATGAAAGGCAAATTAAATACCCAATTGGCTATTAAAATATATGAAATACACCGTATTAATTTATCTAGATTATATTTGCCTTATTGAACTAACTGTGAGACTAGCTCGATTTGTGTAATGATATTTATTTTTCTAGACATGCAAACAAATACTTAAAATAAGTAAATGGACTAAGAGCTGGCCACGTCATATATGACACATAATGAGAGCAACATAACCCGTCTGGTTAGATTGCTATATTATCCTTACTGTTACACCCGGGCATCTAGCAGCTTTTAATGGGTAGAGGTTAGAGTGACATACCAGCAAAGTTTTTAATTGAAAAATATAGTAATACCAAAATAGGTAAAAACTGCTGAAGTTGTCTCAGTTATAAAGGACAGGGCCTATATTTTAAGATTAGACCAAAACAGATTGCGTATTATTACGGAAACAAAAACAGTAGACGATAAACTATGAATTACACTATACGTCGTTTCGCACTACTTTCCCCCAACAGAAACTTTTGGCAAAGATATAATCTTTAAGAATTAATTACATAATTTCCCGTAATATTGCATCAAAACCAGAACTGTAAGATTTGTTTTCGTCAAGATATTTGCATTCTATTCCGAATCGCTAAACTAAAGTGGCAGTGGGCGGGGCACATTGCTCGTAGAACCGATGGCCGTTGGGGCGAAAAGGTTCTCGAGTGGCGACCACGAACCGGAAGGCGCAGCGTGGGTAGACCCCCCGCAAGGTGGACTGATGACCTGGTGAAGGTCGCGCGAGTCCGCTGGATGCGGGTGGCGCAGGACCGGTCATTGTGGCACTCTTTGGGGGAGGCCTATGTCCAGCAGTGGACGTCTTTCGGCTGATATGATGATGATGATGATGATGATTTGCATTCTTTGACCTCCACCAGTTTACAGCTGCCAGATGTCCGGATCTCGAAACAAGCATAGTATAGCAAACTAACCAGAGGGGTTTCGTTGCTCTCATTATTGTGTCATATATGACTAGCTCTCCGTCTAAAACAGGCACGTACCACATTAAAAAATCTAAATCCTCTTTAAGAAACTTACCAAACTCAATATCTGTAAATTCATTTCTGGCATTCTCACTAGACAGCAATTTCCAACAATATCAATCAACTAATACTTCAATCTACTAATATTTCATTTGCTCGTACCAATGATATCTAAATTGATTTCGCTGAGGCAGTAAGCGTAAAATTTGATCATGAACTTAAGATAACGAAGCTGATTTGTAACAGTTTTGTGTTTAATTACTTATACATCTTTGACAATGGAAAATTTTAGGAAAGTACTAGTTGCTATGCGGGCTTGATGTTCAATATGATCTAAACAATACTTAGTTGGTATGATTGAACCGATTACCAAATAAATATGTACTTAGTCGATGGACCTAATTAATAAGATTGGCCACTAAAAAAATAGATCTTCCACAAAAACTGTATCACTATATAAATATCAAAACGATTACCAAAAAACCGGCCAAGTGCGTGTCGGACCACGCATAGGAGGGTCCCGTACCTTCAATGGCATAAGAACCAAACTAATACCAAGAGGTCGTATCTGATGCCTATGGAAGAAGTTTTTTGGAGATAACTCGAAAATGGCTGAACCGATAATGTTCAAAACAATTTTCGTAGAAAGTATATGATGATAAGGCGCATCTCCTCAAATTTTTTCATAGTTTTTGGTCTTACGGTTCTAAAGTTACAAGGGGGGACACAAATTTTCTGACGATCGATACGATTATTTCAGAAAATATTCACTTTTTTTTTTCATATTTAACTACATAACTAAGTAGCGGCATAAAAAATACACCTTATGTATAAAATTTATTCAGATACGTCGTATAGTTTCTGAGTAAAATGGCTGTGACATACGGACGGACAGACAGGCAGACAGACATTACGAATCCATAAGGGTTCCGTTTTTTGCCATTTGCCTACGGAACCCTAAAAACTTACTTAAAATTTCCGACAAATATATGTGTCACCAAAATAATAGATAAGTACATACATATTTATCTGATACCCAAATCGGATCTCCAAACAATATGAAAACGATGACCTGAATAACATTTAGGTATTCCTAGGAAAGATATTGATCGTTAAAAATTGCTTCAACTGTAGAAGTCGGTTCTTGGCGTTCTGCGCACTGTTAGTTCGCAGTTCACCTAAAGCAGGGGGCTTAGCCAAGATGACATCCGTTTGTAGAAAACGAAACGAAACACTATCGGTATCTTTATCACTCTTCCATATTAGTGCGATAGAGAGACGGATAGCGTTTCGATTCGTCTTCTACAAACGATTGTCATCTTGGCTAAGCCCCCTGGAGAGCTTCCTCGCTTCGCTCGTCATCGTACCTATCTTGCCTTCGTTTATACTTTTTAAATGTTTTTTTATATTATTTTTATGATTTGGTGGTAGATCTACTATTCTGGGAATACAAATCTGTGATCACAATTTTATATTGGATACAAATATCCTTTCCGAGTGGGTGTGGTAAAAATATTTTTACAGCTACTATTTTTAATAGTACATTGTTTAAGATTTTGAAAGAATAGACCTGGCATCCCGCCAGCGTATGTCTAACCTTCAGTACAATAGGTGTCCGGTCACTGGAGCCGTATCGGCACGACCGATTTTGGGCGGCCAATCTGACGCTAGAGTTGAGCCTGTTCCCGTATGCCTGTTTCACCGAAAAAACACACTGAGCGTTTTACGCCTCTTTTATTCGTACATGAAAAAACGCTCCTATTTGCCGCTCGCTTTCGTAAACGCAACAGCGTCAAAGTTCGAGCGTTTCGTGAAACAGGTATATGGGTGCAAACACTGCAAACTGAGTGGCTGCTTGAACAACGGCGACCCGTCCATAACAAACAAATGCAAACGTATAGGAGCGGCCTCAGTAGACGCTGCTCGAATCCCGTGGAAGCTGGATTCGACGCTGGTAGCGTCGCCGATCACTTGCCACTGAGGTCATAGACTTAGACGGCCAATATCTGTCAGTAGAGTTGAGCCTTTATACACACTTTTCTTTAGCTTGACCCATATTTAAGTGATTCAAATCTTGTAAGTTAAATTTCAACCACTTCTCTGTGTCTGATTGAGCTTCAATTTGGTAGACTTCCGTAATTTACATGACAATGCTATCTACAGTCTCCAAAATTGAGTACAAAAATAAATTTTTGGCAGTTACTTGTATCCGTAAGCGCTTCAAAAAACTGCTTTTAAATAAGGACTGCTTAAGGTAGTTAAAAAAAAAACAACGGGGTGCACTCCGGGGTGCCGGCAGAAGTGAAAACTTGAATATTAATGTTGTGCATTTTTGATATTTTGGAATGGTTAGGGAATAATTTTGCACGAATTGCTTTAATTATCAGTATAAAAGTACTATCATTTATGTGGTAAAATACAATATTCATTTATTGCGCTATCGTACACAAACATGACAATTTATATTACATTAAAAATTTAACACTTCAGACCTATTACAATTATTTATTCGATCAGGTCACGTGTCCGTCTTACGAATTTTCAATCTGACGAATCTGTCGGTCACGTGACCTGTCGCGAGCTTAACATTTTTTCCCATCACAAAAAGTGCACAGCGCCGGTAAAGAAGTTTTCACTTCAATAAAACAAAGTTAAGTAGACAAAATACCACTGAGAACAATATAAGCAACGTTTAAAAATTCGGCGAAAATTTCATGGTCCCAACACTAGTATCCAGGGCATCCAATCACAGGGCAGATTGCGCCTATTCAAGTCGAGATCATTCTAAAAACAGACTTCTTTGGTCCGCCACTGGACTAGGGATCTAACTTCGTAACAGAGTAAACGGTGGATTAAATCCACCAAACTGATTTTCAACGAAATTACGTAAAATAGGTATATTGTTTATAAACTATGGATTTTCAAACTTGCAAACTACTTCCGTAAAATGGTGCTAACTATTGGTACAGGATGAAATCTGAGTCGTGATCCTAAACCACTTTTTCTTACTCTGTAACTGATCACCATTATTAAATGTAATAGTATTTGATCAAAACAGAATGAATTTAATTATATTAAAATAATCTTTAAATAATTATTTTGCTAAATTTTTTACAATTTTGACCGCAGATTAATTCGATACCATTATAATTCTACGTATTTTACCGCATTAAATACATCTTGTATTTATTTGCTTTTATTCAGAGAAATGACGCGTAGTTTCAGTGACCGCTAGACAACCGGATGGCTCGCGGTATTTAAGCTCCTGAAGTGATCAGGAACCGCCCTGTGCAACCCGAACTGACCCAACTTGGACTGGAGCGGAAATAGAGGGGGGGTGTAAAAAAAAAATTATCGTGAGGCAACCGATTGAAACAGCGGTTGCCTGAAAGAATATACCCTGATTATATAACAAAATTTTAATGCCATCCCTCCTGGTTGGACTGGTTCCCTGTACGAGAGCGAAGAAAAAAATAAATAAAAAAGATTGTCTGGCAACCGCTTGAAAATTAGCATGCTTGTTCTTCATCACATAAAGACACTAGAAACAAATTGCCATCCGCCCAGGCCGGGCACTGATCGAACCATCAGAGTTGGAAGCCGGACGCAAGGTGAATTTTACTATCGGTGGAGGAGAACTTAGGAAAAACGCACTTAACTACTAATAATCGAAATCGGATGGCATTTGTTTTTTGAATTTTATATGATGTGGCAAACGATATGCCTAAATGCCATCCCTCTCCTATGAAATTTCATCCCTCTGTGGCCACCCCTACAAACGAGAAATTCGTCAAATTTGAATACACGCAATAAAATGTTTTACAATCAATTGCCACAGAGGGATGAAATTTCATAGGAGAGGGATGGCATTTGGGCATATCATTTTCCACATCATACAAAACACAATACAAATGCCATCCGATTTCAATTATTGTAAGTGCATTTTTCCTAAGTTCTCCTCCACCGATCGAAAAATTCACCTTGCGTCCTGTACCTCTACCACAAGTCATGCAAATAAGCCCAATTCGAGATTCGTTCACGAATTCGTAAATTATTTGTATGGAGAATTTGTGCAGAGCCTCTAGCGGTCACTTATAGAACTAAAAATTACTGCCATACCATAAGTTAAATTATCGTTTATGCAATTCGCTCACGACAGTTCGATTGCTTGTTTCGTGTCGTAGATTTCAATACTGTAGAAAGTGACGTGACGTGACAAACGTCACATCCTTCACACCAACCGAAACAGATTGTAGGTAAGCCAAAAAGGTTTTACTTCCTAAGTACATTTTATCTGAAGGTTTAGAAATAGTTTAGAACTGTAGACAATTATATCAGCAGTGAACAATAATAAGCATAGACACCGTACTAGCTCTGAAAAATTACCATACTTTTTGTGGGTGTTTAATATGCTTGCTAGGCCGTAAACCAGGAATAATTTCCGTTGGTCATCGTGTCCCAAGCGGTAAATTTTAAGTGGTTAAGGGCGGTAAATAATCAAGCTTCGTGATGGTCAGCTGCCGTTCCTTGAGTGGGTTGAGGAACAGCAGCCATTTTCTCATATAAAATATATATAAAATAAAATGACCATCACGTCCCAGTTGAAACAGGAAATTTACTCGTATATGCTATTACAAATAAAATAAAAATCATCAGACGGCTGTATAGCACTGAAAAAACCGTAAACTAGTTACATGAATATATGGTATTTAGGGTATCAGCAGACGGTTTTTCTACCTCAAATCAGCCGGCTGACGATTTTCCTGATAATAAGAGCATCAAAACAGCTGACCTACGCGAGTCATCATTATACTTCGTCCTTAACCACTTTGTTTCTGGCTTACGGTTCATGCCAGCGGAGCCGGGAAATACAAGCTATGACAGTAAGCCTTTTTTTACCTGATTTAAGAGGCCTTATTCCCAAAACGCGCGAATTTCTTAAAATGCTTCATTTTTTTCGAAGGCTATGGCTAAAGTACTTAGTTTTTTTAAATCAACTATTGATGCATATAATAGTTCATTTCTTTATCTAGACGGCAATCGGAGCAAATATTACATTTTAACGAGTAAAACATGAAAAAAATTGGTCGTCTTGGAAGGCCTTTCCGGATTTTCCAGTTAGATGTACCGTTCATTTCCAAATAACGCAAAAAAGGGTAACAATTTTTATTCAACTTGAATAAAATTCAATTGAGTATATCATGTCTGAGACGGCCATGGAAATAAATATCGAAGATTCATCTTGGATAATAGACAAAATACCTCCTAATTATATGCCAGTTTTTTGTGGAAACACGTTTACATTTAATTTTTTCCACGAAAAGTCTATAAATATTTTGCCCTAAAAAGATTACCAGAGGAAAGTAAAACTATATTTTTATCACGATAAAAAATATCATTACTATAGTGGTACGTTTAAATTAAGTATGAATTTTTAAAAATGACCTATAAATCACACTTCACAGGACACTTTCTGTAAAAATCGTATTTTTGGGTTCTTAATAATAATAAGTATGGTTCAAAAGTATTTTTCAACCGACTTCAAGATTTCGAAGGAGGAGGTTATCAATTCGTCGGGATCTTTGTTTTTGCATTTTTTTTTATGTATGTTCACCGATTATTCGAAGATGGCTGGACCGATTTGGAAAATTCTTTTTTTGTTGGAAAGCGTATACTTCACAGTTGGTCCCATTGAAACCATGTCAGGATCTCATGATGGGATCCTGGAGAAATCGAGGGAACTCTTCAACTATTATAGGCACACCTATGGTGATTTGAGTATTTTTACAGCAGATCGAGCATTTGGTGTTGGAAAGGTGGATGCTTAGTGAAGTCGGTTCTTTTTTGTTTAAAATTATTTGTATTACTAATACTTCAAACTATCTTATAGATAGCATTTTATGCGGCTTTTTTCATTAATATAGTTTTTAGACCTTTTAGGGAATAAGGAGCCTTAAACGCGCGTGACCTTTAACGCATAAAATGTTATCAACCGACTTCAAGATTTCGAAGGAGGAGGTTCTCAATTCGTCAGGATCTTTATTTTTACTATTTTTTCATAATCATCACCGATTGCAACTTTTTTTTAAACAGGGAAATTACGTTTTTCGTCATACATATTCAAAGCTAGGAAAAGGGGTGAAAACTGTCAGTACTTCATCCATCCATCCATATATTTATTTCGTCGTAGGATATAGGATTACATAAGAAAACCAAATTGATGAAATGTCAAATGTACAAATAACAATACTAGTTTAAAACGTCCTAGAACTACGACCAAATGTAGTGTTAGGCGATTCTTAATTTATTTGGTTATTTTGTCAACATGACAGTTCGACTTTTAGAGATCATAGTGGATCATAGGTTTATTTCTTATTATTTAGGTCTATTGTATAATCACAAAAGGATAAGTACCCTTTCAGGATATTGTTGATTCTCTAAAACACATCCCACCTCCGTTGACGCCGACACGTTGGCGAAGTCCTTTATTTACCAGCAAACAAGCCGGAGCGGCGCCCGACATCCGAAATCACTACAAGACTATTGAATATAGTTGTCGTTCGTCTAACTATTGTTGGTGTCGAGGCAATCGATCCCTGAAGCAAGGGGCACATGGGCAGCCTCACGACCTAACAAACGCACAAGGGAAGCTAACGATGCTGCAGCAAGCCGCCGGTTTTCATACATAACACAACGCAGGATTGCGGCTTTGCCGCTTCTTGCATAATTATGGTTTTATTTATAAGTTACATGTACGAGTAATTGTTAGTAGTACTTATGAGTTTCTAGTATGTGACAATGTTACTTTAAAAGGATATTTCGCAATAAATAAATCTTTAATATAATTATGTACATTATTATTTCAAAGTGCCCTGTATAAATCTGGATGTTTTTTAAGTTAGCACTATTTTATAGAACTTGGATGCAAAGATTCGTAGACTCCGGCTTGTAACGCAGTTGTTACTTCTGAATATAAAATAATACACCTTCCTGGGATAAATAGTTTGCCTTGCCAGTGATAAGTTATCGGCTACAGCCATGTGTAGCAAACAATCATAAATGAATGATGCACAAAAACCTGTAAAAGATGTTTCAATATTAATTGTTATTTTTCACAGTTTCATTGTTATTATTATGATTGAAAATTAAAGTGGTTACAACTATCATATCAAATTTCAACTACTTACCATTCATTTTAGGTTAGAGTTGGTATTTTTGTGTCGAATTAAAAACAGATTAATTGAATATAAATAAATCTCACAAACATTCAGCAGTTCTTGGGCCTAGATTTCTTTTTTAAAATTATTCTTATTGAAGTGTTGATGTGGATCTTTCTATTTCTCATATCGGCTTGAAATTTACCATTTCGTTTTCCAGTTCCAGTCATCATACTATGCAGTCTTATTAACAAATTATGCTTAATATAAGGCTTTGTCGATATTATTTCGTCAACTAATAATATATCAATATAACACAATAAATACGAATGGTTTTCACTTTCACCATGTTTTGACATCTCACCTTATAATTTGATAGTGAAAGAGTTTTCTACAGTCGATACGGTATTTTTCGGTGACGTATGTCAAGTTAGTGTCTTATGGTAGCGTTTTAATAAAACCTATCGATAACAATCTGTACTGACTACATCCGTCTCGTTCTACCTATGAGACGGATGTATGTCAGCATAGAGATTTCGAATTTCTTGCTGTCGATACCGAAGGAAAACGATTCGAAGCCCGATTATTCGTTAACGCCTATAGAAAAATATTCAGAATTTTCTACATGACTCGTGGTAGAGGTACTGTACCTCTACCACGAGTCATGCAAATAAGCCCAATTCGAGATTCGTTCACGAATTCGTAAATTATTTGTATGGAGAATTTGTGCAGAGCCTCTAGCGGTCACTTATAGAACTAAAAATTACTGCCATACCATAAGTTAAATTATCGTTTATGCAATTCGCTCACGAAAGTTCGATTGCTTGTTTCGTTTGTGTAGATTTCAATACTTTACAAAGTGACGTGACGTGACAAACGTCACATCCTTCACACCAACCGAAACAGATTGTAGGTAAGCCAAAAAGGTTTTACTTCCTAAGTACAATTTATCTGAAAGTTTAGAACTGTAGACAATTATATGAGCAGTGAACAATAATAAGCATAGAAACCGTACTAGCTCTGAAAAATTACCATACTTTTTGTGGGTGTTTAATATGCTTGCTAGGCCGTAAACCAGGAATAATTTCCGTTGGTCATCGTGTCCCAAGCGGTAAATTTTAAGTGGTTAAGGGCGGTAAATAATCAAGCTTCGTGATGGTCAGCTGCCGTTCCTTGAGTGGGTTGAGGAACAGCAGCCATTTTCTCACATAAAATATATATAAAATAAAATGACCATCGCGTCCCAGTTGAAACAGGTGATAATTTATATGCTATTACAAATAAAATAAAAATCATCAGCCGACTGTATAGCACTAAAAAAACCGTAAACTAGTCACATGAATATATGGTATTTAGGGTATCAGCAGACGGTTTTTCTACCTCAAATCAGCCGGCTGACGATTTTCCTGATAATAAGAGCATCAAATATTGACGTTCCGCAACCCACCAACGGAGCGACAGCTGACCTACGCGAGTCATCATTATACTTCGTCCTTAACCACTTCAAAAATTATAATCGCCTGGGACGCCTTGCGATTGGTCATGAAATTTGTTTCTGGCTTACTGAAATACAAGCTATGACAGTAAGCCTTTTTTTTACCTGATTTAAACGCGCGTGACTTTTAACGCATAAAATGTTATCAACCGACTTCAAGATTTCGAAGGAGGAGGTTCTCAATTCGTCAGGATCTTTATTTTTACTATTTTTTCATAACGTTCACCGATTGCAACTTTTTTTTAAACAGGGAAATTACGTATTTCGTCATACATATTCAAAGCTAGGAAAAGGGGTGAAAACTGTCAGTACTTCATCCATCCATCCATATATTTATTTCGTCGTAGGATATAGGATTACCTAAGAAAACCAAATTGATGAAATGTCAAATGTACAAATAACACTACTAGTTTAAAACGTCCTAGAACTACGACCATATGTAGTGTTAGGTGATTCTTAATTTATTTGGTTATTTTGTCAACATGACAGTTCGACTTTTAGTGATCAAGATCATAGTGGATCATAGGTTTATTTCTTATTATTTAGGTCTATTGTATAATCACAAAAGGATAAGTACCCTTTCCGGATGTTGTTGATTCTCTAAAGTATAGGCAGTTCGCTATTGTTACACATCCCACCTGCGTCGACGCCGACACGTTGGCCAAGTCCTTTAATTTATTTACCAGCGAACAAGCCGGAGCGGCGCCCGACATCCGAAATCACTACAAGACTATTACATATAGTTGTCGTTCGTCTAACTATTGTTGGTGTCGAGGCAATCGATCCGTGGAGCAAGGGGCACGGAGCCTCACGACCTAACAAACGCACAAGGGAAGCTAAAGATGCTCCAGCAAGCCGCCGGTTTTCATACATAACACAACGCAGGATTGCGGCTTTGCCGCTTCTTGCATAATGATAGTTTTATTTCTATTTATAAGTTACACGTACGAGTAATTGTTAGTAGTACTTATAAGTTTCTAGTTTGTGACAATGTTACTTTAAAAGGCTATTTTGCAATAAATAAATCTTTAATATAATTATGTACATTATCATTTCAAAGTGCCCTGTATAAATCTGGATGTCTTTTAAGTAAGCACTATTTTATAGTACTTGGATGCAATAATTCGAAGATGCCGGCCTGAAACGAAGTTGTTACTTCTTGAATATAAAATAATACACCTTCCTGGGATAAATAGTTTGCCTTGCCGGTGATAAGTTAGCTGCTACAGCAATCAATCAGAAATGAATGATGCACAAGAACCTGTAAAAGATGTTTCAATATTATTTGTTATTTTTCACAGTTTTATTGTAATTATTATGATTGAAAATGAAAGTGTTTATAACTATCATATCAAATTTCAACTACTTACCATTCATTTTAGGTTAGAGTTGGTATTTTTGTGTCGATTTAAAATCAGATTAATTGACTATTAATACATAAATCGGCTCAACTGTACAATATGTGACATCGAGTTCAGGCTTCATATTTTTTTTGTAGCTTCTACTCGCCAAAAGACAACTCTTCACCAAATTTTAAGTTGCGGAAACGCTTGGTTTGCGAGATAAAAAAAATAATCAAAGTTCCATATAAAATCCCGATTTTACACCGCCATGACACAATATTTTGCAGACGAGAGGGGGGGAGTGTGATAGTGTTAGGTTCTGGCGCTTCAGTCCTTCCCATAAATCTCACAAATATTCAGCAGTTCTTGGGTCTAGATTTCTTTTTTTAAATTATTCTTATTGAAGTGTTGATGTGGATATTTCTATTTCTCATATCGGCTTGAAATTTACCGTTTCGTTTTCCAGTTCCAGTTATCATACTATGCAGTCTTCTTAACAAATTATGCTGAATATAAGTCTTTGTCGATATTATTTCATCAATTAATAATATATAAATATAACACAATAAATACGAATGGTTTTCACTTTCACCATGTTTTGACATCTCACCCTACAATTTGATAGTGAAAGAGTTTTCTACAGTCGATACGGTATTTTTCGGTGACGTATGTCAAATTAGTGTCTTATGGTAGCGTTTTAATAAAACCTATCGATAACAAACTGCACTGACTACATCCGTCTCGTTTTACCTATGAGACGGATGTATGTCAGCATAGAGATTTCGAATTTCTTGCTGTCGATACCGAAGGAAAACTATTCGAAGCCCGTTGATTCGTTAACGACTGCAGAAAGGTTTCAGAATTTTCTGTAATGACTCGTGGTAGAGGTACGGCTTCCAACACAGATGGTTCGATAACTGCCCGGCCAGGGGGCGGATGGCAATTTGTATCCGGTGTCTGTATGTGGTGGAGAACAAGGATGCTAATTTTCAAGCGGTTGCCTAACAATTTTTTTTTCTTCTCTCTCGTACAGGGAACCAGTCCAACCAGGAGGGATGGCATTAACATTTTGTTATATAACCAGGGTACATTCTTTCAGGCAACCGCTGTTTCAATCGGTTGCCTCGTGATATTTTTTTTTGCCCCCCCCCCCCCCCCCCCTCTATTTCCGCTCCAGTCCAAGTTGGGTCAGTTCGGGTTGAACAGGGCGGTTCCTCATCAGTTCATGAGCTTAAATACCGCGAGCCATCCGGTTGCCTAACGGTCACTGAAACTACGCGTCATTGCTTTAACTATTTCGTTTGTGTATATTGTTAAAAAAATATAGACATTCAATAGATTGGTTGTTATTCCTTGCATAAAAATATTGTATAGCCTACTGTAATGGTATTGCTTTATTACATTTTCACGTTGTTATTTATTGTACAGAGCAGGTATACAATAAATATAACACTATAACTATTTATTGCTATACATATTATAAGGAGGAGTCCAAAAATATCTAACTTTTTTCACTTCATCTCTCATCTACTCAAAGGTTAACTGGAAGAGATCCCTTCAAGGGATAAGTCCGCCTTTGTACTTGCATTTTCCTATTATTGTATTGTTTTTGACTTGTTTTTGTTCATTAAATTAATTATTTTAGTAAAATAATTATTTAAAAATTTAATTAAATATAATATTAAAATATTTATTTTAGTAAAATAATCTTAAACTAATGGACCAGGTGACCACCGTATGATCCCTTAATTACCTCATCGAGGAGCCGTTTGGAACCTTATTCATAGAAAAGTAGAAGTTTAATGGGTCACAAATCACTTGGTCGGCCTAGGCACAACCTGGTCCGTTCCGTTTTCAGGCACATTTAAGTGTGCAATTTTTGGTGGTGTCTTTACCTCATCGAGTAGCAGGATGAAACCAACCTTATTTGATAGGTAAAGTGATACTCTTTCAATATTTTTTTATAAAATCCGCAGTATTTGTGACTAAAAAAATATGATTGACTTAAATAAGTATTTTTTTATACTGTATCATGCCTTGTTTGTTTGCTATATGACTCTGATTTTACCCTGTATAATAGGCATGGTGACACATGTTGAATTATGCAATAAAATTTAGTTGGTACGATGCAAAATGATCAGTATATCCAACTAAAGTGAAAATTTATAAATTCTATTGAAATGGCTCAAAGATATGAAGCTGCAAAATTTATAAATTTTACGATTTTTTAAAGAGCGTAATTTATAAAAAGCAATTATACCATTAGATTTTTAACATTTTCCTGTAAAATAAATTGTATAGCAACCATATACCTACATAAACGCAACATTTCACTGTAAAAATAGCAATTTCATAATTTTTCCATACTTTAAACAGGGCGACTATGTGATCGTGACGTCACTTTTGCACGTCATTTTGTTAGGAGCGTTTTGAAAAACAAATGCAAATCTCGGACTTTATGTCTCATTTCTGACTTTTGTGTTGCTTTAACGCAATGAGGGTTTCCGCGATCGAGTTTTTCACTAGATGGCAGCACCGTGGCGACAGGTCTAGCTGTCACAATCCACCAATCATGTTTAACCATATATTTTTTGATTGGTGGATTTTGACAGCTACTGCCAAAAAGACCTGTCGTCACGGTGCTGCCATCTAGTGAAAATCTCAATCGTGGAAACCCTCATTGGCTCCATATAGACATTTGATCCTCACAACAAAACGAATCCGATATATTGTAGCCGGCCAACCCTCCATACAAAATCCAATTTTTTTTTCGCGAAAATATATTTTTTTATTTTTTTATAATTAGAATACGATACTAATTACGCCCTTAAAAGGCTCACCAGTATTTTTGTTACACCTTGTATTAATATTATATTGTAAAAGTATTTTAATTTCTAAACATGGTTGGTTATAAATTTTCATAAAATACACCGGCTTTTATAACTAAATACGAGAGTGCATAAAATAAATTATGAGGAACATTTTTATTACGTTTAAAATTTTGTTGCAGGTGTATTCTATGTATAATGTGTCCAAGCTGAAAAATATTTTTGCAAGTGCTGGTGACATGCAGTTTTTAATTAAAATTACAGTATAATTTAATAGTACTACGTACATAAAGGTTATCTTTCCTACAAAATCAATGTTTAACAACATGCTGACATAAAACTGGAATGTGTCAATACGCATGACGTTCCCAAACAATTTTTTTCTGTCGACTTTCTAGGGTAGAAGTATGCGATTAGACAGTCGTTCCTGCATTTCGATGGCTTTTTGATTTTGAATAGTTGTTCCGCAATCACTTTATTAATGTTTTTCTGATCTTTATGAAATTTGTTGGGGTTGTAGCAGAGATACCTATTTATAATTTGAGAGTTCTTAAATGAGCAGGATCGATCAAGGGTTTATGGAGCTAGAAGGCGCAATAGAGGTCTTGTTATATTGATCTACTCATTTACAAGTAAATCGTGAGTTCTCAGTTCGGGGCGGACTGCTACTCAGTCTAACCTTAAGATTCCGGTAACGTTTTTATTCGATTTCGCTCAATTTTTGTTACTATTTCGCAGTAATTAACATAACTTCTTTTAGTTTGTTTACATACATATTTAGAAAAATCGTTTCTTTTTAAACTACGTAGGTGGAACAATTTTTTGATTTTATGTTTCTTTTATAAATAGTTAATTCGCCGTAATCTACAGATATATTGCATAATAGTTATAGTAGTGCTATCTCAATTAGTTTCAGTAATGGGTACTGAAGCACGATAAAAACAAACTTTTCCGAGAAAATACGATGGAAACTAGGTATTATGCACTACATCTGTAACAGACGATTCCCGAGTTTTGCTTGGAGAGGTGAAAAAAGTAAGACTTTTACTGATTAAAATTATGTTAAACTAGTACGTAAAATATATACTTAAATATGTTGGAAAATAAGTCATCTAAGGAAGAAGTGGAACAGTTTTTTTCAGTTTCGTATATTTTTTAAAGGTAGAGTATGTTATGCTAGAGAAAAATTGTCGACGTTTAGGTGATGTTTTTGGCAATATTAAAGTATTTCATAAAAATAAGAATGTAAATTTGTCTTTATGCTTTAATCATGTAATATAAAACACATTAGGGGACACCAAAAATAACAGTAAAAAAATCTAAAGTTTGTACGAATCAACGTCCTTAACAAACAAGCTCTGTAAGAATTGAGTTTTCGGGTACTAAATAATATATATTAACCAAAAGTATTTTTGCAATAACAAGATTTTGCAATCTTATCAAATGCAATTCACATGCGTTGTTTCAGTATTTGCGATTTTCGTTTTCTTATACTTAACTAGTTACCAGACTCTTAAATATACACATTTTCAAAATTAATTTCCAACACTTACATAAGCGAGCTGTAGTTCTAGAAAATACATATTTATTTTATAATTTTCATTAGTCTTAAATTTCCCAGTTCATAAAAAATCAAACATAATGGAAAATTCAAAAACGCATTCGTTTCATTGCACTCGAGTGAATAACGTTTGAAGGATCGTGCATTCCTTATGACTGAAGCTGACGCCTCAAGCTTGACACGTTAATGTATACTGACTAATGGTACAAGTAACTCCCAAAAATATAATATATGTTTTGGTAGACAAACCAAAGAAATAGTAACGGAATACAAACACAAACTTACCAAAACACTTTTGAGGGCAAGAAGACACCAACTACACAAATTAGTGGGACTGATAACAGGACACAACACACTAAACAAACACCTCTTCACAATAGGTAGGACAGACAGCCCCATGTGCAGAGCATGCATGGAGGCGGATGAAACAACAAAACACATTATGCTAGATTGTAAACAGGTAGAAGTATACAGAAATAAACACCTAGGGACCCCAGGCACCTTGCGCGAGGCGGCAGGCAACCTGAAAGCTCTGCTGGGCTTCGTAGAGGAGATGGGCTGGTTGGAATAATAGTGTTACCCCCGTTTCACGCAAAATAGGCACACTGGATGTCGACTTGCGGAAAAACGCCCAGGACAACTAACTAACTATGTTATGGACGTTATGGTACACAAATTTACTGCCGACTATACCGGTAGGTTAGCATTGTCATGTAAATTACGGGAGTAATTATTTAATTTCTGCACAATTAAACACCTGGAAGTGGTAAAAACTTACAAGATTTGAAGCAAATAAAAGTGTAGGGTCAAGTAAAATAAAAGTGTTGTTACATACTCATCTTTGATGCAGTGTTGTATATAACATTTCATTAAATGGTATAAATCACATTGGTATCAAGGATGCCGCTATAATGCCATAATAACGGCATCTTTGTTACACTGTGTTTTACAACCTGATACTATATTAGACATTATGTTTATAAATTTTAAATATTTCAGTTTAAGCGGGTTGTCAAAAACAACGTTGAAACTAAAACTCCCGAACAGCGATTTAATAACAAAACTTCAAAAACCTGTAAATTTAATAAGGCAAGTCTGGCCGAAGTAAAGAAATTACAAACTCAAATAATATTACGAACGCCGTCATATCTTATACGGGTTCCGTATTACGCGTAGACTTCCTCACGACAGACACGGCATTATACATGGGTCGTTCACGCGTGAGTGATTTAAATGAACCATATCTTTTGATTCAACTCACCGAAGATTTAACTCACTGAGTAACTCATCTATGTCAGTGTTTACAGTGTTACTTGCTCACTCTTTCGCACTCATTATTCGAATGAGCCGGCCGAGTCAAACAAGTGACACGATCGAATATGCGAACGGATCCACTAAGCGAAATGACTGATGCATATCTCCGAGAGCGAAAGATATGAATCAATCTTTTCAATTCAGTGAAGCGTTTTGCGCATCTCTACGCCGCATATGGCGCATATGTAAGAAATGCACAGAAACAATGTTCATATTACATGTATAATGTTTTTTGGAATCGTTTACGAAGGCCGAAGTCACTAATAAATATTTACTGGTTACATTTGCAACCAGTAAATATTTAGTAAGAAAATTACCGAAAAATATAGATTACAGGTACCTATTAAGCAATTTTTACTGGTTTGCATTCCTAAAGCAAAACACAGCTGGGGCTCTTTTAGTTGTAAATAATATAATATTATTACGTGTCCCGTCTCACCACTCAATCGCAGTCTACATCTTTTTATTTTAATTAACAACCATTCGTCTTACCTACTTCAAATTTATTGATACTATTTATTTACGCCTGGGAACATAAGATTAACACACAGTAACGTCTATGCATTCAAAACAAGCGCCGCTCTCATATTAACATTTTCCGTGCCGCAGTTCACTTACGCGCTACGTTCGTAGCTCATCCTCGCGTTTTCTCGCTCTGTAGAGACAATCTGCTACACAAAGAGCTAGCCTAGTTTTTAGCACTCAATGTGTAACATGCTCATTTGAATCCGGCGTAGCAGAAGTAGCTCAGGTGTCCAAAATTATCTAACCAATAATTGCTTACCCAACGACTTAAGGTCTAAAGGAGGCCAGCTTACTGTACTGTAACTAGTTAATGTAATACCGATACCGGTATTGCCTATATAAAAAATATCGGTATTGCATTCTCTAAGTTAAGCTACCTGTTATATTCTTTATCCTTGTTAATGTAAAGTTCTTTTTGTTTATTTATCTAATTTTATATTTAGACAACAAGAGCGTGATCACATCATTTTGAAAACCTCACTCGCTTAGCAAATTCTGCTACTGACTGTAATACTTTGTGAGACTAATTTGTATTTTCGTGGGATACACAATATAGGCTATGTGTGTATAGGTACTTACACATTGTTAACTTTGGAGTGCCAATATGCGGAGACCGCGATACTACATGCTCCGTCTAGTTTATTAGTCTGTGGTATTATGGCTCTTAACAATTACTTTATCCCAGATTTATACTCAGAGTTTGGGGTTCATGAATATACAATTCATAAATATAAAGCCTATATATTTCAACCCGTATCCGAGCGGAAACTTTGTGGTTTAATTTTGGCTTTTTAAAACAATGAGATTTTATTATTATCTTACCAATTAGCCGCACAAAGTTGTACAGTCACCGGCAATAGTATCTTCCTACACGAAGGCCGCAAAAATATGGTACACGCGCTTATGGCCCTACAAATAAGAGCGTGTCACATATTTTTGCGGCCTTCGTGTAGGAAGATACTATTGCCGGTGACTGTCGTCAGTTATAGAATTAGCTGAGCGAGCGAGATGTTCAACATTATCTCCACACTCTCTAACCGTCTAAATATGGTCATTTCGAAACTATTATTTGAACCTACGACTTTCTTTTGGGTTGAAAGTTGCATGCCTGCCATCACTCATCACTAGTAACAAACGCTCTTACTCCATTACCTACAAAGTCATGATCAGATCATATTGAACACATGGCCCGCTTAGCACCTGAAACTTCTATTATTTCATAGAATTTTCCATAGTCAAAGCACCGATATGTAATATAGAACGGGATACACAGTCAGACAAAAAAAAGGCCCCACAATAGTGCTGTAAGAACGACTTGTACAGCAGTTTCTCGGTCAGTTTCATTAGACTTTAGTCAATGATAAGATTGGCCGGTTAAAAATTAAGCCCTATTTCATTGACTTATACAAAAAGGGAGATATGGTACCAGGCGCTCGATTCTGTGCTATCAAATATAGGTTCCGGCACCTATATTGAATTAGTTGTGTAACTGAGTCTCTCAGTCATACTTTGTGCAATGCGCAAAATATAGGTCTCCCTTGCATACCCGTGTGAACTATATAGGTTTATCTCTTTTGCCCATGATGGACATACATTATAGCGGTGTGTAGAATTTAACAAGTGTGTAGGTGCTGGAACACATTTCAGTTTTTTTTACTATGGACGTCACTCATCTTCCTTTTTGTTTATGTTTATGCCATATTTTAGGTTAATCTGGTTTGAGACTATATAAATATATTCAGAACAATGACGCGTAGTTTCAGTGTCCGCGAGGCAACCGGATGGCTCGCGGTATTTAAGCTCCATACGTGTTGTGGAACCAGCCTGTGCAACTCTAACTGACCCACGTTGGACTTGGTTTTTCATCCTCCCTCCCCCTCAATTTCCAGTATCTTTATGTCATGAAGAACGAGCATGCAAATTGCCATTCACACCGGCTAGTCGGCTATCGACCCCTAGAAGATGGAAGCCGGTAAAAATAGAGGGGGGAGATGAAAAACAAAGTCTAACGTGGGTCAGTTCGGGTTGCACATGGTGGTTCCACAACACGTAGGGAGCTTAAATACCGCGAGCCATCCGGTTGCCTAATTATAAGTTCATGATAAAAATTCGCGCTTACTGCCTCAGCGAAATCAATTTGGATATCTTTGGTACGAGAAAATGAAATATTAATAGATTGTTAGAAATTGCTGTCTAGGGAGAATGACATGAATTAATTTACTGATATGATTTTGGTATGTGTATCAAAGAGGATTTCGATTTTTTATATTGAGCGTGTTTTTTATTAAATTTAAGTAATTGTTCACCTGTTTAGATATTTATAAGTCTGTATTTAGGAAAAACGTATATATTGTAATAGCTAATGGTGTTTACCTCCCTTTCCCTTTTTCCCCTTTTAGGGACAAGCTCGCCATTTTGCATATCTTTTATATATTTTACTGTTGTTTTAAGTATATAGGGTGGGGCCTGTAACTAAAGCAAAAAATTAAAACGTAGATTCTAGTCCTCAAACTAGACAACTTTTGTGTAGCAACTTTTTAAAATCATAAAGTTTTTAGATTGTTATTTTTTCAAACAAAGTAAATAGTATTTTCAATGTACTTAAAACTCCGTCTAATTGACATCGCCTGTCAGTCTAGTCACTCTACAGACATAATCAATTTCATAGTACATTGCGTGTTCGAATTAACTTTAAAATGTAATAAAATTCAAACCGCAAGTTTTTTTTCAAAGTCGTCAAACAAACGTTGCGTAGTTTGAGGAGAAGAATGTACATTTTAATTTTTTGCTTTAGTTACAGGCCCCACCGTGTATATACATAGTTATACATACATAACTCTAAAACTCTAAATTGTGTGAGAAGCGTAGTTTATATTTTGGAATCCTACAGAGGCAACGACAAATCTTAGTGATTTCTCAACTAATATTCTTTCTATACATATAAACAGATACAAATAGGTTTCATGTAAACTTCCAGGTTATATTAATTAAAAAACAGGACCCAACTTCGAGTGATGTTACCTTTGAGGAACAATATCGAGAGCTGAAACGCAGTTTGCCAGAAGAACTTCCAACGAACGAGTAGATCTTAACAACGAGTTTCGTTTAAAACAGACAATCTTAGATCTTCTAAAACTAAAGCTAAGTTTTCCTTGTTAAAAAGCAGTCACAAAAATACAGATGCTGATTTTACAAATACAAATATAAATACAAATAATTTATTGAGAAAAGTATAGTACAGTGTTTGCTCTTACGGACTAAGATTTTTTAACGACACGTGGTTAACAAATGCCTGAACTAGGATTCCCTGTGTTTCAGGCAGCGAAGGACAATATTAGTTATTTTTAATTATTCACTTAATTATAAACTATAAGTATTACACAATAAAAGTCTTATCACCTTAACAAAATAAGTAGGTTCTTAAGTAATAAATATCAAAGGACAGTAGGTAGTAATTTTACGACTAATAGTAAAAAATGGGCCCGAAAAGACAAATAATCTAGATAAAAATACGTGATATCTTTTATATGACAATTGCAATATATTATTGTCTGGATTTGCTTTAGCTTTCAAACCAATTCTGAACAGAAAGAAGCCGACGAAAATGAAAATCATAAACTCATAGAAGATTTGAACGAAGCCCATTTAATGTAATCGTACAATCGAAAAAAAGGCTTTTTAGATTTTGATCAATCTGATCTCGACAAAAACCAAATTGCAGATTATGCTAAATGGATCGCGATTTCCTTCAGATTATCTAAAGAAAATATAACATATATTTAAAGAACCAAATTTTAATTGAAAAAAGAAATTGATTAAATTTTTTACCGGTAATTTTCAATCGAAATGTTTATTAAAATGTTGTAATTATAACCAAATACAATAATGAAGAAATTCTTAATTTACAAGAACACTTGTTATTATTTAAATACGTAATTATCGAAAAAATATGTGGGTATATCCCTAGCCAATTGACTTATGACATAAGGTCAATGTGGGAAAGACCGGCATAAGGTTTGATCGGATAAAACAAGGTTCAAATCAGACAAGTACTAATGAAAGCTTGTTCCGAAAATTATTTTCTGTCAAAAACTTATTATGTCTTATGTACTTATATCACGTGCCTACGTGGTTCTGCGGCAGACTTTTCTAACTCATTAAAGCCGGCAGATGTCGGTGATCAATACAGCTGTGATATACGAGTCGATAAACAACGGATAAGGTATTCCACCAGGGGCCGTATTCTAACTTTAAAACACGATCCACCTCCAACACAACTCGAATAACTAGTACGTACTGTAAATTTTTTCTAACAACCAATATTTGACGGCTGTCATCCACATACATATTTTGCGTTTTAGGTTATAAATTGTATGGAAATGACAGCCGTCAAATATTGTTTGTTAGAAAAATTGTACAGTACGCAATACATATAGGTATAAATGAATTATCGAGATCATGGAATTGCATTTGTAGTGGTTGTACCATTTGCAACAAAAGGAGAATAATTTTCTCTTAATTTAATAAAATTACATACTCTTAAGAAATGGAATAAGTAGTAGTCCTCTGTTTTTTGCTTTCAGTCGCTATCATGTTCTTCGTCTGAGCTGTCACAAGTATTGATAATAAGATTGTTTGAAATTCGATCCATTTCCCCTTCCTGACATCGATATTTATTTTCTTCACTTTCGACATGGCGACAAATATTTTCCCAGTCCTCAGCAGTAATAGTATTCATTCGTTCAGTTGCTAAACTCATAATGCCTTGCATGTTTAATGAAACGTTTCTTTTCGCTACATATCCTTTTACCATGGACTATAATATTTTCGATCGGATTGAATGTCGGGTGATACGGTGGCAATCGTAAAACGGAGTGGCCATGTTCTTTTAAAATTACATCTATGTGGTACTCATGAAACCGCTCTTTATTTTGTTTAATTAATTCATACAAACTGGTTTTGTACATCAACGGGCTATACGAAATGTTGTGTTCAGTCAACCAATCCATCATTTCTTGTTTATGAGAATTTGACGTTGGAGCACGATTCAAAAGTTTGTTGTGATAGGACGCATTATCTACGATGAGTACGCTATTCGGTTTAAGGTTCGGTAATAATTTTTCTTTTAACCATTTTTCGTAGTTGACAAAGTTCATCTGGTCATGGTAATCTCCCGTTTTTTGGTTTGCCTTAAACATTAACAAAGCGTTGGGAATAAAACCATCTTTTCCTCCTGCGTGCACTATTATTAACCGCTGGCCTGTACTGATTTGTTTTTTACACCAAATTCTGTTCCATCGGTCCAAGCCTCTCCGGACACATGTGAAGTGTGGATGTAGGTTTCATCAGTATAAACTAGTGGTCTATTTTCAGACCGATATTTCGCAATTTTGGTAAGGTAATTTATTCTTAGCAGTCGTATGTTGTGTCTTTCCATTGATATTTTTCGGTTGTCCTCGGTCTTTTTCCATTTAAATCCTAATTTTTAGGGTTCCGTAGTCATCTAGGAACCGTTATAGTTTCGCCATGTCTGCCCGTCCGTCCGTCCGTCCGCGGATAATCTCAGTGACCGTTTGCACTAGAAAGCTGAAATTTGATACTAATATGTATATCAATCACGCCAACAAAGTGGTAAAATAAAAAGTGGAAAAAAATGTTTTATTAGGGTACCTCCCCTATACGTAAAGTGAGGAGTGATTTTTTTTTATTTCAACCCTAACGTGTGATATATTGTTGGATAGGTATTTAAAAATGAATAGGGGTTTACGAAAATCATTTTTGGATATTGTGAATATTTTCGGAAATAATCGCTCCAGAAGTAAAAAAAAATGTGTCCCCCCCCCTTCTAACATTTGAACCATATGTTTTAAAAATATGAAAAAAATTTCAAAATTAGAACTTTATAAAAACTTTCTAGGAAAATTATTTTGAACTTAATAGGTTGAATAGTTTTTGAAAAAAAATTACAAAATAATTTCTGAACTAAGTTTGTAATTTAACCGTATAAGCAGGTGTTTATTGTACCTGTAATTTCTACAAAATCACAATGAAATGACGTGCTTTCAAATAAAGTAAAAACGGTGAAAATCGGTTCACGCAATAAAGAATTATCCCATAAAAATCATCTTCCATACCTTTAAGCTCGCGCGCAATAGTTTACTTAATTTGCCGATAGATGTCGTTGTACGTGGAACGCTCATATCATATCCTACATGGCGGTGTTATTTTAACTCTTAAGTGGGGACACTTACTGTGACGGACGGAAAACTACGTAACCCTACACTGAGCGTGGCCCGACACGCTCTTGGCCGGTTTTTGTATTTGTTTTCGTAAGGTGGAAATGCCAAATTTGTAATCTATATCGGATTTTAACACAGAGTGGAGTGCCTTTAAGGTTGGAAATTGCTTATGGGACAGATGAAAATTGTATATAGTTCTCCGGATCACACCTCACCTTCACCTGATCAAAATCGTCTACTGCTGATGACGGACAAGTACGTAACTTTTTATTTCTCGGGGAGGTGAATTTCTTTGTTGTTGCGAATTTCTCACTATTGCTCTCGGACACAATGTTATAAACAGTAGAGAGACAAACACCTGTAGCTTTTTCAACTAACTGGGCAGCGGTGTAAGGGGAATTTAAATTTTTCTTCAGTTCAAGTTCAAAATATTTATAACAGTTAAAAATAATTTGCTTACTTTGACTCTCAATCAGACCAAAATTACTCACTGCCATATTTTTTGAAAATCATGTAACTTACACTTAGTCGTACGGGCTGACACAAAATTATTCTGATAATTGTGAGAATACAATAAAATCAGACGTAAAATGTATGCGCACAACGTAAATAATATTCACAATTTGACACTGACATTATTTTGGTATTTACTTCTTCAATATATTAACAAACCTCTTTTTATGCTGATAGTACGAGAAAATAGAAAATTCAAATTTAGAATGCCTGTAAACATACATGCAATTCCATGCTCTCGTTAATTTATCTATAACACTTAACTATGTATAAGTATAATAATAAAAATAACTTATTTTCACTTTGATCCAAATGATTATTGGAAAAAATATACGGCGTGTAACAAAACTACTGGTGATTCGTTTAATGGTACAGTCGGTATCGCATTACGACTAAAAAAAAATAAGAGAAACATTTTTTGGACGCAAAAAAAATTTTTTTTTGTTCGGGCCCCGTCGTTCCAGCCGGTCAACCCTCCATACAAAACCATTTTTATTTTCGCGTGAAATTTTTCAATACAACTTCGAAACACAGATAATTTAGTATTACATAACCATCAAACAAACTACGGTAAAGAAGAGTTTGGTTTTTGAAGGTGCTAAATTATATAACAAATTGCCAAGAGATATAAAAAAAAAAACTTTAACCCTTATAAAAAATATTTATTAAAATATCATCTAATCGAACGAGCGGAGCTTAAGCGAAGTGAAGTTCTTACAGACAACTTCGGACATAACAGAACTGTCACCTAGACGTTTGTGCATTTCTATGGCTTTTTGATTTTGAATACTTGTCGCGCGATAACTTTAGTAACGTTTTTCTGATCTATATGAGATTGGTTGAGGTTGTAGAAAAGCTCAATTCAATTTGAGAGTTCGTTCATGAGCATGATTGATTATGGAGCTAGAAGGCTCGAAAAAATCATCATTAGGGACATGTTATATTGGTCAACTCGTTTGCAAGAAAATCGCGAGTTCTCAGTTCGAGGCGGAATACTAGTTAATCATTTAAACCTCGTGAGACCTCCAGACTGACGGATAATGCCGCATCTATTGTTCTTATTTTATACGTGAATGTTACTCTAGCTCGTTGTTGCTATGCACCCGGTGGTGCGATATCGCACAGCAACAAAACTAGTTTGCATGCCGATTGTCAACTTACCTACATGTGTTTTAAGCAATAAGTAAGCGTTATGTTATTGGACTAAGGGCCACGTCAGATATGACACAATAATGAGAGCAACCATCTGGTTAGATTGCTATACTATCCTTATTGCTAGATCCGGGCATCTGGCAGTTCTTAATGGGTGGAGGTCAGAGTGACAGACTAGCAACATTTTTGAATTGGAAACTAGTATTTAATACCAAAATAGGTAAAAACTGCCGAAGGTGTCTAGGTCTCAGTTATAAAGGACAGGGCTTATATTTTAAGATTAGAACAAAAAACATTGCCTATTATTACGGAAACACAAACAGTAGGCGACAAACTATGAATTGTATTATACGTCGTTTGGCACTACTTTCCCCCAACATAAACTTTTAGAAATTATATCATCTAATTATTTATATAATTTCTCATAATATTGCAACAAACCCAGAACTCTAGGATTGGTTTTCTTGAAGTGCCACCACTTTACAGCTGCCAGATGGCCAGATCTAGATATAAGCATAGTATAGCAAACTGACTAGAGGGGTTTCGTTGCTCTCATTATTGTGTTGTGTCATATGTGTCATAACTTTAAGTTTTAATCTAGTTTTTAAAGTATTTTCATGTAAGTGAATTTGTAATTATTATGAGAATAAAGTATCTTTAATCGTAATAGATATCTATGAAATTCGAATGTTTTAATTGGAAGATAATGACAAATATCGCAGTCGGATCGTATAATCCGCCGTATTACGGCTAGCCGTTTAAAAAACAGGGCCGTTTTGAAATGCGGCGGTTTTACGATTAGCCGGATTGAATGCGGCTGAATAAAAATCCGCCGGGATGTATTCGGCGCCATATGTTCATCAACATGGCTTGCCGTAATGTAATACAGAGTTATTAGCCGCCGCTTTAACAGATTTAACACTCGGTTTGATTATTTTTAATAGAAAAGGTCGGTTTTGGTTACCCTTTTTTAATAGAAAGGGTAAGTTTTGGTTATTTTGAAAGCGATAAAGATGCGGCTAAACGTGAGTCGCCTTATCTAATCGTTGAACCGCCGCATTTCAAAACGACCCTGTTTTTATAACAGCTAGCCGTAATGTAATACGGCGGATTATACTATCCGGCTGCAACATCAATATAACCTCGTTACTTGAAAATAATTTATATCGTATGTTATTTATTTTAAAGCACACTCTTTTTTTACAATATTATACAGCGTGATTTCTGGGTCGTATTCCAGACCTACTTTTTCGGACTCTGTAACCTGATCATGATCAACATTATCGTGTAAGTAGGTAGTAAGCAGTATTTATTATCAGGTCAAAACAGATCTAATTAAATTTTTCTTATTTTAAAGTAAAATTAATCTTAATCTAAGTGAATCATTATCATTATTATTGTTTTGCCCTAAAGATTGACTGGTAGAGAATGCCTTATAGCATTAAGTCAACCTTTTGTAGGTACTTTAAGTTTCCTTATGTGCAATAAAGATTAAATAAATAAATCATGGTCACCGATGGCCTTTTAACAGACGCTGTACAAGAAGCAACAAGACGTCTGAGTAGGGTGACCAAATTGTATGCAAAATGTATTTTTCTACTTACCTATCATCTGAAGAATAACGGTCAATATTGGAGGTTATACATTAATGACCAACATGATTAGCTCATCTTAAAATTCTGTGTCATGCCCTTTTCTTGCTCTACGGGCCGAAATTTGCCTGTATACTTTAGAAAAAGTGACCAAATACCAAATGAAAATCACAATTATATTTACCGCATCTACTTTTTGTAAGTTAAGGGTCGCAGAGATCTCGAGGTCACCGTTGAAAGGAAGATATAATTTTCCGACTTCCCACTGCCCACGGCTCACCGCGGTTCACCCTTGGCTGGACGCGGGAAAATAAGATACTGTCAAAATAAAATAAAATAAGATCTGTTTTTTTTTACAATGCGCTGACGTATATAGACCCGTTATGAAATATTTTCACTTAAGTTTGGCGTTTGTTCTTATTTATGTAATCCTCATCTTGTCTTAAATATATTATCCCGATTGTGCTTTTTTTGTATTCAGAACAGAAACACAGTATTCAGAACCGTCGTGCAGACCCGAAGTGGAAATGATTAACAAACTAGAATTTAACGATTTTAGTATGTTCTACCAGACTTTCTAATTAGTGATGGGGTGTTATTTTACGTAAGAAACATATTATTATATTAAGTAGGTAGTAGTAAATGAAATTATCAATAAATATTACACACTTTTTTGCTGATAAAGTAAAAGATAACAAAGTTTGGGGTTGTAAGCTGTAACGTCTGTAACACAGAGTATCGTTACGCAGACCCTTAACGTAATTTATTTTTATTTTTTTAATTATCAAAAGAAAAAATATGATTTATATATCTTTTTACTATCTAACTGACAGACTAATGATTATTTCTTAGAACACAAGCCTAGCACTAAGTGAATTCACTTTTAAGAAAATACAACGATATAACCATTTTACCGAAAATTCTTCCGCCTAATTTCATTTCCCAAACAACTTATCACAGAAGGTTTAGTTAGCATACCAACGTTTACCAAATCAATTGTTTCCCATAGTTTTATATGGAAAAATTTTCCCTTGGTATTTATAGAAGATCAGTTAAGGTTAGTATGCCAAATATAGTCATACGAAACGATATTATGACATCTGACGATTTGCCATCTAAGTACAAGTTTCGGCCCCATATTAGTAAACCAAATAGGTACAACGCAAATGACTATTAATTACAAAGTACGTTCAAATAATGGACGTGCAAACGTAACTGGATCTAATGAGCCAACGTATCCTAATTAAGTGCCGAACGACCAATATACTGAGCTCCGTAGGATCTATGGAGAAGCTCGAACCCCACGTTAACTGGTTTATTCGACATGCCCGACGCAGGCGAGGCAAGTGATCGGAATGCAGTCAGGGCCTACTGATTGGTGGTTGAATAATGACTAGAGTTTCTGTGTTTCTGGCCTTCATTCGATTAATGTCCATACAAAATTGGATCCTGAAATTTAGGCAAACACATCAGAAATTTATCGCGTCACTAACGGATTAGGTTTTAGTTCCATGTATTTATACGTCAACATAGGTAGCTCACGGTTTGAAAAGATATAGGGGTATAGACACAGAGATAAACATGTCCGGAAAGGCCAGTTACACTTTTTCTAGGACCTTATTTAATACCCAGTAAAATAGTCGTTCATAGTAGGAATACAGGTAAGTAACATAATATATCAGTTTTACATACATACACATACATAAACTGCTAAAATCATATTATAGTGTCTGATATAAATAACTCACAGATTAAGAACTTATAGGTACTTACTAAATAACCCTTCCCTTAGGCTACGCCGTAGTCGGGTATTTTTTTTAAATTAGGTACGGTCAGCATCAATAATATGTATACGAATTTGAGTCTTATCCCACAGACATAAGTGCCGAAATGTTTACATATTTTTGATGCCGACTGTACTAGTTCTCTTCTCTCACTTAACGCCGTCTCTAGCTTGGCGAGTACGGTCACTAAAAACAATCTTTGTTGTGAAATCTCTCAAGTGATATCCCTGTGAAAACAGGAAAAATGGCAGGATTATCGCAGCTGTCTTTGTCCCACTTAAACGGTTTAGCCACCAACAGAAGGATATCGGTCCAGTCGTAACTTCTCGTTTCCAAGGTTCGGTCCCTACGGAACCCTAAAACGGGACGCTACTCACAGAATTAGGAATCACACTACACCGTCCTGGTCCTGGAGTGTATGTATGTATATTTCTTTGGCACGCTCTACAGCCTAAATGGTTTGACGCATTACGTGTGAGATGTCATTAGATTCGTGTCGAGTTTTTTTATCGTATGGCTACATGTCACTGGATTAGGCATTTCTTCCCTGGGGTAGTAGTAGTGGGAATACAGATGATAAAGAAAATCCAGTGAGTGCTGCGAGGTCCAGATGGGACAGTGCTGCTGCCAAGTTTGTTACTCTTTTTGCACCACCCAGGGATCACGTGTAGGGTTGTCTAAGGTGTTTCCTGTGGACGCATAGTAACATTGATTGTGGGAATGAACTAGGGCATTTTTTTAAATGGTGACAAAAATTAAATTGCTTATAAAGCCATACCGCCGTCGGTTTGTTATGCCTTTTTATTTCGACTTGTTCTTATAAAGTATAGTTTCCACTAAATCAAGGGCATATAAAGCCTGACCAGAAATATATGATCATGCGCCATGTTGCCGAATTTCATTGGAACTAATTTCTTACACTGGCAATCATTTTAATGACAGAATGATATGCATGTGATAGGCTGTCACTGTCATTGCGGAGGTTTACTTGAATAATAAAATGTTGAATATTAAATGATAAACGACAGAAAATTCCCAAAATTATCCAAAGTCAAGAGCGAAACATTGTAGATAGTGTATATAATAAACTGCTGTAAATAATACGCTCGGGAAATCAAACTTTTTCGCTGTGAAACATTTTCTAATTAACATCAGATCTGACAGGTAAACAAATCAAGATGTCACCATACCATAGAGAATAATAGAGCGTATGACTAAACTGAACTGTTGCCATTTAGATGAGAATAATAGCGCCCTCTTGACAATAATCATATATTTCTGGTCAGGCCATGGTCAGGCTTTATACTCGTATCCACCGTTAGGCCTATGATGGATTTGTCTTTATCATGAATGACATAATTGTCATATGACAAGGAGGATGAAAAAAATGGTGGGAAGTATCAACTTAAATCGCAGGTATTTGTGACCCGAGCCGCAGGCGAGGGTTGTAAATATGCGATAGAGGGCTTTCTTTTTTACTGCCCGTGGTGAGTACACAATTTTACGTCTCCACCTGGCCATAATGCGAGTTTTACCGTAAGATTACAACTTCATGGTACACTATCCCCGTTATCCACACGATAACTGTTGCATAAGGTTGCTGGAATGACAATGTCTTAACCAGATCGCGGTCCTTCCAACATCCAGTCCATACCTTCGGGTAGGTGTCACAGGGCCATGTTCTGTAAGGAAATCCAATCCAGGGCCAAGAAATTGTACGCGTAAGGGCTTGTTTCACAATCTCCAGATAAACTTATCTGCCAGTTAAAATTATTGCTATCGTTTTCTCCAGTCATATAAAAGAAAAGGACAGCAAACATTTATCTGACAGATATGCTTTAACTGGAGATTGTGAAACAGGCCATAAATGTGATAAGAATATAAAAAAAGATATTTATTCTTAAATTTAGGCACATTACAATGCACTTATAAACGTCTGAGAAAACGAACTACCAACGGTTCTAACCCTCCTCCCGAGAAGTATTATGACCGGCAAAAAACTCGGCGGGACTTATTTTTTCAAACAGTAATACATTAGATCTTAAAGATACACAATAATGCGTAATTATGAGAGCATAATATCACTTGTGAGAATAAACAATTTGTCCCGGCAAAAAACCTGTATAAAGCCTGACCAGAAATATATGATCATGCGCCATGTTGCGGAATTTCATTGGAACGAATTTCTTACACTGGCAATAATTGTAATGACAGAATGCTATGCATGTGTGAGTGCATGTTGTAGGCTGTCACTGTTGTTAAGTGTCATTGAGGCGGGTTACTTGAATAATAATAAAGTGTTAAATATTAAACTATAAACGACAAAAAATTCCTAAAATTATCCATAGTCAAGAGCGAAACATTGTAAATGGTGTATATAATAAACTGCTGTAAATAATACGCTCGGGAAATGAAACTATTTCGCAGTGAAACATTTTCAATTTAACATCAGAGCTGACAGGTAAACAAATCAAGATGTCACCATACTATAGAGAATAAAACGGTCTATGACGATACTGAACTGTTGCCATATAAATGAGAATAATAGCGCCCTCTTGACAACAATCATATATTTCTGGTCAGGCTTTAACAAAAATTTATATATTTACTATTACTCCACTTTGACACATAAAACTGTGTCATAACACTCATAACATAAACGCATAGCCTAATTAGGCTATGCATAAACGATAAATTGGTATTTTATAAATATTATTAATTGCACGTGAAAATAATGGTGACGTTTGTTATGCGATTAATTTAGACCTCAATTTATTTGATTTCGAGTTTTCCAAAGTCAAAAATCGTCCCTCACACGTGCTGTTCAGGTTTTATAGTTTGGCGTGCTTTTGTGGCAGTACGGTGTAACATCTGTCTCGTCCCCCGGGAAACACCGAAAAATTCACTCGTTCGACAAAACTCGCCGGTTTCTGGACACAATTTATTGTGCGAATGCCCTCCGCTGGGAACCCTGGAGTAATGGGCCAAGGAAGTGTATGGGTATGAAGGCGAAATATCACTTGTTAGGAAAGAAACTAGTTAGTGGCAAAAACCAAATGGCAAATAGGCCATGAAGCTTTATAAAGTGAGGCGGAAAGAGAAGACAAGGTTAAGGGACTGCATCTAGTTTTGACTATTATAAATATTATTTGATACGGGATATTTACCATTAAAATAATATTTATAATGTGAATGACCATGTGAGCTTGATTGAAAATATAGTTTTGACTAAACACGTAATTACGTAAACAGACAATTATGACAACATGCTGGTCCAAGGTAGTGTATGGGTGGTTGTTTGAGAAAACATGTACCTAGTGGCAATTTAATTGTAGTTACAGTAGGTATTTAAAAACCAACAAAAGAGTTGATAGGGAATTGGAACTCTTTATTACGTTGTGGGTAATGAATGATAATGAAATGTTTTTTACTAGCTTCTGATCTGAACATGTTGTGTGAAATTAAAGTTTTAAATGAATGTCTCAAGTACATTCTTTTTGCAGTCAGTTAATGATCTTTCTAACACGCTGTTAAACTTGTTTACATTTTTTTGTATAGGTATGTAAGTATGGACTTTAGCAAAGTAACGCTTGACTGTACGACATTTGTTTCAGTTCCATTCATTTTGTTCGTCGCTTTGCCTGTGTCAAAATCAAGCATTTTAAGTTTGATACTATGGGCAAAGCAATTTAAAAATAACAAACCTTGTACAATAGATGGTGCTGCGACCGCACCGAATAGGTACAGCTTGCATTGTCAGTCCAGCTATTCTTTAATATGTTTTCATTCAGGGCAGTCCGTGCAACGAGCTACCCTCATAACCAATTATCTATCCCGCCAGAAACACCCTGTATGCGCCTCACGTACCCAGTACAATGACCTAAGGCCGAGCCACACCGACTGCGTGTGCTTAAACCACCGACTGCGTGTGCTTAAACGTGGACGTGTGCGTACGGTGTGTCATGTCTTATGAGAATTCTCATTTTACAACGCAGTGGAGACGTGCACCGCGGCTGGTGTGACTCGGCCTTTATCAAGCCGGCCGTAAAGGTATTTCTATCAGTTAAGCCATAGAATAGAACAGTACCTACCTTCTACCAAAGAGAACTCTAGTAATAGAGGTGCAGTTATCAAGTCGTCATCAACGTCCTTCGTTTATGCCAAGGACCATAATGGACTGTGTTTATATAAAATCGCGCTCCCGTAATTCTGGCAAGCGTCATCTATCGCGTCACTAACGCAGTAATACTCAGTTCTATACCTACATATTGTTCGGCGATGTGGCACCTGATACGGAAAACAGAGTTGTAGGAACGTGTGAATTCTATAGGAACGCGCGCGACATTGTCTAGGTATTCTTTGTGATACGAGTAGGTAGTCAACATCAAAAAGGTACCGTTTCGCGGACGGCACTTGCGCTTGTATTGTTTGAAAACCGTATTAAATCTCTACATCGTAAGCGGTAAAATTAACAAACGTGAATGGTACCTTTTACAAAATAGTGTCATATACCTAAATTTTTCAGATTAGAAAAATAACGGTCGATTTCGCCTGTGCAGCTTTGCATGCAACTTTATTAATTTTAGCCATATCAGGGAAAAATTTAAATAATACTACTTTTTCCAGTATTATTAGCGATACGCTAATAAGATGAAGAATGGCGATTTTAAAATCGTTTTACCAAAATCGCATTACGACAATCGCACGATTTTTCTAATCTTGAAAAACGAAGTAGGTATAGTTACTTATATGGAATACGGCATGAAACCTTAAAATGTATATGTTTATTGGAGTCGGACATTAGCACCAAAAGTATTCAAATCGAATAACAGATAACTCCGCCTCTGAATGAATTGACCTCACTTGTGCGCTTATTATGAGAGGAAACCTCGAAATCTCGTACACTGTTATGGAAATATTCAAGATTCTCGGGCATATGCAAATCTGATGTTTAGGTAGACTTTGATTACCGCTGCATCATCTAGGTATATTAAACGAAATCTCTGTACAAGAGAGGTTTTGGCACTGCAAATGTCATCTAACTCATTATAAGTGCGATAGCGAACGTCATATGAATAGTTGTTTATTAAGTCAAATACAAACATTGAAAAATAATCAACCCAGCAGGACTTGAATCTGCATCGATACGCCTTGCTGGGGCTCGATCGCTTCACCACAAAAATAATTCTGAATGTCATCTGGCTCAACCCTGGAGCAGACCCCGACTGGGGAAGTTCACTACACCTTTAAGAAAAGCCAAACTGCACTAGACCGTAGTGTTGTGTTCCTGCCGGTGAGTAGAGTAGCCAGAGAGCTCAAAGAACGGCCTCCTAGCCCAGTCGGTAGTGACACTGCTTACGAAGCAGGAGGTCCCGGGTTCGAATCCTGGTCAGGGCATTTATTTGTGTGGTTATCACAGATATTTGTACCTGAGTTATGGATGTTTCGTATGTATTTAAGTATTTATCTATATCTATATATTATATATATCGTCGTCTAGTACCCACAACACAAGCCTTATTGAGCTTACTGTGGCACTATGTCGGTTTGTGTAAGATTGTCCTATAATATTTATTTATTTACTTAAAGAGAATGCAATGTGTTGACGACGAGGCCCTTTAACCGTCTACACATCAGTGAATTCTCTTTTATTAAGGGACGGCAACGCGCATGTGCCTCTGGAGTTGCAGGCATCCATAGGCTACGGTAGCTGTTTACCATCAGGCGGGCAGTATGCCTGTTTGCCACCCTCGTGGTATTTAAAACAACTTTACAAATCTGCTAAATTTATTCCATTATACAACCGGCAATACTCTCTTCCTACACGAAGGCCATAAAAATATGAGACACGCTCTTATGGCCCTACAAATAAGAGCGTGTCTCATATTTTTGCGGCCTTCGTGTAGGAAGATAATATTGCCGATGACTGTACAGTATCATCATTGAACTAAACGGTACCGAATTCGTTAAATGAATTCAAATGCAAAACTCATCGGAAGGTCTCCATTTTACCCAGTATTTGGTTTGAAGTACAAGTAAAAATTATTTGCGTTATACGTGACAACTAGTCATACAGCGCCATCTGTATCTTGTTCGTGGAACTTATAACGTAGTTCAGAGATGGCGCTGTCAGTAGTTGTTTGGTCCTGGTCTTTCAGACACTGTTATAGAGAAGTGCAGCTATACTAGATGGCACTAATGAGATAAACAAAGCCAAAACTCAAATAATAAAATTAATGAGCGGCTGTAACGTAATGAGGTTCAGAAACCACCGATTAAATGTTGGACCCAAACAATTAGTCTACAAATTTTATCTACATAGTCTAAACACTAAACCTAGTTCTATAAGACTCCCAGTTGATATATGTATATAGTTAAGTTACGTCTTTAATTGGGGAACACGAAATGACGATGCTGCAATGCAAAAAACCTGCGTATTTAATATTTATTTTTCTGACGGCGGCATAATTAATATTTATTTTAAATAAAAAGTCCAGTTTCTAGTATGATAACTGATAAGACTAAGATTTTTTTTTAAATATGCCGGCAGGTTGCGTTGCCACGTCGCCATTATGTGTTACCCCATTAAAGACGTTAACTAATTATGTATACATAATATATATATTTCGGAGCGAGATGGCAAAGGCTTGTCGCAGAGCCACGCTATAAGCATCACATCTGATAGAATTATGATATTTTGTTGCAATAAGATACCTTTGTTGAATTAGTAACAAGTTTGGAAAACGAGGAGCATTGTTTTGCTCGGGAATGGTCTTAGTTTGGTCCATGCAGGTAGTCATTAAAAATGACGTTTCAATTTACCCACTTTTAAAGTAAGTAATGCGCCGGTAGTCATTAAAACTCGCGTTTAAATTTACCCACCTGGTGACTGTATAAAAACATGAGCGCAGTATCTCGGCATGCAGTCTTGAATCAGTCTTGATGTAGTCTTCGGACAGTCTTGATTGAGTACTCTCTTTGTGGCTTTGAGTCAGCAGTCACTATCGGTGTTTCAGATAACAAAAAATAAGTCCTGGTGAGTTTCTTACCGAAACCGCACTACCGCTGCCATGCCATCGCCCTCAGCCTCCGGTCGCTCGCCCGTTCTACGAAATATTACCTGTAAAAATTGACAATCTTATGTCGTTTGTATGTTAGTTTGTATGTCATATTGTATTTTTGTTCACGTATGAACCCTTCGATAACTCAGTTGGTGCTAGGTTCCCTAGCGTATTAAAACTTTTGTACAGGCATTGCAATCAAACAATATGGAATAGTCGCTAACCTTTGAGCACACTCTGATGACTTCGTAGATCCTGGTCCTGGAAGAGCACAGCTAGACACACACGCCTTATAAACAGATTGTTCGCAGAAAACACCGAGATACCGAATTTTGGAAATAATAACGCACAGAGCACATGCGTTGCAGGCCGCGCCCGAGCCGAAAGTCATTGACAGTTGGAGGTGTTGCACCTACCTCCGAATTTGCTCCGAAACGACTTACCCTCATATTTCATTTTATTTAGGATCACCAACAGATAAATACATAATTCTTGATTAATTCATAGCGTAAGTTATATATATTTAACAGGTAGATGTTTATCTAATTATAGGTAACCACAGCTAATTCAAGTATCTTAGGACATGCAGTATTAAAAATTAAATAGTGTATTTACAATATCTGAAGTTAAAAAAATACAATAATTTATAATTAGAAACTACACTTTTTGAACAAAAACTGGTTAATTAAATTAAAGTAGATTATATACTTCATGTATGTAGTGTAGTAGTAGTAATTTAGTCGAAATAAGCAAAAGAAAAAATGATTATATCTATAAAAAATAGAAAGTGGAGAGATATGCCCAAGGTTTGAGTTTCTGAATCAATCTTTGAACAGTCTTCTGGGGACGGTAATACGAGTATATACCTTCGCGAGTAGTTCGCGAGTATCTATGAGATATAGCGGCCGAAAGCACTAAGAGTTCCGTTAAGTCACAGAGCGTGTATTTAATATAATTTATTAGTGTTCATGATTGATTGATTACAGTGTCCGAGTATAAAACATTACAAATAAATATTATTACTTAATATACAAAGTCGTGGCTAGGCCGTTAAGGCCTGTACCGCGGCGTGGACGGTGCCTATTTCAGCCCCTAGGGAAGCATAGTATTTTAGCATAACGTTGGGTGAAGCGCTGGTGTATATAATAAAACAACAAGTATCCACATATAAGAAAACTTTATTAATATAAAATGCAATAATATACTACAGCCCAACGCTGAGGGCCAGAACAAAAATACATCACTTTATTACTCTGTAGGTACATATCTGATACAATAACCATATACACAGTCTCGGCTGTTGAATGCCGTTAGTATGGACGCACCTTTAGAAATCGGCGGCTAAACTGGCCAGAAACTGGCTACAAGCTAGGCTAGGTCGAGAGTACACTTGGATGAGCTCATAATGATTGGCCAAATATTGGATAGTCTGCCGGAAAATTGCTACACTCTTGACCGTATTTGCTCAACAATAAGTATTACAATTTTCCAATGCTTCTTTAATATAGACAAAACATGCAGAAATATACTTGGCCATATATGGCAATGTAAATGATGATGAAAAAATATAGGCAGAAAGTTTGCGTAAAGTCTGATATGGTGCCGTGATGATGTTATACAATGTTATAAAACAGTGTGACAAGGATGTCGCTAGTGCGTCATGTCATTATAATGGCATCATTGTTACACTGTGTTTTATAACGTTATATTATATGACATCATTGTAGAACCATCATAAAAGCAAAGTACAAGTCAACATTGTACTGGACAAATTTATATTCTTTTCTATGAGTTTGATCTTTCATTACACGTCTCTGTCACTCGCGTGCACTGGCGTTATTGCTGTTCCACTCGGCCTATAAAGATGCGATATGCGACGAAGATATATAAATGCAGGCGAGCAAAAGAGATGTGTTTATAAAGGTCAGGTACGCGACCAAGGGTTTCTTGACAAAACTGACCGTAACTCTATCCGCAAAGAAAAGTGTCGTAGAATGTATGAGTTTCCATATAAACCACGACAGTTCTCTTTCTGGATAAACTCCAGCACCGCCGATTCCTAAAAGTGTGAAAAATACGCCTAAATAAGCGCATAACTTAATAAAATCCGTCCACATGTTAATTAAAAGCGTGGCAACATAGAATACTGAAGAAAAATGGCGAATGCGTGAAAATACGACTTCTAAACAGGTTATTCTTTCGTCAAAGATATGTATACATTTTCCTCCTGAACACAACGGAGTAAGGTATAAAACTGGATACATATTTTTGACGTCGATGGTTGTCGCCATCAAATATATGGGAGCGGCCAAGGTACTCAACAATATCTGAACATGTACTTTATTGCCTTGACAATAGAGGCGTTGTTCAAATAAGTATTTGTGACCACCTTGGCCGCTCCGATATATCTGATGGTGACTGTACGCAATTTCACAGGCCCAAGTAAAATCAAGTCTGTGCCATTAGCATAAGGTTCACCGGTTGGTACTAAGAATAACCGTTTCTAAACTAGAAAGAGACCGATGTCGTAAGCTGACGCGAAAGGAAAGAGACAAAGTGTCAAATGAACAACCATCCTACAAAATGCATTTTTTACAATAATAACTTGTTTACAGTCAAGCTATTTTTGTAGAAACAATCAAACAATGATAGTATAAGAAGTTGACGAATGGTCAGAGTTTTACAACAAATCATTAGTAATGTTTTGACGTTTTGAGACACTTTTGTTAGTGTCTAACTCCCTTTATGAATTCAATAAACGTCTTTCAGGCCTCAATTAGTTCATTTATTTTTGTCCTTTTCTATCACATTGACAGTTGTATTTGTTAGAAACAGACAAAACATAAATTAAATAATTCAGGCCACAGGACGTTTTTAAACAAGGGGGTTTTTGTTTTGTGGTAAAACTTTAACGTACGCAACTGACACTGTCTCTAAAATAATGTCAACAAATTATCAACAGCCATAAAATTATTTCAACCAAAACGGTAGTTTTCAGTCCGTGGCGATGCATTAATATATACACATTTTTTTACAACTGAGGCTTTTTTGATCCGAATGTTCAAATTGGGTTGATTTTTTTATTTCATTAATTTACCACGCTAACAGTGCATCGACATTGCAAGTGACAAAGTGCGCAATGCCAGTAGAAACATCTGATACATTTAAATCTTAGAGAATTCAACTAACTGGAGTCGCCATTGACAGGCGTTCCCCTCTGCCGAAAACATATGACCAGTGGTCATACACATGTATGGACTGACGTTTATCTGACGTAGCTATTTGTACGTTACGTACGAATAGCCACACATTTGACGTTCCCATCCCCCGCAAAAAGCAGCAGACTTTTTTGTATATAAAATGACAGACATGGCTACTCCATCCGGGTTGAATTCTCTAAGATTTAAATATATGACTTTCATGGTGGCATACCTACAATTTGCTGCTGCAAGGACTATTTATAACAGAGTTAGCTTGATATGACCATTTAAGTTAAATGATTTAACTGCATAATTTTTGTTCGATATTACATTTGTATGTTTCTCATTCTAAGCTTTTTCATTTATAGTCACTTAACATTCTACATGACTGTATTGCACTGAAATTAATTTGTAAATAACCTAGTCTATTTTTGTTCTCGAAAATGCAGTTTTCATATCATAATGTACACATATTATTGCACCGCTCGGAATCAACGCTTAACAAATAAGCTAAGTTGCGTTACATCTAATGGCTATTACAACCGATTTAAGAAAGCACTGGAATGTAGGTACTGACGGACAGACAATACTGACAACTTATGTTAGATAATACGTTCTGTTAAAGCGAGATACAAAAGTCCTGACAGTTTATAGATATCTGTAAAGAAAGTTAGCAAAGTTATGCATGAATACATTTTTACACTTTAAATACCTACTTATTTATAACAAAAAGTACGAAATTTTCCAGGCATTTTTAGAATATAACCTAAAATTGATTTTAAAATTAATAAAATGTAAATTTAACTGTCAGAACATCAGAGATAAATGCGAGTATATTTTTTAACATTTAACGTAGGTATAGAAAACTGTATGGACAAAGAGCTGGCCACGTCAGATATGACACAATAATGAGAGCAACAAAACCCGTCTGGTTAGATTACTATACTATCCTTTTTCGTAGATCCGGGCATCTGGCAGCTTTTCATATGTGGGGGTCGGAGTGACATACTAGCAAAACTCTATAATTGAAAAGTAATAATACCAAAATACGTAAAACTGCTGTCTCAGTTATAAAGGACTGGGCCTATATTTTAACATTTGAACTTTGCGTAGGCGATTAACTACGAATTACATTATACGTCGTTTGGCACTACTTTCCGCCAACAGAAACTTTTGGCAATGATGTAATGTAATTACTTGTATAATTTCTTATAACATTGCATAAAACCCAGAAGTTTAGAGTTGGATTTCTTGAAGTAATTTGCATTATTTGACCTTTACAGCTTTACACTTTAAAGCTGTCAGATGTCAAACTGACTACAGGGGTTTCGTTGTTGGCATTATTGTGTCATATCTGATGTGGCTAGCTCTCCGTCTAGTATATGTTACGGTCAAAAGACATTTTAGATACATGGCTTTAATAAACTGCCATAGATTTATCACGTCAGCGGGAGACAAAAAATAGTAGGAAAAAATTAATGTCTGTACAACCAATTTGATTCCTAGGCCACTCTAGAACCTTGCCACAATAGCTACTTTGGTAACGAATAGATTACGTTTATACGTATCCACGGGCAACTGTCATTACGACAAGGTTCTACAGTGGCCTAGGAATTAGGAATCAAATTGGTTGACCGTATGTTTCCCCACCCAACGGGCGGAGTCGGCGTTAGAAGGTAACTTGTATGTGGTAAAAAAGTGGTCCAGAAGCTATTGTCTCTTTAGGCACTGGTCCTACCAAGAGCGAGTAAGCGAATAAAGTTAAGCGAGTAGCATTACATTTCGGTTTGTCGAGGTATAGAGTGATCGATCGACCTTTCAAGGCCCGCGATGTAACTTTACTCGCTTACTAGCCGCTGCTTTTAGTTATTTTGGGAATATTCTTGTTTTGGTTAGGTTAGGTTTAAATTGCCGCGGCATCATGCTAAGTGGGGATCCTATTTGACGTCTTTGTACTGTTTTATTACTTGCTTTGTTTTTTGTATGTATTTGTGGAGTTAAATAAATGTATTTTCTTTCTTTCTTTCTTTCTTTTGGTTTTTGAATAGTGAAGAACGTGAAGTAAGCCATTCAAATAAAATATTACAGACATTGCAAGCTCCCGGCCAGTCATAGAAAACTTAAAAATAGTGATGTATATATTTTTGTGACACACATATAAAAGGTAGTACAAGAAATGTATACGTTACAACTAACATTAATACAAAATATTGATATGTTAATTAAAATATTGCGCGAGCATGCCTCGTTAAAAATATTTGTGATGTGAATATTGTTATAAAAAAGTTGTAAATGGCTTAAGAACTAGAAAAGGTTGATAAATACAATAATAAAATGTTCGTGCATTCTTAAAACGGTTGGAGCCAAAATATAATATCAGGTTGATTCTAAACATATGCGATATATTTATTATTAATTGTATATTTTAATCATACCTATTTATATATATTTATACCAGTTATACGGTTACTTACATATATATATCATACATATTTAACTACGCTACCGAATATGCAGTTACCAGCCGTAGTGCATACATATATATAATGTGTATGTATATAAGTAATACATAATATCTAAACACCCGCCGTTAAGCACAATAATACGCACACATCCATACATTTCCTATTTAACATATGTTATACAACTATACGTATATTACTATATATTTGACTTATGAATCACATTTTCCTTCTGTAGCTTAAGTTTATAGAATCTTTAACACTTTCACTAACATAATGTTACAAGCGGTGAACGTAAATAAAAACATGTTTTAACACATTATTTTTAATAGACTATAAAAAGTGTTAAGCGTTTGGTGTTTTTTTTTTGGTCTACTGGCAGACCGAACCTGTCTCAATTAATAATAATAATATATCAGTAAAATACAATCTTAATAATTATTTCTAAGATCTCATATTTCACAAGACTTTAATTTTTTTAAATGCGTTTCACTCACAGTTGGTAAGTGGTTAAAGAGTAATCATTTTATAATATTATAATATATTACTATATACCAGAAATGTAGCTATATTTAACGCCAATTCAACTGGCACGCAAAGGGTTATTTTAACTGTCCGTCTCCCTCCAAAACAAAATGGGAAGCTAAGGAGAGACTGAGGCAGAGATATAACGCATCCAATGCGTACGCAGTGAAAAGACTTAGGATTAAAGTCGGTTCACTGAACCATTTTAAAAACTGTAAAGGCTATCAAAACTTGTGCTTTGGGTTTTAATAAACCATAGACGTACCAAAAAAAATATAAACACCAAATTATGTAAATAAATATTAGAATGGGTTCAAAAAATAAGAATTAAGTAGTTTATAATATAAAAACTTGGTAAATAAGTAAATATATCTTGTTCAAAAAATTGTTCGTGAAAAAATATTGAAATTGGTAAACAATAATAGCTATTTTCCCTATTTTTAATATTCAAGTTTATTTTCTGCAACACGACACATATTAGAGGACCTTAATTCTCGACTAATCTAGCCTAAACCAGTTTTTACTAAAACTGTATCTATTTGAGCTGGTTAGAACCGGAATCCCGAAAATTCTTAGGTATAGCCAGCCTTTTAATAATTAAAGTGGCTAGTTTACACCAGTCAAGGAGGATTTAATTTTGACTGGGCTATAAACTACCCACACACTTAAAGCACTCCACTACCCGCACGAGGCGAGAACTAGACATGTGTAAGATTTAAAAAATACAGATACAAAATTACCGTACTTAATAATAATCTAAAAAAATATTGTACTAATAAATAGAGGTAGCAGTGTCATAGTGAGTAATGGAAAGATCAATGACCGGAATCATTACTTCTCAATGACAATACTATGAAGTAGCATTGGTATAGTGAAATAAAAAAGAAAGCCAATCAGTTTAGTTCTCATACATAGCTCTCGCCACGCATCTTAGTGGTTAACATTAAATTCGGGAAGACTACGAAATTGGCCCGCTGGAGGTATTTTTTACAACCAAATTCTGAACCTTATTTTAAGCGGGTAAGAGTGTAAGTGAGGACACTGACAAAATGGCAGTAATTGCAGTCGTTGTACTTAAATTATTGGTAAAATGTGCTTATGATTTGCAGAGACTTAAGAGATTAGTCACGTGTTGTTATTTTATATAAGGTTTGTTGGACACATCTAAAAATCTGTGTCAGATTATAAGTTTTATCTCCCATTGCATGTTTTCGTACTGTGTAGTATGAAACATAGCGTAATATGAATTGAAAAAAAAAATCTACTATAACTACATCATTGCTTGCACGTAATAACATTATTTTAGTTTTTCACTCAAATCTTACATTTTAGTTTCTACAAATGATAAGTCACATTTTACGGTGTTGTATTAAAGTGATTTAAAGCTTTATATTGTGCAATGAGAAATGTAAGACGTTGGAAGCTGAGGTTGAATAATTTTTGAGCGTGAAGACTTGTGTTGCTCTTATCCAGATTGTATTTTATTACATTTAGTTTTTGTTAAAAAGGTAATATTTTAATATAAAAAAGAAATTCCCGAAAACATTTTTGGTACTTACACACTTTTATTGCTGACTGTACCTTATTTCTCTGCTCGTTCATCAATTTAATCTCGTGATCTTTCTAATGAGTTCCTTAGGTCACCTTACACCTGGTCACCTTACCTTACCTGACTCCATCATGATTTGGTCAGATACCATCATCAGATCAGCTCCGTTTTAGTTCATTATTTATTTCCATGTAAATTACGGAAGTTCAAATACCAAATTCCTGCTCAATTACACCCCGGGAGGTGATTGAAATTAAACTTACAAGATTTTCAACAACAACGACATTAACAACAGCAATCATACAGAGTAGAACTTAATAAAAGTGTGTAAAATGTGGACTGTTATTGCTTTATATTGTTTGTAATTATTTGAAACCTAAATAACATGCGCCGATAGACATATTTGTGCCCGAAATTGATTCGACTCTAAATTTGGAAAAGGACTTACTTTTCTCATTCCACCATGTCCTATCACACAAATGAGCTTTTTTGATAGTTTACAAAAATCATCTCGAGGTTACACACATACGAGTATAACACGGTTTATATGTGTAGCCTCTATAAGTATTGGTGTGTATTTATGACAGATTGCCACATGTCAACGTTAGTCCAGAAATGAAATCAGTGTCACGTAAAACTGTCAAGCAGATTTCATGACACACATGGGTATTTATATCCGGCATAATTTATTAATTTTAATGTACTATTAGTTTTATTTGAGCGTGACCATTGCACCCTGTATGTATGTATGTATGTATAGTCTAATATTGACATCTGTCAATTGCCGAATGATTTGGCAACATACGTTTTAGACCAGCCAACGAAGACTAATGATATCTAAGTAGGTGAAATTTTTAAACCTAATTTTAGACATACTTACTCCCTAATGTTTAATAAGTCAATCACAATCTTCGTTGATTGGGATATAATTTATGTCTACGCTTCGCATACATACAACTTTAGAATGACATGTCGAAAATGACAAAGTCAAGAGCGTGGTTAAAAGGGAAAATTCTCTAGGTTTTTTTTTAACTAAACGAAAATGTCTGCACATGGTGGAAACGAAAATCAAAACTAGTTTAAGAATTAAATACGTTCACGGATAATTTGAGATATGGCTATCAGGCGTAGGTGTTTGTATCCATGATAGTATATTTTAGTGTTACGTCTCAAGATAAAGGACCGCCGCTGAACAATTTCGTCCATTGGCCCTTATGTCCGATCAGTGCGATTGCAATATGCAGTTCGCGTGCGAGTGACAAAGACAATATGTAGTATGAAGGTCAATGTACGAAACTATTTGCGCTCAGTCACGGCACTACAACTAGTGCACTCAATTTATTTTTATAAAATGAATATTGGTTTAAGATAAGGTAATACTCCTGTAATTTGGGTTTAGAAAGTGAATCGTAGTGCGTACTAGTACGTTACGTTACGCGGTTAAATCTCGGAAACTCAACAATATTAACATCAAGCAGAAAATAAGCTATATAGCTAACAAGCTTCAAAACATGACGAAGCCAATAAATTTCATTTACAATAAAAACGAATATAAAAGCGTATCTATCTATAACTGGGTCCAAGGGACCCTAAAACGCCGTCTAGTCTAGAATCAACCTGAGGCGGCGGAAAAATCCAACCCGTATTACTATAGCCTACTGCTATGAACCAATAACTAATAAGGAATCTCTCGTTAAAAAGGTCATTTCATCATTTATTTTTCATTTCTTCAAGTCTCCAATTCACTGGGCGACAAAATGTCCCGCGATATCGGTCGCGATGTACGACAAAAATTTAAAAGCGTAGCGAAAAACGCAGAGCTTTAGAATGACGAAAATATATCAGGACGTTTGTCTTTGAGTAAAATCAAGACTGAGTAAGACACACTAATGATAAAAAATAAAATAATACTCATTAGTATGCCGCAAAAATACTAATGAAAAATTTAAACATGAAATCGTTGTATAGTTTTTAAGACGACAGATATGGTCCATAGACAGCGAGGCAAAGAACGGAATGAAAGAGTAGAGTACAAAACAGCTTAACGTAAACAATTAATTATATCTTAATAATAAAAGTAATAAAAAATAAACATATTTTGCTTCTAATGCAGTCACTCGTCGAAATTATTTCAATTTACGAACATCTACCCGTTGGTTTACCTTAGACATTTGATAGCTTGGAAATTTTTCATAAATGCAGTAACATTATAAAAGTAAGACACTTCAAACCTTTGAGACGATAGATTTTTGTAATCTGAAACAATCCTGAAGTATAAAAAAGATTAACATCGCATTTCATGATCAATAAGGGTATCACCACATTATACCTACATAAAAGTCTCAAGCAAACATCAACCATAAAAACAGTAAAATATAAATCATTTTACCATACGCTTTATCTATAAAAAATCTCCCTCAACATTAAAAATATCTTAAATCTACACGAATACGTCACAATTTCGTACAACATACACGAATCTAGACAGTCGATTCACGACTTTTAGCCAGAAGCATAAGGTTCATTTTCGAACGAGTGACTGTATTGATTAAATACATCAGGTAACGAGACGTATAACTAGGGCGAATCTACATATTTATTTTGCATTAATGGAAATCCTATTTACAAGCCGAAGGAAACTGAAAAATTGCCGAATTAGTTCAAAAACATTTGAATATTTTTTTCAATTATGTTAATATTGAATGATAGGTTTTTTATGTAAAATAAGACAAATATTTTTATAATTTTATTCTTCTAGTTATTTGTAGCTAAACTAATGAATAGTTAAATCAAATAGGTTGGTAACTTAGCCAACGGTAGCTAAATATTGTAGGATAGCTAGGGTAGCATAAGTCGACCTCACGTCATCGCAAACTAGCTTAGACTCGAATTAATTAATTAATTATTAATTTTGTATCAATTTCATGATTGATAAAAAATCACGTCACAATCATTTTACAATTATATTTTTGAAGGTTTACTTACCTACTCATATGTTTTCACAATGGTTCCTTCGGCTAAAAAGATTCAAAACGGCTGCATGCCTGAGATGTCTATCTCAGACATGTCAGCGTGCAGATTCGCCCCCTAAGCCTAACTAAAGTGACGGGCCTCGGTGGGTGCTTACCCAATCTACCTTCCGGCCAAAATGTATGGCACTCATACATTTTGGCTTAAAAACGTAGCTTTACCAATAAATAATATGTCACGTAGTGAAAACATAGGGGCGGGGATCTCGTGCGAATAAGTTTTAATGCTGTTTTAATAAATATGTCATTAGATCTTCAAATATTTTATTAACTCGGCTTTCATGGGTGGCGTTTAAATTAATAAAGGTGTTAGTTATAATATTACCTAATGTATAAATTTATGTGGAAAAACCCTGTTTTGTAAGGTTTAGTAAAAAAATTAAAATATGTATGGTAAATTGTTCAGTCTCCAGGAGTTTAGACATCATTTCGATCTAACTTCTTTTAAACTTTTTGCTATACGGTTATTTATTTAACAAAAACCACCACAGTCGTTTGTTTTTGGTACCGCAAAATATTCCAAACTTAAATGGAATTTAACTTGACTTTTACCTATTCGTCTTTGGTGGTTTTAAAAGTAATAAAGATCACATAAATACATTGATATAATTAACGTATTAATAGACAGCCCTCTAAGATTTTTATTTCAAGTAGACATTGTACCTGCTACCTGTTACACAAAAAAACGCTCCGAGCGATATCGCGATTATTCGAGGCGTAAAACGCTTGGGGTGTTTTTATTGTGAACGAAGCATGTACTTACTTGTTTTCTGACTTGGAAGAACCATCAAACACAACCCTCAGTTTCGTAGTTTATCGCACCCCCGCCCATCGATGGCACTCGCCGCTTGGCGGCATAAGCTAAACGGCAACGAAGCCGAAAGAGATTACAAAAACGAAATTTAAAGCATAATCTGAGTTTGACTAACAGCGTAGCAATCTTTGGTTCGGCCCGCGCTCAATTCCTTAATCACAACGCGGACTATAACGCTTGGCTCGAAGACTTGGCTCAGCGTCACCCTAAGCCCGATTGACCAATCAGAAAGCTTGATTCTCTCTCATCTGATTGGTGAATCTTGGAGTCTTACTTGGCCACGCTTGCGGGCTACGCGTGTCGCTTGGCGTGAAGCGCGAGGTGGTCGGAGCGGCTGAAGCAGCGCTCGCAGTGGCGGCAGCGGAAGGGTTTGGCACCCGTGTGTTTGCGGTAGTGACGGGTTAACTCGTCGGAGCGGGCGAAGCGCCATTCGCAACCGTCCCATGAGCACTTGTAGGGTTTTTCACCTGGAATTTTAATAATGAGACATTGATGAGATCAAATAATTTTCAGAAAAACTATGATCTTAAATGTCGACATGGAACCATTTCCCTAATCTAATCTGTGTGTTATATAGTTATATACCTACAAGCCGGGTCATACCTGTGTGTGTTCGCTTGTAGGCCTTCAAGTGCGAGCTCTTGGTGTACACCTTGTCGCAGGCGGGCAACTCGCAGCGGTGTACGCGACGGCGTGGGACGGCGTTCAAGTGGTGGCCATAGAGTTGATAGAGTTATACCTACAAGCCGGGTCATACCTGTGTGTGTTCGCTTGTGGGCCTTCAAGTGCGAGCTCTTGGTGTACACCTTGTCGCAGGCGGGCAACTCGCAGCGGTGTACGCGACGGCGCGGGTCGGCGTGCGAGTGGTGGCCATAGAGTTATACCAACAAGCCGGATCATACCTGTGTGTGTTCGCTTGTGGGCCTTCAAGTGCGAGCTCTTGGTGTACACCTTGTCGCAGGCGGGGAACTCGCAGCGGTGTACGCGACGGCGCGGGTCGGCGTGCGAGTGGTGGCCATAGAGTTTATACCAACAAGCCGGGTCATACCTGTGTGTGTTCGCTAGTGGGCCTTCAAATGCGAGCTCTTGGTGTACACCTTGTCGCAGGCGGGGAACTCGCAGCGGTGTACGCGACGGCGCGGGTCGGCGTGCGAGTGGTGGCCATAGAGTTATACCAACAAGCCGGATCATACCTGTGTGTGTTCGCTTGTGGGCCTTCAAATGCGAGCTCTTGGTGTACACCTTGTCGCAGGCGGGGAACTCGCAGCGGTGTACGCGACGGCGCGGGTCGGCGTGCGAGTGGTGGCCATAGAGTTATACCAACAAGCCGGGTCATCCTGTGTGTGTTCGCTTGTGGGCCTTCAAATGCGAGCTCTTGGTGTACACCTTGTCGCAGGCGGGGAACTCGCAGCGGTGTACGCGACGGCGCGGGTCGGCGTGCGAGTGGTGGCCATAGAGTTATACCAACAAGCCGGATCATACCTGTGTGTGTTCGCTTGTGGGCCTTCAAATGCGAGCTCTTGGTGTACACCTTGTCGCAGGCGGGGAACTCGCAGCGGTGTACGCGACGGCGCGGGTCGGCGTGCGAGTGGTGGCCATAGAGTTATACCAACAAGCCGGGTCATACCTGTGTGTGTTCGCTTGTGGGCCTTCAAATGCGAGCTCTTGGTGTACACCTTGTCGCAGGCGGGGAACTCGCAGCGGTGTACGCGACGGCGCGGGTCGGCGTGCGAGTGGTGGCCATACAGTTATACCAACAAGCCGGTCATACCTGTGTGTGTTCGCTTGTGGGCCTTCAAATGCGAGCTCTTGGTGTACACCTTGTCGCAGGCGGGGAACTCGCAGCGGTGTACGCGACGGCGCGGGTCGGCGTGCGAGTGGTGGCCATAGAGTTATACCAACAAGCCGGGTCATACCTGCGTGTGTTCGCTTGTGGGCCTTCAAATGCGAGCTCTTGGTGTACACCTTGTCGCAGGCGGGGAACTCGCAGCGGTGTACGCGACGGCGCGGGTCGGCGTGCGAGTGGTGGCCATAGAGTTATACCAACAAGCCGGGTCATACCTGTGTGTGTTCGCTTGTGGGCCTTCAAATGCGAGCTCTTGGTGTACACCTTGTCGCAGGCGGGGAACTCGCAGCGGTGTACGCGACGGCGCGGGTCGGCGTGCGAGTGGTGGCCATAGAGTTATACCAACAAGCCGGATCATACCTGTGTGTGTTCGCTGGTGGGCCTTCAAATGCGAGCTCTTGGTGTACACCTTGTCGCAGGCGGGGAACTCGCAGCGGTGTACGCGACGGCGCGGGTCGGCGTGCGAGTGGTGGCCATAGAGTTATACCAACAAGCCGGGTCATCCTGTGTGTGTTCGCTTGTGGGCCTTCAAATGCGAGCTCTTGGTGCACACCTTGTCGCAGGCGGGGAACTCGCAGCGGTGTACGCGACGGCGCGGGTCGGCGTGCGAGTGGTGGCCATAGAGTTATACCAACAAGCCGGATCATACCTGTGTGTGTTCGCTTGTGGGCCTTCAAATGCGAGCTCTTGGTGTACACCTTGTCGCAGGCGGGGAACTCGCAGCGGTGTACGCGACGGCGCGGGTCGGCGTGCGAGTGGTGGCCATAGAGTTATACCAACAAGCCGGGTCATACCTGTGTGTGTTCGCTTGTGGGCCTTCAAATGCGAGCTCTTGGTGTACACCTTGTCGCAGGCGGGGAACTCGCAGCGGTGTACGCGACGGCGCGGGTCGGCGTGCGAGGGGTGGCCATAGAGTTATACCAACAAGCCGGATCATACCTGTGTGTGTTCGCTTGTGGGCCTTCAAATGCGAGCTCTTGGTGTACACCTTGTCGCAGGCGGGGAACTCGCAGCGGTGTACGCGACGGCGCGGGTCGGCGTGCGAGTGGTGGCCATAGAGTTATACCAACAAGCCGGATCATACCTGTGTGTGTTCGCTTGTGGGCCTTCAAATGCGAGCTCTTGGTGTACACCTTGTCGCAGGCGGGGAACTCGCAGCGGTGTACGCGACGGCGCGGGTCGGCGTGCGAGTGGTGGCCATAGAGTTATACCAACAAGCCGGATCATACCTGTGTGTGTTCGCTTGTGGGCCTTCAAATGCGAGCTCTTGGTGTACACCTTGTCGCAGGCGGGGAACTCGCAGCGGTGTACGCGACGGCGCGGGTCGGCGTGCGAGTGGTGGCCATAGAGTTATACCAACAAGCCGGATCATACCTGTGTGTGTTCGCTTGTGGGCCTTCAAATGCGAGCTCTTGGTGTACACCTTGTCGCAGGCGGGGAACTCGCAGCGGTGTACGCGACGGCGCGGGTCGGCGTGCGAGTGGTGGCCATAGAGTTATACCAACAAGCCGGATCATACCTGTGTGTGTTCGCTTGTGGGCCTTCAAATGCGAGCTCTTGGTGTACACCTTGTCGCAGGCGGGGAACTCGCAGCGGTGTACGCGACGGCGCGGGTCGGCGTGCGAGTGGTGGCCATAGAGTTATACCAACAAGCCGGATCATACCTGTGTGTGTTCGCTTGTGGGCCTTCAAATGCGAGCTCTTGGTGTACACCTTGTCGCAGGCGGGGAACTCGCAGCGGTGTACGCGACGGCGCGGGTCGGCGTGCGAGTGGTGGCCATAGAGTTATACCAACAAGCCGGATCATACCTGTGTGTGTTCGCTTGTGGGCCTTCAAATGCGAGCTCTTGGTGTACACCTTGTCGCAGGCGGGGAACTCGCAGCGGTGTACGCGACGGCGCGGGTCGGCGTGCGAGTGGTGGCCATAGAGTTATACCAACAAGCCGGATCATACCTGTGTGTGTTCGCTTGTGGGCCTTCAAATGCGAGCTCTTGGTGTACACCTTGTCGCAGGCGGGGAACTCGCAGCGGTGTACGCGACGGCGCGGGTCGGCGTGCGAGTGGTGGCCATAGAGTTATACCAACAAGCCGGATCATACCTGTGTGTGTTCGCTTGTGGGCCTTCAAATGCGAGCTCTTGGTGTACACCTTGTCGCAGGCGGGGAACTCGCAGCGGTGTACGCGACGGCGCGGGTCGGCGTGCGAGTGGTGGCGGGGCGCGTGCCGACGCGGCGGGCTGGGCTCTGCAATATCAAGGTTTACCTTGAGTATCTTATCTTACAGTATGGGGTATGGATACACTTCGATACAAGGGGCTCTTATGTGTGAACTTTAGCGCACCTAGTCAAGAGCTTCCTCAACCAATCTGCCACAAACCTTGTAGTAAATACGTTGTAGCTTCAACATTTTTGTGAACAGACTCTTACGACATTTAAGAAAACTTCAACGGCTATGGTTATAGAATGAGTACCGAATTATCTTAGACCTCATAAAGGAGAGGACTCAATGAACGTTACTCAAACTCTTCGGAACGCGTTTGCTAGCCACTGAGACCGTACATTGAACTAATTTGATTCCTAGGTCACTATAGAACTTTGTCAAAATAGGTAGTTTATGCATTGTTAAGTTTATTCGGATCCAGGGCACAATGGCGGCAGAACTGCCAATATGATATTTTTTTATAGCTAGGTGATAAATAGCGAAACCGTTACGAATGCGCCTGCGCGAGAAATGCTCGCGTTGTATACGGATTGCATCTTACATGCTTATTATTACATTAATAATCGTTATCTCAATTCGTTCGCTCAAGCGCAGTGCTAGTGAATATTATTTTACGTCACTCCGAGCGGTAAGTGATATTTACCGCCCGCGCACGCAGCGGTAAATCTTGTGTACGCACCACAAGCGTTAACAAAGAAGAGCTCAGATCGCTTGTTTATGAGCCTCACCTTCGGTTCGGGTCACAAAAGCACGCGATATGAGCCGTTATTTATTTTCCGCCCTGTGTGCGTAATGTACTAATACTCGTACATACATACATGCTGCTTATTTACTGACAATACATTTATATTCCTACAATAGTAGGTACAGTACACAACATCGATGCATGCCGTATATTTAAGTGTAAACATATATACTTATTAGACTAAATATTAACTATTACAAATTCTGCATGCATGCTCCTCTTCTCGTAAACTAGTAAATCCTACTACTAATAGTAAAAGTGAAGAATTATAGTTGAACTTTTTAATATTTTTATGCGTAAAATTTTAGAACTACAGCCTTGGCCAGAAGTGTTGAGCCCCGTGCGATTTTCATACAAAACTCGAAACTTTAGTCCAGCGTTTCTATCTTTTTTGAAGTTATTTTATCAATTAATTCAAACTGAACAGGCATGTTTTGTTGAAGTTACTACTAAGTAACTGCATAGATTATTCGCAATTTGTCGCACCGACATAACGCCGCATTTTTGTGACCTTAAGTTTCATGTTTTATAGTAGGTACCTTGAAATTGTTATTATATGCAGTTTTTCTAGATACTTATATAAATAAAATATAACATTTTACGTCACCGTACATTGTTATTATTGGGAAATAATACTTAACATCAAAACTGTAAACAAAAAACTGCTATGCTCAACACTTCTGGCCAAGGCTATATACCTATTTATAAATTAAAAATGTAGGTAAAACGATTATTAGATAAAACGTGTTGAGGCCACTCGCTAGTAAACCTGATAGCAATTAAAAAAACACATTTAAATCGGTTCTATGGTTTTAGCGCTACGGTACGACAGACGCACAGAGCTGTCGAATTTTTAACACGCCTCTCATCGGGGGTTAAAAATTAATTAACTTTTACAGGTACCATGCGAGACTTAAACTAAATGTAATATGATGAGAACCAGAGATGTGCAAAATGTTTTAGAAAAAGTATTTAAATACAAAATGCAAATACTTTCATGATTTACTATTTCAAATGCAAAATACAAAATACTTGGCGAAATTGTATTTCAAATACTAAATACATTATAGGTATTTTCAAAATACTGTTTTAAAATACAAATGCTTTTTAGAATTCCGTCGCCAAGATGTAAAAAACGTAATCCTTATCTCGTCATGTCCGTCTGCCCGTGATCATATGTCATAGTCATAGGATAGTAGCCATTTTAATCAATAAATATAAATCAAATGTTAATCAAATTTCAACTAGAGCTGAGTTTTGTGTGCCACTTATTTATTTTGTAGCTAAATGGTTAAAATATTTTTAAGAGTCAGCACTCGATGCATACATGTAATTAAATGTTTTTTTTCATGATCTGATAGTGAGTTATATTTATCTATATGGAACCAATCTGGAGGTCTCGGGATCAAATCCCGACTTTGTACCACTGAGATTTTCGGAACTTATATATGAATTATCGGTTGATATTTATCAGTCGCTTTTCGGTGAAGGAAAACATCCTGCGGAAACCGGAACTAATCCCAATAAGCTGGGTTGGAAGGTCAGGTGGTAGTCGCTTGTGTAAAAACTAGTGTCTATGCCAATTCATGTGATTAGTTCACCAAGCCGGGGCAAACGCTAAGAGGATGATGATTTCCATACTTATCTTAACTCTCCATTTCAAAACAGACGACTAGTTACAAAATGACGAGATTTCCCTTAATTACGCGGTGTCCTGTCCTACCAACACCCTACCAATCACCCACGTAGGAGCAATATAACTATAACCTGTTAAACCTACCCTTTCTACCAACATTATATTAAATTCCAAAAAAAAGTATTTTGTATTTTCAAAATAGAAAATAGGTCCCAAAAAGTATTTCAAATAAAATACAAAATGCTTTTGTTAAAAAGGTATTTAAATACAAAATAGGAAATAGGTATTTTGCATTTTAAATACAAGTATTTCAAATAAGTCACATCTCTGATGAGAACCAAATTATGAACAGTAATTAATAATAATTACGGCCGCAAATAACATCAATATCGAACAGTGGGTGGTAATTGCAATTCGGTGCATGATTAATATCCGATAAACTAATATTTGTTGAATTACCACGCTTGATTAACCCAACCGCAATATTATTATTATTACAAAGATCGCCATGATATAAACGAGGAATAAGATTCGACTCGTTAAATCAACAGCTCATCATATGTCGGTCTTATTGTAAAAGCTATGTCATTGACGACCTGTCATATATACCGATATCAGATTTTTTCTACTCGTCAACTATAATGCTTGAATTAAGACTAGCATACTTTTCGATGGAGCTTTTAAGGTCGCATATTTTAGCATCGTTGACTATGCTGAAATGGATTTTCATACAATGTTATACAATCCATTGTATAGACGGAGCAGGTCGTAATGCATTCGTGGAAGTTGACTCTTACTGGCTTGCCTATTTTGAGTACTCGTAGAAAAAGTAATGTATAGGTACAATTTTTTTTTTTAATCTCGTACCTTATTCTGAAAAGTTCTTCAGGTGTTCTTCACGATTGTATAAAATTCTATTTAAACGTCCTGTTTTCAATACGGCCTATTTTGAGTATGGTCAAAAACCCACAGGTTGAAATTCGTTTTAACTGTCTGTTGTTTTGGAACTATACAAACTTCTTTGTTTAGGTACGATATACGTATTGTCTTAAAAGTATATATTTTTTTCTTTACGGTTGCAACACCATCTTTATTGCGTTTGTATATCCCATACTACTTATAAACCAAAACAAACGTTTCTCTCAGGGTCTGTACCTTAAAAGCAGTAAAAAAAATATTTGCAACTAATTTATGATGAAATATTCAAATTTTCTGACTATGATGTGCATTTGAAAAACTCGATCTTCTTCGAGTTCTTTGAACTCCAAGACTAGAATAGTCAAATCACATATTTGATTATTTAGAAGTCGGCTTTTAAAACACTTCAAAATATTAGATATCAGAGTCACTGTTATAGCAAAAAAATCTATTGAAATTTAAAGAATATGTACCTACGGTTCATGTGAATTTTCAAAAGCTGCTACCGTTTTATGTCTGTGAAAATGTTGACAGTTCGATACAAATCTCGCGCCAGCTATCATCAATCAACCTATTAACTATATTATTTACATATATCACGAGCTGTGAAACAATAATGTCGAATCGCATCCTTTAAGCCAAGCATAATAGGCGTATAAATTGATGCTCGCTGTATTACCAGATAGGCAATGCAATTATAGGCTTACTAGAATAATACCTAATTATATCTATTTAGTAATTAACGGATGAACGTGGTTTGACCGAATCAGACATGACCGGGTTTGTAACTAGATTCCGTCTACGCTAAATTTGCGCTGGCTTGGCACTGACAATGTACATAACCGTAATTTGACTTAGATTTCATATGAATGACCAAAATACAAAATATTGGTCACTTTGAGGTTACTTTAGTACTCCAAACAGTCCAAACCTAAACCTACAAGAATGTGTGCATGAACTTGGCCAAAATGTAAATTTTACGCATTAAATACATCTAGGTTCCAAATGAAAATAAATCATAACAGCTTATTTTATACAAAATTAGGTACACTCCTTATTTGGTAGTCGTGTAACGTCAAAGATGTGCTGAAGCGCCTCATGCGGAGATGTGACATTGAGCCATTGCACTGGGAGACTTTGGCGCAAAACCGGCCAAAGTGGAGGCATACAGTGAGGAAAAAAGTGCAAGCCTTCGAAGATCAGAGACAAGTAGAACTCGACGCAAAGCGTGACGAGTTAAAGGCCCGACCACCTGCGGCCATAAACTATCATTTCGTTGGAGGGGTGTTGACCTGCAGTAAATGTAGCCGTACATTTACTGCTAAAATAGGCTACGTCAGTCACCTGAGAGCCCACGAACGTCGCTCTCACTAGCCAGCGCGATCCAGTCGCCATGGTCGAAATCGGCCTGGATAGGATGATGATGATGATGATAACGTCACGTAACGTAAAACGTCAGTACATTACCGGACAAGGCACCAAAACATTAACTGCAGTAACTTCATCCAGCCGACCACAAATACTCCATTTCCCAACAGTCACTCATCATTCCGAGATTCTGTATTTCACATGAAACGCAGCCAAATTGCATTTGTAACTCAATTACCTCACGTCCAAAACTTAATGACGTCATAATTCGAATGGCGTAAACAAATTGAAGCTATGTGACACTTCCCTATCGGAAATTGAAATTCTATTAACTGATTTGGACTCGCTGCAGTTTGGAATATATACTCTATTATAAATGTTTAAGGTATAATTTGTAGTTTTGGCATGTAGGGGTTCATTTTGACATATTATGAGTTTATTGGTGTTCAGTTAGTAATATGTAGATCATGCAAGTAATAATATGATCAATGTTCTATTAATATTAATTCGTTATCTCACAAAATAATAAACATGGCACGTTAGAAAAGCTTATAAAAAGCAAAGGCAGTAAAACTAGAATTAAATCAAAATACAAAAAAAATACACAGACGCACACAGGAAACATATCTACCTCAGATTTAGGACCCTATTTAAGAACACATGCTTTTTAAGGAGCGATCCAAGACATGCTCGCTATTTCGCCTTTACCTTTGGAGTTAGACAAGAAGAGCATGCTTCGGTTTATCTTATCGTGAGATGACAGTTTTGCACACACTAAATTAAATACTTGAAACAGCAAAATATTGATGGCAATAGAAAAATCAACGAACAGGGAAAAAGAAAAATCAAATCTATAAATATGAAGTGGACAACATCAATAGGTTGTGCAATGTAGAAAACATCTCACAATTGCTAGTAAAGACGAGGTGTTAAAAGAAAAAAAAAAAGACGTTAATTAAACAAAATGACGAAAATCTCGAAACGATAAAACGTAGTAAAGAATATCAAACACGTACTAATAGAAAACACCCAAGATTCATTGATTGCGGCATCGCGAGGCCTACGGACACGGACTAAATAGCCCTCGGCCTAACTAACCTCTAGGTTCATCTGAGTCGCTGATCGGCTCATCCTTGGCAGCAGGCGCCGTGAACAAAGCCGGTCGAGTCGGCGAAGGCGATATCTTCCAGTCCGCCCATCCGGTTTTCCGGACCGATCCTGTTACCGAACGCACATTTATCGTACAGAATTGTTTACGAGGCCTAAAGTTTTACTGCCACGACCCTGGACACCCATACCATCGGTACTCTACCTATCAGGGTTTATTTTTCGCGGAAACATACATTTGTTACCGAAAACGTTAGTCTGAAAAGCAGCGTCTACAAGACACGATTTTTAATGGAATTATGTTCCCAAAAGGTTCTTGAACATCTAGTCTAGTCTAGTGTGATTTCTTTCGATTTACTTCTGCGGATATATGGTTAGGCAGCTCTATCAACTAAGAAGACTAGAACTCTAAGCTAAGCCCAACATTATCAGGCCAAATTTGTACGTTTGGTCTATCTTCAAACGAAGGACATGCGGCAGCGCTAACTTAGATTAGAAGGGACGAGCAGTCGTTGTATCCAAGTTTGAACATCAAACGTGACACCTTGAAAGTCAATACGGTAATATCGGTAAACACAGTGGTGCTACGAGGCCCAGCGAGCCCTACGTCTTCGTACCTTTGGCCTCGTCCGAGTCGCTGGGCTCCTCCTTCACACTCGCGGCGAACAGCGCGGGCCGCGGCGGCGACGCAGATAATGTCCAGTCTTTTTTGCCCCAACTGCTTTTCCGGGATATCGAACCTGGCGAACATTATTTGCTTATGTCGGCTGTGAAGTACAGGAGTAGAAATACGATAGGTCTATACGATAACCGGAAAGAGATTGACCACTTCTATTGAGCTCGAATGAGATTAAAATAAGCACATCGATTAAAAAAGATGCAATGAGTCCTAATAGGACCTAAAATATAATCACAATCCCGCCGCAACTCGTCTTTTGGCCCAATATTTAAAACAATATTTAAAAAAATTTCTTGAACGGACCATAGAACCCTAAAATCACTAAAATGTCTGCCTCTAAGTTCACTCAATTTATATACAGAATAAGGGTAGATAGCCACCCAGATCTCAACGAGCAAGCGGAGTAGTGAACGGAGAAAATTAACCAATAGGAACGCCAATAAAAACCCGTGCACCTACAGAAACTCACGATCTTGCAAATTTCTGGTTGATGCTCATTTCAAGCCAATGATGCGACGAGGCCTACAACTTACAACTGTACGAGTCTAACGACAATTCGCTCGGCGGCTCTACACTACCTACTGTTAAATAAAGCATACAGCTTCTACAAAACCTATCCCTCAAAGCCTACTTCTATATTAATTTATACAAGAGAATTCCACGGTATTTAATACCCTTTGTGTTTCGTACAAAAGCAGTTTTTAACTTTGTCACCGATTTATAATAGATGCATAAATAGAAAAATGTGCTTTCGTGTGTCATACCCGTGAAATCCTACAATTCGCTCAGCTACGGGTACGAGGCCGAGGCCCCGCGAGGTAGAAGACTCACCTCTGGGCTCGTCAGAATCGCTGGGTGGTTCGTCCTTGACGGCAGTGACGGTGAACAACGCTGGTGGCGTGGGAGACGGTGACGTCACTGCCCAGTCTGGCTGCACTGTGCCTGTAAAGAAGGTAACGAGTAAGACGTGAAGATGTTGATTCAAGTAGGTATGAGAGGTAATGATAATATTCATAGATATGTTTAGATTGTACACCAAGTAAAGTAAAGATAAAACGTTATTAGTTAAATCCTTAAAATGAAGTTTTTTTTGTTTTTTGACAAATGTAAGGTTTGAAAATGCAGTCATTTTATGATTTTATGAAGATTGAAGAAGTTTTATCCGGTCCCGTAGTTAATTTTACATAAACCCAAGTATTTTTTTCACAAGGAGAATAATTTGTTAATTTGATATTTTATCAGCTGTACCTACACAACATAAGAGGGGTTTAAGCAAAGTGTTTTCTACAAGGCAATACAAATATACGACCTCAGCACATTATCATGTACACTATTAGAAAACTGATTTCAATTACTATTTTAAACACGTAACAATGTAATTACAAAAAAACATTAAATACTTATCAAAAAATAGACATCTTACTCTTTTATAGTATCAGCATAAATAATGCCCGTGATGAATGATTGTGACGACAGAATAAGAGTTACATATATTTTATATTTTTCCCACTAGTGTGCTGCTAAACCTACTCCCATATACTTTCTACTCACAACATTACATATACTTTTAAGCCTTCAGCTTTGTTTAAGTTCCTGCAATGATGAACAAATGAGTCCTACACGAGGCCGAAAGCTTTATACGGTAAGCGAGCGTTGTAATTTCACGATAAGTATTTTCGCATGTTTTCTCCACTTAAACTAGAACCTTCGTCCTCTCTATAGTTGAGTTTCTTACACTATATTATTTTAAGATAAACTGTTCTCTGGTAGCTTTTGAAGTGGAAATTTAATTTTCGAGAACAATATTTCAATCATTATTATAGAGTTCTTCGGTCTGAAACAGTTATAAGAATCTTCAATGAAGATGCTGGTATGTGCAATGCTGACAGTGATTTTAACTGTTCAATATTAATTTTGATCCCCAGCCACTAATTTCGAAGTATACAGCAATTCCGCAAACGAATTTAGCAGTATCTGGCCGAATTCGGTATACATCCCGGCATCTGTTTACAATCAAGGTCAAAAATTCACTCGCTAGCAATAAATACGGGTTACTTTGTACGGTGATGTATAAAGTATCCCGTTTTATTGCTCTGAAGTGTGTTAGCTAGGACAAAAATTCGACGATATGTAAATACTGCTTGGATTTTTTTGTCTTCTTGCCAATTCAATAAGAAATTTAAAATAATTTTTATTTTTTTGTTAAAGTACTCAAACTCTCGACTACATAAAGAGTTTACTAAAAACCGCCAGTCATTTAAAGATGATTCTAAAATACGAGTACTACGTGTTAATTGATAAATATTTATCAGGCTTCTTTGCGAGAAATAGGTAGTTATTTTATTAGAATATCGTTTACAAAGTAACGGATGTAAAATTATCAACGCTTTTAAGAAATTTTTAATTTTATTTGCCATAAAATTGTATGTTACTTACGCTGATTATATGAGGAATTTCGGCAATTCTTTAATATTTGACCTTGACTGTATTAACGAGGCCTAAAACAGATGAAGGGGTTACCTTTCGTGTCCTCTGTGTCACTTAGTGGCTCGCATTTCTCTGGAAGTGGGAAGAGAAGTGGTGGCAGCGGAGAGGCCAGAGTCCAACCTCGGATCTCGTCAAGAGGCGGCGGACCTAAAGCCGGATTTACATTTAATTTAGGCCTTTATGAATAATTTTGAGACCCGCTGTAACTGGCTTTTTCTCAATCACTTCTTTCTAAGTGCCCACCCACAGAGTCCTTAGTACCTATCTGTCTTAGTCATCACAAAAACTATAGTAAAATGTGTAGGTATATAAGGCGTTAACGCGACAAAATTTAATATTGGGTCTACAAGCCTTACAAATATCAAACCCCACATAAGGCAAGGCCAAATACTTAATTATGAAAGCTTCTGCAGTTGGTCTTCCTATTATAAATAGCGTGCTTTCAATGATACTCATTAAAAATAATTCCATGAAACAAGAAAGGTCTTACAATTCCACGTAGTTCAAATTAAACTTGGCAATGATTAGCCAGACTCAATAAGTTGTCATGAAAGAGATGAGTTTAACAAATAATTAACCATGCGAGGAAACCAAACGGCGAGGCCTAAAACTGCCGAAGCCTGCACCAGTGCCTTTCTACTCAAGAGTCGCTGGACGGTGATGGCGAAACATTTATTGTAGTTGTAGTTGTCGGTACATTTATTGTATTACTTACAAATAACGAGGCCTAAAACCGCAGAGGCCTACATACCTTTCTCCTCTGTGTCGCTAGGCGGCTCGCTCTTCACAGCGGTGACGAACAGGGGGGGCGGCGACGGGGGAGACGAGACTGGCGACCTCGCCCACTCCTCCTCGGAGCGGCGTTTGCTCCGCGGTTCCTCGCGGAGGTACCTCTCCATTTCGTAGCATGTCTGGAACGAGTAGTATGAGTTTATTTATAAGGGTAGTATAAGATAAGAAATGGCTATATTGGGCAGGAAGATGTGGTCTAAAATGCCTAGGGCTAAAGTCAGTAACAGAGCAAGAATGAGCTCAGAGCTCAGAGGTACATTCCAACGGAGGTCGTGAGTATGAATAGAAATAGCATAACCCTGACTGTTTATGCTGATCTACATTTAAACTTACATTTCGTATAAACATTTGAAAAATATAACCCTTATACCCTCTTTTCAGTCACTCAGGTAAATCATACTACGTACGGTTTACCGTCAGCATTAAATTATAAATAACATTATAAAAATGGAATCTATTCACCTCTTCTTAACTTGCGAGGTCTATAAACCATAGGTGCTAACGTTGTTAAGTATATAGAAATCGCTCAAACATGTTTGAGAAATCATTTAAAACTATTACGACCTCCTAGCCTAGTCGGTAGTGACTGCCAATGGAGGTCCCGTCGAGTTCGAAAACTGATAAAAGGGCATTTATTTTGTGTGTTTAGCACGATATTTTTTTCTGAGTTTTGGGTGTTTTTTTAAATATATTTATCTTAGTTATATATATAATATATCTATTATATCGTCACCCAGTAAGACAAGCCTTATTGAGCTTACTGAGGGACTAGATCAAATGCAGGAAGATTTTCCCATAACATAGCTATTTTATTTGTTACATGTATAATAAATCGTATAATAATACACTCAAAAGCATATATTACTATGTCTTTTCTGCAGTGGGGTAAAATCAATCTCAATCAAATCCTTTTAAAACAAAACTTGCTTTCAGCTCGTTTTACCCGAACTCACCCAGAGTTTCACGAAACAATAGTGGTTTTTGATAGTTCAACGTACTCCTTCAAGGTTTATAGTACCTATAGGGCATACACCTAACGGTACAAGCTGCTACTAACAACAACCTAACTCGTTTACGACAAGGTTTCATTTCCTTTGACACTACTGTAGTTGTATTTTGTACTTAAGCAAAGTGACTCGTGCGGTTAAGGATGGCTTAATGTTAAGAGGTTAAGGTTGAGAATAGAAAAGCAATTGTTGTATAGTGAGTCACGCTACACGGTGTGTTGTCCTGTAGTCCGGGGTTTAGTTTTAATCCGTAGTGGCGATCCAAAGACAATGTTGGCATAATAGCGGTTTGAAAAGGATATTGTAGCGTAATGGGGAAGGCCGGTGAAAAGTCATCATAGATGGCGCTGCGTACGATCGTCCTTTTTTTATATGGAATTTGACAGCTGGTTAAATGAATTCTAGATGGCGCTGTGCACGGTGGTCCTTTTTTGTATGAGATTTAACAAATTGCATAGACAAACAAACTGACAGTTGCCTTCCCCATTAGGTCAACAAAATAAATAGGTACTTAAATACATGATGTCGGACGTGACTTGAGACTTTATGCGTCTTGGGGCCAAACATATTTTGAGCCATTTGAGCTTATTAATTGTAAATAGATACTATATTGATTGACTGTCACACGCCCATAACTCTGTCTGTCATAAATGAATATGTAATATTATACATATATTACCAATCATATAATAATTTGTATGAAAAAACTACACAAGTCGAAATTCTTGTATCTATTGTTGATATTATACTAACTTTGGGTGCTTTGTCCTGCTTAGCAAAGTACCTATTTTATTTTTATTTTTAACTAGCGACCCCGGCTTCACACGGGATAAAAAATGGTTATTGTGGGTTATCCCTAAGAGATAGACATATAACATCGCGGACTTTTTTTGTAGAGCTTTTTAAGGTGTACAATATTGTAGAACATTACTTTGATCTATCTCGTAGGGTTCAGCCAGCGTTTGCAATGTAAGCGCAAAAAAAGTGTTTATTTACGACATCACATAAGAAACCTCTAAAATTATCAATGTTGCTCTACTATATTATGCATGTATTATACATATAAATCTTCCTCTTAAATCACTCTATCTATTAAAACCGCATCATAATCTGTTGCGTAGTTTTAAAGATCTAAGCATACATAGGGACAAACAGCGGAAAGCGACTTTGTTTTATACTATGTAGTGATGTAATTCAGCTTGTCGGTGTTTTATATTTGCCACTCCTGGTTTATACTTAATATTGATTGTATTAGCTCTTACGTTGTGTGTTGCTTTGTTCGACCTTTGTCAGTAGTAGTGCTATTTTGTTTTGATAGCTGTTGGATCTCCGTAACGTAAATAAATAAATAAACATATATTAGTTATAGGTTATCTAAATCTGATGGAATCTCAATGTGTCGCACTCGAATAATACAACTAAGCAGATGCTTCTATTTTGGGGAGGATATATTATGTAGATATTTAACAAAAAAAATGTTGAGTACAATCGCCTCAGCACGTATCAAATTTATTCTTAAGTATCATCGTTATTCTTAAAGTTAATGTTTTAATACATTACAGTTAAATTCATGCTGCAATGCGGTCGAGTCTTCACACGCAAGTCTGAGGATGAATGCTCGACGTATTCGAAACATGTTACATTAATTTAGTGATTAAAAACAAGTGAGTTATTTAATATCATCAATGATATCAATTCATCATATCAGTCCGAATTCGTTCAACTGGCCAGAGGCCTAGCTTCTGCAATCATCATCACACGATCGGGGGCCTCATCATCAGATCAACAGCAACAAGTACTGCCCTTGTAGGCCCCCTTTCCAGTAGGTACTGGAAAGGGGGCCTACAAACGTCCGCCACAGGGGCCGACCTGCGATATTGACTCATCGTAGATCCTCAACTCTTGGTCATAAATTAGGGTAATTTTTTCAAACTTTAATTTATCTTACAGTGATTGTGTGACAGAAAAAAACTGTCAATTAGTTTCTTAGTTTTTTTTAAAAGATTTGAACCAGTTCGTGATGCTCGATTGAGCTAAAGCGTTGCATACCTGAGTAGGTAACTTGGATAGTAAAATAATATTTTAGTACTATCGAGCTGGTCTGACGATGGATACCGACGGTGGATAAGAGTATAAGAACTCTGTTTTAAAACAATGGAAGCTTATTGTGTTTGGGATGTCAATCATCTCGTAGTAGTCTATATCTATATCAAGGGTGATATAAGACATGGATTGACAATGCCTGTACAAAATCGCGTTCCTCGAAACTTCAGGTTATACGTCTGTTTTCGATACTAAGTGCCACAGCGCCATCTGTCGAGCCTGGAGTCGAGTTATTTTGTCAGCGTTAATCGCCGAACAAAATATTTGAAACTAGGATTTAGTGTTTGTGGTGACCGATAGATGACGCTAGTGCTATAAGCTGAAAAAAGGGAACGCGATTTTGTATGGATATTGTCAATCCATGTCTTATATCATTCTTGATATACAAGGTGCTCGCGAGGAAACCGCATAATTTTAACAGCGTACTCCTGAGGCCAAAAGAAGTAAAAAATATCATATGACTTTTGCACAACTCCGCCAAAAAAAAATTTTTTTTTGTTTTTTTTTTCTTGTTTTCTGAACGTATTCTTAAATTAAAAATAAATGTTAATTACAAAACTATGCCTAAAAACAAATAAAATTACTTTTGTTTTCTTAAAATCAAAGTTAAAGCAAAGTGTTTGCTGTCACTTTGGTGTCTGTCAACAGGGATGCCTATAATGAGTTCCATAGTGGTAAAATTGCCGTTAAGAAAGCGTTCAGTCCTGAGTTATAATCAAAATATTTTATTTTTTTAATTGGTTATAACTCCGAACCAAGATGAATTTCAGAAAAGTTTATTTGACATTTTAGTATCTAAATAAGGTCGGGATAACGCTGTTAAAATTATGCGGTTTCCTCGCGAGCACAGGGTATATATAAGTACATATATCGTCTTCTAGAACCCACAACACAAGCCTTATTGAGTTTACTGTGGGACTAGGTTGATTTGTGTAAGATTGTCCCATAATATTTAATATTTATCTCGTAGTAGTAGATGACTTTTTCACAAAATTACAGTCAGTGTTAAAAACTTGTGAAAAAAAACTAATTTTTTTAAATATTTAAACATACCCATAATATTTGTTAACTCGCACGGCTAAAGCAAAGCAGAAAGCATAAAAATATCTTCGCAATAGCTATACATATTATATCACGTTGTAGATGGTAGCCAATTGAAGGCGAGTTTGTACCGCCAAAATTAGGTGGCCTAAGCAAGGTTACAGCGTCATGCAGCTGTAAATATACATGTTAGTATTATATGTAAGTATATACGACTATTGAAAACTCTTCACATATTAGCAATTAAAAAGTCCCGCCCCCGAAAAAAAGGTCGAAGAAAGCCGCTGAAAAGAGCTGGTCCACCACTATCGGCAAACCAGTCAACACGACCGATGTTTGTCGGTCAACAGCAGTGACGACCTTAGGGGGTTGCCAATGGGCCTCGCATCAACCCGATCAGATTTTTAGAAGGGCCTCACAACACAGATTTTTACATTGCCCGCCCGGGGCCTTGCGAAGGTTAAAGCCAATCTGACCAACGTATATACTGGTTTGCAGGTCAGAAAGCGACTAACTTAAGTCACAAATATCACGTTATCTCGTAAATAATTTCTGAGAAACTTGTTGTTGTTAATAATTTTCTTTGTCTAATATCCCAATAATAAGAAAATCACGTCGAAGTGTCTACATATTTATGAAGTCAACAATATGAGTGGAAAACCCGTGGGAGGGAAAGCGTAAGCGCAGAGAAAAGTGGTTTAGAAAACGAACCTAACATAGAATTGTGCTATGGCGTAGTAAATGTAGACGGAGAGCTAGCCACGTCAGATATGACACAATAATGACAGCGACGAAACCCCTCACGTCAGTTTGCTATACTATGCTTATTTCTAGATCCTGACCTGACCTGTAAAGTGGTGCAGGTCAAAGAATGTAAACCACTTTAAGAATACTAATCCTAGAGTTCTGGTTTTGATGCAGTATTATGAGAAATTATATCAATAATTAGGTTATATCATTGCCAAAAGTTTCTGATGGGGGAAAGTAGTCCAAAACGACGTATAATGTAATTCACAATTTGTCGTCTACTGTTTCCGTTTCCGAAATATTACGCAATGTTTTTTGTTCTAATGTTAAAATATTGGCCCCGTCCTCTATAAATAAGACAATTTCGGCCGTTTTTACCTATTTTGGTATTACTTTTTTTCAATTCAAATATTTTGCTAGTCTGTCACTCTGACATTATTTATACTATACTACTCGTATACTATAGACATTAAAAGCTGGCAGATGCCCGAATTAAGGATAGTATTGCAATTTTACTACATGGGTTTCATTGCTCGCATTATTGTGTCATATCATATCTGACGTGGCCAGCTCTTAGACCAATGGGGCTTACTGGCATTATTAGGCTGCGTTTCCACCGAGGCGTTGCGAGGAATGGGTTAGTTAGGAACCAATCCTAGAGCTTCGTTGTTCGGGGTCAGGTAAATAAGTGATTCCATATATTGGTTGTTAACAAACCACATTCCTCGCAACGCATCCTCGCTCATCTCTGGTGGAAACTCAGTCTTAACGGCCTAATAGCCTAGTCGGTAGTGATCCTTTCTACGAAGCAGGAAAGTCTCGGATTCGGACATTTATTTGTGTGTTCATCACGGATATTTGTACCTGACTCGATATTTTTAAGTAAATATTTATCTATATCTTTCTATTATATTTCATCGTCTTGCATCCACAACACAACACTTATTGAGCTTACTGTGGGACTAGATCGATTTGTGTAACATCGTCCCACAGTATTTATTTCTTTATTACATTTATTCGCTTTGTGTATGTGGTGCCGCCCTAGTAGTGACATTCTTTAAATTTGCAAATAATTTGCTCTCATATTGTCAATCTACGGAAAAAGGGCCCACTTTGTCGATTAGTACATCCTACCTCCTATCTATTATATTAGTAAAATAACAAAGACGTGTCGTTGTAAATCAACGAAGTGCCCTTTCACTAAACTCGTCCACAATTTTAGCAACTAATTTGTGTATTGGCAAGATTGAGATCATTTTCATTATCACACTGTCCGATCCGATATTGGATGTCAGATGGACCAAGGAGAAAGACAGCTCCTATTTCATCATCAATAGAAAAATAAAATAAGGTAACCAAATATGGCTGCGTTTCTAGACAAAAAAAAGCATTTGACAGATGACAAAATATTGTTAAAGAAATTTGTTTTCACTAAAATATAAGTAATTAACGGATATTTTTATTTAAAAAATAACAAGTTTACGTGTACAAGTTGACAATGAAAGCAAAGTTGCTCTTTAAAAGTGGGTGATTGCAAAGTAATGAAGCTAAATGCGTTTGTTTACATTATTTTACTTTTCTATTGACCCCCGAATGTAGAGAGTACACTATGGTATTAAGTCCGCCTTTCTGGCATTATTGCTTTCTTTATAATAAGTAACATACCTTGGTAATATGATAGAATAGTATAGGTACAGTACACAAATTTTACTTTTGACTTGTTATCCGACATCCGATCGGATAGTGTAAAAACGGTCTAATAACGGTATTTAGAAACAAACAGCAGTCTAGGATGATCCTGCACCGTGACATCGATTGCCGACCACCGGTACTTTAAACAGCGTCCATTGTTCGGCAGTTTCCGTTTTTTTGTGCGCGACACGCTCTCATTTTGTTTAATTACTATTACACTTTTCAAATAGGTTTGTAGTTATCTTCTTGTTTAGCTATTAGTCGGTGCAAACCAGTAAAACTCGACATGTCTCTACTCAATTAATATAAACTAAGAACTCGCGATTTTCTTGAAACGAGTTGACCAATATAACAAGACCCTAATGATGATTTTTTTCGAGCCTTCTAGCTCCTTAACCCCTTGATCCAAATTGTATGAGCTCTACTACAACCCCAACAAAGTTATCGCGCGACAACTATTCAAAATCAACAAATCATCAAAATGCACAGACGTCTAGGTAGCCAGCTGACCAGTTGAGTTATGTCCGAAGTTGTATGTAAGAACTTCACTTTACGCTTCGCTCGTTCGATAATTTAGAGCATTTTCATTGAAAAGAGTGATATTTGAGGAGGTGGAACTGCTGATGATCAGAACGGAACTTTTTCAACGTCTTCAACGACGCATAGCAATGTCATTTTCGCTGTTTCTTAAGCACGTTATTTCATTGTATGATATCTAAGAGTGCACCATCTACAATAATAATCTTTCACCGCCCTCCTCCATTGAAACTATATTTGTTTCCTTAAAAAATATTGCATGATGATGTAATTCTCTGCTTTATTTTAAGCTCAATGCATTTAAGCGATAATTTCTAAGCGAATCGTAGACAAAAACAAAACTGTAGGGTCTTTATTAATGTAGTTCACTCTTAACTGGTTTTCCTTAAGCGTTAGCTAGAAAAGGAATTGGAACTCAACTGTCACGGCTAGCACTTTCTTTCTCTCTCGTTTAGACTTGAAAGAAAGGGATTACCGAGGTCGCCAGAATCTCGTGTTTGAGCTAAATTCAATTTCAGAGCTAAACTGACAGGTGTAACGTTTTTAATTTGTATAGTGACCGAATTCTGATGACAATTTTCATATCTATAATTTAATCGGTTTTTGTTGAAGTTGTATAGTGATTTTAGAATACAAGGTAGTACATATTACAATATCGTAGACAGTCATACAAACTATTCAAAAAAGCTTATTGCCACTACATAAGGCTTCAAATCGTTTAGTCAAGAATGTTGTAGTTAAACATAGGGCTATACCAAACCTTCAATCGTTTAATATGATAATGTTAACTAGCACAGTTATAAGGCCCCTTAAAAAGGGCCCTGTCCTGCATGTCTACTCACCGTAACGTGGAACCGTAGAATATACGTAATAAGCACCGTTCACTCATACTAAAATAGGGTTACCACAAAATCTAGGAAAATAAAACAGATGATTATGTATTCCCGGATATTGAGGAAATATTCTGTGACAATAAAAATTAGTTTGATCAAGAAAATCGCGATAGTGAATTTTCCCTAGATGGAGGGATCTATATGTTTGTTAATTCCTGTATTTTTAATTTCACGGTGATTACTACCGCCGTTTTCAGGAACTTATTTTCTCATATAATATTTTTTGTTGCGATAATGATTAAATTAATTTTGTACTAAGCAGAAACGTCTGCAAGCGAAATATGAATTTAATAATTGAAAGAAAAATGGAGAAATTCACAGCGTCGAGCTTTCGAAGTTGCGACCTTTCTTTTATTATGATTAAAATGTATATTCACATGAAAATGCAAATGCGTGAAAACTATGTAATTATATCTGCTATGAAAATGTAAATCTCCCTTTCTTCTTTGTTTGTTTCTTATCTTTATTAAATGTTTTATAAGGTTTTGTTTCTATATCATGGCAAATGAGGTAACTAAATCCTAGGTATGACAAAAAACCCCGAAATGCAGTAAGAAGCAACCCTAGCAAACATACTTCCTTTCAAACAAACCAACACTAACACTAATTAAATCCTTCCCATTTTAGAATCCACGGGAAAACCCTCCATCTCTATCCCTCTTAAACGAAAATTAAAGGTCAGAAAGAGATCGCGCGCATGACGTCATAATGTTTAACGCGTGGAACGGGATGTTAGGACCATCAAGTAAATTGCAATCGTAATTTTATAGGATTTAGGTTGATTTTAGAGTGCCATGTGCCATGAATAGGCCGTTGTAAACAATTTAGTACACTTTATTTAAACGCTTTGCGTTTTATGAGAAAATAAAATGGCGGATGGAGTGTCGGAACAGTTAGTGAGATGGTCATGGGTTTGGATACTAGATTTGTAATATATCCTACTTTAGATACTGACCTGGTGCCGGATTCTAATTTTAAAATATTAACAATACAATAACAACACAACCTATCTCAAACATAACTCCAACACACAACAAACAATCAACCAATATTGAAGTTGTATTGGAGTTGCGTTGGAATGTTTCTCAAGCAAATTCTGATATTTCTGATTCAGATGTTTATGCCGTAGCTGTATTGCGTTGTTAATGCATTGGAGTTGTATTGAAGTTGGATCGTGTTTATACGTGTTTTAAAGTTAGAATTCGGCCCCTGTTCAAAGATGTCCAACATGACCGCAAGTAATCATTGGCAAAAGAAGCCAATCAGTAAGAGGTTCAAAATAACGTTCACACGGTCTTACTTATATTCATATCAATTAAGTCGTGCTAAGATATTTTTGAACACCTCGCCTGTTTAGCTGCTTTTGCTCCTGACTGTACAAAATAATCGCTTGCTGGCGCCTGAAAGGACAAATGTTAATAGTTTTGGACTTCCCCATTGATCTATTTGTTTCAATTGTTTCCCTATTTTTATAAGACCGCAAACCCTTTGTTTGCTTGTATCATACAGTTGATACACTCAGAATCAGATGTAGCTAAGCGGGCGAGGTGTTCTATATAAGCTACACACGACTTTATTGGTCAGGGAATAAGAGCGTGTGATTTTGAACCCCTCCCGCGCTAACCTCTGCTACAGACTACAGTCAATTGATAATGATAATAAACTTTATTGAAACGAAATATATTTTACGTCACACCTGGCCATAATGTGAGTTTTACCGCTCGCTACGCTTACGGTAAAACTCGCATTATGGCCAGGTGGGGACGTAAAATTGTGTACTCACCACGGGCAGTAAAAAAGAAAGCCCTCTATCGCATATTTACAACCCTCGCCTGCGGCTCGGGTCCCAAATACCTGCGATTTCGGGCTTTCTTTTTTTTACAGCCCTAGGTAAGTAATGTACTATAGTATATTATCTGCCAGCAGACCAATAGTATAAGTAATACTGCTGTTACTATTAGCAGACGGAGAGCTGGCTACGTCAGATATGACGCAATAATGAGAGCAACGGAACTCCCTTAGTTACTTTGCTGCACTATGCTTATTTCTAGATCCCGACATCTGGCAGCTGTTCATTGATGGAGGTCGAAGAATGCAACCCACTTCAAGAATACAAATCCTAGAGTTTTTTTTAAAATACCACGATGTTGGCTAACAAGCATACGGCCCGCCTGGTAAGCAGCTACCGTAGCCTATGGACGCCTGCAACTCCAGAGGTGTCACATGCCCGTTGCCGACCCTTTATAAAAAGGAGATTTCACTGTGTCAACGACTAAAGGAACAAGAGAGTTGCCTCATCGTCAACATAACTCTAATGCTATACCAGCTCTTAGTCTATAGTATTGGTCTAAGAGCTGGCCACGTCTGATATGACACAATAATGAGAGCAGTGAAACCCATCTAGTAATATTGCAATACTATCCTTATTGCTAGGTCCGGGCATCTGGCAGCTTTTAATGGGTGCATGTCAGAGTGACAGACTAGCAAAGTTTTTGAATTGGAAAAAAGTAATACCGAAATAGGTACAAACGGCCAAAGTTATCTTATTTATAGACGACGGGGCCTATATTTAAACATTAGAACAAAAAACATTGCGTAATATTTCGAAAACAGAAACAGTAGGCCACAAACTATGAATTACATTATACGTCGTTTTGGACTACTTTACCCCATCAGAAACTTTTGGCAATGATACGATCTAATTATTTATATAATTTTTCATATTACTGCATCAAAACCAGAACTCTAGGATTTGTATTCTTAAAGTGGTTTGCATTCCTTGATCTCCACCACTTTATAGCTGCCAGATGTCCGGATCTAGAAATAAGCATAGTATAGCAAACTAACGAGAGGGGTTTCGTCGCTCTCATTATTGTGTCATATCTGACGTGGCTAGCTCTCCGTCTATATGAACAGAAATTAATTGACCATAACTTAAACCTTATGTTAACTCATATAAGGTCGCTAATAGTCCTGGTAAATTGTTGTTTTGAACGTTGCACGTGTAATTTAATGCAAGGGTGGACATTAATGATAATGACAGGTCATTTTAGGTTAGTGGTCGTCGATTTTTTAGGCTAGCCAGTATAACGTGACCATAAGATTTAACTAAGTATGTGAACTAAAACCAACTTACATAGGTAAGTACCAAAATAAATGCAACTTAAATGAACGGTTTCTCTCTTAAAGAAGGGAATACAAAATATATAGGGAGTAGGTAAGTTTAGTACTTATGAGGTAACATATTTTTCTTCGCAGAGGAACGGAGGTTGTAGAGTGCTTACTCCATACAACAGCATGCTTATTAGCCCGAAAGTTTGTCATTATGCGAAGACTAAGGCTAGACGACTAAGGGGACTGCGGGAGAAGGGGGTAGCGTGAATACCAAGTTTTACAACGGATGCCTACTATTAATCACGCTAGGCGCTCCCAGGCAGGGTTACCATATGGAGAAATGAAATGTCCTTATTAAATTCCTTGCTCCTGACATCCCCCAAAAAGTCATTTTTTGTAACAGAGAGATTTTGCGTCAATTTAAACTTTTTTTTGTAGATACACATTTTAATAAATACACTTACATTCAAACAGACAAAACAGTAAAAACATAATTTAACTAAATAATAATAAGCCCATTTTTTATTTGTAAGTATGTTTTAGATTTTAGTATTAGTTTAGTTTATATGTAGTTTTATTTTTAATGGTAAGTTATACTGTAATAAATGTTACTAAATAAGGTTTAAAACACGTTTACGAATAATGGGGTTAGCCTTGTTTATGTTTCTATCCCTTCGAGTATTCGCTCTCATAGGAAATTAGTATATGCGCTATTAAGTGGCGACCGTACAATATTGCCATATATACTCCCTCTAGGAATTTGATCAATGGCCTAACTCGACTCATCTAATCAATCTCTCGGTATGCTTTTGGAATATTAGGAATGTTGCCCCAACACTGCACTTCCGCACTCCAAGTGAGGGTAGCCAGGCTTGTCACTGCGTCATAGCCACAAATGAGATAGTAATAGAGCGATATAAAAGCGAAAGGTAAAAAGCGACGTTTCGTTAACAATCGGATTTTGTTGATTTAAAAAAAAAGATTGGTTATTGTGGAAAAATTCGCAGCCATCAGGTAAGTCTCAGTAGCTCAGTTGGTCAGAGCAACGGGCATGTATCCCGGAGTCGCAAGTTCGAGTCCCGCCTGAGTCAGTGCATTTTACTAATTTAATTATTTTTTTTAAACATACTATATATTTTTTCCTTTTTAGGGTCTAAAAACTTAAGTCCTTCCATTTTTGTCTATGATATATTTGATACATTCAAAAAAAAGGTTTTTAACGATTGCATCGAAATGTTAATCTAACATCGAAGAAGCAATATCAGCACAAACATTGCACAGTATACATGGTAGTTGGGATCGAAACCTAAAAATAGCAATATATAGGCCGCCTCTTGAGACTTTTTGTACGTTCACTTGACATGGATATGATCCAGTTTTACTCTAATCGTTATGTGCTTGCCATGTATGTTTTCTTATCTTGTAAAGTATTACGCCACGCGCTAAAGCACCGACTTACAGTATATGCCATTTTATGTGATGTGAGTAAGTAAAGGTTACTTACTCACAAGGTCGTAAAAATGCGAGAACGTGGCTGAAATAAGAAGAGTTGTCCGTAGAGTAAGAAAACCGATAAAGAGTACTGTAAATCGCAAATTTACTGGTAATTCTTATACTAAAATATTGGACGCAGTATGCTTAAATATCAGATATTATTTCAAGTTAAAAAAAAGTCCTAACGCGTGTCAGGCCGCATAATGGAGGGTTCCTATAGATATCAATAGATCGTATCTGCCTATCAAATAAGTTTTTAAAGAAAACTTGAAAATGCCTTAACCGATAATGTGCAAAATAATTTTCGTTAAAAGAATGGACAATTATATAAATATCTTCTCAATTTTTTTTTCATATTAATTGGATCTCCGGTTCAAGTTAAAGTGGGGGACACAATTTTTTAGACTTTCTGGTTGATTATTTCTGAAAGTATTCATATCTAAATCAAAAAATGTTTTAAAAAAACTCAATGTTATTTTTAAAGATCTATCGATTGATGTGCAACATGTTGATATATGGTAATTTTTTTTAATTAGTTATATATGGAGTGCCGCCCCTAACGATATTTAATTTAAACAATTTTAATACAAAACTAAGTATCGGCATACAAAATACACCTAATCTTAAAATTTGATTAAGATACGTCTTATAGTTTCGGAGTAATGGCTGTGACATACGGACGGACAGACATACATGACGAAACTATAAGGGTTCCGTTTTTCCCATTTTGGCTACGGAACCCTAAAAAGTAATGCCCTAGAATGTATTCCTATTAGATCGATTTTGTTTAGTTGTTTTCACTCGTAAAAATATATCAAGAAGCAAAAACAATGACATATTTCTCGCATAAGCAAAATATGATATTTGTTAAAATCATCTAGGCTATATTAGTGATACTGGCCACACGTTAACGCCTTAAAATATGACCTAACGAAATAATGATTTTAATAGTATTTCAAGTCCCATGGATTGAGACACCTGTATTATTTTGCATAAGTTAGCGCTGTAATATTTGATTTCGCCTCAGCGGAAAAGGGATTGCAACGAAACCAGAACCAACCTATTACCGTTCCTTATCCGATATTATTTACGGAAAACTAGAGAGGCAGGTAACGAAATTTCGATTTTCGCGTTTCGCGATAGGCCACCTATGTATTCCCCCGGGAACAATATAGGATTAAAACAACACGGGGAAAACTTTTACTCACGCTGTTGACGTACGAATATAGGCTTTATTTACAATTGCACTGAGTTTAAATTGAACTGTATGTAAACTGTGTGTGGTAACGAAGGTTTTGTTTATTTGGTGATTTTTTCCTATTCACATGAAGCCTATCGAAGTCGGTCGGCGTTTTGTGTACCCTTTTTTGTCAGAAACACGAGTATGCACTAAAACAACTGTGTTATTATATACAGGGTGTAAAAATACTAGTGATCCGTTTAAAGGTATGATTGGTATCGTACTAAGTAAAAACAGGCCAAAAAAATATTGCTCACATTTTTTTATGGGAGCCATCGTCCCCTGGTCAACCCTTTAATACGGAACCAATTTTATTTTTCGCTTAAATTTTTTTTTGTTAGTGTTTAGTAATTTGAATAAGATACCAATTATGCCGGAACGGATTACCAGCATTTTTATTACACCTTGTATCTTCTACCTATATTTTCCTTTACATAATATATATAATATAACTTAAGATAATTAAAGGTAGGTATGTTAAAGAAATTTAAAATAACGTATATTAACCAATTAACTTGAAACTTTATTATCACATCCTATTTTTGTGGTTTTAAAATTAACATAACAAAAAAAAATTTAATTACTTTTGTTGCAAAAAAAGACTAAAAAATTTAATTTAAGCAGTTAAAGCCTCGGTACTTTGTTTCAGCCGACATTTTCTATACCTATTCCAAATTTCAGCTTTCTACGTTAAACCGTTTCCGAGAAAGACGCGTTTTACCGATTTCGGCGACCGGGGTGATCCCATAAGTGTTTCGTAAACCAAGTATTGGTACGAAACACTAAAAATATATAAAATTACGCACGCGGGCAATTTTAGGCATCCGGGCAAACATGTACCTACTATATTCACAATCCGTGGGATGCAAACCGCGAATAAGTGGTCCCATGCATTGAACGTGAATGGTTATTTTCGTCCTGTGAGTGTGACCTACACTGCAATTAGGGTTGTATGACTCACGCGATAATATATTTACTTATTTTAGATTAGATCTTAAAATTTAAAAATGCAATCAGAAATGTGCCCCACTCAATAATATAACTTGCGAGCACCTAAATTATTAAAAAAATTAGATTAAAAAAACGTCTAGTTCTTTAGGTCACGTCTTCTATAACGTAACATTTTTGACTTTTACGTATAATAAGCTATGCCATAAAACAGTTAGTTAATTACTGAAAAAACACTTATTCCAAGAATCTAGAGCTGTTGCTAACCTAACAGGAGAAAATAAATTGACTCTCGTACTACTCGTATTTTACTGACTGTGACCTAGAACCTAGACCATAATTAGGGCTGGCGCTCGCTATATTTTTTTTAAATAAATATCAACTGTATATCTACAATACTTATGTATATTATTCGGAAGTAATGCGTAAAGTACCTAAGTTCATAAGCAATAAAAAAGAAAAAAAACACAAGGAGTATTATGTAAGATAAAATTAAACAAATGGCAAATTGTCAACCTCAAGGTCTGGTCTGGATTTAAAAAAATCCTTAGGTAGCTATAAAATTGTAAGCTACAATCAGTACTCTAAATATTTTCAACCGACTTCAAGATTTCGAAGAAGGAGGAGGTTCTCAATTCGTAGTATTCTTTAAAATATGATATCATTAAATTTAGGTAGTAATTACTAAGCTAATATACTATAATTACTAGGCCGTTACAAGCTCTATTTGTTTTAGAATAAAAATTGGGCACTAAAGATTAATAAATAAAAAATTCGTAGGGATCTTTATTGTAGTTGTTGTTGCTACTAAATAGTACACGTAAATACGTGTGTTCACCGATTATAAGAAAAGGGGCGCCCGATTTAAAAATATATTTTTTTGTTGTAAAGGATATACTTTACAGTTGGTCCCATTATCATCAGGTCAGGATCTCATGATTAAGATATATTCTTCAAGGTATATTCTTCAAATATTATACCTATAGTTTTCAATAGCTCGGGCATTTGCTCTTGGTAAGGTGGAGCCTAAGTGGAATTCCTTTTTGTTTAAAATTATTAAGTTATTATCCTCTCGAGTGACAACCCTAGCGGCAGTGGAGCGTTGAGTCACAGCCAGGAATAGCCGCCGTGATGCAACGTTTTATTTAACGCTATAAAAACTACGGCCTTCCTAAACGCCACATCCCGATAAGAACTTATATATAAATATACCTATACATACATCGAAACGAATATATAAGGCGTGCCTCGGCCCATGGGACTAAATTACGGATTTTTATTTGGATTGGTTAGTTATAAAGTTAGTAGATCTCAGGGCGAAACAAGTCGGTGTATTCATTAAGACAGAAACTCTCTGGAAATTGTATTTTATGCAATCGTGACATAATGAGTTTTTCAGTCGAGTACCGTGTTTAGGCCACGAAGCTGCTGAGTAACCTAAGTAAGGCACGAGATTGGAGTTTAGTTATGTCACTTTTGTATACAAGACTTTTTCTAAGACTGCTCAAAATAGGCAAGCCGGTAAGAGTTACCTTACAACCTGATCCCTTTTTAGGGTTCCCTAGTCAACTAGGAACCCTTATAGTTTCGCCATGTCTGCCCGTCCGTCCGTCCGTCCGTCCGCGGATAATCTCAGTGACCGTTAGCACTAGAAAGCTGAAATTTGGTACTAATATGTATATCAATCACGCCGACAAAGTGGTAAAAAATAATTTATTAGGGTACCTCCCCTATACGTAAAGTGGGGAGTGATTTTTTTTTCATTTCAACCCTAACGTGTGATATATTGTTGGATAGGTATTTAAAAATGAATAGGGGTTTACTTAAATCATTTTTTGATAATGTACCTAAATATTTTCGGAAATAATCGCTCCAGAAGTAAAAAAAAATGTGTCCCCCCCCCTCTAACTTTTGAACCATAACTTTTAAAAATATGAAAAAAATCTCAAAAGTAGAACTTTATAAAAACTTTCTATGAAAATTATTTTGAACTTGATAGGTTGAATAGTTTTTGAAAAAAATTTACAAAATAATTTCTGAACTAAGTTTGTAATTTAACCGTATATGCAGGTGTTTATTGTACCTGTAATTTCTACAAACTCACAATGAAATGACGTGCTTTCAAATAAAGTAAAAACGGTGAAAATCGGTTCACGCAATAAATAATTATCCCATAAAAATCATCTTCCATACTTTAAGCTCGCGCGCAATAGTTTACTTAATTTGCCGATAGATGTCGCTGTACGTGGAACGCTCATATCATATCCTACATGGCGGTGTTATTTTAACTCTTTTAAGTGGGGACACTTACTGTGACGGACGGAAAACTACGGAACCCTACACTGAGCGTGACCCGACACGCTCTTGGCCGGTTTTTTATAATTTAGTAACTCCCGATGGCAAAAACTGGGTCTAAAATATTTTTTCGCTCAATGAATTTAAAATCAGCAAATCTCGTACCTATAAAGGAGATATTATACAATGTGTTACAAAAAACCTAGTGATCCGTCTAAGGGCATAAGGGTATTGAGATAAGAAAAACTATAGGAAAGAAAATGTTTGCCCGAACAAAAATTATTTTGTATGGATGGTTAGCCTGCTGAGAGGGAATCTCATACATTTTTTTTTTTTGGGTCCAAAATTTATTTCGCATACTTTTCCTAAATCCTAACTGTTAACACCCTGTAATTCCATAAACTCGATAGTAACCTTCTGTAACAAATAGTTTTGACGTTTCATAAAGATAAGCTAATTTGACTCGCTACGAATACATTTTTAATTTTAACCTTACCGAAGTATGACAATGTACAAAATTGCAAGTAAAATCGTTGACGTAAGTCGATTAATAGATTAGCTGTATACTGTGTACCATCGGGTTCATAATTGCATACCCAATTTATCAATGAATTCATACATAAACTGGTTATGCAATTATGAACCCGATAGTACATAGACTAATAAATAACCCTAGACCCCGCATAGCTAGGCGACCCCCGCTGCCACCCTCGAAGTAATTTCACCCTATAGTGAGACACTAATTTATTGTAAGTGACAGTAAACTTAGTACGTCTCAACCATAAATGTCTGACTCTCTCTTACGCTCCACGGAACAATGGCGCGTTCCCTGTCTAACATTGCGTGTTCCCCTCCCGCAGCCCTTCTTTGTGGCAGCTTAGGTTTCAAAGAATTAACGCGCTAAGCGGAGTATAGAGATATCTTGTATATGACTGTGTGTACAAACAGGTGAAAGAGCAGGAGGCAACTATCTGTCAGACAAAAAAAAATTCGAACATTGCCTGTTAGCCCAAAATGCCGATCTAATTCTGACCTATTTCACCACTGACAAGAAAATTGCATCGATAAAATGCTGTACTAGGATTGGTGGATTAAAAGTATTAAAACCCAATCCCTCCGACCGATCCAATTTTGGACTATTTTTGGATGACAACATGGGTATGGCGGCTTGATCGTCTGTGTCCCGATTAGGAAATTAGGAATCTCCATTTTTTTTTAATACCCCGACGGTGGCAAACAAGCATACAGCCCGCCTGATGGTAAGCAGCTACCGTAACCTATGGACGCCTGTAACTCCAAAGGAGTCACATGCGCGTTGCCGACCCTTTACAAAAAGGAGGATTCACTAAAGCTAAAGGAACAAAAACCGGCCAAGTGCGTGTCGGACCACGCATAGGAGGGTTCCGTACCTTCAATGGAATAAGAACCAAACTAATACCAAAAGGTCGTCATACGCATAGGCGTCAGATAGTACATAGACTAATAACCCTAGGGAACCCTTCCATATGGAAGAAGTTTTTTGGAGATAACTCAAAAATGGCTGAACCGATAATGTTCAAAACAATTTTCGTAGAAAGTATATGATAAGGCGCATCTCTTCAAATTTTTTCATATTTTGTGAACTTACGGTTCAAAAGTTACGGGGGGGGGCTACACAACTTTTCTGACTTTCGAAGCGATTATTTCAGAAAATATCCACTTAATCACAAAATGGTCATAGAAACCTCAATGTTATTTTTAAAGACCTATCGATTGATGTGTCACATGTTGATATTTGGTTAAAATTTTTTTTTTTAAATTTAGTTACATCTATGGAGCGCCCCCCTAAAAACATTTTTTTTTTCAGATTTAACTACATAACTAAGTAGCTGCATACAAAATACACCTTATGTGTAAATTTTATTCAGATACGTCGTATAGTTTCCGAGTGAAATGCCTGTGACATACGGACGGACAGACAGACAGACATGACGAATCCATAAGGGTTCCGTTTTTTGCCATTTGGCTACGGAACCCTAAAAAGGAAAGATGCTATAAAGTAAAAAGGTAATATCTGCGATGTCAATGAGTCGTGGTAGTTTAGAGCAAAAGGTACCATTTGCCAATCGGCGCTTACGCTTTTATTTCATTCCATATAGGTACAGTCGCCATCAGATATATCGGAGCGGCCAAGGTGGTCACAAATATCTGGACAATGCCTATATTGTTAAGGCGATAAAGTGCATGTTCAGATATTTTTGTGTACCTTCGCCGCTCCGTTATGTTTGATGCCGACTGTAAAACGTAAGCGCCTTCTGACAAATGGTACCTTTTGAGTAAAAGTGTAATATTAATTCTAGTAGTTCAAAGACCATGTAATACCTAGAGACTCTGTACAAAATCGCGTTTCTCCGGAATTGAGGTTATTAAGAGGATAGGCTTAAAAGTTATCCAAGCGACAAACAAAAGTGATGAAATTAATATCTAAATGACAAAACCAGCGACATTACTTTACACCACATTAAGGAGATTACAAATATTATTGCGAAATACAAGTAAATTGGTCACTGTTAAGACCTAATAAGCGGCAGGTTTGAAAAGATTAGAAACCACTGAGTTACATACAGTTCAATTAATATAACAACAGAATAACAGAAACAATCAAGTTGAGTTTATAACTTTGAATCAGCACGGGAACTAATTGGAACTTTTCATTTAAGCATTATAACAGCGAGTTGGCATTGGTCGCGTTTATAAGTCGCTTAACAGTTTCAAAGTTTCAGTCGCTGTTTATTTTTTTAAACAACAGATGAAAAAGGAAAGAAAAAATTCTTATAGAATTTGCGGCAATGGAAGTTTTTAAATGGGGACGCTAAGGTTAGATCGTAAACACGAGTGACATTGAGGTATCCATAGTCCTTGTTACCGTATTATGGTCCTTGGCTTGAGTAATTTGAGTAAATATCTTTAAACGAGGTTTCCAAAGTAGGCATGTATGTCAATTATTATTTGCTCAAATTAAATTCTGACCACCGAAATCAGACAAAATCGAATATGGAAAACACAATTTATATTACAATTTCACATATTAATTGAATATCCTGTTATTGTCACATCGTTGCAGAGCAGATTAAAATTAATAGCCAAGGACCACTTATTACCTGGACTATTAATGTCTTTACAAAACCTAAACAAAACTGGAGCCATTTATCGCTAGTAATCATCAACCAGTCTCCATTTTCAAGCGAATTCAAGATTTCGAAGGAGGAGGTTATCAATTCTTCGGGATCTTTGCGTTTGCTTTTTTTTATGTATGTTCACCGATTATTTGAAGACGGCTGGATCTATTTGGAATTTTTTTGTTTGAAAGATAAGACATCACAGTTGGTCCCATTGTAAACTGGTCATGATCTGATGATGGGATCCTGGAGAAATCGAGGGAACTCTTCAACTATTATAGGCACACCTTTTTTTTGTATTTCTTACAGCAGCTCGCATTTGCTTTTGGAAAAGTGGAGGCTAAGTGAAGTCGGTTCTTTTTTGTTTAAAATTATTTACTATACATTTTGCACGAGAGAGAGAGATATGACTGATGAATACGGAATGCAACGGCGGATCTGTATTACGGCGCGTGGTTTACCGCGGTATAGTTAGGGCCAGATGGCAGATAGCTGCAGATTCTGCCAAGCGACCTTGGTTGAAGCGAGTTGTTGAAGCGAGCGTCTACATGACAACCAACTAACTGCTTCTGCCAATGGTTGGCAGACCACGCCTAGCCGCCAAGGGCGTTTAAAGGTCATGTCGAATTTGGCATCAATCACGGACCGCGATTCGAAAAATAAACACACAAAATGGACAGACACAGCTCCAACCCAACTCAACCCAACTCAACTCAACGCTATAACGACATTGACATTTGCTATTCGAACAGATTTTCAATAAACATTGGTCTCACATTGGTCACACATTGCTCACACATTGTACCAATGTTGTACCAATGTGAGACCAAACCACGGCTTATCGGTGAAGGTAAGCTTGCTCCCGGTTCCGGTACTGGATTTCTATAGAAAACGAGTACCGGGAGCAGACCCTAGTAAACATCGTTAGGAAACCGGACCTAATCCCGATAAGGCATATTTTCCCCTTTCGGGGGAAGGTCAGATCGCAGTCGTTTTTGTAAAAAAAAATATTCGTGAGATTAGGTAACCAAGCGGATCCCAGGCTCCAAATTTGAGCCTTGGTAAAAAGCCGGAACAAACACTAGGTGAAAGATTGTCAGTCCAGGTCCATATCGTCCATGCACACCGGATTAAAATTAATAGCTAATTTACCCAGGCTCATAATTAATGAGGGAACTGAGGTTGCCGTTTGGTTCGGCAATGTATACGATATTGCACCGTATCCCGTTATAATAAAGGTTTAAAATGATCTGGGACACCTATTGAAAATTCATTTCTTAAACAAATGCTGATCGCGTATTTTCAACAAACATAAAAATGCGAGTTTCACATTGAAATGTATTTTACACACAAATCGAGTCACAGAAAAATTTGGTACCAGGCAAATGGGGTTGGCCACTCGAAGCTTTTTGCAGATGGCGCCAGCATAGGTTGTACGAGTAATACGAGTATACATACATGAAATTTTAACCACCGTTCATATAGAGCGAGGTGATTAGGTAGGCTTTACTATACTAAACAACTTTTACTATGGGACCAATTCCGAAATCACAAAAAAAATTTCGGCTTCCCCACAGAAAACGCGGACATCTTATAGGCCAAAATGTATGAAACAGTTAAAAAAATTTTTTTAATTATTAGCCCTAAAAGCAAAATCCCATAATAATAGTGACAGGAACAATTATTGTACTGTCAAATATTGTTTGTTTTTGTTGTTGTATTGTTTGGCTGAATTTTGTATAGATATTTCAGTCCAGGTAAGTTTTATATAGTCCTTGCTGTAAAGTTTGCTTATGTTTATCTCTGTTAGTCATGGAATCATAGTTACACAGACGTTGCTCATATGTAGTAACATTTGTAGACCTTGTGTGATAGTCACGTACTCGCGAACAAGGTTTAAAGCTTGCATATGAAAGAAAATCTAGGTCACCGAGGAAAACGGGAGCTATTAAGAAAAATAAATGTTAAATATGGTAGAATTACAGATTCGTTCGCCATTTGCAGTTTTTTTTCACAGATTACACATCGGAGGTCTTCAACAATGTGAAGAAGGTACATACTCAAACAAGCTTTACTGAAAATATGGTTCGTGAAAATTTGTACCCGGCCAGTCTTATACCGCAATAAGACTGTCAAAGAAAGTATCCAACAAGTCGCTTTTGCGGTACTATTGTGGGCCCATTTTTTTGGCCTGATTGTGTATCAAACAATATTTTAAACTGTTTCTAAAAAATTCAAAACCAAGTTTTTTCATCATACCTAAACAAAAATATTAAATGATAATCATCAGTAATTTTTGATGTAACTTTTATTAAACAATTGAGGCCTGGAAAGAATCGAAATCGAAATTTAATGTTACAATTGCAATCATACGACTAATCCACTTTAAACCGTATTTTCACCACAATCGCGAAAATTAAAAATAAAATCTGACTGAAAAGTAAAACGCCCTAGGTCGGAAATGCAATGCTTTCCGACCGCTGTAGACAAACCACCAGTGACTAAATATCAGAGCAAGAAAATGAAAAATATTTTTGCGTAATCGGTGTGTGACCTAAATACTCCGAATCAATGAACGTTTTACATATCTAAGGCCTCTTGAGTTTACAATGGTGGTTCTGTTACTGATTCATCTTCCAAGGGCGTAATTTAACGAAATTAGACCTTAACTTTATGCGAATAGGGATCAGGGTTCCGCTTTTATGAAAGGAATTAACAGTATGATAATTAATGTAAAGGAATTTCGAAATTGTGTGTACTCGTAAAAAGCAGACTTCAACAAGTCTGCTTTTTACAATACTTAATTCATAAGATTATGCATGAATTTTGTAGATGTGTACTTAGTAAGTAAGATGTATTCTTGTAGGTTACTTAGGCAGTTAACTTAGGTGAGAAATCATTAATAATTATTTTATCCACAATTTTAAAATCCATGCCGCAGGCTTCATTTAGGTAGATACAAAAACAGGTGAACCACTGGCTTCGTCACATAACAAGAAGAAATATATTGAGAAAGGATTTCTGCAGGTGTTTACTTAAATTCTGCGGTAAAGAACTTATAAGTACCACAATTAGTAATTATATTCCTTAAAATTAAAATTCATTAGAAAACAAACCAATGAAGATGCCAAAGTTGCCAAATACTAACTCAATAATTCGGTTTCAGCTTAAATAATTTTAGTGTTTTTTTTTATTTGACTTTTTCGACTTTCGGTTTTGATATTTGAAATGTTTAATTTGACATTACCTTAGACATAATTACCTATTAACATACTAAGGTACCTACTTTGTATTTTTACCAATGACATTTTCCCGTATATGCTTTTTTCTTGATTTTGATCATTTTATAAGTGACGATCTTCTAGTGAATGCATTTCATTTTAAAATGAAAAATTGGTTAAAATAATGGGCCAAAAGGTCAGCGTGGAGACCTTCAACCAGATGGTCAGATGATATCTGCCGAACGGTGGGTGTGCAATGGATAGGACTGGCACGGGACCGAGGAGAGTGGCGTAATAAAGGAGAGGCCTATACGGGCTGAACAGATAGAGTGAAAAATACTGTGTCATCTTGTAAAAGAAAGAAATGAACCTATCTATTATCTACAGAATTAGTTAATGTACCAGCATCCTGTAGTTTAGTATAAAAATGATAATCATAAAATAAAATAAAGCATTCGCATAAAATATTCGCAAAGCGTATTATGTCACATGGGTTAAAACCGGCTGTGAGAAATTCCGTACACGTGTTTTTCAACCGTTGACAACAACGCCATCTGATTTTGACTATGGGACATTCATTGCTGCTCCATCGATTGAGTTCAGCAACTGCGTTCTGTTATTTTAATGGAAGTGTACGAAATTACCCTGCATACGGATTTGTCCGCACTGACCTTATAGGTGGTGAATTATGAATGAAATACCTACTTATTTTCGTCATTTGTTATCGCCTTTATCTGCAACGTACCTAAAACAATAAATACATATGTTAGTACAAAATAAAGCAGTGATAATACTTACTACACGTTTTTTTTTAAACTTTCACGGTTTTTACACATATCTATTTGTAATAACGGGACTTAACCGCGTATATATTTCTAAAAATTACCTTCGACGTTTCGAGGACGACATTGTCCCCGTGGTCCCAAAGAAAGACTCTTGTCTTTCTTCGGGACCACGGGGACAATGTCGTCCTCGAGTCCCGTTATTACAAATAGATATACAGTTTTTTGTCCTAACAGGATGGAAAGAGCCCGGGATTGTTCAGCATTCTACCTTACGTATTTGCGACGCTTACCGTGGGTATTAGATTCACGGGGGCTGTAAGGTTCTTAAACTAATTTCGAAAATTTTATGTGATCAACTGATCAGGGTGCGTAGCCAACGTGACGCTCATCGTTACCGCTCCGTAGCGAACGAAACGCAACTGTCACTGTCGCACTAACATGGAAGAGTGATAGAGAGAGGTGACTACGATACGCTACGGAGCGTTAACGATTGGCACGTTGGCTATCCACCCTGATCAGTTGATCACATAAAATTTTCTGAATTAGTTTAAGAACCTTACAGCCCCCGTGAATCTATAGGGTAGAATTCATAATTCATTGGAGTGACTTGACAGGTACTGGCATACACACCGCTTGTCAAATGTAGGTATTAAGTGCTGTGAAATCACTACGCTGAATTAAGAATTCTACCTGACTAGCAGTAACATTGTTAGACGAAGGCCGGCAGTAATTGCGTTACGGACGTGCCTGGACGTTACGTACAGTCGACGTCAAATATATATTTACACTTATGCACCTTATTACAATGGAGTAAGATGGAAAATTGTAAACATAACTTTGACGTCGTAGCGATAAGGGCTACAGAAAAACTCACTTAAGACGATTTTGAAGGGACCGAGCCCTTAACGCATCGTAAGCAGAAAAGCGTCCTACTTTGTGACAAATTCGCTGTTCATATAGGCCACCAGCCAGACTGTCAGTAATAATTACATTGTTTCGGTACTCAACCTTCATACAGAGTGTAACAAAAATGCTGGTGATCCGTTTGAGGGTAAATTAGTATCGTATTGCGAGCAAGAAAAAGTAGGATATAGTACATTACTTACCAAGGACTGTAAAATAAACAAAGCCCGAAATCGCAGGTATATGTAGCCCGAGCCGCAGGCGAGGGTTGTAAATATGAGAGAGGGCTTTCTTTTTTACTGCCCGTGGTGAGTACACAATTTTACGTCTCCACCTGGCTACAATGCGAGTTTTACCGTACGCGTAGCGTGCGGTAAAACTCACATTATGGCCAGGTGTGACGTAAATTATATTTTCACCTCAGCAGCAGGAACGAGGGTTCATTGATACCTAAAAACAGTGAGCAAAACTCAATTTTGCTGCGAGCGTGAGACCAAACTGACCTTGTTGACCTTGGAATTACAATGTCAATCCGCGCGCGAGGTCTAATACAAATTCGAAATACTCGGGAGTCTATTCGTGTTGTCTTTTTCACGTCATTAGTAAATAGAGAGAGACAGAAATATTTTAAACGTCATTCAATCAAATTTTATTTAATTTTAATTCGTATTCTGAACTTTCGCTTCGACCCCTGAAACAGAGTCAGAACGAAACGTTCCGAAACGCGCACAAGTACTAATTTTGAAATATAATTTATACGAATTTTAATTTTTAAATGCTTAACCATACAATACTTAAAATAATTTACGTTCTTTAATTCAAAATAAAATAAGTATAAACGGAAAAATTACAAGATATAAAAACACAAGATACATTACAAGGTGTAAAAAATATTATTACTTACAACAATCTCTCGTATTGTGATCAAATAGTAGTTACCAAACGCAAATAAAAAAAGTTATCAAAAGTCAAAATGGCGGTATAGATATTTTAAAAATATTTAATTTATTTTGATTATTTTTCGTGTTATTAACTTATTATTGAGATTTTTGAACTCAAATGTAAGAATATTAGTATAAATACGAGTGAATAAAGTGACAAAGAAGGATAAAGCATCTCCCAGGTTGTATTTTTCCATGTCTTCTCACTGCTGAGGTGAATAATAGTGTGTTCAACATGAGAATAAAGTTATTTACATCTTGTGCTTTTGAGTCCCTCTCTACGCTCAAGATTCTAAATTAGAATTATTATAGAATCCTTCGCTTGCTCAGGACTCAAAATTAGCACTCGAAGTAAATATGAACTTTCTTCTCTTGTTGTACAAATATCTATTTTCCGCAAAATATTCTTGAAGTGAAAACTTCTTTAGCGGCACTGTCCACTTTTTGTGATGGGGAAAAAATGTTAAACTCGCGACAGGTCACGTGACCGACAGATTCGTCAGATTGAAAATTCGTAAGACGGACACGTGACCTGATCGAATAATAATTGTAATAGTTCTGAAGTGTAAAATTTTTAATGTACTATAAATTGTCATGTTTGTGTACGTTATCGTTAGCGCAATAAATGAATATTGTATTTTACCACATAAATGATAGTACTTTTATACTGATAATTAAAGCAATTCGTGCAAAATTATTCCCTAGCCATTCCAAATTATCGAAAATGCACAACGTTAATATTCAAGTTTTCACTTCTGCCGACACTCCCGGAGTGCACCCCATTGTTTTTTTTTTTGTATAGGACATGTCATCGTTTTTTTTTGCGAGTTTTTTTAAAATTAGTTTTCATTATTAGAATACGATACTAATTATGCCCTTAAACGGATCACCAGCATATTTGTTACACCCTGTATACATAGAAAGGACGGGTACAGATATGATGTCATTATTACTGATAGTCTAGTGGCCTTTTGAAATATTTTATCATTAATTAAACATCGGTATCAACGTTCAAATTTCGTGGCACTTGGTAAGGGTCGCAAAAAAAGAAATACATAGGTATCATTGTTTTATTTATTAGTAATAAATAACATTTAATTTATTTTTATTCTTAATCGTACTTTGGTAAACTGTACATATATTTAAAGAGGTTTATATTCTTAATACGTCATAGAACCTCAATACTCATTTCATTATCCATTTGTAAAAAAAATTCTAAATGCCAAATAGGCAACAAATGTCATTAATTGTCATGCAAAATAATATGTGGTAAAATCTTCAACGATAATAGTTCTTAAAAACACTTACAACTACAATTTAGCATTGATAAATCTTTACCCAACTCCCTATCAGACTTGAGAAAATGGATTTGACGCAGTATACTGATTTTATATTCACTAACGAAGGTGCTTGCTGTACTATTTGCGAAATGAATATAAAAAAGAAAAGGTACAATATAGAGAAACATTTGAAATCAAAATCTCATCAAGATAAATTATCTGATTCACGCTGCCATTTACAGGATATAATACGAGATAATGCTGATTTCGAAATTAAAGACGATATCGTATATTGCAAATTGTGGAATTCGAAATTATTTCCCTCTAAATCTAGTATCGACCGCCATTTAAAAACAGATTTACACAACAAAATTCATAAAAATAATGCACAAGAAAAATTTAATAAAGATTTAACAGAGTTTATGATTTGTTCGAATATACCGTGGTCAAAATTAGACAATCCTAAATTTAGAAATTTTGTAGAAAACCTTTTAAATCATAAATATGGAAACGATATTACTGTGCTGAGTGAAACAAAAATACGAGTAAAATGCTTACCTGAATTGTATGAAAAGAAAAAAAATGAATTGAAAGAGAAATTACAAAATAAAATGATTTACCTCAGTGTTGATGAAACATCAGATTCCGTGGGAAAAAAAGTGGCAAATATTTTGATCGGAGCTCTAGATGGAACTAGTACCCAGCCACATTTATTTGCTTCTAAGGTATTGGAGGCGACTAACCATTCGACAATAACCAAACTCGTTGAGGAAACCCTTGAAGATCTTTGGGGCGATGAATACAAAAAAAACATGGATAAATTATTATTTTTTATAACGGATGCCGGTTCCTACATGGTAAAAGCAGCTAAAAACCTTGTTCAGAAATATAAAAATATGACTCATGTAACATGCATAGCACATGGATGTAATCGAGTCGCAGAGATAATTAGAAGTCTTTACCCGACCATAAACAGTTTGATTGACTGTATCAAAAAAATATTTCGTAACGCTCCTTCAAGGACAAATTTATTTCATCAAATGTGTGTAAATATTCCTCTACCACCCCGACCCGTGATAACAAGATGGGGAACATGGTTAAATGCTGCCTCATATTATCACATGCATTATGATAAAATCAAATCTGTCATCGATGCCTTAAATCCGCGTGAAGCGAGTGCAATTTCTAAAGCAAAAAAAATTTTCCGTAACCGGAATTTAAAAACTGAGTTACTATTCGTCGATACACACTTTAGTATAATTGCTAAGTCAATAAAATTATTGGAGGATCCAAAACTGAGTCTAGCAGAATCATTAAACATTGTTCATGGTTTGCAAAAAAAAATATCAACGTTAAGGTTACATCAAAATGCCAGAAAAGTTTATTTTAAATTAAAAAGTGTATTAAAGAAAAATCCTGGTTATAAGACTGTACAAATAATTAACCAACTATCTAAAAACAACGAGGCTGAAATACCAGAAAGTGTAAATAAAAACTGTGTGCAAAATTTTCAATGCTTGACATACCTTCCTATTACCTCAGTCAGCGTGGAAAGATCTTTTAGTCATTTAAAATGGATATATTCTTACAGACGTCAAAGATTGACAGCAAAATCTATGGAACAAATTTTAGTGATCTATTCTAACTCGTAAAATATTGTATGCCACACCTGGACATAAAGTGGCTTTTTCCGCACGCTACGCGTACGGATAGAGCCGCTTTCTGGCCAAATGTGCACATATTTTTCCAACACGGGAGGTAATAAAGAAAGCCCTCGATCGCATAATTACGTCCCTCGCTTGCAGCTTGGGCCGCAACAATTGCGATTGCGCGGCCTTTCTTTGTTTTACCACCCTAATTAGGAAATGTACTATTTAGGGGCTTTTTTATTTACATATACAAAATAAAGGTTAAAAATACTAAGTGATTTGTTTGTATTTATTTTTCTGCCAACCGTACATTGCCACGAAATTTGAACGTTGATACCGATGTTCATTATATACGTGTTTCATCCTGCACGGTGAGCACAGGAGTAACGCGACAGTATCTCGCGCGCGAGATAGTCTATCCGTCCTTTTCTGACTGTATTAATTAAAAAAATACGGGTAGTTGGGCCCAACAATGAAAAGCAATGAGTAATGACAATCATTGGCAGATGCGCTCTCAAGTGAATTCCGACATTTTACAAAATTCCTACTAGAAAATTAAAAAAAAAATCCTACTACAATCTATATTATACCAAGTAAGTTGATTCCTGGAAAACTCGATACGCCTCAGCTGAACCTCGTTAACTATTTAATGAGTTAAGAGTTACAGACATATGCACTCGGACCAGAGCTTGGTAATTGAATTTCTGGCTTGGAGCTTTACTGTGGATTAGGGGGCGTCCATTATTTACGTGAGGCTTTTAGGGAAATGTTCGGCCTAAATCTCACCAAATATCACAAGGTTTCTTGGAAAATAGTACGTAATATTATTTTGCAATTGTAGAATTACTAGAAAAATTGTTTTGTGTCACTATCTCAGGCCCTCATTGATGTATACTTCGTCTTTTGTTAAAAATACATCATAAGTATAATTTCTCATCTAGAGTACCATTAAAGAAAAAAAAAGGGTTCCATTAATTTGCAAGCGCCAAACAAAAAAGCTGCAGTATTAGCTTGAATTTGCCACAGGTAGCTTTAAATCTGGATCCTTGTGATCTAGGGTATAGTCGGATACCCCCGGCGGTGGAGGTAGGAATTTAAAATGACTTATACTTGACTTCTACAGATACAGTTCAGCAAAACTTTGCTGCAGGATAAAATTCGTTCGGGTTTTTCATTATTAAATTGGTTTTTTCATTATTATCGGCGCGCGTTCATGAAAAAACACTAAACGCAAAGATAACAGACGAGGGTGAACATCCCGTATGTACAGTCAGCTGCAGAGTTTATTCCCCCCCCCCCCCCTCCTCTCACACAAACTAAGTACACATGTACTTAAACCTATTTGTGTGGAACTAAAATTGTCGCTTTAATTTCGGCCGTGCCGTCCGTAGTCAAACAGAAAAATAATTCCTTAAAATGGAGGTAATAACATAAATTGAATCAGATGATATGAAAAATGTAAAATTTAAACCTATAATTTTAAGGGAAATCGTAGCAAATATTTTCCACTTGTTCAATTTTAAGACATAGGTATTTTGCAGTTATTTGTTGTACAGATCTACTGAATTTTTTTTAAGACGGTTACCTTAAAAAAGCAAAACTACGATTTTGTGGTATTTTGAACTCCATATTTGAGAACCTCATTTCTAGACTCGGCTAGTCGTATTTCTTGTTAACTTTGGACGAACTCTGGAATCGACTTATTCACGTCAAATACGGAGCTCTAGTGAGCGCAGAATACATGAAACGTCGTCTTAACTTTAAAATTATCTGCACGGCTAGCACGTCTTACGCGCGACTTCGTGTATTGTCGCTAGTTGGCAGCACAATTTGCGCGTGAAAGGAGCGACAGACTCGCGATCAAATGCCACTGTCATAAAATGACGGTGACTCGCGACTTTGAACTAAAATCCTTAGCGCAACTTTGAGTTCTCTTCGCGTCAGTTGCAGCCGCGGATGCATGTTAAATATGCTACCGGAAAGCGAGATTGTTGACAGGCGCGACAAGGTTTTCCCTACTCGCCGTGCTATTTTATTTACTTAAAAATACCTGCTTTTGAGAAAGTTTATGAATGACAGTCACGCTTTCAACGACGGAATCTGAGGACATGGCCTTGTGTGTGGTTCTCAAAGGATGTGGTTCTCAATTCTGGGCTACCTGATATAAACCGTATACAGTTTGTACTGCAATGTAAAATAAATACTCATTTTATTACTAAAGTAGACAAAATATTGCAAAAAAATGAAACGGGAATTAGAAACACTAAATATATAAACATTATGTTGATTTTTCCGCGATTAAAATACAGCAAGACAAGTCGTTAACGTCCTTATGGCATTGACATAAAGTTTAACTTCACCCTGGCCTGAAACGGGATTGTTTTTTGATTTGACACTGTCAACGTATACCGTTACATAATCTGCGTTTTGATACTGTTCGGTAAGGTAGAACATTGTAATATTAAAATAGTATCTAAGCCTACGAATATGGAAGTTTAAATTAGAAATCGACTGTATTAAAACGCCTAAACATTGAAAATGCGTATTTTTGCATTTTTGATCGGAGTTTGAATATTAAAAGTGGGTTTCATAATGGCATAATATCATGCTCCTTCGATAACGAAACGCATCTATTTTTCAATTTTGTAATGTCAGATACTAGTGCTATCGCACTTAACGGTGGTAAACCTTATCCCTTCGCAATAGGTGTTAGGAATGTTCAGTTGATAGTATCAACGATGGTTTGACAGCCGTCTTTGTTTACCGAAATACAGGAACTATAAATACGATCAAAATATGACTTTTTATTATTTCATCATGATTCCCGTTTTGTTTTCAAGTCCGCTTTTGTACATTATCTTTAAAAAATCGGTACTTTTTTTACATTAATATATAAATCATAGGCAAGTAAGCTTTCAAATATTGTCCTTGTCAGATTCAAGTTTTAAATGCATGATTTTTCAGTTTTTCCATTAGATTTCGCAATATTTTTACCACCATCCTGATCTAGAAATTATGACGATTCTTTAAAGGTCAGAACCATTCCTAAACGGTCCTAAATAATCTGGGCCAGATCACATAACAAAAATTGACGATCTCCTTTCTGAACCAAATTGACGACAGTTTATAAAGCTAACCTGTAAATATAGACGTTGATAATCAGACCGCTACAAAACTTGTAAACCCAAAAGTTCCACAAGTGCACCAAACTGTTCGACGTACAGTCTGTAGCAAGAGTAGGTTAACGGGTGAGGTGTTCCAAATGATCTTCACACGCTCTTATTCTCTTAACAATAAAGTCGTATTAAGCTCATTTTGAACACGTCACCTGCTTAGCTACTTCTGCTACTGACTGATAGCATTACGTACGTGACCGGCCCGAGACTGGAGATAACAGTCATATGTCAATACGAATGTCCAACGTGTCCAAGGCCGCGATTTGAAAAATAAACACACACACTGGACCAACCCAACTCAACTCAACGCTATAACGACATTGACATTTGCTATTCAAACAGATTTTCATTCAACATTGGTCTCACATTGGTCACACATTGGTACAACATTGGTACAATGTGTGGCCAATTCGAGACCAATGTGAGACCAATGTTGAATGAAAATCTGTTGGAATAGCAAATGTCAATGTCGTTATAGCGTTGAGTTGAGTTGGGTTAGAGCTGTGTCTGTCCAGTGTGTGTTTATTTTTCGAATCGCGGCCCATGTCGCAGACGGATTTTATGAAACATAAATTTTCAAAAACAAAATATTGGTGTAATTACTCTCACTCAATGGGAGAGTATGTGTTTCTTTACAGGAATAATTGTGATACTGATAAGTCACTAATTTTTAAGTATTTTTGTTTCCTGTGTTTTATGCTCTGGCTAGTGGAAGTATCAGAAGTACGTAGCATTCAGTTCACATTACACTAACCTTCCTACGCACAATGTTAAACAAAAACGTTCGCTCCTCTTGTGGGTTTATTTTGATACTAATATGTTTCACAATCCAAAAGGCCTATTATTCTGTAACTGAATTTCTTATTGAAGAGCTTTAAAAACGTATGTTCATTTTGTTTATTGTAAAATTACTATAACTTGCTGAATGTAAGTATTATTCTTGAATGTTTATCCATGTAAATATTGACATCGATCTCATTTTCACAATGACAATTTGACAATGTAGGTAAATTAATACAAAATAAATGTATATGAATATACTAAACGTTATTCGTAGAAATAAGAGTTTGTCATTTACTAAGATACTGCTGTAACAATAAATTATTGTAGGTTACCGTGTACCTCAGTAAACCTTTATTACCTGTATTACCAAAAACGAAACTAAAGTCTTCTAGGGTTCTTTTTTTACATAAAAACCTACTAATCGAGATCGTTATTACTTATCTTATTTAATAGGTAAGTAGCATTCCTAAAAATGTCACCGTAGTACTTAATCAGTATTCAAATCATAAAACATGCGCAAAAGGATTATAATTGTTATAAAGCTGCCCGCGCGCCTCTGAGTAAACTTGAGTAAAGTCGTATTCTTTGAACATTATTGCGGTGCATCGCGGCGCACGGTGGGCTGAAAATCGGCCTCCATAGAAATAGAAACCGAAGTCTTAAATTTGAACTTTTTTTTATTGGAATAGCTATGGTTAGGTGTTATTATGTCTCAAAATTAATCTTAGCTTATTTGGTTGGAAAAATAATTAATTATAGTTTTTTTTCTAAATCTTTGTATGGCGCGTATCAGAAAAATCGAGTTTTCTCCGAAAATAAAAAGTTAACCGTAATATCCTGACAAATGATTTTAAACACAATTATTCTTAATTTTTCCACATAATTAGAATTTTCCTACGGGGTGCACTTTTAAAAAAAAAAATCGAAATATAATTTTTATTTATTTTATTTTATTTTTTTATTTTAATATGGTTAAACTCGTTATTTTGACTACAAAAAATGAATTTGAGTTTAATCGAACCAATAACTTACGCGTAGTGAATTTTTGTTCTAAGCAAATGTATGGAGCGTACGAGTAAAACGGATTTATTTTTCAAAAATTAAAGGTATACCGTAATATCCTTGCAGATGATGTAAGAACCAATTATTAAGGATATTTTCACATAACGCGAACTTTTCTACCGTATGCACTTATTTAATAAAAAATAAAAAACTTATTTTTTCATGCTGAAATAGCTTTTTCTCATTGTTTTAATAAACATACAAGAGTTACAAGTAGAAAATTGAAAATAAAACCATTAGGTACATTAATACCCTTGCATCCTCTTTATTACATTATCTTTGTACTTAATGAAATAGTATTTAACAAATGACACATTGAAAACTGATGAGTCTAAAATTAATGATCGTTAATGAGGTCCGGTTACAATTGTTAGTAGATAATATGAATGCAGTTTAATTATTAAGGTTTTAATCATTATGCTTATAATTAGACGTAAAACTAATTACAATAACAATGATATAGAATGGTGGTGTTCATTAGTACTTGCATAAATTGCTGTAAATAGGTAAGGGGTACATTTTATATTTTAGTTAATCTTGAGCTTCTCAACCGCTAACATACGACCATAAACCATGGACAGTCTTATTACGAACTTGGACTTGTTTGTTATCCTAAAATCTCAAGGATCTAGTTTAAATCACGAAGCTTTGTTTGAAATAGTGCTAACTAAATCAAACCTTAACCTGTCAGAAGAAGATCGTGACACCTTGAAAGAATTTTGCCGAATATTTACAAGAGCCGCTACTAGCAGATGGAAGACAAGCCAACGGAACACAGAAAAATTTAGAGCATTGTATGGATCTTGGTTAGAAGCAAATATTGACTGGCCAAGTTGCTTTTATCTTCAGTTGGATCTTCAGTTAGCCCACGGATCAACCAGCAGTGATCTCATTCCTCATACTTTAAGCACATCATCAACTGGAACTATGACGCGATTGAAACGTAAACCATTCGAAGACCTCGGAACGAAGCAGAAAAAAAACAGATGCAGCGATCTAAGCATTGAAAACACAGACGAAGTTGTGCGAAGCTTCGAACAGAGATGTATTTAATATGTTGCTTTTGTCTTCCGATCCTGTCCTTTCTTCGATGAGGCCAACAATAAGTGGAAAAAAGAAACAGGCTTTCTTCCCTGAAACTTTAGAATTATTCATTTGTCTGGAACCTCAAGAACAAGAAGTGACAGATACCTCAAATGTGTACCCTGATTCTGAAATGGACACGGATTCGGAAGTAAGCGACCAGGAAAACTAAACTTTCTGGATTCCTATATTAGCATTAGAATACTTTTAATTAGGATAGCATTACACATACTTATTTCTGTTTTTATGTAAACCAATTATTGATAATGTTACTGATATTTATTTAATTAAGTAAATTCGTAGTATCTACTAATGATTGTAACCGGACCTCATTAACGATCATTAATTTTAGACTCATCAATTGTCAATGTGTCATTTGTCAAATACTGTTAAAGATAATGTAACAAAGAGGATACAAGGGTAATAATGTAAAGGATGTAATGGTTTTTTCTTCAATTTTCTACTTGTAACTCTTGTATGTTTATTAAAACAATGAGAAAAAGCTATTTCAGCATGAAAAAATTAGTATTTTATTTTTTATTAAATAAGTGCATACGGTAGAAAAGTTCGCGTTATGTGAAAATATCCTTAATAATTGGTTCTTACATCATCTGCAAGGATATTACGGTATACCTTTAATTTTTGAAAAAAAAATCCGTTTTACTCGTACGCTCCATACATTTGCTTAGAACAAAAATTCACTACGCGTAAGTTATTGGTTCGATTAAACTCAAATTCATTTTTTGTAGTCAAAATAACGAGTTTAACTATATTAAAATAAAATAAAAAATAAAAAAAAATAAAAATATGTCGATTTTTAAAAAAAAACGTGCACCCCGTAGGAAAATTCTAATTATGTGGAAAAATTAAGAATAATTGTGTTTAAAATCATCTGTCAGGATATTACGGTTAACTTTTTATTTTCGGAGAAAACTCGTTTTTCTGATACGCGCCATAGAAAGATTTAGAAAAAAAAATATAATTAATTATTTTTCCAACCAAATAAGCTAAGATTAATTTTGGGACATAATAACACCTAACCATAGCTATTCCAATAAAAAAAAGTTCAAATTTAAGACTTCGGTTTCTATTTCTATGGAGGCCGATTTTCAGCCCACCGTGCGGCGGATATACGCACGATCGCAATGAGAGGGGTACGCGGGTGGCGCGGGTAGAGAGCGCCCAAACGCTCAAGGACACTCCGGCGGCAATCGTCTTAATTCGCGCCCTAGGACTAGGAATCAAAAGTATTTATTTTCGTCACCCAATCCCAAATTATAATTAAAGCCTAATCACGTTATTCTTATAATGGCATATACAAGTGCAGACCCAGGCCTCCGGTGCTCAGGGATGGAAATATTTATTAAAATAATTGTATTGTTCTTCAGTTGCACCTACTTATTTTTTCATACTTGAACTACTTAATTGATTGATCGTTATTTCTGTAACGAATTCAGTAATATATTGAATATTTCTTCTAGCCATAAAGTGAAGATGTAAAAATGTTTATCGATAACAGTGTACGGAATAGGGTCTTCCCTAGTTGCGAAGAGTACCCTAGTCTTCCTAAAACGAACTACTAGAAAAAACGCTCACACGTCATTCTAAAGTCTGGAATTCAAAGTATACGAGTGGGAACGTGTGATAACCACGAGTCGTCTAGTCTTGTTAATATGATCCGTCTAGTAAAGTGATCTATGATAGAAGGCAAATAGACTTGTAGTGACTAAGGACGGATTTGAAACTTTATTAATTATGTGCCGTGTTATATGTTTATGTAAATACTACATGACATAACCCGCGAACTAATGTTCGCTTCCTACCTATCAAGGAAATTAGAAACTTGTACTTATACATATAAGGATATGTAGGTACAGTATAATACTCGTAGGAACACAATGAACCTTGTTCGTTATCCACGGGACAATTCGGAACATGCATGATTTATTTTGGAAGAAGTCATTCGATTCTATTTCCCGTGAGCTTCAAACGTCTCGTATAAACCTACTGTCTATTGTAGCCCTAAAACGCCAAAAATGGGATAATAAGTCAGGCGTTTGCACCGCGCGCGCTTCAAAACGCCCCATATAAAAAGCGTAAGGTGAGTGACGTCACCCGGTTTCAAGTTGCGGAAAACTGTTTGGAAGGAATAAGTTTTTGGAAGATTTATGTCATTATAGGCGTTTAAAAATGCGATATTTGTTGTACTTTTTTTTCCTTGTTAAAATACAAGTAATTGAAAATAGTACCATTGGAGCATTTTTTTTAGTAAATGCTCATATTTTGCGTTTTCTAAAAACAATATATTTACAAAAATGTAAGAAAATTATTACGGGTTTCCACGTTTTTATATTAATTTGGTGAAGTTGAACTTGTTTAATAAACAAATTCAATTAAATATTTTTCTAGCATGTTCTCAATTGTATCATTCGTGATATGGAGTTACGGACATTTATTGTAGTCCAATTAGAAACAATGGTTCCCACGATTCTGCAAAGCAAACATTTTCCAACACATTAAAGCAAGTATCAAACAAAAGAAAATATCATAAACCACAAATAAATAAATAAATATTATAGGACAATCTTACACAAATCGACCTAGGCCCACGGTAAGCTCAATAAGGCTTGTGTTATGGGTACTGGACGAGGATATATATAATAGATAAATATGGATAAGTACTTTTTTTTTTTTTTAGGTATGTATATCTTCTTTATTTACTACTATTACATTAACAAAATACATTACAATGATTGTATAAATCTAAGCTGGCCCGGGGCATCGTTCCCAGCACGCCAGCCGCATTTCCCCGCTGGATGGCTAAACTCAGCCTTTGGGCGAAGTAGGAACCTGCCCGTAGGTCGCCAGACACATTGACTAGTTTTTTAGATGTCTTTAATAATGGTTTTAGTGTCTGACGACCACGGGCCGAAAGTTTCTACCGCAAGTGCCGCAAATATGTAATTGTTTTTTAAAAAAGCATATTTGTGGCACTTGACCAGTTGGGCGTCGTCTGCGGAGGTCCCCGGCTTCTGGGCCGAACGTCGGACGTGGGACGGGGCCAACGTGTCCACGCAGGTCACGTCCCATGCCAGAGGTCGCCCCAAAGACCAGTGCACAAGCGTGCAACCATCGGGTCTTTTCCCGTCCGCCGCAGACAAGCCGACCGGCTCCAGGGTTGACGGTATGTTTGCCGTCCCAAGGGCTCTGCGGATAAGGTCGTTGAGTGATGTGTGTCTGTAATATCGACCGGCGCTCGACTGGCAATAAAGTCCATGGCGCCCAAGGTCGTCTACTGGGTTGCCGCAGCGGCAGCATGGATGTGGTTCGCAGACTTTGAGCCCGAGCCTGAGACAAATAGCTTCACGAAGGGAAGCCGGGTCCAAAAGGGACCCAATGTTTCTCGACGGCAAAGCGTGCAGCCAATGCCCCGACTCAGGTTCGGAAATTGCCAGCAGTCTAGCGCGCTCACTAGAATTTAGACAGTTTGCCAAAAGTGAATCGTACGTTGATTTTATTTTTACTAGGTCCCAAGCAGCTTGGCTGGTTTTTTCCGTGGGTAAATCTTCGCTGGGGAAACCGGCTCTCCATGTTGATTCTGCATCTATCAAGCCCGCCACTACCACGTCAGTGGTATTGGTAACGTGAAGGATACCACTGATGAGGGCGACGGTGCTGTGGACAGATGAGAGAAAAGCAGGGAGAGCCAGGTCGCCAGCGGAGCGTATGCCCAGCCCGCCATATTTGATGGGTAGAGTAACTTATAAGATAAGTACTTAAATACATAGAAAAAATCCATAACTCATGAACAAATATTTGTGATAAACACACAAATGCCCTGACCAGCTGCTTCGTAGGCAGGGTCACTACCGACTAGACTAGAAGGCCGTTAAAATGGCTCAACAAGTGAAGCCCGTGACGGTACTACGCATTTAAAAAAAAATTGTATGCGTTTAATTAAAACCCTACTCCTTTTATGTATACCGGCGTACAAAAGCGGGATTACGAAAAACAGAAAAAACATTTTTTTGCACAAAATTGTAAGGCTTTAAGTGACTAAAAACGAGTAGCCATCATTGTGATAGCCAGAAAAATCAACAGGAAAGTACACAAAAAATAGAGTTATTGTTTGCTGTCCATCGACGAATGTGAAACTTTTTAACTTCATCTACAGCTTCACAGCTTCAGTTATATTTGAATCATGTTTGAATCATGTTTGCAAGTAAACGGTTTCGTTTTTGCACACTTTTATTTAACTTATCCGTATAACACTGATTTAAACTTTGACGGTTTTTACACATATCTATTTGTACTAACGGGACTTAACGGCGTATATAATTTTAAAATTACATTGTCCCCGTGGTCCCGAAGAAAGACAATGTCGTCCTCGAAACGTCGAAGGTAATTTTAAAATTATATACGCCGTTAAGTCCCGTTAGTACAAATAGTTATCCGTATACGCATATGTATTTTGTTGTTGTTAATTCAAATCTTATAAGTTAAATATCCAGGTGTCGATTGAGCTGAATTTTGGTAAGTATACTTCCGTAATTCATGACAGTGCAATAATAAACTACGGCGCTCATCTGATGATGTAGTCTTAATGAACTTCTCAATGAAATAATGCAACCATACTCAGGTGCCGGATTCTAATTTTAAAATACATTAACAATACAATAACAACACAACCTCTCTCAAACATAACTCTAACACACAACAAACAACCAACCAATATTGAAGTTGTATTGGAGTTGCGTTGGAATATTTCTCAAGCAAATTCTGATATTTCTGGTTCAGATGTTTATGCCGTAGCTGTATTGCGTTCTTAATGCATTGGAATTGGGTACTTCCCTGGGTAAAAAAAATATAATGCTATTTAGTCCGTCAGTTAGATTATCAAAAAATATTGGACACGTATTTTTTATTTTGTCAATCAAACAAAAATTGGTGAAGATATAGCCCGTTAAAGTTCCGCGTGACGTCACATTATACTAAAAATTGTACTGAAATGTGACCTCACGCGGAACTTTAACGGGCTATATCTTCACCAATTTTTGTTTGATTGACAAAATAAAAAATACGTGTCCAATATTTTTTGATAATCTAACTGACGGACTAAAAATATTTTTTTAGGAAAGTAGCCAATTGTATTGAAATTGGATCGCGTCTATACGTGTTTTAAAGTTAGAATACGGCCCCAGGTGCCACACTTGCCGCACCGCCGTCTAGTGAACGTTAGTTATTTTAAAGTCACATCGCCGAACAATATGTATGTAATGAAGTTCTTTTAGGGACGTGAAAGGTTGCGCGCATTCTTTTTTATTTTTATTAAGCTTTATTAATCCCTTACAAAGTTTTCTTACAATTATATCTTAAAAGTATTAGTTTTAGCTTATTAAAGTAGTTAGTAGTAGTAAATAGTACAAAGTTTTTTTAAGGGCCGCCCTTTGCGGTTAAAGCCTCCTCCAGATCGTGCCAGTTCTCTCTGTCCTGTGCCGTTTTTGCCCAAAACGCTCCGGCTACTTACATGATAGCGTCACTCCATCGTGTTAGTGGTTTTCCTGTTTTTATTTTCGCCACCTGGCACCAATTTGTGATCAATTTGGACCATCTGTCGCCAGTGGCTCTTTGCGCATTATTATAGGAGCGCAATTGTATATAGTCCAGTATTATTTGGTCTATGCCGGTATCCGATCCTTGAGACATTTGGCTGGTTACCGAACCATATAACATTACTACATGCTGTGAAAATGTTTCGCTCCCTGTCCACATAAGAGGGGTGTAACATAAACCTCTGTTATAGAACAAATGAGCAGGTTCACTGGGTCGTGTAAAAAATTGTGTATGGCCACAGTGGCGTGCGATCGGCGGCGCGTCCAACTTGGCGTCGAAATTTTTATAGATTTGAACGTCATACGTCATACTCGTATGCTAGCTCTAGTCTTTGACGGACGCATCAGATTGTATCTGCCTGTGTCCTCATTCTTACTCGAACTCGAATATCACTCGAACGAGTCGCCTGTATAGTCAGCTGAAGCGTCCGTCGATGTGGCTCTACAAGCAATAGACAAAAACGTCACTCACACGCCAAAATCACTGGCGCATGCGAGCCTATTGGCTTCTTCTTTTAAATCTTACTTGAAACTATGAAGGTTACTTTGACAGCGTATGCCTTAACAGTCATGGTAGATGCTCTTGGCGCTGTGGGCACGAAAACTCATGACACCTATTAGGTGTCAAGAACACGTGTCACTAGACGGGATACGCAAACATGTAAAAATGAGGTGTTTCTTTGCAAGTTTTGTAATTAAATCAAAGCACTTGTGAGAGTGGATCTGGCATGGCCTGAAGAGTCGAACGGTCAATCGGGTTGTATATACATGGTGCAAACAAGGTATTGCCATCACTTTACCACTTACCACTGTGGTCTAAAGCTTGGGGTAAATTTAAACTAACTTAGTCGATGTGGACTTGCGGATAGTAGTATTAAAAACCTAATGGTAACACAATCGCATAGGAAAATAAAAGACTGGGGAAAAACGCGACTGGGGAATGTACTACGCGGAACTAACGCGTTTCGGGACCTGATCTAACCACTCCTTGCGGAGTGCAGGGCCAGGTTTAGGTTCATTCGAGTTGTAGAGTATGCAGAATCCGAAAATTAAAAGTTGTTATCAAAGTGGTATCTGTGGCGTAGTGATGGCGATGCCTTGTTTTCTTCTACCGTGGTTGTATGCTTGTTTGCCACACATGTGGTATAAAAACTCCGAATTCCGGCAGGTCATCGCTCGACTAGACTAATATGGGCTAATCCACACCCCTAGCCGCACCTAGACGGACATTTTAGCTTCACCTAGTTAATAACGTTGTAATCGTTAAATGCTTCCAGTGCTAATTTAATTGAGGGTCGATATTTTAACAGACTTGTTAACGTTTAATGTAGGTTAATTTCTGTTTTAGCAGTATTTTGAAGTATTTTCAGCAGGTAACATATTACTTTGATTACCGTGAGTAAAATATAGAGAGGGTAAGAAAATAACACATTCTCGGACCCTCCGCTTCCTAGGTAAATCATTTTGCGTAATGAATGAATGTCAGTAGATTACAAAGAGATGTGTCCACTTTTGGACCTTATTACAACGCAAAAAGGTGACAGAGTGGACACATCTCTTTGTAGTCGACTGTACCACAAAAACCTTGCAAATATTCGAGTCTACAGCCAATAACAAACCTCGCAAGTCATAGGGCCCCGCGTATTTTGAATTTAAATTGTGTTAGGTCAATATGCGGACTTGGCTATTTCGACTCTTGTAGACTTCATTTTCAAAATTTAAAAATCCTGACGCTTCCTTCCATGTTTATATATTTACGAAATGTGTGTTTTTGTTAAATGTAATTCCCATCTATTCTTAAGGTTTAGAAGCGCACGTTTGTGTGGGAGAGTATTACATCCTTTCATCCCCGACACGGCGCTATTTCAGAAAAATGTAGCCGCGATGGCACCTAGATTATATAACAAACTAGCTTTCCGCCCGCGACTTCGTCCGCGTATAATACGGTTCCTCATACAGAGTTTCATATCCAATTGTAACTTCTTAACTAACTTTTGTTAATCCCCGAATCATATTCTTAATCTATTTATGGTTATAGCTATTTTGGCGAAAAAACGTGTAACGTAGACATAGTTTCAGTTACAAATAAGTGTTAATATGCAAATAATAACGTAAATGTACCCTATTATTTGCGTAACTTCTTTGTGTACTAACTATATTGTGGTGGTTTTATTTGCCGATACGATGACCAAACTATTCTCAGTGTTCACTCTGGAACATGGAAATAGAACGGAAATAGGAATAATAATTCCTAGTAAATCTCAAACAAAAAAAAAACCGGCCAAGTGCGAGTCGGACTCGCGCACCGAGGGTTCCGTACAAACCTGAAGGTATATAGGAGTAGTAACTTTAAAATTATTAAAAATATTTTTATTATATGATGTAACTAAAAATGTACGGCTCTCAATTTTTCCTTTATCTGTGCTATACGACGTTGCTTCGTACCAAATTTCAAGTTTCTGAGTTCATGGGAAGTACCCCGTAGGTTTTGCGAGTGCCGAAAAACTCTAAAATTTGCAGCAAACGGCTGTATCTTTTGATTGCGTTGGCTTTTAAGTTTGATTTTTTCACAGCTCCAAGGGACAATAGACCTGAGTATTTGATATAAATTTCAGCTTGATACCTCCACGCGTTCCTGAGAAAAATGGTCTTGACAGACAGACAGACAGACAGACAGACAGACAGACAGACAGACAGACAGACGGACAACAAAGTGATCCTATAAGGGTTGCGCATTTGCCTTTCGAGGTACGGAACCCTAAAAATACTAAATCTCTATACAAACTTTCAACCCCTTTTATATTTTTTAATTATTAGTACGAAGTTTCAAATCTCTGACTCTAAATTTAAACCCCACCGATACAAACGTTTAACCCCCATTTTATCCCCCCTTAGGGGTTGAAATTTTCTAAATCGCTTCTTAAATATTAGTTGTACAGATTGTAAATGTAACCCGTCCTGCAAATTACAACTCTGAGGTAGAATTTTGAAAAACGCTGAAATTAGTTTTTTTGCTTTAAAGTTACAGTAGCTTACAAACGAACTTTCAAGTCTGTCACAAAAAAAAAATCTCTATAAAAACTTTTTACCCCTTTTTTACCGTGTTAGAGGTTGAATTTTGGAAAACGCTGAAATTACTTTTATTGCTTTTTAATTATTAGTAAACGTGTGAAGTTTCAAATCTCTAACTCTAAATTTTAAATCCCACCCAAACACACTTTTAACCCCTTTTTTACCCATCAAGGGGTTGAATTATTCAAAATCGCTTCTTGTTAGTTGTACAAACTGTAAATTTAACTCGTCCTGCAAATTACAACATTCTAGATTCAGTAGTTAATATTTTTTTAACGCTACGCTAATGCAATTAAAAATTACAACTCGACTAAGACAATCGTAAAGAACTTTAAGATAGGTACTTTGCTTATAATTTTTTATTTTTTGCTGTATGTATTTTAATATTCCATATTTTTTCATTAAATTTTAAGACCAGACCAGACAGAACAACCAATCAATATTTATTTTTAGAAACAAATATTATTATAGGTACCTACTAATACCGAAAAAAGAAACTAATAACGTAAAGAAATAATTAACATCCTACAGGGTCAATATGTAATCTAAATGTAAATGTTTTAAATACGTTCATTTTCTCTACTTAATGGAATACAATCAACGGCAAAAACATATTTATGATGAGACCAGTAACGCCATCTACTGGGGAGTAGTGAACCTAATAAGTGAATAAGTGTTGGAATACGGAAAGATCGCCGTGGAATTTTTTAAAAAACAAAAAGTTTTAAGTCTCTAACACAAAATAAAAATTTGTCCAATACGAACTTTGCACCTTTTACAAAGTTTTAATTAAGTCTCTAACTTTAAAATAGAAGTTTCTCCCATACAAACTTTGCACCCCTATTTTACCCTCTTAGGGTTATAATTTTGCAAAACGCTGAAAACACTTTCATTGGATTTAAGTTCGTAACCTTTTGACGAATTTTTAAGTCTTCAGCTCAAAAAAAAATTTCTCCCATACAAACTTTGCACCCCTATTTGATCCCCTTAGGGGTGGAATTTCCAAAATCCCGTCTTATCCCTTGCATACGTCATAAAAGTAAGCTCTGGACCAAATTTGAACTTTCTAGTTCCAGTAGTTTCGGCTGTGCGTTGATGGTAGATCAGGACTTCTTCTTTTATATGTTTAGATTACCAGAAGATATAAGATCACAATATCTAAATAAGTTTAAAAGTATGTTAAAACTTTTTTTACTTCGGAAAAATTACTACTCTGTAAATGAATTTTTAGAGGATAAGGACATGTAATTATACAATTAAGGACTGAAGCTGACATGCATGCTCTAAATTTGTATGCCGTAAGGCGCCACATAGTGAAACTCAAATGTAATTTGTAAGAACCTGTAACCTATGCTGGACAAATAAATAAATAAGAATAATAATATTGTACAGTCACCGGCAATAGTATCCTGCTACACGCAGGCCACAAAAATATGTGACACGCTCTTATGGCCCTGCAAATATGAGCGTGTCACATATTTTTGCGGCCTTTGTGGAGGAACATACTATTGCCGGTACCAACCAAAATTCCAGTTAAGAACTCTTAACAGTAGAAACAAAAGAAAATTCTAAATTGATTGGTCCTACGAAGTCATTCAACATCTATTTCATGAATGAATAGGTATAAAGATACGTCCCGTAGTTGATTCAAAAGCCGTAGGAAGCGTAACGTGTTAAAATCCAAATGTTGCGAATTTCGATCGTGCATTGTTCTACCGGCCGGCGAACACTTGCCGCGGCAATCTCGACCTTATGGGTTTGGCGGTTGGGTGACGTAAGACTCAGGAATGCCGTGGCTCGGGTTGAGATTAAGGTTTTTATACGGCGCGCGGACGACACGAATACGCTTGAGTATCTCTGACCGTGTAGCCAAGAAATCGTTGGAGAAAACGAAACGAAACGCTCTCGCTCTCTTCCATATTAGTGCAATAGAGAGACGGATAGCGTTTCGATTCGTTTTCTGCAAACGACTGTCATCTTGGCTAAGCCCGTTAAATCTGTTTTGAAAGAGAAGTGCGTAGAATTCATTTGAGTGAAGTCATCTGACAGCTCCTGGCATACAAAGCTCTTTGAAAATGTATCTAAAGTACCACTACTAGTACTATGAATTCTACATAATTGGGACACGTTTACTACTTAGAGTAATAGGCATAGTAAGAACAATAATAATGCTTAAAAATAAAATACTAAAATACGGGGATCAATGTTACAGGGGATCAATGTCACTCTGCGTCCGTAGGAAACAGACAACCCTACACGTGATCCCTGGGTGGTGCTAAAAGAGTAACAAACTTGTCAGCTGCACTGTCCCATCTGGACCTCGCAGCACTCACTGGATTTTATTTCTCAACTGCTTTCCCGCTACTACTATCCCAGGGAAGAAATGCCTATACCAGTGACATGTAGCCATACGATAAATAAAATACTTAACTAATAAAATAACATCCATAACTCAAGAACAAATATCCGTGATAAACAAACAGATAAATGCGCTGACGGGATCCGAATTTAACCCGGGACCTCCTGCCGGCCGCCTGCTGGACTAGGCTAGGTAGGAGGCCATTAAAATAAATAAAAGTTTACTTTTTTGAACACTAACTCTACACTACACCTCGTTCCGCTTAGGTCACAATTCCGCCGAGAAGATGTGCTTAGCAATTGTGCTAAAGCCCTAGCGAAGCACTATTACTCAGACCACACCAACTCTGAACCGACCTTGCAAGATATGTGGAATATTACTTCCATATTTTGCCAAGTCCTTACAGAGTTAGCATGATCGAACTCTAAGCAACTGCACCGGCGGCGGCTAAGTCCTGGCGAGGCCGTAACACGAGCAACGTCACGTCGTCGTCACGTCGCGTCGTGTAAACAACCTCGTAACGTACGCTAACTGCCGGCCATTGAAAACAAGTCGGCGGTAAAAAACGCATGCACTGTTGCATGTCACAGCGGACGGTTTTGACCGATATAGGATCCTCGTTCGGTTAAACGCGAATCCTTTGCAGTTATCTCACTAACATGTACGAGTATGCTGTTAAAGTATCTTACTAGTGTTTTACATGCGACAGTTTGTATTTTTACTAGTTTTAATATTTGGATATCGGATTTGGTTGGGCACACAGGTAAATCATAGAATACTTTTAGATTTAGCTTCGCGCGAAAATTTCGGGGCTTGGTAAAAAAATCCCTCTCGCGTAGTATTTGCAACAGTACTTTAAACTCTCGTTTTCTTTTCATTAGAAAAAGAAATCAAGGGTTTAAAAAAAACATGGACCATTCCATGGACAAACTCCGTGACTATTTCATTCAAATCCATTCCACCATTTTATGAGTGAAGGAAGAAGAAATATTTAAACGTTCCAATATACATGCATGATTTTAAGTAATAATATAATTTAAAAAAAATATAAGTACTTAGGTAGGTTATTACATATCGACCAATCTCATACATCTTTAAGTAGCTAACAATTATTTACGAAGGTGTATACTTAGAATATAAACACAGCGAATAAATCTTCATAATGGAAAAGTCCCGAATTCTAAGAAGAAATTTTCGTGAAAGTACTTTAATTTAAAATTCTCCTCCATACACATCGCAAACTATTTTACAGGGCGTCCCACGAGTGTGACGGGTGTTTCGCCGGATAAAAGGTTTTACATGTAATGTGTCGCGCACAATGTTACTCTATTAAACCGCTACCCGAAGGTGCCGTTCCAGTGTTTATCACGCTCGTGACAGAAAAAATCGAAAAAAAAATTGGCACGGTAAAACTTTCATAATAAGGAAAATTTGTATAAATAATAAAAATTATGGATACAACTACACTGTATCAAATTGTTGCTCTAGAACTAGAAGGAGGAAGCTGATCGCAATTTTTTCATACGTACATAGGAGCTAGAATATATAAGTGCCGAAAAATCTCGTAAATTATTAATTAATGTAGGCGGTGAATTATTTAGAGTAGCATTGGAATCCAATGGCGCTTTAAAAAAAAGTACCATAGTCATCTGTCACATTTAATTAAAACTAGTAAGGCTTCTCTTTCATTTTAGCCTATTTAAATTTAATCACCTATGTAGCCAACACAGTAAATTCTATGTTCAAAAACAAAACAACAATATATATATTTTTCCCCACTAGATTGTTCGCCAAGGGACGAAAGATATCAATTACGCTCTAGATATTTACGAGTCACGCATTATGGCGCCGTGATCGATTTCGTTCCGATTATCTGACGGCTGGCTGTCACAACTTATTCTAGGCCACTCGGGGGATCAACACGGAATGTCTTACTTCCTGGAGATTTTTGTTTGACGCGAACGTAAGACAGAATTTATTAAAAAAAAATATACCTATTAAGCAACAGTCAACTAGTATAAAGAGGGGAGGCGATGAGAGAAAATGAGAGCCGTGACCAGTGTTGGCCGAACGTTAGTGTAATTGAAAATTAAAAATTGAAGATTGAAAGACGTTAGTTAAAATTGAACACTAATAGTTTAGTGCAAATTGATTTCAATTAGAATTGAAATTAATTGTAACTAACGTGTTAATCCTTTGCGAATAACTAATAATTGAAGATATTTAATTTTTAGTCTTTCTCAAGAATTTAAACATTAATTTAATTTTTAGTGTAGATTGAATTGGTAATTGACATTAATAATTTACCTAACTAAACGCGAATTTAGGTTAAGCTACGAGGTTTTGATTTTTGTTTCGATTTTGACTCTGGACTCGGGGGCTTGTATTAATAAGCAATGGGACCGGTATCCTAAGATGGAAGTCATGCTGGACCCTGGGGATCCCTATTGGATCTCGGGTTTGGTGCATCATAGACTCATGCTGTTTGGGCTCATTCGACTTGTACTGATGAGCAGATGGTACCGGGATCAAAATCTGGAGCTCATGCTGGACCCTGGGGATCCCTACTGGATCTCGGGTTTGGCGCATCATAGACTCATGCTGTTTGAGCTCATTCGACTTGTACTGATGAGCAGATGGTACCGGGATCAAAATCTGGAGCTCATGCTGGACCCTGGGGATCCCTACTGGATCTCGGGTTTGGCGCATCATAGACTCATGCTGTTTGGGCTCATTCGACTTGTACTGATGAGCAGATGGTACCGGGATCAAAATCCGGAGCTCATGCTGGACCCTGGGGATCCCTACTGGATCTCGGGTTTGGCGCATCATAGACTCATGCTGTTTGGGCTCATTCCACATGTACTGATGAGCAGATGGTACCGGTATCAAAATCTGGAGCTCATGCTGGACCCTGGGGATCCTTACTGGATCTCGGGTTTGGCGCATCATAGACTCATGCTATTTGGGCTCATTCGACCTGTACTGATGAGCAGATGGTACCGGTATAGCTCCTTTTTACTTTTACTTTTGACCTTTGACCTTGACCTTGACTTTGACTTTGTTTGACTTTGACTTTGACTTTGACTTTCACTTTGACTGTCACTTTGACTTTCACTTTCACGTTGACTTTCACTTTGACTTTGACTTTCTCTTTCACTTTCACTTTCACTTTGACTTTTACTAAGAAAGTAAAAGTTAAAAGGAGCTCCAGATTTTGATACCGGTACCATCTGCTCATCAGTACAAGTCGAATGAGCCCAAACAGCATGAGTCTATGATGCGCCAAACCCGAGATCCAGTAGGGATCCCCAGGGTCCAGCATGACCTCCAGATTTTGATACCGGTACCATCTGCTCATCAGTACAAGTCGAATGAGCCCAAACAGCATGAGTCTATGATGCGCCAAACCCGAGATCCAGTAGGGATCCCCAGGGTCCAGCATGACCTCCAGATTTTGATACCGGTACCATCTGCTCATCAGTACAAGTCGAATGAGCCAAACAGCATGAGTCTATGATGCGCCAAACCCGAGATCCAGTAGGGATCCCCAGGGTCCAGCACTGGCTCCAGATTTTGATACTGGTACCCTCTGCTCATCAGTACAAGTCGAATGAGCCCAAACAGCATGAGTCTATGATGCGCCAAACCCGAGATCCAGTAGGGATCCCCAGGGTCCAGCATGAGCTCCAGATTTTGATACCGGTACCATCTGCTCATCAGTACAAGTCGAATGAGCCCAAACAGCATGAGTCTATGATGCGCCAAACCCGAGATCCAGTAGGTAGCCCTAGGGTCCAGCATGAGCTCCATCTTGTGATATTGGTCCCGACTTCCGAACCCGAGATGCAGTTTTAAAATTAATTATTAGTGTAAGACAGGATTAATTTAGTTACACTAACGTTAATCTAATTGACTGTGATTCTTATTAAATTTTCGAGACGTTAGTGTAACTAATAGGTTAATTCTAATTGACGGTTAGTGTAATTGATGACGTCACAAAATCAATGCGAACTAACGTTAGTAAAAATTGATGGTAGTGTAATTGATTAGTTACGGAATTAATCTTCAATCTTATTGATCAATTTTCAATTCTAATTGAAATTAACGGCCAACACTGGCCGTGACTACAACGAACAATTAATATTTAATTAAATAAAATGCGTGTGCTGGATGATTGGATATTACCCAAGTAGGTACACAACTTGAAAACAAATATTTATTAAGTTGGAAGGACGAATGAATATCTGTCCTGTAAATTTTATACGGGCGTATAGTTTATCCACCTATAGTATCCAGCAATAGGACTCATATAGTATAATCATTTTGTTGAATAGTGTTATTAATTACGTGTAATGTTTTTTTAAAGTCCTACCGGGCACCAATGTACGCTATCCAACTGATTTAAAACTGACATAACTGACATGACGCACCGGTAAGTTAATTGTCATGGATGCAATTCATTGCGGGCTGAATTATTATGTATGAAAAATTTGTTGTGAGAGAGAAATGTTTTTTTTTCATAAAGAAATAAATGTAAATAGGTTCCCTAGGTCCAATACTAATCGCCATCACAATATACGCCCGTATAAAATTTACACACTGTATAATTGATAAGGAACCTAATTTTAGTTGGATTGGAGTTACTAGCTGGAAGCGCTGGAAATAGATTATGAGTAGGTAAATAAGAATCCCGGAAATGAGGTACTGACTGAAACGTAGTTTTACAAAAAAAAACCACCCACTAATGCCTGTCAATTAAATAAATGGTAACATACGGTTTTGACAATAAGGTTTGATTTTGACAGATTATAGTGATTGCATTTTTTGAAGTGAAAACTTCTTTAGCGGCGCTGTGCACTTTTTGTGATGGGGAAAAAGCTTTGAGAATTCAACCAACCGGAGTCGCCATTGACAGGCGTTTCCCTCTGCCGAAAACATATGACTGTAGCTTAAATTTTAGTGTCAGAGATACAGTGTGTGTAAATCCAATACGGGCTAATCTTTAAATGGTGGTATAGGCATAGGAAGAAGTGTATTAGATAACTTTTGCTTCGAATTACAATTAAAATTTTAACCATATAAAATAATTTGGCCAGCAATGTAATTCAACACACATAAGTTAAACGCACATTGACAGATAAACTTGAAGCTCATGTTTGCAGTACACTGGTCAGTAAAGAAACATAAAAAAAAAATATAACTTCAAAATTTTCTCTATTACACTATTGAATCTTATATCTGGTTTAATTTGAATCTTATATTGCTTGTATCGGACTTACTCATACTAGTGTATTCCCATTTGTGCCCGCCTCACCTGACAGGAGCGGCCATAGATGGTAATGCGTCCTTCCCGTCTGTGCTTGGTGGGAATAGATGCAAAGGAAACAACAAATTCACATCTATCCTCGCTGAGCTTAGCTAAGTAGGAATCGCTCCCATTTGAATTTTATTTAATTTGAATTTTTGTAACTATTGTAAACCTAATCACTAATATCATTACTACGAAGCTAAACATATTTACTATCAAAATTGACAACATACACTCGCGATCAAAAAAATCGACTCAAACTAATTTTTAATTTCATCGTTTAATATCTCAGGAACCAATCATGAGATCAAAAAAGCAACGGTACCATTTTAGAGCTAACAGTGTCAGCTTTCAATGCGAGCATGTTTTTCAGGCGAAAAATTTCAGTTCATGAAAAACAAGCTAGCATACCAAGGAGGTGTAAAATTTGGGTGCAAAAATGACCTTAACAACGAAAGAAAAAACATTTTCATGAACGAATAACAATTTATTTTTATCTGTAATACCTGGTGTTACCACCAAAAACCTTTTTCACACATGCCATGCGTCTCTTCATTGACCTTATCAGCTTCCTGATGGTATCCTGGGGGCATGCTTCCCACTCTTCGACCAAAGCTTCTTTCAGGGCCAAAATTGTCTCCGGAGCAGGATTGCGAGCTCGAACCTTGCGTTTCAGGTAATCCCATAAGTGCTCGATAGGATTTAAATCAGGACTCAGAGGTGGCCACTTCAGAGTCGGGATGCCAACTGCGTCAAGGTACTCCTTTGTGACGCGGGGGGTATGACAAGGGGCGTTGTCTTGCATGAAATGGAACCCCTCGTCAAAGAACCCGGCGTAGGGGACGACATGGTCTTGCAGGATGTCGGTGATGTACCTGTCTGCATTCAAACCACCGCCTCGACCCCCGCCATCAACAAAAACCAGCTCGGTCCGCCCCTATGCCGCCCGGTGACGCCGGAGGGACCCTCTTGTTCCTTGATCCTCAATTAGTTAATTTGTATTTTGTCCTTATCCGTCACTTTCACAGTTGTGTTTGTTAGAAACAGACAAAACATAAATTAACTACTCGAGGCCTGGGAGACGTTTATGAATAAGTTTATGTAGTTTCTAAACAACATAAACATACGATGATGTATCAGACATTTAGGAAACAATTAGCGGGGTGACTGACATGGCATTGTCTATAAATCGTTAAAACAAACACCCAGTACCGAAGCGCTTTACTTATAACTCGCCCACACTAAATGTACATACTTTTACATATATTAGGCCTGCGACTTTGTCCTTGTTAGTCGTTAAATTGGGAAAGATTGAATAAACACTGACATCTGTCTGACAATTGACAAAGTTGCAATGAGGACGCGATGACCATTTTTTAAGGGATTTACTGGCGTTTTTTTTGGCTGGCGTTTGTTAACCAACCAATGGAGCGGCAGCTGACCTTCACGAGGCTTCATTGTACATCGCCCTTAACCTCACAAGTTATCGCCAGATGCGCGATGACCAACGAATTCCTGTCTTACGGTCTATAAAACTCCCGTACTTTGAACCGGTTACCTTTTTGAGATATTAATTGCGGGATAAAAAGTATCCAATAGCTAACCAGACACAGTCAGTAATAATGATATTATTTCTCTACGATGAGTTTCTCATTCTTCATATACATAGAAAAGGACGAGTACATAAATAAAAGGGGGATCAATGGTACTCTACGCCCGTAGGAAACACCTTAGACAACCCTACACGTGATCCCTGGGTGGTGCTAAAAGAGTAACAAACTTGGCAGCTGCACTGTCCCATCCGAACCTCGAAGTACTCACTGGATTTTCTTCGTCATCTGCTTTCCCACTACTATTACCCCAGAGAAGAAATGGCTATCTATATCCAGTGATATGTAGCCATACGATAAATAAATAAATTTGAAGCCATTCAAGCGTTTTTGCGTCATTGAGGAACAAACATTCAAATGTCTAAACATAACACAGCGGATTTATAATTTTAGTTGGTTAAATTAGATCCATAATACACTTGAGTTCCACTAAATGGGTCACTTTGTGTAGATATTCTCGTACACAGTCTGTCTCTATCTCTACTCACAAGTGTAAAGAGACGGAACGAAAATTTCACGGCACAATGTCACCCTTCCCTATGTCACTGTGCCTCGAAAATCGATCCTTGACCCCTTTTGGGGGCCGCCTGTCCTGAGCCCAAGTCATAAGCTTTACAGGCATACTAGCGTTTTGTTGTATGACTGAAATTATACTTTATTTACGACTATATGTATGTACAGTCGCCATCAAATACATCGGAGCGGCCAAGGTACTCCAAAATATCTGAGCATGCACTATATCGTCTTGACAATAGCGGTGTTGTTCAGATATTTGTGTACCACCTAGGCAGCTCCGATATCTGATGGCGACTGGATCTAATGCGTATATGATAAACTAATGAGCCACCGATATGTAATAAAGAGCAGGATACACATTCAGCCCAAAAAAATGGCCCCATAATATGTAAGAAGGACTAACTAGTATAGCAGTTTCCCTGACAGTCTTATTACGGTATAACACTGTCCGGTTACAAATTTTCACGAGCCATATTTTTGGTAATCTTGTTTTAGAATGTACCTCTACTATACCGGGTGTCCAGTAAATAATGGATAACCTTCTAACCACCAATAGGCCACCTTAGGCTGGTCCAGAAAATCCACTTTAGGGTTTAGTAAAAGTCCCCTGGTTTTCGAGATTTTCACACTTTTCATAATTTTAAGTTTTCGGTTCCTTATTTGACTGTTATCATCGTGGTAACGAGAAATGTAAAGATTTTTCCGTTCTGTTTTTTGAAAAATTGTCTCAAATAGTGCTACTAACTAACTGATATTAAAGTGTCTTCATAATCATACAGATTTTTTTGAGATTAGGCCTTAATTGATGATGAACCCTAAAGTGGATTTTCTGGACCAGCCTAAGGTGGCCTATTGGTGGTTAGAAGGTTATCCATTATTTACTGGACACCCGGTATATCCTAACTCAATCACTTACGCTGACAAAGTTTCGGGCCAGCCAAGACCAGGGGCCGTATTGAAATGAAATTAAATGAAAAATATTTATTAACTAATAAGCATTTTACAATTCGTGTTGTTTAACCTTGGTACCCACACTAGGCATGCCTGTATCGCGGGGACCAATAGCACATGTTATGACAATGTATGCTATAACCGGTTGACAAATTAAAGTTTTTGAAAAGTTTATGATGTAGTCTACAACCAGGAACAATCCACAAGTACATTCATACATACATACATTATAACTTTAAAACACGTTATGATACGATCCAACTTCAATACAACTCCAATGCATTAACTTCACAATACAGCTATCGCCTAAACGTCTGAATCAGAAATGTCAGAAATTGCTTGAAATTTATTCCGATGCAACTCCAATACAACTTCAACATTGGTTGATTGCCTGTCTGTTATGTATTGGAAGTTATGTTTGAGATAGATTGTGTTTTTAATGTATTTTTTATGAATTCTAAAATTAGAATACGGCATCAAGTGTCTTTCATTAACAGCGCCTTTCGAAATATAAATAATATAGGAAAAAGAAATGGATAGGAAAAGTAATGTTTTGCAATGCGTCTTTCAATTCGATACATATTTATTTTTCAATTGCCATTTTAGCTGCAGACCCAGTAATGAATTCGATGTAAAATATTTCTGCTTTGTAAATAAATAAATTGACGATTTTCAACCTCATTGCATCTGCCTTTTTTTAATGTTTACTGGTTGTTTGAAAGCTATTTATTGCCTGCGGCCCCTAATTACGGGCCTGTTAGTAATTGATCCTCGACGAAATATGTAAATATAACGCCATAAAGAGAGTTAGTTAGTCATTCTTTAACCAAGTTTAACAAAACTAAACAAGGGTTTTATCACCTTAATACTTTAAGGTGATAAAGCCTGTGTAACCTATCGAGTTAGGTAGATTCTAGTTATTCATACCTGAGTAGGGTTTGCTCCCGGTACTCGTTTTCTATATAAAACCAGTACCGGAACCGGGAATTCCCGGTTCTCGCCATACAAAATAAGAACCGGGAGCATTCCACCATTTCCACCTGAGTGAAAGTTACTAAATGTATCAACGCAAAGTGTACATAGATACTAGGATATGCTCTTGATAGCTATGGTCAAATGATCATACATTTAAAACATATAGATAAATCTGAATCACTACAGATAAGGTTTTTAAGTTTGTTGTTTCTCCAATAAAAATAGGTACGTACAAAAAGAACTACCGAAAACTAAACAAAATTTTGAAAATTCTTCCTATCTCATTAGGCCACCAGACAGTAATATCGTTATTTCTGTACTCGTCCTTTTCTTATATATAAAGGAAGAAAGGGATGGATAGAGAAATAATGCCATTATTACTGACAGTGTCTGGTGGCCTATTAAAACATAAATACCTTATAACCATTAACGACCATGGCAAATAGGAGCATGACCTGTACAGAGCTACACACAAGTATGGTACCTACAATATTGCGTCCTCAGTAAATTTGACGAGCCTATGATGAACTATGATTAAAAACTATTATGGCGACATAACTTAAAAAAAACGACTAATATACACACTATGCAGTAGGTACCTGAAGACGTCCTACTTGAACAAAGTAAACGTATATTTAAGAGAAAATTAAAGAAATATTTGTTAGATTCACTGCCATAGTTTTAATTTAAAGTATTTATGTAATACTCTAATGTTGAAGTTTTCTTAGAACTTAGTTTAAGCATTAATATTGTAGAGAAAATTATAGAAATATTTGTTAGATTCACTGCCATAGCGAGGGTTGCGAAGTGAAACCCGATAAGTAGAAATATTTTTTGATTTAAATAAGCACCTAACGTATGTCAGCTTATTGTTCTTTTTTCAAAAACCTATTAGCTCGAGTTTTCGGGTTTCACCTCGCAACCCTCGTGTATCTACCATTTGTATCTAAAATCACCGATATGTGATAAAGAACCGGATGCACAATCAGCCCATAAAAATGACCCCACAATAGTGCTGTAAGAACAACTAGTACAGCAGTTTCTTGATCAGTTTTATTAGACTTTGGTCCGTGATAACACTGGCCGGTTACAAATTTTCAAAAGCCATATTTTTGGCAAATCATGTTTGAGATTGTACCATCAGGTTCAAAATTGCATGGTCAATTTATCAATGAATTCATTCATAAATTGGCCATGCAATTCTGAACCCGATAGTACCTCTACTATATACAAGATATATCGATACTCCGCTTAGGTCGTTATTTCTTTGAAGCCTATATAAGCTCATGCCAAAAAGGAGGGGTGCGGGAAGGGAACATGCAATGGTAGACAGCGCGATTGTTCCGTGGGGCGTTAGAGAGAGTCAGACATTAATGGTTGCCATGGAGAGGTACTAAGTTTACTGTCACTTCCAATAGTTAGTGTCTTACTATAGAGTAAAATTACTTCGGCGTGGCAGCGAGGGTCGCCCGGCTATGCGGGGTCTTGAGTTAATTAGTCTATGACCTCTACTAAAAATAATATCCTAACTCAATGTGTAAGATACAATCTTTGTTGTTTGATTAAATAAATAATAGTAAATAATTTCATCTCTTAGGCTACAGGTGAAGGTGTCATCCGACCAATTAGGCTCCTCGCTTTGACGAAACCCGAGATTTAAACAACGGCGTCCTGTCTCACCAACAATTCCGTCACTTCCCATTTATGATACGAACTCTAGGTAAACCATTACCGTTTACTATTTTTGGAAATATTCTCGAGCGTCGTTTCTTACACAAAATGGGCCATCGTTTGCAGAAAACGAAAACACGCTCTCGCTCACTATTCCATATTAGTGCGATAGAGAGACGGATATCGTTTCGATTCGTTTTCTGCAAACGATTGTCATCTTGGCTAAGCCTAAGGTAGTGATCTCGAGACTTTTTTTTTTTTTTTTTTTTTTTATACTACGACGGTGGCAAACAAGCATACGGCCCACCTGATGGTAAGCAGTTACCGTAGCCTATGGACGCCTGCAACCCCAGAGGATTCACATGCGCGTTGCCTACCCTTTAGGTACCTATTCACTCCTTTTTTGAAGAACCTCATACTGTAGCCCGCTGGGAAAAAAGGAGACTTCTCGAGAATGACACACTATGGTTTTATGAAGATTCCCGAATCGTAGGTAGAACTCTTTAGTAACATTCCGACATCTTAAAAAATTACCACCTTACTAGCGCATACTTTTCGATATACTCGAAGCTTTAATGGTCGCATATTTTAGCAGTGCAGACCATTGTCTTTAATAAGGATTTCATAGGGGCACATCCACCAGGAGATTGAAGTTACTAAATTGTATACATGCAGCAGGTTGTAAGGCATTATCGAACTCAATTGTTACCGGCTTGCCTACTTTGAGCACTCTTACTAGAAAAAGTAATGTAACTATCAAATAGTAACATAATTAAGCTTTTCAATCTCGTACCTTACTTAGCACACGGTACTCGCTCTTCTCTATGTCACGATTGTATTATAGTAGTTAATGTAACTGTTACGTAATAAGGTTCCTTAAAATACGAGTGTGGTTTTATGAAACAAGCAGGTGGTTTTCATAATAAGATCACGCGAGTGTTTAAAGCCTAATTACGTACAGTTAGTTGCATACACTGCTTTATCTACACACATATTATAAATCCTATTTGACGTGTTCGGAAACCATTAGAATGACCGCCATTGCATCGCCATGTCCAACTCAATTGTGCGAACGGCCGGGGAGGAGGGCTGGATTTTCATTACGTTACCAAAACCGACGTTCTAAATTTGAATTTCATAACTTAACAATATTTGAGCATGTAATGTTAAAATTACGTTACTGCCACAGATAAAAAACTTATCATAGTACAATCGGCCGCAGGATGGCCGGAGCAGAGGCAGACCGAAAAAGAGATGGCGGGACGACCTGGATGCCTTTTGTAGCGACTGGCGGGAATATGCACCAGGCCGTGACGAGTGGCGGAAGAGAGGGGAGGCCTTTGCCCAGCAGTGGGACATAACATAGGCTATTAAAAAAAAAAAAAAAAAAAAAAGTACAATCGGCCATTGCTTACCGTTACCGTTTTTAAACACATTTTAGAGGACTTAAAATGTGAGGGTAGATAAAATACAAAAACAGCTCGGCCGTTTTCGCAATTTAAAAACCAAACTTTTTATCTGAACTAAGGATACAATATTACCTTACATTACCTACCTATTTGCGTTTTTATATAAATAATTTGGCGTGTAATTTTGTCTGGTCTGTGACTGATTACTTTAGAGACAGGTGGGAAAACTAGGCAGATTTCATGTCTGATTTCCTCGAATTTTAGGGAATCAACCACTGAATATGAATTTACAGGATGCATTATTGTTGATGTGTGTAGGGTTTTGTTGTGCGAAAATGGAAAATCCGAATAGGCAATGGAATAATCAGGTTTATTAGGTAGAGCTAGACTTTAACTAGATTTACCCGGCGGGCCTTTGTGAGGCTAGCCTAAAAGGGCTATAGGATTATCAACAGACAGACACAATGGTACATAATATTACGGCGGTTTTGCGTACCTATATGCACCTACCTAATTAAGTAATTACTAACTAAAGCCTGACCAGAAATATATGATCATGCGCCATGTTGCGGAATTTCATTGGAACTAATTTCTTACACTGGCAATAATTTTAATGACAAAATGATATGCATATGCGAGTACATGTGATAGGCTGCCATTGTTGTCAAGTGTCATTGAGGCGGTTTACTTGAAAAATAATAAAGTGTTGAATATTAACTAATAAACGACAAAAAATCCCAAAATTATCTATATTCAAGAGAAATACATTGTAAATAGTGTATATAATAAACTGTACATAATACGCTCGGGAAATGAAACTATTTCGCTATGAAAATTTTTCAAATTAACATCAGAGCTGGTAAACAAATCAATGTCACTATACCATCGAGAATAATACGCTCTATGACTGTTGCCATATAAATGAGAATAATCTTTAGGTTAAGGCGTTAGAAGTTTATGTATTTAGCGATGCCAAAAAAACATTTTACAATGAGGCCTTTTACGAGTATAAGCAATAAAATATTTAAAGTGACTTTAAGATAACAAGAAACATGTTTAGGGTTCCGTAGCTAAAATGGAAAACGGAACCCTTATAGTTCGGCATGTCCGTCTGTCCGTATGTCACAGCCATTTTACTCGGAAATAATATAAGACGTGTCTTAATAAAATTTTGACGTAAGGTGTATTTTGTACGTCGCTATTTAGTTTTGTAGTGAAGTTGCAGGAAAAAACTTGTTTTTAAATACCATGTTGCACATCAATGGATAGATTTTTAAAAATAACATTGAGGTTTCTTTAAACATTTTTTTATTCAGTGAATATTTTCAGATATTATCGTTTCAAAAGTAGAAAAAACTGTGTGTGAAAAAATCAAGTATGATGAAAAGTATATATTCCGTGGATAATTCACTATACCCAACCGTGATAGCTCGTATGATACAAATAGGTTAAAAACCGTCTCCCCTCGCCAACCGCATGTAGCCCCGTGTATCAATTGCAATGACATAATTTAATACACACGCAACTCCCTTGCGAATTTTATCTACTCGTACTTACTATGGATATATGACGTACGAATATATATATATGTGTATACGCTTCAGACGACAGTGTTAGTAACGAGCGATCTACTTTAAAAAGGATTATATGCATTCGAATTAGCGAATATAAGGGAAACAACATATCACAAACTCACGAGCAATATTGAAACCTTTGAGTCTAAGGAGAGACTTTGCTTCCTTATGTGTATTCTATCGCTTGTACAATGGGTTGTGTTCTGAAGAACTGTTTGATATAATGCCCACGGCTTTTATCACCGCACCGCTCGCCGCCGGCAGGGTGTTCATCCTCACAACCTAAGGGGCAGGGCTTGTAACCGGTATTTTGCTCCATACTAAAATACCGGTTATTTTTTTCGTTCATTCGTTTACTATTTCATATTTAACACTTTCCGTACCACCCAGTGCTACGCGCTACGCTCGTAGCCCGTAGCCACGTATTTGTCGTATGTAGCGCGTAGTAGCTACGAAGAGAAAACTCGACAGTCGGGTTCCTGGTCGTGAAAGTGTTAATCGAAAAATCTTACAATATAAAGTCATAACCTAATAACAATAGGAGTTCTACATAAAAGCCATAAAATATGTAAACATATTGGGTTATTTCTGGGCTTTTTGCGAAAACCGGTTACAAGCCCTGCTAAGGGGTCGCGCACTGTACGGTTTAAGGGGAATTTCCTTCCACGAACGCAGCGGCTGTGGAATGAACTACCTGCCGTATAAGGCTACAGCCAGCGGGCTACAGTACGAGGTTCTTCGTCGTGAAAGTGTTAATCGAAAAATCTTACAATATAAAGTCATAACCTAATAACAATAGGAGTTCTACATAAAAGCCATAAAATATGTAAACATATTGGGTTATTTCTGGGCTTTTTGCGAAAACCGGTTACAAGCCCTGCTAAGGGGTCGCGCACTGTACGGTTTAAGGGGAATTTCCTTCCACGAACGCAGCGGCTGTGGAATGAACTACCTGCCGTATGAGGCTACAGCCAGCGGGCTACAGTACGAGGTTCTTCAAAAAACGAGTGTATAGGTTCTTCAAGGGTAGGCAACGCGCATTTGAATCCTCTGGGGTTGCAAGCGTCCATAGGCTACGGTAACTGCTTACCACCAGGCGGGCCGTATGATTGTTTGCCACCGTCGTGGTATATTAAAAAAAACATATGAGCACCCTTAGTAGGTAGATTGTTCGTCATCGTACAACGATCATTGCACGCAACGAGTGAGTCAGAATGCAAGGTGCCCTGATGAGTAAAGTGACCGGTTTGCAGGCAGTCGAGCATTATCCTCCTTTCAGTTTTTGGACGTTTGGTCACGGTACCCTAATAATAATATTAAGTTATTTGACACCATGTGAAAACATTGTTATAGTTGATATCCGGACCTCCTTTTAAAACTGTAATGCTCAATTTATAATAAGGACATATAATAGGGATTTCACTTGTCCTATAAATAGATTGAGTCTTAGGTACGCCTTTTTGTGTTGTGTTCTTGTGTCCATATCTAGTGTCCTAAAAATAGTACATTTTAGGTATATTTTGAACTAGCGACTCGCCCCGGCTTCGCACGGGATAAAAAATGGTTATTGTTGGTTGTCCCTAAGAGATAGACATATACCATCGCGGACTTTTTGTAGACCTTTTTAAGATGTATAATACTGTAGTTCATTATTTTGATCTATCTCTTAGGAATCAGCCAGCGTTTGCAATGTAAGCGCAAAAATGGGTTTATTTACGACATCACATTAGAAACCTTTAAAATCATCAGTGTTTCTCTACTATATTATGCATATATTATACATATTGAATCACTCTATCTATTAAAAACCACATCAATATCCGTTGCTTAGTTTTAAAGATCTAAGCATACATAGGGACAAATAGCGGAAAGCGACTTTGTTTTATACTATGTAGTGATTATCAGACTCTGGAATAATCAAGTCAAAGGTATGTACATCATTTGTCGGTTGTTAAAAGTTATTTCTAAATGAATTATTACGTCAGTAATGCCTTATTGACAACCGATAATGCTATAAGTTTTACGTGAAAACGTAACAAACTATGTGCCGTTGTGACTACATTTTGCCATTCTAATTCAATCTTGTGACTTCGCTTAGCTTTACTATACCCACTTACCCAGTAGTATTTTATTATAATAGCTCCAACGACTGCTGGGACCGGTTCACGGGTATCTATTGATGTGTATGGAAACTTTATGAATGGTTCTATTCTATTCACAAGTTTCCATGCAATTTTGCAGCTGTGTGTACCCGTGACGAGAATGATTACTAGCACTACTAGCAGGTGTATTATGTACAGCCTTGGCCAGAAGTGTTGAGCACCCTTGCGATTTTCATACAAAACTCGAACATTTAGACCGGCGCTTCTATCTTTTTTGAAGTTATTTTATCAATTAATTTAAACTCAACAGGCATGTTTTGTTGAAGTGAGTAGTAACTGCATAGAATATTTGCAATTTTTCACACCGACCTAAATTCGCAATTTTTGGACCTCCACTTTTCATATTTTATAGGTAAGTTGAAAGTGTTATTAATAGTGAAGTTTTCTAGATATATCAATAAAATATAACATTTTACGTCATCGTACATTGTTATGATAGGGAATTGATACTTAACATCAAAATTGAAAACAAAAAAGAGCTATGCTCAACACTTCTGGCCAAGGCTGTATATAGAAAATTCTCTAAAAGGCCTCTTTGTAGACAACGCGCAAGTGAATCCTCTGGGGTTGCAGGCGTCCATAGGATACCGTAACTGCTTACCATCAGGCGAGCCGTATGCTTGTTTTTCACCGTCGTGGTATTAAAAAAAAGCCTTTGGAATGACTGGAATGTTAAAAATTTCAAAAATCTAGGTACGCTGCTATTTAACTGTGAGTAAATGTCGGGCGCAATTTTTTTGTGATACCGCATTTACTAATATTAGGTAATTATCAAATCGATATTCAATCAAATACAAACACTGAAAACATTGAAAAAATAATCAACCCAGCAGGATTTGAACCTCGCATCGATACGCCTTACCGGGCGGGGTTCGATCGCTTTACCAATTAAGCTATGGGTTCAGTTACTGAGTTGACGAAATTCTCAATGCCTTCAATCATCTTTTTTTTTTTGCATTTATTTTACATCGACTTTATAGCAGCCGTAAGCGATATCTAGGTGCTAACTACTAGAGTTAGATACCCTTCCCGCCGACCCTTTTACAAGTGTCACAACGGAAATAATAGATGGCGCTGCTATCAACTCATAATTATTTTACATGTTTTTTTTAAAGTGGGGCATTCCACTCATACAATAGTATGTTATTCAATCAAATACAAACACTGAAAACATTGAAAAAATAATCAACCCAGCAGGATTTGAACCTCGCATCGATACGCCTTACCGGGGCTCGATCGCTTTACCAATTAAGCTATGGGTTCAGTTACTGAGTTGACGAAATTCTCAATGCCTTCAATCATCTTTTTTTTTGCATTTATTTTTACATCGACTTTATAGCAGCCATAAGCGACATCTAGGTGCTAACTACTAGAGTTAGATACCCTTCCCGCCGACCCTTTTATAAGTGTCACAACGGAAATAATAGATGGCGCTGCTATCAACTCATAATTATTTTACATGTTTTTTTTAAAGTGGGGCATTCCACTCATACAATAGTATGTTATTCAATCAAATACAAACACTGAAAACATTGAAAAAATAATCAACCCAGCAGGATTTGAACCTCGCATCGATACGCCTTACCAGGGCTCGATCGCTTTACCAATTAAGCTATGGGTTCAGTTACTGAGTTGACGAAATTCTCAATGCCTTCAATCATCTTTTTTTTTGCATTTATTTTTACATCGACTTTATAGCAGCCGTAAGCGACATCTAGGTGCTAACTACTAGAGTTAGATACCCTTCCCGCCGACCCTTTTACAAGTGTCACAATGGAAATAATAGATGGCGCTGCTATCAACTCATAATTATTTTACATGTCCTCGCATCGATACGCCTTACCGGGGCTCGATCGCTTTACCAATTAAGCTATGGGTTCAGTTACTGAGTTGACGAAATTCTCAATGCCTTCAATCATCTTTTTTTTTTGCATTTATTTTTACATCGACTTTATAGCAGCCGTAAGCGACATCTAGGTGCTAACTACTAGAGTTAGATACCCTTCCCGCCGACCCTTTTACAAGTGTCACAACGGAAATAATAGATGGCGCTGCTATCAACTCATAATTATTTTACATGTTTTTTTTTAAAGTGGGGCATTCCACTCATACAATAGTATGTTATTCAATCAAATACAAACACTGAAAACATTGAAAAAATAATCAACCCAGCACTATTGTATGAGTGGAATGCCCCACTTTAAAAAAAACATGTAAAATAATTATGAGTTGATAGCAGCGCCATCTATTATTTCCGTTGTGACACTTGTAAAAGGGTCGGCGGGAAGGGTATCTAACTCTAGTAGTTAGCACCTAGATGTCGCTTACGGCTGCTATAAAGTCGATGTAAAAATAAATGCAAAAAAAAGATGATTGAAGGCATTGAGAATTTCGTCAACTCAGTAACTGAACCCATAGCTTAATTGGTAAAGCGATCGAGCCCCGGTAAGGCGTATCGATGCGAGGTTCAAATCCTGCTGGGTTGATTATTTTTTCAATGTTTTCAGTGTTTGTATTTGATTGAATAACATACTATTGTATGAGTGGAATGCCCCACTTTAAAAAAAACATGTAAAATAATTATGAGTTGATAGCAGCGCCATCGATTATTTCCGTTGTGACACTTATAAAAGGGTCGGCGGGAAGGGTATCTAACTCTAGTAGTTAGCACCTAGATGTCGCTTACGGCTGCTATAAAGTCGATGTAAAAATAAATGCAAAAAAAAAAATTTGAATATTTTAATTTTATATTTTATTTTATTTTTACAATTTTTTTATTAAATTTTTATTAATTTTATATTACATTTTTATTAATTTTTTATTAAATTTTTATTAAATTTGCATTATTTTTTTATGAAAATTGTATTTAATTTTTATAAATTTTTTATTTCATTTTTATGAATTTTTTTAAAATTTGCATTAAATTGTTATGAAAATTGTATTTAATTTTTATAATTTTTTTATTTAATTTTTATTTAATTTTTATCAATTTTTTATTTAATTTTTATTAAATTTTTATTCAATTATTATTCAATTTTTAATCAATTTTTATTAAATTTTTATTAAGTTTTTATTAAATATTTATTAAATTTTTATTAAATTTTTATTCAATCTTTATTCAATTTTTATTTAAAATTTTATTCAAATTTTATTTAAGTTTTTTTATTTAATTTTTACTTAATTTTTATTACATTTTTATTTCATATTTATTAATTTTTTATTTAATTTATATTAAATTTTTATTAATTTTTATTAAATTTTTATTAAATTTTTATTGAATTTTTATTAAATTTGTATTAAATTTTTGTTTAATTTTTATTTAATTTATATTCAATTTTTATTAAATTATATTCAATTTTTATTAAATTTTTATTACATTTTTATTTAATTTTTATTTAATTTTTATTCAATTTTTATTTAATTTTTATTATATTTTATTGAATGTTTGTTTAATTTTTGTTTATTTTTTTGGTTATATTCATTTTAATTTTATTTCATGCTTCAGCAACGCGAGTACGGTCAGGAATCTATACGCGTAGCTAGTTTAAATGAAGTAAAACACCAAACAACGCCATGATAATAAGGTTAAAATAACCCAATAAAAACCCTTAAAAATAACCCTATCGCGATAGGGTATTGAGCTTAACCGTCTTAAAGGTTATGGTTTCCGCTTCAATAAGGTTACCGTTATAATTGGGTAACCTTATGATACGGTTACCTTATCATGAGGTTACCGAATTGATTGGGTTACCGAATCGATAGGATTAACCTTAAAGAGGGGTTTTCCAGTCCCTGGTTAACACACTTCAAAAATTACGATAATAATGGCAATAATTATCAACAAAACTGGTGCCGCCGCAGGATGCTCTTCGCTCGCTACTGAGGACGTACAGTCGCCATCAAATATATCGGAGCAGCCAAGGTACTCAAAAATATCTATACATGTACCTTATCGTCTTGAAAATAGCGTATTTGTGACCACCTTGGCCGCTCCGATACATCTGATGGCGACGGTACACTGACTACATGAAGATTAGAGGTCTAGTCCAGACCTTACGAAGGGTCTGGTGCATAGGGGTCAACGGCACGGCCCCCTTAAACAGTGAGTCAGACCCTGGGGTCGCGCAATTGACCACGTCACCGGCTTGACATTACGTAGATGACCTCGGGGGGCCAATTCGACATGTTCTAATGAGTGCTTGCAACATACCGGTAGGTAGGTCGGTTTGGAAAAGTAATAGTGTAAAGCTGCGTTTCCACCAGAGATGAACGAGGATGCGTTACGAGGAATGTGTTTGTTAAGAACCAACAGAATCACTGCATTTACCTATCCTCGCTCACATTACTTACTCATATACTTTTTTAAGAGCTCGATTCGAAATGCCAAACTGTGAGACGTGGATGTCACACTTGTATCGCTAGTGGATAGAGTGAAATCCATCTGTCCACACGTGTCCACACCTAACTGTCAAGCTGCCAGTCGGTCTCGCTAGAGCGTTTTGTAGCCAGAGCGTTTTGTTGCGCTATGGCCAGAATTTTAGATATCACTCATGAGTGATTCCACCCCAAATTTCAACTGTCACAAAAGTGTGATATCATAGTTGTCTCGCAAGCGACTGTCAGTTATGTCATGTCGAATCGCGGCCCTGTACATATCATAAGTATCAAAACCAGCGAAAGTTTAGCTGTAAAGTCAAGATCTAAAATATGCTTTTTTTGAACAAAAATATATGTACCTACACCCTCTATTCTCTTAACAGTGGTCGTGCCCAAATTTTGAACACCTCACTCGCTCGGCTAGTTCGGCTGCTGACTATTCACTACGATAAGGGTTCACTTTACACTGGACACTTCATACAGTAAGTATTAACAAAAGAAATAGCTTGAACCGTAAATAGCTCAACAATTAAAGACCGTGATAAAAGCAATGTATCGCATTGAGTAACAGGAGATGACATCCCTAAGAAATTCGTTGTCCCAAAATTTGTAGTGAAGATCACTACAAGTCTATACTACTCTTGGATTCTATCATAGCTGTCAACCGCCAAACATGGCGCACAAAATTGTTTCTAGATGTCACATCTAGTAGAATACATAATATAATAATGAATGTACGAGTACAATATAGTTCTTTTAGAGATCCTTATTATCTCATTAACACGTAAGTATTCTTTGAGCAGGTGCAGTGGCCAGATGTTAATTTTGGGGTCAAGCAAGTAATTGGATGAAATTCGAGTTGCGTGTCACGCTAGTACCTACCAAAATTACAGTCCATGATAGTATTTACAAAATTAATATGGTTAATCATTTGGTGGTTGGTTAATATTATTGAATCAAAGATACTTAATATGGCGTTGGCGACTCAATATGCGCATGGACATTTTAGCAATATTCTTGCCCTATAATTACTTAAAGCTTGTTACAAAGTTACTAAAAATGAACTCTGGTTAAAAACATCGCGTAAATATGGCCGACAGTCATAATAGTCCAACAACAATAGATGCAAAACGAAGTGACGTCATGACATTCCTTGCTTAACAACCCTCCAAAGCAGTCCACCGTGGCGCCACTATCGTATTTCAGTACCAAACCACGGTAGTTCTAAATTTCTCCGACCGCAAACTTTACTTTGTAAATGTATGTATAGCCACAATCAATGGTTATAGGACGTGCTTCGAATAAGGAAACGATTTTCACAGGATTATATAGTGTATGAGGTTCTATTTTAAGTGCATTTTGGCTTGTGCGGGTTATCGTATGGTTTGTTTAGTTTTAAAACGCACGGAAGGACGAAGCAAGGGAGCTTGCGACTGAGGATAGATAGATAATACGGTGTGAAGCGAACGACCCGATTCATTAACATTGCTTGGTTAGAAAGAAACAAATGCGTTATCTGTAAAAGCTAAAAGCGTAAACAGACCTAGGTTTTTTCAAACAATTGGTTTGTAAAATCGATCCATAGAGAGATAAATGTATATATTATCTTTTACCTATCGCCCTGTATTTTTTTTTTATCAGGGAGTGAAATTGTTCATAGCGAAAATGCGGAAAACTCTTTTTCCACCAAATGATATCAAATTACCTCATTATACAAGTAATGTGCGTATATATTACATAATAATATTCATCACATCAGATTCTGTGTAGAATAAATAAGCAAAAGTTTTCCTAAAAAGGTAGTTTTTTGTAAAACCTCAAGGTATCAGATTAAGAGGATACATAAAGCTAGAAATTGGTCACTTTATATAAAAGACTCTTACAAAACTACCTAAGAACAGATAGATGACATGTTAAGGAACAAAATAAGAACCGACTCCACTTAGGCTCTTCCTTTCCAATAGCAAATGGCTGAGTTGTGGTAAAAAATACTCAAACCACTACAGGTGTGCCTAAAATAGTTGAAGAGTTCCCTCGATTTCTCCAGGATCCCATCATTAGATCCTGCCCTAATGACAATGGGGCCTACTGTCAAATATTTCGAACAAAAAAATAATTTTCCAAATCGGCCAACCCTCTTCAAATAATTGGTGAACATACATTAAATCAATCGGAAACGGGAAAATGGGTCAAATTTAACTTGCAAGATTTGATTACAGACAGAGGGACAGGTGAAACTAAATAAAAGCTTATAAAAATAAGCAAAAACAAAGCAAAAATATACATAAACGCAATATTTAACTGTAAAAATAGCAATTTCATATTTTTTCCATACTTTAAACAGGGCGACTACGTGACGTCACTTTTGCACGTAATTTTGTTAGGAGCGTTTTGAGAATCAAATGCAAATCTCGGACTTAAAGTCTCATTTCTTACTTTTGTGTTGCTTTAACGCAATTGTCCCTATATAGACATTGATCCTCACAACAAAACGAATCGATTGATACCATACATGAAAAAAATTCACCATGCCTATTTCCACACAAATACTGTACCTACTGATAATACTTAGAATCTGTGTAATAAAACATTGCTCTATGCAAATGGTCAAAACGAACGGATGCCATAGTCCCGGGAGTTGTATATAAACATAACCACTGAAGTTTTCTTCCTTGGCTAAGCTTTTTCTTTACTTTTTAGTGCATTTGTACATCCAAAAGCAGCAAATCACGGATGCTAAACGGATAGGTTCCGAAATGGCGGAGTTGCCCGTCTCTCCTACATTCCACCGGCAAGACACGTCTTGGAAACATAATTCATAATAAGTAGGTACCATCAGGTTCAAAATTGCATGGTCAATTTATCAATGAATTCATTCATAAATTGACCATGCAATTCTGAACCCGATAGTAGTTACGAGAATAGATACTTACCGGTTAATATGATTTTATACTGTTCTGGGTTAAGGGGCGTCCATTAATTGCGTGTCAAGATTTTATGCACCTCTTCAAATCCGTCGCGACAATTAATAAAAATACATTATTTTCGACGTAAATAATAACGTCACGATTTAGAAAAAAAAACAAAGATTATGGTTCAAAAATAATCTTCGAAATTAACCCTTAACTCGAATTTTACATATATTTAAAAACAGTTTTTTGTGCAAAATCACATCATCTTTGCTAGCGACTCCTCCACCCGTAAGATTAAAAAAAAACTCGGCCTCAGCGCCTCAAGTTACAAATAAACGTCTTCAAGCCCCACTTCATGAAAACAGCATTAGTAACAATGTGCCGCGTTATATGTAATCCTTGAACGGTTCCCGGAAGCACGGAGCACTCCATTTTGTTTGTACAAACCACTCCTAGCACTCGTTCTTCAATAGTACTCGTTCTAAAATGCTAATAGCGATGTAGATTTAATCAGAGTAATGCATAATTATTTAAGTAAGTATAAATAAACACGTAAGCGACGCGCAGATGGCGCGGTAACCGTTAAAAAACATCGCGGTATTTGAACTCCCGAGCCAATTTGACAGTTTGCCATGGGGGTCTAAATTTATCATATTTCACACCGATCTCCTTCCATATAATTAGTAGTGCACGTCTTGGAGATCTTACAAACCTAAGTCTTAAACGTCCCACTATAACCATATAGAGGGTGCAAAAGAAAAATATCTTGAACAGTCAAAGACAAATTTGTTCTATGGAACGGTCTGTTCTATCTCTACAACACGATATGGAAGTCAATCGGTAGGAAATCTGATAAGTTTAGATCCCGCGGCTCCAGTACTACCCCATTCTCATTAAATTCAAACAATGCAAAGATTGTACATAATAAAAATTGGGCCAAACACGAAGCCAGCGCATATGTTTACCAATACTCGGTTTGCAGTGTTAGTAATAAATTCGGTATCCTTATCTGACAGATAGCGTTATCAGGGCAGATGACGTCATGAGCATTGGAGTTGCTTTTATAAATTGCATGTTGGTTGTATTTTGCTGTGCCTAAATGTTTATACCGGTGTAAACGCCACAACCTAACAGGCTATGAATAAGGAAAAACGCGCAGATGACGCTGCAATCGTTAAAATTTTTCCCCTTTGATATGACAAATCCATAAATGGTGACTGCTAGTCATTGGCCACTGATATAGTTATTATTATTAGCTGATCTTGGTAAACAGAGAGAATCGAGGCAATAGAAGCATGCATTCGAATGAATTAGATCAGAAATTTTCTGCATTTCTCCTGCGTTGGGACGATTCGCGTAAAATTAACTGGGATGACTGCTATAGTTATAGGCCAATAACTAAAGCATTTACCTTGTAATCAAAAAGTCTTTGTTACGATTCCAAAACAAAAAAAACTACCGTTTTTTAGGCTGCGTTTCCACCAGAGATGAGGGAGGACGAGGATGCGTTGCGAGGGATGTGTTTTTTAAGAACCAAACCTAGAGCTGCGCTGTGCGAGGATATACAAATGAAGTAATACTACTTTATATTGGTGCTTAACAAACACATTCCTCGCAACGCATCCCCGCTCATCTCTGGTGTAAACGTAGCCTTAACCTCATTGGAAACGAGTTAGAAGTGTCAAAAAATCAGTTTTTATCTGAGCAATGGGTGTTTTAAAAACACAAAAATCTGTGAGCTGTTTGTTCATGGGGGAGGCCTGTGGCCAGCAGTAGGACGTACCTGTACATATTTTTAAGTATATATATATACAATTATATAACAATATATATATATATATATATATATATATATATATATATATATATATATATATATATATATATATATATAATTTTATTTCCCACTATTTTATACATACATATAGTGAATACGTAAGTAGGTAGGCTCTAAGGCAGAAAGAAAACGCGTCATCGACACCATGCCTTAAGAGAGGAATAGCGAGATTGATGCTTTCATGACTTGTCATTTCATGACTCTGTCAAACATCGGTTTTGAAAGACAGTGAGAAGTCTGTACGCAGTAACTATTATACATTCAGTGGAATGCATGCATCCTATGTACATTTCCGACCTAGGTATTATATGTTCGATCTGATCCCATTCTATTTCAAATAGTTGAATGTTCAATAATCATACTCGTACAGTCATGAATCTGAGGCATTTCAACTGAATGAACTGCATTAAAATCCATAGAGGCTCAACTACGAGAATGCTCACACAATTCTAGAACACAATCAAATAGAAATAGAGAACGAAATGGGTTGAACTTTGTTGGCTTTAGCATTGCAGCTTTGCAAAAGTGAAAAGCTTTTCAAAACAAACCTAGGAAATGCTACGATATTCCAGGAAATTCAATTGTATATTGTATTCCTACTGTTTGCAATATCTTTCCTTCTTTGTGGAAATAAAATGAGAGATAGTTTATCTAGTTATAACACTAGTATTCAACAGAGTTTATTTTAAAGTGAAAACATAAAGACTATTGAATGTGACTTTATAAATTATAATAAGGCCAGCTAGTCATATAATGTAATAGGATGCTTGCAAAAGGCTTTATAGTTAAGCTACGATACGAAAACTTAGCATTTAAAGCATTGTTTAAAAAAGAATAGGATAACAGGATGAAATATTGATCACCGTTCATATTGAACAAGTTGATTAGGTAGGGCATACTAAACAATTACTATGGGACAAACTCCGAAATCGCGAAAAATTTTTTGGCCTCGTCATAGAATTAGAAAACGACAACATACCAACGCCAGGTGCGTAGTCAACGTGCCAATCGTTAACGCTTCGTAGCGTATCGTAGTCACCTCTCTCTATCACTTCCATATTAGAACGACAGTGACATTTGCGTTTCGTTCGCTACGGAGCGTAAACGATTGGCACGTTGGCTTCGCACGCTGATCGGTCGAAATATACGAAACAGCCAAAAAAATTTTCGGGATTTCGGAGTTGGTCCCTTACTCAGTATGACCGGTGATTAATATTTTACCCTTTTATGTGTTATTTTATTACACATCATTTAGTGTAAACAAGTGACACCCAAATTTATTTTTTGTACCTACTCACTTTTATTGCTGACCGTAGGTATCTAGTAGATAGCATTTTTGTGAATTACGGAAGTATATCAAATTTCAGCTCAAACAGAAACCGGGAAGTTGAAATGCACTTGTACATAAAAGTATATGAAGTCAAGCTAAATAAAATTGTGTAAAAATAGCGTGCAAGCAGGCTCTCAGTAAATAGCTTATATTATTTTATAACAAGACTTCTTTCTATCGTAGACGCTAGAAAGGTGCAATTATCGGCTTAGATGTTATTTTCACTTCATGTTTCCTTTTTAACTTCGTACAGTGAAGAACTTGCAGAAACTTGCAGAGGCGTATAACGGCCTTCATGTTATTATTAACTGATTATATTTCTGCTAATAATAGACGTCTCATAAGGCATTGCGGGGCGGAAGACCACACAGGTGCCGTCAGGTCGGAAATAGGCGGAGGGACGCCATTCTTTTTATACCACGACGGTCGCAAACAAGCATACGGCTCGCCTAATGGCAAGCAGTTACCTATATTAGCCTATGGACGCCTGCAACCCCTGAGGTTTCACATGCGCGTGCCATGGTAGAAAGCTAAGCTACTGGGCCCATGACACCCCCCGATAACGGCAGAGGGTGACGCCGGTGCGTTTTTAGTGGGTATGGTCACCATCACTCGGATAGCGACAGGAAAGTCCCACATAACCCTGCGAAAGGCCTTCTTCAGACCGGGCAGTATGCGTAATGCATTTTCACAGTCAAAAAAAGGTCGTAAAAGACGCCTTGAACCTAGCAGACTAGCGGCAGGAGCCGCCCCACTCCCAACCCGCTGCCCCAGGCCATAGCCCCCTTGGGCCCAGGGTAAATACACCTCTGGTTACTTGATTCTGACTACTTGAGAGCGCCAAAGTGCCAATCGTTAACGCTCCGTAGCGAACGAAACGCAACTGTCGCACTAATACGGAAGAGTGATAGAGAGAGGTGACTTCGCTACGCTACAGTGCGTTAACGATTGGCACGTTGGCCACGCACCGTAATGTGTCGACGGATACTTTCCAAAGTTGCGGAAAATTGTACATGTAAATTTTCGGATTTTTGTAAATATACTATACTTTCCGCTTCTTAAATTAATATTTCCTATGAAAGTTTTTGGATATTTCCGAGATTTTTAAAACTTTTTTGAAACTTTTTGCATCTTGCACATCAGCATACAGTCACAGTCAATAGTATCTTCCTACACGAAGGCAGCAAAAACATGTGATACGCTCTTATGGCCCTACAAATAAGAGCGTGTCGCATATATTTGCGGCCTTCGTGTAGGAAGATACTATTGCCGGTGACTGTACTTGTGCCAGATTATTTTAGAGAGTTCTAAATAGTTCAACGTCAACTAGCCCGTATACTTTATATACGCCCCACTGCTAGGCACACGTCTTTTCTTCAAACTCAAATAATATATTTGTAAGACATAGGTACATTGAAAGGTCTTACAATATTTTGGTGGGTATCACTATGTTCCACCATGTGGTATACAAATAGCTACAATTGGCATGCAGCATGCATATAATTAAACTACTTAATTAGTAACCACTTACATGATTTGGCACTTATAAAATAATAATGTACAACTTCTCTCTTTTCAACCGACTTCAAGATTTCGAAGCAGGAGGTTATCAATTCGTCGAGATCTTTGTTTTGCTATGCTTGTTTTTTGTGTATGTTCACCGATTATTCGAAGATGGCTAACCAGGTCAGGATCTGATGATGGGATCCTGGAGAAATCGAAGGAACTCTTCAACTATTATAGGCACACCTATGGTGATTTGAGTATTTTTTACAGCAGGTCGAGCATTTGCTTTTGGAAAGGTGGATGCTAAGTGAAATCGGTTCTTTTTTGTTTAAAATTATTATATAAATATAGAACAGTGTTTGCTGCTATATAGTCCCCCTCTATTAGGATGTCCAGACTTCACACACAAAAACATTTTTTTCGTAAATATTTAGAAAAATATGAAATGATATTTCGTAAACTCGACCACTCCCAAGCATCACATCTAGCTGTATAAAAGCTATATTTAAGTTCAATTGTATACTTAAAGCTGTGTTATTATGTAGTAATAAAATGCTTGCAGAATACTCGTACTAAAAATATATCACTCCTATAACGATAAAAGTTTCTCTTGACAGCCTTATGCGTCTCTTACAGAACTAGAAGTTCCAAATTGGCTGATATATTGATGTTGCAGGCACCTACGTGCCATTTATTACGTAAGGCGGTTTAGGGGGGAGGGGAGTTGTCTATGTCTTACTTCTAATTACGAGGGGAGGATTTTTATTCTTGTTTAATCTTATGTGGAGGAGCGGTCAAAACGTAGCAAAATGCTCAGTTTTCAAGTTAAGATCAAACAAAATGTATACTGGTTAAAGTGACCGCCTATTTATACTGTTTATTTTCGTTCATTTTGACCTGATGCATATTCGTCAAGAATATTTGAAAATATAATAAGATAAAAACCCATATAAATATCCTCTTTCTGAGGTAACCGTGTCCAAGTCGTGCATTGTGCATTTAGCATGATTAGTGCTATGGCTGAAGCGCTGGTAGCCTAACGGTAAGACGTCAGACTTTCAATCCGAAGGTCGCGGGTTCAAATTCAAACCACGGCTCGTACCACTGAGTTTATCGGAACTTATGTACGAAATATCATTTGATATTTACCAGTCGCTTTTCGGTGAAGGAAAACATCGTGAGGAAACCGGATCGAATCCTAACAAGGCCTAGTTTCCTACGCTACGTTTCCTAAAACTAGTGCCTACGCCAATTCCTGGGATTAGGTTGCCGAGTGGACACCAGGGTCAATACAGCAAAAAGCTGGGACAAACGTTACGAGGAAAAAGTGTTATGCGAAGTCACATGATATGCCAAAAGAAATGCTGTTTTTTAATTTATAATCCGCCTTCACAACGATACTATAAAAAGAGGTCATTTTTTATGAGAATGTCTTTAAGAAGAAACCCGTTTTGATTGTCGCTTAATTAGATAAAATTATTGCCCGGTCTAGAAACCGCGATTGGCATGCGTGTAACTTATGCAAAATACAACAAAAAACATATCAATAAAGACGCCCATTTTTTTTACGGTTTTTATAAAAATGGTTGAAGTTACAGGAAATTAACCAAGGAGCAATATATTCTTCATTATATTGTCTAGAACAGAATAGTATTGCTTGGAGTTATAGTTATTGAAATATGCAACGCGCAAATTTTATTAACTATTCCATATATTCCCTTTTAAAAAGGACTTTTGACGTCTTCAGTTCAGTCAATGAAATGTTTCCTCTATTACAAGTTATTTCATGAAAGCTAGCGCGAGATTTGGGGTTAGTATCATATGGTCAAAAACGCAGGTCGTCTACGGCGTCAACTCACCTAAAAATCATTTGGGCAAATTTGCAGATAGTCTAAAACGTAAGCGGTCCATGAAGCAACTCGTCACAAAATGATTTTTTTTCTTACAGACCTTTTCTGCGACATTTTTTTTTATACATGCCTAATTTAATTTTCGAAACTACATTTTTAAAATTATCGATACAACTATCTTAAATAGGTATAGTGGGGGACGGTCTAGAGCGCAAAATGTCTTCAGCATTTTCGTCGGTTATCTTTACGTTAGCGATGTCGACGGAGCCCCGCGACCGGGGCTCCTATTTCTGTGCGGTTTGGCCTTCGGCCATTAGAAGATAACTAACGAACCTAACCTACCTGTGACTGGTCATTTTGCGTTCTAAACCGTTCGCGATGTAGACTAATAGCGATATAGAGATCTAGACCGTCCGCGACTATACCGATTTAAGATAGTTGTTTCGATAATTTTAAAAATGTAGTTTCGAAAATTAAATTAGGCATGTATAAAAAAAAATCTCGCAAAAAAGGTCTGTAAGAAAAAAATCATTTTGTGACGAGTTGCTTCATGGACCGCTTACGTTTTAGACTCTGCAAATTTGCCCAAATGATTTTTAGGTGAGTTGACGCCGTAGACGACCTGCGTTTTTGACCATATGATACTAACCCGAGATTTGTATGGAAATTTCAACATTTTCAAATAGATTCGTCGCCAGCTCTTGTTCCACCTATACTTTAGCATAGCCTGATCACAACATGTTATAGTGGTGAGGTGTTAAAAATGGTCCTGGCAATTGATTTATTTATCGAATGGCTACATGTCACTGGATATAGATAGGCATTTCTTCCCTGGAGTAGTAGTAGTGGGAAAGCAGATGATAAAGAAAATCCAGTGAGTGCTGCGAGATCCAGATGGGACAGTGCAGCTGCCAAGTTTGTTACTCTTTTAGCACCACCCAGGGACAATAAGCTGCCATCACAAAACATATTAATCTAACTAGAAAAAGCAACCACTCACAATAGAAGGGAACCGCGCATGCCGATTTTTTCATACTTGATACGTATTTTTTAAGCAAAATGATAATTCGGCTTTCACACTGGTGCGGTTTCCGCAAGCGGCGCCGGTGTGCGCGCGAGATAGCGCTCTGTATGTGTATAGCACTGTCACGCTTGCACACCGTCGCCGCTTCCGGTTGGGCCACGTGTATTAATCGCCTAAGGAAACATCACCATTAACTTGGCCAACATTCACGAGTTCATCATCATTAGAATAGTTGAATCTAGCTAGCTTAATGCATTTCTCTGGGTCCATTACATTTTGAACACTTCGCCAACTTAGCTACTTTTGCCACTAATTATAACAGAACAGACTGCATGGTTGCCTTATTTATCTATCACGTCATGCGTCACTTTCGCACTTACCCACTTGTTAAAACGTGACAGCTATAGAGATAGGCGTTAAAACCCAGACCATATTAGGCTAGCGGCTAGCAGGTTGGGCAATGGGTAAATAGGTAAATATGTTATTTTTAAATTCTCCTAATGGCCATGTTTACAATCTTCTATCGCATTATAAACATTTTGGTTTAAGCACCCGCATATTATATTTACATGAACTTATTCTACTTTAACTAAATATCAAATATTGTCCATAAATACTTGATCATAAAATCAAATTAACCCTCTACATATCTCTTTGAATTTATTATAAAGGCGCCCATGCGTGAATTGATCGATAACCGACCTCATTACATACTCAATAAGGCTTAAATTGGCTCGTCTCAATTTAAAAGGTTCAGTGTAAACCTCAATATTGTTAATGGAATTACGACTTTTATACTTTGATATAAAGTCTAATTCTTTTGACGATAGATTGATGCGCGCTGATTTAAACGCAGGTTGATTCAAAAATTCTTGTGGTATTTTTTAGGATTTCCCTGAGTGTTTTTAGGGTTCCGTAGTCATCACAAAACATATTAATCTAACTAGAAAAAGCAACCACTCACAATAGAAGGGAACCGCGCATGCCGATTTTTTCATACTTGATACGTATTTTTTAAGCAAAATGATAATTCGGCTTTCACACTGGTGCGGTTTCCGCAAGCGGCGCCGGTGTGCGCGCGAGATAGCGCTCTGTATGTGTATAGCACTGTCACGCTTGCACACCGTCGCCGCTTCCGGTTGGGCCACGTGTATTAATCGCCTAAGGAAACATCACCATTAACTTGGCCAACATTCACGAGTTCATCATCATTAGAATAGTTGAACCCTTATAGTTTCGCCATGTCTGCCCGTCCGTCCGTCCGTCCGTCCGCGGATAATCTCAGTGACCGTTAGCACTAGAATGCTGAAATTTGGTACTAATATGTATATCAATCACGCCGACAAAGTGGTAAAATAAAAAGTGGATTTTTTTTATTTATTAGGGTACCTCCCCTATACGTAAAGTGGGGAGTGATTTTTTTTTTCATTTCAACCCTAACGTGTGATATATTGTTGGATAGGTATTTAAAAATTAATAGGGGTTTACTAAAATCATTTTTCGATAATGTAAATATTTTCGGAAATAATCGCTCCAGAAGTAAAAAAATATGCGTCCCCCCCTTCTAACTTTTGAACCATAAGTTTTAAAAATATGAAAAAAAATCTCAAAAGTAGAACTTTATAAAAACTTTCTAGGAAAATTATTTTGAACTTGATAGGATGAATAGTTTTTGAAAGTTTGCAATTTAACCGTATAAGCAGGTGTTTATTGTACCTGTAATTTCTACAAAATTACAATGAAATGACGTGCTTTCAAATAAAGTAAAAACGGTGAAAATCGGTTCACGCAATAAAGAATTATTCCATAAAATTCATCTTCCATACTTTAAGCTCGCGCGCAATAGTTTACTTAATTTGCCGATAGATGTCGCTGTACGTGGAACTCTCATATCATATCCTACATGGCGGTGTTATTAACTCTTAAGTGGGGACACTTACTGTGACGGACGGAAAACTACGGAACCCTACACTGAGCGTGGCCCGACACGCTCTTGGCCGGTTTTTTTTTTGTATTTTTCGGTCGTTTGACTATGCTTAGACGTGTGATATAAAGGGGAACGCTGAATGTCGACATTTATAGCTACAAAGCCATGCTTTTGATGGGACGTATAAAAAACAAATGTCAAGGTTTTATTTTTAACACGGATATGCATGTGGTCGACGTGAAAACAACTGAATTGATTTTGATGAAATTTAACATCTGGATAATGTAAATTGGCTGATCTTTCCTTTCTGCATAATATTTACATCGTAAGACAAAGGGAGCGTTCAAGTATTACGTAACGCAATTTTTGAAGATTTTTGACCCCCCCTCCCCCCCTTGTAACGCACCGTAACGTATCTTTTAGTTTTTCTTTAGCCGTTTTCCAAATTTCCTTGGCATTTTTTTGACACAGTTGCGCTGGCAAGTCTGCATGAGAACCTTTATAGGCCAAGAACAGCTGATGATACAAATCTCCCTCTTTTGAAGACATTACAGTATGAACACTATGAACTCACGCATAAACACTAATGAATACTGACAACGAAAACAACATTAAATGACGTACAATGCAATCTAGGGATACCCCGTGAAATATAAACGAAAAGGTTTGCCAACTTGCGAGAACAAATTAAAAAAAATGAGGACCAGACTAATAGAATCGAGGGATTCCCCGTAACGTAAATGAAAAGGGTTGCCAGTTTGGGAGTTTTAATTCCCTAATTTTTTAAAAACAATGTTACGTAACGTGTTGTAAGAAAGACCCCCTCCCGCCGTTGTAACGCATCGTAACGTTTTACGAGACCCCCTCCCCCCCCAAATTGCGTTACGTAATACTTGAACGCTCCCAAAGTATCTTAAAAAGCAGAATGTGACAAGTTGGAATATTGGAATATTTCGAAGGAACATTTGTTTTGTACCAAGATGATATAATTTTTTGATAAGTTTACATTCGTAAAGTCTGGGCTTTTTAACTGTATGTTACTTTTTCATGTATACCGCATTTTTTTTAAGTAGGTACATATAATGTTAACCAAACGCATTTTTGTGGGTTCTTGGGTTTTAACCTCTGAAACTCCTTGACCCCATTTAAAGAAAAAATAAGACAAGGTCAACCCCCCTCCCTTCATATTGTCTTACGTTATTCATGAATGTACCCTCCACTATTTTACATTGCCGTCAATGGGAGGTTCTCTCACCGATATTTTAAAAATAACCTATGCTCTCTGTTTTCGGCAACAATCGTTATTCACATTGTATAGAAATGACTTCATAATTCGGTTTAAGGACTGGTTTGGCCGGTTTCGGGTCTGATATTTTTAAATTTTAACGTTGGCGTGCGTGCTAGCTAAGTGGCGCGTGAAAACTCGTAGTTTATATGAGTTTCATTTCCTTCTTGAATTTCTCTGAATAAAACACTTCTTTTTTCCTAAATTGTTACCATTTTCCATATATGTAGGTACTTTGTATGGCGGTTGTATATCTAGGTCACACTGAACTAAGTTATTTTTTACATTTATTGTAGTCCTATAGAAAATATGGACATTGTTGGCCAAAATGTATGAAACTGCTAAAAAAAATAGAACATTCGCATGTGCATTTGTTTATACCTGCGGGTAATAAAAACGGGTCACCACGTATATAAATTTTATTATAAGTGACCTGATTTTATTATCTTTTAGTGTACTTATCCCCAGTTGCTCTGCAAGGACATACCTGTAAAAAAAAGTCGGTTAAAGATTTTTTTATTTTATTTACTGGAATGAAGTAACTTATATATGTATCATTGTTCCATTATCATATACATACACCGTGGGCTCGAGTAACCCGAATTAACCACGCATTTCTAAGACCAAAATTTAAAGTATGTAAGTTAGCCAAGCGCCTAATAATTAGGGAAGTCGGTGGGAATCGGGCTCTATGGACCCGCCGCCACTGGGTGTGTGTCAAGTCCCCAACCCGCTTTAGGCCAGCGTGGGGACTATAGCTCGATCCCTCTCGTGCATGAGGAGGCCTGAGTTCATATTATATTATTATACAAATTTAAACAATTACAATAATCAGTTTATCTTTTGCCTTATTCTAAGAATTGATCAGTCATTGGAGCATTTTGCCTTACAAAAGGTGGTGTCGAAAATGTTTTAATGGTTATTGGCAGGCTATGGGGTGGTAATTTAAAAATCCAGTTTTTTAGACCTTGAGGGGGCGGAGCGTTTGCCGCCATCTTGGTTTAAAGGTGCCAAAATCCAGTTTTTTAACTTTGGCGCTTAAATGGTAAAATTAAAATAAAGATAAAATTTGTACATTTTTTTCCATACATAATAGATCCGTAAGTCTTACAGATATATAGGTAAAGATACAGGGGGTGAATGTATGTATGGGCCGCTTACAGATATAAATATACAGGGGGTGAATGTATGTATGGGCCGCGATTCGAAAAATAAACACACACACACTGGACAGACAGCTCCAACCAGGGCTTGAAATACCGGTATTTTTCGGAACCGGTATCGTGGCTTCGAACCAGGAACCTGTATATGACTTGGTACCGGTTCCGTGGTACCGGTATCCAGGGATCGAATTACAGGTATTTTTCGGAACCGGTATCGTGGCTTCGAACCAGGAACCGGTATATGACTTGGTACCGGTTCCGTGGTACCGGTATCCAGGGATCGAATTACAGGTATTTTCCGGTTCCGAGGTACCGGTATTCAGGGCTTGAATTACAGGTATTTAATGGGAACCGGTATTGTGGCCTTGAACCATAAACCTGTATTAGACTTGGTAACGGTTCCGAATCACGCATAGGTACCGGTATTACTTGTCGCCGCGTATTAAAGGATTTGTTCTCTCTCTCTGACTCGTGGCGTCGGCTTTGTCCGCTCGGCGCTCGCTCACTCGCTGCGTTCATTTGTTTCGTTCGTCAGTTGGTGATCGAACTTATGTTTATTTGTACGTGCGGAAAACCTGGACTCCCATATTGGACCCCCCAAATAACAGGGATTAGTATGTTTTTAAAGGTTTTTATTTAGTTTCACCTGTCCGTTGCCCATGGTTCAAATGACCAACTTCCCGATTTCCGATTGAGCTGAAATTTTTCACGCATATGTATATCGAGTGACAATGCAATATTTTGATAATATAAAATAATGTCCATTTAGAAATCCAAGATGGCGGTCAAACACTTTTTTGGTAAAAATCGTTATGGTAGTCATTTTCGATTAATTCAGGTGTGTAGATTTCGAAAGTAATATCCGTTTTAAAATCAAAGATGGCGGAAATGGACAATTTTGTCAAAATCGTCATGGTAGTCATTTTCGACTAATTTGGGTGTGCAGATTTCGAAAATAATGTCCATTTTGAAATCCAAGATGGCGGTCATACACTTTTTTTGGTAAAAATCGTTAAATCGAAAATGAAGACCGTTTTAAAATCCAAGATGGCGGCCATACACTTTTTACTTAAAAATCGTAATAGTAGTCATTCCCGATTAATTCATAGGTGTAGATTCCGGAAATAAGGACGGTTTTATAAATAAATATGGCGGAAATGGAAAATTTTGTCAAATTGGTCATGGTAGTCATTTTCGACTAATTTGGGTGTGCAGATTTCGAAAATAATGTCTATTTTGAAATTCAAGAGGGCGGTCATACACTTTTTTGGTAGAAATCGTTAAATTGAAAATAAAGACCGTTTTAAAATCCAAGATGGCGGAAATGGAAAATTTTGTCAAAATCGTCATGGTAGTCGTCTTCGACTAATTTGGGGGTGTAGATTTCGAAAAAAATTTTTGTTTCAAAATCCAAGATGGCGGCCATACACATTTTACATAAAAATCGTAATGGACGTCATTTTTGATTAATTCCGGGAAGAAGACTTCGAAAATAAGCACCGTTTTAAAATCAAAGATGGCGGAAACGGAAATTTTTGTCAAAATCGTCATGGTTTTCGTCTTCGACTAATTCGGGTGTGCAGATTTCGAAAATAATGCCTATTTTAAAATCCAAGATGGCGGTCATACACTTTTGTGGTAAAAATCTTTAAATCGAAAATAGAGACCGTTTTAAAATACAAGATGGCGGAAATGGAAAAATTTTGTCAAAATCGTCATGGTAGTCGTCTTCGACTAATTTGGGGGTGTAGATTTCGAAAAAAATGTTTGTTTCAAAATCCAAGATGGCGGCCATACACATTTTACATAAAAATCGTAATGGACGTCATTTTTGATTAATTCAGGGAAGAAGACTTCGAAAATAAGGACCGTTTTAAAATCAAAGATGGCGGAAACGGAAATTTTTGTCAAAATCGTCATGGTTTTCGTCTTCGACTAATTCGGGTGTGCAGATTTCGAAAATAATGCCTATTTTAAAATCCAAGATGGCGGTCATACACTTTTGTGGTAAAAATCTTTAAATCGAAAATAAAGACCGTTTTAAAATACAAGACGGTGGAAATGGAAAAATTTTGTCAAAATCGTCATGGTAGTCGTCTTCGACTAATTTGGGGGTGTAGATTTCGAAAACAATCTCTGTTTTGAAATCCAAGATGGCGGCCATACGCATTTTACTTAAAAATCGTAATGGACGTCATTTTTGATTAATTCAGGGGTGAAGACTTCGAAAATAAGGACTGTTTTAAAATAAAAGATGGCGGAAATGAAAAAAATTTACAAATTCGTCATGGAAGTCGTTTTCGACTAATTCGGGAACTATAGATTTCGAAAATAATGTCTATTTTAAAATCGAAGATGGCGATCACATACTTTACTTGTTATTTTAGCCATTTTCGATTAATTCAGGCGTGTAGATTTCAAAAATAAAGTCCGTTTCAAAATCCAAGATGGCAGAAATTGTCATTCATTTATAAAAATCGTCGTTATTCTGATATGTAGATTTCAAAAACAAATTCTGTTTTAAAATTCGAGATGGCGGCTATATACTATTTTGTATCCCCGATTAAATCAAAAATGACTACCATAACGATTATCCAGAAAAAAGTGTATGGCCGCCATCTTGGAATTTAAAACAGACCCTTTTCTCAAAATCTAAACACCTGAATCAGTCGAACAAGATTACCATGAAGATTTTCACAAATAGGTCATCATTGCTATCTTATATTTTAAAACAGTGTTTATTGTCGGAATTCACATTGCCGAATTAATCAACAGAGACTACTATAACGATTTTTACTAAAATTGTATGACTGCCGTCTTGTATTTTAAAACAAAAATTATTTTCTAAATCTACACACATGAATTAGTAAAAAAAATAATAATAAATAATAAGAATAGCTTTATTGTACATATAGACATCATGTTACGTAATAGTTACACAACAGGATTTTTGTACAGACAAGTCGGTGTGGAGTGGTCAAACTTTCGACCCCTAGACTAGGTAAAAACCAATGCCTCAGGGGGTTGAGTTCTTCTAGGTTCAATGTCATCATAACACTCATAACAATTTGAGTTTGGTGGAAAATTACTACTATGACCATTTTTACAATAATTGTCCTTTAACACCCATCTTGGATCTCAAATCGGTCCTTATATCGAAATCTACACCCCTCAATTAATCACAAGCGACTACCATAAAATTGTTTTCGAAAAAAGTGTATGGCCGCCATCTTGGATTTTAAAACATACAATATTTTCGAAATCTACACAGTATACATCCAAATGAGACAAAAAAGACTATCATGACGATTTTAATAAAATTGTCCATTTCAGACATCTTCAATTTTAAAACGGTATTTATTTTCGAAATTTAAATCCCCAAATTAATCTAAAACGACACTCATTCGATTTTCACCAAATAAGTGTGCGAGAGCTAACTTGGATTTAAAAAAAGACATTACTTTCGAAATCTGCACACCCGAATTAGTCGAAAACGACTACCATGACGATTTTGACAAAATTATCCATTTTCACCATCTTGGATTTTAAAACGGTCTTTATTTTCGAAATCTACTTCCCTGAATTAATCGAAAATGACTACCATGACTATTTTTACCAAGAAACTGTTTGACCGCCATCTTGGATTTCTAAAGAGACATTATTTTCGAAATCTGCACACCAGAATTAGTCGGAAATGACTACCATGACGATTTTGAAAATTTTGCCCGTTTCCGCCATCTTTGATTTTAAAACGGTCCTTATTTTCGAAATCTACACCCCTGAATTAATCGGAAACGACTAACATGATGACTTTTACCAAAAAAGTGTATGACCGCGGTCTTGGATTTTAAAATAGACATCATTTTCGAAATCTGCACACCCTAATTAGTCGAAAATGACTACCATGACGATTTTGACAAAATTATCCATTTCCGCCATCTTGGATTTTAAAATTGTCTTTATTATCGAAATCTACATCCCTGAATTAATAGAAAATGACTACCATGACGATTTTTACTAAAAATGTGTATGACCGCCATCTTGGATTTAAAAATAGACATTATTTTCGAAATCTGCACACCCGAATTAGTCGGAAATGACTACCATGAAGATTTTGAAAATTTTGCCTGTTTCCGCCATCTTTGATTTTAAAACGGTCCTTATTTTCGAAATCTACACCCCTGAATTAATCGGAAACGACTAACATGATGACTTTTACCAAAAAAGTGTATGACCGCGGTCTTGGATTTCAAAATAGACATCATTTTCGAAATCTGCACACCCTAATTAGTCGAAAATGACTACCATGACGATTTTGACAAAATTATCCATTTCCGCCATCTTGGATTTTAAAATTGCCTTTTTTTCGAAATCTACATCCCTGAATTAATAGAAAATGACTACCATGACGATTTTTAGTAAAAATGTGTATGACCGCCATCTTGGATTTAAAAATAGACATTATTTTCGAAATCTGCACACCCGAATTAGTCGGAAATGACTACCATGACGATTTTGAAAATTTTGCCCGTTTCCGCCATCTTTGATTTTAAAACGGTCCTTATTTTCGAAATCTACACCCCTGAATTAATCGGAAACGACTAACATGATGAGTTTTACCAAAAAAGTGTATGACAGCGGTCTTGGATTTCAAAATAGACATCATTTTCGAAATCTGCACACCCTAATTAGTCGAAAATGACTACCATGACGATTTTGACAAAATTATCCATTTCCGCCATCTTGGATTTTAAAATTGTCTTTATTTTCGAAATCTACATCCCTGAATTAATAGAAAATGACTACCATGACGATTTTTACTAAAAATGTGTATGACCGCCATCTTGGATTTAAAAATAGACATTATTTTCGAAATCTGCACACCCGAATTAGTCGGAAATGACTACCATGAAGATTTTGAAAATTTTGCCCGTTTCCGCCATCTTTGATTTTAAAACGGTCCTTATTTTCGAAATCTACACCCCTGAATTAATCGGAAACGACTAACATGATGACTTTTACCAAAAAAGTGTATGACCGCGGTCTTGGATTTTAAAATAGACATCATTTTCGAAATCTGCACACCCTAATTAGTCGAAAATGACTACCATGACGATTTTGACAAAATTATCCATTTCCGCCATATTGGATTTTAAAATTGTCTTTATTATCGAAATCTACATCCCTGAATTAATAGAAAATGACTACCATGACGATTTTTCCAAAAAATGTGTATGACCGCCATCTTGGATTTAAAAATAGACATTATTTTCGAAATCTGCACACCCGAATTAGTCGGAAATGACTACCATGAAGATTTTGAAAATTTTGCCCGTTTCCGCCATCTTTGATTTTAAAACGGTCCTTATTTTCGAAATCTACACCCCTGAATTAATCGGAAACGACTAACATGATGACTTTTACCAAAAAAGTGTATGACCGCGGTCTTGGATTTCAAAATAGACATCATTTTCGAAATCTGCACACCCTAATTAGTCGAAAATGACTACCATGACGATTTTGACAAAATTATCCATTTCCGCCATCTTGGATTTTAAAATTGTCTTTATTTTCGAAATCTACATCCCTGAATTAATAGAAAATGACTACCATGACGATTTTTACTAAAAATGTGTATGACCGCCATCTTGGATTTAAAAATAGACATTATTTTCGAAATCTGCACACCCGAATTAGTCGGAAATGACTACCATGACGATTTTGAAAATTTTGCCCGTTTCCGCCATCTTTGATTTTAAAACAGTCCTTATTTTCGAAATCTACACCCCTGAATTAATCGGAAACGACTAACATGATGAGTTTTACCAAAAAAGTGTATGACAGCGGTCTTGGATTTCAAAATAGACATCATTTTCGAAATCTGCACACCCTAATTAGTCGAAAATGACTACCATGACGATTTTGACAAAATTATCCATTTCCGCCATCTTGGATTTTAAAATTGTCTTTATTTTCGAAATCTACATCCCTGAATTAATAGAAAATGACTACCATGACGATTTTTACTAAAAATGTGTATGACCGCCATCTTGGATTTAAAAATAGACATTATTTTCGAAATCTGCACACCCGAATTAGTCGGAAATGACTACCATGAAGATTTTGAACATTTTGCCCGTTTCCGCCATCTTTGATTTTAAAACGGTCCTTATTTTCGAAATCTACACCCCTGAATTAATCGGAAACGACTAACATTATGACTTTTACCAAAAAAGTGTATGACCGCGGTCTTGGATTTCAAAATAGACATCATTTTCGAAATCTGCACACCCTAATTAGTCGAAAATGACTACCATGACGATTTTGACAAAATTATCCATTTCCGCCATCTTGGATTTAAAAATAGACATTATTTTCGAAATCTGCACACCCGAATTAGTCGGAAATGACTACCATGACGATTTTGAAAATTTTGCCCGTTTCCGCCATCTTTGATTTTAAAACGGTCTTTATTTTCGAAATCTACACCCCTGAATTAATCGGAAACGACTAACATGATGACTTTTACCAAAAAAGTGTATGACCGCGGTCTTGGATTTCAAAATAGACATCATTTTCGAAATCTGCACACCCTAATTAGTCGGAAATGACTACCATGACGATTTTGACAAAATTATCCATTTCCGCCATCTTGGATTTTAAAATTGTCTTTATTTTCGAAATCTACATCCCTGAATTAATAGAAAATGACTACCATGACGATTTTTACTAAAAGTGTGTATGACCGCCATCTTGGATTTAAAAATAGACATTATTTTCGAAATCTGCACACCCGAATTAGTCGGAAATGACTACCATGACAATTTTGAAAATTTTGCCCGTTTCCGCCATCTTTGATTTTAAAACGGTCCTTATTTTCGAATATTTTTTTAGGAAAGTAGCCAATTGAGAACCTCCCCCTTCGAAATCATGAAGTCGGTTGATAAATACACAACAATGAACTTCCACTTTCCGCCGTGTGTTCAATTCGAACTGAATCACCGCGCATCGCTGATTCGCCTGGCATGCTGGCAACGCGCAGCGCAACGCCGCGTTCGTTTGTAGTGTAGGTATGTTACGCACCGAATATGCGTACCGCACTAAACGACAACGTCGCGTACACGTGGAAGAACCTTTATAGAGAACCGGTATTTTTCGGTGCTAATTCCGGTATTTGTTCTTTACCGGTTCTGCGGAACCGAAATGAAAAAAACTCATAAATATGGAACAGGTACCTTCGGTACCGGTTTCAAGCCAGGAACCTTTATAGAGAACCGATATTTTTCACTGCTAGTACCGGTATTTTTTCTTTACCGGTACTCTGGAACCGAAATGAAAAGAACCTATAAATACCGGTATGTAACCGGTATTTTTGGTACCGGTTCCAAGCCCTGGCTCCAACCCAACTCAGCTCAACGCTATAACGACATTGACATTTGCTATTCGAACTGATTTTCATTCAACATTGGTCTCACATTGGTCACACATTGGTAACACATTGGTCTCACATTGGTCACACATTGGTCTCACATTGGTCCAATCCATCCATGTCCATGTTGAATGAAAATCTGTTCGAATAGCAAATGTCAATGTCATTATAGCGTTGAGTTGGGTTGGAGCTGTGTCTGTCCAGTGTGTGTGTTTATTTTTCGAATCGCGGCCATGGAGATGATTTACCGATTATTGGATTAGAAACAGACTTTATATGGGATCGTGAGCAAGACCAAACATCACTCAACTAGTATACAATATATCGAACCATTATATAATCGCGGTGAACGAACTAGAGTCCAATGTCACGCATAATAGATAAATAGGCCTCGGAGGTCCGATAGCGTTTCTTATGATTTTGAGGTCTTGGCCAGTTTTATTTTAGTGATTCTAAAAATGAATAAGATCTAGGAGATACAAGAAATCAATATTATTTATCAATCGAAGATCTGATCGAACTGAGAAAAAGGGGCTGCCAAAAAGATTCGAAAATACAGATTTTGAATTTAAAATTTAATGATGTCGATCGATAATGTACCAGTTAGAGAAGGTTGATAGTGTAACGTTCCATTACACGCATCGTTACAGAGTTATGATGTTGGCAGTATTAGTTAGTGGTTGTTATCGCAACGCAAGTCCAAACCAAGCCATGAAAAAAAAATCGCTTTGAATGAAATACCAACGTCTAGCCGACAGGGCCTTAAACTTGCCCAAGGTCACACGGTCAATGCCAACTCGTGACGAAATAACGACCAATATTTGAATGTGGGCATTTGGGCAATGCGGCCCAGCAGGCAGGCGTGGGAAGTAAGCCAGTCTTATGCGGACCTCACACTGGTGCCGCGTCCCGCACCGGTAATCGAGTCAGCGCTATACACATGCATAGCGCTATCGCTCTCGCACACCGTCGACGCAAGCGGTAACCGCAGTAGTGTGATAAAAGCCTTTACCGACACGGACGACTCGAAAACGGAGATGAGAATTTAACTCATAAATGTTAATACGTTCGCTTGACTCTCTTAGGTATTTATGGCAACTTTATTTTCAGCCACTAAAGTTGAGATTTGCCACCTAATTTGTATCTAAATTGACTTCTAAAAATGGAGCAATTTTTTTCGTGACCAATAAGTTTTTAAGGTAACCGTTTTCATATTGTTTGGAAATCCTATTTTGGTACCAAATGTATTATTTTGGTTAATATTCATATACTCGTAATTTGCCGAAAATATAAAGTATTTTTTTTGTTAATCGTTTTGATATTATTTGGTAGTAGAATTTTGGTGGCAGATCTATTATTCTAGGGGCCATTTCATATTTATTTGGTGATCGGTTAAATCATACCCTATATAACTATTCAAGTATATTCGGAAAGAGAAGTGTCGTAAAATGTATAAGCTCCGATATAAAATTAAAAATGTATGTAAAGTATGAAAACCCACGAAACGGTTAGACTGATTCTCTACAAGTTAAAATAAAAATGCACACCTACGGTGTTCACACTTTAAACAGTATCAGAACTGACAGAAATCACTCTTTCACGAAGAAACAGATTAGTAGACGGATAAACATATATTCTTATATCTATTTCGGGTAGAATAAATATAGACGTGCTATCATGCCGTTGGATGAGGCATGGACGGCACGTTCGATGCATACATTCAATATTTGGATAGAAACCGATATCTGAAAGAAGTTTTGAGTTTTCCTAAAATAAATCATTTGTGATTGACTTTTATTCAACTAATTTCAAGATTTCGAAAAGGATCTTAATTCGTCGAGATCTTTGTTGTTGCCATTTTTTTTAATGTAGCTATAAGTATTCACCGATTACCTATTCGAAGATATCGAAGACGGATGGACCGATCTGGAAAATTCTTTACTGTTTGAAAGGGATAACACAGTTGGTCCCATTATCATCGGGGTAAGGATCTGATGATGGGATCCTGGAGAAATCGATGGTGCTCTTCAAATATTATAGGGACTTTTACGAGTATAGTGAATCGAGTATTTTATAAAGTAGCAAGGGCATTTTTCGTGGAATGTGAAGTAGTCTAAGTGAAATTGGTTATTTTTTGTTTCAAATTATACTCGTATATTGCATTGTTTGTTTGTAAAAACACGTTTTACAGCGATTTGAGTGTAAATCTTCATTTTTAAGTAGGTATGAGTAGATTGGATTGAGATATTTGTCGACCCTGCAGTATCGCGGATCCCAGCTTTTTTAGGGTAGCCTTAGAACCTTATAGTTTCGTCATGCCCGTCTGTCCGTCCGTCCGTCCGTATGTCCCAGCCCTTTTACTCGGAAACTAGAAGACGTATCTTAATCAAATTTAGACGGCATAAGGTGTATTTTGTATGCCGCTATTAACATCGAGGTTTTTCTTTGAACATTTTGTAATTACGTAAATATTGCAAAAAAGTTATGTGTCCCCCCCCCCCCCCCTGAAAAATTGAGAAGATGCGTCTTATCACATACTTTCTATAAAAATTATTTTGAACATTATCGGTGTAGCCATTTTCGAGTTATCTCCAAAAACTTTCTCCGTAGGCATCAGATACGACCTTTTGGTATTAGTTTGGTTCTTATTCCATTTAAGGTACGGAACCCTCCATTATGCATGGCCCGACATGCACTTGGCCGGTTTTTCGAGTCAATTAAAACGTCACTAATGTCATTACAAGAAATTACGTCAATATTATCATTATCAAAGTGTTACACGTTTATTTTACATTTTGAACGGGTTTATGTATGTAAATTTCTAAAACACGTTTCGCAGCCATGACATTCGTCGACGCGTTGGAAAGAGGTCGGTAATGTTAATATTATTCACAAACATTGGCAATATGTCAATATCACTGAAAATATTTATATGAAGCAGTATCATAACTACTGTCTTTAACTATTGAGCCATTTAAGATTCACATTGGACATTTCATACAGTAAGTTTTAATCAAAAAAAGCTTGAACGGTAAAAATCTCAACAATTTAAGTCCGTGACTGTACCATGAAAATAGTTTATATCATTGCCAAAAGTTTCTGTTGCGGGAAAGTAGTGCCAAACAACGTATAATGTAATTCTAGTTTGTCACCTACTGTTTCTTTTTCCGCAATAATACGCAATTTTTTTAGTTCTAATGTAAAAAATATAGGCCCTGTCCTTTATAACTGAGACAACTTCGGCAGTTTTTACCTATATTGGTATTACTATTTTCCAATTCCAAAATTTTGCTAGTCTGTCACTCTGACCTCCACCCATTAAAAGTTGCCAGATGCCTGGATCTCGTAATAACGATAGTATAGCAATCTAACCAGACAGGTTTTGTTGCTCACATTATTGTATCATATTTGAAGTGGCCAGCCAACTCTTAGTCCATTGATTGTTCGTAGCACAGAGTATGTTCCATCAAACAATATCCATAGGTGTCCCTAGAGCTCTCACTGAGTCCATTTTGGGCACAATCTCGATGCAGCACAATAGGTTCGAAATAATCACTTCAGTGTGAATTAATTGTACATACTCGCAACTATAACCATTGTACAAGACATAGTAGGAAACCTGATAGGGACATTGAACTGATATAGAGAACTACGGTCGGCAATCGCTCGGGTCTCCTCCGCAAAAGGGGCATTTATGACCCCATTGTCGGAGTCACTTTTGCATGCTAAAAAAATCTATGGATACGCAAAGTAATTGCACAATGTTCACTCGAATCGTGACAAATATATGTTTTACTAATGCTTGGATTACATTGTATCTTAAAATTATATTATGTACCAGTAGCAGTGGGAGGGCGGCCATAGGACTCGCTTCCAACCAGTATGCCTAATGAGAAGTAAGTTAAAGCCCTAAAGGTAACGCAGAAAAGGAAAGTCAAATTAGCTTTCTTGCCTGCATATATTTTTTGTCACACCGCCACTTTTTTTTTTTTTTTAATACCACGACGGTGGCAAACAAGCATACGGCCCGCCTGATGGTAAGCAGTTACCGTAACCTATGAACGCCTGCAACTCCAAAGGAGTCACATGCGCGTTGCCGACCTATTACAAAAACGAGGATTCACTGTGTTGACGGCTAAAGGAACAAGAAGGTCCGTCATCGTCAACACACTGGGTCCTCTTTGAGCTCTTTGGCAACCTTAATCACCAGCAGGAACACAACACTATGAGTAGGCTCTAGTGCTATTTGGCTGTGGTTTTCTGTAAGGTGGAGGTACTTCCCCAGTCGGGCTCTGCTCTAGATTTGAGCGAGATGACATTCGCTGAACGTGCCCTACCACACTTAGAAAGATGCCATTCGCCGTGCCCATGTACCTCTCTTTTTGGCGTAGTTTAAGGACATACCCAAGTCCGGACGTAGTTTAAGGACATACCCCGGGTCCAAAATCTGCTGTGTTCTCAGAATCCCTATAATATATTTATAACGAGTTACTCACGTAATTTAAGTCGATTTTTGCTCGAGATGTTTCGATCAATTTACGATGATCATTCTCACGAGCGGCCTTAACTTTAGCGGCTTTTTGTAGCCGGCGCGCTGCCGTCGCGGAAGGCCGCTCTTGAGTAAGATCATCGTAAATTTATCGAAACATGTCGAGCAAAAATAGACTTAAATTACGTGAGTAACCCGTTATAAATATTTTTAATATGTTAGAGTCTCAAGTTTAAATATATAATATCGCTATAATATACTTACTAAAGTACTTAAAAGTACAGTCGAGGTCAAAGATATGTTTACACATTTTCACCTTATTCCATTGTAATAAGGTGCAAAAGTGTAAACATATCTTTGACCTCGACTGTACAATAAAACATTTAATATTCCAAAACACTATAATGTCCAGCATCCAGATAACCCGAGAAAAGCAGATGCTTCTCATTAGGCCCGTGTCCATAATCTATCGTCCTAGCGCACCCATTCCTATGAACCTTGAAGGTATACTCCGTGTATACCTCGCTAACTGAGTGCAGTTCAACATGGCCGGCGTATTCGCCATCTCTGGACATAAGTCTGTAGTAATCCTGCGAGCTTTGTAATCCGAGGCCGTAGGACCGGTCTCCGATTATGAAGTCTTTGTATCTATGCCAGTTTTTGACGACGGTTTCTATGGCGTTCATGCGTATTTCCCGGTGGCGTTCTTGGTTGTGGTAGACGCAGTAGGCGATGGATCGGAAGAGACAGTTGCCGTCGCCGCGAATGGAGACGATATGCATGTTTAACCTGATGGAAGAGGATAGGTGTATAGTATATAGACCTTTCCACACGCTTGAAACAACGGTGAAATAGAAGTATTTTTAGTATCGCCATGTCTGCCCGTCCGTCCGTCCGTCCGCGGATAATCTCAGTGACCGTTAGCACTAGAAAGCTGAAATTTCGTACTAATATGTATATCAATCACGCCGACAAAGTGGTAAAATCAAAAGTGTTTTTTTTATTTTATTAGGGTACCTCCCCTATACGTTAAGTGGGGAGTGATGTTTTTTTTTTTCATTTCAACCCTAACGTGTGATATATTGTTGGATAGGTATTTAAAAATGAATAGGGGTTTTCTAAAATCATTTTTTGATAATGTAAATATTTTCGGAAATAATCGCTCCAGAAGTAAAAAAAAATGTCCCTCCCCCCTCTAACTTTTGAACCATAGGTTTTAAAAATATGAAAAAAATTTCAAAAGTAGAACTTTATAAAAACTTTCTAGGAAAATTATTTTGAACTTGATAGGTTGAATAGTTTTTGAAAAAAAAATACAAAATAATTTCTGAACTAAGTTTGTAATTTAACCGTGTTTATTGTACCTGTAATTTCTACAAAATCACAATGAAATGACGTGCTTTCAAATAAAGTAAAAACGGTGAAAATCGGTTCACCCAATAAAGAATTATCCCATAAAAATCATCTTCCATACTTTAAGCTCGCGCGCAATAGTTTAGGTACTTAATTTGCCGATAGATGTCGCTGTACGTGGAACGCTCATATCATATCCTACATGGCGGTGTTATTTTAACTCTTAAGTGTGGACACTTACTGTGACGGACGGAAAACTACGGAACCCTACACTGAGCGTGGCCCGACACGCTCTTGGCCGGTTTTTTTATTTAATTCCAATTTAGATACACTTATTTATTTTACACATGGTTAAGGTTGTTACTCCTTCAGGACTGAATGATTTGGATTAAAATTGGCTCACAGGTAGGTTACCTTACCCATCTTAGAGAATTCAACCCGGATGGAGTAGCCATGTCAGCCATTTACTATACAACAAAAGTCTGCCGATTTTTGCGGGGGAGGGGAACGTCAAATGTATGGCAATTCGTACGTAACGTACAAATAGCTACGTCAGATAAACGTCAGTCCATACATCTGTCATATGTTTTCGGCAGAGGGTTGGTTGAATTATCTAAGTTACCCATTTACCATACCTGTACATTACTACTTAGAGTTTTTCCGGAAAGAGATTGTCGTGGTTTAAATGGGAGCGCATACATTCTGCGACACTTCTCTTTCCGGACAGACTATAGACTTTTTGGACCCATTTAAATAGACGTTAAATAAACTGCTTTAAAAAATTTAAACTTTTTTCACTAACCTCAATAAAAAAAATGATGCTGTCAAATCAAAACAGTCAAAATTACAAACTTACCTTTCCAATATTAACTGTACCCTTTTGTCACCGAACGAAACGTGTCATACTTGACTTAAAATAGCGTGTAAAATACTTATAAATATCACTTTAAATTAAACGAGAATTTACCAACATAATATCGGTCGCATCGTTGGTACGATGTCAGAGGTTGCGTCATTTGTGTCAATGTCTTGAACACTTCATTGACTGTCATTTAGTCATCGCCGGCTATGATATGATGATTCTTGGTGATTCATTATTTAATCTTGATCATTAATTTGTGTCTAGCTTTGTGTTTGTTTTGTGTGTGTCTTTGGAGCTAAGTAAGGAAGATACCAGGCATACGACTACGACCATATCATTGGGCTTGGGTCAATTATGCATGAGACAGTTTTTGTAGCTTGAAAATAGTGTAGCTTTTAAGTGTATAATAAATAAACAATAAGAGTTTCATAAAATCATAAAACAGTGATCTTATTAATAAAAGTGGTATAGTAAAAGTTATGGAACAGTTTGAATACAATTTCATAATAGAAGATTATTATATCAATCTGAAACGGTTTTCCGACAGGCGTTGTCGACGATATATTATGGGTAGGTAAGTTAAATCATCCATACTAATATTATAAATGCGAAAGTGTGTCTGTCTGTTTTTTAGGGTTCCGTGCCTCGAAAGGAAAAAAACGGAACCCTTATAGGATCACTTTGTTGTCCGTCCGTCCGTCTGTCAAGACCCTTTTTCTCAGGAACGTGGAGGTATCAAGCTGAAATTTATATCAAATACTCCCTCTCCCTACTGTCCCTTGGTGCTGTGAAAAAATCAAACTTCTATGCTAACGCAATCAAAAGATACAGCCGTTTATGCCGCAAATTTTCGAAGTTCTAGTTTAACCGTGCATGGGGTTGACGGGTTAGTTGTTAATTTAGACAGTGAAAATTTTGATTGATCATTTCTTTTAAATAGCAAGTAATTGGGTCATATTCAAAGCCGGGAAGGAGAGTACAAGGATAACTGTCAGGGGAATATCAAGACGTTTTTGGGAGCCACGTTTGTACCGAGGACGCAGTCTATCTTATTTAGTCGAAGTATTTCGTGCATTATTTATTACTGCCAATTACTAACTATATTGAATTCAACATTCATTCCACATTCAATTATACTCATGAATCACACTACTAAGAAATTATAAAATCAGCTGATTGCAATTTACGGTGTAGTAAAATACCTAGCGGATACGTAACGATAACAACTCATTGTATTTGTTGGCGATAACTATAACTTCGTGCAATATTACGACTTAATCTAAGGTAAAAGAGTTCAAAATCGATTGGCAAAGAGTAGCTAAGAATGTATGTTCTTTTGATATAGTATCTGGCGTACAAACAATTATGTAAGGCGCGAATGCTTATCAAGGATACCTACTTTTAAAACTAAGTAAATTAAACAAGTACACTCGCGATCAAAAAAATCGACTCAAAATAATTTTTAATTTCATCGTTTAATATCTCAGGAACCAATCATGAGATCAAAAAAGCAACGGTACCATTTTAGAGCTAACAGTGTCAGCTTTCAATACGAGCATGTTTTTCAGGCGAAAAATTTCAGTTCATGAAAAACAAGCTAGCATACCAAGGAGGTGTAAAATTTGGGTGCAAAAATGACCTTAACAACGAAAGAAAAAACATTTTCATGAACGAATAACAATTTATTTTTATCTTTAATACCTGGTGTTACCACCAAAAACCTTTTTCACACATGCCATGCGTCTCTTCATTGACCTTATCAGCTTCCTGATGGTATCCTGGGGGCATGCTTCCCACTCTTCGACCAAAGCTTCTTTCAGGGCCAAAATTGTCTCCGGAGCAGGATTGCGAGCTCGAACCTTGCGTTTCAGGTAATCCCATAAGTGCTCGATAGGATTTAAATCAGGACTCAGAGGTGGCCACTTCAGAGTCGGGATGCCAACTGCGTCAAGGTACTCCTTTGTGACGCGGGCGGTATGACAAGGGGCGTTGTCTTGCATGAAATGGAACCCCTCGTCAAAGAACCCGGCGTAGGGGACGACATGGTCTTGCAGGATGTCGGTGATGTACCTGTCTGCATTCAAACCACCGCCTCGACCCCCGCCATCAACAAAAACCAGCTCGGTCCGCCCCTCCATGGAAATCCCCGCCCACATCATGACGGAACCTCCACCGTAGGCGACTGTTTCAGCGAAGCAACACTGGGCGAACCTCTCTCCAGGTCTTCGGTACACCCGTCCTCTTCTGTCGCTGCCATGGAGACACACTCTGCACTCGTCGCTGAAGAGTACGCGGCTCCATTGGTCGTAGGTCCAATTTTCGTAGGTCGCCACGAATTCCTTCCGAGCGTCCCGATGCCTCTGAGTCAGTTTGGGCCCAGTAGCAGGTCTTCTTGGGGTAAGGTTGGCTTCCTTGAGTCTCCGCCGAACTGTTGAGGTGCTAACAGGCACAACCCGGTTCCGCATCAGGTCTTGCTGGATGGCAACAGCGGTACGGTGGCGATTACGAAGACTGGAGGTGGCGATGAAGCGGTCATCCCTCTCCGATGTGCACCGCTGACGGCCAGATCCTTGTTTCCGTTTCAAGGTTCCAAACCGACAAAACCGACGATAAACTCTGGAGACAGCAGACTGGCTTAAATTCAGCTGCTCAGCAACAGAACGCTGCGAGAATCCTCGATTCACCAAGGTGACGTTCGGTGGCTTCAGCTTCGGTGGTATCCATTTTTCGAAGGTGATTCCGGTGTAAGATTGCGAGGAGATGTGCACTGGTCAACTTCTGATAAGCGAATGATAAGAAATAACCGGTTACACCGGTTTTTATTGGTCTCAAGAGGGCACAACTCGTGCATATCATAACCATGTAAAATGCCATTTTGTACAAAAACTGCGATAACCTAAAAACTACGCAACTGAGATCGATGTCTTTTACTGTTTTTTGTAGCTGAATAAATTCGTAATAAAATTGCATTCAAAGTTTTATTAAAATATTTCCCGCTTTCCGGAAATACGACCAAAAGTAAAAATTGTTGCTTGAGTCGATTTTTTTGATCGCGAGTGTATACCTTGTTGATAGAAATGTAGGTATACCGATTGGTTACTCTTTAGAAAAGTAAAAATGATAGACTGATAGCAGCCGGAGACCTTAAAATTGACGTTACTTAAACAGTTTTTTTAACAATAACTCTTGGTTTTGGATAAGTAAGAAAATATACGTTAATATTGATTGTATTTTAAAGACCAGTGCTGTATTCGATACGAGTACACGATTGGATCGTCTCGAGAAAAAAATACTAAGTCGAGTCTTAAATTCAGCTTTAAACAGTTTGTCTTTGGTTTTTTGATTTATACGTCTGTTATTAAGGCAACAATTTCAACATACTCATAATAAAACCTTCATTATTTAACATACAATTAGCAACATGCATGGATTTTTTGGAAGACGTCATTCGATTATATTTCCCGTTAGATTCTAATGTCTCTAATAAATCTACTATCTCTTGTAGCCCTGAAACGTCAAAAATGCGAAAATACAGCTGGCATCTGCGCGTAAACACGCCCCATACAAAAAGGGTGAGGTTTGTGACGTCACCGACCTCAAAGTTGCGGAAAACTGTTTGGAAGGAATAAGTTTTTGGAAGATTTTTGTAGTTTTAGACACCAAAAAATGCGTTGACCTTTATAGTTGTTATACATTTTTTTTCTTGTTAGAACACAAGTAATCGAATCGAGGTTTTGAAAGTACATTTCGGGTATATAAAAACATGGTAAAAATTTTCGTTTTTAAACCGCAATATCTTTACATAAATGTTACAAAATTATTACCGATTTCCACTTTTTTATATTAATTTGGTTGTTGAATGTGTTTATTGAACAAATTCAATTAAATATTTTTCACGCGAGTTCTCAATTAGTGCAGTTTTTATAACTTGTCATTTTTCTGATTTTGCAATGAGTTCCCCGTTTCTCTTTCTAGTCCCTTTAAAAAAGAGGGACTGAATTTTGGGACTCAATCAGCTTCATACACTTTTATCTTTTTATCGGTGAAAACTAAATATATATTATATATGCTTTTTTGCTTAGAAACGCAGCCATATTTGTTTAAGTAGGCACCTTATTTTATTTTTTTATTGACGCCGAGTATGAGTATAGTCTGAATATTAACATGTTTCTTGGTTTAAAAGATAGTTTTATAGAGATATTACGTATGTACTTATGAGAAATAACGAAAATTTACCGATTTACCGACAATTTGTATATGACATGAGACTGTAAAATTGTAAATACTGCTAGATTACAATCTATCTCGCGAAACTGTAAACTGTCGAAAGATTATGAACTGGATATAACGTTTACAATTTATCGCATTATTTTTCGGCAGATTTTTATAAACTTATAAACTATATTTTTATAAACTTTATTTTTATAAATTTATAAACTGTCGATATGAATCCGTCATTTTGTAAAACATAACGCTCCTAGCGAGCTGATTGGTCGATTTAATAGATGGCCGTTTTGTTGTCCAAGACTTAGAAATCAAACTGTTAGGTACCCTAAAAAAAATATTTTAATTACCCTTACATTGGTTAAACCCAATAACTCTTGTCCTTAACTTCTTTAGCAAAATAATTATGTCCTAATGGGAATTTGCCCCATGTATATTTTCAAAATTAAATTTCCAGATTCTAGATTGGTGCGAACCAGAGCGAAACGAAGCGAGGAGGAGTGTGTTAGTTAATACGTTAAATTGTAAACAAATGTTACGGTTCACAATATTTCGATAGTTTACAATCTCGCGAGATAGATTACGAGTATAATCTAACGGTTTTTACAATTTTATGGTGACATAATACGAATGGTGGTACATAACATGTAAGTATGTATGTAAGTATATCAGAAGTACTATGTATAAATAGGTATTCATTGCTATTTAGTAAGTGATTATTATAATTTTATTTTCTATTTTCGAACCTGCACCCAACCCAACAAATGTTTCTTTTTGGCCCAATGGTTGACTGGTAGAGAATGCCTTAAGGTATTAAGTTGTGCTTTTTTATGTGCAATAAAGTTTAAATAAATATACAATGTTTTACATGGTTTGCATTTGCATTCCCTAGTTGCATTGAAACTGTCCTGATACAGCCTATTTTATCATGTCAGCCGCACTCAAAGCGGCGATTAAATTTACCAATTCAGGCCAATATCCGCACGGTAACCATTATTAAAGTCTGACACTAACGCAATTCTAGCGTTCCGAGCTCAAAGCAAAATAACCACCTGTATACTACGTAAAATGTATTCCCATTCCCATTCAAAGTTACAGAAACCGGTTTAACCATGTCCTCGATATTATAGGACTTTCCTTTATAATATACCCCCTACTAGGAGGTCCCGGGTTCGAATCCTGGTCAGGGCGTTTATTTGTGTGTTTATCACGGATATTTGTTGAGTTATGGATGTTTTCTATGTATTTAAGTATTTATATGTATGTATCTATTATATATATCGTCGCCTAGTACCCACAACACACGCCTTATTATTGAGCTTACTGTGGGACTTGGTTGATTTGTGTAAGATTGTCCCATAATATTTATTTATTTATAGCAAACGCCACTTATACTGTTTCGCCCGTGCTTGGTAATAGTTTGTAATAACAATCCTGCATAAAACATAGCCGCATGCTAGAAGGACGCGAGTCCATAATCCTACACGCTATTTGAGGACATTCAGTGCTAGCAATACGGCGTAAAATCGGGCACATTAAATAGGTTTATGACGCTATGGATTTTAGTTAGTGGTGATTCAGCGTGACTGGGTCAAGTAAACTTCAACCTTATTCCGATAACCCACGGTTTTAATTGGAGTAAACAAACTTGATGAACAAATATTCATGCGTAAAGCAATTTTAAGTGAATAAGTTAAGGTTTAATTTATAATGCCAGGTGACGTATTTATAATTAGTAAGTAGTATGATTCATATTAAGGAGAATGAGTTGTTTGGAAACAATACAGTTTAATATTAATATCTTTGTTATGGAAAGCGATAAGAGCGAAATAATGTGTTATTGAGATTATACAGTGTGTTTTTGTTAACTTTCGATAACTTTGGAATATTGCAGTGAACACACAAACTGAATGCAAAGAATAGGTATGGGTAGGTATTACCAGAAAGATATAACAATGAAATGGTTCAAGAGAACAAGATGTTTTATTTTATACCAAGATCATTAATCAAATTGTGTATTAGTATTACTAAACCGCGATTAGAATGGTATTGAGATAGCTGTCAATCCATATAAATTATGACGTAAGTGTATATTGTGTATCAAGTCGTTGTTCTCCTCGATTAATAATTTTAAGATAAATAATCCAATGCCCATTAAAAGTACGGGATTAATTAACAGATGTAAAAGCTTTCAATTGGCATCTTTATAAAATTTGAGTTTATTTCTTTACTTACTTTTTACGTCTTCAAAACTTTGTCCAGATTTCAATCCGCATAAGTTAATCCCATTCTCATCGCGGCTGCATAATACACTTGCAAAAAATAATCTTCACGTGACATAAAAAAAGAAACATCAGAGGCCGATATTAGAAGAAGTATATGTTTTGAATTTGTACAACGTAATAAATAATTTCTCTCTACTACCATTGATACTTTAACGTTTTATTAAAACATTGCCTCTTTTTAATATTGTGTTATTTTCTGTACATTTTATATTATTTTTTACGAGTTCTTTCGATTGTAATAAAAAAAAATCTCAAAGTTTTTTCGAATTGTGTTACCATTTCCTATTATATCGTTGAAAGGCGGTAACATAAAGGAAAGTTTCAAAATAGTATGGAAATTTTGGGACATTTTTTTTCCTATTGGGATGGATAGAGCTCGTGATTCTGAGTAATCAGAGTAGAAATAACATTAAAATTTTAGAAAAAACAATTTTTAAAAGTGTCATTTTATAGAAACGCTCATTTGGAACAACACACTAATGTTCAACTGTCTGCGGACTCGAAAATCCTAAATGGCTGAAATCTTTAGTACGTTTAATCTATGGATAAGCTAAGTAAAAAAAAATTTGGCCATCCAAGAGAAAATTTCGTAACTTTATATGAGCGTTTCTAAAAATAACCCATTTCGATACAAGGTTTTAAGTTTTGTTTTATCATATTAATTGGGTAAGTAGTAGTAGTAGTAGTCAACTAGTAAAAATAGTGTTTGACTAGTATTTTAATGTTTTAGTCTATTAATTTAAATTAGATCAAATTACCATTTTGCTATGTTACTTGATTTGCTTTTTCATAGATTATTAGTATTATTACTTCTTTATCATCTTCTTAACAACCTTAAGGCCACAAGTAGTTAGTCGTTTATTATGGGTTATATTAGTAGGAATTAGACGTGTGCGCCGCCATAAAAATCCGCGGCGGCGGCGCGCCGGGAATTTTTGGCGGCGTGGCTGCGCTACGCCGGCGTCAAGGTCACCTTTGCCTCCGCTCGCAAGGTTCACGTTTCGCATTAAAAATATGTTAAATATCAAAAACTTTTTAGGAACAAGGAACATAAAACGATATATAATGCAGTTTGTTTTCAATACTGCCGTTTTTTCGGAAATCGCTTTTATGTCGATATTTTTCATAATTGTGATGGATTAAGATCCTTTTAAAGCCAACTCCATCGAAAGCATGTACCAAGGCCAGCTACCAAGAAATGTGACAAGCTAGACGGTCCTGTCTTGCGGGAGCTCGCCAGAAGGTTGCCTCTCAAGATAAAGGACGTTATAAGGGATCCTTGTGAAGATACAGAGACAACATGGAATGGCTTCAAGGCGGTTGTGTCCTAAACAGCGAAAGAAGTCATCCCCACTCCTGGGAGTCAAGCAAGATGGAAACCCTGGATTTCTAATACTACCTGGGAACAATTTTGATGGCAGATTTATTATTTTCTTTACTCATTATATCTTATTAATTAGGCCATCGAGTTCATATTTTAGGTGAGCGGTTAATCATACTCATTTATTAATCTCCCGAAAGAGAAGGAATTGACCAAACCCTAAATATTTCAATGTGTAGATGTTTTCATGGTTTAATTCGTCAATATACGTCGTAAAATTTTCAACTGACTTTCCTTCATCGGTAATTGTCATTGGCTAATTTTTGCCGAATTCTGAAATTTTGGCCAACGGCGTGGATTTTGAAATCCGCGGCGGCGGCGGCGGCGTGGGTTCCACGGCGCGGGTACGCCACGCCGGCGCGGCGCACACGTCTAGTAGGAATTTACTCGTGGGCTAGTAAGCATTGACAATATTTGCGATGTAAGCAAGCAAAAATAAGCTTATTTTCTATTGCAGTTAAGGACCGTTTTTAATTGCACCTTTAGGCCGATGTCTCGACAAATATACCATTTGCTTGAAATGACTACAGGAAAACATAAGTATATAATAATAAAATATACGTATAACCGTTGTTTCCTGTTCATGTATGACGCGTAGAGAAAGGAATTGTAAGTAGTACGCTCTTCATTTTTGAAGAACTGTGTATTCCTAAATCTGCACTGACTTTTCAAGCGACAGAGGAAAAAAGTTGTGGAGAACCTTGGTAGAAAGAAACAAAGTTTCGCCATCACTACGTCACAGATACTACCGTGATTCTCAAACTTGAAATTTTGGGGTCAATTTAACTAACTTAGTGGATGTGGCTTTGTGGATTCTGTGAATCTACACCTGGCCGTGCACTCTGCAAGGTAGCCACTAATTTATTTCGATACCTTTTTTCTTCTATCATATGGAGATCCAGCATTAACGTCAAAATTTTAAATAATGACGTCACGTGACAGTTCCACATTCCACAAGAAATATTAATTTAAACGGGACTACCCCGGTCAAATGGTCAAGTGTCTATAAATTTTGACGAAATTCACATAACCAGGAGACGTCGGCATAATTCTCAGATTATTAATGCCTAGGTCTAGCGAGACCAAGGTCGGCATGAGGTCGCATTCCTTAACTCCGGTCTAGAACTAAACCTGAACTGTAATTATTACTACTAGTTACTTTTAGCTATATACTATTTACATAGAAGACTATTGCGAAGTGTTGGACTTGTGACTTAAGTGGTGTTAAGGGGCACAGATTTTCGGATATATGTAAATATTGATTATTTCATACTTTTGTAATATACACGGTGCCCGTGAGGATTGCGAGATATTTAAACAGTGTATTCATGACCATTGGAGACTAAAATGTCGTATAAACTTTTCTGGAATTTTCCTAGTTCCTGAGTTACTACCAATTACATAAAAAAAAACATTTTTTATTGTGACTCAGTGCAAAACGATTTCACCCTTTATGAGGTTTAGTCTAGACATCCTTATTGACAGCAGTAGCGTGCCCAGAGGTTTGGAGTAGGGCAAGCCTAAAGACATGATTTCGTACAACTATTCAATCTTTATATACTCAACGTGTCATCATCTTTCGAAAAAAATATGCTACAACAGCAATATAAGTTATTTAGAATTAAAACAACTAACAATCTAGCCTAGTGTATTTTGTAAGCAGCCCTACTAAATTTTCGCTTATGCAACTGGTTTATCTGAGACATGCCTACAAATAACACAAGCCGGGTATTAGGTTTAACGACACATTGATTTTGAACAAACTTCAGAGATTTTACCTTGCCTTTGTTGATCATGATCAACACTTGGACGTACCTCAAACAGTCACAAGGAACGGCTTCATCCATTATTAATAAGTAATTTTAACACCTTTACAAGTTTTACAAAAGAATTAAGCACTTTTACTAACTCGTAACCTCACCTCACCACAATACCATTCAATTCACATTTACTTGCTCAAACAATTAATTTGCATATCAAATTCGACTTTTGTAATATTATACACTTGAAGTTGTCCGTTAACGCTCACTTGCTTCGCGCGATCTTACGGCATGCGGCCAACTTCACACCAAAAAGCTGGTTTTAAATCGCCGTATTTTGCTATAGGTACACCGGGCAAAAATTGTTGCTCGTTGTACAGACACCAATAGGGCGATTTGTATAGGCGAAATGAATGCCCGCTTACATGCCGCTTGCAAGGCGGCGGCGGCGGTGAGTGCGAGCGGGATAGCATGCGCTACGTTTAGTTTCGTTTGCCTCAGTCGTTTGCGCGGCAGTGGCGACACTTTGTTGCGAGTGGCAAAATTTATAAACAGCTTACTCGAAATAATTAATACGGGTTATTTAGCGCGACGATTAAATAAAATACGTAATTTCGGTGAGGCAACTAGGGCAAGCCCGGCTTTTGGGCTTGTATGGAAGTACCGCCACTGATTGACAGATACTTACTAATAGGTAATTTACTCAAAGTTTTTACGCAACAAACTATACCATTTTATTTTATTCGACATTTTTACCAATAACATTTATTTTTTTATGTTCAAAATCATTAAAAAAATCGAAAAAGAAAGCAAAAACATTTTTTTTGGCGAAATTGACTTCAATTAATATACTCTCATTATGACCTCGGGAATTCGTAGTTAAAATCTCTCGCAATGCTCACGGGCACCGTGTATTGGGATATAAAATCCTAACCTAATAAATTAATAATAATAGCCTAATATAATCCTATCCTAAGGATTGCCGTTATTGATAAATTACATTTATCTTTGTTTTATTTATCGGTCTTGGAAATTCAGTAAAATCATATCATATTGTATTATCAGTTTATATTTGTGACGTTATCATGGTTAGGGTACCACTTATGGATACTGTCGCTTATGGATTCCGAGATATCACTGATTTGTTAATCAACTCGAAAATAGTGAAAATTGGTTTTGATTAAAAATAGCTTCTAGACACTTAAAATAACACGGTGTATTGATAAAAAGTTAAACGTTTCAACTAAAAGTAGGTAAAAAACACAGTCAAAGTTTACCGACTAGGGTACCACATTGTCGCTCATAAGGTTGAAGTAATATCGGGGCCATTGGAAAATGTAGTAAAACGTGTTGTCTAAATCTCAGTTTACTCCCATCCATTTGCTTGACAGTTCGTAACTCAGCTGCCCGTTACGTTCACTTAGCTTTATGTTATGTTACCCTTTTAACAATAGTGGTCAATAAGCAATAATTATTAAGACAAAGAAAAACTCTCTATTTTAATCTGGCCTAAATCAATCAACTAGATACAAAATATATTAATCAAAATTCATATTATGTTAGTTTGTTCAATTGGATTGTTAAAAATAAATAAATAGATCACATAGGTTATTAAAATAATTTAGAATTTTAAAGTGCATCCAGACCGTCTTAATACGCCACGAATATGCTGCTCGTACGCTGCGCACGCGTTGCTCTAGCCGGAGAGCTAGCAACAGAAATAGGTTTGCTATTATATAGAGAAATGAAAATTTCTCTAGTTAGTGTGCTATACTATCAATTTTAATAATCCGAGTGCCTGGCAGATGCTTTGAATACTGATTAATTACATAACAAAAACTTAAATATAAATAAGGGGAGGGATATAAGTTAGTGACAAATCAAATTTAACAAGCTTCTGAGGGACAACCGTATAGATAATCAGTTAATACTCGTACAAAGTCACCAATCTGTCAATCAGACGTAAGAATTTAAATGACTTGGCGTCAGCACTTACGTACCCCTAGGTGCGAGGTTGAGTAGTGTAAACCATTTTCATAATAATGTTAAATGCAAATTATTACTTTTGTAAGTAATAATTTTATTATAATGAGTCTTAATAATAAGTTTGATCTCATAAGTCATAAGGCGACAATGTGGGACCCTCAGGAATATTAAACTAACAAACTTGATCTAAATTAGTAAAGCTGACGATAAGACGGTTATTTTTTATAAAATAAGTTATGTTATGATTCATAATAATATTTGTATTAGATATATGCACTTATAGTGCGGACACTATGTTAAATAATGGAAGTAGAATTCTTATTTCTCTAAATTTATGAATAGCGACTATGTGGTACCCTAGATCACTTTACATAAAAAAAATCATGTTAAAAGTCTAAACATTGAAGTCAATTTTTTGATAGATAAATACATTACTTTTATATTTAATTACACTTGATCGTTAGTTTTGTTCCTAAATTAACTTAAACTATGTGAATTAAAAATTATAATGTTGATTTTGTATATTTTTTATGTAAGTGTTGATTTTTTTCGTTTTGTTATAAAAAAATTATGCCTTGAGATATGGTTGTTTCATTATTTTTATTATAAACCTTGCCTACATCATATTCAGAAATCAACATAAGCCAGCTGAAAAGCTGTCGATTTTGAGTTATATAAAATATTTTAGTTTTGATTCTTGACTCTACACCCTACGTGCATTATTATTGTATTACTTCTATAAAATGTAAAATGTTAGAGACAACATATGATTTGTCGAGTAATATAATGTATGTGGAACATTTTAAAACCGCTATCTCCATAACTTCAACATATAACCAGGTTTTTTAGGCTTTCAAACTTTAAACTCGAATATCTCAAAACAGTAGTACAAAGATATGTTGAAACTTCAAAATTAAAAAAAAATAAAAATACTCAACATAGCGATCTCGTTCTTTTTGCATATGAAGGAGAATGTTTTGAACTATAAAGAGGTACCAATAACTCAATACCGACAATATATTACCTTTGCCATGACAATGTCACATTTTAAGACTCTTGTTTAGTTTTAGTAATCTGAGTGGTATTGTAACAAGTAATGGGTAAATAAGATGTAATCGTAACGTAATGTTTTAATATAAAACTCTGTTCATCAAGATATTAAAAGAATTATATTTGTCAAAATACTTTTGATCGCTACTGTATAAAGTTGTTCATGCTTTCCGCAATCAAGCAGGTAGGTACATAATTTTAAACAAATAAGAACCGACTTCACTTAGCATCCACCTTTCCAAAAGCAAATGCTCAAGCTGCTGTAAAAAATGCTCAAATCACTATAGGTTGTTCCTATAATAGTTGAAGAGTTCCCTCGATTTCTCCAGGATCCCATCATCAGATCCTGACCTGGTTACAATGGGATCAACTGTGAAGTATACTCTTTCAAACAAAAAAAGAATTTTTCAAATCGGTCCAGCGGTCTTCGAATAATGACTTAGAAAGTATGAACATATGTACATAAAAAAAAAACAAAATCTTGAAGTCGGTTTAAAAGGCACCTACCTACTTGGAAACCTAATTAAGCTGGTTCTGTAGGTACATTTCGGTAAGAAATACAGTACGAATATTGCGATGGATACAATACGGCTAAAGTGTGCTGTAATTATGTATTTACCTAATTGATAAGGAACATAGGTGAAATGTTGGCCAATACATACACTAAAACAATAATTTGCCGCGGTGAGCCAACCGACAATATGTGTACTGTCATTATAAATAGCAAACTTTTATCTTTATACTTAGATTTCTTTTTTATTTTTTCTATTCAAAACCACGAGCTCTTTCCATTTTAATCGTGAAATAGTGTCCTAACTATTATTACTTATATTTTGTCCGTTGTTATGCTTTTCACAAAACCTTCTATGACCGTAAAATTAGGGCACATTTTCTTTTTAATCGTGGCTTGCGGTTTAATCTGAGTAGCAATGTAACAAAAAAATAGGGACAGCTTTAAATAAAAAAAACCGGCAAAGTGCGTCTCTGCCCACGCATAATGGAGGGTTCGGTACCTTAAATGGAATAAGAACCAATCTAATATCAAAAGATCGTATCTGATGACTATGGAACAATTTTTTTGGAGATAACTCAAAAATGGCTGAACCGATACTGTTCAAAATAATATTCGTAGAAAGTATGTCACATAAGGCGATTCTTCTGATTTTTTTCATAGTTTTTGGACTGTCGATTCAAAATTTACAGGGACATCATTTTTCTGAATTTAAAAGCGATTATTTCTGAAAATATTTACCAAATCACAACATGTTTAAAGAAATATCGATGTTAGTTTTAGAGAACTATCGATTGATGTGCAACATGTTAATATTAGTTAAAAAGTTTTTTTTGAAAGTTAGAGTATGTATGGAGTGCCCCCCTAAAATTTTTTTTTCTGTTATTTTGCTACATAACTAAATAACGGCATGCAAAATACACCTTATGTCTAAATTTTATTAAGATACGTCTTATAGTTTCTGAGTAAATGGCTGTCGGACGGACGGACGGACAGACGGACATGACGAAACTATAAGGGTTCCGTTTTTGCCATTTTGGCTACGGAACCCTAAAAAAACCCTATGCTGGTTCTTCCACATTGCATTGCACTTGTGAATCCGGTGCAATCTCATCGTGGTCGTGTTTTATTAATCGTCTCCGTACGGGCGCGTCCTCAGTGTATTATAGGGCGTGTTTGTGAGCGTCAGGATGGCGGGTGGACCTCGGGAATTTTATCGAATTGTTAATAAAAGTACTGTACCTTTAGTGTACCTCAGTGTACCTTCAGTAGAAATCAGTGTACCTCTTTCTAAAACGAGATTTTTCTAAATAAGGTCCACCCGCCATCCTGACGTCAGGATGGCGGGTGGACCTGGTAAATGATACATTAAACCACATATAATGTATGTGGTTATAGTGTACCTTCAGCAGTAGCGTGCACAGAGATTTGAGACTGGGTAGGCAAAAAAAGAGCTAGTAACTTACCAAAAAAATTGCGTGATGGTTTTCATTTCGTTGTCAAGGTCAAGTCAGTTCATAATGACGGAGTCGTAAAAGTTGGGAAGGATACTGTTTTAATGTTTGAAAACAATAAACATTTGTTTGTGTTAACTGAAATTCCGATGTACACCGGCCCTTTTCAATCATTTCTTTTTTTTGCTAAAAGAAGGCTTTGAAAAAACATCATTTTTAATAGTCTGCACACCCACACCCACCGTACAACTTACACAATTTAAAATATCCATTTTTTCACTAATCACAATTTACCGGCAACTATTATCGTGTTATCTCACCAGAACAAACAAAAAATGGCGGCCTAATAAGAAATGCAAAAGCCGATTAAAACGAATAAAAAGAATTGTCTCGCATTTGCACTAAATTATCATAAACAATGCTACTTTTTGAAATAGTCACGTAACCATCGGAATCGGAACTATTTGGAAACCTTCGGCCGTCATCGTTTAGGAGTCAAGTGGCACGATAGACACTGGCTTTCTGCGTGTAATTGTGTGCGTTACTTGCATCATTGTAATTCATTGTGTGCTCGTATTTATAGGAACGCCCACTACACTGTAACCGCGTAACTACGACTCACGGAGACGCACACATAGAAAGGTGTAGAAGGAAATGTTTTCTGTCTTTACCGTGCAAGGCACGCAGCGGCGCTAGTGCCGCGTGGTGTAAACTTCGTCGCGATACTATATAGATGATGACTATTGATAACAATGTTTAACCGGTAGATGGAGCGCTTATAAAATTTTAGAATGTTTTAAGTTATATGGATTACTGATAGTACGATCGGGTGTAAATTAAATTAATTCGTTTAAAAGGATGGGTATCGGAATTATAATAGGGTAGGTAGGCAGTGTCTTTTAGTCTTTATGAAGTGCACGCCACTGACCTTCAGTGTACCTCTGTATAACTTCAAAAAAAATCTGCATACCTCTCCTCAAAAGGAGCTACGCTCAATATAAGGTCCACCCGCCATCCTGACGTCAGGATGGCGGGTGGACCTGGTAAATCCTGCACTATATCACTCAAAAGGTATGTGATTAGTTTGCATCTTCAGTGTACCTCAGTGTACCTTTAGTAAAAATCAGTGTACCTCTTGCTAAACCGAGATTTTTTCGAAAAAGGTCCACCCGTCATAAACCTTATTTTAAGCGTAGCTCCTTTTCGGGAGAGGTATGCAGATTGTTTTTAAAGTTATACAGAGGTACACTGAAGGTACACTATTACCACATACATTATATGTGGTTTAATGTATCATTTCATAGGTCCACCCGCCATTCTTACGGGTGGACCTTTTTCGAAAAAATCTCGTTTTAGCAAGAGGTACACTGATTTTTACTAAAGGTACACTGAGGTACACTGAAGATGCAAACTAATCACATACCTTTTGAGTGATATAGTGCAAGTTTTACCAGGTCCACCCGCCATCCTGACGTCAGAATGGCGGGTGGACCTGGTAAATATTGCTTTTTATCACTCAAAAGGTGTGTAATTAGTTTGTATATTCAGTGTACCTTAGTGTACCTTTAGTAAAAGTCGGTGTACCTCTTGCAAAAAAGAGTTTTTTCAAATAAAGGTCCAGCCGCCATGAACATTTATTTCAAAAAATCTCTTCTTTGCAAGAGGTACACTGATTTTAACTAAAGGTACACTGAGGTACACTGAAGATGCGAACTAATTACACAACTTTTGAGTGATATAGTGCAAGATTTACCAGGTCCACCCGCCATCCTGACGTCAGAATGGCGGGTGGACCTGGTAAATCTTGCACTTTATCACTCAAAAGGTGTGTAATTAGATTGCATATTCAGTGTACCTCAGTGTACCTTTAGTAGAAATCAGTGTACCTCTTGCTAAAACGAGATTTTTTCGAAAAAGGTCCACCCGTAAGAATGGCGGGTGGACCTATGAAATGATACATTAAACCACATATAATGTATGTGGTAATAGTGTACCTTCAGTGTACCTCTGTATAACTTTAAAAACAATCTGCATACCTCTCCCGAAAAGGAGCTACGCTTAAAATAAGGTTTATGACGGGTGGACCTTTTTCGAAAAAATCTCGGTTTAGCAAGAGGTACACTGATTTTTACTAAAGGTACACTGAGGTACACTGAAGATGCAAACTAATCACATACCTTTTGAGTGATATAGTGCAGGATTTACCAGGTCCACCCGCCATCCTGACGTCAGGATGGCGGGTGGACCTTATTTTGAGCGTAGCTCCTTTTGAGGAGAGGTATGCAGATTGTTTTTGAAGTTATACAGAGGTACACTGAAGGTACACTATAACCATATACATTATATGTGGTTTAATGTATCATTTACCAGGTCCACCCGCCATCCTGACGTCAGGATGGCGGGTGGACCTTTTTTTTAGAAAAATCTCGTTTTAGAAAGAGGTACACTGATTTCTACTGAAGGTACACTGAGGTACACTAAAGGTACAGTACTTTTATTAACAATTCGATAAAATTCCCGAGGTCCACCCGCCATCCTGACGCTCACGCGTGTTTTATCAGTAAACTAACTTACATGCATTGTTACATCTGACGCTTTGCTGACCTTGGCAAATCACGTTGTACTCGTATGTGTATAAATCGGTTAAATGAGACTAATCCGTCAGACAACATACTAGTGGCATAGCAGGAAAAACGTTCAAAATTATCTGACATGCTCTTGTTTCAGGGGTGTTTTCAACCCTAAGGGCCTGTTTCACAATGTCCAAGTAAAGTCCTGAATAAGCTACTTGCCACTTATCTGACGAATAAAGTCACTGCATGGTAGATAAAGTGCTAAGTTTTGTAGGTAGTTTTATCTTGCAGTTAATTTATTTGTTAGTTAGCTATCCAATAATTTACTTGAACATTGTGAAACAGGCCCTTAGCCAGCTTGTGCGTATATTGGTAGTCCCGAAAAAAAGTTGGTTCCCAATAGAAACCATCGACATCAGTTCGACAGCTATGTATTAAATAACCGAAAAAATTCGCCATTTCGGAGTTGGTCCCATAAAAAAACTTGTTCAGTATGGACTACCTAATCACCCCACACAATTATGTATGTCTAAGGATTCGAAATAGTATTTTATGCAACAGTTGTACAAGAGGGGTCAAAAAGGGTGAGTGGCGTGGGTAACAATTTGAGCCGTAGGCTAAAATTGTTAAGAAAAACGCCACGAACATTTTTTGACCTACTTATACGACGTTGCATGCACTACTTTTTCTACGACTACACTTAGTTTTACATAAAATGCGAATTTGAACACTTCATAGATATTGCAGTTGTTTTGTCAACATAATCAACAATAATGTAAGTATCAGCTTTTAAAACACTGTATTTCAATAATACTAACACTATCACACACAGTCGCTATTTAATCAATTATCAGAGAGTGACAGAGATTTGTAATAATATATTATTTTCAAAGTTTGCAGTTTGCCACCACAAACAAATGGGAAACGTAAAAACTACAAAGTATGTATGTCTTTTAAAATTTTTATTTTTCTAAAAACTGTTGGCAGTAATTTATTTTCTTCTAAAGACGTGATTGATTGCACGCGATTCTATTTTGGCGCTTTTATAGAACAAGTGCTTTTTTTGGAGAATAGACTAAATATACTTTTCTTCGAGTATATAGTTATCTATGTTGTTATATAGGTTATGACGAATGTATAAATGACAGATAAAAGTACGGGAGAAGAAAAACATTATGTATAGTTGTATCAATCTTATTTTAAGCACCTCGCCGCCGCTTACTTCCGTTGCAGCAGCATTAAGTTGGGGTCAGACGGCAGATAGCCAGAGATTCTGCCACGTGACCTTGGTTGGAGCGAGTTGTTGAAACGAGCGGCTACATGGCTGTCAACCAACCAACCGCTTCTGCCAATGGTTGGCAGAGCACACCTAGCCACTAGCCACCAAGGGCGTTTAAAGGTCATGTAGAATTTGGCACCAACTGGCTACATGGTTTAAAATCTCTGTTTTGTGCCAAGGTCTCGTGGCAGAGGGCTGTGGTTGTATGCCGTCTGGCCCCAACTTTAAGTTCAAACGTGTCATTATTTTGGTAAAATTACCATTTGGCGGAAGGCGCTTACGTTAAACGTTGTACAGATACAGATTCAATATTGTACAGTCGCCATCAGATATATCGGAGCGGCCAAGGTGGTCACAAATATCTGAACAACGCCTATGTTCTCAAGGCGATAAAGTGCATGTTCAGATATTTTCAAGTACCTTGCCCGCTCCGATATGTTTAATGGCGACTGTACCTATTCAAGCATTAAAAGTGTAAGTGCCCGCCGTCAAATGGTACCTTTAACAAAATGTCACAAATATGTACCTACATATTAGGCGCATTTTAGACATCTCAAAGTATTGCCGTTTACTTTTTCTCAATTTAAATGTAAAAAGAAAACAGTATAAATATGACATATATATTGCCTTGTAGACTTTTTGTAGGTAAAAAACATAACCATTAAGTTTAACGCAAAAACTAACAGGCACACCTACCTGTTTTTTTTTGTATTAATTGTAACAGCAAAAAAATGACAAACTTTTCTTATAATAATTCCGAGTACCTATTTTTTGCTATTCCATTCCGTTACTAGAGATTTTATGAGAAACAGAAAGGTAACAAAATGGAATTTACCTACGTAATTTTTATCAGATTGGGAACAAGATTAAATTAAATTTTAGACAGAGGATATCTACGTACCTAGTGGAGGTTTTTAAAGAGCCAACGCGTATGTGACACCCTGAATATGCGCGCATCCGACAGGCTGTTTTCGTTTGCCAGGAACGAATTAAAATTATATCTATGTTTTCCAAATCGCACATTATTTCAATTTTAGTAGTGAAATAGTAACATTGTTAAATTGCTACTGTGCCGTTCTGTCACTGCTGATTGCTGATTGGTTGAAGAGTTGACATCATATTTAAAATGACACATACTCGAGACAGTGTCGCTCGTCATCCGCGATAGCCGAGTGTAAACGGAAGTCGTATACAAAAACAAATAGCTGAATAACGTTGTTGATGAGAAATAAAACAGTAACATGGCGAAACTACAGGGTTTTTTACCTAATTGTCCTTAAAAACTATACACAAATAAAAAAAGGACTCATAATTTCATAAAATATTAGGAAAGGCATGTAGGGTGGACTTAGAGCTGGCCACGTCAGATAAGACACAATAATGAGAGCAACGAAACCCGTCTAGTAAGATTGCAGTACTATCCTTATTGCTAGATTCGGGCATCTGGCAGCTTTTAATGGGTGGAGGTCAGAATGACGGACTAGCAAAAAGTCATACCACGTCAGTTGGAAAAAAGTAATACCACGATAGGTAGGTAAAAACTGCCGAAGTTGTCTTGTTTATAGAGGACGGGGCCTATATTTTAACATTAGAACAAAAAACACTGCGTATTATTTCGGATACAGAACCAGTAGGCGACAAACCATGAAGTACCTTATAGGTCTTTTTAGATTACATTCCGCCATCAGAAAGTTTTGGCAATGCTATATTCTAATTATTTATATAATTTCTCATAATAGGTACTGCATCAAAATCAGAACTCTAGGATTTGTATTCTTAAAGTGGTTTGCATTCTTTGACCTCCACCACTTTACAGCTGCCAGATGTCCGGATCTAGAAATAAGAATAGTATAGCAAAATAACGAGAGGAGTTTCGTCGTTCTCATTATTAAGTCATATCTGACGTGGCTAGCTCTAGGTACATCTAGGAGGGTTACGTTTTAGACCCGCGATATTTGATTGAAACAAACATCAAAATATCAAACTGGGAGAATGTTACGCATCTAAAAACTAGGTCAAAGTGGCTTCGCTTTCAGCAAATTAGAACAAAATGGCAATCCAGGCTAACTGATGTAATAATTATTATTATAAACATTAAGCATTTCATAAAAAAATACATTTTTATAATACCTAACATTACACTTTAAAATAAATTTATGTACTGGGTTGAAAGGTAGTCAAATTATATAAATAAAAGTGTACATAGGAAAAATAAAATCGCATTGTAAAGCAGTAATACAACAAATAATATGACACAATTGAATGACTCAGTTTTATAAGTTGCACCGAATTTGACCCCATATACCCGCATGAATCGAATCGAGACGAGTCCCGAGTCGAGTCGGTTCGAGGGTAAACATCCAACGCTCGGTATTAGTTAGATATTTTTAGTTCCCCCGTAACGAATAAAGTAAACAAGACTCTGCGGCTACTAACGCCTCAGAAAAACTCTAGTAAATGCATTTATTCACATTTTAAACGTCGAAATCAATTTTCTGAAGAAAAAATTGAAAATCGACCGTCCTCCTCACGCAGGCGTACTGAATCCAGACATATACATGTATAGTGTAGTAGTAAAAGTCTACGCACGTTCGCACGGCATGGCACGCTTACCTGCTGCCAGTAATCTTCTAGGGACAGTTTCCACTCGAAGTAGCCTGTGTCTGTGACATCCTGGAGCTCACGGAATAGGTTCCCACTAGGTAACACATCCATCGCGATGACATGGGTTTGTATGACACGCGTTCGTTCGCGATAGCGGCTCGCGCTGGACTAAGTGTACTCGGAGCGGGGTTGCCAGCGCTCGCGCGCAGAATTCCGCGTAACGGACTTTTTTTATTTATTTATTTACTCCCTTGGATAAACTAATGCGGCTGGATTCGAGAGATACGGAGAGATAATTGAAAGAGTTTAGTCGGCCAAAAATCTGGGTCTTCTCTTAGACGAGCAAATGCGTTACATAGATCATGTCAACCAAAATAATACTACAGGCTTAACATTTTGTAGGGGATAGGGATAAGTTAACGGAGGCAGTCAGGCTTTTACTAGTAGAATCACTTATTCTGTCTATTGTGACTCAGTCTACGGACCAAGGATTCTTGCCAAAACGGCTGAAGCAATACAAAGAGTACAGAATGCATGTACAAGGTTCTGCTATTCGGTACCTAGAAGAGCTCACATCACACCGTATCTTAATGAGAAAAGCATAAAATATGGCTGGTCGAAGACAGTTGAATTTTACGTGTTTTGTTACAGAAAACTGTACCAACAAAGAAACCCGAATACCTGTATAAAAAAATATGTGGTTGAGGGAGCAAAATACAAAATAAGGTATCCATCACTATACAGAAATCAGCCTGATGTTGAGGCTTTAAATTCGCTGCGGCCAAAATATGGACTGACCTGGCTCCACCCTTGCGTAAGGCCATACGAGTATGTCCCTAAACATAAAAAAATTGGTTGTTTGTAAAGTAGGTTTACGATCGAGATGTTTACGTGATAACGTCTAACCGCTCGTGAGGATTCCGCGTGACAAGTTTCACGGAATGACTGGCAGCGCTCGAGATGAGACGGGAGATCGGTCCGTCTCTCTCTCGTTATACCTGCGATCGCGCTCGTGAGGTTTTGGTGTGACACAAGTTTCTGAACATGTCACCCGACTAAAACGATTTTAAAGACGTTATCACGTCAAAAAACGTATTACTTAATAAGCAAAGAAACATAGGAGTGCCATTGTCTTATGGGTACCAACAGTATTTATATATCGCCCTAGCCGAGCTGATATTTTTTTCTATTAGTTAAGTTCATTAGGTAGATAAGAACATAGATTGTAATTTAAACACTTGCTATTCCATTGTAACTGTGTATGTGTTAGTTATCGGGGTGGACAGAAAGTCAGCACTGTGTCACAGCAATCGTTGAGTTCACCCCTATGGTCACAATGCTTTGTAATTGTTTAGTGATATACTCGTAGATATTGATATATTGCGTTTGTAAGTGTCTGTGATTGCTTTTTATTGTGGCTTGTGTGTGATATATCTTTTGTCTTTTTTTTTATTTCACTGGAAATTAAATTAGATTGCAATAGTTGTTGAACAACGGTAAATACAATAGAATTGACTTATTGGAAATATTGTTGCATCCAGTAAATCAGCTAATAATTGACTTTAAGTATATGAATATGTACATACACGTTTCTTTCTCTTCTGTAGGTACCTACAGTCGGCAGAAAAAGTACTTTATGGGTTAAATTATTCAAAATTACCTTAATGCGCTCTTAGCCTCTTAACACGTTATGCCAAGATCATTTTGAACATTTCGGCTATATGTCATGAAACTTATCACCGATCAAGACATTATTATCTTTGAAGATAAGAATGTACCTAATTATTAGCCAAACATAATAAATAAGACATAAGTATAAGAGCGAAATAAAAGGCAAAGAGAATATTAATTTTCCGTCTATATATCTAATATGTTATTTTTATACTGTGGCATCATTTTATACAAATGGGATGAGTAGGGGTAGTTACCAAGTGCCACCGCTATATAGAACAAAACAATTAATTAATTCGTCGTAAAAAAAACTTAACTTGCCGGCTATTAATATCGTGATCATAGCCAAAAAAAACGTAAGTGAATATTCAGACAAAATATTATATTGATATTGTTATAGAAAAAATCTTCATTCGTGTTTTATTTATAATTAATATTACGTTAAAATATCCACAAAATATCTCTCGACATTTGCCCATCCCGTTGAACATGGTATCCCCAGCGTTCCGAGTTTCCCCTCCCCACCCGCAACATCCTCAACCGTAGGTTAGCAAAGAACAGAGAGAACACATATCGCTTTCTCTTTTTTTATCCTTTTTCTAGGGGACTTCTCAGGACGAATGCACAAACTTGTATAAATCGGCGGCCAAAATCTGAACTAACAAGTACACTAACTAAGTTGCATACTTCGTGCTATGGTGGCGACACCCATGTTGGTTTAGTTAAGTTTGTAAGGATCATCCAAAGGCAGAAAGATTTATAATGGAACATTTACGAATGTCAATTTGACAGATAGCTCCGAATTTGAATGTGGAACACGATCATTTGGTTTCTGGAGATAGGCGGTTTTTGGAAACGTCACTTTTTAGAGTTCCGTAAATAGGCCAATCAAATAAGATCCCTAAACAGCGTTTCGATGAATTAATGTCCAGCAGCCTGGAAATCGTTTTTATACCTTCATCTGGTCCTAAATGCGTGTAATCCGAATTTACCCAATCCCAGGAGGTGTGCATAACTTTTGGCAGCAAAATAATTGCGAAATATTTGCTCTTTTTTCAGGTACTTGCTTGTAGTTCAAAAACGGTTGGCCCGTCGCAAGAAGCAATCCATTCAGTGTTCAAGATTGTTAAATTCGGTTTCATTTGGTGGGGGTAGAGAGGAAGAGAGGCAAGAATGAAAGTTAATTGGCTTTATGAGTAATTTTGAGGATATCTCGTGGCGGATTTTGTTCAGGGAGTTTTTTTGGCCTTAGGTGAATATAGGGCTGCCAGGAATAGTTGACATGCTGAAATGAGTTTCTCAGGATCAACACAGGAGCAAAAATGTCTCAGAAATAATGCACACCTCTGGGGATTGGGCAAACACGGATTACTTGAATTTAGGACCAAAGGTATTCAAACAATTTGCAGCTTGCTGGAAATTAATTCTTCGAAAAAGTTTAATTTGATTAGCCTAAAACAGAACCCTTATAGTTTCATCGTGTCCGACTGTCCGTCCGTATATCACACATTTTTTACACATAAGTGAATCATAAAGTATGAGTAAATAAATAAATAAATATTATAGGACAATCTTACACAAACCGACCTTGTCCCACAGTAAGCTCAATAAGGCTTGTGTTGTGGGTACTAGACGACGATATGTATAATAGATAGATATAGATAAATACTTAAATACATAGAAAACATCCATAACCCAGGTACAAATATCTGTGATAAACACACAAATAAATTCCCTGACCAGGATCGAACCCGGGACCTCCTGCTTCGTAGGCAGTGTCACTACCGACTGGGCTAGGAGGCCGTAAATCTATGTAGGTACCTACTGTTTTTGCCAATATTTTAGCGAATTGTGGTTATGTCTAACGGGGACTGTGGTATTCTGTGGAAGGGCCTAATGAAAATCTTCTCTATATTATAAAAAAAGACAAATTCAAAATGTCACGGACGGTGTAGTGCGACCTCACCGGATTTTTGTGCTATATTTTATTTTGTAAAACTATTCAGGCATTATAAGAAAAAATATAGCAATTATGTACCATGAATCCTTGTTCCATTAAAGTGTTTGACTCTGAACAGTAGTTCAATAAAATAGCAATATCGGATTTTTACCACATCCAATACTCGGTAGTAAAACAATCATGACGTTGGCAAACCTTTCTAACTTATTGTAGTTACGGGGCACTATCTCAAAACTTAGAGCCGTATTCTGGATTTTTTTTCAGAGTGTGTATTTCTAATAAAAATCTTTTATCAGAAATGGTTACTTACAAAAAGTGTTGAAATCCCGCTAATGCCGCCACCACTAACGATGTAACTAATTTTTTTAATGTGGGGCTATTTTTCATTTTTTTTCGCTATAACCGCCAAATATAAAATCTTTAAACTAAGGGCCTGTTTCACAATCTCCAGATAAAGTTATCTGACAGTTAAAATTATTGCTATCCTTTTCTCCAGTCATATAAAAGAAAAGGACAGCAAACATTTATCTGACAGATATGCCTTAACGGAGATTGTGAAACAGGCCATTAGAGTAATAATCAAAATAAAAATACTGCAAAATAACAAATTAGTTGGCCGCATAGGGAAGACTTCAGAACTAAACATATTGCCGGTCCCGTGTTTGTACACCCTGCTGCTCCTTACTGATCTGATCAATAATTTAAATGAATATGAAACCTCTGAAGAAAGACTAATACGGGAGAGTACGAGAAGGAAATACTTACATTGTAAATTGCAGCCCAATCTAAATGTAGTTAGTCATTGTGCTCGTTTCCAAGGCGTACAACTCTACAACAAGCTTCCTGGTGAGTTACCTACTAGCCTAAATATTTTCAAAAGTATTATTTATTTATTGCTCAGTAATAAAAATACTTAAAACTACTACAAAACTTCGCCAAACTGCGAAACAGTTTGTTGGCGAATGGAATACAACCATTGTACATATATTTCCTTACATCATCTAACTTAACTACTGCTTACATCCAAGCACTATGAAAACGGGTCACTTTGTATGGACACTTCCTTAGGTACTACGACTTGTTACAATTATTAATATTGACATAATTATGTACCTAATGCAATTAATAATTAATACTTATTACAATTCCTGTTTTCAACTTTTGTATAGTTAAATTATTAATTAGTGCATGTTAGGTTTAAGAATTAGATGTAGTTCCACATTCAGATACAATTGTAAAGTTGTTATTGAAGAAATAAATAATAATAATAATGGAGAATCCGTCAGATTCAGAAGGCGGTTACCCTGGACACGGCGCGCATAGTCCGAAGGTTCCTCTCTCTGCGGCCCTGACCATCGTCAGCCTGGGCCTTGCTCCGTTGCCGGCGCCACCCTAGGACAGGTTTTTTATAATGTTTTTATTGTTTTTGTATATTTTAGATGTATTTTTATATTTTACTTTTATAAAAATATTGTAAAAAACCTAATCCTGAAAAGGAAAATAAATAAAGAGAAATAATAATAATAGCAAACTAGTCAGGCTACGGCTACAGAACCTTTAAGACATCCTTTATGACACCAGCCAAATGAAATCATCAATGCCATAAAGAAATACATAAACATATACATATTACGGGCTACAGTATGAGGTTCTTCAAAAAAGGAGTATATAGGTTCTTAAAGGGTATGGCAGCGCGCATGTGAATCCTCTGGGGTTGCAGGCGTCCATAGCCTACGGTTGCTGCTTACCATCGGGCGGAACGTAGTTTGTTTGCCACTCACGCGGCATTAAAAAAAATCTTTTCTCAGTGCGTCGCGCTCGCATACGAGGAGCGTTCATAAACTACGTCTTTAGGTGCATTTTAAACGATATTGTTTTGCCAAGACGTCCGTTGTTTTTTTAAATAAATTAGCTATAAATAGTCTTGTTTTAAACCAAATCAACAGCTCGAAAGGTTAAAGCGCCTGTCATTTTTAAATAGCTATAATTCATCAAAATGTCAAAAATATTAGCAGACGTAAAAATTGTATAAAAGGCCCTTATTGTTTTTAAGATTAGAATAATTTTAAAGAAAAAAAACAGACTACGTAGGCTACTCCAACTTTCCAAGAGAAAATACCTTTGCTACTGTAAAAAATGCTCAAATGACTACAGGTGCGTGGTATAATTAAATGAGCTTCCACGATTTCTCTGGGATTTCCTTATCAGATGCTGACCTTATTTTACGAAGGGACCAACTGTCAATTATAGGTATTCAAATAAAAAAAAAACCATAAAGGTCCAGCCGTCTTCGAATAATTGGTACATACCTACGCAAAAAAATAGCAAAAACCAATATAAGGTAGATCCTGACGCATTGAGAACGAAGTCGGTTGAGAAACGTTAGTTGCCATAGCTCGATTTTTAGGAAAACTCTTTGAAAACGGGCTGATTTATAACTTTGGTTTCTACTTCAATACAGTTAAGTGTTGTGTAAGATTGTTCCATAATAATATTATATTATAATATTAATACAACTCCTACGCAACAATACAGCTAGCGCCGAAAAGTCTGAATCAGAAATATCAGAATTTGCTTGAAAGATATTCCGATGCAACGTCAATACAACTTCAATATTGGTCGATTATATTTATGTTGTTTGTTGGAGTTATGTTTGGGAAATATTGTGTTTTTAATGTATTGTTTATCAGGGCTTGACAAGGTCAGGAATGAACACATACGTGGAACCTTTAAAGTAGCCCCTATCTCCGAAAAGCTAATAAAAAGTCGTTGCGGTATGGACAAGTCATGCGCAGGGATGAAGAGTATGTAGTAAAGAAAGCGCTTGCCTACCAGAACAAGCAAGGGGTAGAGGCCGGCCTCCAGCAACGCGGTGGACCGGTATGAGCAGCCTTTTAAAGAAAGGAATTCTTCCTGACCCGACAACCCTTGACAGAAAGTCATGGCGCAGCAAAATTAGGAGAGTGGGAATGTGCAAAGAAGAGGAATGTATTGTTTATCCCTTACAGCACTGGCTGATACGATCGTGCGTTCAACTTTTAAAAAATCTAGTTTGAAAAATAATCAAGTTTGCCGCTTCAGTACGGCATCGATCGATCGTGCGTTCGATTATTATTCATTTTAAACCCGCGTGCGTTTAGTTAGGGGGCCAGTCGTCGGCGCGGTGAGCGTCAAGCAGGTACGTCTACGAGACGGACGACCAGGTCAGAAGTAGGTATTCACGAAATTTTTTAATTTGTGATTTTTAAATGTGTTAAATTCGTTTTTTATTAAATTAAACGTTCTTCTGTCGTATAATGTAGATAATTAAAAGTTTAAACAGAAATTTTTGTAATTTTTTTGTGCCTAAACTTATAACGCACGATCGTGCGGGTCAGGACGCAAGTCGACAAATTTAAATTGTGTTGACTATGATAAATTGAAAATATGATCAATCAAAAGCATTTTTTTAAATCATTTCATGTAAAACATGTAAGAAATCTAAAATTGTATTAATAAATGTTTATTAACTCCTTTGAACTCTGTACCCAGCAAACATTTTTGGTAAAAATAACGATAAAACCACCTATTATAGGTCGCAAATCTGACAGTGACCAAAATGAGTTACCTCGAATCGACGTGGATTCCACGTGGAATCCACCAAAGTGGGGAAAAAAGGCACGTGCCGGCTACGTCGATTCCACGTAATTTTAGTAATTGCGACCTAATGGTTACTACATAGGTAATGTTTGCGACGTGGATTGAACGTCGCCACGACGTGTCATGTGGTTGCAATGTACTAAATTGGTAAGACTTACCATTTTTCAACATGATTTCAACGTGTTTTTTACCATTTAATTACCCAGATAGGTTTATTTTTTATGAGATATCATGCAGAGAAAGAGACAAATATATTACGAGAGTATTATCTTTTCGCTCACAAACAAAATGTCTAACTAAAAATCAATCTTAAGTTTTGCAACGAGAATGGCGGCCATTACTTGGCGTAAAATAATTATCTAGGTCGATTACGCAGGAATTATACGATAAAATCTTGTGCGCTGAAAATTTTCTCGTGCAGTATGTTAGGTTTTTATTCAAAACTACTGATGGGCTTTCGAAATACTTAAGTATTACTTTTTTTAAGCTCATAAGTAGTATGTATTGCTTGTAATTGGGGTTCGTAAATTTGAGTTCGGTGTTTGTAAATATATTAAATTGACTTTATATATTTTTTCATATAAATGACAATAAAAGTACCGTAAGATTTTATTGTTCTAGCTATTACAACTTATCTAAATTATGTAATTTGCAATAACACGTCCTAATTATAACAAAACAAAATGTCGGCTCGACTAAGAAGTTAAAATTTACCTAAAAATACGACGTACTAGTATTTAAGTCAATTTTACGTAATATATACTTAATTCTGCGACCTAATGGTGCAGAGTAACCGTTCATGGTCGAAGCGACCGCCATGACAACGTCACTTTGACCGCGAGGCGAGCGCAATCGTATTCAGTATTTGTTTGACAGCGCGGGTATAGGCGGTGTGCTTCCGATGAGGTGCCAAGCACAGACAGTTAGTGGCGGATTAACACATTTGCCGCCAGTAGGCTATTCAAATTTTGCCGCCCCTTCTGAACTCTGCATTTCGATACCCTACACGGACAAAAGAAGGTGGAAGAAAATATTTTAGAATTAAAAGATTTAAAAAATATTCTTTGTTTAAAAAAAATATCTTATGAAAAATTAAGAACTGATTACATTAATCCTAAACCTGTCCAGTAAATTTTCGAAACTAATAACATTTGTTCTAAACCAGTTTAGTAAATTTTCTGAGCTTCTAAATAATGTAATCTATGAAATCAATAAATACTTACATACAACAGCATACGAATTTCTAGTAAGCAAGATACTTGCTGATATTTAACATCATTGGATTCCTAAAAATACTGCACAGTTTCTAAACAATTGGTATTCTCATCATAAATATTAAACTACCTATATATAAGAATTACTTGTACAAATTTTTGATAAATGGTTGACAAAAAAAAAGTTTGTAATTTTACTAACCCGGTTTGTAATTTTTTGTGTTTCCAGTAAGTAAAGTTTGGTAACTTGAGAAATATAATTTTTGCTGAAGCTTAATTATTATTGCTAGTATTGCTACATTTTATTCCTGATTCAACATTAGAAACTAAATATCACTGTTTTTAAAAAAGATAATCATTTTCAGTATAATATTTTTCTCCGTGTAGTTCATAATCATATTCATTTGTTTGTCAATGAAATTACAACTTGCATGGCATAGCACGAATTGTGTACTAAATTGGTAAATATTTTTAATTGGACTTATAGTTTAAAAACAATACGAACAATATTGTTATTAAATTATCTGTTAACAATCTGCATGGTGATCATGATCACAATAAAATCAATTCAGTTATAAAACTTTTACATGACCTTTTTGCGCGATTTTATATCCGCAAAATCGTCAATTATATCGTCGTCAATTATAATTTTGTTCATTAGTTCTGACTCTATGCACAAAAGAGCTACTTAATGCATTTAGCTTTTTTTGGCATAATGTAGATCGTAGATAGTTTTTCACCCACTTTAAGCAAGAAAAGCTTCTCTCACCCGAACGATTTGTCGCTGGTGTACACAGAGCCATGCGAACTGCTATATCCAAGTTTGGATAAATGTTCTCCAAATTCTGATTTCGCAGAAACGATGATAGACTTTTTAATGATCCAGAATCTAGTTTTAACAAAATTCTTTCACTTCTGAAAGAAGTTTTCTTCTGAAAGTGTTTTGTTCTTCAAAGGTGGCCTTGAAAGTGTACACATTCCTGAACTAGGCTAAATCATTAGGACACTTTTTTTCCAAAAAAAATGCTTTTTCCGTAAGGGTCGATGTTGACAACTCACCTATTTTAGTTTTCTCGTTAAACCCGTAGTAGGCCTCCTGTCGTTTTTCTAACTCGGACGCGAGTCTTATCTACGAGGACGAGAAACGTGTTAATCCTGAATGTTTCACTCGCAGTAATTCTAATTTCTTTATCAGGTATTTCGTCTAATCATTTTTTTCTTTTCGGTAGTCTTTTTCCGATAACTGTTGTGTATTGCTTCGATACGCTTAATTCCATCGCCTTTTCTTCGAAATACTTGAAGTTCTCTCGTTCAGCTAAGAAAAACTTACAGTTTACTGTTTCCGGTCCGGCTTCCAACTCTGGTGGTTCGATAACTGCCCGGCCTGGGCGGATGGTAATTTGTTTCCGGTGTCTGTATGTGATGAAGAACAAGCATGCTAATTTTCAAGCGGATGCCTGACAATTGTTTTTTCAATTTTTTTCTTTGCTCTCGTACAGGGAACCAGTCCAACCAGGAGGGATGGCATTAAGATTTTGTTATATAACCAGGGTATATTCTTTCAGGCAACCGCTGTTTCAATCGGTTGCCTCACGATATTTTTTGTACACACCCCCCCGTATTTCCGCTTCAGTCCAAGTTGGGTCAGTTCGGGTTTCACAGGGCGGTTCCTCATCACTTCAGGAGCTTAAATACCGCGAGCCATCCAGTTGCCTCGCGGTCACTGAAATTACGCGTCATGGCTTTAACTATTTATAAATTGTCGTAAATAAAGTTCCAAAGGTGGTTTTCCACTTCCATAGTAAATTGCTGCAAACATCGGCTTTATATTTGGCATGTCATATATTGCCATAGCAATAGGCCACACTTCGAAAGCAGTACTGTTAAAAAGAGACATACCGTCTACGTTGAATATTAACTTAATAGGAACTTAAATCCATATCTGACAAAGTTCAAAACTTGCCTTGGCCCATACGCTCTATAAAGATATCGTCAGTTTTTAAAAGTGTTCGTGTATCTTTTGGCAATTTAAATCCGTAAAACTAACAAGTCGTTTTGAGATAAGTTGGTGGGTTTATGATGTACTGTCCATTTTCTTAGGTCTTCCATAAGTTTTATTGATTTTATATTAAAGCAGTCTTCATTTCTAATGTACTCATCTCCAGAGTCTTTATTTTCCGATTCTTTGTTTGCACCGATTTCATTGCCATCTCTCATCTCATCTATATTATCAGATATTTGATTTCCTAATGCAATATTATAGGAATGCATATAATCAAGATCTTTGCTTGTGTGTGTTATTGAAACGATATCAGTATCAGTAGATTGACACAAAGTTGGATATCCATGCAAACTGGATTTAGAAGTTAATTCACACTTTTGTTCTTCTTTTAATAATTCACTTTGAATTTTCATATTATCCTAATACTTCCTATAGTGACTACTGGAATATTTATATTTTTTTTGTCCATTGTCTTTGGCCATTGTAAATCCAACACTACTGTTGGTTTAAAAACGAAATAACTATAGGGTAAACACGTCCTATTTCACCAATAAATGACTTATTTGTAAGTAAAACAAACTTGACCTGAAGTCGCCTCGCAAACTTCAACTTATTAGTTATTTTTTAAGGTTTATTTGACTATTAGGTAATCTAAATGAAACCTTATGGTATATTTAGTACCTTACAAGTGTTTTTAACTTTATAGTCTCAATTTGGTATCTATGGAAGGTAATATTTACTACGAAATTGGTAGCAAAAGCTACTTAAATCGTCGACCTAAAGGTCCTCACTATAACCACTTGAGTGCCCGCGAATCAAAAAAAGGTGCTGTGAAGTGCCCAAGATTTACCGCGCGCCAGCGGCACCGTGTCATGTTTTGTTAATAAATCGATTGCTTGGCTTTCACTGAACTATTTGTAATGATTCTTTTTACGTTTTAAAGCTAAAGAAACGGATAATTTGTTTATATAAATAATTAGATAGGTCATAGTAGTAAAAATTATTAAAAAAAAATCACAAAGTTGACATACAGTTTCGAATGGGGACTTTTGGCAGAAATATATTTATTAAAAAAAATCTAAATCGATAACGTATGTATTTTTTATGTTTATTTGAAACTTCAATAGTTTACGCTTCGATTGATACCAAATAAAGTATATGATCGCGGGGAAATATTTTGCATAAAACTTGTTTCATTTGCAATTTCTAAAATTTCAGTTTCGCAATTGACCGCCAAACCGCGTGGTTTGTTTATGATTTTTTTACGAATAATTTACGCAAATTACGACAAAAATATTGTCATACGCAGATAAAGATACTATTAGTCTTTAAATAACATGTGCCAGTTTTGTCAAACTAGCAGCAATTTCTGTCACAAATTATCAATAACAAAAAATAGGCCTATATACCTACCGTAACGAGTGCCTTTTTTGACGTTCGATTACCGACAATTCCCACCACTTCAAACCACATATACACTTAACATAAATACACTCACATGTCACACTTTACAAATAAATACATATCAGGACGATTACCAACTCAATATGTACTGTTTTTTTCATTACAAAAGTAAACAAACCCACGTGCTGAGTGTCAAAAGTCATACTAGATGTCACCGGGCGGGCCTCGCGCGGCCATCATTCAAGATGGCGGCGGTATAAGGACGGGATACACAAGCAACGAAATCACATCTTCAACATTGAAATTATATATTATTTACATTTTATTGTATCAATCTTTATATGTAAAACAAAGTCGTGTCGGTTACACCATTTATAACTCAAGAACGGCTGGACCGATTTTAATGATGATTAATTTGTTGGATTTATCTTCGCCTCGAAAGCAGAATAGCTATTAAAATATTGGAGAAATTAAAAAAAAATTGTTGATGGTACGAAGTTCGCCGGGTCAGCTAGTTATGAATAATTATAACTTAAGTATAAAATGCTAATACGAAATTAAATATTATGCGCAGCGGCTCACTCACGCAGAACCGCAGACTTGATATTCCTGAATTAATAAATTATATTTTAATAACAGTGGTTGTCGTGATCTATATCACTAACATAGTATGTTAACAAAAACTACACACAAAAGACTAACATAGTATGTTATAGTAGGTATGGGCAGATTTTAGTATATTATAGATCTACTCGTAAATTACTGAAACCAGAATTAACTGACCGATTTGAATAATTTTGATCGGAGTTACAATTCACAAGTAAGCTAATGGTTTTTTTACGTACCTACAAGATTATGCTGTTCAAAAAAATATTACGTAACATGAAAATTTCTGTTAAAAATAAGCTATGCATATAAAATTTTATTCTTATACATATTATATATTGTACCATCAGCATCACCGTGAATTTGAACCATTTATATTAATAACGAGCTTTTTCCCGCGGCTTCGCCCGCGTACTAAAATTACTATAAAAGGAGGTTCTCAGTTAGACTTGTATGTTTGTATGTACCTTGCTGAACCGATTTATATGCGGTTTTCGGAAAAGTATTTGTTACACTCTGTAGGTTTCGGTATATCATGTTTTGGTGAAGGTGGTTCATTTTTTTTTTCTTAAATAAATGATTGCAATAATTGTTGAATTGTTATACCAGCACCGACTTACTATGTACTACGAAGAGATTATGATTAATGCAGATTTCTACTCTTAAATAGAAGCTTTTCCCCGCAACTTCGTCTGCGTGGAATTAGAAAACAGCCTCCTTTTTACCCGCTTAAGGAATGACTTCAGGGATAACAACTGTTATATATCGTTCCCCAGAACTCAAACTATCTCCATACCAAATCTTCTAAATAGGCTCAGCGGTTATTAATTCCGCATACAAATTTTCAACCCACAGTTTCACCCCCTAAAGCGGTATTTTCGGTATAAAACCTATCCTATATTGTTCCCCGGGACTCAAACTATCTATGTAGCAAGTTTTATCTCCATCGTCTGTTCAGCGGTTAATAATTCGCCATACAAACAAGCAACCCCTTTTCTACCCCTGTAGGGTTAATTTCCGGAATAAAAACTACCCTATATTGTTTCTCGGGGCTTAAACTATATCCACAGCTTTTATCTAAATCGATTTGCGGTTAAAATTTTCCCATACAAACTTCCAACCACCTTATGGGTTGATATTCGGGATGAAAACTACACTATGTAAGAGATAGTTTGAATCCCGGGAAATGTCCCGGGATTCAAACTATCTCTTTACCAAGTTTCATCTAAATCGGTCCAGCAGCTTAAGCGCGAAAAGGTAACAGACAGTTAGACAGGGATACTTTCGTATTTATAATATTCAATTCTAATATTAAATCTATGTACCAAGTTTCATCTCAATCGTCTTCTCAGCGGTTAATAATTCGCCATATAAACTATCAACCCCTTTTACACCCCTCTAGGATTGATTTTCGGAATAAAAACGTTTCTATATTGTTTCTCGGGACTCAAGCTATATCCATACCAAATTTTATCTAAATCGGTTCGCGGTTAAAAATTCTCCATACAAACCTCCAACCCCCATTTCACTCCTTAAGGGTTGAATTTCGCGATATTAACAATTTTATGTTCCTTCCCGGGACTCAAACTATCTGTATACCAAGTTTCATCTAAATAAGTTCACCTGTTAAAAAATTGCCATAAAAACTTCCAACCAACTTTTCACCCCCTTAAGGGTTGATTTTCTGGATGAAAGCTACCTAATGTTATTAGATTGCAATTTCGTACAAATACTTTCAATAATTTTCATGTCCACAATATTATATTTCAAAATCGATGCAATTTTCGTAATTAACATCCCACAATACCATAAAATCGACACCCATATTGATATTTAGACATTTCAACCCCATCGCACCTCAACATGGCGGATGGTATTTCACGTTCGCTACGTTGGATTTTAAAATCGTTATTGTTTTCGTAATCAACGACCCGATAAACCATAGAAACAATACCCATGTTGATTTTCAGACTTTGTGACCACCTTTCCCTCTTTTTGGGGTTGAATTTTCAAAAAACCTGAAACACATATTTACTCATTTATCGTTAGGAATACTCCTGTGAAGTATCAAATAAAATAGTCTAACTAATCTTGTTTCGCCATACAAACTTTGAACCGCCATTACATCCCCTTAGCGGGTTAATTTTGAAAAATCCTTTCTTAGTGCACCCCTAGACCTTATAAGGAACCTACGTGCAAAATTTGGAAGAACCAGCGGTTTGGGCTGTGCGTTGATATGTCAGTCAGTCAGTCAGTCAGTTTCTTCTTTTATATACTTAAAGATAGAAGATAAAACATCCTTCGCCGATTAATAAAAAAAACTAAAAATTATCAAAAAATGAGTAATAGCCTCCACAAATGAAAATAAAAACATTCTAAATTCACTAAGCTAAATTAAATCAATCTGCAACCAAAACCCAGTGTGCACCATGCCTTATGACATAAAACGCGGACCCTGTGAGGATCTGTTAAAATGCTTCGAGCAACTACTGTTGCGTACAGTTGTACTTACAGACATCACAAGTTTATTTCACCTAATCCTGTTCAAAACATACATTATTACTCATTTAAAGAGGATTAACGCTTAGGTTAATAGACAAACTAACTTATTCTAATAGCCTAGACAGAAATATGGCTTAATCGTATAATAAATGTACGATTCAAAATCAAATACGCAAAATTTTCATCACTAGACTTAATTTGTTGCAAGAATTTATCACATTATATTTAAATTAGTATTGAAATATATGCTTTATCGTATGGAGCAGTAAACAAGGAATAATTTGATATACAATGCTAATTAAAATATGCGAAATTGAGTACTGACGGCATTTTTTTAATGACTAGCTCCCTCGCTGACATACCGAACTTTGACAGTCACCAAAACAATAATCTGAAGTTTGTAAAAATGTTCCACAGACTGCGGTTTTTATTTTTTTTAATGTTGCCACATTAATCCTCTGCCTAACTAAGTCAACAGAAAAGCGCTCTTCACACGTTGCACATAGATATCATTTAAAAACCGTTGGTACTCCAACTCGCAACTAGTGTTGCGAGAGCACTATGCGTTTTGACAAAATGCAACCGTAGTTGCGCAGGGCACGTGAGTGGATAAGAACAAATTACGTCGCATATACACCTAAGATGCACCTACAAGTATATATTAACTATTGGTCAAGTTTCGAAGTTAATTTTACCTTATATTTTGCTCAGTCTCAACCCTTAAGTTTCTGACCTTATAGTGAATTGATTAAGGGAAATTTACGTTTTAATGGCTCTATATTTTTACCCGGAAGTATAAATGTACGATATGTGAATTTATGTGGTGCGTATGATGTAATTTTTACCTAAATTAGTAATATATTCTAGAGCCTGGGGAAAAGCACTTAGAATGTTTGCTGGGTAATTTACCCTTATATTACAAAAAAAATAATAACAACTTTACTAGGGGTCGCAACGGAATGAAACGATCGTGCGAGTGGGTTTTCACAAAATTTTTGGGGGGGAGAATTTTTTTTGTATTTTTTTGTCTTTTTATGGGCCTTAAATGCACCGAAAAATGCAACTTCAACCCAAAAATCCAAAAAAAAATTTCTCGTGCTGTAAGGGTTATGTGTTTTAAAATTAAAACTTTCTTTTGTTTAATTTCATTTTAGAAACAAACTTCTATTTTTTTTACCTACGCGGGCTTTACTGACTGAGGCTCGTTTCATCCTCCTCCTTGGGTTTGTCCCAGCTTTTTGCCGCGGCTCAATTGAGTCTGGGGTCCACTTGGCAACCTAATCCCATGAATTGGCGTAGGCACAAGTTTTTACGAAAGCGGCTGCCATCTGACCTTTCCATCCAGGAGGGAAACTAGGCCCTATTGCGATTTGGGATTAGGTCCGGTATCCTCACGATGTTTGCCTTCACCGAAAAGCGACTGGTAAATATCAAATCGTATTTCGTACATGTTCCGAAAAATCAGTGGCACGAGTCAGGGTTTGAACCCGAGACCGGATTGAAAGTCAGGTCTATGGCACTGGTCCCACCGCGGGCAAGTAACTATGAGCTATCGGCTATTTTCTAGCCCAAGAAACGAACAAAACATAATCGCTCCCGTGTAAATAAAAGAGAGAGATGTATATTTATAGTTCATCGCAGTGTGAACAGCCAGCTATGAACTATAAATATATATCTCTCTCTTTTATTTACACGGAAGCGATTATCTTTTGTTCGTTTCTTGGGCTAGAAAATAGCCGATAGCTCATAGCTTACTCGCTCGCGGTGGGACCAGTGCCTTACCGCCAGGCTACCAGCGCTTCTTGACTCTACTACTGATATGAGGCTCGTTGGATAAGTAATTATTTTTTTTTTCTTTTTATACCACGACGGTGGCAAATAAGCATACGGCCCGCCTGATGGTAAGCAGCTACCGTAACCTATGGACGCCTGCAACTCAAAGGAGTCTCATGCGCGTTGCCGACCCTTTACAAAAAGGAGGATTCACTGTGTTGACGGCTAAAGGAACAAGAAGTTCCCTCATCGTCAACACACTGGGTCCTCTTTGAGCTCTTTGGTAACCTTACCCACCAGCAGGAACACAACGCTATGAGTAGGGTCTAGTGCTATTTGGCTGTGGTTTTCTGTAAGGTAGAGGTACTTCCCCAGTCGGGCCGAAATTAAAAACTATTTCATTTCATATGCCATGTATTAAAGTACATTTTTCCAAAGACCATTGATTGAAACTCAAGTTAGACATTTATCAGACAATTTCACACCGCATTTCATTTTTTATTAGTTTAGAACTATAAATTTATTTTCTACATTAGGTGCTTTTAGAGTCGCAAGCAGTGTTGGCCGTTAATTTCAATTAGAATTGAAAATTGATCAATAAGATTGAAGATTAATTCCGTAACTAATCAATTACACTAACATCAATTTTTACTAACGTTAGTTCGCATTGATTTTGTGACGTCGTCAATTACACTAACCGTCAATTAGAATTAACCTATTAGTTACACTAACGTCTCGAAAATTTAATAAGAATTACAGTTAATTAGATTAACGTTAGTGTAACTAAATTAATCCTGTCTTACACTAATTGTTTCTCAGTGTAAAATGATTTTTTGATGGCGATCTCACCGGTGTATGGGGCATAGTCTAGACATCTCTTATTGACTGATATCAAAGACCTAAGAAACACTTTGCATGGACTAGTTTTTACGAGAAAAAATGTAGCAATTTACTTTTTCCGTTACTTTTTTCTAATGACATTTACTTTTTATGTAGAACAGCATTCAAAAAAAGTGAAAAAAAAAGTAAAAAAAAAAATTTTTTTTTGGCGTTTTACAACAAAAGTCATATAATGTTTTTTCATTCTTTTGACCTCAGAAATGCGTGGTTAAAATCTCTCGCAATGCTCACGGGCACCGTGTATATGTGCTTCAAATATTGTAAGTTCAATTTCAACTATTTCCCGATGTCTGATTGAGCTGAAATGTGTTATAGTTCCATAATTTAGATGGCAATGCTATCTACTATGTACAGTCAGCAAAGTGTGTATGAAACATATTTTGGGAGTTAGGTACTTAAGAATGAATGAATGAATGCTTCATTGCACACCTCAAAAAATTACAGCACAGTATAAAAAAAACCTGATAAAAAGAGGCAATTAACAGGCGGTCTTATCGCTAATAAGCGATCTCTTCCAGACAACCTTTGGGTAGCGGAGATAGTAGGTACAGAAAAAGTCAATACGAGGTGCAAAAAACTTATTATGAAAACACGAACATATTTTGTCACTAAATTATTTCAGCAACACTTTTCCTACATAAATGATAGATGTTATAAACTCTTATTTATAATTACACAAACGGAAAGCAACTTTACTGCACTGTGTTAAAGTTTACTTTTCTAGAAAGTTTTTGAGATAAGAGGGTAAAAAAGTAGACATTTGCGCAGGGGTACGCTCTAGTTCCCAATATCTAAACCATCTATTTTAGGCCTCAAACATAGATCACTACCACTATATGTAGCATATGATGTTTCGCGTTGGCCGCTTTAAATTCTTGCATATTGAAAATACTAAAATTCTCTGTCTTGTTGCTTTTATTTAGAAGATATCAGACGTTATTTTTGAGAATAGATGTAACATACTTTTATTATATCACGTCTAGGGCAAACAAGCATATAGTTGGAGTGGTCATTGTAGCCTAATGAAACCTACAACTCCACTTATTCCCAGGATGTTAGTGCGCGTTGCTGACCCTTTAAGAACCAGTACAAGTCACCTGCAATAGAACGAAAAATGAAAGCTGCAAAATATATGACACGCTCTTATAGCACTACATATAAAATTGTGTAGCATATTTTAGCGGCCTGCGTTGTTGAAGACACTATTGCAGGTGACTGTTCATTTGTTTTATTCATAATCCCTTGAAAGCTCGACGCGTCTCTGATCTAGAGAATGCAAATTGGTTATTTCTATTAACATTTGTTGGTTATTTTTAATCACCGTATTTTCGGTTAAAACCGATTATTTTCATGCTAAAAATAACCAGATTTCATTCCCTACTCTGGTCCAGTCGTCGAACGTGGCATTGATCGCTTGCTAAGGCCATAAATACACTTACACATTACACATATCAAACACGAGATCTAGTGAGGCACAGTCCAGTCTCGTATGAGGGTATCTCAGAGCGGGGTCTGTTAGCCTCATCGCATTTAGCGACACGGAGCAAAAATAGCGGGTCGGGGAGGAAAACTCGTATTTACCGCACAGGTCGAAATAGTACTTTTTGCGTCACGACGCGTACAATATTGCAAACGAATGTCAATGTCTAATTACTCACTATGGCCGCAGGTCGAAGGGAATTAATATTGACGTTTGATGAAAAATACATACATAGTATGCGTGTATATATTTACGTGTATACATAATATATTTTTACGTGTTATTCTTAGTGTTCACTCGAGATTTGCCTGTCTAATGTGTATAACATATATATCGTGACTTGAGTCGAGAGATCTACAATCGTATTTTACGAGTGGTGATATGGGTTAATTCCAAGCATGATTATTTTAAAATCATAATTAGTTACACCCTCCTACTTTACATCTCTTAAATACAAAGTATGTTTTTGGGAAAGGTCCGGCTTTTTCACAATGTTTTACTTTACCTGAGACCAAGTGTTAAAATGGATAATTTCAGAAAAACGTGTATTATCGATTTTTAAAGGAAACGTGTCATTTATTTATAATAATATCACGAGGATTATTGATTGATTTAAATAAAAAAAGAAAGTGCTAATATATATGGAGTATTCTACTCTACATTTTGTATGGACCGTCACAAAACTCACACACACACACATCTTGAATGAAAAACTGTAGCCACTCTGTTTCAATTTATAAGATAGACCTCGTATAGCTAGTAGATTTAAAATTACCCCAAAGCACCGCATAATCTCTCTTATTTATAATTCACATTGAAGCCAAGTCAGCTTTCTTGAGTGGCGTCTGAATTTACAAGTCTCGGATTTAAAACAGACAAGGATTATGAAATTGGGTCATTTTGTATGGAAGAATATTCTATATTTTACAGCCAAATAGAAACTAGACCCAGTCATAAAGTTGTGTTCCTGTCTATGATATCAAACTTCTCTTACTTATGCAATTTACTCACATGAAAAAAGAATCCTAGGAATACCCGTCAGCCGAGCAAAATGTAATTAATTTTCTAACCAGCAAACTGTTGAGAAAAAAGGAAAACCGCAACTGGAACAGTTAAGCCCTTAAAGGAGTCAGATTTCCATTTCCCTTCAGTTAAGGCAACTACCGAAATAAGTAGAACTCTGATTTCAACCGCTTTGCCCTTCTAACGCAGCTCCATTTAGACAGGTTTCAATGTTGCTCGAAACGAAAAAGATATACGTGCAATGTAAATTATTTGAATATCTACTCAAAGCAGTGGAGGTAAGTTTGAATTTAGATTGAAAGGAGGAGTATTGTTTATTGCATTAATTCGACACGAATTTGAAAGAACTGCAATCATTTGCAGATGCATCGTATTCAGCTGTTTTCAAATATGGTTAAACTCTATATTATGTATGACACAATAATGAGAGCAATGAAACCCATCTAGTAAGATTGCAATACTAACCTTATTGCTAGATTCGGGCATCTGGCAGCTTTAAATGGGTGGAGGTCAGAGTGACAGACTAGCAAAATTTTTAAATTGGAAAAAGGGATTACCAAAATAGGTAAAAACGGCCGAAATTGTCTTATTTATAGAGGACGGAGCCTATATTTTAACATAAGAACAAAAACATTGCGTAATATTTCGGAAACAGAAATTGTAGGCGACAAACTATGAATTACATTATACGTCGTTTTGGACTACTTTCCCCCATCAGAAACTTCTGGCAATGGTATAATCTAATTATTTATATAATTTTTCATAATACTGCATCAAAACCAGAACTGTAGAATTTGTATTCTTACGGTGGTTTGCATTCTTTGACCTCCACCACTTTATAGCTGCCAGATGTTTAGATTTAGAAATAAGCATAGTATAGCAAACTAACGAGAGGGGTCATATTTGACGTAGCTAGCTCTCCGTCTATATTCTTTGGTATTATTCAGCTCTTACGTATGATGCCATGGTGATGAACAGGTTGGTAGCCTGGCGGTATGAGTATGACGCCTAACCTGACTTCCAATCCATTGAGTTTCTCGGAACTTATATACACCGTGGGCTGGAATAACCCGACAGATTTTAACCACGAATTTATAAGACCAAAAGAAGGAAAAAATATTATGTGACTTAAGGTCAATTACGCCAAAAAAAAAATTTGTTTTCTTTTTTTTCTTCAATTTTTTGAATGTTTATTGCACATGAAAAGCAAATGTTATTAATAAAATTATCGCCTAAAACAAATTGGTACTTTTTTTATTTTTATTTAGTTTCTGCAAAGTGTTCCTTGTCAGTTTGATATCTGTCAATAAGGACGTGTAAACTATGTCCAATAGTGGCAACAGCGCCATTAGAAAGACGTTTTGTGATGAGTTATAATAAAAAGTGTATTTTTTTTAAATTGGTAATAACTCTGAAACTAGGCGTATTCCAGAAAAAATTATAGGACATTTTAGTATCTAAATATGATCAGGAATACACTGTTAAAATCTGTCTAGTTATATGGGCCCACGGTGTATATGTATTATTTATTATATATGTACAACGGCCTCCTAGCTTAGTCGGTAGTGAGTGACCCTGCCTATGAAGCAGGAGGTCCCGGGTTCGAATCCTGGTCAGGGCATTTATTTGTGTGTTCATCAAGGATATGTTCCTGAGTTATGGATGTTTACTGTGTATTTAAGTATTTATATGTATCTATCTATTATATATCGTCGCCTAGTACCCACAACACAAGGTTTATTGAGCTTACTGTGGGAGTAGGTTCATTTGTATAAGATTGTCCCATAATATTTATTTATTTATTAAAAAAAAAATGGTAGAAAATATCATTTGGTAATTGTATTAACCAGTCGCTATTCGCTGAACGGAAACATCGTAAGGAAACCGAAAGTTGTTCCAGCAAAGGCCTATAGTTCACCTCACTTTAAGGTCAGATGGTAGTCGCTTTCGTAAAAACGAGTGCCTTTGCCAATTCTTGGTAATATTATATTCTAGGTTGCGTAGCGGACCAAGCTCCAATAAGCCGCGGAAAAAGTGTAAGAGGATGGTGATGAAGTTGATGATCCATTGCTATGAATTAGGTAGTAGCTCTTTACCACCCCCGCGCCGCCTAACTACTTAGAGCTTTATTAATAGTGTTATCCGGCTAATCCAAGAGACAGTCAGGACCGGTTTCACCAACCACTTTGGACGGACTCATCAGCGTCACCCGGCAGGGTACCTACTATGAAAATTTCCATACAATATAATTAAGCGAATGCTTTAACGGTGACAGACGGTCTGGTGCAACCGGATTTTACTAAAAAACCTAGGCATTAAGTATCATCATTTGAAACCGGAACGAATCAGGGAAACTATCCACTACCATATCCTTAAAATGGCGTTCAGTTCTGTTTTACTACTTATACAGTTTGTCGCCGTCCAGGTGATTTATCCCCTTCTCATCAAATAAACCCCTCAAGAACAGAGCTCAATTTACTTTGGACAACTTCTTAAGTTGAATGAATGGAGTCACGGTGCGTAAGCGCGCCTGAACGACACTAATAGCGATGCCTCGCTCTTGTATCCGGTGTTAGAGGGAGATAGATGCGAATCTCATAACGGTCCGCATACCACGCTTGCGTACTACTATGTACAGGTTACGGTGAGTACAGAGATTGCAATGTGCATGTGCATTGTGCATACACACACAAACATAAACTTATTTTGTAAAACGACACGACGGTTACATTCCATGTAATCGGTTATTGAATTTGGTATCTTGTCATGCATGACTCATGAGGATAGCAGGACGCGTAATGGAGGCATGAAAGATCTGTCAGCAATGGAAATTGAGATATTTCGCCAATTCATGAAATTAGATTATAGCCCAGTTATTCAGCCGTTGCAAAAAACCAAGTGAACGGTAGGAGGTATTTAATTGAGGTTCAGCAACTTAAACGAATTTTTGAGGCGCCGGGAGCATAGACGAAATGAACAACCTACTTTGCGATGCATGTACTACCTACAATAAATAGTTGCAACCTGTGCCTTCGGCTACTATTGTTGTTGATCCTACAAGTAGGACACACCGAAGGTGCATAGGGTCTCCACGAGATCTTTTGACGCCTTTCTATCTTAGGCAACCCTAGTAGTATAGTAAAAACATTGCGTAATATTTCGAAAACAGAAACAGTCTGTTTAGGCTAACTGGGGCCACACAATTACGTAACTTTTTATTAATCATATTTAATTTTAGTTTAATTGGCTTTAGACACAACATTCGGTGCTTGATTATCCATATTTTTTTATTATATAGAATATATAGATCAAGACACTTGGAGACCTTATACATCTCTAAGGATAATTGGAAATAGTATGTTTATTGTATACTAGAATCACTTACTTTTTTTTTATTTAAATTCAAAACTTTGTTTCTAACTGTTGATGATGGATTATTATAATTTGGAAATTTATGTAGAAGACACAGTTCAGGTAAGAAAGTATATCAAACTTGTATGTAATTCATTTTCAAATATGTAGTCAGATTTGGACTCATCTTTTTTCTTTGGTATTTTTCTTCCTATTGTTGGTTAATCTAACTTGGTTTGATATGTTTTCTTATAGAACAACGCACTTATATGTATTGTTTAGTTTTGATGTACTGTTGTTTTGAAAAAATAAGTCCCGCCGAGTTTCTTGCCGGACATAATTCTTCTCGGGTCAGAGGTGTAGGGTTAGACCGGTGTAGTTTGATTTTTTTTTCTCTCTTTTACTTTGACGTGTAAAAGTGCCCTTGTGGCCTACTTACTGAATAAATATTTGAGTTTGAGTTTGAGTTTGAGTTTGAGTTTGAGTAGGCGACAAACTATGAATTATATTATACGTCGTTATGGACTACTTTCCCCCATCAGAAACTTTTGGCCATTGCCAAATTTCATAGCATCATATCATTATATGATCTAATTATTTATATAATTTTTCATAATACTGCATCAAAACCAGAACTCTAGGATTTGTATTCTTAAAGTGGTTAGCATTCTTTGACCTCCACCACTTTACAGCTGCCAGATGTTCGGATCTAGAAATAAGCATAGTATATCAAACTAACGAGAGGGGTTTCATCGCTCTCATTATTGTGTCATATCTGAGGTGGCTAGCTCTCCGTCTATAATATCATAAATCTATGCTACGGTCAGAAGATGCGGAGGAAAAACCGAAGGAACTTATTGGCAAACACTTCGGCTACTGATTACATAAAACTTAGGCATACCTATATTACCCTATTAAACCATACAACCATAAAATTGTTTAAACCACAAGTCAAAAAGGCCGGACTGCGTATGGGAGACGTCTGTCCTTACACCCTTTTTCTTCTAAACGCGTCATGAAGGTTCATTACACTTTAAACTGGGGCACACCTGTAGCTCGTAAGTCATAATATGTGGCGATTTCAGCGAAAGGTAACTTGTTGTGAGGAATTACTCGTCTGATGATCGGCCGTGTATAGTTCATCACAAATCTTCTCAAATTATAACTAGACCCCGTTATCGGAGGTGCAATTTGGTAGCTTGACGTTCTTAGGGAATGGTAAAAATATTTATGATGTCGATATCGATACTCTTACTTTTTCTTGTCAATTTGTTTTATATACCATTTTTAGACTAAAATTTTACGTTTTTTTTGTCACCCATCGTAATCATTGTCATCAGAAGTAGAAACCATTATAAGAAGAACAATAACGATATGGTTGCTATTTTACTTTTCTAATGTTTCGAGTTGCAGGGCCGTGCCTGAATGCTCTTGAGATAAACCTTACCCATAGAGATATAATACTAGCCACCTATACTAAAAATAAATTATTTACGTCAATAGATAGTAAATGTCATCTTACAACAATATTTTCGATTATTTAGCTGTATTTAGGAGCATATTTTATTCGTATATAATATTTCATAATATTAAAAATGCAGTCACTTCTCGCAGAATACCCTAAAAATTAAGATTGAAAATTGGTACTTATAAAAATGAAAAAGGTAAATAAATATTAATTTTTTAATAAGTCATGTTTTACAAAATAATCACGTTTAATTAAAGTCAATCTCATTATGTCAAAGGAGAAATATCGACACGCAGCTAGTATTTCAAAATATTTTTTACCCATCCCTAAGAATGACAAGCTACCAAATTGCACCTCCGATAACGGGGTCTAATTATAACAATAAGAATAAGAGAATAAAAATAATGTTTATTGACTTAAACCTAATACAAGCGTAAGTAATATTTGCACAGTACGCTAATAGCTTAAGAGAGACTTATGTATTAGGTTTGAAACAGTTTCACCAGAACTGAGCCTATGTCTCCCGAACTAGGCGGATGCCTGTGACTCGGAAGTCAGTGATTCTACCGAGAATATAAGTTGAGATGAGTTGTATGCAGTTATGCCTAATATACAAAAATAAATTAAAAAAGGATAACTTAACTATTACAAAGCAGAAAATAAAATGATTTAGGAAATGATCATTTAATAATTGTTATCTACTAATTATGTATGGCATTATAATAATTCCATAATTAATACAATATGATAAGAAAGTCTTATATTGTCTATAGATTACATAATCGATTTTATCGACTTACGGAAATGTTATATGACTCGGAACAGTAGACATGGTCACAACACTAAATTTAAAAAAAAAGGAGGCGTAGACCGTAACTGTTTGCATGCTAAATTCTTATCGTAAAATATTCAATAACTAAGATATGAAAAAATTTAACATTAATTAAGTTATGTTTATAAAAAGTGAAATATTGTGTTTACGTATATGACAAGCTGTAAAATCGTTATGGGATTTTGTTTATAATTTCAAAGTGTCTTGCGCGTTTACGTTCTACGGGCGTTTCGATGTGTCAAAAGTTCATTCTTACAGATTTTGAACTATAGTACCTTTTTCTCAACACGTCGTCATGTGTGTTAAACGTGAAAAGAGCGTGAACTGCACTTTAGTACAGGCTACATCAGAAATATGTGAACGGCCAAGGTGCTCCATAATATCTGAACATACACACCTGCCTGACACTAGACGCGAGTGCAACTAGCTATGTTATCTCAATATACTTACTATCTAGGTTTTTTCGAAAAACAGAGTATTTCAGTAAACAGAGTAGTCTTACAGTCTCTTAACATATCGGCTGCAGCGATTGACTGGTTCCGCAGCTATTTGGTTGGTCGTCGGCAAAGAATAAAACTAGATTCTTCGTGTTCTTCCTGGTGCAGCACATCAGCTGGTGTTCCACAGGGTGGTGTGCTGTCTCCTCTTTTATTTTCTATCTTCATTAATTCCATAACTCTTGATCTCTCCTCTTCGTATCACCTCTATGCCGACGACCTTCAAATATATTCGCAGGGTATGCATAGCGATCTCAATTCAGTTATAGAAGCCACGAATCCACGAATATTGGTAGCTTTAAATCGCAACTTAAGGAATACTATTTATCTCTTCCTTAGGTTTTTAAGTTGACACTGTTGTTTCTTACTGTGTGTATTATATATGTATATATGTACGTATATGTATGTTTATTTTGTATTTATTTAAGTATGTATATTCATATGAATGTGCTGTGTTATCTATTTCGTCTCTTTTGTGTCTATGCACCACCTACTGCTTATTGTTTTTCTCTAGTCTCCACTACCCAAAGGTTGTCTGGAAGAAATCGCTCATTAGCGATAAGACCGCCTGTTGTTACCTCTACCTAAATTTATCTAATTGTAAAATTTGTGCTTGTAACTGTATGAGGTGTGCAATAAAGAGTATTTATTATTATTATTATTATTTACTAGTAAACTAGCCATCTATCGAGTCACTTACGCAGCAGCACTTGCATACATTTTGTTCGTTGATTTGATGCCGTCAATATAACTAAACATCCGTTGGAAAGACGGTGCTGTGGCACTTGATACTTGAAACAGAGGTACCGTTTGAATTTTGGACGAAAGCGATTTTGTATAGACATTTCAGTCCATTATTACACGATCCTTGTACCTTGTACCTGAACCGATTTAACAACCAGCTGTAAATAGGTTAATGCACTCTGCGACATCAGGCATAACTGCCGTAATCGCTTTAGAGAAAACAATTTGAACTTTGTTTCTCAACGATAAGGTAAACTATTGAATTTTGCACTGATATCCTATAGGGTGCTGTTTGATACCAAATGGCATATGTGCATATTGAAGATGTGTATTTTATGTCTTATTGCAATAGAGTAAGGTAGAAGAGTACACTGTTAATAAACAGTGAAACATCGATAACACGAATCTATGGCATAGGATAGGAATTACTCGTCTGATGATCGGCCGTGTATAGTTCAAAATCTGTAAGAATGAACTTTTGACACTTCAGTATTGACGTCATTAGTGATGAGGCTAAGGCGTATCGTTTGTCAAATTTAGCGATTATTTATGAATTGTTCGAATCGATTTTACTACAACCGATTTTTTCTTGTTATAACCCAAATCACCTGTATGACAAATCTTCTCAAATTATAACAATAAGAATAAGAGAATAAGAATAATGTTTATTGACTTAAACCTAATACAAGTGTAAGTAATATTTGCACAGTACGCTAATAGCTTAAGAGAGACTTATGTATTAGGTTTGTAACAGTTTCGCCAGAACTGAGCCTATGTCTCCCGAACTAGGCGGATGCCTGTGACTCGGAAGTCAGTGATTCCACCGAGAATATAAGTTGAGATGAGTTGTATGCAGTTATGCCTAATATACAAAAATAAATTAAAAAAGGATAACTTAACTATTACCAAACAGAAAATAAAATGATTTAGGAAATGATCGTTTAATAATTGTTATCTACTAATTATGTATGGCATTATAATAATTCCATAATTAATACAATATGATAAGAAAGTCTTATATTGTCTATAGATTACATAATCGATTTTATCGACTTACGGAAATGTTATATGAATCGGAACAGTAGACATGGTCACAACACTAAATTTAAAAAAAAAAGGAGGCGTAGATAGAGTGCTGCAGAGATAACAAAAAAAATGGTTTTTGTTTAGATAAATACGAGACAATCTTATAATTAAAAGAAAAATATTTTTTGGGATTATTCATAATGACAAATAAATAAAACCACTGGTTAGCCTGGCGGTAAGACGTCCGATTTTCAATCCGGAGGTCGCTCTACTAAGTTTTTCGAAACTTAGATACCTACGAAATATTATTAGATATTTACAAGTCGCTTTTCTGTGAAGGAAAACTTTGCGAGGAAACCGGATCTAATCCCAATAAGGCCAGTTTCCCCTCTGGGTTGGAAGGTGGGTGAAGGCTTCTTAATAACAAGTGATTACGCCAATGTGGGATTCCGCGATCGATTTTTTCAATAGATGGCAGCACCGTGGTGAGAGGTCTTTTTGACAGCAGCTGTCATGTATAATCAATAAACCTGAAACCAATCCAACCCAACCAAAATGTATAATCTTTTGTTTTATTGGTGGATTACGACATCTAGGCCTCTCGCCACAGTGCTTCCATCTAGTGAAAATCTCGATCGCTGAAACCCTCAATCATGGGATAAGGTTGTCAAGTGGACTCTAAGTTCAACTGAGCCGTGAGGTGACAGAAACCTGGGACTAACGTTGGGAAGATGATGATGATTCACAATGACTAGTCCTTTACCTATCTACTGTTTTCATTTTAATAAACTTATGACCAGTAACGGAAAATGTCCGATTTGCTGCAATCTAGAAAATTATTGTTACCTATGTTATGTGACAGGTAAGATATAATACCATAGAGAATAATACGCTCTATGACTATACTGAACTGTTGCCATAAAAATGAAAATAATAGCGCCTTCTTGACAATGATCATATATTTCTGGTCACGCTTTATATTGCAGAGAATAGCTGTCTTCGGGTAAATGATGAATGGGAATATTGAGTATTTTATTTGTTACACTGCACATAAAGTTGCATTATCGTGGTTGCACTGTTGACGTTGAATGTATTAATAAACGTAATGATCATGTTTAACCCTTTCCTACATTGATTTAAGGTCTAAGATTCGTGAAATGAGTTAATCTATGATACTATTAGCCATGCCACATAAAACACTGATGTCGAATGATTAGGTCTAGTTGTGAGATCGATTATTATACACGGTGCCCGTGAGCATTGCGAGAGATTTTAACCACGCATTTCTGAGGTCAAAAGAATGAAAAAACATTATATGACTTTTGTTGTAAAACGCCAAAAAAAATTTTTTTTTTTACTTTTTTTTTCACTTTTTTTGAATGCTGTTCTACATAAAAAGTAAATTTCATTAGAAAAAAGTAACGGAAAAAGTAAATTGCTACATTTTTTCTCGTAAAAACTAGTCCATGCAAACTGTTTCTTAGGTCTTTGATATCAGTCAATAAGAGATGTCTAGACTATGCCCCATACCGGTGAGATCGCCATCAAAAAATCATTTTACACTGAGAAACAATTCAAAATGCAATTTTTTGTAAGTAGTATTTACTCTGAAACTATGGCGAATTTCGGAAAAGTTTAAAGGACATTTTGTTCTCTAAATATGATAATGAACACACTGTTAAAGTCTCTCGCAATGCTCACGGGCACCGTGTATACATATCAGTAATATTATCCATACCAACTGGGCCCTTTGACTCGGTGCAAAGGCGCGCTATCCGGGACGATCCCAAACTCACGAGCGATATTGAACCTTTGAGTCTAAGGAGAGACTGCCTCCTTATGTGTGTTCTATGGCTTGTATCATCGGGTTCATAACTGCATACCCAATTTATCAATGAATTTATTCATAAATTGGGTAAGCAATTATGAACCCGATAGTACAATGGGTAGTGCTCTGAAGAACTGTTCGATATGATGCCCACGACAGCTTTTTATCACCGCACCGCTCGCCGTCGGCATGAGGTTCTTAAATAAAGGAGTGTGTAGGTTCTTAAAGGGTAGGCAACGCGCATGTGAATCCTCTGGGGTTGCAGGCGTCCATCAGCCGCTCGTATGCTTTTTTGCCACCTTCATGAAATAATATCTGCTTCAGTTGGAGACTCTAACTCCTGACTCCGGGATACCAGCCTACCGTCCGACCAACTATGCTACCGAGACTTACCCGTTGGCTGCCCTATTCTTCATAATAATATGCGTCTTAGGATGATGCCTAGCGACATCTGCCGTAAGAGTCTTACACTTACCGTAAGAGTATTAACTGGCCATCAGTATTAATTTGTATTGTTAGCATTTGTAATGCTTATTTATACAAAATTACTTAAACCATGTTCTTTATAAGTAATTTTATTCAGAACATTTTCAAAAATCACTGTAATTTCAAGTGTTGCTCAAATTCCGCAAATTTTGGGTAGGTAAGATAGAGGTTCGTGATTAGAATAAGATTAATCAGAATCGTAAGTACCCGAACTGGAAGACTGACCCATGTGGCGTCATATTATTCATGATGGCCAATACACGACAATGCCTGGTTTACTTCTTTAAAAGAGAAACGCATGAGGCGCCACGAGCAGGCCTCCAACCCCCGCCCATTTGGGGGAGCATACACGTACCGCGTGTGTGGATGGGGGATCCTATCTCGCATAGGACTTTATAGCCACGAACGCAAGTGTCGTTACCAAGATGCTGTTTAAAACATCTGACATAGATGAAAAGGCCTATATAACATGGATGGACAATGCCTATACAAAATCGCGTTCCTCGAACCTTCAGGCTATACGTCTGTTTTCGGTACTGAGTGCCACAGCGCCATCTGTTGAGTCTGGAGTCGAGTTAGCTGTCAGCGTTAATCGCCGAACAAAATATTAGAAACTAGAATTTATTTATTTAATCTTAATTGCACAAAATAAGATGATACAAATGGCGGACTTAAGGCCATAAGGCATTCTCTACCAGTCAACCAATGGGCTTAACAGAAAGGTTAAGTAGGAAATTAGTGTTTGTGGTGACCGATAGATGACACTAGTGCTTTAGCCTGAAATAAGGGAACGCGATTTTGTATAGGCATTGTTAATCCATGTCTTAATCATCCTTGATATATACATATTACTAAATGTACGAATGAGTCCACGGGAAACAAAAACGTCACAATATTTTCGAATTCACTAACCCCATTTTCCCTTGGGCACTTATGTGCTTATATGGGAGTAGCGAAACAGGTATAAATTGGGACACTTTTTGTATCCTAGTAGAATCAGTTCTGCTAACGATTATGAGTAGGAGAAACCTAAAACTGCTTGGAATACAAACAGTTCTTGAAATTATGATATGCTTAAAACGTAAAAGTTTAAAGGATACCTACTCGTACTTGTCTAGTTGAGTCCTAGGTTCCAGACTGTACTAGACTGCGCTTCTTAGGTAACTTTCTCAAATTAAAGCGCCTAGACCTACTAGTATGAGATGCAATGCATCATTCTAAGTGCATCTCGTTGCAATGAAATTGCGCTCAGGAGAATGCACTATAATATTAATCTTAGACGCATTTTGTAGGATTCAGAGTAATACAGATTACTTAGGAACTGTATAAATTGTATGGTATCATATCATGATTAATTTTATAGATAAGTATTGTTTAGCCGACTACAAGGACCACACAACCTCTGGGCTGACAATGTATATACAAAATCGCGTCCCGCCATAATTCAGCCTTTCATTTTTACGGAAGTTGTTTTGACAGGGTCAAAAGCCGAATGAAATGTATAACTATATTAACTATAACTGGGACTTGCTTTGTTAGTGACGCAATACGACTACGGGAAGTCGGGAACGCAATTTTGTGTTCACATCAGGCCATGTAGCCAAGATGACAATCGTTTGCAGAAAACGAAACGAAATGCTACACGCTCTCGCTCACTCTTTATTACTGCGATAGAGAGACAGATAGCGTTTCGATTCGTTTTCTGCAAACGATTGTCATCTTGGCTAAGCCCGTAGTCCAGATATTATATGGTGCTTGGTGAGAAGTAGAAAAAAAGACATGGAAAAAGCAACAGTATAATAATTGAGTGGTTTATATCGTAAATTATAATAATAATTATGGTTTATCAGTATTACCTCGCTATTGTAGAGTCAAAACTAACGTGTCAGTAGGATAGTAAAATAAAGCGAGAACGCTGCGATACTAAGCGACAGCAAACAACGAGAGTGAGCGAGACGTGTATTGTATTGAGTTTCCATTTAATCGGCAAGTTGGTTTAAGCGCAACTAGTCTCGCTCGGGTGGATATCGCCCTAAAGGTTTGAGCAACCAGAATAGTCGATCAATTAACTCCGATGTCTGAAACCTGCGAGACCGTTTGGGGTGCCAAATGAATGGACTCCAGGAATTGCACCCAAAATTGTAACACTGATCTTTGACAGTATCTATGTCCTAACAATAGTTTAGAAACATTATTATTGAAAAAAAAACCGCGTATTTATGAGCAACATTTGTTTCTACTATGATGTCTATGATTGCTTTTAATTAATTCCTGTACGTTGCCGTTGTTATGAGAATTACGCATTACAGGTTTGCTAGACGAGTTCACAACTTTATAATATCATATTTTGCTGTAATATACCTAGTCCGAGATCCGACTGACCCGATGAGTTCGTCGCTTATTGTTTTTTAGTTTTTTTTAATAAGAGTACTAGTAGCCGTCTTCATGATATATGTAAGTCCGTCGCATACATAAACCTTGATATTTATGGTAATTTATGTGAATATGGACTTATATAAATATCATCAATAATGTAAATTTTCATTTTGTCTGCTTCTATTTTATTTACCTACTATCTCAATTTTAAAGCTGAATGACAAAATTCTTAACTTTGATCGAAAAGAAACTTATGTTTTAATATTTCGATTTTGTTTTCTTTATTTTTAAACGAGGTCGTAATATTTCCATCTTTAACAAAAACAGACAGTGTTATAATATAACGAAACGGACTTGTTATCGTATCCGTTGCACATAAATAAACGGCAATAAGTAGAATTTAGTCGTAAAAAAAATTGCCAAGAACATATCGAGCTATGCATACTGCAGGGTTCAGGTTGCCGTGCCGACTTTCCGGTCCGACTTACGATACGAGGTTTATGGGGAATAGTACGGAGAACGAAGCAATTTTGCGGTACTTTACTACGCACAATATGTTTAGGAGAAGAAAAGGGAGGAAAGACTATACCAATAGACACCGCATTATAAACGTTTATAAGGAGCGTAAGGGGAATGCAATACCGGTATTTTTTGTATGGACCTGGGGTCCGCTTTGCAACCTAATCCCATGAATTCGCGTAGGCACTAGTTTTAACTAAAGCGACTGCCATCTGACCTTCCAAACCAGAGGGGAAACTAGGCCTTATTGGGATTAGGTCCGGTTTCCTCACGATGTTTTACTTCACCGAAAAGCGACTGGCAAATATAACATGATAAGTTCCAAAAAACTCAGTGGTACGTGCTGGGGTTTGAACCCGAGACCTCAGGGTTGAAAGTCGGATATCTTACTGCCAGGCTACCAGCGCTTCGCGCACCCTACATCGTTCTATATTTTTTACAGGGTGCCATCTGAGACGTGATTAGTTATATGCTTTTCTAACTCCATAAACAACTAGCAGTTGAATGCCCCAACTTTTACTAAAATCAGACATTTTTTTTTCTTTTTTTTACATGTTTTTGTTATTTATTTTTCTTTCAAAAGTGATAATATTAGTGTAAAACAGTCTTATAAGATATTTAAGGTAAAAAAAAATATTAAATTACATTTTATCCGGAATAAATGACAAAATTGTTATTAACGACAGTTCTATTTCAAAGAGGTAATTCAATTTACTTATTTAAATATTCTAATAAGTAGTTTAAATATCCCGAAAACCCCGTCAAATGAAAAATAAATTACAAAAACATGTAAAAAATAAGAAAAAAAAAAGTCTGATTTTATTAAAAGTTGGGGCATTCAACTGCTAGTTGTTTATGGAGTTAGAAAAACATATAACTGATCACGTCTCAGATGGCACCCTGTATACAACTACTAGCTTGCGACCGCGTAGAATGTGAAATTGCCAAACCTCCTTTCGCCCATCCCCTCTATACTTCGTTTTTTGAGATTAGAAATTGGGTAAATATAGAAGCAGTTGTTGCCAACCAGTTCTAACCTGTTCTGTTTGGATGTTCAATTTAAAAACACTGCAAGCACACCTGGGGCCGTATTCTAACTTTAAAACACGTAGACACGATCCAACGTTTTCAATACAACTCCAATGCATTAACAACGCAATACAGCTACGGCATAAACATCTGAATCAGAAATATCAGAATTTGCTTGAGAAATATTTCAATGCAACTCCAATACAACTTCAATATTGGTTGATTGTTTGTTGTGTGTTGGAGTTATGTTTGAGATAGGTTTTGTTCTTATTGTAGTGTTAATGTATTTTAAAATTAGAATCCAGCACCATTGGGGCCGTATTCTAAATTTAAAACTGAGTGATGTTAGGAAGGGTATATTGAATATCACTTCTAACGCCGTTGGTGTTGACTGTGTTAGCCGAAATATGATACTCCCTCTCCTTGATTTGTTTGTTCCTATCATCACCGGTATTCTGAATTTTTCCATTTCATCAAGTACTTTTCCCAGTCTGTGGAAGGATGCCAATATTATTCCTTTACCCAAAAAATCCAACCCCAGTTCCTTCTCTGACTATTGCCCCATCTCCATTCTTCCTTTCCTATCCAAAGTCCTCGAACGGCTAGTGCAACTAACTTCCTTCCTGAATAGAAATGACCTCCTAAACCCATTTCAATCTGGTTTTCGTCCGGGCCACAGTACTACCTCGGCTCTTGTCAAGGTTACCGATGACATCCGTTTGGGTATGAATGACCAGAAGCTTACAGTTCTTGCACTTCTAGATTTCAGTAATGCCTTTAACACGGTCGATTTTGACATTTTGCTCGCGTTCTTACAGTCTCTTAACATATCGGCTGCAGCGATTGACTGGTTCCGCAGCTATTTGGTTGGTCGTTGGCAAAGAATAAACTAGATTCTTCGTGTTCTTCCTGGTGCAGCACATCAGCTGGTGTTCCACAGGGTGGTGTGCTGTCTCCTCTTTTATTTTCTATCTTCATTAATTCCATAACTCTTGATCTCTCCTCTTCGTATCACCTCTATGCCGACGACCTTCAAATATATTCGCAGGGTATGCATAGCGATTTCAATTCAGTTATAGAAGCCACGAATCTTGATCTGCTCCGCATATCAAATTGGAGTCAAAATTACGGTTTAAAAGTAAACCCCCTAAAGTCACAGGTAATTGTGATGGGTAGCGCTAAACAAATCTCCAAAATTGACTTTCTCAGGCTCCCTCCGATAGTCTTCGATGGTATCCAAATTCCTTTTTCCAACCAAGTGAAAAATCTTGGCGTAATCATGGATCGTTGTCTATCATGGGTGCCTCAGGTGAGTGAAGTGAGCAGGAAGATGTTTGCTGCCATAGGGTCTCTCAGACGGCTCCGGAATTTCCTGCCAATTGCTACTAAAATTGCGCTTGCTCAGTCGTTACTTCTCCCCATTCTTGATTATGCAGATATCTCCTATTTAGACCTAACCGAGGAGCAACTTAATAAGCTTGAGCGTATTCAAAATGCCTGCATTCGGTTCATTTTCGGATTACGCAAATTCGACCATGTTTCTAGTTTTCGTTCTCAACTCAAATGGCTCCCTATCCGTCACCGCCGTAACTCTCACATACTTTCTTTACTCTTTTCTATACTTTTTAACCCTGCAACTCCCCGCTACCTCAAAGAGCGTTTCTCTTATCTTAATTCTATTAGATCCTCTCAAAAATTGCTCCTAAAAGTGCCATCTTCATCTTCCAAATTGTATAATTGCTCATTTACGTTTCAGGCCGTTCGTTTGTGGAATTCTCTCCCTCTCAACATAAAACGCGCGCAATCTATTGGTAGCTTTAAATCGCAACTTAAGGAATACTATTTATCTCTTCCTTAAGTTTTTAAGTTGACACTGTTGTTTCTTACTGTGTGTATTATATATGTATATATGTACGTATATGTATGTTTATTTTGTATTTATTTAAGTATGTATATTCATATGAATGTGCTGTGTTATCTATTTCGTCTCTTTTGTGTCTATGCACCACCTACTGCTTATTGTTTTTCTCTAGTCTCCACTACCCAAAGGTTGTCTGGAAGAAATCGCTCATTAGCGATAAGACCGCCTGTTGTTACCTCTACCTAAATTTATCTAATTGTAAAATTTGTGCTTGTAACTGTATGAGGTGTGCAATAAAGAGTATTTATTATTATTATTATTATTATTAAAACACGTTTAGAAACGATCCAAATTCAATACAACTCCAATGCATTAACTACGCAATATCTACACCTAGCGCCTAAACGTCTGAATCAGAATTTGCTTGATAAATAATCCGATGGAACTCCAATACAACTCCAATTTTGGTTTATTGTTTCTTGTATGTTGGATTTATGTTTGAGATAGATTGTGTTTTTAAAGTATTGTTTATGTTTTTCAATACGGCACCAACAAACGATTAGTTAACATGAAGGGTACACGGAAAGAACATGTCTAGTCACATTGACAACATTTTTAGTTATAGCGCTTTTAAAATTTGGAACGATTCAATTAACCATACTACTTCGTAACTAGATGGTTTTTATGAGTTAAGAAGGGGATGTACGTTAAAATTTACATCTGTAACAGAAGTTGTTACTCTACAATTGCAAGCTCTACATTTTGATATAAAAATCTCATTTTACAAAAAAAGTGACTAGACATGTTCTTTCCGTGTACCCTTCACATGATTCACATTTTCGAATAAATAATAACAATTTTGCCGGCCAACTGCGTGTCAGACCTTCAATGGAATAAGAACCAAACTAATAGCAAAAGGTCTTTGATGCATATGGAAGAAGTTTTTTGGAGATAACTCAAAAATGACTGAACCGATAATGTTCAAAACTATTTTCGTAGAAAGTTTGTGATAAGGTGCATCTTCTCATTTTTTTTCATATTTTTGGACTTATGGTCCAAAAGTTACAGGGGGAGGACACAATTTTTCTGACTTTCAAATCGATTATTTCAGAAAATATTCACGTTGTCACAAAATGTTCATAGAAACATCATCATTTTTAAAGACCTATCGATTGATATCCCAAATGTTAAGTTTAAAAAAAGTTTTGAAATTTAGTTACATGTATGGAGCGCCCCCCTAAAAATATTTTTTTCTGCAATTTAACTACATAACTAAGTAGCGGCATACAAAATACACTTTATATCCAAATTTTATCAAGATACGTCTTCGTTCTTCCTTATAGTTTCCGAGTAAAATGGCTGTGACATACGGACGGACGGACGGACGTGGACATGACGAAACTATAAGGGTTCCGATTTTGCCATTTTGGCTACGGAACCATAAAAACACACTTTCGTTTTGATTATCACGTTAGAGTCACGTTAAAATAGAAAACTGACAGTAACGCGCGTATTTACGTTCTAAAACGTAAACTATACGTCAAGTTTTTTAACAGTATTCACGAAAATTATTAAATTGACAATAATATTTAATATACTAACACTAATAGAGTTTCTTCAATCAAAGTTCATTCGAAACGTTATTTTAAAGTTTTATTATACAAAATAATATAATTGTTTAATAGTAAAGCAATTGTCTTAGGTGCTGGTAAAATATTCGGTGGACTACGAGGCGGCGTTTGTAGTTGTATACCACTCAGGCCTGCCTCTGATTGCACCATTATCCATTGAGGATGTAGGCGTCCATAGGCTATTACGGTAAATGCTTACCATCAGGTACTACTTGTTTGCCACCGTTGTGGTATTAAAAAAGCGCACAATAATACAACAAGTAAATACCTTAATGTATTGAACAGCGAATTACTTTTACCGAAAATAAAATAAGAATCACAATAAACTTTAAACACTAACAATACAATAATTTTATGCAAATAACCACTTTTAAAATACTGTTAAATGATTAATATTATTCAATGTAAAATATCCAAATACGTAGGCATGGCTTTACTATAAATACATAGGTACTTTGACAGCTGTGACATCGTTATTTAAACTTCTTTCTAATCTAAATAATCTAAAAAAAACTAACTATAGCTGACTATAGTAAAATAAGTTGACTAGGCGGCAGCACCGAGGCGAGAGGTATTTTTGACAGCAAACATGATTGGTGGATTATGACAGCTGGACCTTTCGCCACGGTGCTGCCACCTAGTGAAAAACTCGATCGCGGAAACCATAACTTTACACACAGCAAAATTGCGGAAACTTGTCATATTTTTTTATTGGGGTTCAAACTTAGATTTCCTATATTTGTTGTGAAAGTTACTGGATATTTCTGGGAATTTTCCCAATTGGCACATGAGTACTCGTAGGCTCAGTTTTCGGTATTAGGTTATTTATCGTATGGCTAGATGTCACTGGATATAGTTAGATACGCATTTCCTCTCTCGGGTAGTAATAGTAGGAAAGTAGATGATGAAGAAAATCCAGTGAGTGCTGCGAGGTCCATATGGGACAGTGCAGGTGCCAAGTTTGTTACTCTTTTAGCACTACCCAGGGATTACGCGGAGGGTTGTCTAAGGTGTTGTCTAGTCTTGACTTTAAGTTACATTGATAGCGCCAATGTGCACAATAAAATGTATTAAACTGAGTCAAACTACATTTGTGAAACGATAGATGCCACCTACCCTGGCATGAAACACGGGAGCGGGATTCTGTAAATAGATAGACATTCTCAATCAAGGTTTATATCATCCTTCGAACTAAGCGAATTTGGTCAGACCAGCGCATTGTCACTTTGGCAGTATCTTATCTGTTTCATCTTGTAGTTGAGTGGTATGTCTGCTTAAATCGCGTGAATACTGTAAAGCTCTATTTATAACCTTTTAGAGGTCTGTAGTGAGGAAAGTAATTATATAAAAAAAAATCTGTTCATTTCATTAAAAGTTAGGTACATTTATAACGAACTTACCTACTAATCATAAATAATAAAAATTTTTGAGTTAAGGAGTCTTCTATTATAATTTATTAATTATACAATAATTTATTTACTTACTTACGTCGGTAGCTCTTATTTTAAACATGTGTTTCTTTATCATGTTTCTGGCTTGACCGCATGTTCAGCCTTCTAACGAGTTTAATAATTCAGCTATATGCAGTATGCTTCATCTTGTAGTTAAGCGGTCTTTGTACGTGAATCGCACGGATGCCGCGCATGCTACCCAAAGGCTTTGAGTTACACGGCTGCATATTACTGAATAGCTCAATTTTTAACCTCATTTTTGAGGTGTATAGTAAGGCGAGCTGGAATAGCTTTTGTAAGTTTTTCTACTCCTGCACTTTTATCTGTCATTTATACATTCGTCAACACCTTTATAAGAACATAGATAATATACTCGATGAAAAGTCTACCTAGTCTATTGCCCAAAATAACACTTGTTCTATAAAAGCGCCAAAATAGTATCGTGTAATCGCGTGCAAGCACATTAATATAGGACAATAAATTACGGCCAACCTAAGAAACCTAAATAAACGCAGCGTTTTTAGAAAAAAAAACTTTAAAAAAGAAAAAATTAAAAGAACCACAGACACTTTGTAGTTTTTATTTTACGTTTCCCGTTGGGGCAAACTGTAAACTTTGAAAGTAATTTAGGTATTTTTACTAATCTCTGTAGCTCTTTAATCATTGATCAAATAACGACGTGTGTATTTGTGTTAGTAATGTTAGTATTCTTGAAAAATAGTGTTTTAAAAGGTAAAACTTAAATGATTGTTGATTATATTGACAAAATAACTGCGATATCCATGAAGTTTTCAATTTTGCATTTTATGTAAAAGTAAGTGTAGTCGTAGAAAAAGTATTGTATGCAACGTCGTATAAGTAGGTCAAAAAATGTTCGTGGCGTTTTTCTTAACAATTTTCGCCTACGGCTCAAATTGTTACCCACGCCACTCACCTTTTTTGACCCCTCTTATACAACTGTTGCATAAACTACTATTATATGATATTAGTAGCTGCCCGTTAAACGTTAGTAGCTTTGAGGTAAGGCGTGCGACTTTCAATCCAAAGGGAGTAAGTTTGAGCTCGTACAGTCACCAGTAATAATATCTTCCTCCACGAAGGCCGCAAAAGTATGTGACACGCTCTTATTTGTAGAGACATAAGAGCGTGTTACATATTTTTGCGGCTTCGTGTAGGAAGATACTATTGCTGATAACAAGATTTCGTTTTTTGACGTTCGCAGTCCCGGTCTTGTGCAGTCTCCCACTAGTCAGCACGAAAGGCATCAAGTTCGGCTCTCGAACGTTTCCTTGGTCTGCCCTGACGCCGGGTTCTGTCTTGTGGGACCCCCTTGGTGGTTGTTTTAGCCCATAAGTCTTCCGGCATACGGCAGACGTATCCAGCCCAGTCATATTTTAGTTTTCCCGCTGTTTGGACTACATCAGCTATCTTTGTTTTGGAACGTAGTGTTGTATTTCTTGATTGCCTATTTTCGCGCCCAAAATACTATGTTCCATATATAGCTCTTTGGCAAACCTTGAGGTTAGACTTCTGAATCTTTGTCAAAGACCAAGTTTGTGTGCCATAACTCAGGCTCGGAAGAATGCACCGGTCCACGAGCTTGTGTTTTAATGCTAAGAGAAGAGTCAATCGTCTAAACCTCTAATTTAGGAAATCATTTGATCTACATATATCGTCGTCTACCATTCGTCTACCCATAGTAAAAGGTTGCCCCCAAAACTTTTTGACGCACGAATTAGTGAACAGATAGACTCACAGGATAGACTACTGCATAGATTCTACATGTATTCACTCTGTCTACTCTGGCGGGGCGTTCATAAGACCAGGCCGCTTCCGGGCCCGTCGCAGTGAAAGCAAGTCTGCGCGGGCGCAAGGCAAGGTAAATCATTCATATCTCTATCAGATCTAGGACTAATGAAAGAGTTAGAAATTGTATAAGGTTAAGTTGGGTAAGTGAAACATACTTTATTTTTCTCTTCAGATAATCAACTGGCATTACTGAAATAAAAGGTATATAACAGCGACAGTATAAAATGTACTTTTTCAATATAAGAATGTATTATAAATTCAGCAACATATAAAACTAAGTGCGCTCAGAATCCGTAAAAAATAGAAAATGTCCGCAAAAACAAAACTGTTTCATTTCCCTCGTCTCTGGGGTAAGAGCAACGGTTGTGTTTGTCTTTTAGTACTTAGCCTCAAAATAATTTTGAATGTAATCGACATTCCACCTAAAAGTCATTAAACAATTTTGAATATATTTATTTTTGCACAGCAATAAAAAAATTGGAATAAGTGAAACATGCATTAAGAGTAAGGGGTAGTCAACATCGGTTTTAAAGGACTAAAGCTTTAAACAAAAAGCATTCGAGAAAAAATTGTGGATATTTATTAAGTAAAAATCACAAAAATTTGTTGAATTAAGTATAACAAGTGTTATGCATTAAATTATAGTTTTGATATATTTAAAGAATTTCACTTGCTACACACAATCTTTTTGATCTTTACCTTGAAAAATAACTTCAAAATATACTACAATGCAAATAGCAACTACAAAAATCAGTCTTAAGAACTCATGTAAGGTAAGAGTAAAGTTGTAACTAATTATATATGAAAATAGAACTTAAGTTTATTTTTATTTTATATAAAATTAATTATTAAAAAAGTGTAATAAAAACTGTTTTAGAGAGAGATAAGTGAAACATATGTTTGTTTCGCTTCCCCCGGCGCGAACTATTTCACTTGCCTCAATATGTAAATATTTGGTTATGTTTTTAATTATCAAATTCTGGCTGAGTCTTTTATTTTTAAGTAAAACAAAATAAGACACGTGAAAAGTTAATTAAAGATTACCGTAGTTACATTAATCAAAACTCAATAAGTTCGATTTGAGACACTAGACCACTAGAAATTTGGCACCGCGTGGAACTCGCAAGTATTTTTTTTATTAACTGACACTTTCTAAGGCTTTGTATCTTTCACTCGCGACCCGCAGCCTAATCTCATATTTATACGCGAACCTATTGCGACCGTAACTGCTTAACCGACACGCACTGCAGCTTGTTGAAGTTATTACATGGGAGATATTTTAAAGTGTTCCAGTTGCCCCGCTGTTTCACTTATCCAACTTTACCTTACTAATATAAAACAATGTCAAGCAAGTCATATTTATTTTACCATATATAATCTTCGTAATCTTGCATTATTTTAAAACCGTTTCACAGTTGTTTCTTAAAAAGCCAAAAAAAAAGTTTTTGAAACAATACAATTCTTTACGTATTTTTATGTAGATTATAGGAAAACTCATAAGTATTTAGTTCAAGTGTGAGTTTCATTAACCTTAATAAAAACAACTTTAAAAAAACTGTAGTCTAGGGTTGCGAATCCGACTCGCAAAGTGGATACTTTAAAAAAAAGTATGACAATGGGCGCTTTTATAATTTATCGTGATGTGCCACGGCTGGTTTCATTCATAAATCGACCATAGACTTTTCACTATTTATGAATGAAACCATAAAGTTATAATATACGATAAGGTATAAGCGACCATTGTAGTTCGTTTCGTTAAAGTCGGTCGTTGACCGTTCTGGTATGGTTATGGTAGTCACCGGCAATAGTATATTCCTACACGAAAGCCGCATAAATATGTGACATGCTCTTATGGTCCTACAAATAAGAGCGTGTCACATATTTTTGCGGCCTTCGTGTAGGAAGATACTATTGCCGGTGACTGTACATATGACATGTGCTATGCGATTTTTTTGACATAAGTATGCTTGCGAAAGTATTATTGTTTAACTGAAATTAAACCTAGTTATTAGGTTTGATTCATTTAAAATGGTTTTTTCTCTAGCTTATCATATCTGTGTGACAATTTTTATCCAAATCTAGCTCTTGATTTCTTTCAGTAGGTACCCAGCTCACCTAACCTAAACTATTCGCGCATATGATTATTTAATTTAATTCCATGAAATAAAGTTATGAATGTTATCGTATGGTTAGTATAAAAAATAATCCTTTAAGAGCAATAATATCCCGATATTTTACAAAACGTGATTTAAGTTTCAGTACCTCATATTTAGTATTTTATGGGAATTTCAACGGGCACCTACAAAAGATTATAACATACCAACTATTTATTTATCGTATGGCTAAATGTTACTGGATATAACTAGATAGGCATTTCTTCCCTGGGGTAGCAGTAGTGGGAAAGCAGATGATAAGGAAAATACATACCAACTTGTAGCCTCTCTTAAAACTTACTATATAAGAGAAATGTTGATGCCAGCTCTTCAATAGCAATAGTTACCTACACTTAATATCAATTTAAAAAAATGCTGTGGAGTCAAATAAATAGGAACTCTATATAGTGCAGAGGCCAAGATCCCCCGAGTGTTACTGAGCCCGCGTAGTTTTTGAGTTGACAACGTCACCCGTTTTATGTGGTCTTAAGTGTATATTAATCGAACTAAGCTGACACACTGCCGTGTGTCTAGATAACCCGATAGTATTGGGGCGTGACGTGTAACGTAACCCCGCGCGTAACGTCCGCATGACGTGTATCAGTATACACGCATCAGCGACTGGCCGGCATGAGCCCTGACTTGTTTTGGTTCTATAACCAGCGGGTTAGAGGATCGTGAAAAACCTTGTTAAAAGCGGGTTTGAGACTATTAGCCAATAAAGTACGCCATAAGTGTATGGGCCTTAGAGGCGATTGTTCGGCGTTCACTCAGGCCACTCTCATACGTTTGCATTTGTTTGCTATGGACGCGGCGCCAGTCGCCGCCGCCCAAGCGGCGACTCAGTTACACGCATAGTGTAATGCCGACTGCTATGTATGCCTAATATACTCGTGCAAACGTTCGACACGTTGATAAGTTTGAGTCCGCCAACAACTTTAAGATGACATGGTCATTAACATTACAAAAACAATATTTCATGTCTCAGACTGATAGAAAGAAATATACATAGAAATACCGCGTTTTAAATGGTTTTTGTAACTCATTAGTCTCATTACAGTCTCGCAAACCAGTTTACTCTAACTAAATAACAAAGCTGTGATACTGATTCCAGGATTTATCGGACTGATTATACTAACACATGAAAATAACAGTATGAGTACCTGCAGGTCATAGATAAACAAATTCTCTTTTCTGTAGGTATATAAATATATATGCTGCACTGCACTATGCTGTGACTTTTGTCAAACTATCTAGTTGGTTACTAAGTTCTGTTACCAGATTTCTGACGGATAAAATATAAAATAAAGTTTGAAAATCAAAACTTAAAGTAATTATTTAATAGCCTAATTTCTAATGAACATAATATGGTAATCAGATGAGAATTTTATTGAAAATCCTTGTAAAGCACAAGATTGCCTGAAGACGCAAACACTCGGTAAATTTAAGAAAATTACACTTTACAAAAGTGCATCAAATAAATATTGCATCTTTGTTTAGAAGGTTCCATTGCTTGTTTGTAAGAAACCTGTTTATTAGAGGTAATTGTGTGACCACCATTTAATTTTCTTGCGATTTTATTCCACAGATATTCCCATTTGAAATATTGCCTAGTTTTTCACAAGACGTAGATTTGGACTGCTTTGGAACAAGCAGACATGCAATGTATAGTCTAGTATTTTATCGGATAGCCCCACGTGAACTATACATATACCAAATTGAAGCTAAAGAATATAGCTACCGAATTGTGTAAGACTGATGCGTCTTAAAGGTGATTAAAAATAAATAGGATTTAAAATCAACATTATCAAGGAGCGTAATTTTGACGTAAATTCACGCCTTTTCCCGAGTGTTTTAAAGAATTCTTTAAATCTGCGACAATAATTTTCAATTCAATATATTGTAATCTATTGACTATTAAATAAGCTTTTAAATTATGTACAAGAATAATTAAAATGTTGCTACCTATTCCTATTTATTTAGTGAAAACTCTAGTAACAGAACTTAGTAACAGACTAGGTATTTACTTTCTTATTTTAAGTGTAGAAATAAGGGTGTGTTCAATGCACTCCAAAATAATGATGTGCCAGCGTTCTTGTATGCGAGAAATGGCGACGTCCTCCACTTATCGGATACATATTTATATATTCATCTGCACAAGATATTTTTACGTTGCCTTGAGACAATGCATTTGCTATTTTAGGGAAGATCGCGAACTTTATATCATATTTTAGTAGGCGCTAACATAGTGCTAGGAATTAAAAAAACTTCTGATCTTTTATACTTACATATGGTTTAGTATCGTAAAACTAAACCATATAAACTTTAATTTTTAATGCTTGTTACAGATGTGGTTAACTGTGCTAATCGTTGTGTTAGCAATATGCCTGTTCTTATACCTGGATACGGTTAAACCGAACAACTTCCCGCCCGGCCCCAAATGGATCCCGATCTTCGGCAGTGCCTTACAAATATACAAGATGAGGCAAAACACTGGGTATCTCTATAAAGTATTCAAGCAGATATCTGAGACATATTGCAAGGACAGTCCCCTATTAGGACTAAAGATAGGTGTGGATAGAATTATAATGGTAAACGGATTAGAAGCCCATAAAGAGATGATGTTCAATGAAGATTGTGATGGAAGACCAAACACAATATTCTACACAACAAGAACTTGGGGCTTGAGAAGAGGCGTTCTGTTATCTGATGGAGAACTCTGGAAAGAGCAGAGAAGATTCCTCTTAAAGCACTTAAAAGAGTACGGCTTCGGGAGGAAAGGTATGGCAGATATAGCCAGTTTCGAAGCGGCGCATATGGTTAAAGATGTTCGTGCTCTCATAAAGAGTAATAAAGAAGGCGGCGTTATACATATGCATAACTTTTTTAACGTGTACATTTTGAACACTCTCTGGTCTATGCTAGCTGGGTTGAGATATGAACCTACTGATCCACAGATGATAGTACTGCAGAAGCTTTTATCTGACCTCTTTAGTACTATAGACATGGTGGGGACTGTTTTCAGCCATTTTCCCATACTTAGCGTATTTGCTCCTTCCATATCAGGTTATAAAAGTTTCGTGAAGACTCATGAGAGGATTTGGAAGTTTTTGAGAGAAGAGCTAGAGAGGCATAAGCAGGATTTTGATCCAGAGAAGCAGGATAAGGATTTTATGGATGTTTACATAAGAGTGCTGAGATCCAAGGAAGTTCCGAACACCTACTCTGAAGGTTAGTACTTTAGGTGTGCTTATTATTTATTTATCTATTTCGCCGCATACATGAACTGTACACAGACTACAGAACAGAACACAGGACCCCCTAGTTATTGGCGTAAATGTAAAACATAAGTTGCCAAATCAGGTTAGGTTGGATCAAACCGTCTGTCATCGTTATAACGTTCGCAAAATTTTATTGTATGAACTTTTTCATAGTACCCTGCCGGAACCTGCAGATGAGTCCGTCAAAAGTGGTTGGTGCAACTGGCCCTTAGTCTATACTTTATGCTATAATGCGCAATAAGGGTGCTAGCGGGAACCGGTAGGGGGCTTCGCCTGTTATAGGGTAAATTGAAGTACTTAACTAGCTTGTATTTCCGATTCAGACCACAAGATGCATGCTACCAACACCACCTTTTAATGGCAATATGCATTATTAGTTCCTATGTATGTAGAGGCGGGCGGTGGATCATAAGTTGTGTTCATCAGCCTGTTTCCCTGGTGTTGAAGTTGCAAGTTACTGTCCCTTCTGCGTTCCTACACTATTCTCCTCGATTTTTCTTGTTTTTCTGTAGAATAGAGGGATGTCTTATAGGTTGGCATGATTTGATTTACAATCCTTTAGTTTAGAGGATCTTGCATCTAATAGCCGTGTTCTATTATTTGCAGGTCAACTGGTAGCTATATGCATGGACATGTTCATGGCGGGCACGGAGACCACCAGCAAGAGCATGAGTTTCGGCTTCAGCTACATGGTGCGCGACGTGGAGGTGCAGAGGAGAGCGCAGGAGGAGATAGAGCGCATAGTCGGCACCGACCGACCGCCGCACCTCGACGACCGACCAAAGTCAGTTCAAGCTTTTTTTTTACTGACAGCCTTGGCCAGAAGTGTTGAGCATAGCTCTTTTTTGTTTTCAATTGTGATGTTAAGTATTAATTCCCTATCATAACAATGTACGATGACGTAAAATGTTATATTTTATTGATATATCTAGAAAACTTCACTTAATAACACTTTCAAGGTACCTATAAAATATGAAAAGTGGAAGTCCCAAAAATGAAAATTTAGGTCGGTGCGACAAATTGCAAATATTCTATGCAGTTACTACTCACTTCAACAAAACATGCCTGTTCAGTTTGAATTAATTGATAAAATAACTTCAAAAAAGATAGAAACGCCGGTTTAAACTTTCGAGTTTTGTATGAAAATCGCAAGGGTGCTCAACACATCTGGCCAAGGCTGTATGTTGAGTTTAATAAATCTAACTATATCAAGTCTAAGAAAAAGTCTGCCTTGATTTAGACAGCTGGATTAGATGGCGTTGTATGATGCGGCTCTTTTCATTATTTTAAACATCGACTTATGTATTACTTACTACTTGAAACTATAACTGAAACGAGTACTGTCATTTTATGACAGTGGCATTTGATCGCGAATCTGTCGCTCCTTTCACGCGCAAGTTGTGCTGCCAACTAGCGAAAACGCATGAATAAATAAATATTATAGGACAATCTTACACAAATCAACCTAATCCTGTAGTAAGCTCAATAAGGCTTGTGTTGAGGGTACTAGGCGACAATATATATAATAGATAGATATAGATAAATACTTAAATTCATAGAAAACGTCCATAACTCAGGAACAAATACCCGTGATAAACACACAAATAAAATGCCCTGACCAGGATTCGAACCCGCAATGAATGAAGTCGCGCAGATCTGTCTCTTGTCGGCTTGTCGCGCCAGTCGCGTGTAAGACGTGCTGGCCGTGCTGGGAAGAATATTACGATTAATATTCTTCCAGAATATTCTGGAAAGAATATTTAATTAAACCCTTTCAGAATAAATCGCATCTGTTACCTATTATTATGATTTACAAATATAAAGAAAAATTAGACGAGCAGAAAGTGGTTGTGACACAAAATTAATGAACTTAAGAAAGGCATCAGATATGTACACAAATACGTTGTAATAATTCTGATATTAAATTTGATATGCAACATATATAAATTAACAATCCCAGAATTTACTTTTCGGACTGATTTTATTTTTTTGTAGCAACTAATATGGAGCTTGTAGTATAGAATAATTTACACGATTATTATTGAAATCATAAAAATATATCCTTGTGTTTACACACACGATATCAGTATCACACTTCGAAAACCTGAAACTGGTTTATACCTGTTTAAAATTGAAAGTATTGCAGCAGATAAGAGTTATTTTCTCAAATCTGATATGTATGTGTAACTATGTCGTAATAAAAATATTAATTGTCAAATAGGTATCATAATTGTTATTTATTTGCCTTAACTATACTCGGACTCTAAGTCATCTACCACAAAATATATGAATGACACACCGTATAAATGCGATCTAGTTAGGTTGTCAAATTATTTCTTATGGTTCTGATAATACGGAAAGTTTTATTGTTTTAAAACCATTTAAACTCTTTTACTACATAGTAGCGCCATCATACGATTCTAACTTGTATCAGAATTCAGAACGCACATGATTCAAAGCTTTGTGTGTTCTATGTCGTTTGCGAAAGGTCGGCCAGATGGCGTTATTGTTAATTTATGATTTTAGTTTTTCGTAGAAGTAGTTGGAGGCTGCCATTACAGCCAAATGTCCTATTTTAAGGATCAAATTTAGAAGCAGGGAGCGTACCTTTCATGCCGATGACATCAAATTGACGTCAGGTTGCATATAGGTGATACTAATTTTTCTGAAATTATCAATCATTCATCAATCAAATTAATCATGAATCATTTTATTATATAGATTGTAACGATTTTTTCAAATATGTTTTATATTAATTTCGACAGATATACCATGTCAATTTCCATCTGTATCAGTGCGGAAAACATGCCATTTTATTTTTCATTACTATCAATCAATTCTTCATTTTACGTCATGTTTCATACATCATGATCCAGTTTCTTAAATTTTAAATTATGCTCAATTATCACTGATATCATATTATGATATTACACAATAAAATATTATGTTATGATGTATGAAACACACATGAATAAATGATTGATGATTAATGATTGATGACTACAATAAGACTAACTGGAATCATCCTATATGCAACGTGACGTCAATTTGCTGTCATCGGCACGAAAGGTACGCTCCCTGAGATGAAAACTACCACCACCAGATGAAAACTGCCTACAATTTCAATTGTTTTTGTTCTTATGGCTGAGTTCTAAATAAAATGTTCTATTTCTGAGACACTAACTCTCGATTTCATAATTTTTAAGAAAAAAAAACCGACTTCAATGGGGGTAGCCGGTGAAGGATTATTGTAGATAGATGGTGCACTTAGATTCCATACAATGAAATAACTTGCTTAAAAAACGCAGCGGAGAGGACCAATCGCCAAACGTGAACTATGCGTCGTTGAAGAGTTCCGTTCTGATTATCATCAACAGTTCCACTTCATCAAATGTCACTCTTTTGAATGAAAATGCTTGATTTGTTGATAAAAATACAAAAGTCACTTTATGTATGCCTTTAAGATTTGAGGAATTCCCTCGATTCCTCGTGGAACTCATCATCAGAACTTGAGCTTGACGAAAATTGGTCCTGACAATCTAACTTGCTTAACAAACATAGCGAAGAGGAAGAATCGCCAAACATGAACTATGCGTCGTTGAAGAGTTCCGTTCTGTTCATCATCAGCAGTTCCACTTCATCAAATGTCACTCTTTTGAATGAAAATGCTTGATTTGTTGATAAAAATACAAAAGTCACTATGTGTAAGCCCTTAAGATTTGAGGAGTTCCCTCGATTCTTCATGGATCCCATCATCAGAACTTGAGCTGGACGAACATTTGTTCTGACAATTAAACTTGCTAAACAAACACAGCGAAGAGGACGAATCGCCAAACGTGAACTATGCGTCGTTGAAGAGTTCCGTTCTGATCATCATCAGCAGTTCTACTTCATCCAATGTCACTGTTTTGAATGAAAATGATGGTTTTGTTGATAAAAATATAAAAATCACTATATGTATGCCTTTAAGATTTGAGGAGTTCCCTCGATTCCTCATGGATCCCATCATCAGAACTGCGTTTTGACAAAAACGGGACCAATCTGTATATATATACTTACAATCAAAAAAAGAATTTTCAAAATCGGTTCAGACATGACGGAGTTATGGAGTAACAAACATAAAAAATAAAAAAAAAAAAAAAAAACATACACGCCGAATTGAGAACCTCCTCTTTTCAAATCTTGAAGTCGGTTAAAAATAGGTGGAGTCTTAATAGGAATTTACTTGATAACTTGATTGTACCTTTGTAATGAAGATTGTTTGTTGCAGTATGCCGTACTGTGAAGCGATAGTGTATGAGAGCGTACGCCATTTCATGGGTCGCACTTTCAGTGTGCCTCACCGTACAGTCCGGGACACAGTGCTAGCTGGTTACAATATTCCAGGGGTAAGTGAAAAAAATATATGAATAGATTTATTATTATTATTTATTTATTTATTAACATGAAAAAGATACAGCTTACACAAATAAAGGGTCCCACAAAACAGTTTTCACGGTTTGACTGTGGGATCGTGCAGTCTCTACTCTTATTTATCTAAAGGTAACATCTATACATTAAGCTTATGAAAAATTAACTTATGCAATTTACAAGGTAAGTACGCAGCTTTTTTCCGAACTTAACTTTATTGACTTCCTGCCTGATGTCAGCGGGCAGGCTGTTAAGTATATAGGGTAAACGTTTGTGAAGACACCTCTCACCGTAGTAATTCGCGACTCTGGGTACGACAAACTTGCCCGCAGACACCGACCTGGTAACACAAATATCGTTACGAAGTAACAGGGTGTGCTCTTGACTGCCATGGTTCTTATATAACATTAAATATTTATGCTTAAGGCTAACCGGAAGAATATTACAAATTTTGAATAACTTTCTATAGTCATTTTTATTCTTTTCTTTCGTTTTATTACTAACTAGAAGTTTGAGAAATCTAATTTGCATACATTCTAATTTGTTTAAATTAGTATTAGTTGTTAATCCGTAACAGTCAAGCGCATAACCTATTATTGATTCAACTAGGGATACATATATATACTTAAGAATATGCAAAGGAACTTTAAATCTCAGATAATAAAATATTCCTAATAATACTTTGAGCTTGCTATAAATAAAATCTACATGCTGATTCCAAGAAAAGTGCTCATCTACTTTAAGACCTAAATACGTTACACAGTTAACTCGAGAGATAGGGTAGTGGCAATCTAATTTATCATTGTGCAAACAAGAAAAGTCATGGGTTATGATGGGAAGTGGCGGATTAGAAACATCTAAGTAGGGAGATCTAATTATCAATAGATGAGTTTTATTAGCATTAAGCACTATACCATTGTCATGTGACCAACGGGCTACAGCATCGACATCTTGCTGCACCATAGATCTGCATCAAGATCATCATAGTTTCATAATACAAGGTGTAACAAAAATGCCGGTGATCCGTTTAAGGGCATAATTAGATCATATTCTAATAATTACGAAAAAGTATGAAAAAAAATTTCCTCGCAAAAAGTAAAATTCATTTTGTACGGAGGCTTGGCCGGCTGGGACGACGTTTAAAGCTTCAAAAAAGTTTAATATATTTTTCTTAGTCGAAATACGATACCAAGTATGGTTAAACGCATCACCAGTAATTTTGTTACACTCTGTATATATCTCGAAAATTACAAGAAATCGCCTAACACACTTGCAGTATTCCAACAACTAAGGTTTTTACTGGTCTCTTGTTTTCTTGACGTCTATAAGATGAAACCAACCTCATTTGATTGCTAAAGTGCTCTTTCAAAATTTTTTGGTCGGAAAGCGCTCCGCCTAGGCCGTTGCGTTTTCGGACACTTTTAGTGCGAGGGTTGCTACTTATATATCAGGAAACAAAAAAACAAACAAACGTACACGGCTGAAAATGGTTTTATTGTTTTTCAAAGTATTCCCCTTGATGATCTATGCACTTTTGCATTCGCGTGAACCAATTTTTAAAGCACTTCTGCCACTCCGCCTGAGGTACCTCCATAACGTGTTGTTTGAATGCGTCGACAGCATCTTCAGCGGTCGAAAATCGTTGACCGCGTAATTTATTCTTTATATTTGGAAATAAATAAAAATCGTTGGGTGCCAAGTCAGGGCTGTACGGCGGATGACCCGTTAATTCCACATTTTGACCCTCCAAAAATAGAGTTGTTTCGCGTGACGTATGACAGCTGGCATTGTCATGATGAAGAATGATTCTTCGTCGCTGGTTAGTTTTACAAATTTGTTCAAATACTTCCGGTAAGAAAATGGTCGTGTACCACTCTGAATTAACCGTTCTACGGTTTTCTAGTGGCACTGTAGCTACATTGCCATTAATACCGAAGAAGCAGGCCACCATTTGTTTCAATGTACTTTTTGCACGAGTAACTTTCGTAGGGTTCGGCTCATTTTGAAACACCCATACCGTTAATTGTTGCTTCGTTTCGGGATCGTATGCATAGATCCAGGATTCGTCACCTGTATAGATGTTATAAACGGCTTTTGAGTCACCACGGTTATATTTTTTTAACATTTTATTGCACCATTCGACGCGAGCATCTTTTTGCTCTTTTGTTAAGTTGTGGGGTATCCAACGCGAACAAATTTTTTTTACAGCCAAATAATTATGTAATATGCTATTAATGCTGGTCATAGAAATACCCAGAGTCGCCTCTATCTCGCGGTACGTAACATGTCGGTCGTCCATTATAAGTTTTCGCACAGCCTCGATATTTTGTTGTACAACGACCGATTTCGGGCGACCTGCCTTAACTTCGTCCGTAAGCATACTACGTCCACGATTGAACTCACTAAACCAGTGATACACAGTAGTTTTAGTTGGGGCTTCATCACCAAAAGTTGAAGTTAGTTGATCTATGCACTGTTGTTGCGTTAAACCACGCCGAAAATCATAATAAATCATAGCACGAATATTTTCACGAGTGAGTTCCATTCTTGCTGCGAGATGACATTTAAAACCCGTCAAAAACAAAACACGAGCGTTAATAAGAAAGAAAAAATATACCGGCCAGTACTTAAAAAAGTTCAAATTTTACCATGGAGGTCAAATATGCTATTTAAGAAGATTGTAATCCCGGTTTCCGGATATATAAATAGCAGCCTATGTATATGTTTGCAAGTTTGCATCAACCTCCATACTAGTTACATACTACAGTATGACTATAGAATTGCCGTCATTATTAATAGATAATTTTCCATTTTTTTTTCAGGACACAATGGTAGTCGGTAACTTCACAAATATACTCATGGATGAAGCCCTCTTCCCCGACCCGCACTCTTTCAAACCCGACCGTTTTATACTCAACGGAAAAATCCACATTCCCGAACAATACTTCCCGTTCGGGTTATCCAAGCACCGCTGCATGGGAGAGGTGTTAGCAAAGTGCGAGATCTTCGTGTTAACTACTACACTGCTGCAGAACTACACGTTCTATCCCCTAGATGGAGAGATTCCGTCGTTGAAGCATATTGATGGGGCCACTCCCGCGGCTGCTCCATATAATGCTAGAGCAGTTCCTAGGCCGCATGTGGTGGAAAACTGGAATAAAGAAGCATAATTACCGGTCACCTTAAGGACCTAATTATTTAGGGTTTTAGAGGTATTCTAGCATCGATAGGGGATGCGGAGGTGTTGGCCAAGTGCGAGATCTTCATGTTAACTAGGTACTACTCTGCCACTCGTGTTCTTTTGTTTAAGATATTTGTATTTGTTAGAGACAGATGACAATAGGGGGGCTTATGTGTAGGACTGTTGAGTTAAAAAGATTGTTTTTAATAGGTGATATGAAGCAAAATATTGACAGGGGAATAAAACTATTGTAAGTCGCACTATATTGTGTTACCCTTTGGTGGTAGGTAAATGGATTGTGACTCTCCTTTGAAAAAATACTGTAATTAAGTGAGCATTCTAGAAATCTTTGCAAGTTCAAGCGTTGTTCGGATTTCAAGTAATCCTAAGGGGCACCTATATGGAATTAGCAAAATGGAAAGTCTAAATTATATACTAGGTATGCTTGAAACACTTTTGTTCCAGTGCAATCAATTTTTACAGCAATTAGTAAGAACGCCCAAGTACTGAAATGTTAGTATTACTTAAACAAGTAAGTAATTTAAGCAAATATTCGGAATATGATGATAAACAGCGGAAATTATTAATTTCGTTAAATAATACTTAATATATATTATAAAGATACATTTAGTGTAAAAATATGGGTGTACTCATCTTACTCAAAAATATGTCCCAGTATCTTTATTCCGTTGTAATAAGTGCGTAGTACCATGTTTATGAGACGATTTTTCGGTACGTATTTTTGCACTTCACTGTACATAAGCGTCTCTGAAGACTTAATTAACAATTTGTTGATTTATGTCTAGTCTGCTTCTAACAAAAACAACTGTCAAAGTGACAGATAAGGATAAAACATAAATTAACTAATTCAGCCCTGAGAGACATTTATGAATCAGGAGGAAAGAGTAAGTATTTACTATCTCTACATCGACCTCTTTACTGTTTTTTTTTCTGCTTCAATCTTTATTATTATTATTCACTGTATTTCTTTTCCTTCTATTATTATTATTAATGTGGAGAGAGACGGGAGCCTGTCGTATCCCACTGCTGGGCAAAGGTCTTCAACTTTAGGTGTTGATACGATTGGCACTTGGCTCTCAAACTAGGTTTCCCTGTGTCTCAAGAGCCAAAATAAAAACGTAGATTCAACTGCTCAAACAATAAAACTTTTAAAATTAATATGTATTCTTTAGATTGTCTCTTTTTATACAAACTAAATAACATCCATCAATGAACGTTAAAATCCCTCTAATTATTACATTGTTTGTCAGTCTTTTCACACTCTAGACATAATTAATTTCGCAATACATTGCGTTGTTGAATAAACTGTAAAGTGGACCAAAAAAATCAAACCACAAGTTATTTTTCAAAGTCGCTCGGCTGAACAAACATTGTCTAATTTAAGGGGTAAAAACTGTTTTAATTTACTCCTCGTTATATTATGATGCCTAATGTAGTTTTCTGAGCAACAAAATTGGCAACTTTGCCTGTTTTATTTTACTAGGCGTTTGAAAACACAAGTGATGCTCATGCGGTGCTAGGTGTAATAAATTACATGACGTGATCAATGCCTTGCTGTGATTCACTTATCAAAGAGGTCAAATGTTACATGCGAAGATATTTAATTACTTCGATAACCGGAAAAATCGATAAAACGGTTCAATGCCTATCAAACTCTTTGATTTCCGCTATCACAGTTCCGCTCCTTGTACGACGACGTAACACATAAATTGCCTTGTTTACATGTTAGGTGCGGTGTGATAGAATGGTGATGAGTATAACGATTGAGAATAGGAGTGAAAAATGTTTCATTGAATTTGTTTAATAAACACGTTCAACAACACCAAATTAATACTAAATATTTTTCTAACATTTTTGTAAAAATATTGCAGTTTAAAATTTTTCAATTTGAGTCCTTTCTTTATGCCCCAAATGTTTTTTAAAATCTTAATTATGTATATTACTTGTGTTCTAATTATGAAAAATACGTATGAACACTGTATACCTATATACCTATATACACTGTAAACGCAATTTTTTCACGCCTAAAATTACAAAAAAGAAAAACTAAATAATTAATCCTTCCACGTGACATTCCAATGGTGACGTCACGCACCTCGCGTTTTTTATATGGAGATGTATTTTCGCATTTTTAAGTTTTCAGAGTTACAATATAAGTATTAGATAGTACGTTTATTAGAGACATTTATAATATCACGGGAAATGGAATTGAATAACGTCTTACAAAAAATTACGCATGTTGCTAATTGTAAAATTAATTTTATGCTCTGTATAAATTATAAAATTCAATCTAGGATAATAGGTAATTAGGCATGATGGATTTTTTTTCATATAATTATAATATCAATCGATTCGTTTTGTTATGAGGATCAAATGTCTTTATAGGGCAAAAAGTGTCTTAAAACAACATAAAAGTCAGAAATGAGAGTCAAAATTTGACATGCGCACTTTAGCTCATGGACATGGTAGTTGCTAAGAGTTGCTAAGTGAAGGGCTTGTTGCCTTCACTCAGGGATTTTAAATTTTGTTAATATGTTAATATTTAGTGTTCAAATACTTATAGACTAGAGTTTCCTACCTCGGAATCGCACTGGATCTATGTCAAATTCTTAAATAACAGTAAAAAAATTGTTTCATGTCTGATTTGGTAGATTATATTTGCAATATAGGGTAAATCGCCAGTAATTGGCCATCATTCAGTTACTGGCCACCTATACTAAAATGAATTCTGTGTGTAGGTGAATAGAACTCATTTTTGTAAGAGGCGGCCAGTTATTGAACGAGTGGCTAGTAGGCAAATCTCCAGTAACTGGCCATTTTCCTCATACTAAAATGAGTTATCTTCACCTTTAAATAGAATTCATTTTTAGTATAGGTGGCCAGTAACTAAAATGTGGCAAGTTATTGAAATTTTTACTTAACTTATACCTTGTACTAAAATGAGCTTTATTCACCTAATATAAATAGTAATCATAAGGTGGCCAGTTACTAAAACGTGGCCAGTTACTGGCTATTTACCCTAATACTTCGGTTTACAAACGACTCATAGTTCTGGAGAAACAACACTTCAAAGTTGCACATATTTTTTCAATATAAATATTAGAAACCAAACATAAAACTAAAATTTGAGTGTTTTTAAAGTATATGGAATTGATCCGGTATGATTCTGAGGTCGGAAACTCATGTCTTACATAAGTATTTCATCATTATTAACATATAAAGAAAACAGCCATACCTGTTTTGATGTAAGGCAAAATGTACCATTTCATTGTTTTCCATACGCTTCCAACAAAATGACCGTGCAAAGCAACCGTGACGTCATGGTTGCATAGTCGCCCTTTTTAAGGTATTTAGCGCCGTATTGGTGTATATTGGCCCAAGAGAATCTCCAACGTAGATCTGTGGGAACGTTGATCAACCCGCAGATGCCGCAAGTGGAAGTGGATCGGCCACACGCTCCGATAGCACCCCTTTCGCATCCCGAGGCAAGCCCTAGACTGGAACCCCCAAGGAAAGCGGAAACGTGACCACCCTAAGCAATCCTGGCGGCGGACGATTATAGCACAGGCGGCGACCATAGGCAAAACGTGGGGCGAAATAAAGCGAGAAGCTCAAAACCGAACTAAATGGTGGAGCACTGTGAATGCCCTCTGCCCCATCTAGGGGACATAGGATCATAAGTCATATGTCCAGTCTGGCGTGCGCTCATAAGACCGGCTCGCTTCCGGACGCGTCGCAGTGAAACCAAGTCTCTGCAGGCGCAAGGCAAGGTAAATCCAGTATTCATATAAATAAAGTTATCTCTATCGTGCCTAGTACTGTTGAAAGGTTTAACAATTTTATATATAATAATATAATAATATAATTTGTAGGGAAAATATTTTCTTTCTATTGAAACGTCTATTACTTAATTTAAAAAAAAAACTGTTTCCTATTATCACTGACTACTGGGCCCAAAAAAACGTAAACCGCTTTTACGTATTGATTGTAGAAAAACCTATAAGAAGTTCAAACGTGAGTTTTATAGATTAAAAAACAGCCAATTGCGAGTCGGACTCGCGATTCCGTACATCACACAATTGTAGTTTACTAACTGCAAGTCGGTTTGTACTTATACGCATTTTTTTTGTGGTAGAACAATAAATTAAGAGGCTGACAACACCCGATGACCTTCAAATTGACTTTACTCAAACAGTGTTTAAGCTATAACTACTTGTTTTGAGAAAGTAAAAAAAATATATGTTAATATTCGTTATATTTGGAAGAACTTCGTTGCGTCCGATACACGATTGGACGAAATCGGCTCGATAGAAAATAATTCCAAAGTTACATCTTAAAATTAGCTTTAAACAGTTGTATGTCTTTAGTTTCTTGACTTATACGTCTGTAACTAAGGACAAAATTCCACCACACTAATACTAAAAACTTCGTTGCCTTATATTTATCAATTAATGCGTCGTTTTTTTTTAATTAATTATTTTGTAAAATTTGCAATGAGCTCCCATACTAATCGTAACACAGTGTTTCTCTTTCACTCGCGCTGAATAAGATAGGGAGGGAATTTAGCTGTTGTCAGCCCCTTAACTATTTTCAGACCTTTACCTTTAATTCTGCTGTAAGGCCTTCTTGCCAAATGTTATGATTCTAGGCCTATCTATTGAAAGGCCCTGTGTTATAGGTTTGTAAGTTTGGAAACTCAATTTTTTTTTGTGTTATAGAACAAATTTTCCTTTACCTACTTGTGCTGTACTACCCAATATTCATGATTCTAGGTCTATGTGAAGTAGGTACCCTATAGATTTTGTAATTATAATGAATTCATTATTACTTGTCTAATCAATCTTATCATATAAAGAAACGTGTAGGTAGGTGTAGTAATATTTTTTTCTAATATTTTTAAAGAAAAAAATATTATCCAGGAATAACTTGGTTGATTTAAATACTTTGTGAGTCTCTTTAAGTATATAAAAAGTTATAAGTGACAATTCCAGAGAAAAGTGTGATAATACTCGTACCTATCTTTGAGAAGTGTTAGTGTACTTGATAAAAAAAGTAAAAATGAATTCTCTATACAAAAAAAAACATCAAATTCACAATATTTTGACTTTTTCTTTCCCCAATGCTGTAAGGCCTTCCTTTATTCTAAATTTCATCGTTTTGTGTCTACCGGAAGTACGGTATAGATTTTGAGTCCCATGCGAAGCTTTAGAAAGTAAGGCTCAATTAGCCGTACCTATCTTTGAATTGCGTTGACCTGGAAGCTTGATTTTTTTTACAGCTTGTAGGGACCACAGGCATAAGTATTTGATGTTAATTGCGACTTAATATATCCACGCGTGCTTGATTTAAAGGTTCTTGCCTTATATCTTTACTTGTTTCTGTCATATTTAAAACATTCGACATCTTTTCACTGCCTTAGAGGCACGAATTAGACATAACGCAGATTTTTTTTAAATTTCATAAAATGTCTAAAAGAATTCAAGTTTAAAAATATCCCTCTTATGGGTCGAATTTTCCAAAATGCAGAAATGATTAGTATCAATAATAACTAATCTTCCTACAAAGTTTTTGCAATTAGGATAAAATCATACACGGTTCTGTTCTTCTGTGCGATATAAAAAACGTACGAACTTTACATTATTTTTACTGCTTGTTACAGATGTGGTTAACCGTGCTAGTCATAGTATCAGCAATATCCCTGTTCTTATACCTGGATACAGTTAAACCGAAGAACTTCCCGCCCGGCCCCAAATGGGTTCCGATCTTCGGCAGTGCCTTACAAATATATCGGATGAGGCAAAAAAATGGGCATCTCTATAAAGTAATCAAGCAAATATCTGAGACATATTGCAAAGACGGTCCTCTATTAGGACTTAAAATAGGTGTGGACAGAATGGTAATGGTAAATGGAACAGAAGCCTGTAAAGATATGATGTCCAATGAAATTTGTGATGGAAGACCAAACACAATATTCTACACAACAAGAACTTGGGGCTTGAGAAGAGGTATTCTGTTATCTGATGGAGAACTCTGGAAAGAGCAGAGAAGGTTCCTTCACAAGCATTTAAAAGACTACGGCTTCGGGCGGAAAGGCATGGCAGCTAAAGCCAATTTCGAAGCGGCGCATATGGTTAAAGATGTTCGTGATCTCATAAAGAGTAATAAAGAGGGCGGCGTTATGCACATGCAAGACTTCTTTACCGTGTACATTTTGAACACTATCTGGGATATGCTAGCTGGGTTGAGATATGAACCCACAGATCCACAGATGAAAGTACTGCAGAAACTTTTATACGACCTTTTTAGTACTGTCGACATGGTGGGGACTATTTTCAGCCATTTTCCGATACTTAGCGTCTTTGCTCCTTCCATGTCCGGTTATAAACATTTCGTGGAGATTCATGAGAATTTTTGGGATTTTTTAAACGAAGAGTTGGAGAGGCATAAGCAGAATTTTGATCCAGAGAAGCCGGATAAGGATTATATGGATGCTTACGTAAGAGTGCTGAAATCTAAGGAAGTTCCGAACACATTCTCTGAAGGTTAGTGTTTGGGATGTGTTTATTATTTTTAGGGTGCCGTACTCAACTAGGAACAGGAACTTATACTTTCGCCAAGTCCGTCTGTCCGTCGTTTTATTAAAGGAGATCGTCAATTCTAGGCCCACTTGCGATATGGTCTCGTATAAAGTTTGGTCTTAAATTTTAAGTAAATACCCATTTTATTACGAAACTAGACAAAATATTGCATGAAAATAAAACGGGAATTAGAAATGAAAAATAAAAAGTAATTTCGTTGATCCTTCCGCCATCCAAATAGTGCTAAATAAGTTGTTAACGTCTTTACAGCATTGACATAAGGTTAACTTCTCCTGGGCCGAGACGAAACGGACATTTTCAGTAAGGAGTTACGTTTATTTTGCTAATCTTGTTTATGATTATAGTTTGACACTATTAATGTATGACGTAACCGTCATCCATGTCTGCCGCATGAAGTTATAATTTGAAACTGGAGTGTGCTCTTCGGCCACAAGGTGGGGCCGAAGGAGTTGGTGGTATGGGGGGGATGCGTCTCGTTTTGACTATTTTTCTATTAAGTAATGTCTGATACTACCATGGATTTCTAAAAAGTGGATGTAATTGTTGCACTTTTTCCCTAACCACAGATTATAAGGTTCATCTGATGAACCTTATTACCAGAGCTCGGATTTTTCACGGCAAAACAAAACACTAGCGTAATTTAGCCAGTGCTTGAAATATTATTTTATCGACACCTATCGAGTCTTACTAGAGTATATGACAGGTATTGCCTCAGTACATTTTTTCTTTTTTTATTCGATGGTACACCTATCAGTGTGAATGTCAAAATTTAAAAACTAACAAACGTGCGAAAATTTCGAAAAACAGGAGACTTACTAGAGCTCAAAATCAATATTTTTGACCAGTCTAAGGTGACCTACTGGGGGTTAGAAGGTTGTGCATTAATTACCGGACATCCTGTATAAGTAATAAAATAACTTTTCATTTTAGCTTTGCCATAGTCGAGCAACAAAGAGGTAGGTCTGCATGTACAACTTAGAACGAAGTAACTATACCACCTCATTTAAAATGATAGAAACGACTGCAAATTTCATCTCACATGACATCTGACATTCACACTTTAACTGTCATTTCATTACGTATAAAACGTAAATTGCATCTAGGTATTATTTATTTCGCAACGCATTGAATCCGACGTGTTGGATATACGTATAATAACTTAATATTGCAAGGTATCAATTAATACAAAAATGAGTAATGTACAAGATCGGATCAAAACGTGGATTGAAAATCACCCTGAGTTAGTCTATAATGAAGTGACCTCCACTATATACTGCTCTATGTGCGATATGCATCTAAAACTGAAGAAATGCAATATTGAGAATCATGTGAAAAGCAACCGCCACAATTACCGTTCGGGACAACCAAATAGGAAACATCAATTTTATTTCGATTTAATTATTTTTCTTATTTCATGCAACATACCATGGGCAACAGTCAACAACAATAATTTTCGTCATTTTTTTAACAAGTATTTATGTTGCGACTGCTCTATGACTTCTTTACCGGACGAATCGACCCTGCGAAAAAAATTTATTTAAATCTCGTGTACAAAAAAACTATACAGGGTATAAGAGAGGTAAACAAAACCAATTATTTGTGGATATCTATAGACGAAACACCAGATTTCATGGGAAAATGTGTGACAAACGTGGTGATTCGGTCTTTGCAAAAAAATTGTTCTAAGCAATTTTATCTTTTGGGGTCGAAGGTTTTAGAGAAGGTAAATGGGGAAACAATAGCAAACCTAATAATAAACCAATTAAAATTTTTGTTTCAAAATTCTTTCAATGATAACGTAAACAATTTGCTTTTACTTTGCACAGATAGTGCCGCATATATGCTTAAAGCCGGTCGTATTTTAAAAGCAACGTTTCCTCGTATGAAACACATTACGTGTTTAGCTCATGGTCTGCACCGGGTTGCCGAAGAAGTGCGAGATAATTTCAAAGGTGTGGATGGGTTGATATCGAATGTCAAAAAGATATTCCTAAAATCTCCAGAGCGTGTACGCCTTTTTAAGGCAAAATATCCGTCCATTCCCCTACCTCTCGAGCCAATTATCACCAGATGGGGAACTTGGATATCTGCTGCGGTATATTACGCTCAATACTATGAGCAAATACGTGATGTCGTCTCCATACTTGCTAATGACTCGGCAGCTATAAGAGCTGCAAAAAAATGTTTTCAAACACGCAAACTACGACCGGAGTTAAATTTCATTCGCGACAACTACGAAGTAATAGCCTCTTCATTAGAACAATTGCAATGTTCGACTTTATCCATTGCGGAATCCTTCCTCATTCTGGATACTGTTCGTTGCTACGTAAACTGGAGTAAACTTTTACCAGTGATACGTAAATTTGAAGCCGTGCTCGAACGAAATCCTGATTACGAAATTTTAAGAGACATATCTGAAAATATTACCCGAACTGATAATGAATTCTATAAATTTGCTCCCTTGACGTCAACTGAAGTTGAACGTACATTTAGTGTACATAAATGGATTTATAGTGATAAACGCAACTGTTTACTCCCAGAGAATGTTGAAAAGATAATGATCATCTACTCCTATCACTATTACCCAAATAAAATGTCTTGTGCTGCTGTGTGTACTGACGTAGATTTTGAAGAAGAAATTGCGTCTGTTTCTAATATATAGTAACTTTATACAAATGTTTTTATTAGTTTTATTACATATTAATTTTATTTGGTGACTTTTATTTCTTCTAGTTCTGAATTATCGATATCGATAAAATAATATTTCAAGCACTGGCTAAATTACGCTAGTGTTTTGTTTTGCCGTGAAAAATCCGAGCTCTGCTTATTACCGTGTAAAATAGACGTTCATGGGTGACTAGAAAAAACGGTCCGATAGAGGGCATAATATGGGGGGCGGTGTTTCACTCGAACTCGTTACAAAATTGACATACATACATTGACATTTTGACTTGTTGTTATGCTGGCATTATTGTCTAATGACGTCAAAACTCCCTAAGTCAACGCGGGACGCGGCTCCCTAAATTACTCTCTCTTTCGGCCTTGCTTTTTGGCCCAAGAGTGTGCTCCGGTTTAAAATTATAACTTCATGGATACTAGTAGGAGCGCACTAACAGTGATAAACCTTATCTCTTTGTAATAAGTGCTACGATTGTTTAGTTAATAGTAGTAATGATGGTTTGACAGCCATTATCATTGTTTACCCAAATACAAGAAATCTGCGGCAGGATCAAAATATGACTTTTTATTATGTTATTATGATTTCCGTTTCATTATCATGTCAAATTTTGTAGAAATTCTTTATAAAACAGGTATTTATTTTGTGCTATACTTTAAATCATAAACATGTACGCTTTAAAATATTGTCCTTATCACATTCATGTTTTTACATCCCGATTACTCAATTTTCCCGTTACATTTCATGATTATTTTATGACCACCCTGATCTAGAAATTAAAGCGAATGTTTTGATATCTGTTTCATAATTATACGCATCTTTATGATCTGGGGCAAATCGCCTAACAAAAATTGACGATCTCCTTTAAATTTCGGAGCTATTATTTACGAAAGCGGTTTATCCAAAAATAGTTTTAGAAGACCTTTATTCTTATTGTAAAAAAACAACAGTTTTCTATTACTAACCAACACTGAGATTAGCCACGGACAGACAGACGGACATGACTAAACTATAAGATAAGGGAACCCTCTTGAAGTAAACACAAAGAAGGCACATATTAAATCCACTACATGTCCCTCCATATGAAATTATTAACCTAATTATATCTAAATAAAATTTTAATCAATTCTAGTTACAACAACCATGCGAGTTTATACACAGTAAGTGTCCCCACTTAAGAGTTAAAATAACACCGCCATGTAGGATATGATATGAGCGTTCCACGTACAGTCGCCATCAGATATATCGGAGCGGCCAAGGTGGTCACAAATATCTGAACAACGGCTCTATTGTCAAGATAATAAAGTGCATGTTCAGATATTTTTGAGTACCTTGGCCGCTCCTATATATTTGATGGCGACTGTACAGCGACATCTATCGGCAAATTAAGTAAACTATTGCGCGCGAGCTTAAAGTATGGAAGATGATTTTTATGGGATAATTTCTTTACGGCGTAAAGCGATTTTCACCGTTTTTACTTTATTTGAAAGCACGTCATTTCATTGTGATTTTGTAGAAATTACAGGTACAATAAACACCTGCTTATACGGATAAATTACAAACTTCGTTCAGAAATTATTTTGTAATTTTTATTCAAAAACTATTCAACCTATCAAGTTCAAAATAATTTTCCTAGAAAGTTTTTATAAAGTTCTACTTTTGAGATTTTTTCATATTTTTAAAACTTATGGTTCAAAATTTAGAGAGGGGACACACACATTTTTTTTTACTTCTGGAGCGATTATTTCCGAAAATATTTACATTATAAAAAAATGATTTTCTAAACCCCTATTCATTTTTAAATACCTATCCAACAATATATCACACGTTAGGGTTGAAATGAAAAAAAAAATCACTCTTCACTTTACGTATAGGGGAGGTACCGTAATAAAAAAAATAATCCACTTTTTCTTTTACCACTTTGTCGGAGTGATTGATATACATATTAGTACCAAATTTCAGCTTTCTAGTTCTAACGGTCACTGAGATTATCCACGGACGGACGGACGGACAGACATGGCGAAACTATAAGGGTTCCTAGTTGACTACGGAACCCTAAAAAGGAGGTTCTCAGTTTGGTCTGTACGTATGTATGTACTAACTACGTATGTGTAGGTATGTATGTTTGTCAGCGATTATCTCACGTTTGGCTGATGTGATTTAGATGCGGTTCTCGGAAAAGTATTAGATACATTCTGGAGTGAAAATAGATGTCATATACTTCAGAAAAAGTGACCAAACCCTCCGGTGTCCGAGGCCAGATTTGAACTGGCGTCTTCAGCTTTCGCGGCTGACGTCCTTACCACTAGACCACCCGGTCACGGTTTTTTCTGAAGTATATGACATCTATTTTCAGTTTATATATAGTAGTGTAACTACTTAAAATTGCAAATCAAAAAAAAAAATTGAACAAAATAATTTGATTTGCTTCAAGTTTCATTTTTACATTCTGGAGGTTTCAATATATGACGATTTAGTGAGGGTGGTCGTTTCCTTATTTTTATAAAGAAATTATTGCAATAATTATTACTAAGAGATCATGATTAATGCAGATTTCTTCTCTTGAACTTCGACTGTGTAGAACTTGTAATCCACCCCCCTTTTTACCAGCTTAAGGAATAACTTCTGGGATAACAACTATTATATATGAACAATACACTGTACAATAATGGGTTTACATACATATATTCTTCCCCGGAACTCATACTATATCCAAACCAAATCATCTAAATAGGTTCAGCGGTTATTAATTCCTCATACAAACTTCCAACCCCCTTTTCACGTCTTAAAGGGTTGATTTTCGGGATAAAAACTATCTGATGTTGTTTCCCAGGACTCAAACTATATATGTACCAAGTTTCATCTGAATCGTCGGTTCAACGGTTAATAAGTCGCTATACAAACTATTTACCACCCCCTTTTCTACCTCTCTAGGATCAATTTCCGGGATAAAAACTATCCTATATTGTTTCCCGGGATTCAAACTATTATCCATACCAAATTGTATCTAAAACGTTTCCCGTTTAAAATTCGACACCATGGAAATGAGTCAACACCGTCGAGGTCCTCCAGCAGCTACCTTATTGTGCTGTGAAATACCTCCGACGCCGAATTTCTACCAAATGGTAGTCTTAAAAATTGGTAACTCCCAAATGTGTACCGAATGTGCATAGATCTGCGCTATCGACGTCTAATTGGATCATCCAAACTTTTCAACCGACTTCAAGATTTCGAAGGAGGAGGTTATCAATTCGTCGGGATCATTGTTTTTTTTTTCCAATTTTATTTATATATGTTCACCGAGTATTCGAAGACGGTTGTACCGATTTGGAAAATTATTTTTTTGTTTGAAAGAGTAATCTTCACAGTTGGTTCCAATGTAACCAGGTCAGGATCTGATGATGGGATCCTGGAGAAATCGAGGGAACTCATCAACTATTATAGGCACACCTATAGTGATTTGAGATTTTTTTACAGCAGCTCGAGCATTTGCTTTTGGAAAGGTGGAGGCTCAGTGAAGTCGGTTCTTTTTTGTTTAAAATTATTTAACCATAGCATTTACCCATGACTTGGGGTGCATAACCGTACGTATTACACCGAGGTTCTCCTCATATGCGTCAACTCGGTTAACAGCTGATCCCTGACACCTAACGGAATTTTTCGGTTAGGACAAATGCACGGACACGCGTCGGTTTCAATAGGTATCTTATATTGGCTCGGAAGCTTCGTTAAGCTGCTGAATAAATCAGCAAACTCCTCAACATTCAACAAGTAAACCCGCTTTACTAAACCTAAGACTTCCGCAGCGTATATTCCAAGTATACTTTGATCATTACCATCCGCTATAATGAATTTAAATAAAAACTCCTGCCCTCTAAATATACACTTAATGACACAGGACCCGATTATTGGAATATAAGTAATTGAGTCAAAATTATTATGCTTGTGATCACAATTTATGAAAGGCTAAAGCCCATTTTAACAAAATTATCTTTGTTCAACACATTGATATCCGAGCCAGTTTCCAATTTAAATATATGTTCTACTAAATTAATATAAACAAACCAATGGCAATGATTCATACCACTTAGAGTAGTAAGAGCCCTACTTGACGTGATTTATTTCATCGATAATGTCCAAAAAAATACATTTCGTCATTGTCTCCCTGCAACTGATAAACTTTGTTTGACTTACGGCCCGGACACACTTGTTTAAAGTGACCTTTAGACCCATACGAAAATACTTTACACCTTTAGCCGCAAAACGAGCTCCGCCGTCACAATAACTTCCGGACAAAATGCACATAATCGCTCCCGAGCACTCCCGGCCGCTCCCGCGCCGCCAGATGTGCCTCTTTTCCCAGCCTGCTGTGATGTACTATTTCACAAAGTTCACACGCGTGACCCCACGTGGGGCGATGACGAAACTATTTCCTTATCAGATCACAGACTGTTACTTATAAGGTCCAAAGACTAGCCGATAACCTTATAATTGTGTTCCGGTAATACATTTATTGGCATAATACGTTACACATGTTAAGGTTAAGGTTAACACGTGCTGTTTTCCACAACTCGTATATAATTGCGCCTATTTTACGTGCTGTTTGGCCTCATGCCAACCCAGCTCCTCGAGGAAGCCTAGCAGACCTTTTATTTTCCCGACGACTTCCGGGAGTGCCCCGGCGAATCGAGGTGTTTTGCCCGGTATTCTACCCCCCATGACATGTCATGGTGACGAAGACGGCTGTCTTCCTCCATACAGGCTCTGCAGATGAGACTACTCGTGACACTTAAAGTGAAAAGATGTTTGTTTAGGAGGGCATGACCAGTTAGTGCGCTGGTTAGTAGTCCGAGCTTCGGCCTCTTGAACTGTGTCAGCTTCTGAGACAATCAGGGGTTTGATCGTCAGGGAGGCCTCCTTGGGTTGCCTTATGCAGGCACATGCGTGCCTATATTAGTCCAAGGGTTTTGATGTTCTACCTAGATGTTATGTCGTAAATGTCCTCCGCAGTCATGCATCAGGTAGAGGTATTATGGGCTTCCATTTTCGCCTCTGAACCCCATCTCGCTAGTGCGTCAGCTGCGTCGTTGCTACGTGAGTTGCTCTGCCTTTTGATCCACTACAGGGTTACATTATTGGTGGTATATACCTCTGTAAGGATTCTGTAGCATTCATATATAAAGTGTGAGGTTACTTTGTGTCTGGAGGGCTTGTAGAACCGATCGACTGTCGGAAAGTACCTTCCTTCGGGCCGTTACCTTTCTAGATGCGATCGCGTGAGCAAACATTATTATGCTCATACACTCTTCCTGGAAACCCGTGTTCGGAACTCTTAATCGTATTGAAATATTTATGTTTAGTGTCAGACCATGTTTAAGACCCGTTTGTAAAGATCCTCAGCTCCCTAGGGTCGACACCTTCATACGGGTCCTCGTACAGCTGTATTTCGTAGTTTTTGTCAAATACAAAATGCCTAGGTATGGCATCAGTTACCGCCTCTATGAGTGGTTCCTTACTAACGGCCTCGTACAAGATTTCAATGTGTAGTGTCCTAGGCGCCTTCCAGAGATTCAGCTTTTTTAGCCGCACCACCGCAGCCACAGCCTCTTGCTTAACAAAGAGATGCAGCGGTGGAAGGCCTATAATAGCTTCCAGGGCCGCAATTGATGTGGTCTAGCTTAGACGGTGTAGCCTAGTAATATTGCATGATGAGTAATAGAACATCGACTTTTTGTGTGAGCCTTTCTGCATTCACCCCATTCTCTAAGCGCTCTGGGGGTGAATCCAACTTTTGAATATCGTTTAAAAGAATAATTTTAAGATTACAGAACTGTGGTAGAGATTTAATGTCTTTATCTCGAAGCACAGAATTTTGAACATAAAAAATCAAATTATCATGATTAAAAAAAAATATACTTTTTTCACCCCCATTATTTTTTATCTGTAAGATTGACTGTTCTATATTGTGTATTGAAACTTGTAGACAATTTTATCGTTTTATTATATACGTTCTTTAGACTATTTAGTCAAGGTTAAAAAAAAATGAATATTGATATGGATATACCAAGATGGCGGCCAACGCACTCTCATCAAGGTTTAAAATCTAGATTTTTAATAACCAACTGGTAGCTTACCAATACCCATTAAAACACTTGCTTTTGTAAGGCAAAATCCTCCAATGACTAATTATTTCAATTAGATATGACCGTCTAGACATAAACACATTAAACACAAACTTAAACGCCTTGTTCTTGTGCTGTTGCATCATGTAGGATCTTGCATCTAATACCGTCCTATAATTCCCAGGTCAACTGGTAGCCACATGCATGGACTTACTTCAGGCGGGCACGGAGACCACCAGCAAGAGCATGAATTTTGGATTCTGCTACATGATAAATGACATGGAGATACAGAGGCGGGCCCAGGAGGAAATAGACCGCGTCGTCGGCACCGACCGCCCGCCGCACCTCGACGACCGACCTAAGTCAGTTCAACCATCATGTATACCGGGTGTCTTCTGTAACACGAGCAAGAAATTAAAACGTAGATTCTATAATAGTATTTTCAATGTAAAATCTGTCTAATTGACATAGCTTGTCAGTCTTGCCACCGTAGCACAGAATAAATAATAGTTATTCATACATAATGGTGACGTTACGCCCCGCCCCAAACAGAATTACTTCACCCCGCGGCGGCCGTTTGGTAGGGAACTATATAGTAGGTTAATCAGGTTGGCAGCGCATCAAACGAAAAGCAAAATGTCGGTGTATTGTCAAATGTCATTTACGACAGCGGAAACAGCGCCCTAAGACATACGCACACATTGTAGCGTGCATGTAGCGTGTACAGATGTGCTGTGCACACAAAGGCGCTCAGTCGAGTTTTGTAGAATGACGTGTCCGCCGTGACCGTAGACATAATCAATTTCGCAATAAATTGCGTGTTCGAATAAACTTTAAAGTGTGCTGAAAATCAAATCACAAGTTATTTTTTAAAGTCGCTAAACAAATGTAGTTTGAGGAGTAGAATCTACGTTTTAATTTTTAGCTCGTGTTACAGGAAATACCTGGTATAAGATCTGCCTTCCTATCTTTCTCTGGTCAACCGTATAGAGCCATATGAGATTGAACGCGTAGTTGCTGCTGACCGACCGACCTCCACATCTAAATGGCCCATAATTCAATTATTATTGATGAATTTAGAATTTGTTTCGAGAATGGCTCAGTTCGAAATAAAATGTCATGTTTCTAGGACTAGGGTCTTGATTTCAAAATAATCTTATTATGACTTTACTTGAATACTTGATTGTACCTTGTACCTAATGATGATTGTTTGTTGCAGTATGCCGTACTGTGATGGGATAGTGCATGAGAGCGTACGCCATTTCATGGGCCGCACTTTCGGTCTGCCTCACCGTACACTTCACGACACTGTGATAGCTGGCTACAATATACCAAAGGTAAGTGAAAAAATATACAAATGTCACCGTAAAATTGAAAATACCGGTGTATTATAATCTATCCCGTGAGATTGTAAACTATCGAAATATTGTGTACTGTAAAACATATTGTTTACAATACCATTGCTTTAACTAATTATAGTGTATTGTCAAATGTCATTTACGATAGCAGAAACTTAAAAAGTAATTGAATGACAGAGCCCTAAGACTCACGCACGCATTGAAGTGTGTATAGACGTGCCGTGCACACATAGGCGACCAAACGAGTTTTGTAGTATGATGTGTCCGCCCTGGTATGACTATAAAGTTGTCGTCATCATTACTCAATTGATTATCTTGTTTTTCCAGGACACAATGTTAGTCACGAACTTACCAAATGTTCTCCTTAACGAAACCAATTTCCCGGACCCGCTCGCTTTCAAACCCGAACGTTTTATAGTCAACGGAAAAATCCACGTTCCCGAACAATACATGCCGTTCGGATTGTACAAGCACCGCTGCATGGGAGAGGTGTTAGCCAAGTCCGAGATTTTCGTTTTAATTGCTACAATACTGCAAAACTACACGTTCTATCCCGTAGAAGGAGATATGCCGTCGTTGGACCATCTTGATGGCGCCACGGCTGCAACTGTCCCTTTTAATGCTAGAGTGGTTCCTAGGCCACATGTGGTGGAAAAATGGAGTAAAGAAGAGTAATACCTAGATACCTTAAGCATATATTTATTTAGGGATATAGAGGTATCCTAGAATTGATCGGAGAGTGATGGGTAGTGATTACTGTTTAGAGTTCTATGCCAACATAAATAAAAGTCTTTTATATTTGTATCTATGCATCTTACAGATATGTACATATATTTGTTAGAGAACACAATAATAAGGGGGCATATCTTTAGCACTGTTAGATTAAATACATCATTTAAACAGGCCCAGTCCTTAGTCTATATTTAAGGCTAAATATAGACTAAGGACTGAATACTAAGTACCTAATACCTATACTAAGTATGTACACACTACATTTCGTTACCATTTGGCAGTACGTAATTGGATTGTGTAACTTCGTTCTAAAAAGTACTGTATTTAAGTGAGCGTTCCAGAAATGGATGTAAGTTCAAGCGTTTGGAATCCGAGAAATTATTATTGTATTGTTTTATTCTTATCTTAAGTATTTCTATATATTTCTCTTCCATGTATTTCAGTATTTATCTATATCTAAGTATCTATTGTGTATATCGTCTTCTAGTTAGTACCCACAACACAAGCCTTATTGAGCTTACTGTGGGATTAGTTCGGTTTGTGTTCCTAATCGTATCCTATGATATTTGTTTATTTATTGTTACTTTTATTCTTACTTCATACGTGACTACTTACTATTGATCCTACTGTAAATAGTCGAAATTATAAATGTATATGAGAGACTTTTCTTTCAGTATAATGATAATGAATTCAGCGCATGATTCTAACACTTGAAACCTTAACAACATTAATTTAGATTTTTTTTAATATGTTAAGACTCAAGTACTGAACTGTGAGTTTTACTTAAACACAGGGGCGGTCTTAACCGTTGCGAGGCTCCGGGCGGCAGATCTTTGCGAGGCCCGTATATAGATACGGAAATAAAAAAAAAACCATTTTTGAGACAAGCTTTTATTGCTGAATGGATTTCTTTCTTTGTACACTGACCTGCTGACCATGACGAATGCAACGAGCCCTAATACGACAGGATTATGTTGAGTAGTTGAGGAATTCCTAGGGCCACCTTCCAACTCCATCATCAGGTCAGATCCATGTCATTATAATATTATACTGTGTTGCGATACAGTCGCGTGCAAAATTTCAGCTCAATCGGAAACCGGGAAGTGGGCCAAATTTAACATGCAAGATTTGATTACAGACAACGGGAAACTGAATAAAAAGTTGTCAAAAATCTACTTAGGTTAATAATCAATGCGCGAGGCGGGAGGCCCCTGCAAGAGCGAAGCTCCGGGTGAATTCCCTGCTTTATACTCCCTCTCCCTAAGGCGCCCCTGCTAAACAATAAGTAATTTAAGTTATTATCCGTAAATTGGTAATAAACAGCTGAAATCAAAAATATTCCGTAAAATAAATTTTATATATGTAAAGATAAATAGACAGTAGTCAGTTTACTATAAATTTTGATATCATTGCTAAATAAATATTATGGTGATTATACACCGTGGGCCCTTATAACTACACTGATTTTAACAGTGTATTCCTGATCATATTTAGATACTAAAATGTCCTATAAACTTTTCTGGAATACGTCTAGTTTCAGAGTTAATACCAATTAAAAAAACCGGCCAAGAGCGTGTCGGGCCACGCTCACTGTAGGGTTCCGTAGTTTTCCGTCCGTCACAGTAAGTGTCCCCACTTAAGAGTTAATAACACCGCCATGTAGGATATGATATGAGAGTTCCATGTACAGCGACATCTATCGGCAAATTGAGTAAACTATTGCGCGCGAGCATAAAGTATGGAAGATGATTTTTATGGGATAATTCTTTATTGCGTGAACCGATTTTCACCGTTTTTACTTTATTTGAAAGCACGTCATTTCATTGTAATTTTGTAGAAATTACAGGTACAATAAACACCTGCTTATACGGTTAAATTACAAACTTAGTTCAGAAATTATTTTGTATTTTTTTTTCAAAAACTATTCATCCTATCAAGTTCAAAATAATTTTCCAAGAAAGTTTTTATAAAGTTCTACTTTTGAGATTTTTTTCATATTTTTAAAACTTATGGTTCAAAAGTTAGAGGGGGGGGGGACGCATATTTTTTTACTTCTGGAGCGATTATTTCCGAAAATATTTACATTATCGAAAAATGATTTTAGGAAACCCCAATTCATTTTTAAATACCTATCCAATAATATATCACACGTTAGGGTTGAAATGAAAAAAAAAATCACTCCCCACTTTACGTATAGGGGAGGTACCCTAATAAAAAAAAAAATTCACTTTTTATTTTACCACTTTGTCGGCGTGATTGATATACATATTAGTACCAAATTTCAGCTTTCTAGTGCTAACGGTCACTGAGATTATCCGCGGACGGACGGACGGACGGACGGGCAGACATGGCGAAACTATAAGGGTTCCTAGTTGACTACGGAACCCTAAAAAAATACACAATTTATTATAACTCAGCACAAAACGCCTTTTCGATGGCGTTGTTGCCACTATTGGGCATAGTTTACACGTCCTTATTGACAGACATCAAAGTGACAAGGAAAACTTTGCAGATTTTTTTTTTCCAAAAAAAATGTACCAACTTGTTTTAGGCGATAATTTTATGAATAACATTTACTTTTCATGTGCAATAAACGTTAAAAGAATTAAAAAAAATATTTAAAAAATATATTTTTTTGCGAAATTTACCTAAAGTCACATAATATTTTTTCCTTCTTTTGGTCTCAGAAATTCGTGGTTAAGATCTGTCGGGTTATTCAAGCCCACAGTGTATATATAATGTTAATTCAATTATTATAAGGTATGTATACAATGATATATATATAATAATTGTTTTTAGGTACTAACATGTAGATATACTACTAACAATGTTTATGGAATCTGAATATTCTAAAATAAAACTATTTTATTTTGAATACCTTTGAATACTTTTTGATAAAGTTCCTTTTTTTTCTTTTTATAATCTATGAAAGGCAAAGACGTTGTTGGCCGAGTGTCCTTGAGCGTCTTGGCGCTCTGTGCCCGCGCTACCAGTATCATAGATATATTGCATTAATCACAAAATGCGAGACCTAATGGTTTTCAAACAACAAAACAACCGCAAAAGCAATATTATGCCGTCCGACCAGCGCACCTCTACCCCTCTTTGCGATCGTACGCGCTTTCGTCACGTCACGCTCTGGAATGATGTTCAAGAATATGTAATCCAGAGGTGTGCTGGTCGGACGGCATAATATTGCTTTTGCGGATGTTTTGTTGTTTGAAAACGATTAGGTCTCGTATTTAGTAATTCATGCAATAAATATATATATATATATATATACATATATGTATCTATGATACTATATTATCAGAAGCATTGTTTTTTTTAATGCTACAATTAATTAGTTAGTTAATTTAATTACCTAACTGTGGAAAAGCTTATTACCTTTTAAAAACATATTTTTTTTATTAAAAAAAATAAGTTATTAACAACGAAGTACAATCGGAAACTGAAATGTTAATTTATTTACAAAATAACGTAAAAGTAATTTAACTACGAAAAAATCAGTTCATTATGATATGAATAGTAAAAAGCCGGCCAAGAGTCCGAGCTATGCTCAATGTGGGGTTCCGTAGTTGCCAGTCCTTAGTACTCAGTGAAAAGTTCTTTTTTGTAGGATATTTTACGTCCTTTTACTATAAAATGAAGACTTTATGCGATAACTTAATAATGGCTCAACCGATTTTATTTAATCATAGTTTTCATTGAAAGTATTTACGAAATTGTTGCTTTTACCAAATAACGGTTTAAGAAGACCCCTATTATATTTGAAAATCCTATTCAATGACACCCCAGCACACAATAGGGTTGGAGCGAAAAATTAATTCACCCCCATTGTTGTAAGTAATATATAAGTATTTATACTTCCTATTGATAACATAATATTTTTGTATATCTATTGATAACACACTATATTTTTGTAATATATAAGGTGCGCAGTATGTTATCCCGCACACCTCACTGGCTCCGCAGAAAACCAGCGCCGTTGACAACGCTAAGTCGTGCCAACTGCATTGCTGACTGGAGACCATTTCAGCCTCACATCTTTTCTGTTATGTCTACTTCTTCTTTAATATTTCTGTAAATGTGCTGATGTGTTGTCTGAATAAATTTTATTCTATTCCTTTCAATGTGTAGGTACACCCCACCTAATTAAATTTTTTTTTTCAGTTTTGGATTTGAAGTGACACATATTCATACCAAATTTAAGTTTTCTAGTACTAACGATCACTGAGCTAGACCGCCGAAAGACTGACAGACCGATATGATGAAACTATAAGGCTTCCAAGTTGACTACGAAACTCTAAAAACGCATGGTGGTTAGCAATCCCTTATGTCGCCAAGGTAGGTATGGCTACCAACGCAGGAAGTGTGGAATTACGATCAATATGTTTCATAAAATCGAATCAATTTAAATAAACTATGTTGTGTTTGTAGTGTTCAGTAGTACATATTATTTAGTTCAAAAATATTTTAAATGCCATGAGCCGTTCAGTAGATATAAACCAAAAGTAGCCGTAAAACGGCATTTCGTTACATTTAATTAACAGAGAAATTATAGGTCACAATAATTAATCAAATGTTGCGCTTTAATAGATGAAAAGGTAGGTTGGATGCTAAATTAATAATCATGCAAAAAATTAAATGCCCAGATTTATTAAAAAGCTTAATAAAACACCAATAAATAATGTATAAGCCGCTAATACAACAAACTAATGTTGTCACTTGATTTCATCAAAAACAAATAATACTGTCTATTTAATAGTAGGTTACACATACGAAAACTAAAATAGGTACCTTATAGGTACATAAAAATACATTTGCACATGAACGCATTTTTATACATTTACGTTTTTTACATCAATATATTTTTTATTTAATCAAGATGCTATTTAGGCAAATTTTTATTTTGTTCTAGCTTCTACTTTTTTATATTCGAACTCTTTATGTTATTCCTACTTAAAATAACATTTAAAAAAGTAAGCTAGGTCCTACAAAATAAAAACTAGCCCATTTCACGTTTCTAAAGCGGGGAGAATTAATGTAAAAAATTCCATTTATCGCCCTGGAAAAGCAAAATAAAACAATCGTTAGCTCTTTTCAAAACAAAATGCAAATATAAATCCTAAATCAATGTTTAATGAACAATTGTTTTTTTTTAAATAGTTATATTACTTACAATATATTCTTTAACTTCTCGTATTAAACCTAACGTACTACATATAGTACAAACTATATTCCATAATTACATGTCTTTGTTCATTATGAGAATGTATTATCTTATACGTAAACTAGAGTTGAAGGAACAGGAATGATTGTATAGCGTTTTTCAAATTATGTCCTTTTTGTAGTACATTAGGCTAGAAAATTATACAAAATTAAAAATACGGTAGTTATCGTATTTAGTTTTGTTTTTTGGTCTTACGCTCGTACTAGCCACGTACGCTACGCTCGTAGCCCGTAGCCACGTGTTCATCGTATGTAGCGCGTAGAAGCTACGAACAGAGAACCCGACAGTCGGGTTCTTGGCCCTGAATGTGTTAACGTCTTATGGCCCGTTGGCAAACTCCAAACTGGAGGTGCCATAAAAAAGGTGGAAATCGCTAAATATTGTTCATGAATTATCAAATTATCAACGCTGCAGCCAGTAGATGCAAAATTAACTGTATAACTACCGGCAGCTTTTACCTGGTACGGCACGCGCCATTTTAGCATGTAGAATGCTTTACATTTCTGTGTTCCATTTGCGTCTAAGAGTTGATAATTCATTATCAATAATTAGCGTTCTGGACCCATTTTTATGGTGCCTCCAGTTTGGAGTGTGGAGTTCCAACGGCGATATGACGTGTATCTGTAAGATCAAGAACCAACTTAAATACTATACTTAACAGCATTTCGAAAATTATCTTCTTCTTCCGTATAGAACATTACGAGGAGATTCCAGTTATTCAATAAGCTTCTTTCATTAACATGATGTTTGTAATTTTCATTAAATAAAAATAATATTTTTCAGATATTCTTCCTTAGTTACTTAGGTAATATCTATTAACATTTTACATATTACTTATTAGAACTTTGGTTTATTTGGTTTGGGATACCGTCAACAACAATTAAATTAAAATATCATACTTTCCAAACATCACCCTGATATTATAAATATTTTACTATAATTAATAACATTTACAAAACTTAAGTACCTACTACAAGTTAAGGACACAAGGCGTTTTATGGGTTATAAATATTAACAATACTTAAATATACTTATTGTACAATCAAAATAAGAAGTAGTCAAGCGGGTGAGGTGTTAAGAAATATCATGCCACAACTTTTTATTGAGAGAATTAATATTGTACAGTCGACTACAAAAATGTATCCACTTCTAGACCTTATTTCAACGCAATAAGGTGAACACTTGTTACATGGATACATCTCTTTGTAGTCGACTGTATCATGGTTATTTTGAACACCTTACCAGTATAGATTAATCTGCTTACAGCTGTTTATTTTATGGATAACTTGGATAAGGCTAGTCACACATGACAACAAAATAAAATTTAAACAAATCAAATCCTCCATCATGGATTTATGATATGCCTGCTCCATTAAATGTAAGAGATTTTTACAAATCGAGAGGTTAAAGAAAACTAAGAGATATGCATTTATGTAGGTGAACAGCACACAATAATTGTGCTACTATCAACTGCTGTAATATTGCCTTTGCCTACCATGCTCAACAACTCTACTTGACTTGAAAAACGTGGAGTTTCTCACGAAACTGATGTTTATATCTTGTTCTTTAGATGGGAGAACGCGGTCATGATTAAGAATTTAATTATAATTAAGTAGAGAATCACTGTTTTCCAAGCTAGACAAAGTTGAGCATTCATAAGTCTAGTCTTTAATGGCACAAATTTTCTTTTTCTTTTGTAAAAATCTCTTAATGTATACATACTTTGCCTTTTTCTACACTTTGTGCTTTCTTATAACTAATTTCAGCACCAATTGACTCCAATATTCATACATAATATCTATACTTCTTATATTTACTCTGTTATGTTTCCAAAGAGAAGTCTTTATCATAAACATAAACAAACCGACAAGAATGGGATTTACTTTGGTGAAATATTTTATAATTTCTATGAAAAATACGAAATATAGTCTATTAAAAATTATAATTTCAACAGATTTTTCTATCATAATAAAATGTAAAGTAATTATAAAATAAACAAATCAATTCGTGTAAGCCATTTCTCCTTATTTTATGAGATTTAGAAATAAAAAATAATAACAGGAAACAATTGTTGTAGGTAAGCTGATGAGATCACTCGAATGATAAATCTTACTTTGAAATCCGTATAAAAATATAGGTTGTAAGGCAAGCCAAATAATTAGTCATACATACATCCATAGGTATCTATATCTCGCTAGAATAACATAACTCTCTGCCAGCAGTTGAATAACAATAATAATTTAAAAATTTTAGGAAAACATCTGACACGGTTAAACCGAATTTGAGAATGTTCAAGAACACTGGCTAGAAATCATGCTTTAAATAATTTAACCCTTTGGCCGCCAAAGCCGTTCAAACACGTCTACGAAAAGTCGTGCCCTCAGCGCCATGACGTGATAAAACGTCCAAAATGAGAGATCAAAATACTCCTTAACAAACAACCTTTATAGAAATATTTTTGTGTATTTATTATAGCTCTACCTTCACCTATCTTTTTAGTTATATTCATTCGAAATAACCCGTAAGTAAAGAAAAAATTAAAAGATACCTCAATGCTATTTAAAAGAACAAAAAGGCACTGCCCTCCTCGCCGTTGACGGGTATTAATCACGTGAAGCGGCGTGACGTCTCTTCGAAATAGTGTTGTTCGTTTGAAAGCAAAGTGGTCGATGTTGATTATTGTATGAACATTAACCAAACACTGTAATTATGAATGTTTTTCGCATTTTAAGCATTATTATATAATAAAACTAATTATTAAACTGTGATTCGTGTAGAAGATTCGTTTTAGGAACTACATATCGTAATGTTAAAAAAGGTATATATTTTAAATGTTTACAATTTTTACTTTAATATATGCTTATTAAAAAAGAAAGAGTTTTATGTAAGTCGCAATGGAATAAATACAATGCGTGTTATAGGGGCCGTATTTAAAACCTAACAATGTGTATGCCGTTTCTTTTAATCTTATTGCTTCGCCGCATTCTTGTCAATCCTTAAACAATGATAAATACTGTAGCACACGTGGGCTTTCGGTCCATTTCATTCATACCAAATAAGTAAAAATTATGAAATGGTATTTTAGATAAAATGTAAACCAATATGAATGTTATCGGTGAGAGACCGAGTTTAAGTGAACAAAGAATGTCATTATTAGGGATATACCAGGTTTCTTTAGGTACAAAAGAATGAAATGTGCACGACGTATTTTTTTACCTGTTCTGTCCGATGTTCATTAGTTTTTATCAAAAATTTATTAATTTTGATGATATTGTTAAACATTTTTTTACTCAACTAAACAGTTAAAAAAACCTAACATATTTTACTTCATACAGTTAACACCACGGAAATATCGATACAGAAATGAATGAATATCTCTCACCCCCAACTCTAACATTCATAATAAGTTACGGTGCCACCAGCGCCAAAGCAGTCATAACACGTCAGTGCGTGACGTTATCACTTAAGTAGTGCTGTGGCTATATAGACAAAATTAAATAAAATTGTATATTAATTTTAATATTTTTGTAGTTGATAGTGTATAAGAAAAATACGAAATGAATATTCTTTACTATTATGATTTCTAAATATCTAAAGTGATTTTGCCTAACTAAATCCACTATTAGGCGGAAAGAAAGTTTCGTCGATATGTTGTTTTCCAATCACTACGGTTTCTGAGTGCGCTCGTGCAAATTTCGCTCTGGTGGCACGATTTTTCTGTCCGATGCGTGGCGTTCAAAAGGTTAAATGTCTAACGTCTTAGCGCTGTGTTGCCACAGCATCGGCGATTAAAAGAAGCGAAAGGCTTTTAAGTGCGGTTTGATTTAAACCAATAGCACATCAAATAGTGTTTATTAAAGGCACTACTAAATATATATATTTTTTAAATCACTACATTAAACACACCTTCCATAAATAAAATTTATTTGTAAAAAGAATATTGCATGTAAAAAAGGGGGTAGCCGGAAAAAGCTGCAAAATTAAATGTAGATTGCGCTTTGGGTGCTATTTTTTATGTTATTTTATTGCGCATAAAATTGTGCATCCATCAGTTGTAAACATAAATTCACTTACAACATAAATTTTCTAATAATCCCTGTGTTTTTTATTTCTTTCCTGGAAGAGTTCACCTTCCGAGTGCATCATCAGATCAGCTCCATTTTTTATATTATTACATTGTCATTACGGAAGTTTACAATATTATCAAGATATCAACAATATATATTCTGATATACCTACTGATTGAACCTATTAAAGTTACATTTTATGATATAAAATTGTATTTACGTAAAATGTATTACGTAAAAATTCATTCTTCAGCGATAACGCTCTTGGTCTTCGAGCTAGCCACGTCAGATATGTCACAATAATGAGTAAACAACGAAAACCGTCTAGTAAGATTGTAATACTATCGTTATTGCTAGTTTCGGGCATCTGGCAGCTTTTAATGGGTCGAGGTCAGAGTGACAGACGTGAAATTTTTGAGTTGTCAAAAAGTAATACCAAAATAGGTAAAAACTGCCGTAGTTTTATTATTTATAGAGAATGGGGCTTGTATTTTAACATAAGAACAAAAAATATTGCGTATTATTCCGGAAACAGAAACAGTAAGCGAAAAACTATGAATTAGATTATACGTCGTTTTGGACTAGGTACTTTCCGCCATCAGAAAGTTTTGGCAATGATATAATCGAATTATTTATATAATCTCTTGACCTCCACCACTTTACAGCTGCCAGTTGTCCGGATCTAGAAAGAAACATAGTATAGCGAACTAACGAGAACTATCGTTGCTCTCATTATTGTGTCATATCTGACATGGCTAACTCTCCGTATATCTTGGGAAGAGCACTTCCAAATAAGTGTCGCTGTAAACCACCCGAGTTTACACGAATTGTATAATATCGACACTCGTTTGGAATTAGTTACATTTCACACTTCACAAATAACTATTTATTGTCTGGCAAACCTATTTTGTCAGTAACTTAAATATACACATCCCAGTTTTTGAAGCGTATCATACATATCAAGTATATTGTGAGTATATTCCGCTATCTACATGTTTCAGTGACAAGCGAACTTCGCCAAACTATTATCACTAAGATTATTCTTTTTTTAGCAAGCGATATTTGACTCTTAATAATACAACACAGAAGAACATACATTACTTTCCACAAATCGGAAACAGATGTTCATTACAATAAAAAAATCAACTGCGAAAAGCTTTGGAATATCACGGGATTAAAACCTACGTTATTTGGATTTATTTCGGAGCGAGTTCGAATCCTGGGCCCGGTTCGACATGGCATAACTGACAGTCGCTTGCGAGACAACTATGATATCACACTTTTGTGACAGTTGAAATTTGGGGTGGTGAAAATTGGAATGGTGGCCATAGCCATAGACAAAACGCTCTAGCGAGACCTACTGAGAGATTGACAGTTAGGTGTGGACACGTGTGGACAGATGGATATCACTCTATCCACTAGCGATACAAGTGTGACATCCACGTCTCAAAGTTTGGCATTGGTGTTCCAGAGCTATTCACAGTTGATTTTGTCAGCATAATGGACATCAGTTTCCAATTTGTGTGCTTTTCCACTAAATAAAAAAGCAATTTCACATCAATATATTTTTTTTACATTTCTTTATTTAACCAGTCCTAAACATTTCATGGAACAACACCTAGAATTTGATTTACTAAATAGGTCAACTATATTTTAATTGCAGCATTTTATAAATGCATGTAAATGTAAGTACACAATAAATATTTAATATTGACTAAATAAAGGAATGTAAGTCAATATGTAAAACATCAAAAAACATTGAATGTTAACACAATTCTACAACACGTATTTGACTAAAATGTCTCTAATTTAAACTAACTACTTATCTTTTTTTTAAAAATAGCTTCTTATTAAGTCTAGATACGTAAGTAAACAATAAATTTGTAAGAAAAAAAACCGTCTAAAATATTCTTTCAAAAATGGACGGTAGTTACAAAAAATGCACTATAATACAACAAAACAATGTTTGTGCTGTGTAATAAGTGTACTAACTTAACGTGGCCATTTTATTTAAGTAGGTAATAAACATTGTAAGTGTAAATCATTTCATGGCAATTATATCGATACCTATGTGGACAATTTGTAAAGACACCCTCACTATACTTAATGATATACAGCAAGATCAGTCACTCGTTCTTGAGAACTTAATATTCACCTTGCAGAGATTTTTTTAATCCAATTCAAGTTAAAGCACATGAGCCCACTGCTTTAAAAACAAATTCACCGAGATTGTTTGAGATTCCAATTTTTATTTAAATAACTTATGATATCATTAATTTTAAACTTTCCATGTCCTTTTAAATAACAATACTTAATTCCCTTAATCCCTAAAAAGCTGTGTGGATCCGCCTTGCAGGAATTCACAACTTCACATGGCTAGAAGTGTTACGTTTAACCGGTGCATGTCTGTGCGATTTGTTCTAGAAATTTTCAATCTTATAATACAACAATCATCCTGCTTAACCTCAAAATCCTAGAGGTTGTAAAAATCACCTTCCAGGGAATTCACACTTTCAAATATACATAGTTTATAGCACCTTCGGAAGATTCCACGAGCATAAAAATATGTTTTTAAACAGCGCCATTTTGATGTTACCCTCCTAAGGTCCAGTCATATTACTGAAAATTTTAAAAACTGCCAGTGAAGTTTCAACCCACTTTCAACCTTAACTGTAGTAAATAGTAGCTTTTGCAATATGTATAATTTGAACGAAACACCTGCAATAGAAGGCTGTTCCGATTGAAAACGACTTAAATTTTATAGAACTTAACCTATCGCTGACAGCGCAACAGTTATCCGTTCTTTAAGCCCACAAGTACCGGGGTCTATCAACTAAATGTACTGTCAGCGAATGCGTTAATATGTTCCAAAGGCAGCAACTTGGGCCTTAGGAGGTTAAGTTTTTCTCTTTAAACTTAGATCAATTTCTTCTTGTTTTTGCGAGACGTATTAAGATAGCAGTGATGGGTTTAACCGGTGCACTGGTCAGTGTGTTTTCAAGCGAGGCGGGTGCCTCTTGGCCTTTTTCATTTGCCGTACTAACCGCAGCCATGGGTTGGGTCTGCGTCATCTATCGTCTTGGTCATAAGGTTTTAACTCAATCTGGAACAGGAAACGTTGATATAATTTTTAGCCCGCGAAATTTAAACCAAATTACTCTAAAAATATTCGTGAACAACCTCGACCTGCCCAGGCTTTTAATTCATAACTTGCTAGAAATGAAATATGTCCCTTTGCATTGACAATGGGTTAGGCCAAGGTTAAGGTTAGAATTTACAAGATGTACCATTGACGTCACATCAAAGAGAGAGAGTGTGTGTGTCTGAGAGAGAGAGAAAATAGTTGTTAACACACCTCACTCAAAATGACCCAGAAAGTGCCGTCCCGATTAACTCTTAATCTGATAGCATTAAGCGGCCCCCAGTCTCTCTTCAGCGAGCCATCGGCCAAGCCAAACTCGTCGAAATGGTCGACCACAGAGTAGTTGCCGGCCACGGGTTGGACTTCGACAAACGTGTCGTAGAATTTGTCGGACACGTGGTCTACGTTGCCGCTGCGAAATGTGTACCTGAAAATTTTTAAGCTATCATTAATAAGGTTGGTGACAGTTTTTTTTAAATATAATCTATTTATTTAATCTATAGCGTCTCTCGATCCACGCTCCAGGTTAGTTTGTAATTATATTAGGAATTACAAGTACAAATTTTCTAACAAGAAATTAAAAACATTTTTAAATGAAGCAGAACTCTGCATTTAATTTTATGCGTCCAATTTAAAAATAAAACAAATTCTATCCTGATGTAATACATTAAAAAAAAATGATAATTTTTATTTTATTATGGGCCGCTACAGGTTAAAAAGATAAGTCTATATTAATAATTAATACCCATAATAATTATTATTTATGAATACCAATGAATTTACAGCGCTATTTAGTATATTGAAACCTATTCAAGAACCCAGGATCATTATAATACCTGACAAATTGTGACAATGTTTACACAAAATCTATAGCTGCTAGCAGTGCTAGCGCATCATAAACGCAGTAGGTCTTAGTCACATATATTTTGTGAGGTGATTGACGTAATTCTCTTATATTATTTTACATTTACGGTACGACTATCCAACTACCCAGCTACTACAACACCAAAAACTATAATACTTATAATACTTTATCTTATCCCCAAACAATTTTTTTTGCAATTAAAACCACAAAATCAAAATTATGTCTGAGGTCTATAGGTCTAAGGCATCGACATATAAAATAAGGAGACGTGATGCCGATTACCGCTCGTCCATGAGTTGTATATTATGCAATCACAGTTTAGTCTTCACGTCGTTACGTCTCCTTATTTTATATGTCTATCTGAGTTATAATTCTGTACATTACTTTATGTAGCACATTTAGCTAGACCTACATTCATTACTTTTGTTATCTATGTGTACTTACTTTTTGAAAGCAAATACGTTTAGGCTTAACGTTTCTCAAGTACGTATTGAATCCGTTAGATCTATCTAGAAATCGTTCGTTATAATATTTTGTTACTTGTCTTAACTTAACAGTAGGTAAATATAAGTAATTTTCAAGGTTTCCCAACATGATTAGATTATCAACAGACTTCAAGATTTCGATGGAGGAGGTTCTAAATTCGCCAGGATATTTGTTGTGGCTTTTTTTATGCATGTTGACCGATTGATTATGTTTGAAAGTATACTTCACAGTTGGTCCCATTGTCATCAGGTCAAGATATTATAGGCACACCTATAGTGATGTCAGTATTTTTTACAGCAGCTCGTGCATTTGTTTTGGAAAGATGGAGGCTAAGTAAAGCTAATTTTTTAAAATTAAAAAGTAACGTGCCACAGATAAAACAAAAACAATGCACAATTTTCGAATTATACAAAGATAGGCGTTGCCAATCCGCGATTTTTCAAATTTGCCGCGTTTTTCTACTGTCAGAAATGGTTTGCCAAGCTCTATTTTTCGAATGTTTATGAAGGTGTAGTATTAAATAAATAAAACCAGCCAACAACACGATGTGTAGGTACTGTAGAAGTTATAGGAGGAGAGGAAAGATATTTAAACTAAAAACTGTCAATGTAAATATTAAATCATAAATTATAATTCGTTGCTAAGTTGGTATCGAGGTTCCGGCCTCAAGGCCACACGCGGCCTTTCGTTACATAAAATCTAATTAAATTAAATTACTTATATGTTCGAAAAAGGCTCGAAACGAAGACCCTCAGGCCCTAGTTCTGTGTTTTGTCGCAGTTCACTTAAAATGTGGCTTAAGGTAAAGGTACCTTTCAAGTACTATAGGCTTCTGGAAGACAAACTCAATGACATCTCCCTTCTTCGGCTTGAGACCCCAGAAGAACGTCTCCCCAATGTAGGCTCTCCTGATGGTGTGGTCGGCTTTCTCTTCAATATCGTTGTGAATGTTCTCAAGAGGCGGGTTCTGATGTGGAAAGAAGCCTGGGAGTTTTCCGTAGCGGTTGTCCTGGAAATAATTACACATGACTTTAGCCGTCATATTTTTAGGCAGTCACACACGCTGAGATCACAGCCGCAAGCAAACTTTACTCGTTTCAAAGAGACTTTTGAATCTTAATAGAAAAATGAATCGATAAATATTAGACTTTAGAGCCGTATTCTAACTTTAAAACACGTTCAGACACGATCCAACTTCAATACAACTCCAATGCATTAACTAGATACGCAGTACAGCTAGCGCCTCAACGTCTAAATCAGAAATATCAGAATTGGCTTGAAAATTATTTCGATGCAACTCCAGTACAACTTGGTTACAATATTGGTTGACTATTTGTCGCGTGTTGGAGCTATGTTTGAGACAGTTTGTGTTTTTAATGTATTGTTTATGTATTTCAAAATTAAAATATGGCACTTAGAATAACAATTTTCTTGGTAATGATTGAAAAGAATATATAATGTTTTAGGTATAGCATAAGTTAGTCCATTAACGTACCTGAACTTTCTGTATTTTGCCTTTCAATGAAGAATACAATCCGATATGCTGAAACAGCGATGATTTGTACTTCGGCCGTATGTCTGTCTTGCTTTTCGCACATTCTTTCTGTAACCCAACATAGTAATCGATTATTATCCTAATTAGTTAAATCCAAGGTCATTCCTGTAAGGCTAGTACAATACATAATGCTGCAAATGTCGCGATTCTGCACGAAGATGATACACGTAGTATCTGAAGTAGCCATAATTGCGGGAAGGTGTGCTTGACGAAAGTACGATTATATGTATGTGCTAACGTTTCAAGAAATTGGTGTTAGTTTAATTTAACCGTGGTTAAGGCATATATTTTCCGACGGAAAACGCAGAAAACGCTTGCAGAAACTCCTAGTACCTTGTTTAAGAAAATCTTAATATGTTCTAACTGAAAACCAAGCACAATATACTCTTACTCCGGCTTCTAACAACTTGCAACTTAAGTCACCGAAGTCTTCAAACTGCAAACTTTGTCAGCCAAGTAGCTCTACAGTACCCAATCTATCGGCATGTACAGCCTTGGCCAGAAGTGTTGAGCACCCTTGCGATTTTCATACAAAACTCGACAGTTTAGACCGGCGTTTCTATCTTTTTTGAAGTTATTTAATCAATTAATTCAAACTGAACAGGCATGTTTTGTTGAAGTGAGTAGTAACTGCATAGAATATTTGCAATTTGTCGCACCGACTTAAATTCGCATTTTTGGGACCTCCACTTTTCATATGTTATAGGTACCTTGAAAGTGTTATTACGTGAAGTTTTCTAGATATATCGATAAAATATAAAATTTTACGTCATCGTACATTGTTATGATAGGGAATTAATACTTAACATCAAAATTGTAAACAAAAAAGAGCTATGCTCAACACTTCTGGCCAAGGCTGTATGTATAAAAGAGCTGCATGTACCTAGGTGTTTGGAGCCCTAGCGAGGCCAAGTACAAACTTACACTTGAAAAGGTACAAAAAGCGTTTCTACGTTTTCTGTACAAAAAACTATATGGATATTATCCATTTATGTATCCCACTTAGTTTTTACTTGGCGTCCTAGGCTTTAATTCCCTTGAAGTTCGCAGGAGTAATGAGAGATTAGTGACGGCGTGCAAGGTGCTCCAAAACAAGATTAATAGCACGGAACTGCATAATCTCCTAAGCAACATCATTGTTCCTGTAAATAAGTCCAGCCGACGCCCATATCTGCAGCTGTCTGACGGCTCGGGACTACGAGCGACCTCTGCTCGCCGCCACTCTCCGCTATGCGACATGATCATCTCGCTTAATGGACTACTGCGTACTGACCTACAAGCAGAAATTTACACTGACTGCTGGTCCACGCTTGCGTCCAGATGCCTCACCTATTGTGAGAAAGCGTGAAGAATGTGTTGTCGAATGAGTCACGATGTAACATATGTTACTATTTCCTTTTTCAATTTGTATTTATAACTATTTGCAAGTGTAATTGGTGTAAACCGTTCTTATATAATAATAAATAATAATAATAATAATGTGGTGAAGTGAGCAAAGTCCGCGGACCGAAACAGCTTGCCGAATGACTACTGTCTGTCCCTATATATGCTTAGATCTTTAAAACTACGCAACGGAATTTCATACGGTTTTTTTAAAGATACAGTGATATGTTTAATAGATTACAGAGGAAGGTTTATATGTATAATACATGCATAATATAGTAGAGAAACACTGATAATTTTAGAGGTGACTAATGTGATGTCGTAAATAAACACATTTTTTTGCGCTTACATTGCAAACGCTGGCGGAACCCTACGAGATGGATCAAAATAATGTACTACAGTATTGTACACCTTAAAAAGTTCTACAAAAAAGTCCGGAATGGTACCTATATGTCTATCTCTGAGGGATAACCCAAAATAACCATTTTTTATCCTCTGCGAAGTCGGGGCGGGTCGCTAGTGACTTATATAAAAAGCTTACGGAAGCCTACTCACCGAAGTTTTATAGATACTGCATACTTTGTCCGCCAAGTAACTCTCCAATAGCCAATCTATAGGCATATTGGTGTAAAAGAGCTGCACGTATGTGATGAAGTGAGCAAGGTCTGCGGAACGGAACAGCTTGCCGATGCCACCGAACACGCAGTACTCTATGAAGAACCATTGAGGCGTTTTGATGGTTGTGGTCGCTGTGAACTCTTTGATGTCCTGTGGGAGTTGTGTGGTTGAGTAAAATTCTGGTTGTTCGCTATGCAGATCTTAGCTGCTAATTGTTAATCCTATTTAATTATATTTAATTATATTATAAACATAATACAACGTGTTACACCCAAGACTAAAAACCTGAAAACTGTTTGTTCAGAATCGAGAGTGGAATCAATTGCAGTATATCTTAACATGGGTATACTTTTTCTTTAATATTCTATTTTTACGTGTTGAGTCTAATAGTTTCAAATACTACAGTTTACCATTCTATCGAGAGGTTAGGAGATAGAGGTTGAATATTTAATAATGGCTGGCAGCTTTGGCAAATTTGTTTTTTCACTGTAAGTCATGTCAAACAAATTGACAAAGTAGGTTGAAATGACATGAAACACGAAGAGATGTGACAACAACGCAATAAATGTAGAGTTACCAATTGAATAGAATTACAAGAAAAACTAAACATACGAATATATTTCGAAATAATTAACTGACTGAAAAATAAATACTCTAGATTAATTATCAATAATAAAAATCATTTGGGGTGTCTGGGGTTTTTAATGGCTCAAGTAACACGTTGTATAAGCGTTGTTTAAATTTTTATAAGAATGCTGAGTGGACTCGCCGTGTTCAGTTACTCTTTAATGTTTTTCTAAATGTCGACTATAATGCTTGAATTAAGATTTTGTAGACCGAACTACTAGCGCATACTTTACGATTGAGCTTTTATGGTCGCAAATTTTAACATCGTCGCGGATGCTGAAATGGATTTTCATTGTAAAGTACGGTACTCCTCCCCGACCGCCGGTACTACCTGACGGGAAATAGAAGCTACTAAATTGTATTGAGGGGGTAAGCAGGTTGGTTATGGCATTCGTCGAACTTAATTGTTAACGGCTTGCCTATTTTGAGCACTCGTAGAAAAAGTACTGTATACAACAGTGATATAATTAAGCTTTTGAATCTCGTTTCTTCCGTACGCGACTGAAAAGCTCTTTATATGTCACGATTGTATGAAATGCTATTGTGAGTGACATAACAGTTATAACATATAATTAGTCCGTCAGTTATGAGCATGTGATCGTAGATTTTTCGGCAAAACCGGGTGCAAGGACGGTTTTATGTGATATAATTATTTAATTACCAACCATCTCGACATTATTACTTAGTTCTAAATAGCTTTGAATTTGTTTAATTCTTGGTTTAAACATGTAATAGCTTCAAAATAATAATAACCCTAGGGTTATAGCACTAGCTAGGGTGCTAGCACTGCACCAAAAATGTTGGAAAATGGACGATCACTGGTTATGAGTACATTATTTAACAATATTGGACACGTATTGTTTTCTTTCGTCAGTGAAACAAAATAATAGGTACGTGAACTGTGATGCGCCCTGTTTTTATCATGTTATGAATAAAAATATGTAAATATGTGACCATAATAATTTTATTTACTAAGGACGACCCTATAGTAGGGTTCCAAAAACATTCAAAGCATACCAGTAAGGTGATTTAATTATCGTAATGTTCCAATAAAATTAAGTTTTATTAATTTTTATGCAAAGGTAGTATTTTTTTATTCAACTTGGGTAATACTGGGACGATATAGACATCACAAGACCGTTTATTAATTCCACAAATGCAACTCGCTTAGCTTATACATTTCGCCGCCAGCAATCAAATGGAATTATCCAGAACTTCAACTACGAAATAGCACAGTTATTGAAATCCCAATAAACCTCGTAAACTGTATTTGAGACTCAAAGGATAATTGCATGATACAATCTCAGTTTGAATTAGTGACAACTCGCAAAGCGCTTTGCAGTAGATGAAAAGCATTAAACGATTCAATCCGTGAACTAGAACCGAAGTAATTAAAGTCCATTTGCCTTTTAAACAATTTAAAGCTACAAGTTTATAGCTGTAAGGTTTAAAATAGAATGGAGCTGGGCCGTATTGGATGGCATATCGAAAACACTCTCCATACTTAGTTAAATCTACAAATCGCAGTCTGCACTTTTATTAAGCCTTAGTATAAAGCGAGATAGCGCTCTGTCACTGTAAAGCGCGGTCATGTTCGCACACCGTCATTATACCAGGTTGGGTGTGATAGCCGTCTAAATACCGTAGTCGTAGTAGTAGCAAAAGTTGCCCTTTTAACAATAAAGTCCGACAAGCTGATTTGAACACCTCACCCGCTTAGCTACTTCTGCTGCTGACTGTACCTGGCCAAATTATATAATAGGCAAGGATGATTAAGAATGGATGGACAGTCAAGTGTAAAAATATGGGTGTACTCATCTTACTCAAAAAATATGTCCCATAGTATCTTATTCCGTTGTAATAAGTGCGTAGTACCATATTTATGAGACGATTATTTCGATACGTATTTTTGCACTTGACTGGACAATGCCTATACAAATTCGCGTTCCTCGAACCTTCAGGCTATACGTCTGTTTTCGGTACCGAGAGCCACAGCGCCATCTGTTGAGTCTGGAGTCGAGTTATTCAGTCAGCGTTAATCGCCGAACAAAATATTAGAAATTAGAATGTATTTATTTAATCTTAATTGCACAAAATAAGATGGTACAAATGCGGACTTAATGCCATAAGGCATTCTCTACCAGTCAACCAATGGGCTTAACAGAAAGGTTAAGTAGAAATTTAGTGTTTGTGGTGACCGATAGATGACGCTAGTGCTTTAGCCTCAAATAAGGGAACACGATTTTGTATAGGCATTGTCAATCCATGTCTTAATCATCCTTGATAATAGGTTACAAAATACATACATGCATATAATTCTTCTTCGCAATAACATCATCTTCTAGCATCAGATAAAAGGTGCCCCTACTCTGAGCATACGCCATCAAGAATATCGTGTCCAGGTTCTGCTTGGTCCGCCACCTCATTCGTTTCTTGGAGTCACCTAAAGTGGGTGGCAGGAGGTCGAAATCGGGGTAGTAGGAGGGAGATGGGGAGATCACCTCGATGAGGCCGCTTTCGACTTCCTTGGGGAACCTGAAATGATAAGGGTTGAATGTTAGGTACCATTGGGACAGGAGTCATTGGGAGGATTTAAGATGGGCATTTTTATTAAGTCTTGGTTGGCATCATTGGTTATTATTATTTGGTGGTTGTTTTGTTTTGGTTATTATTATTGGTTTAGTTATTTTAGTCTTTGGTTTTATCGTCATTTAGCTTCTGCCTGTCACTTTGATCGTGCCTAAATGAAGGGGAATAACGGCTTACACTAAATTAGAACACTTACAATTCTCCTATTTTTTCTTTGTCGCAATACGCTATCCATTATGCCCTTAGGGAACGTACCCATACTACGTGACCAATTTTTTTACAATTTTCACCCCCTCCCCCCCCTCGGTGACCAACCGTAGTATATGCCAAGATCCCCCCTCTCCCCCTCTGGTTGTCACCTAGTCATTCTTAATATTGTTTTTTTTGCAAACAGAAAGTAAAAAGTATCATAATTTGGCGCATATTTGTATTTATTAAAACGGCGGTTGCCGCGTAACGCCTCGAGGTGCGTGGGAACCATAATTAAAAAGTGAAAAAAAAAAATTGCGCGCGATTTCCCTAGAGCATAATTATAATAAGTATTGATTACGCGACGTAAACCTAAAACCCCCCCCAAACCCCCTTGTGACCAAGAGTAGTATTTTGACGACCCCCCACCTCCCCTAAACGGGTCACGTAGTATGGGTACGTTCCCTTAAACGGGTCACCAGTATTTTTATTACCACCTGTATAAAGATCATAACGACAATAGATAAAGGTAAAAAAACCGGCCAAGTGGAGGGTTCCGTACCGGTTATCGAAAAAAAAATAATATCGCAAGGTCGTATCTGCCTATGTACGTAGTTTTTTGTAGATATCTCAAAAACGTCTAAACCGATAATGTTCAAAATAATTTCCGTGGAAAGCATATACAAAGATGTATCTTCTTGAATTTTTTCGTAATTTTTGGACTTACGGTTCAAAAGTTACAGGGGACACAACTTTATTGACTTTCGGAGTGATTATTTCTAAAAATATCTACTTAATCAAAAAATATTCAAAGAAACCTCAATGTTATTTTTCAAGACCTATCGATTAATATGCATCATGTTGATATTTGGTAGATTTTTTTTACAATTAGTTACATGTATGGTGTGCCCCCGCAAAAAAAAATCTGCAATTTCAGTACAGAACTAATTAGCGGCACACAAAATACACCTTATGTTAAAATTTGATAAAGATACGTCTCATAGTTTCCGAGTAAAATGGCTGTGACATACGGACGGACGAATGGACGGACGGACAGACGGACATGACGAAACTATAAGTGTTCCGTTTTTGCCATTTTGGCTACGGAACCCTAAAAAAGCGAAACAAAATGATGCTCACATAGTCTCGATCTGCTTTGCCGTGTTGATGACGAACTCCAGGTCCGACTCTCCTACCATGACAATTATGACCGTCTCGTTCTGGTCGGCCTCTGTCATCCCGGTGATCAGGTGCTGTGGGATGAAATAATTAAAAGTTGAGGAAAGCTAGAAAATAGCTATTTATTCTAAAAGGGAGCAAAGTTGTCGTTTATATTGAGACCTGAGCCAGCGAATTAATCCAAAACAGAGCTACGAGTGGTTCAAGAACCTTGATCGTGCGAGGGGCTAAAGACACGAGAGGTTGAACAAACTTTGCTGCCGAGTGCAATAAATTTTTCCACACCAATGCGAGGAAAATACGAGCTGTGAAATGTTACAAATGTAATCAAAATTTATGTTATTCCATATTTATGATTCAAAACAAAATATTCGCATAAAAGTATGTTTAGTTTGTTGTTTAGGTAGACAATCTTGCAAGCGAGTTTTGAAGTAGTACCTGATTTCCGATTGAGCTGAAATGTAGCACACTTGCGTAACTGGAAGATAATAGAATATTTTGGTACCATCGGTCATTGGTTTAAAGGAGACCGAAGGTTATAAGTAACTAAGAACTCTGTAATAAAGCAATCCTGGAAGCTTAATGTTTGGGTTATTGAGAATAATCTCTTTGAGGAATAAATAGATGACTTTCCAAGAAAAGTGCAGGCGTTAGAAGTTGAAGTCAACGGTAGATTTAAATTTAACTTTAACAATATAGTCCTCCATGTCGTATTCGACAACGGCGACCCTTACTTCCTCTGATGAGCTCGTATGTGACTCGCAAAGCCAAATTTGGTTTTAAACGTCCTGTCGCATTGTGCGCAGAAATATAAAACTTGTGAGTCGTACAAGTCCTCAGCACTCTGTCCTTTCTTTCCCCAGTAATTTAGATAAGTTTAAGCATCTTACCGTGAGCGTGACCATAAGATAGCTCTCCTTGTCTCTCTTCACAGTCGGTATTCCTATCACGATCTCTGCCAACTGCTTCGACCCTCGCATATGGTATGCTGGTCTCAGGCTGTAAAGGTCGTCTAGAAGGTGCGGCATCAGCTGGTAGATGAAGGGGTGGGTTTCGAGCTGAAGGTTCTTGGGGTCTACGCCGGCGGCTGCTTTTGATCCTGAAAATACATGTTTAAGTTTTACAATTCGGCATCCTAGCCTAGTCGGTAGTGACCCTGCCTATGAAGCAGGAGGTCCCGGGTTCGAATCCTGGTCAGGGCATTTATTTGTGTGTTTATCACGGACATTTGTTCCTGAGTTATGGTTGTTTTCTATGTATCTATCTATTATATATATCGTCGCCTAGTACCCACAACACAAGCCTTATTGATTAGATTGACTAGATTGATTTGTGTAAGATTGTCCGATAATATTTATTTATTTAATATAAAAAATAACAATGCTGTTATCTTGAATTTAGACTTGACAGATGTAAACATTTGATTATCGACCTTAATACAAACAAAAAAACAGGATTAAAAGTTTTTTTAAACAAGCTGTCACCTCTAGTCGTATTACGCTTGTAACATTGCCTTTATGATTATGATTATGACCTATCTGATTTCCCAATCAGCATAGACGGAGAGTTAGCTACGTCAGATATGACACAATAACGAGAGAGACGAAACCCCTTTTGTTAGTTTGCTATACTATGGTTATTTCTAGATCCGGACATCTGACAGTTCTAAAGTAGTGGAGGTAAAGAATGCAAACCACTTTAAGAATACAAATCCTAGTGTTCTGGTTTTGCTGGAGTATTATGAGAAATTTTAGAAATAATTAGATATACCGGGTGTGGCCTGTAATAAAAGCAAAAAATTAAAAAAGTCACTTTTTCTGAAGTATCTATCTCATGTGATGGAGCGTTAGGAACTGAGTATATGAGAGTTTTTTGAAAAAAAAAAACAGCATCCAAACTATTATCCAAATGGGAAAAACCATACTCTCAAATAATATTCTGGCTAAAAGTTAAAGTACAAATATCGGTCATTCGAGCAGTCTCCATGATGGTGAGAGGCACTAGAAGACGCATCAAGGTCTTCGAATGCGAAGACGGCGCCGGAATTCTATACTAAGCAAGATCTTACCCCCCCCCCCCTCCACCCCCTTTGCCCGTTAATACCGTCATCGTCCATTTTTGTATATATTTTTTGTTTTGTATTTGTATTTAGTAAATTTATCTTCAGATTATTGCATACACTTACTGTTTCATGGTTGGTTATACTTTTAACGGGTTTTTCTAGAGTACTGTCACTGCCTAATCTATCTAACAGGTATCGATTTTCCACGTATTCAGTACAAAAATGGCTATATTCAAATGAAATTGTGAAATCACATATTGCGCCGTGCCGTGCCTGATGTTAGTCTTATTTTGTGGTATGACTCATACAGTCATGAATCAATACGTTTTCGTTCCAATATCAATAGATAAATAGTAAGTTCAAGAAAATTAAATTGGCATATACGTAAACACGACACGAAAATAGCGACTTGAGCGAACACTCATAGATTTTATTAACGAGTTATAAATAGATTTTACTGCTCGGTTCATACAAATCGTTACTCTTGTACCATGATTTTTGAATATAATAGTTTTTCGTGCAACTGCACTTCAACCTTTTAACCTTATCATAACTACATTAAAAATAGGAAGGGTTGGCTTAAGATAATTATTGCGTAACAGCCAGGGATCTAATGGCTGTCCTAAAAACTCGTTAAAAATCTCATCCTACCTATATATTATATATATACATATTTATCACAGAGGGTTTTTTTTAATTTTTTTAAAATTGGTATACAGGATAATAACAGCAAAAGCCAAACTATGATATAATAATGCTTGTTTGCCACTGTCGTGGTAAAAAATCATTCTGCTAACATAAAACTTTTAGAAAATGCAACATCCTCCAAAAACACGTTGATTTCACGTGTTTGCGTTACAGATGTGCAAGTTGCGGAAACTTTCGAAATAATTGGAAATATTCTCGGAAATTTCTAGAAAATTTCTTAAGAAATATAGGAAATTGGAAATTTAAGACATGGAAAGTTGCAATTCCCATACAAAAATGTGAGAAATTTCCGAAATTTCCATATGTGGAAGATTTCGCAATTTTGGAAACTTTCCGACGGCACACTATAGGTAGTTTGCGTATACCGCCTTGAGCTATCAAACTTGGGGCACGGTATTTTCTTACCCACTTATTCATAAACGTCTCTCGGGCCTCAATTAGTAAATTTACGTTTTGTCCTTATCCGTCACTTTGACAGTTGTTTGTTATAAATAAATAAAATAAATAAATATTATAGGACAATCTTACACAAATCGACCTAGGCCCACGGTACGCTCAATAAGGCTTGTGTTATGGGTACTAGACGACGATATACATATATAATAGATAAATATAGATAAATACTTAAATACCCAGAAAAACATCCATAACTCAGGAACAAATATATGTGATAAACACACAAATAAATGCCCTAACCAGGATTCGAACCCGGGACCTTCTGCTTCGTAGGCAGGGTCACTACCGACTAGGCTAGGAGGCCGTTAGAAATAGACAAAACATAAATTAACTAATTGAAACCCGAGAGACGTTTATGAATAAGGGGTTAGTATTTAAGATTATTAACTCCATTATTTTAACCACCAACTCCACCTAGCGTATAAATGACTTAACCTCGTTAAAATTAAAACAGTTGGTTGGACGATGATTGGATGACATCAACAGTTTACGATATGAGTCTCTTGGTGTAATCTTCATTAGTTCTATAGGGTGTAATCAATAACGTGAAACAAAATAATAAAACCTGAATTTATTCATAATATTGAACTACTTTTACTATGGGGTCAACTTTGAAAACATATTATTTTTCCATAGAGTAATGTATAGGTATATGTATAGTTAAGGTGCGACCACACCGCTGCTTAAAAAACGGCGACGTTACGGAATGGCAGTGACGCATCGTATCCGCACCGTTTTTATCGCAAGCCCTCCACACCGCTGCTCAAAATACGCTGACGGGACGGAATCGCAATGAAGTGCCGTAAATGTCACGACTTTAACGCATACTCTCCACACCGCTGCTCAAAATACGCAGACGCAACGTGTACGCAGTGACGTGCCCCATACGAAATATTTTTGACGCGAACCTTCCAAACCGTATTTTGAGCAGCGGTGTGGAGGGCATGCGATAAAAACGGTACGGATACGATGCATCACTGCGATTCCGTAACGTCGCCGTATTTTAAGCAGCGGTGTGTGGGGCATGCGATAAAAACGGTACGGATACGATGCGTCACTGCGATTCCGTAGCGTCACCGTATTTTAAGCAGCGGTGTGGTCGCACCTTTATACTATATGTATAGTATAGGTAAATGTATAATATAGGTAAAATATAGCTTGTGAAAATTTGTAACCGGCCAGTGTTATACCGTAATAAGACTGTCAGAGAAACTGCTGTACGAGTCGTTCGTACAGCACTATTGTGGGGCCATTTTTTGTGCTGATTGTGTATCTCGTTCTTTATTACATATCGGTGTCTTTTTCATACACGGTCACGTCTGTATCCATCTTTAAATGTGACAAAAACATGTATCCAAGACTTCACGCATTTTCAATAGTCGTGGCTACATATTTTTATCATAAAGGCTCCTTATTCCCTAAAAGGCCGAAAAACTCTATTAATGAAAAAAGCCGCATAAAATGCTATTTATAAGATAGTTTGAAGTATTAGTAATACAAAAAAATAATTTTGAACCATGTTTATTATTATTAAGTACCCAAAAATACGATTCTTACAAAAAGTGTCCTGTGAAGTGTGATTTAAGTGTCATTTTTAATAATTCATAGTAATTTGAAATTTACTGCTACAGTAATGTTTTTTTTTATCGTGATAGAAATATAGTTTAACTTTGCAATGGTAATATTTTTAGGGCAAAATATTCATAGGGTTTTCGTGGAAAAAATGAAATGTAACCGTGTTTTCATCAAAAAACTGGCATATAATCAGAAGGTATTTTGTCGATTATCCAAGATGAATCTTCGATTTTTATTTCCATGGCCGTCTCATACATGATATACTCAATTGAATTTAATTCAAATTGAATAAGAATTTTTACCCTTTTTTGCGTAATCTGAAAATGAACGGAACACCTAACTGGAAAATCCGGAAAGGCCTTCCAAGATAAAGAAATGAACTATTATGTGCATCAATAGTTGATTTAAAAAAACTTAGTATTTTCGCCATAGCCTTCGAAGAAAATGAAGCATTTCGGGAAATTCGCGCGTTTTGGGAATAAGATACATCCTTTTCTATAGAACACCAATTTTTTTTTGCATTTACAAAGTTGATCCAATAGTAAAAGTTGTTCAAAATCCTATAGATTAATGTTTTATTATCTTGTATTACGTTTTTGATTTCATTTTATACCGTCGCCATCAGATATACCGGAGCGGCCAAGGTGGTCACAAATATCTGAACAACACCTCTATTTTCATGGTGATAAAGTGGATGTTCAGATATATATTTGTCGTCGACTGTACATTGTACAGTCAGCCGCAAAAATAGGTAAGCGGGCGAGTAGGTAGTTCAAAAGGATATGGTGGAGAAATTCGCAGCCATCAGGTAAGCCTCAGTAGTTCAGTTGGTCAGAGCGACGGACATCTAACCCGAAGTCGCGAGTTCGAGGGCGGTATTCTAACTTTAAAACACGTATAGACACGATCCAACTTCAATACAACTCCAATGCATTAACAACGCAATACAGCTACGGCATAAACATCTGAATCAGAAACATCAGAATTTGTTGATTCCAACCAAACTCCAATACAACTTCAATATTGGTTGAATGTTTGTTGTGTGTTGGAGTTATGTTTGAGATAGGTTGTATTTTTTTTTATTGTATTGTTAATGTATTTTGAAATTAGAATCCGGCACCGAGTCTCACCTGTGTCAGTGGATTTCTCTACTTTTCCAAGACTTTTCCTTTATTTCTATACACTGTCTTCTAAATGCCACTTACCGGTGAGGTTCTTCAGTAGCTGCACCACCTCGGGGGTCATGGTAGTGCTAGGGCCAAGAATCTTCTCCGCCTGATCAGTAAAGCTCACCAGCTTGGACTGGAAAAAAATACACTCGTTAAAACTCGGGCCAAGTGCGAGGAATTGCACGTAGAAATTAAATAATAATGTAATCTTTTTAGTGCCCCTCGTTGCTATAGTTATGTACCTTGGACAACACAACATTTTCTATGAAACAGTATACAACAACCGGGATAGAGTAAAAGACCCGGGTATGTCCTTAAACTACGTGCGGACACGGGTATGTTCTTAAACTACGTCCAAAAGAGAGGTATGAGTACTGCGCATGTCATCTCGCTATGTGTGGTAGGGCACAGCACAGCGAATATCATCTCGCTCAAATCTGGAGCAAAGCCCGACTGGGGAAGTACCCTCCACCTTACAGAAAACCACAGCCAAATAGCATTAGACCCTACTTATAGTGTTGGGTTCCTGCTGGTGAGTAAGGTTGCCAAAGAGCTCAAAGAGGACCCGTCAACACAGTGAATTCTCCTTTTTGTAAACAGTTTGCAACGCGCATGTAACCGCAGACGAGATTTCAACTTGATAACTCCACGCGTTCCTAAGAAAAAGGACGTTGAGAGACAGACAGACGGACAACAAAATGATCTTATAAGGGTTCCATTTTTCCTTTTTTAAGAACGAAACCCTATAAAAATCCAAATGGCGCCGTACTTTCGCAATATTTACCCAACATTCTCAAATGTAACTTAAGTAAGATAAGAACTATTATTATATTAGTAATTCAGGCAACATAAAAAAGTACAACCGAGATACCGAAATTGAAACCGAAAATACCGACTACAAGATTTCAAAGGAGGTTATCAATTCGTCGTGATCTTTGTTTTTTGTTGCTTTTTTAGGGTTCCGTAGTCAACTAGGAACCCTTATAGTTTCGCCATGTCTGCCCGTCCGTCCGTCCGTCCGTCCGCGGATAATCTCAGTGACCGTTAGCACTAGAATACTGAAATTTGGTACTAATATGCATATCAATCACGCCGACAAAGTGGTAAAATAAAAAGTGAATTTTTTTTTTTATTAGGGTACCTCCCCTATACGTAAAGTGGGGAGTGATTTTTTTTTTCATTTCAACCCTAACGTGTGATATATTATTGGATAGGTATTTAAAAATGAATTGGGGTTTCCTAAAATCATTTTTCGATAATGTAAATATTTTCGGAAATAATCGCTCCAGAAGTAAAAAAATATGCGTCCCCCCCCTCTAACTTTTGAACCATAAGTTTTAAAAATATGAAAAAAATCTCAAAAGTAGAACTTTATAAAAACTTTCTTGAAAAATTATTTTGAACTTAATAGGATGAATAGTTTTTGAAAAAAAAATACAAAATAATTTCTGAACTAAGTTTGTAATTTAACCGTATAAGCAGGTGTTTATTGTACCTGTAATTTCTACAAAATTACAATGAAATGACGTGCTTTCAAATAAAGTAAAAACGGTGAAAATCGGTTCACGCAATAAAGAATTATCCCATAAAAATCATCTTCCATACTTTATGCTCGCGCGCAATAGTTTACTCAATTTGCCGATAGATGTCGCTGTACATGGAACTCATATCATATCCTACATGGCGGTGTTATTAACTCTTAAGTGGGGACACTTACTGTGACGGATGGAAAACTACGGAACCCTACAGTGAGCGTGGCCCGACACGCTCTTGGCCGGTTTTTTTATGTAAATATGTTCACCGATTATTCGAAGATGGCTGAACCGATTTGAAAATTATTTTTTTGTTTGAAATTCTGTCAAATTCCAGTCACAGTTGGTCCCATTGTAACCAGGTCAAGATCTGATGATGGGATCCTGAAGAAATCGAGGGAACTGTTCAATTATAGGCACACCTATAGTGATTTGAGTATTTTTTACAGCAGCTCGAGCATTTGCTTTTGGAAAGGTGGAGGCTAAGTGAAGTCGGTTCTTTTTTGGTTAAAATTATTAGGAAAACAATTGCGGTATACGATCTCTGACGTAGATAAGAGGAGACAGCCTGCATTCTTGTGCGGACCTGCATTGATTGTGTCTGGCGACATACTGCGCTAGCCGTCCGCATCGTGTTAGCCCCGTTTGGACATTTGCCAGCGAACGCGATAAGCGATTTTACCCCTTTTCTGCTGGAAAATCTGAAAACGGGTGCACTTAGCGCTCTCGGGCCATATTTTCGTTGATAAAAAAGTCAGTTGTACGAAACACAATCTATTAAACTCGTGAGAGAAGGTGGAACCATCAGGGAACTGATAAGAGTTGGCGGTGGTGCCTGTTTACAAACCTACTGGTTTGCTCTAATGCGAGGTGGTACAGTTAAACTCGCTTATAGACGGAGAGCTAGCCGCGTCAGATATGACACAATAATGAAAGCGACGAAATCCCTCTCGTTAGTTTGCTTTACTATGCTTATTTCTATATCCGGACTTCTGGCAGCTGTAAAGTGGTGGTGGTCAAAGAATACAAAACCACTTTAAGAATACAAATCTTAGAGTTCTGGTTTTGATGCAGTATTATGCGAAATCAGATAAATAATTAGATTATGCCATTGCCAAAACTTTCTGATGGGTGAAAGTAGTCCAAAAAGACGTATATTCTAATTAATAGTTTGTCGCCTACTGTTTCCGTTTCCGAAATAATACGCAATTTATTTTTGTTATAATGTTAAAATATAGACCCCGTCCTCTATAAATAAGACAACTTCGGCAGTTTTTACCTGTTTTGGTATTACTTTTTTGCAACTGAAAATTTTTGCTAGTCTGTCACTCTGACATCCACCCAATAAACGCTGCCAGATGCCCGGATCTAGAAATAAGGATAGTATTGCAAACTTACTAGACGGGTTTCGTTGCTCTCATTATTTTATCATATCTGACATGGCCAGCTCTTCATCAAGCTGTCCATTAAGACTTTTTTGAAGAGATCCAAACAAAAACGCGTCTTTAGCGGGAAAGCGTATTATGCGGGTCTGTCCCGCAGGACCTCAAGTTACAAGGACTCATAGGAAATGTCGTAATAAACGTGATCTTATTAAGCGGGTTCTATTATATTTACTGTAATGATTTGTAATAATTTGTAGTCATAGACTAATAACAGTAATAACCCAAGACCCCGCATAGCCGGGCGACCCCCGCTGCCACGCTCGAAGTAATTTCACCCTATAGTAAGACACTAATTATTGGAAGTGACAGTAAACTTAGTACGTCTCCATGGCATCCATTAATGTCTGACTCTCTCTTACGCCCCACGGGACAATCGCGCGTTCCCTGTCTAGCATTGCGTGTTCCTCTCCCGCACCCCTTCTTTTTGGCAGCTTAGGTTTCAAAGAAATAACGCGAATATTGTAAGTGACAGTAAACTTAGTGCGTCTCCATGGCAACCTGGCAACCATTAATGTCTGACTCTCTTTTAAGCCTTAGCTTTTATTATTTATTTAAGGTTTGCCAACAGGTGGTATACAATATACTTTTTAAAACTAGGCTAAAAATTAGCTTGCTTGAGTATCCACCCAATTACAGGCAAACACGGCATGCACATAAAAAAGAAGCTATTGCTTACATAATAGTTCTTAATCTAAGTTAGGATTGAAACAAAATTTCAGAATAAGGTCTATAACACTAAAGTACTTAATCTAACAATATTTCTGTAAAGTTGCTTAGGAAGTGAAACATAACTTATAGCAAAGTGAAACATAACATAAAACATGAATTTTAGAATTAGAGATTACTCTTGAGTTTACGTAAATATTTTTTGTATTGGTAATGTGACATTTTTAACATATCAACTCTATTCTGTTTGTAAACTAAATTGTGCTCTTTACAAATTCGTGGTGTGCGCTTTACAAAACTGTGGGATCCAACATTGGTTCTATTAATTTTATATGAGAAAGGCCGAAAGTTGACTAAACGAGAGCGTTGGCGCGGCACTCCAGTTAATTGATTGCAGAAGCTGTGGGCAGTTTAGAAAATAAAGGAAAAGTAGATAAATCCACTGCCTCAGGCGAGACTCGAACTCGCGACTCTGGGATACATGCCCATCGCTCTGACCTACTGAGACCTACCTGATATTTTTCCTTTATTTTCTAAACATTGTGGTATAGTTAGCAGACGTTCGGCTTAATACAAAATTAATTGTAGCTTAGTCAAGTGTTTTGTTCCTGTTATGATATACACAACCGCAACTCCAGAGGTGTCACATGCGCTTTGTCGAACCTTTAATATGAAGGAGGATTAACTGTGTTGACGGCTGATGAAGGTACAAGGGTCCCCCGTCGTCAACACACTCCTGTTGGACTATTCTGGCAACCATGCTCACCGGCAGGAACACACCAGTATGGGTAAAGTCTAGTACTATTTGGCTGTATCTGATTGCCACTGCAACTTGAACAAACACATATTTCTTATGGGTAAGAAACAGGACTCAGTATGCAGGTTCTGCCAGGAAGAAGAGGAAACAGCCTTGCACATCCTCTGCACCTGCGGACCACTAATGCATAAATGAAGTACCCACCTAGGGCGACATGTACTGCAACCCGATGAGGTACAACACATTACAGCCCAAAGAATCTGGAAGTTTCTAGATGCAACGGGAATCAGTAATGAATTATAAAGGGCTGCCACAATAGATCAAATCTAGTCGACGCGGCATATCGATAGCCCAATTAAGAATAATAATAAATCATTAAAGTGGATAGGATAACTAGTGTTATTCACATGTAATAAAACTCATAGCTCAAGTAATAAATAAATTATGGGAATTTCTTGGGTTAAAATGTTTTGGGGATAAAAGCTTCTTAATGCCTTCGCGGCGGAATCTAGTTAGTTACACCAAAGTATGGTTCTAATGATCTTACCTGTATGTTCATAACCTCCATCTGTCTGACGCGATACAGGGTGTCAAGAAACTCGAGATGAGCCTGCATCTGTGCCAGTCGCCCTTCCATCTCTTCCTCTCGAGTGAGCCGGACTGGAACAATATATTATATAATTAAAAACATTACCATCATTGGGTTAAGGCCCAATAGAAAATAAATAGAAGTACAGTCATCGGCAATAGTATCTTCCTACTCGAAGGCCGCAAAAATATTTGACACGTTCTTATGGCCCTATAAATAAGAGCGTGTCACATATTTTTGCGGCCTTCATGTAGGAAGATACTATTGCCGGTGACTGTACACGTTGTAACACTTATTTATCAAAGTAAAAGAGAGCCGAGGGTCAATGAAATAGCAATTGAATGAGGCGGTTATCACACTGATGCGGTTTCCGCAAGCGGCGACAGTGTGTGAGCGAGATAGCATTCTGCATGGGTATATAGCGCTGCCTCATCTACCGGAGCGGGACGCGGCGCTAGTGTGAAAGCTGCCTTATAGACTAAGTGCTGGTCCCGTCAGATACGACACAATAACAAGAGCAACGATACCCGGGCATCTGGCAGCTCTGCATCGGATGTCACAGTTAGGTTCCTCTAACGTGCAAAAGAACTTAAGAGGCACTTTTTACCCGTAATTTTATACGTACGTGCTTATTGAAAACAAAATGCAGTATAAAAAGTGGGGCGACATATATAGCAAAATGGTGGGCGTCAACATGATTACCTTACACAGTGGACTGAAGCCGTATGTTAGGGTGAACTCGGCTGATTTCGTAATTACTCGAAAATAACCAAGTTATTTGTCAAAATGTTATTTTCGTTCAGATAGATATTTAATGTAGGTACCTATTTTGTGTATTGTTAAATTTAATTTTGATTTTTGGATGCCGAATTCTTATTAAGTGTGTGAACCGGTGAACCTGTACACATTTTAAGGACCTTAATATATAACATTTTGAGCAAATAAATATTTATATTTGTAACTGCAGCACCAACTGCAACAATTTTCTCTCAACAATGAAAACAGGCCACTTTGATGGTAATTTCTATTTTCTCGTGTTTTTATTTATTCGGTTTAAGAAACGAGACTGTATTCTGAATTTCTTTGTGCTCTATTCACGTCACAATGTACAATGTCGTTCGTGTAAAAAAAGTAGCAACAATATATATACAACACATTCGTTTTTTTTGTTTACATTTGGATTTCGCATTAAGTTTGACTACTGTTTACTTTCCTAACGTGTTAAATCAGCACCGCATTCATAAACGTCCAAACGATTAGCTACTTTTTATTTTATATGGATACAACTGTGACGTCACAATCATACTATAAATGTACGTTCTTATTACTATAAATGTAAGTTCAATTATTCAATTATTACGCTACTACCTTGTTAATAAAGTTATAACATCTCTTTATGTGGTCTATTAATTATCTTACTTACGATGAGCATTTTATTTGACTTTTTTTGTTCACTTCATTTTTGTACTGTTTCCTAGCAATTAATACTTACCTACATTACTTATTATGTACAATGTAATTTATGGATATAACCGTATATGTAATACTTTTATTTAAAGCTGTTGTTGTCCTGAACATCAATAAAAAAATAAAAATAAAATTAATACGAGTTATGCAGATATCATTGAAGGCGCGACAATTTATTTAAGATGATTTTCCTGTTTTCGCAAATATGGCTTTATGACAACTGTGAAACAATTATTGTCAATAGTACGTGCCCAATGTTATGTCGATATAATGCGTGTGTAGCATGCACACTCTATTGCAGTGGAATTTAAGTCAAGTCTAAATAACATTTTTTTCCTTCAATTTGAAAACAAAGTCACTTAACCTCCAATGTTCAAGTAATTTAGGAGCTGGGACAATGCCCTATCGAAATTAACATACACCACTCTTTTAAACCAGAGCACTGGAGCTGAACACGCTCGCCTGACCGCCGTCGGAGGGAGGCTGGCCACTGGCTGAGTGTCTATCCCTCGCCTAACACAGGGACATACCTTGCCCCTGAAAACCTCCGGCTGGCCTGCGCTTGGGGGCACAAGTATGCGCACCGCACAGATGCCCCTGGGGTAATGGCGTCGACCAGCTAGGGTATCACGGTCTCTCCTATCAGCGGAGCGGGGGCCGCCTCTCTCGTCACGCTGTGCTAAACGATATTATCCGCCGGTCTCTTGCCACTGTAAATGTGCCGGTGATACTCGAGCCAGCCGGTATAGCTAGAGACGATGGCAAGATTATGTAATAATTCTCGTTATTTAAGTTTTTATGAATAGAACATACTATTATCTCAGTGATTTGGTTCATATTTCGCAGGTAAATATGTTGGCTAGGAGGTGTTGAGGATAGAAAAGAAGCGAAATGGAACCTAATCCTAAATTTTCCGGGTCACTAATTTGCCCGAGTTCACCTTACCTTGACACCCCCGCTTTAACGACCCATTTCCAACCCCTTTCCAATCACAGTAATGGTTATTTAAGCCATATAAAGATTTACGCACCAATTTATTTTTCCTGTTTGTTATGCACTTTATAACTATATATGTATATGTACAGTCAGCAGCATAAGTAGTATACCGCGTGAGGTATACTACTGAATGATCTTGGCACGACTTTTTTCTTTTTTTACTATGGTAGATTTAAGGGCCTATCTAGTCAGCGGCAAGTCACCGCCTGCCTCGATAACGCGTATTGTTATGGACTTATGGTAGGTGTTCGGATGTCTATGCTATAGCTCAATCTTTGACCCAGACGAATTTCAACAGCAGAGCCCATTATTATTAGGTATTAAATCCTTTATAAATTTTACTTGTTAAGTTAGATTATTTTATAATATTTTTACAAAAGTAAAATATAAAAGTACATCTAAAAAAGATAAAAACATTATAAAAATAATTTTAAACAAAAAAGAACCGACTTCACTTAGCATCCACCTTTCCAACAGCAAATGCTCGAGGTGTTGTAAAAAATACTCAAATCACTATAGGTGTGCCTATAATAGTTGAAGAGTTCCCTCGATTTCTCCAGGATCCTATCATCAGATCCTGACCTGGTTACAATGGGACTAACTGTGAAGTATACTCTTTCAAACAGAAAAAGAATTTTCCAAATCGGTCCAGCCGTCTTTAAATAATCGGTGAACATACATAAAAAAAAAAAAAAAAACAAGCAAAAACAAAGATCCCGACGAATTGATAACCTCCACCTTCGAAATCTTGAAGTCGGTTGATAACCTAACCTAGGGTGTCGCCGGCAGCGGAGCAAGGCCCAGGCTACCGGTGGTCCAAGATTACCGCCTTCTGAATCTGACCGTTGATCCAACCACAACCCCGTAGTGAGTCTCTCAAAATGCTGGTCGAGACTTTTCGCTATGAGACCGTTCGCAGAGACAATTATAGGTACAATGATCGCCGGATCAACCTCCCACATGGCAGTTACCTCGTGAGCCTCGTTTATTATTAATATTATTATCCTTTTCATTTGATTTACAATAGCCCCAACGCCTGCTGAAACCGATTCGCAATTTATCGATGACATTATTCATTGAGGTACGCTGAATGACTTCTACACTGTTCTAGACCTTTGGTCGGGAAACTTTTTTGACAAAGAGTCTGATGGCGGAACATATGGAAGTTTTGGAAGCTCATAGAGCCCCAGTTTTCTATTTTTAGTACACCGTACCTCGAAAGGAAATAACGGAACCCTTATAGGATCACTTTATTGTCCGTCCGTCCGTCTGTCAAGACCTTTTTTCTCAGGAACACGTGGAGGTATCGAGCTGAAATTTATATCAAATACTCAGGTCTACTGTCCCTTAGAGCTGTGAAAAAATCAAACTTCTAAGCCAACGCAATCAAAAGATACAGCCGTTTATGCCGCAGATTTTCGAAACTCGCAAGGGAATCAAAACCTACAGGGTACTTCCCGTGAACTCAGAATCTTAAAATTTGGTACGAAGCAACGTCTTATAGCACAGATAAAGGGAAAATTGCGAAAACTGTAAATTTGTAGTTACATCATATAATAAAAATATTTTCAATAATTTTAAAGTTACTACCCCTATATACCTACAGGTTTGTACGGAACCCTCAGTGCGCGAGTCCGACTCGCACTTTTTTACTGTAATATTTGTTTTTATTTTTTATTTAGAGGAACTTGAAGAGCCAAAACTGACCCTTCAAAGAGCCGCAGGCGGCTCGCGAGTTCGGTTCTCCGACCCCTGTTCTGTTCTAGTAGGTAGTAGGTACTAATGACTGAGATGAGAACTAGTACAATGTCATAGCTAGCTACTCGTGCAGTTCCTACCGAAAAGTCAGTTCATCTCAATGACGTTTATGCTGACTGGCACATGACTCGCAAAGTAGGCGCAAGGTTAGCGCGGTCTATCTTTACCTACCTAGCAGGATATATATGTTTATATAGTCCTCTTCATCGATTTCGATGACGGCGACCCTAATGCAAACCCCACGGAGGTTGACTATTATGAGCCCTAATAATGCGTAGCCTGGCGGGATATAATGCGTGTGTAGGTAAGTACCTACTGAATAAGCCAGTAGCTTGAACAATAGTTATAGCCATAGGTCTTTGATTATTAAACCAACCGGATGCGAGACGCGCACTAATTTATATCACAAAAAGTCTGCCAATTTCGGCGCGGGGGACGAGGAAACGCACACAAATACTGTTAACACTAATGCATTTTCCATTGACGTCGCTACACACGCACACGATAAAATTATCAAACACTAGCAAACAATATACTCACACAAGTACAAACACAGCCACAGACAACTTGTCCGTGAACGAGATAATGTCATCTTTAAGTAAACGTAGACAGTGCGAGGAACGCGTCGATAATAATATACTTAAGTAGGTATCGATATTTGTGACGTTTTCAAGTCAAAGGTACATCATTGTCGGTTGTTAAGAGAGTTAAATTTTAAATGATTTTTTTATGGTAACGCCTTATTGACAACCGATAATGATGTACATTTGACTTGAAAATGTCACATTTTATCGTAGATTTATTTATCGTATGCCTACATGTCACTGGATATAGATAGGCATTTCTTCCCTAGGGTAGTGGGAAAGCAGATGATGAAGAAAATCCAGTGAGTGCTGCGAGGTCCAGGTAGGACAGTAGAGCTGCCAAGTTTGTAACTCTTTTAGCACCACCTGTTTATGATCACGTGTAGGGTTGTCTAAGGTGTTTCCTATGGACGCAGAGAAACATTGATCGTAGGTTAGTTATATATTTTTGTTTCTTTACCACGTATAAGGTTTAGCTATTGATAAAATTATAATGTTAAGTTGTGATTAAATATCAAGTTTTTCTACCAGCATATTACTTACAATGTTAGTATTCTACGTAAGTTAGTTTGCCTATTTGTTCAGGACAAATCTTGCAATCTGAATTAGAATAACTTTTATAGTATCAATTTAATATTTTGATGTGTATTTGCTTTTATATTTAGTGGAAAATACTACAAATTGGAAACAAATAACTATTACAATGAAACAATGAACTGCAAAGAACTCTGGAACATCACGGGATTCGAACCAACGTGTTTAGATTACCGTTCCAATGTGCTTCCAATTACACTAGACGTTCCTCTATCCACATCAGTGAATTTTTCACTGTAATGAACAATGATTAATCAGTCGCTAGCGACATCGTGATGTTCCAGAGTCCTTCGCAGTTGATATTTTGATTGTAATGGGCATCTGTTTCCAATTTGTGTTTCTATTTCTATTATCTCTTCTTCATTTTCTATTATAAATAAAAAGTATATCATACTGCTAATGTTAATATCGACATTTATTTTTGTGCTGTCCCATCACTAAAACTTACCTGTTAGGTACAGTGATACCAGAGTCGGAAATTAAAAGTGCCTATCTAAGGGGATAAGTGCGTATAACGTACCTTATAATAAATAAAGTATAATCCATACAAAATTAAAATGCTACATAAAATGTATGGTGAAAATAAAGGAACGAATTAATTTCTAAACAGGAATATCGTTATTTCAAGCATCTACAAGTATATTTCACTTAAGGGGCTATACATTAGAGCGGAATTCAGTGCGGAATTCATCACACTAGCTGAAATTGGCTATTAAAACGGAAATTTGTTTATGGTAGCTGTATTTTTGAGACCATAGACAAATTTCAATAATTTAAAAGTCGATTAAAATATGTTTAGAAACCATTTAATAACAACACACACACAAAGAGACACACTGTTTTTTTAACAAAGCAATGCTTTATAATTATGGCTGTATACCGAATGGGTCTCTGCCTAACCCACGGAGTATCCTTTAAGTGTATTGCCAATGACAATGAATGACATAATGGCGGATGTATTTCTGCCGCACTGGAGTCGATTACTCTTGTTTGCAATATTTCACTTACCTCCCTCGATGTAATCGTGTTCATAATTGCATACCCAATTTATGAATGAATTTATTGATAAATTGGGTATGCAATTATGAACCCGATGGTACAATGTACTATGAAGAGTCAAGTTTAAAAATTACCCTAAAGCAGATGTAGTACCAATAAGTGGCAACACTTTTTGATGGACAATATTTTTTAGTTTTTTTCTAATTTCGTGCATTATTTGATGATATTTAGACGTAATTATACTTAGAGATTAAAAGAAACGTTATCCTTCTGTAAACTAGATAATTCAGATCTTTTCTTACATGAAAACACGCAGCAATTCGGCATTTTTACCTCAGATCGTTCCGCGCTGACTGACATTCATTGAATGGGGTTTGACGCGCGACAACTAGTTTTATATAACCGCTACGACCAGTGGTCTTGTAGTTTTGACAGAGGGGGACGCCTGACAATTACCACTACATTGGTTTATTTCTCTGAGCCATAGGTAGTTCCCGTGGGAATGGTCAAAGGAAAATGATAACAAAAGGCCCTGGTTCTTTTTGTCCAAGGACCATATATACTAGACTTCAATGTCTATACAAAATAGCGTTTAGAAACGAACCCTATTAACAACCGACAATAGGCATGGTGAATTTTTTTTATGTATGGTATCAATCGATTCGTTTTGTTGTGAGGATCAAATGTCTATATGGGGCCAATTGCGTTAAAGCAACACAAAAGTCAGAAATGAACCTTAAAGTCCGAGATTTGCATTTGTTTTTCAAAACGCTCCTAACAAAATGACGTGCAAAAGTGACGTCACGATCACATAGTCGCCCTGTTTCAAGTATGGAAAAATTATGAAATTGCTATTTTTACGGTGAAATGTTGCGTTTATGTATATGATAGCAATACAATTTATTTTACAGTAAAATGTTAAAAATCTAATGGTATCATTGTTTTTTTTTTAATTTCGCACTTTAAAAAATCGTAAAACTTAGAAATTTTGCAGCTTGATATCTTTGAGCCATTTCAATAGAATTTATAAATATTCACTTTCGTTGGATATATTGATCATTTTGCATCCTATCAACTAAATTTTATTGCATAATTCAACATGTGTCATCATGCCTATTATATACCTTTGACTTGAAAACATCACATATATAAGTCACTTTCCTCTTGGAAATGTTATGGCTTTCTACAAAAACCCCTGGTAATGATATATTCAAATTAATTACAAAGTTAACCATAATACTACATGGAAACCTGGTTAACATTCTTATTTAGGACCCAGCACGCTGTAGGGTCTGCCATCTTGGTCTGCAAACTTAGATGTAACTGAAGTTTGAGAAAAAAGCGTCAAAACTTTTTTTTTTAAATTTATTTAGAACACAAACAGTCTTAATAATAAACAACATATGTCGTACACAATGTACAAGAACAAAGAGAGGGTACAAATAGACTTGGAGGTTCATTGATTTAGGTACATAATGTTAACAAAATATGGTAGGTAAAACTTTTTCGAAAAATGAATAGGAATGGCAAGGCAATGACAAGGTGTAATAAAAATGCTGGTTATCAGTTTAAGGGCATAATTCGTATCGTATTCTTAATATGAAAAAGTAAGAAAAAACATTTTTCACGCAAAAAAAATGTTTTTAATACAATTGCTCAAAAAGTTTACTTTATGTAGCTGCAAATCGTGCGTAAAGTTTGATTTTATGCACTAGTGCTAAAAAGTAATCTGATCTGCAAATCGTGCGTAAAGTTTGATTTTACGCACGATTTGCAGATATATTGCATTTTAAATTGACCAATCAGAACACTTCACTATATTAAATCCACCAATCACAACACATATCGGAGTTAATCGGAACGCTAGATACTTTTTTGGTGCGTATACTGTGTAAATAATTTAAGTCTTTAAAAAAAAACATTGTATTTAATATCAACCAATCAGAATACAGCTATGTTAAAATCGACCAATCAGGAAACGCAATTTATTTCTCAAAACATGAGGTGTTTTTTAGTTCCTACTTCACAATCATTAAAAAAGATTTATTTTTTTGGGAAACGCTTTAAAGTGTGTTTAAACTGTTTAAAGAGCTAATTATACCGTCGTCTGTGGCATTTATTCGCGGTATTGATATTTTGTATCTATGTCAAAGAAGTTAAAAAAATTAAAAGACCGTCAAGTTATACCATAATTTCACCTAAGTTTAGTTATTGTGCGTAAATAATAAGTATTTTTATGATATTTTCTCGCAATCGAAGTGAAACATTGTATGCATTATTCTGGTCTAAAAGCCATATTACCACTCGAACAATTTTCCCTCACTTCGGTCAGGAAAATAACCACCTGGTGGTAATATGGCCTACTTTAGACCCTTGTCAAACAATCTACTATTATTTCATTGTAGTTTTTTCGCAATTGTATTAAAAAACGTTGTTCGACACACGTGCAGAAGTGTCATTTTCACTCGTCCCGAGTCTTGACCCTCGCCTTTCGGCTCGAGCCGAGTAACCTCGGTACTCGTGCAAAATGACATACTTCTCGCACTTGTATCGAAAACTACTATTTTGTTTGGAGGGTTGGCCGGCCGGGACGACGTGCCCCATACAAAAATAAGAATTTTTTCGTGTCCTGAATTTTTTTTACTACTTTTTCTTAATCGCAATACGATATCAATTATACCCTGAAACGGATTACCAGTATTTTTGTAGATAGTATTTATGGATAGTATTATGGTTAAATACTGCATGTCTATGATATGTATTTTTCAAGTGGGTGGCTATTTTACAGGGCTCAGATCATAGGAGAGGGGCTAAGGTCATCTTCAGATGATCTTGGCCCGAGGTAGGTCTGATCTCAGCCAACTGGGAAATGGGGTAGAGAAGATATTTTAGTGCCAATGTTTAATTTTAGAGCATGAATCTACATTTTTGTTGTGTAGCGCGTAGGTCTATGTCCTAGGTAATGATTAGTGCGTAACAAGGCCTGGGAATGCGCTAATTATAGTGTACACCTAGGAACACAGCGATTAGCTACTTGTTTTCCTTAATATATAGGTACCTGAGCGTAGAGTCTGCCATCTTGAGGTCTGCAACCTTAGTTTTAAAAAGCGTTTAACTTTTATCTAAAAATAAATACAATTTAGGTTATTCCTACTGAGTACTACAGACTATAGATTTCAGTTAATAAAAATGTGACCGAAATGTTCCAAACTAAAATGAGCTGATTTTTGGTGTTTCATGCACAAAGTCAACAAGTTATCTTAACTTTTTTTTTAAGTAACCGGTACACTTTTCATAAACTTGTTTGTTGACAGTTGACTAAAGTACAGTCATCATCAAATATATCGGAGCGGCCAAGGTATTCAAAGATATCTGTGATCAGTTTGGCCGCTCCGATATATTTTATGGCGACTGTATAGACGTAGAGCTGGCCACGTCAGATATGACACAATAATGAGAGCAACGAAACCCATGTAGTTAGTTTGCTATATTTGGAAAAAAGTAATACCAAAATAGTTGGAAAAAAGAATTATTATAAAAAAGATTATTTCTAGATCCGGGCATCTGGCAGCTGTAAAGTGGTGGAGGTCAAAGAATGCAAATAACTTGAAGAAAACAAATCCTAGAGTTCTGGGTTTAATGAAATATTATGGGAAATTATGTAATTAATTAGGTTATATCATATCCAGAAGGTTCTGTTGAGGGAAAGTAGTGCCAAATGACGTAAAATGCAATTTGTAGTTAGTCGGCTACTGTTTTTGTTTCCGCAATAATAGACAATGTTTTTTAATCTAATGTTAAAATATAGGCCCTGTTCTCTATAAATAACACAATTTTGGTATTTTTTACCTATTTTGGTATTACTTTTTTCCAACTTAAAAACTTTGTTGGTCTGTCACTCTGACATCCACCCATTAAAAGCTGCCAGATGCCCGGATCTAGCAATAAGGATGGTAAAGCAGTCTAACTAGACAGGTTTCATTGCTCTCATTATTGTGTCACATCTGACGTGGCCAGCTCTTAGACCAGTACATTCACTTTTTTTAAGAGAACTGAAAATATCCACTTGTTGTCATATTCTAATACTTCAAGGCCGCTTGTTTAGCAAATTGTTCGCGTTTTCTCGTTTATTTCTCTCGGTTGCCGAGATAAAATCACGACGTCTCGTTATACCCGACACGTCGAGGCCATCTGCCATACAGGGTGAACAAATAAATGAGTTTAGAAAAAACTAATAGAGTCATGACACTTTTTTTTTACCAGGAAAAACACATACATAATAAAAATGCATAATTTCGCCAAACTGTAGAACAGTTTGTTGGCGGAGCGCTCTATACAAGTTTTGGAATACTAGTTTTAGAATTTACTATGTAGTTAGATGAAACAACAACAAATCAATTCCATTACAACAAACTACGCAGTTTTTTAAACTTTTGAATATTTCTGTACTAAATTTGTGTACTTATAAGTACAGAATGTAACAAAAATGCTGGTGATGCTTTTATTTATTTATTTTTTATTTAAAGGCATAATTGGTATCGTTTTCAACCGACTTCAAGATTTCGAAGGAGGAGGTTATCAATTCATCGAGATCTTTGTTTTTTTTTGCTATTTTTTTACGATTATTCGAAGACGGCTGGACCAATTTGGAAAATTATTTTTTTGTTTGAAAGAACTTCACAGTTGGTCCCATTGTAACCAGGTCAGGATCTGATGATAGGATCCTGGAATAATCGAAGGAACTTTTCAACTATTATAGGCACACCTATAGTAATTTCAGTATTTCCTTTTGGAAAATTTTCGCGCGAAACAAAAATGGTTTGTATGGTGGGCTGGCTACTTATTCTTAATCCATTAATTGATCACGACTATTTTTGTTACACCCTGTATAGTATGTCGGTTTAGTTTGATTTATTTGATATTTATAACATCATTGCTTTTTTATATTATAAGGCAAAAATCAAAGCATTTCTTCATGTATTAAGGTTATCTACTGTCAAATTGGTAATTAATAACAATTATTATTGACAATATCCTTTGATCTTCTTATTCAAAATACTTCAAACCCTTGTATATGCAAATAATTCTGCCTAGTTCAGAGAGCTACCGAGAGAAATAAATTCAAAGATTCATCGCTCATATTTCGACCGGAGTAACAGAGTCATCAATGTCATCATCCACCTAGCGATTATCCCGGCTTTTTGCCACGGCTCCGTTGAGCCTGAAGTCCGCTTGGTAACCTAATCCTGTGAATTGCTATAGGCACAAAATTTATAAGAAAGCGACTGCTATGAGTTTAGGTGCGGTTTCCTTACGATGTTTTCCTTCACAGAAAAGCAACTGGTAAATATCGAATGATAGTTCATACATACGTTCCGAAATAATCAGTGGTATGAGCCGGGGCTTGACTCGTCTTACTGGGCCTCGATTCGACATGGCATAACTGACAGTCGCTTGTGAGACAAATGGCATAACTGACAGTCGCTTGCGAGACAACTATGATATCACACTTTTGTGACAGTTGAAATCGGGGTGGAACCACTCAAGAGTGATATCTAAAATGGTCGCCATAGCCATAGACAAAACGCTCTAGCGAGACCTACTGACAGCTTGACAGTTAGGTGTGGACACGGGTGGACAGGATGGATATCACTCAATCCACTAGCGATACAAGTGTGACATCCACGTCTCACAGCTTGGCATGTCGATTCGGGGCCCTGGACGGTTATGCCTGGCTACCAGCGCTTCATCGGGGTGACAGAGTGTGATAAGCTGACCAGAAATAATGTCATTATTTCTATAGCCGTCCTCTTCTATGTATATGGAGAATGAGCAGGATGAGTAGAAAAATAATGTCGTTATTGCTGACAGTGTTTGGTCAGCTATAGAAATAATCGTCCTGTAGCTGTTATCATTATCTACTCGTATTTACATCGCTGGCCTCATAGCACAGAATAGCTTTGTCATTACAGTGACAGTCTGCAGTTTGCAAAGCAATTACAGTTTCTAGATAAAATTGTGTAAATATGGGTACTAGTATCGAATGTATGTAGATTTTTTGTTTTTTTTCATCCGGAATTAATCAAATACATTTACATTGAAAACAAATTTAGAGCATAGCGAAATAAGGGCAATACATTTTTTCTGATATTTAAATGTATTATATTTTGTTATACGATTGAATCTGGTTAACGTCTTCTATATCACCCTGTATAAGCAAGGATCAGCGGGGTGTATCCGGTCGATTTGACACTGAGGGACCCCTGCACAGTCTAATGCTCCCTTTAGCGGTTAATGAGCATAAATATCTGAACTGCTAGTGGATTTCTAATCCCTATCCCTAGTTTCTACTATAATATTAGCAATGCAAAAATAACATTGTCTGTATGTTGGTCTGTCACCTACTATTGTAAATAATTAAATATTAATGATTAGAGAGACAAACTGAAACAAATCTACCTAACCTCAAACTTAGTAAAACTTGTACAGTCGCCATCAAATATATCGGAGCGGCCAAGGTTATCAAAAATATCTGAATATACACTTTATCGCCTTGACAATAGAGGCGTTGTACAGACTTACAGAATGTATAACAGCAAGAAAAAATAACTATCCATATTCGAAAATAACAAAAACCTTATTTCTTCCAATACATTTTGCCACATCTATAAGGCATGTGGTGTCACAGGAGTAATCAAGGAGGGAATAGAACGGAGAAGTTTCAATGTTAAAATGACAAAAATGTTTAGGCGCCTTGCAAACTCCCAAAAATGGCAAATTATGAAAATGAAAATTTAATCATCATAAACCGATATCAGATTTATGACTAGTTATACCTAAAACAGCAGGTATATAGATGACCAAGAGAATGTATGCAGGCGCTTCGTCAATTTCGACTTTATATAAATAAATCATAAAGACTTTATAAGTCGCCAGGATTTCTAAATTGAGTAGATTTGGACTTACAGCAACGAAAAATAATCAAATAAATAATTTTTGAGTGGGAACAGTTAAGAAAGATTATCGAAAACTCATGGGGTACAAGCTGGCTACAAACCTGACATGTTCTTTAAATATAACCAGCCTGCTTACAGCGCCCAGTGAGGTTCAATTCAAACAAGAATACTAAAAAAAAGATCACGAGGCCGCAAGCGAACACCACGAAAGTTAAAAGGCATCGAGCCTCTTCGCTTCCCAAAAGAAAGGACCGCCTCGGTTACTCATTTTATCACGATCTTGAGATTGAGCGCGAGGCCGAAAGGCAAACAACTTGAGAGGCCTAAAGCCTCCGCTTCCCAATGGCAAGGAAACGGTTACTCATTACGATCTTAAGGTGTTTTAATTTCGAAATGTTCCTAATAATCCTGTTGATCATCGCAGTGTCAGCTACTAAAATGGAACCTTTCATAGTGGGAGGCCGAGATGCCTCCATAGAGAACTGGCCCTTCATAACTTTTATAGAGATATCTCAATATGGTTTTTTCACGTTTGCCTGTGGAGGATCTCTCATCAGCTCACAGACTGTGTTGACTGCCGCGCACTGTCTTGATGATGCTACCGGGAAGAAGAAATGGTGGGCAGGGTAAGTTAGCCACGCGATTGATATTTTTCAATGGTCTCTATTGCCTGGGTAATAAGGATGACAGCTGGTAACTAGAGCTACCAGAAAGTGACTGGTTAGGTGCTTCAGTCTCACTTTCCTTCTATTCAGTCTACCCTTGTTTTCCTTATTGTATATAATTTCACCGGATGTAGTTTTTGTTGAACTTTTGTTTCGTAAATTGATTTTATCTGAAAAGTTTTTCCTAACAGAAACCCAACCCAATCTAAGTAAGTATATCTTTTTATACCTAGCAGACCTACCTACTTAATGAACTTACAGTTATAGAGAAATAAGATTCGCTGCAATGAATTTCGATGGTTCGGGATCAATGTTACTCTGCGTCCGTAGGAAAAACCTTATAGACAACCCTACACGTGATCCCTGGGTGGTGGTGTAAAAAGAGTAACAAATTTGGCAGCTGCACTGTCCCATCTGGACCGCGCAGCACTCACTAGATTTTATGTATCATCTGCTTTCCCGCTACTATTATCCCAGGGAATAAATGCCTATCTATGTCCAGTGACATATAGCCATACGATAAAAAATAATCTCGATGAAATGTACCGATACGTCATTCATTATTATCTTAAAAATTTTGATTTGTTGCAAAACTTAATAGATAGCTACTACTTTTTAAGTCCCATATGTGTTGGCGTTAGCTGTTATATCATAAATACTTAAGTAAAATAAAAAAATAGGACATTTTAGCTGTCGTAACGACTTGCAATAACAATAAATGTTCATTTCATCCAACTGAGTTCATTGTGGAGTCACATATATGCAATTACCTACATGCAAATCAGTTACCAGTAAGTACCTAGTTAAAATATTTTTTAATTTTTATTTGATTTCTATACAGAATCAAAAAGTGTCTGAATTTTTTATATATACTTGTTAGTATTACATTTCATTTCCACGATGTGACCAATGGAAGTAACGAAAAACGTGTAAGAAATTGGGAACACTCCTCTCCTATTAGAATCGAACGAACTCAGGATTCCGAGAAGAAATATCGTAAAAGTTTCCAAATAAAAAAAGAAAATTACAGCATCACTCTTAACAGGGCCCGATTCGACATGCCAAATTGCGAGACGTGGCTCTCACACTTGACTCGCTAGGTGATAGAGTGAAATCCATCTGTACACACGTGTCCACACCTAACTATCAATCTGTCAGTAGGTCTCGCTAGAGCGTTTTGTCTATGGCTATGGCCACCATTTTAGATGTCACTCTTAAGTGATTCCACCCCAAATTTCAACTGTCACAAAAGTGTGATCTCATAGTTGTCTCACTAGCTACTGTCAGTTATTCCATGTCGAATTGAGGCCCTGTACATCGGTGGACCTTATTACAAAAGGCATAAGGTCCACCGATGGGCAGTTAACACAAGTACCTAAATTACTATTATTATTAATTATTTTTAAGAAAATAAGAACGCACCCTTATTTATTTTGTTCTTTATAATATAAGTTACTAAAGTATATAAAACTTGTCGCAGATAGCTTAAAATTACTGTTGTTTTTGTGTAACTAGATCTAAGTTAATCATTTTCTCGATTTATACCAATTTGTTTATTTTTGTAATTTAATAACGTGTATAAATCTTGTGTTTACATGTCTAGTTTGTACCTCCCCCCCCCCCCCCCCTAAAATATAACCTTTAAACATTATTAACGAACTAATATGCAACTAAAATAAATATATAACTAATTAACGTGAAAGTAAACGTAATCTTAAACTAATGGCCAAACGCGTGATCAGTCTAGTGAAAGGACACCTATGTTGTACCGTAGTAACCCATTTTCTTTTAACGTGAGATCAGTTATTCTTCGGACTCCGGTGGAAATAGCAACCTAACCCCTTGTAACCTCCAGGAGGATAATAAAACACATAAATGTACCTGAATTACCTAACGAATAAGTAATAGAATGAGAACACAGGAAACAGAGTCACTTGGTATAAAAATTTCAGAATGATAATTTTTTTATTGTAAAATGTAAGGTAAAATGCTTAAAAAATAAATAAATTTTTTTGGTAATGATCCCCAACGGCCTATTTAGTCCTTAGGATAACAAGGATGTAGCAAACTTCCTGGAATAAGTCCATTTTAAACCCTACATAATTTATAGTATTTACTCCTATCATCTGAGTGCTAAGATAAGCGTGAATATCACACTAAGGTACTACATCCTTGCCCGATGAGGTATTAAGGCGCCGTAAACTCATCAGCACAATTCAATGAGGCTTCCTAGTCCTACCTGCCTAACCCTAGGAGTGTAAGACCCTTCGAGCGACTCTACTAACGGTTTGGAAGCTTAGGTGACGTTGTGATGAAGAAAACCGCCAAAATATTCATCGTCAACCTTTTAGTCTCATTTAACAACATGAGAACAAATCTAGACGTCAAAACCCTTGTCCATCCCATAAACTGTAATCTGAGTCAATATTTCTGAGTTTTCTAACATGTAGAACCAAGAACCAACCTTAGTTGTTGACCACAAATTTCATGAAGTCAATCTAACCAATTTAAGCATTATGTAACTTTGAAATAATACAATGGACTGCTCTGCTTGCCACTGACCAAATCAGACTACTGTTTCAGAATGATTTGTTATTCAAAGTTATATGAATACTATAAAACCATTGAAATGTATATTTATACCTTTATTATACCAGAAAACTCAAAAATAGACTTGAAAATATCACAAAAGATTTGAATACTGCTTTCAAAACGTTAAAATCAGAATATTATCCGAAAAACCGTTATTTATAAAGAATGATGCTTTCAAAAATATGAAAGGCTTTAAGAAAATGCCTACTTCCCCTTTGTGTATGAATTTAATCTATCACTAACCCCATCTGCTAGTATTTCTGGAATATCTGTCGTACTTACCATAGCCCAAATATTCCAGACAATACTCAAGTGTATCCCTAAACCTAAGCTGTAAAAGTTCGGCCAATGAATCCGAGATTGCAAAGCTATCAATATGGTGTTGTGCAGATCTCCCCCTCCACGACTAGAACGTCAGGGCGGTGGAAGTAAGATCGGTCCCTATCTGGTGTATATAAAGAATATTTACATATATTTAACAAGACCCAAACACGATCTCTGCAAGGCTTCGACAAGTCTTGTCACAAGCTGGCCAGCAACTTAACATCGAATCGAGGCCCTTATCTAACCTTACAGCTGGCCTCTCGTGTTCAGTGTGGCACCACATGGTGATGTAACGTTACTGTGTTGGTAAAAAGCAACGCCGAGCTTCCACATGCTCGTCACAAAACTAGAACTCCAGCCCTGTCTCGTTTGGCAGCCGTTAGGTTAAGACAGAGCTGGATAACCACACTTTTAGGTTTAGACAGTAACTGGTTCTATTATTGAAATAAACACTCAAGAAAATTTACGTAAAACTAAACTCCCATTAACATAAGTTATAAACAATTAAAACCACAAGAAATAGTAAATGAAACCTTCACCGCCGCAAAATATCTAGATCTACATTTCCGAGGTACTTTCAAAGTTTCCCGGATCCGCAAAGTCTAGATTTAACTCTGAACCAAAACAAAATCATATAGATTTTAATTCTAGCCCGAAGCTTCGCGACACTGAAAATTTCACTCACACGTACCAATAATAACGATTTCCAAAACCAGTCACTTATCCGTTCGACAATTAAGAATTGAATGCCACGAGCGCGTCCCTTGCACCTCTATTTATAACTTTTTATTGGGTACATATTGGGTACATATTGGGTACTTAATGGGTACAGCCTGCTCAAGTCGAAAAGGTCTTAAATTCTCTTGCCCTTTTTAGTTCATTTTAAATCTTATTCCTTCCGTTTAAGGTTCGGGCTCATTTAAATTCCATTCTTTTCCAAAATTTATATTAAATTAATGTTTTGTAAATTTGACTCAAGTCAAATTGATCATAACTCTCTTTTGCCTTCTATTTATTATATGTCTTCTGCTATTGACTTAAGGTTCAACTTTATTTGTTACCCCGTCAAAATTAATAACTTAAATCTATGTTCCCATGCAAAACTTTTGACGGAGAGCCAACCACAAAAATAACGACCTGACAATGAAATCAATGAAGTCTCCCAATAAGTCCTCCATACCATGCCCATCTTTATATCCGGAATATCTGGCAACTGTAAAATGGTGGAGGCCAAAGAATGCAATCCACTTTAGTAAATCAAACCCTGGAATACTGGGTTTGATGTACTATTATAGTTACAATAGTTTCCTAAGTACCATGTAAAACCTTGCCTTATGTAAAACCTTATGTATCACATTATTATGAAGCAATTAATGAAGAAATGAAATAATTACGAATTATTATGAGAAATTATATATAATAACTAATTATCCGATATACCTCGGCGATCCTTTACCTATTCTGGCATTAATATTTTCCAAATCAATAGTTTTCGATAGTCTGTCACTTCGACTTCCACCCATCAAAAACTGCCAGATGCCCAGATTCAGTATCAAGGATAATTTAGTAATTAATCCAGACGGGCCCTGAACGCTTCCTCCACCATGCCACTTCCAAAGTCAGCTCCTAGTCTATCAGAATCAAAACAAAACAATTCCTGGTATTTTAAATTAATTCCCAAATTTATTAAACAACTATTTATTGATTTTCTAGGAAAAGCTGGATCTTGACGCGTGAAAAGGGTCGTAACTCTTTTTGCCTTTCTGTCCTTTATTTATCTTATGCCATTTCCATAAGGTTCAATTTTATTTGACCTCCATTCATGGGAAACAAATCAATAAAATTATCCTTGACTCAAATGAAAAGGATCGTAATACTCTTTGGCCTTCTGTTTACTTTATGTTTTCTGCCATTGTATTAAGGTGTAAATTTATTTGACAGCGTCTCACTGACCTGCATTTTAATAATATGAATTTTATTGTTTGTCAACTTTCTTCTCCGTAGTTGCTATGAGAACCGAACAAGGTTATGTACATGGTAATAATAGTACATAATATATCTATTTTTGATATACGGAATGTTGCCGCTTGATGTTTCTTTGGATTAATTGGTTATTGTATTGAAGTAATAATTTGTCACGCCCGGCCCATTACTAAGCAATTTTCGTGATTCTTAACCTTTATCTTTGAATGAAAAAAATGATAATAAAGATCCTTAATGTTCATATTTTAATAGACAACCATGTCCATAATACATATTACAGTAGATAGTACCTGAATGAGGTATGTATTTAGTTACAAGTTCTTAGGTACTGATCTATGTCTAATTTTACTAATGTTATGTCGTAACACCCGAAATGTATAGATTATAAGCCTTTTGTACTAATTTATGAAGAAATGTCCCATATAAATATCAATTTTAACCCTCCTACCAACATATAATACTGTAAGCTTATTCGTGACTAAATATATAACTTACACGGCACATACCAGCCACTAGTACGAGCACGCTAGAAATCCTATAAAATAGATGAGCACTCGTACTCGTCGCTGTTGCAGGACAAACAAGGAGAAGCTAAGACGGCAAGAGACGATGGCGCTACGCATCCTCACCAAGGCACCGAGACGCAAGAGGGACGCCACCATCGCCGAAGAACTACAGTGGGAGGGCCTGAATCAGTTCGTAGTCAGACTCGCGCGGGTCATGTTTGACCGCGCGGGCAACTCTGGCTACGAACACCTCCAGAACATCGCGCCCCACTATATCAGGCCTCCCGAGCGCAGGGCCCGGGCTCTACCACGGGCCCTGCTACACCTCGGATAGCAGCAGACGCCAGCACCGCGGCTGGGCCATCGGGCCCGCCGCGGACACCGCCGCCGCGGCCGGGCCATCGGGCCCGCCGCGGCTCGCCGGGACAAGAAGCAGATGACATCACCGCGGCTGGGCCACCGGGCCCGCCGCGGACACCGCCGCCGCGGCACGCTGGGACTCGCGTCGAAGCAGATGACATCACCGCGGCTGGGTCATCGGGCCCGCCGCGGACACCGCAGCCGCGGCTGGGCCACCGGGCCCGCCGCGGCACGCCAGGGCTAAGACACGAAACAGATGACATCACCGCGGCTGGGCCATCGGGCCTGCCGCGGACCGCACCTGACACCATCGCTGCGGCAGGGCCATCGGGCCCGCCGCGGCCACACCAGACGTCAAGTCGTCCTCAAAACGACGACGAGCGACCATCCCACCGCAGTGGGATGCGATATGACACAGGAGTCATAGCAGAAATACGGGCACTCCAACCTCTGCCCCCATCATAAGAGGAGCAGCGGACGACACCACATATACATACTCGTCGCTCACTTCTACAACAACTCCCAGCGGAGAAAAACACCTGCAACTACACTGCTCAAATGTTTTACAATTCTAAATAAGTGTTTTTATTCATCTCCCTACATGACCTGGTAAATGGTACAGCGGGTCAGCGCTGCGTGGTAATCCGGTCTGCACACAACAGCTGATCCTTCGAGCTCCGGATGGAAGAAATCTGCTGCCAATTCAAGAAAGAAACAAGTACGCGCTGAGCTCGATTAATTTCGCTCAGAATCTTCATACGGTGTCTGGCTTAACCGCTGATACACCTGCCCGCTTTCGCGGAAGAGCCCTGTGCTATTTACCAGCTTGCTGGACGGACCGCTCGTGTAGAGGCCGTACTCCACGTTCGTGTCCTGGCAACTTTCGTTGCAACGTCACATGGTTGACGTCTTCACACTGCTTTCGGACGCTCTGGCACTTGCACTTAGCCTTTGCGCGAGATTCAGTGCATCAGGGATTTACGCCCAAATGTAAGTAAAGTGATTTGTAGGGCCGCTTTAACTGCACTAGGCAGTGTCAGCCATTAGGTATTAGGTAGGTAAGGTTAGGGAACCCCACGTGCGTCAAGAAGAAAGAAGAAGATGTCCGACCATACAATCAAGATGTCTCTTCGCTCACACAAGGGACAACCTGCCAGAGCCATTACCCCGCCGTCTGGTAAAACAACCTCCGGCGAAACTAATACAAGGGACATAGGCACCAGCGGCAACCATAACGACGGCCATATCGTCGAGCCGCCGCCGGCACAGGCGCCGGCGCCCACGTATTCGGATATATCGGGAGACGAAGTAGGAAAAACGCCAGATAGGAGTCCTCCGGGGACATTGTGTAAAGTTAACACGTCCGTCCGTGAAAAGGACTGCGTTTCTCAGTGCCGCGACCGCGTTAATAGTGAAGTGCGCGAAAATCGTAGTGCGAATAGTGTAAAGTGCGACGAAAAGTTAGCTTTGTTACTAGCGGAACTCGAGGTTCATAAAGCCGCTCTCGCCGTTGCTAATAAACAGTCGGAAACTGCCAAGTTAAGGCTACAGATTGCCCAGCAGGAGGCGCAATCTGTTAGCGGTAAGACCGAATCTGTAGTCGATAAAGACGAGCAACGTGTGAGAAAATGGGTAGAACGACAGTCCCAGCTAGATCAAAGCAATTATGTAACTAAAATTGAAGCGTCCGCCGCACGCGCTACGCGTAATTTCGCGCCCCGCGAGTCGCATATAAGCACACGTCTGCCGCCCGAGCGGCTGGAAGTTCCGACTCATTACGCTCCCATTATGCATAGGCCCCCAGAATTACCCGCTTTCGACGGTAATATCACCGAATGGATCGCATTCCGTGCCGAATTTGAAGATACCGCGCCGATGTTTAGTCACGTGAATAACGTCAGTAGGCTTAGGCGCGCGTTAAAAGGCGAGGTGCGTACCGCGGTAAAATCCATCGTGTATACCGTCAAGGATCCGTACGAAATAATGGAAGCCTTAGAAAGGCAGTTCGGGGATCCTGAAGAGATCGTGTTGACTGAGCTACATAATGTTAAACGCATGCCGCGCCTAGCTGAAGATGAGAAGAAGAACAGCAATATTGTGTCTTTTGCCGCGCACGTCGCAAATGCAGTAGCGACGATAAAATCATTTAAACAAGAAAAATATTTGTATGCGCCAGAGCTAGTCAACAAGATCGTCGATAAATTGAACCTCATTGTTAGGTACGAATGGGGCAAGTTCAAACAAGCTAATTTGGACTCGCCCGATTTAGTCGCGATCTCAGAATTTCTGTTAGAAATCAGTTCCGCGGTTAAAAGAACGAATCGAAGTAGATATACGAAGTCACGCGTAAACTCGATATCCTTTGAGTCGGAAAGCAGGTCAGGGCGTCGTGATGCCCCCGCCCACGCTCCCGCTCCCGCGTTTTCCCGCGATTCTTCGAGCGATTCGGACTCAAATTATAGCTACCAGAGCACTCGCGCGCGAAGCGATGAAGTCGAAGCTCGCGTGTCGGAGTATAGGTCGCCGACGGTAGCTCAAACAAAGCCCCGCGAGCCCGCGTATACGGGAACGAAGCCCAAACAACATTCGGTGCCAGCACGGTTTATGTCTCGCAATAAGTGTTTAATATGTCATAATCACGAACATAAAATAGAAGCGTGTACTAAATTTTTGAATGCATCGGTAGCCGAACGTTGGGATTGGGTTAAAAATGAAAAGTTGTGTTACAAGTGTCTGGACGCGTCGCACTATGGTCGCTTCAGGTGCAAATACGTAGCTTGTGGCGTCAAGGGATGCGAAGCTGGGCACCATAAATTGCTACACGGTTTGAACGCAACTGCGCCCGTGGAAAATAGTACTAGCAATATTAACACAATTTCCATTCCGCCTACGTATTTGGGGGAAGATGCGACACGGCCGCTAGATACACCACATCAATCGTCGGATCCGACTGTAGCGTTCTTAGGCTACATGGTGCCACGAACGACGGACGACGAAGTCCTAGCTCCCGTAAATGAGCAGGATATAAATTCAGTAGACGTTACAAACGGATTCGCCTCCATCTCGGACATAAGCTTAGTCCGGTATAAAGAGGGTACGTCCCTCAGCGGGGGCGGCGAAAGCGAACGCACAATAGGTTTGCCGCCAGTAGAATCTGTAGAACCCGTCGCGAAAATGGGCACAGAACGCGTCAACAAACCGGTTTGTTCCGTGGATAACGTGCAAAAAAGGTCGGAATACCTACCCGACGTAAGTAGGTTTTCGAAATTCACAAGGTTAGTCCGCGCTACGGCCCGAGTTTTGGTTGCCGCCGAGGTTTTCAAAGCCAGATTGTCTGTTAGAAATCCAGATACAGAAATGAACGACAATCACATAAGTTTGGCAGAAACTTTAGTGATCAAATGGAGCCAGAATGAATCGTACGCCGAAGAAATACGACGGCTGGAAGTCGGGCGCGCGCTGCCTGAGAAGTCTTCACTACATCGAGTCGACGTGAAATTGGACAGAGATGGCGTGATAGTGACAGACAGAGACGGAACACATATACCCGTCCTGCATGCTGAAGATGGATTCACAAAATTATTGATCCACCATTTCCACGAAGTGTCCAACCATGACGATCACGCGACCGTTTTCGACGAGATGAAGCAAAAATACTGCATTTTCAGACTGCGCGGTAGCATTCGTTATCTGACGAATAAGTGCCAAAGATGTCGGACCTGTAACGGGGCCAACCTCACGGTTCCCGTAGGCGACTTACCGCAAGAGAGGCTCATAGCGAATCAACCGCCGCTTACCGCCGCAGCAGAAAAAGACATGCCTAACACAATCAGCCACCGCAGAGAAAAGCGAGGGAACGTACTGTACACACGTCTCATCACACAAGCGATGTACCTAGAGCCCGCCGCCTCCTTATCGGTGCCCTCTACCTCCCTACCGCTACGTAAAATGATATCTCAGAGCCGTGCGCCTACCGTTTTAAATTCAGACGATGCCACGAACCTTTTTGGCACAGAACGGGAGCTATCCTAGGCAATTAACTCTCTGCCCGATAGTCTCAAACATCCCATGACAGAACGGCGCCTGATTCAGAAGAAGATCCCGCCTGACGACCACGTATGGAAGCGCTGGATACGAGAATATCGCCTCAACTTGATGCAGCGGTCCAGTGCTCAACAAAGGTCTACGAAGCTACACGTAGGCGACATAGCCGCCGGCACTACGCCACGAGTTACATGGTCTAGAGGCGAAATCGCACAACTCTTTCAAGGTCCCGATGACCAATAAGAGTAGCCATTGTATATATATATAAACTCACGTAGAAGATGTCCGCCGCCCGGCTTCCAGACTCATCCTCACCTGCTCCACACCACTAGACTGTGCTGACGCACGTGGGGGAGAACTGTCGCAGATAGCTTAAAATTACTGTTGTTTTTGTGTAACTAGATCTAAGTTAATCATTTTCTCGATTTATACCAATTTGTTTATTTTTGTAATTTAATAACGTGTATAAATCTTGTGTTTACATGTCTAGTTCTTAGGTACTGATCTATGTCTAATTTTACTAATGTTATGTCGTAACACCCGAAATGTATAGATTATAAGCCTTTTGTACTAAATTATGAAGAAATATCCCATATAAATATAAATTTTAACCCTCCTACCAACATGTAATACTAGATCTTATTCGTGAATAAATATATAACTTACACGGCACATACCAGCCACTAGTACGAGCACGCTAGAAATCCTATAAAATAGATGAGCACTCGTACTCGTCGCTCACTTCTACAACAACTCCCAGCGGAGAAAAACACCTGCAACTACACTGCTCAAATGTTTTACAATTCTAAATAAGTGTTTTTATTCATCTCCCTAAATGACCTGGTAAATGGTACAGCGGGTCAGCGCTGCTTGGTTCAACGTGGTGATCCGGTCTGCACACAACAAAACTATACATAAAACTACATAAAATAAAAACAAGAAAAATAATAAAATAAATTTAAACAAAAAAGAACCGACTTCACTTAGCATTCACCTTTCTAACAGCTAATTCTCGAGCTGCTGTAAAAAAATACTCAAATCACTATAGGTGTACCTAGAATAGTTGAAGAGTTCCCTCGATTTCTCCAGGATCCCATCATCAGATCCTGACATGGTTACAATGGGACCAACTGTGAAGTATACGCTTTCGGACAAAACAAGAATTTTCCAAATCGGTTCTGCCGTCGTCGAATAATCGGTGAACATACATAAAAAAAATAGCAAAAAAAAAACCAAAGATCCCGACGAATTGATAACCTCCTCCGTCGAAATCTTGAATTCGGTTGAAAATATACTTACTTACCGACCCACAAAAGTTATAAAAGGAATAACTCCATCCAACAGCTCCGATTGTGGCATAGTGCCCATCACGCGGCGCTTCCCCTTTGTATCACAAGGCTAAGTAAGTAAATGATTATATTTTCCAGAATATCCTTCAGAATTTACATGGGCCACTCCTCATACATAAGAGCCAAAATGTGCCGGGTTGTGTCAGACTACGAGTCACACAACGACTATTCTCCCAGCGACGATGACGTGACCCATGACATCGGTATTATGTTCCTGTCCCGACCTGTCAGTTTTTCGGACAATGTGCAGAAGGCTATCTTGCAGAGCAGCTTTAGTTACAAAACGGACAGAAATCTGGTGGCGGCTGGATGGGGCAGCGTAAGTTCAATCGGGATAGTAATTGACAGGTATTGAAAGTAAACTTATAATGTCCTAGTGGTCGACACGCTAATGCCTAATAGTTGATACCCTACTATTACATTGATTGCAAATTAAATACCTAAGTTTAAAGATGAACATTAAAGAAGAAGAAGAAGATTAAAAAAGAGAGAAGAAGAGAAATTGGGAACAGTGAAGACACTGAAGACCATTTGGGCATTTCCCTCATGGATTAAGAAGAAAATAACAAACATCAGTGAAACGAAATGGATGGTGGTTAGCTCCGCTGATTAGGTACAGTCAACGCAAATAATATGTATACATTTTTCAGCCTTACTCCTTTCAACTCCTTTGTAATAAACATATGAGTTGAAAGGAGTAAGGTGCATAAGTGCAAACATATGTTTAGCGTGGACTGTACTCTACAGAAGAGACCTGAATATTAAATATAGTTCTTAGCCTGTGTAACACATTTTTAAGTATTTTACAAAGCCAAACTCAACTTAGCCGTATATGGTTTACTGGTAGAGAATGCCTTGAGGCATTAAGTTCGCCATTTGTACCTCTTTCCAAAAATCCAGGAACACGAGGACTTAACGGTTCAGGGCAAATGTCGGAGGTAATTTTAAATTTGTACGCGGTTAACTCCCATTTCATTTGTGTAGAAATAAACGGTCAAAGTTTAAATCAGTTTAGGTATTTTATTAAGCACTAGCTTTTGCCCGCGGCTTCGCGCGCGTTAAATTCGGTCTGTGTACCAATTTTTAGCTTCCTACCTTGAAAACTGCGAAAAGTCCCATATAAAATTTCACCCCCTCTTTTAAGGGGTTGGGTGCAGATTAAAAAAAAAAAGTACGATTTTTTTGTTAGTCCGCATACCAATTTTTAGCATTCTACCTTGAAAATTGCGGAATGCTCCATACAAACTTCCACCCCCCATTTTAGGGAAGTGGGGGGTTAGAAAGAGACAAAAAGTAGCCTATGTCACTCTCCATCCCTTCAACTGTCTCCACTTAAAAAATCACGTCAATTCGTCGCCCCGTTTTGCCGTGAAAGACGGACAAACAAACAAACAAACACACACTTACACTTTCCCATTTATAATATTATTATAATATTAGTATGGGTTTCGTTACATTTCAGACAGATCCAGAAGAATCAAGCGCTACCGAATGGCTAAAAGCCGTTCAAATGACGGCAAGGAAGTTTAATAGATGTAGATTTATGTATAAAGTTATTTGCACATTCGCCGATAATGAATACCAATACCCATTCAAGTAAGTAACTTCTACGTTACTTAACACATTCAGTGATCAATGTTACTTCTGCGTCTGTAGGAAACACCTTAGACAACCCTACACGTGATCCCTGGGTGGTGCTAAAAGAGTAACAAACTTGGTAGCTGCACTGTCCCATCTGGACCTCGCAGCACTCACTGGATTTTCATTATCATCTGCTATCCCATTACTCCTACCCCAGGGAAGAAATACTTATCTATATCCAATGACATGTGGCCATACGATAAATAAAAATAAAAACACATTCAGTGCCACCTAGACGCTAGCTACGCTCGTAGCCCGTAGCTACGTATTCGTCGCATGTAGCTAGTAGTAGCTACTAACAGAGAACCCGACATTCGCTGAATGTGTTAATAGATAAAAATAGCTTAAATAATTCAGATGGTTGCGTTTTGAAATGCCATAATTTGGTAGGATTATTTGACTCTATATGTAAATGGCTAGCTAAGACGCCCCAGTTCCTACATACCTCGAGGATGTAGAAAAAGTACCAAGAAGTACAAATGTGATAGTTTAGACCAAAATGTACCAATTGGCCGTCAGCGCCAATGCTTTTGTTGCTCGAAATCTTGAATACAATATTGAATTTGTACGACGTACTAAGTTGTTAAGACTTTTTCCAAAAATGTGTCACGTATAGCGATAATCTAGCTTAAAATAATCGCATGAATAGGTGCAAAGCAAAAAGAAAAACTGAAAGTCCAGTAAACTATAACAAAATAATAATATTAGCGGATAATTATTGGATAATTATATCCACACACGTATACGACACAAAGACATTTTCATCTCTCCTGTTCGGAAAGTTTTATTTTCCTGGGTAGATAGCCGGGTGGAAAATTACTTTTCCATCCCTAGGGTGGAAAGTAATTAGCTGTGTTAATTGTGGATTGAGCCGGTGCCCACCCGGATGCCCTGCTCCCCGATCACCGGCAAAACATTGAATTGGTCTTTTTCAAATTGTTCAAATTTTTGTTTAACATTTTTATAGATTATTCTTTATATACCAGTTTTATAAAATGTGCGTGTTGTACTTTCTTCACAGTCGAAATGAAAAGCAGTGTTTAACTCGGGTGAAATTACCCATTTCACCCTCAAACTATCTAGAAATATCTCAGGAGAAATGGGTCAGTTTCAACCCTTATTTTTTTGTAGAGGCGACTCCGGCGGGCCCATTATAAAAGCGGACACTCGTCGCCAAGTTGGGATAGTATCCATCAGGGACCTACATACCGGGATCTCAATCTTCACCAGCGTACCAGAATACTATGATTGGATAGAAGAGATACAGCTCATGTTATTCAACAGAAATTGTGGAAAAAAGTAAACTTGTTAAACGTAGATTTTGATCCTTATTTATCATTGATATTTTCTAACAAGCGAGCGTAGCGAAGTAAGTTCTTACATTTGACATCTATCGCCTGGCTAGCTGCGCGTCTCTGGATTACTAAGATTTTATTTATTTATTATAGTTTATTATTTAATAAATATTAATAAATAATTGATTAAAATGTGAGCTGGTCCGATCGAGGGCTCGTGGAGTTAAAAGACCAAAAAACGAAGCCAGATTGAATGACAGCTGAACAGAATCGTGTGGTACGTCTCCATGTGTAATTTGATGGTCAAATGCACAATTATTTGTTTGACGGCGTACAATACCATCAAGTCAACTGTCAAAACCAGTCCTTCAAACCTCTAATTATCTGTTTCAAATCGAATACTTAAGCTACTTCACACTAATAACCGCTCCTGTAGGGTTAGCATATCTCACGATGATCTCACGTTGTTGCCTGTCACTTCATACTTCGAGTCGCGCTCGCGCATCACACGTCAAGATATGCTAGGCGTACTGCTCCCTAGAGTCCCCCTATAGTTGTAATCTGCCATCTAGTGGTCTAATTTTGCAACTCGTACGTGGCATTAGCATTTTGTGCCAATAAGAGGCACAACAGAGTCAACATTCATAGCAGAAACATTATGAACAAAATTCGGCAAAATTTTACGTCATAGAAACTTAATCATCATTAACAGAGTTATCGTCGTTATAGATGTATTTATGTGATTGGACTGTTAATGTTCTGAATTATAATTTTCTCTGAAAAAGATTTGCCGCGGAAGCTTGATTTTTTTTCGAATCAGATTGTAATTTTTTTTTAATTTAATTATTGAAACCGCGAACTTTGAAGTTCTCAATCATAATTGGATTATTGTACTTTGTATAACTAGTAACGAAGGACAAACTGTGTAACATTAAATTTAAAATAGTATATTTATAAGTTATAAATATATTAAGATATAAATTATAACATACAGTATTTCGTAGGGTTATAGGCAAATTAAGTAAATAAATAATATGCGTTTTGTAATACTAAGGGTAAGTAATCGTAGTAGTAATGGTATCACTTTCTACTTATTTAGTAGTTATGTCAGATATATATACAAAAGTACGCAGCTGTAACAGTACTAGCTTGATATCTTCGAGAGAACAAGCAAACTTTTCATCAGAAACTAAAATGTAATTTTAACTTGTCAACGAATCACAATCTATAAATTAACGATCAGCGTGATGCCAAAAGCCGCGCTCAGTGATGGCTGGAAGGTCGAAAACTCTTTGCCCTATGCCCTTTACACTATGAACCGCCTAGATCAATCTTATAAATTTACAGGTATTTAAAAATATCATGTTTCAAATATTCTTCATGAACCTCGTCGTTACCTCAGCCAACAAAATGGAACCCTTCATAGTGGGAGGGCAAGAGGTTTCCATAAGGAACTGGCCTTTCATCGCCTTCGTAGAAGTGTCCTCGTCATATTCTGCGTCATGTGGAGGATCTCTCATCAGTTCCCAGACCGTGTTGACTGCGGCACACTGTTTGGACGACTTTACACAGAAAAAAACTTTGTCGGGGTAAGCTGTTCCCATGATTATGTAAACCAATACAATGTCCAACCAGTAGTCGTATTGCGTTGGTGTTGGTACCCTGGCGGTAAGACGTCAATCTAGAAGTCTCGAGTTCCTACACTGGTTCGTAAGTTTTTCGAAGCTCTTTGTGAGGAGCTCGCGAGCAAGCGTAGAAATTGAAAGGTAGCCTGATCATTCTCGTGCAAGACACGAAGCCTGTGCTCAGCATAGACGTGTACAGCTTAACGTATATCGTATGGCATATTTTTGAGTCATAAATATAGTAAAATTAAACAATGCTTGCAAAAAAAAAACAGGTACAGAATCAATCGTGTTCTTCAATGACACTATATTTGATGACAAATTTATGCTTTCAGAGTCACCTTCACAATTTATATGGGCCACTCGTCATATGCAAAAGCGAAAATGTTTAGAGCTGTAGTAGATTATGTGTCCCCCAAGGCTTACGACCCTGAGGATGAAGATATTAAGTTTGACATCGGCATAATGTTCTTATCGACACCTGTTAAGTTTTCAGCCAGTGTACAAAAGGTGTTATTGCAAAGGGACTATAATGTCAAAAAGGACAGAAATTTGGCGGTCGCTGGATGGGGTAATGTTAGTTGCACTTGCAAATTTCTTGAACTTTAGCCCGTCAAACATTTAGTAGGATCCGATAATCTACAACCATGTCGTTCTATGTCCCACTGTAATGTCTCACGGTAATGTCCCACACAAACATATGGGAGGTGCTACCTGTCACCTGTTATATGGTCTAGGTGCTAGCCTAATATGGTCGGGTTTTTATCACCTGTCACCATAGCTGTCACGTTCTTGACGTTCTGTAAGTGCAATAGTGACGCGATAGGCGATTAAATGGCAACCACGCTATCCGTTCTGAGGGTGATATAAATGTGATGAATTATGAGTAATAATATCGTCGGAAAGGAAAGAATATATAAATCATGCAAAATCTTTGCACAATTGTAGAATGCGTTTGGCAAAACTCTCTTCAGGTTCGCTTATAAGTACCTTGATTGATGATTATCAGCTTAATTAGAGAAACATGATAAATAAATGTGATTTTTCCATCGACAACTGCTGACTTATAATTGTTTTTGGAATTCAGACAGATCCATTCGGACAAAGTGGTGGTAGCAAAAAACTCATGGCGGTCAAAATGGTCTCGAAAATGAACAAAAATTGTAAAAAGTGGTATAGAGTCATTTGCACCCGAGCCCGTGGTAACCGTTACCCGTTCACGTAAGTGACTTCTAACGCAACTTTTATTCTTAAAAAAAGTGCTTAAACCTTACCAGGTTCAGATATTTGTTAATTACTGCCGATATTTTATAACCGCAGTTTTAAAGCCTAATTAATGAACGCGATTTAAAAAACAATAATTCAAGAAACTTATTCATATAAAGAAAAATTCCTTCGAAAACCCTCTGTTTATTTGGCGTTGGATTGACGATGTGTAGACTAAATGATGCACCCGAATAGACATACAGTGTAGCGTCCGGCTGTGCGGTAGGCGGTCCGACCATGCTTCGAGTTTCACTCAGTGAGTAAAACTCAATGTGTGCGGACTCGAGGATAACGGCGCGGCGTAGCGTCCATAATGAAAACGTACTGGAGTGACGTTTTTATTATGGACGCTACGCCGTTATCCTCGGAGAACGATAAAAAAAATAGCAAGCTAGAGTCCGCACACATTGAGTTTTACGTCAAGTTTCGCTCCCATACAGTATCAATGCCAAACGGTGCCAACTTTACGTAGACGGAGGGCCGTAGCCAGAGTGCGCAGATCAGATAGGACAGTGCTAATTTAAGGTAGGTCATGGCCAATTTTAAGGTAGGGAGTTACCCCATAATGCTCCCCCCCCCCTCAACTACACCTTTTTTTTAGTGGTGATTCTGGCGGCCCGCTGGTAAAAGCTGACAATAATCATCAAGTCGGAATAGTGTCATTCAGAGATCCGATCACGGGGATCTCAGCCTTCACCAGTATACCACAATACTATGATTGGATTAGAAAGTATCAACTCAGGTTGTTCAAAAAGTATTGTAATAAAAACAAGTAAATGAATACAAAAAGATTTAGAGTTTCATTTATTTTTACAGAATATATTAACGATATGCTGCTTTTCCACTGACGTGGAGATAAGCGGCGTATAGGGACTGTGCGTGTTGGAGGGTCTGGCATCTGGTGGTCTAAATAGAAAACTGACACTACTCCACGCCATACACAGTGCTGCCGGCAACATTAGACTTACGTACCCTTGCACCTAAAAGCAAGTATCTCTAGAGCTGAAACACGCGGACACCCAAGAAGGACAGACACGCAACGAACGCGACCAATTTGGAAACGCATTTCAAGATCGCTGGTAGCATACCTTAGCTAGCTAATTTAGTCGCTTTCTTTGTTACCCTTCAAAAAGCGGTGGAGGGTAACAAACGATTATATTGTACTACCTTTTGGAAGTAAGCAATAATCACAATAAGAGACTATGACAAGGACCAACGACAAAAGGGCCTATTGAAAGTTTAATAAGACCATCCCGTTCAATCTTGGTATTATTATTACCATGACAGCTCTATAGCTAGTATGTCTATGCCTTGCACGTTGTCGGTCCTGCCATCTAATTGTGTCAAAAAGCAAAAGCGTTCTGTGCTGCCCTCTCCATCTCACGCACGTTCCCAGTAATGCTATTGGTAGATTTCACACGTCTCTGATAAGACCGCCAATCTTCGAGCAACACGGGCTTCCGACACATCGGAACGCGGGCTTCCGATCTATGCCGCCAATCGTTTTACCTCTACTTTTCTGTTTGTAATTTATGTGTACTTTGTTTCTTTAATTTGAGATGTGCAATAATGAGTATTTATGTTTATGTTTATTTAACGTATCCACTCCTCTCCGCCTCCGTAGAAAGGCAGGCATAGCGAGCACATTAATCACTAAAATTTACGTCATGGAAACTTAATCATCATTAACCAAGTTACCGATATATTTATGACACAGTGATCGGACTGTTAACTTCTTGATGCTTGTTTACTTCTTGATACTGATTAGAGTTCTAGATTGAAGTCCCTCTGCGAATGATTAAAACCGTGGCTTTAAAATTATTCTTAATTATTGTTGAATAGTTGTACTATCTAAAATTACTGTGACAACAAACGGCATTTTTTTACAAGTGGACGGAAAACTTATGAATGAAAGGACAAGGTGGAAATTCAAGCAATTTATTTTCTTTACGTAACGGATGGTTTATAGGTAAATTACTGTGCGTTTAGGAATTTTAAAGGTAAGTTATTATACACTTGCTTCCATTGTAACTTTATACTACAATACAATCAATCACTACAATACAATACAATCCATTGTAACTTTATACTACAATAAATCGAAAAAGAAAATAAGTATAATTTATGCCTGTCGCTTGCCTCCCGTGATGGCAAAAGTCAATCCCAAGGCTGCAAGGCCCAAAAACTTCACACCTCACACCTTTTACAAGCAGGTAGATATTTAGCATGTACATTATAATCCAGTAGTTATGTATGTTGAAAGAAAGTAAGGGTAGCTGGAAATGGAACTTAAACGAATTATTTGGGGGTAAACAAGGAATACTCTCATGCAACGTGTACCAAATGTTCTTAGTTTATGGGATAAGTATAAGCGAACAACTGAACTAAACTGAAGGTTTATGCCCCCTATCCAAGTTAGCACACGGTACTGTAAGTCCAAAACTTAGGAAAGTCTTCCTAGTATACCCTCAAACAACCCGTTAAAGTTCCATTGAGTTCGGATTACTTTCCAGCTACCCCTCCTTTCGGACAATTACTGATAATTTGCCGATTAACTGGTAATTTTAGATTTTTTGTTTGGATTTCCTACTTATAAGTAACCATCATGAACCGTGTCCGTAATCTTTCAGGAACTTCAAAGCATGTTTCAAATATTATTTTTGAACCTCGCCGTTACCTCAGCAGGCAAAATGGATCCCTTTATAGTCGGGGGGCTAGAGGCTTCGATTAAGAGGCCTTATTCCCAAAACGCGCGAATTTCACGAAATGCTTCATTTTCTTCGAAGGCTATGGCGAAAATACTAAGTTTTTTAAAATCAACTATTGATGCACATAATAGTTCATTTCTTTATCTAGACGGCCATCGGAGCAAATATTACATTTTAATGAGTGAAATATGAAAAAAATTGGTTGTCTTGGGAGGCCTTTCCGGATTTTCCAGTTAGGTGTACCGTTCATTTTCAGATTACGCAAAAAAGGGTAAAAATTCTTATTCAATTTGAATTAAATTCAATTGAGTATATCATGTATGAGACGGCCATGGAAATAAAAATCGAAGATTCATCTTGGATAATCGACAAAATACCTTCTGATTATATGCCAGTTTTTTGATGAAAACACGGTTACATTTAATTTTTTCCACGAAAACCCTATGAATATTTTGCCCTAAAAATATTCCCATTGCAAAGTTAAACTATATTTCTATCACATTAAAAAAAAACATTACTATAGCAGTAAATTTCAAATTACTATGAATTTTTAAAAATGACACTTAAATCACACTTCACAGGACACTTTTTGTAAGAATCGTATTTTTGGGTACTTAATAATAATAAACATGGTTCAAAATTATTTTTTTGTATTACTAATACTTCAAACTATCTTATAAATAGCATTTTATGCGGCTTTTTTCATTAATAGAGTTTTTCGACCTTTTAGGGAATAAGGAGCCTTAAATACTGGCCGGTCATCGCCTTCCTAGAGGCGTCCTCATTGTCTTCAGCGCAAGCATGTGGAGGTTCTCTCATCAGCTCTCAGACCGTATTGACTGCGGCACACTGTCTGGACGATATCACGATGAAAAAGAGAGACTTAGGGTAAAACTATTTCTTCTTCTTTACATGATTATAATGGGCTCTGGAGAGGAAGTGCCTTTAAACATTGGAGCAGCTCAATTTAAGTACAGCAAAAAACACTATTTAATTTTTCCTAAAAATATTAAACTGCATTTACCTTAGAGAATTCAACCCGGAGTAGCCTGTCATTTTCTATATAAAAAAGTCTACTGATTTTTGCAGATGAAGGGAACGTCCCTTAAAGGGATAAATTCGCCTTTGTACTTTGTTTATTTTTCTTTTATCATGTTTGTTTTGTTACTTTTTATGTACAATAAAGTGTTTACATACATACATACATGCATACATTCATACGTCTAATGTATGGCTATTCGTACGTAACGTACAAATAGCCACGTCAGGATATACGCCAGTCCATATTGTAGCATATCCCTTACGTACCTCAGGATTGATTCGCTGCAATGCTATCTTATTTGTGTTGCACTTTCCTAGTTATTCTGCAATCATTGTTCAACACACGCACGCATACGAAAATCCCGTGGCGCTCTCAAACATCGTGCACTATTTTTCTAACCTTGTCTTCATCTTAGAAACTCAATTTTCATGCTCTGAAATACGCAGAAGGAAAATTTTAACTCGCGACCACTTTTATGCACTCCCTTGTCGCGGATCTTTGACCTACAGCCTCAAGCGACTTTCGAAACCTAGATTTCTCACCTTTTTCTTAGTTTTACTTATTTGGCTATTAATCTCCTCGTTTTATTCATGTAATTGTACGTTTTTATACTATTTTGAAATGTTTATTTAGATTTCTCCATGGTGACGTACTCTGTCTAGTTTGTCAATTCTGTTGATTTGTATAACCATGTAGTTAAGGCGGAATCAGACGGTTCATTTTTCGTTCATTTTTATGTTTCATTCCGCACCTTTCACCCGAAGTGACACGTCTGATCATAAAGTGAACCAAAAGTGCCTAACAATCACCCGAGGTTCACTCGGATGAATGTTCATCCGAGTGAACCGTCTGATTCCGCCTTTAGGTTGTATACTTTTGGCTAAGTTTGTTAAATATTTGTGTCCTGGCCTTTTATAAAATTTCAAAAGTTATTGTAAGAACTCTGTATTCGCTGGCTGCCCCTATATAAGCCTGTCACTGACAAGCGTCAATCACTTTCGGGTTAGCTTCGAAGAAGTTATATTCCAAACAAAAGGTCTGTGCGGGGCACCGCACTGGAAGCGACCTCTCTCTCTCCTGGCATAAACTCTCCGGTTACTAATTCCTGAGTCTCCAGCTTCTACTTTCGCCTCTGAGGGCGAGTCTTCAGCCAATACATTCGCCTCTGAGGGCGAGCCTCCAGCAACTCCTTTCGCCTCTGACGGCGAGCTATCTACTGCGTTCGCCTAGTGTGGGCGAGCCTCCCAGCTACTACGTTCGCCTAGTGTGGGCGAGCCTCCCAGCTACTACGTTCGCCTCTGAGGGTGAGCCTCCACCTACTACGTTCGCCTAGTGTGGGCGAGCCACCTACTACGTTCGCCTAGTGTGGACGAGTCACCTACTACGTTCGCCTAGTGTGGGCGAGCCAACAGCCACTTCGTTCGCCTCTGAGGGCGAGCCTCTACTCCGGTCGCCTCTGAGGGCGAGCCTCTACTCCATCCGCCGCTGAGAGCGGTCCTCTACTCCGTTCGCCTCTTGGGGTGAGCCTCCGTGCCTCTACTTCGTTCGCCTCTGAGGGCGAGCCCGTGAAGAAACTCCGGCTTTACCTTTTCTACCTCTATCAAGGCCATATTGACTTACCTTACCCTCTTTCAACTGAAAATTGTAAAATAAAGAACCCACTACCTGTATTTCCTTTTTATTATTTACTTTCTTCACCTTATCCGTTGCGTGTTCTTCCACCTATCTAGTTGGAAGAGCACGTAACGTGACAATATACATGTGTATGACCACCGGTCATATGTTTTAGACAGGGGAACGTCTGTCAATGGCGACTCCGAAAGGCATTTATAGATTTTATTTCAATTAAACCTTTTCAACCGACTTCAAGATTTCGAAGACGGAGGTTTTTTTTTTCATAGTCCTATAAAAGGAGAACGCTTTGCGTCATCTTTCCAAACAAAATCTGAGGTGGACGAGGTAGCACGCATGTGATGTTTTCAAGTCAAAGGTACATCATTGCCGGTTGTTAATAAAGTTTATTTCTAAATGAATTTTTATGGCAGCAACGCCATAATTATACACGGTGCCCGTGAGCATTGCGAGAGACTTTAACAGTGTATTCATGATCATATTTAGAGAACAAAATGTCCTTTAAACTTTTCCGAAATTCGCCATAGTTTCAGAGTAAATACTACTTACAAAAAATTGCATTTTGAATTGTTTCTCAGTGTAAAATGATTTTTTGATGGCGATCTCACCGGTATGGGGCATAGTCTAGACATCTCTTATTGACTGATATCAAAGACCTAAGAAACACTTTTCATGGACTAGTTTTTACGAGAAAAAATGTAGCAATTTACTTTTTCCGTTACTTTTTTCTAATGACATTTACTTTTTATGTAGAACAGCATTCCAAAAAACTGAAAAAAAAAAATTAAATAAAAAAATTTTTTTTGGCGTTTTACAACAAAAGTCATATAATGTTTTTTCATTCTTTTGACCTCAGAAATGCGTGGTTAAAATCTCTCGCGATGCTCATGGGTACCGTGTATGTTGCTTTTCTTGTGCCCTAACATTTGATGGAATTTTTTGTTCTTCGTTGGAAATAGGATCGATTAGCATTAATTGTCAACAAAATAATTTTTGGTAAAATTTACAAATAAGAAGGTAATTTTTTTTTTGTAAACTGTTTGTTTTTAATAAAACTAGTATAAATGTAGTAGTGTAAATAAAGAATAAAGTAATGTTTCCTTCAGAGAGTTCTAAACCAGGAGAGGCCTTAGGTATCATTTCCCCTCTGTCAAAAGTATTGGCAGGAAAATCTAGTACATCTATAAAAACTATTTCAATAATCGATGTCACGCATTTTCGTCATCGCTGTCAATGGATAACAAGCTCCGTGAAAATGCCCTTTGGCGCTGTTTTTGGATGTAAAAAATGTTATATTTCGTCTAGTTTACAAAAAGATGAAATACCATTTCAAATGTAAGTACAGTTTTACTTTATTTATCATTACTTTCGTAATAAAAGCTTTAACCTAAATCGAAAACCAAGCTTCGTTTACAGAATCGATTCAAAGACAATCGTTTTCTTTCTGACGGGCAGTAACTATTTGACGTTTGACACTTCTCCATATTTAACGCGCTTAAGGATTGCTGTCTTCTATATTTTGTTTGAAAATACAATCAAAAATGATCCTTGGCTTTTTTGTTTGACATTTGCAAAGACTGCATCCAATAATGAACCATATGCTAACATTTGTACAGTCGACTATCTATTGCTCCATTTAGTGTTATGAAGTATAAAAAGAATATGTCAAATATGTTTGGTGTTTTCAAGTCAAAGGTACATCTCTGTCGGTTGTCAATAAAGCGTTGCTGCCATAAAAAATCATTTAGAAATAAACTGTATTAACAACCGACAAAGATGTACCTTTGATTGAAAATATCACATGCTTGCTACCTCGCCCCCCTCAGATTTTGGCAGACTTTTTTGTTTGGAAAGATGAGGTGAAGCGTACTCCATTTATAGAGCTTTATGGTTTCCTTACATAAAATAAGCATGCTTGAAGGAAAGCTTTCCTTCATGCATGCGTAAAATTTGTAAAAGGTTTGTTTTGAGTTTGAGGTTGTTTCAGATACAATACACGAGTATCCAGATCTTAGGGTCGAAGTATACAGTGTTGTCAGCATAACAAAAACCTTAAATTAGCATCGGATCCAGGGCGCCCTCGAATCCTGCGACACGTGTTTTTCCGGACAGACTATAGTATTAATTCACGCTAAGGCGCCTATCACTGCAACGGTTTCCACTGGCGGCGACGGTGTGCAAGCGAGATAGCGCTCTGCATGCGTATAGCGCTGTCTCGTTCACCCAACCGGTTGCGGCGCCAATGTGATAATTGCGTAAACATGATTCCAGAGTCACCTTTACAATTTATATGGGCCACTCGTCATACACACATGCAAAAATGACTAGGAAAGCCATAGACTACGAGACACCCGAGGACTATGACCCAGGCGATGAAGTCGCGAAATATGACATCGGTATAATATTCTTATCGAAACCCGTCAAGTTCTCGGCTAGAGTGCAAAAGGTGATATTGCAGAGGCACTTTAATGTGAAAAAGGACAGAAATTTGGTGGTCGCTGGATGGGGTGAAGTAAGTTACACGCGGATGTCTGGAACTTTGACCCATTAAGCTTTCATTAGAATACGTTACAGCCATATTGTGCTGGTAAAGACCTACACAAACAGAAGAAATTCTCTGTGAGGATGATTTAAGTCCTAATGAGTTCAATATCGTTGAAAACAGCCATCAACGTCAAACTAACAACGTAGACAACTATAGGCACTTCAAAGCTTACTGCAATATGGCGAATAAAAATTTATTTGGACCCGAAGAGAGACAGAGAGAGAGAGAGATCTCTCTCTGTCTCTCTTCGGCCTATTTTTATCGACAGCAGTGGACTAATTAAGCTTAATCCAAGCTTTTGTATTTCAGACGGATCCACTCGGAAGAAACGGTATCAGCGTTAGACTAAAAATTGTCAAAATGGTCTCGAAAACATTCAACACTTGTAAATAATTTTAAACAAAAAAGAACCGACTTCACTAAGCATCCACCTTTCCAACACCAAATGCTCGATCTGCTGTAAAAAATACTCAAATCACCATAGGTGTGCCTATAATAGTTGAAGAGTTCCCTCGATTTCTCCAGGATACCATCATCAGATCCTGACATGGTTACAATGGGACCAACTGTGAAGTATACTCTTTCAAACAAAAAAGTAATTTTCCAAATCGGTCCAGCCGTCTTCGAATAATCGGTGAACATACATAAAAAAAAAAAAAAAATAGCAAAAACAAAGATCCCGACGAATTGATAACCTCCTCCTTCGAAATCTTGAAGTCGGTTGAAAATGGATTGGAGTGATCTGTGCCGTTGCTAGTGGGAACCAATACCCATTCTCGTAAGTTACTTCAACCGTATTTACGTTTTATTCTCTTTAGTAAAATCGTGCCAAGATTATTTTGGACACCTCGCCCGATTAGCTACTTCTGCTGCTGACTGTATCAGATATTTGACGATCTCTATTAACAGCTGTTTTAACGCTTGATGCGGACTACTTCCCGCCATTTTAGGTGTTCTAAGCACCACTGCTGGAGATGTCGCTTTACCAGTTGCCTTCCTCATTAACCAACTGATCAACATAAAATATAGCGGCGCAGCTTTCATTTCTTAAAAAGCTGTCAATCTTTTGGTACAAGCAAATTTAAACGACGACGATGACTTTAATACGGTTCGGTGCAACCGGCCCAATGCACACCTAAGGTCTAGCATTGTGTCAAAAGTCCACGGGATTTGAGCCAGGAATATCAACTAACAAGTTTGTAATCGGAGGGCGATAACCAATTTTTTATTAATACAAATACTAAATACTTACTTGCCTAACCTCGATACCTGTAAACACTGTGTACTGTAAAAAGTAATGAAATAAACGCATTTGTATTTGTAAATTAAATAACTGCCGACCCTCAACCCACCAACGGAACGGCAATTGACATTCACGACGCTTCATTTTATATAATAGCTATATTCCTATTATAACCACTTCACAAGTTATCGCCCGGGCGCGATAACCGACGAAATGTGTACCCGGGGTCTATTATGTAGTATAGATGGACTCTAATAAGCTGTTTATTTTCAGTGGTGATTCTGGCGGCCCTATAGTTAAAACGGATAACCATCGCCAAGTCGCAATAGTGTCTTTTAGAGATGAGAACACGGGGATCTCAGCATTTACTAGCGTTCCACATTACTACGATTGGATTAAAAAGCATCAACTCAGGTTGTTCAAAAAGTTTTGCCCAAAAGGAAAGTAAATGATTCAAACAAAATATTTAGAGTTTTCTTTACTATTTACTCACGATGGAACAGGTATATGAACAGGTTCTTGTCTTGGCATGTAAATAACTTATTTTTTTATACCCAGGAAAAATCTTAAAAAGATTCCCCCATGCCGCAAGGGAGGGCACAGGGGGTACGAGTATATGAGATTCTTACTCACTAAAAAACCTGGGGTGTTCGTCACACTGCCTTTGCGGTGGAGCTACGGGCACACTTTAGCCAACTTCCGCGGCAGCATGTAAGTAACCTAGCTCATCGTGTGTCAACCTAGACATTACCACAAAATAATACAGTAGTATTTCATACAGAAGGTCGTCTCCCTACAAAATCAGCGTTTGACAGATGAACGGTGACACATGACGTCTTCATACAGTTTTACCTTTCGTCATTGTAGAGTTGACAAGTACGCAATTAGAATCGATCTACCTAATCTTTTAGTAATTTTAATACAAAACTAGATAAATGTCCAATTTATTACCTTATTTTCCTAATCTAATTGTTATTTTAGTTCAAAACTACTACTATAAACTACTTAAATATTTTATCTTATCTGTGGTCATGCCGCAAATTAACGAAAGGGATACTGACAACCCCGAAAACGTATCCGATACGTTCCATACGTTCCAAGGCCCTAGATTTTTTATTATTTTGGCCTGAAATTTATTGCTATTTAACTTTGCCATACAAGGTGCACACAAAAAGTGCTTAGTTTATGATATATAAGCAAAAAACTGAAAAAAATGGTTTTTTGTCCCCCCTCCAAATTCCACAAGGTCCTGGAGGTCGAAAACTTATGAGAGTCTTCGTGGCATACCCCCAAACTACCCGTTAAAGTTCCATTGAGTTTGGATTACTTTCTAGGTGAAATGTACATAACTGCTGGACTATTAGTTGAGTGTTGACTAAACATTGCATTATATATCTCTCTCTTTTATTTACACGGAAGCGATTATCTTTTGTTCGCTTCTTGGTCTAGAAAATACCCGATAGCTCATAGCTTACTCGCTCGCGGTGGGACCAGTGCCATACGCCCCACGGAAGTATCGCGAGTTCCCCTCCCGCAGTCCTTTTTGGGACTGTAGCGTTTAATTTCCCGAAATTTATTTCTACCAGTATTTTAATATCCATTCGTTTTTTTCCCCATTTTTAATGTTTACCATGCGGAAATTTTCCTTATATGTTTTTGATTGTAACGTTTAATACCCAAGAATTAAATTTTACCAGTATTTTAATTTATATTACTTTTTTTCTCCATTTTTCATTTTTGCCATACTCGAGCAATCCTATTTTTTTTTATTTCATGCTCACAAATCCTTAGTAGATATTCACATCGAACGTTTATTTACCCAGCAGTTAAATTGTCAATCACGTGTGAATGAATACAATATTATATGATATTATTGGCAAACAGAAATTAGCTATTGATTTGCACACTTGAAAACCGATTGGTCATTGGTAGCCAAACCTCTTTAGATTACGATGTCATGGAATAAGTACAATTATTTTTCAATGACAGTGACAGTTAAACAATATACTATTAATTACCCGAAGCTTGTCACCGAGAAAACAATTCACATTTAATAATTTAATTTAATACAATGGAATCCAGCCAAGAACCTCCAGATTCTTCGCCAAGGTCAGTTACATTCAGTTTCATAAAAAGTACTCATGGAGGCCGAGTTTTGATACGAGCCGGATACAGACATCTGTTGAAAAGACTGAACAAAAATGGTACTTCAGTATGGGATTGTCACTTAAAACAGAAGTGCAAGGGGTTTGTTGTATTAGACGCTGGTGAAAAACGTATTATAAGAGGTGCAAGTCATTCTTGTGTGCCAGATTTCGAAAATATTGACATTGAAATTAAAATGATTGATTTAAAAGAAAAAGTTAAAACGGATTATAGACCGATTCCTACACTCTACAAAGAGCAAATGAGATCATTAATGACGGAAGAATATGCCGATAAATTGCAGCCCTTCCATTGTATTAAAGATTCACTATACAAGGCACGTCAGTCATCAGCTGCAACATTGTCTTTTGAAACTTGTGCTGATGTTACACTACCTGAAAATTTATCTGAAAATTTTCTATGCGTTCAGGACCATGACATATTAATTCTTGCCACAAACGAATGCAAACAGTGGATCGCAGACATAAAAACCTTCTTTATGGATGGAACTTTCAAAGTGGTGCCCTCCCCATTTGTACAATTATATTCGCTACATGGCGATATAGGTTCGGATGATGATCATACTAGAGTAATCCCATGTATATACGCATTATTGCCTAACAAGAAACAAGAAACGTATGAGCGGATGTTTAATGCCATTAAAGTCAACATACCTAACTTTCAACCAGTATTGATGAAAGTTGATTTCGAAACCGCGGCAATAAATGCACTGAAATCTGTATACCCCATGACAACGGTCAGTGGATGTTACTTCCATTATACCCAGGCTGTGTTCAAAAATGCAGAAGATCTTGAAATTACCAGCACACGGGACGGATATAGATATGTTGCTAAATGTGCTGCATTAGCACACCTGCCTCCATTAATGATTCACGAAGGATGGCGTTATGTAAAGGCAACATCACCTAATACATGTAAAAACATAAGCCAATTTAATATTTATATGTCAAAACAGTGGATTCGATTTGAAATGGTGCATATTTTGTCATGTTATGGACACCGACATCGCACGAATAACGTTGTGGAAAGCTGGCATAAAGCGATTAACAATAGAATTCATAAAAATACAAACATTCTTTTTTTCATATCGCAGTTAAAAGAAGAAGCCGTTGGAAACAACTTTATTCGTTTACGTAATGAACTGCGACCACAAACCAGCCGTAAAAGAAACAGGAAATATACCGCCATGGATTGCAAAATACAACAAATTGTAAACAATCAACTTCAAGGTATTACTACATTGGAAAAATGTATATTTTTACTATCCATTCTAAAATACAATTGAAGATCACTTCATTACTAAATACTGTATTAAGCGTTACGGATCTTTAGGAGTTGTGTTTAAGTTACATTGTTCAGCATGGCAGAAAATATTGTTTTTAAATATAAGGTAATAAATGTCTTTCCTTGGTTCTCTACGTTTCTTTGTTTTTATTTTATTTACAGGGCCCACAGCCAATCGCCAGTAACTGGCCAACTCATAGAAAAAAGAGCTCTACCCCTACTAAAATGAACTATGTTATGACTGAATAGAGTTCGTTTTTAATATAAGATGGCCAGTTAGTAGCAATTTACCCTATATATTACTATTATTAACTACCGTTGATTCTGAGGGCAACCCAATCGGTTTTCAAGTGTGCAAATCAATAGCTAATTTCTGTTTGCCAATAATATCATATAATATTGTATTCATTCACACGTGATTGACAATTTAACTGCTGGGTAAATAAACGTTCGATGTGAATATCTACTAAGGATTTGTGAGCATGAAATAAAAAAAAATAGGATTGCTCGAGTATGGCAAAAATGAAAAATGGAGAAAAAAAGTAATATAAATTAAAATACTGGTAAAATTTAATTCTTGGGTATTAAACGTTACAATCAAAAACATATAAGGAAAATTTCCGCATGGTAAACATTAAAAATGGGGAAAAAAACGAATGGATATTAAAATACTGGTAGAAATAAATTTCGGGAAATTAAACGCTACAGTCCTTTTTGGCAGCTTAGGTTTCAAAGAAATAACGCGCTAAGCGGAGTATAGAGATATCTTGTATATGGTTGACACGTGCGTTGTAGCTAAACAGTGATACAGTACTCACGTAGCTCTATTCAACAAATTTTATTGACATGGCGATCATTAGGGCAATTTAGTGAAGAACTTAAAAATTAATTACGATTTAAATTAACCAGAACGAATGATACGATTTGTTCGCAATTGACTGATGTAATGACTTTATTAAATGGTCATACATTTTAAGACCTATGATCGACTACACAGGTAATTAGAAGATTATTTCAAAAACTTTAAACCCTAAATTCAATCCAAGCTGACATTTGAGAAGGTATGTAATGAAAATTATACTCTCATATAAAATGCACTGCTTATGCCCTCATACAAAAAATAAATAAAAAAATTAAAGGTACACGGAAAGAACATGTCTAGTCACTTTTTTTGTAAAATGAGATTTTTATATCAAAATGTAGAGCTTGCAATGAACTATTAGTAACAACTTCTGTCACAGATGTAAATTTTACCATATCCACTTCTTAACTCATAAAAACTATCTAGTTACGAAAATTTTAGTATGGTTAATTGAATCGTTCCAAATTTTAAAAGCGCTATAACTCAAAATGTTCTCAATGTGACTAGACATGTTCTTTTCGTGTACCCTTCAAATATTCCTTATGATGGCGAAAGGGATTCGCGGGTCGTTCGCACACAGTCGTAAATAGAAATAAAATGTATGCATGACGCTACCGACCGAGTCTTTTTAGGGTCGTCCAGATCGATTGATATGCCGCTTGCGTGCTTGTATGTTTGCTTTAGATTAGGTGTCTTTTCATTATCGTAACTATTGCAAGTACTGCTTGTAAGGCCAGTATAGTATGGATAATACCGGAAAATACCAATTGGCTAAATAAAAAACCGGCCAAGTGCGTGTCGGACCACGCATAGGAGGGTTCCGTACCTTCAATGGAATAAGAACCAAACTAATACCAGAAGGTCGTATCTGATGCCTATGGAAGAAGTTTGTTGGAGATAACTCAAAAATGGCTAAACCGATAATGTTCAGAACAATTTTCGTAGAAAGTATATGATAAGGCGCATCTCCTCAAATTTTTTCATATTTTTTTGACATACGGCTCAAAAGTTAACGGGGGGGACACAATTTTTCTGACTTTCGAAGCAATTGCTTCACTTAATTACAAAATGAGCAAAAAAACATCAATATTATTTTTAAAGACCTATCGATTGATGTGTCACATGTTGATATTTGGTAAAAAATTTTTTTTTGAAATTTAGTTACATGTATGGAGCCCCCCCTTAAAATATTTTTTTTTCAAATTTAAATACATAACTAAGTAGCGGGCGTAGCGGCATACATAATACACCTTATGTGTAAATTTTATTCAGATACGTTGTATAGTTTCCGAGTAAAATGGCTGTGACATACGGACGGACAGACAGACAGACAGACAGACATGACGAATCCATAAGGGTTCCGTTTTTTGCCATACTTGGCTACGGAACCCTAAAAACGGCCAAGTGCGAGTCGGACTAGCCTTCCGTACTATAATCTATAAAATCGGCAAAAAAATCATGTCTGTTGTATGCAAGCCCACTTAAACATTTATTTTATACTGTTCTTTCGTATTTGATGTTATAGCGGCAACAGAAATAAATAAAAATTTCAACTGTCTAACTATCACGGTTCAAGAGATACAGCCTGGTGACAGACGGACGGACGGACGAACGGACGGACAGCGGAATCTTCGTACCTAGTAGCGACCCGTTTTTACCCTTTCGGTACGGAACCCTACAAATACTGGTATACAATGTTCATATATGCGTTGCAATCTACAGCCAACCCTGCGGATTCATAGTGCAAGCAAATTATAACTCGTTCGTTAGATTTGGACCAAGGATGATTAAGACATGGATGGACAATGCCTATACAAAATCGCGTTCCTCGAACCTTCAGGCTATATGTCTGTTTTCGGTACTGACTGAGTGCCACAGCGCCATCTGTTGAGTCTGGAGTCGAGTTATTCTATCAGCGTTAATCTCCGAACAAAATATTAGAAACTAGAATTTATTTACTTAATCTTAATTGCACAAAATAAGATGGTACAAATGGCGGACTTAATGCCATAAGGCGTTCTCTACCAGTCAACCAATGGGTTTAACAGTAAGGTTAAGTAGGAATTTAGTGTTTGTGGTCACCGATAGATGACGCTAGTGCTTTAGCCTGAAATAAGGGAACGCGATTTTGTATAGGCATTGTCAATCCATGTCTTAATCATCCTTGATTTGGACACACTTTTCTGTCTACTAACAAAATAAGTCTTTACTTTTCAGGTCGACTAGAAAATACCTTCAAAATGTTACAAATCGTTTTTATTCTGGCGTTTTCTTCATCGGTACAATCCAAGATGGACCCCTTCATAGTAGGAGGGCGACATACTTCTATTAGGCGTTGGCCTTTCATCACCTTTATAGAGGCGTCAATGCTTGGTGACGACGATACGTCGGTAGTAGCTTGTGGAGGCACTCTTCTAAGTGCTCAGACTGTTTTAACTGCCGCCCACTGCTTAGATGACCCCACGCACAGCAAGGAGTACATGAATATGTGAGTTAGATGGTTTTTGTTATGTTATCCTGGGAAAAAGATATCGCGACCTAAAGATACTGCGACCAATCTTGCGCTTTTTAAAAACTGTATCAATACTGGTTAGTCGAAATTCGAAACAGCAAACTGATGAGAGCTAATTGATTAATACACCGTCCACTCAATTTGTACAAAATCGCGTTCCTCGAACCTTCAGGGTATACGTCCGTTTTCGGTACTAAGTGCCACAGCGCCATCTGTCTAGTCTGGAGTCGAGTTATTCTGTCAGCGTTAAGTGCCGAACAAAATATTAGAAACTAGAATTTAGTGTTTTTGGTGACCAATAGATGACGCTAGTGCTTTAACCTGAAATAAGGGAAAGCGGTTTTGTATGGATATTGTCTATTCATGTCTATATCATTCTTGATTTGTACTCTTAGACCAAAGAGTATGCAGTAACCTTATCAATTACTAGATGGCATTGTACGGTCCCTCTACACTATGCGGTAACTTAGTTTGCTCTTGTTCTGATGGCGCATCAAACTTGAAGCCTCAAAAAGTTCTTAGGCTGGGTTCATCTATTTAAAACATACACTCTGCTTAGACGCTCGAGTGGTGCGCATGCGTCACGGCCATGTTAAAACAAAATGCAATGAGTGGCCTCAGTGAACACTGCTCAAATTCTTATAGACGCAGAGCCCACCACGTCAGATATGACACAATAATGAGAGCAAAGAAACACCTTAAGGCGACGATATATGCAAACACGTCAAATCGAGGTGTTTTCGTGCAAGGTTTTTGAAGAAAACAAACCACGTTGGAGCATGTATGTTACATTTTCTGTAGGGGCATATAGTTGGGTTCGGTCTACCGATACGTGCTTGGTCTTGTATAACATAATTAGGTATATATATCATCGTTATGAAACTGGTTTGGAGAAAACTTGTCGCAAGTTTTATTTCGGTCAGAAATAATTCTATGTTGCGAAATTAAACATAATTACTTCTTAGCACATTACTAATGTTCTACCGATAACTATAGTCGTATTAAACGCTTAATAAAGGTTGTAGACGCAAAACCTTGTAGAGCCTGTAATAATCAGAACTATGCAATTGCTGCAATAAAACTTATAGGCGTTTATTCTATTGCAGCCAGAGACATGTTTCATGTGTCAAATTTGAGTAATATGATTAGTAATTTTGAGTGCGGAAATTCGTTCCACATAGCTTAGGTTATAGTGCGCTTGCTTACTAAGTAGATATGTCCGAGTTCAAATCTAGGCTGATGTAAACTTTTTTGTTTATTTTTTTATCTCATTTCTCATTTATATTTTCAATCCTGATCCTAAGCGATTTATAGGTATTTTTGGACAAAGAAAAGTCAAATCATACTATAGTCAAGTTAGTAGTTAGTTTAATCTTTTTATTTTGACTTTTTTACCCAATATATTTAAACTACCAACTTATTAAAGAGACTAATTCATTATTCAATTTTTACAGTGGGTATGGGTACTTTTTACCATAGACGGCTTCGTCTATGTTTTTACCATAATTTATATTACAAGAGTGCGTTTGTTCGAGCAGTTTCCATCCGAGGCGACGTTGCCAGCTTTCTCTCATTTGCTCATTTCGCTTCTTGCTTTGCGCTGTTGCAAGCTAGATCTATATTATGATATGAATGACGGATACATTGAATACAATCAAATGCGCTTGAAGTTGAAACACATTCGTGCATTTGTCAGTGATTTGTCCACATCATCGTGTTAGGTTGTATATCTCTCTCTTTACTATGGAATAAGAAAGAAACAATCGGCTCGGCTGTCCCGGCACTCTGCGATGTCTGGTCGCGCCATTAGGTTTATATGGTTTATTGCATGTTCGTTTTCGTACGATTTAAAAGATATGGTGAATTATTAATATTATTATTAGGTAGGTAAATAGATATGGAATTAATTTAATCGTATAAGTATATATACCAATATAATTTATCACAATCCCTAAAATGAAAAAAACAATAAGTAAGGTACGATGGGGTAAGACCGGACCATTTTTGAACTAGTTGGTCAGCTTTCAGGGCTGACTTTTATGCTTTACCTTTGTAAAAATTTCTCGAAATATTAATCCTTGTTTCAAATCAGTATGAAGTGTACCTAAGCTGTTTTTCCTGTATAAATTTTCAAAATCTACTCCTTCTACTTAAGATTGGACTATTGAATAAAATGTACTCTTAGTAAGTTTATAGGTGCTAGTTTTCTTCCACTTATCGATTTTGCCAGCTTTGTAATGCAATAATAAATTTTGAAGTGCCCTTACTTATCGTTCTAGAGCTTATATGGTCTTGTTTAGATTAATATTATACGAGAATAAATCATACTCGAAAGGTTTTTTTATAATAAAACATTTTTTGTAAAAGTGGAGTATGTGTCAGTTTTCCGTCCATACTTATTGATATATTGATATTCAAGTTTTTGAAATAAAAGCTTATAATTAAAATATCAATTAAAGAATAAATAATTATTATCAATGGCAAATTTGATCTCAAAAAGTTTTTTCCATGTAGACGGAGAGCTGGCCACGTCAGATATGACACAATAGTCAGGTTTTATTGCTCTCATTATTGTGTCATATCTGACGTGGCCAGCTCTTAGTCCAATAAATTTGTAGCAGTTTAATCAGGTGGACGGCAACCCGGACGGGAAACTAGCACAACCACCCTATGCACGGTTTCAAATAATAGATATAATTATAAACCGCCTTTATTATGTTAATTCATAATAATTCAAAAACGAGTGAGTTAAAAATATTGAGAGTGGAAAGACAAGATGTTTCAAACCTTTGAAGCAAGATGTTTCAAAATTTAAAAATTTTAAAAAACGCTTTTGGCTATAATTCTTTTTTTTTCCCCAGCCTACTTGAAGAGATATAATACGTATCCATACTAATATTATAGTGTGTCTGTCTGTTAACTCTTCACGCTTAAACCGCTCAACTGATTTAGATGAAATTTGGCACCCTATACACGACACGATACAACTAATCCATACTAATATTATAAATGGGAAAGTGTATGTGTGTGTTTGTTTCTTTGTTTGTCCGTCTTTCACGGCAAAACGGGGCGACGAATTGAAGTGATTTTTTAAATGGAGATAGTTGAAGGGATGGAGAGTGGACATAGGCTACTTTTTGTCTCTTTTTAACCCCCCACTTCCCTAAAATGGGGGGTGAAAGTTTGTATGGTTTGTTACCCCGAATTTAACGCGAGCGAAGCCGCGGACAAAAGCTTTTATATGTTATTAACTTACTTGTGCTGACTTTTCGTGTTTTTAAATCTTTTGTGTAATTTCAATTTATAATTCTTATGTGAGACGACAAACGCTTTTATATTTGTCAATATTTTTAGTAAAAAACACTTATGGTATATAAATGAAAATGGTTAAAACATGTTAAAAAATTAATCTTAAACTTTAGGTTGAATTAAGTTATTTGCTTTTTAGCTATGGTTTTCTGTAAGGTACTTCCCCAGTCGAGCTCTGAGCCAGGTCCAGATTTGAGCGTGATAACATTCGCTGAACTGTGCCTTACCACAGTTAGCGAGATAACATTCGGAGTGCCCATACCTCCCTTTTGGACATAACATACCCGTGTCTAAACCTGTTCCTAGTAACCAACTAGGTACCAATTTAAAAAATGTTCACAGCAACAATTAATTGGATCCAGTCTTAAATGCCACGCAAAAACAAATCAAACCATTTTTTGTGACAAACAATTGAATTTATAGAACGAAACTTTTTTGTCTATAAAGATCACATGTATGCGCGACTTCGGCAGCAGATAGCATACATCCTCCATACTACCCTCTTGAACCTGATGTTTATTCAGTGTTGGGCGTAATTTATTAGATGGTACCTACTTTTGTAATGAATTAAATTGCTAATTAAATTACATGAAAATCAATTATATTACGTAATTGAAATTGCTTGTAATTGAGATTACATGTCAGTAGTATTCCCGATTACATATAATTTGTAATTGCAATTACTTTTATCTTAACTACTTTTACTTGTAACTTCGATAATTTGAAATAATATACAAGTTCAATTTCTTTTTGGGTCAGTGGGGGCAGCTACCAGATCCCTCGCTGCAACGCGAAAATGGTCTTAGAAGACCTCCCCTCAATTTCAAATTAATCAATCTTCATTAATTTGAAATTGAGGGAAGGTCTTCTACGGATTTTGGAAAAAAACATACAGGATGCGAGATGAGGTCACATTTGGTAAACTTCTTTTTGATGCCAATCGATCCCATTCTTGTATGGGATCAAAAATAATTTGCGGCTAGAAAAGCCACAAATTGAGAAAAACTTTTCCCATACTTTATGAAAATTGTTTTTTTTATTTTTCACATGCTGCTTTTTTATGCCAATCGATTCCATTCCTATCGTTTCTAATAGTTTCCTATTATTAGGTATTGTACTAAAAAGCCACAAATTAAATATTTTCCATACATTTACTATAAATAATAAATAAGTATTATACGACAATCTTACACAAATCGACCTAGGCCCACAGTAAGCTCAATAAGGCTTGTGTTATGGGTACTAGACGACGATATATATAATAGATAAATATGGATAAATACTTAAATACAAAGAAAACATCCATAACTCAGAAACAAATATCTGCGATCAACACACAAATAAATGCCCTGACCAGGATTCGAACCCGGGACCTCCTGCTTCGTAGGCAGGGTCACTACCGACAGGGCTAGGAGATCGTCAAATAAAGAATAAGTGATTTTTAGGGTTCCGTAGCCAAATGGCAAAAAACGGAACCCTTATGGATTCGTCACGTCTGTCTGTATGTCTGCCCGTCCGTATGTCACAGCCATTTTACTCGGAAACTATACGACGTATCTGAATAAAATTTACACATAAGGTGTATTCTGTATGCCGCTACTTAGTTATGTATTTAAATTTAAAAAAAAAAAATTTAAGGGGGGGCGCTCCATACATGTATCTAAATTTCAAAAAAATTGTTTTTACCATATATCAACATGTGATACATCAATCGATAGGTCTTTAAAAATAATATTGAAGTTTTTTTGATCATTTTGTGCTTAAGTAAATATTTTTTGATATAATCGCTTCGAAAGTCAGAAAAATTTTGTAGCCCCCCCTGTAACTTTTGAACCGTAAGTCCAAAAAATATGAAAAAATTTGAGAAGATGCGCCTTATTATATACTTGCTACGAAAATTGTTTTGAACATTATCGGTTTAGCCATTTTTGAGCCATTTCCAAAAAACTTCTTCCATAGGCATCAGATACGACCTTTTGCTATTAGTTTGGTTCTTATTCCATTGAAGGTACGGAACCCTCCTATGCGTGGTCCGACACGCACTTGGCCGGTTTTTTAAACTTTTCACTTAAACAACAGTCGTTTTTATTAAGCATACCTACCGGAAGAAACATTTAAGTAAAATGTTAATGTACCTGAAAAAAGCGGCATCGCCATTATATCAAAATGCAACTAGGTACAGGTACACAATAGTGTTGGAGGATGTGTGGTTTGTATTTGCAACTAAAGGATAATTTTCCAGATAGGTAATTGAATTATCCGATGTTCTCCCGATGCGGTCTTATCCCAACGCACTTTACCGTCCTCATTGAAAGCGATTTTGACCATCTCTAATTTCGTTATAGATACTAAAAACCTGGATTTTTCAGAGCAGAAGAGGACATAAAACAAATTAGTTACAAATAATATTATCTTCAGTTAAGTACATTTTATTTGAACTTTTATTTTGAAAGACTTGACACGTACTTGACACATAGAAATATAACCGCCATGATGAATGCTTATTTTGGATATTTAGAATAAAACATTATAATTGTGCGATTATGATACTGTAGGTAATGGCGTGCGTTGGTCAAGTAGTTTTATATTATAGGTAACTTTAATTATTTCGTCATTGATCACCTACATACAATAGTAACTTTAATTAAGTAAGTACACATAAAATGGAATCATTATCAAAGCGCCATCTTACTGTAAAAGACCGCGATTGCTTGACTATTTAAACATGTCAACATTGAATTGTCATAGTTCATCTCAACTATACTAGATGGCAGAAGCGGAAGCTGCGATTATAAAAACGCAAAATGCAGTCGTCAACCACAATACCCGTCACCTTAATAGTTTGCTTATACTATGTGTATTTCTAGATCTGGACATCTAGCATCTGTAAAGTAGTGGAGTTCAAAGAATGCAAACCACTTCAGAAAAAGCAATCCCAGAGTTCTGGGTTTGATGCAATATTGTGAGAAATTATATAAATGAATAAATAATAAATAAATATTATGGGACAATCTTACACAAATCAACCTAGTCCCACAGTAAGCTTAATAATGCTTGTGTTGTTAGTACTAAATAGGCGACGATATATATAATAGATATATACATATATGTGAATACTTAAATACATTGAAAACCTCCATAACTCAGGAACAAATATCAGTGATAAACACACAATTAAACGCCCTGACCAGGATTCGAACCCGGGGCCTCCTGCTTCGTAGGCAGGGTCACTACCGACTAAATAGGAGGCCGTGAAAAATATAAATACATAATTAGATTATATTATTGCCAAATGTTTCTGTTGGGAGAAAGTAGTGCCAAACGACGTATAGTGTAAATAATTCATAGTTTGTCGACTACTGTTTTTTTTTCGTAATAATAAGCAATGCATCGCATCGCATCGTCGGTCGACGCACTGTGGCACACCTGGGTACAACGGAAGATCAGCGCTGGCTTCGCCAGCTTCATGCTGAGTTGTGGCCCTTTTGTGACAAACTATGTGACGCCTATTTTATGTACTATTTTTTTTGTGTTACCTGTGTTTGTCATGAATAAATGTTTTTCTTTCTTTCTTTCTTTCAATGTTTTTTCTTCTAATGTTAAAATATAGGCCCTGTCCTTTATAACTGAGACAATTTCGGCACTTTTTACCTATTTTGGTATTACTATTTTCCAATTCAAATTGTGCTAGTGTGTCACTCTAACCTCCACCCATTAAAAGCTTCCAGCCCGGACCTAACAATAAGGATAGTTAAACAATTTAACCAGACGGGTTTTTAGGGTTCCGTAGTCAACTAGGAACCCTTATAATTTCGCCATGTCTGTCCGTCCGTCCGTCCGTCCGCGGATAATCTCAGTGACCGTTAGCACTAGAAAGCTGAAATTTGGTTCTAATATGTATATCAATAACGCCGACAAAGTGGTAAAATAAAAAGTGGAAAAAAATGTTTTATTAGGGTACCTCCCCTATACGTAAAGTGGGGAGTGATTTTTTTTTAATTTCAACCCTGAGAATGAGAATGAGAATGAGACATTTATTGATAAAAATTTTCAACAATTTTTACACGTCAGTTACAATTAAGACAATTAAGTACTTATAAATTATATTTACATCATATTTTCATGCTTATTTTATAGCAATTTTGGTTATTTTTCATTTACATGTAGGTAAGTACATTGTTTTTAAATACGTTTTTAAAGATATAAGTATGTCCATTATAATTCAATATTTAAATACATTCATTTTGTTAGTCGTCATTGTAATTGTGTCATTTATTAGCATGTCCTTAAAATAAATTCATTGATATTGTAACAGCACAGGTCAATTAGCATTTTTTTAAGTTTGGCTAAGAATATTTTTTCACTCGCCGAATCAACAATGTCACTAGGAAGAGTATTGTATATCCTAACACCAAGGACAGGGAGTGAATTCCGAGCTTTATCGTGTCTACGATACGGGGTTAGTAGCAGGTGCGCACCGCGGGTGTTCCTGCCGTGGCACTGCCCGCGGGTCATGTACTGTTGTAGGTTCGACCTCACGTGCTGGCAAGCTGTTAAAATGTAGATAGATGGCAAAATGAGGATTTTATGCTTTCTAAATAATGGTTGGGCCGGATAGTCATAAGGTTTACCAGAAATTATTCTGAGGGCTCGTCTTTGCAATGCAAATGGTCTTTCGGAGTCCGCTGCCGTACCCCATAACTCGACACCTCGAATGAGTATTGAGTGAAAGTACCCATAATAGGCTGTTCTCAGGTTATCAGAATTGAGCGTAGGCGCTAGCCTCGTAAGAGCAAAACAGGCCGATGCTAAATTGCCGCAAATTACGTCTATATGGTGAGACCATGTCAAACCTGCATCTATTGTGAAGCCTAGGTATTTCACCTGATCAACTTGAGGTAAGTTCATGTTATTGACAACAATATCAAGTTGACATATGTCACATTTACGTAGTTTAAAGTGCATAATGTTCGTCTTTTCGATATTCAGTTGCATGCCGTTTGATAAGAACGTCCCTAACGTGTGATATATTGTTCGATAGGTATTTAAAAATGAATAGGGGTTTACTAAAATAATTTTTAATAATGTAAATATTTTCGGGAATAATCGCTCCAGAAGTTAAAAAAAAATGTGTCCCCGCCCTCTAACTTTTGAACCATAAGTTTTATAAATATGAAAAAAAGCTCAAAAGTAGAACTTAATAAAAACTTTCTAGGAAAATTATTTTGAACTTGATAGGTTGAATAGTTTTTGAAAAAAAAATATAAAATAATTTCTGAACTAAGTTTGTAATTTAACCGTATAAGCAGGTGTTTATTGTCCCTGTAATTTCTACAAAATCACAATGAAATGACGTGCTTTCAAATAAAGTAAAAACGGTGAAAATCGGTTCACGCAATAAAGAATTATCCCATAAAAATCATCTTCCATACTTAAAGCTTGCGCGCAATAGTTTACTTAATTTGCCGATAGATGTCGCTGTACGTGGAACGCTCATATCATATCCTACATGGCGGTGTTATTTTAACTCTTAAGTGGGGACACTTACTGTGACGGACGGAAAACTACGGAACCCTACACAGTGCGTGGCCCGACACGCTCTTGGCCGGTTTTTAGTTGCTCTTATTATTGTGTCATATCTGACGTGGCCAGCTCTTAGTCCATTAGAAGCTCCACGTTACGGGTACGCAACACTGGACGCTCATCAGTGAGGCGTTCAACTAAGAACATCAATAGCTGATTGGAACTGTTTTCAGGGTTCGTTTTAATATCTACATGGGTCACTCCAGCTACAAAAAGGCCACGATGGCTCGTCGTGTCAAGGACTACGAGACGCCGTCCAAGTACGATCCCGAGATGGAAGACGTCCGTTGTGACATCGGTGTCATGTTCCTGGAGAACCCTGTCAAGTTTGTCACTAATGTCAAGAAAGTGATATTGTTTAATCGTAGGTTTAATGCCAAAAGGGACAGGAGTTTAATAGTAGCTGGTTGGGGAAAGGTAAGAATAAACAGTAGACAAAGGAGGAACCCTTATAGTTTTGCCATGTCCGTCTGTCCGTCCCTGTCTATTGCGTCTGTCCGTCCCCGGCTTTGCTCGATGATGGTTAGTTCTAGAAAACTATAATTTGGTTTGAGTATGTGTTGTAATCAATCACCAACGAAGTGGTAAAACAAAATCTGAAAAATATTTTTTTAGGGTACCTCCTATACATATGAAGTGGGGGGGGGGGGGGCGGGGGGGGGGTTGAAATTTTTTTCGCTTAAACTTTAAAAGGTTTTGGATAAAACTAGTACTTTCGTAAATAATTAGCTCCGAAAATTTAAAAAACGGGGACCCCTTCAACTTTTGAACCGTGGGTCAAAAAAATTAGGAAAAATAATGGAAGTGAGGCCTGATAAGTTCTTTAAATTTTCAATGAAAACTATATTGAATAAAATTGGTTCAACCGTTTTTGACTTATAAATTATAAATCAAAAGGCGCATAGTAACAGGACGTAAGTGCCGATAGTAAAATGATGTATTGTAATAGGCCGGCAACTACTGAACCCTACACTGAGCATGGCCCGACATGCTCTTGGCTCGTTGTTAAAGATTAGAAAAACCGTGAAAAATAGTAGTTTATGTAACTGCCACATAATGAAGGGCATTAAAATACGAGTGTGATAATGATAATAATATCACGCGAGTGTTTTAATGCCTAAATATGTACAACTGTACCTAACTACATACACTTATTTATCTACACACATTATAAAACCTCAATGACATGTGCGGAAACCATTACAATGATTATTGGTTTATTAGGTATGGTATTTTAGAAAAGGCTATCTGGAACATTTTGTGCGCCATGTTTGGCGGTTGAGCTCTCAGTTGCTGGTATCATGTCAGTGGTCCAAGAGCGAATGGAAGGACTTATAGTGCCGGCAACTTAAACTCATACTTACTTACTCACAGCAGTGTGGCGCAGTGACCCAAAGTGGATCTTGGCCTCCGACACCAAAGATCGCCAGGCTTCTCTGTTCACAGCCGTCTCTGTCCAGTCAACGGCGCTCAGCGCGGTGAGGTCCTTCAGCACCTCGCCTTTCCAGCGGTGCCTAGGACGCCCAGGTGGTCTTCTACAAGTTGGCTGGCCAGAGTATGCTCTCCAGACGGCACGATCTTCACCCATATGAACTAAGTGTCCGAGCCATCGGAGTCTAGCGGCTTTTGTTTCACCAGTGACGTAACTCATGACAAACTCATGGCGAAAAAAATCTTACGCATGCGGTCTCCAGTTACGCAATGAGAATGGCCGCCATTGCACCGACAGGGCCAACTGGTTTTTTTTTCTTCTAATGGATTTTAGGTGGTATTGACTGCAGAAAATGTCAAGTAAAAAATGGCGGGAAATTGGACGCTTGTAAGTCAATTAAATTAATCTTTGGGTACAATGTCTTCGATCGATATTTGTTAAAATAAATTATAGGCAACGTTGTTTGGTAGAGGCCTTGCCATTTGTAGAGCGATAGCTGATCCCTACAAACAGCACGAAGGGCCCAACCCCGACTACAGGTTGTTCTGAACCAAATAATTGTAACACGCGTTTTAAGACTAATTCTTGATTAGCTGCACACTTGTTCATTAGATCACCGCACAATAGGCTAACAATATTACACACTGAACGACGAAAATAAACATAAAACAAAAACCATTCTCATTGCCGCCATGATGAGCTCAACCCAAGCGGCCAACTGGATTGTGCAGTTGAAGGGGGAAGAGGACAACCTCGGTCGGGGAGGAGGGCTAGATTTTCATTACGTTACCAATATCGATGTAGTACTGAATACACACATACATATATTGCAACACTGGCATATAATACACTGATGTTACATTACAAGTTGCAATAATGGTGGTCATTATATTCGGTTTGCGAACGCCGACTAGAGTATTTATGATATGGGTAAATAATTTTAAAACTCGTCAATTTGCTTCTTATTTATCGTCTTAAAAAACGTATCAGTAATAAAATAACGGGATAAAGTAGTCTGTTTAAAAATTTGTCCTTGATATGTCTTGGAATTCATTTATTTAAAAATAAAACCGGCCAAGTGCGTGTCGACCCCTCATAATGGAGAGTTCTGTACCTTCAACGAAGTCCTTTCATCTCATTGTTTACCACGACCGCCGCGTGTGTTTGCGGTTTTCCAATTGCGGTACGTCTTGCCCAGCGACTGTTGTCCATACTCGTCTCGCCCACCTCCTCAAGTCCCATCTCTTCCACCACGTTTTAAATTTTTGTAGCTTGTCTGATCTACTCGTTTCTATCATATTCTATTCCTATACCATATATTTTTATTTTCAGACCTCGCCAAATGATGATGATCCATCTAATGTAATAAGTCCCAAACTGAAGGATGTCAGATTGAAAGCTATTACTCCCGAAGAATGTCTCCGGCTGTGCCCGTATGTGGACATGAAAGCGGTAGTGTGCGTTGAGGAATCCCACGAATATGCTTATAAGTAGGTATGACAGAAGACCAGGCCAGGGGAAATGCTTGGGGGCAGATACACTTATCGAAACACAATTGTTTTCACTCTTGGTCCATCCGTCACTTACTAAACCTGAAGGACAATGAAAATGCGTGACTTCGTATAGAAATTTCCACACAGGGTGACCTATTTTCGTAGTAATTGAGTGCAATTTAGAGTTCATAAGTTCTGTCAACGTAACTAAAATATATTACCATCGCTTCACCAGGGGCCCGATTCGACATGGACATAACTGACAGTCCCTTGCGAGAGAACTATGATATCACACTTTTGTGACAGTTGAAATCGGGGTGGAATCACTCAATAGTGATATCTAAAATGGTGGCCATAGCCATAGACAAAAGTGTCTAGCGAGACCTCCTTACAGCTTGACAGTTAGGTGTGGACACTTGTGGACAGATCGATATCTCTATCCACTAGCGACATCCACGACAAGTGTGACATCCACGTCTCACAGTTTTGCATGTCGAATCGGGCCTTGATTATATGGGTTCTCATAATATTATTGGTCTGCGGGTCAGTCTCCAGACAAAGGGTTACGGTTCTCATGTTTGAAAACATCAAAAGTATTTCATAATACTTCGGTACATTAATCATTGATGATATTATAACTACTATTAAAAACCCAGCCAAGTGCGTGTCAGAACACGCATAATAGAGGGTGGTGCCGAACCTTCGATGGGATAATAAATCAAAATCAAAACGGAGTATCCACCAGGCTCTTACGTCATTTGACATTTGAAGAAGCTTTTGGAGATAATTTTGTAAACGGCTTTAACGTTAATATTCAAGATAATTTCCATGAAAGTATGTGTTGCTTTTTGAATTTTATCCTAATTCTTTGACCTCCCGTTAACATATACAACACGTTCTGACTTTTGCGGTGATTCCGATATTGACAAATATTGACAAAATCAAAAAGTTTTAAAATAAATCTCCAAGTTTTTATAAGAGACCTATCAATTGATCAGCCGCTTGTTGCTATTTGCTCTTTTTAGGGTTCCGTACCTGTAAAGGAAAAAACGGAACCCTTATAGGATCACTTTGTTGTCCGTCCGTCAGTCCGTCGGTCCGTCTGTCAAGATCCTTTTTAGAAATAGAAATATCTTTATTCGTGACATTACAGACAGAACAGAACAAATAAACTACAGATAATTATAGAATAAAACAGGTGTCACGAAATGGCCTTTTCTCAGCATGTTGCTAGCGTTAGCCAGCGCTGATCTTCCGAAAAGACCATCGGGTGAAAAATTCACGGCAGGTAACAAACATATTTAGCGAGTACAATCTATGATAACAAAAAGGCAATTAAAAAAAAAACATCATTTTTCTTTTCTTTCGTCCTATTGGACAGGCTAAAAAAAAAAAAAAAAACCATCAGTAATAAACTTCAAGACAACAATAGAAATGGAAAACTTAATAAAAGAAAAATATAATTTTTCTCAGGAAATCGTGGAGGTATCAAGCTGAAATTTATATAGAATACTCAGGTCTACTGTCCCTTAGAGCTGTAAAAAATTATACTTCAAAGCCAATGCAATCAAACGATACTACCTTTGTTGTCCGTCCGTCCGTCCGTCGGATCGTCTGTCAAGACCCGTTTTCTCAGGAACGCGTGGAGGTATCAAGCTGAATTTTTTATAAAATACTCAGGTCTACTGTCCCTTAGAGCTGTCAAAAATCAGACTTCTAAGCCAACGCATTCAAACGATACAACCGTTTATGCCGCAAATTTTTGAAACTGGCAAGGGAATCAAAACCTACAGGGTACTTCCCGTGAACTTGAAATTTGGTACGAAGCAACGTCTTATAGCATAGATAAAGAAAAAATTGCGAAAACCGTTTCCTGATGCAAAAGAAATGCCTGCGGACCCTTGTAAACATACATATCCCAGAAACATCTCGCCCTCATTTTATAAAGAGAGAGATACTTACTCTCTCATCTATATACATACTGGAGGTCTGTATGTTTGTGAGAGAACACATGCATTTTTTCCGTAAAATTAAAGATACCCCAAATCGCAGAATGGTAACTCGGCACGAAAATAGACTTGATCTTCTAAAATCAAAAGGAATGCACTCAGACAGCCCATACGTGCGGTTTATTAAAATATATAATAAAGCTTCTGTCAAAATAAAAGCCGAGGAAAAAAAAACACATATTTAAACAAAAATTAAAACGCTTGCTTATACAAAAAGCCTATTACAAAATTGACGATTTCCTAAACGACACGGAATTAGGTTAATTTGACATGTGTTAAATTAATTTGAATTATTATTATTATTTGTAAAATTGTAGCTTCGTCACTTGATGCCTACCTACGTAATGAAATTATAAATTATAATGTAATAGCTACTTTATAACTATCTTAAATATGCTTGTTTATAATTATAATTATTACTTAAGTAGTCTGCAAGAAAATTGTTGCGCCCTACCAGGGCCCATATGATCCAAAACGTACCTATATGTACCAACTGTACAAACTATGAATTGCAATAAAATATATGACTATGACTAGGTTTGTACGGAACCCTCGGTGCACGAGTCGGACTCGCACTTGACCGGTTTTTTTGACATTTAGGTAGTTACATGCATGGATAATAATATTTTTTTAAAGATTTCTACGAAACTAAGTACAGACAGACCGGTACAGACAGAAGGAAATGGAAAAAGGCGAGGCAACGATGACGAATCATTGTGTTTCAGAGGAGACTCCGGCGGGCCGCTGGTGAAACGGGGTACTTATTACCAAATCGGCATAGTGTCGTTCCAACACGAGGAGAGCGGTATCACCATATATACGAGCGTGCCGGCTTATTATGAGTGGATTAAAGAGACGCAGCTCAAGCTGTACAGGAAACATTGCGGTGGCAAACGATAGATCGTCATTCAATCAAATTGCAAATATAAAATTTGCTCTGTCAATATTTTGTATATCAATTTCCTGTTTTTTTCTCCTTACACATAGTGCACAGGTCGGGGATAGCATATGACCCTTTTCGACGCGAATTATGGACTAAGAGCTGGCCACGTCAGATATCATACAATAATGAGAGCAACGAAATCCCACTAATCAGTTTGCCACTTGTTGCTATTTGCTCTTTTTTTGACATTTAGTTATGATAAGATTTATTTATTCAAAGACAACACAATGGTCCATACAATGTTAGTATCAACTTAGTTATATGCATAGATAAACATTTTTTTTACAATTTCTACGAAACTAAGTACCGGTACAGACAGAAGGAAATGGAAAAAGGCGAGCCAACGATGACGAATCATTGTGTTTCAGAGGAGACTCCGGCGGGCCCCTGGTGAAACGGGGTAGTTATTACCAAATCGGCATAGTGTCGTTCCAACACGAGAGCGGTATCACCATCTACACGAGCGTGCCGGCTTATTATCAGTGGATTAAAGAGACGCAGCTCAAGCTGTACAGGAAACATTGCGGCGGCAAACGATAGGTCGTCATTCAATCAAATTGCAAATATAAAATTTGCTTTGTCAATATTTTGTATATTAATTTCCTGCTTTTTTCTTCTTACACATAGTGCACAGGTCGGGGATAGCATATGACCCTTTTCGACGCGAATTATGGACTAAGAGCTGGCCACGTCAGATATGACACAATAATAAGGGCAACGAAACCCGTCTAGTAAGATTGCAATACCATCATTATTGCTAGATTCGGACATCTGGCAGCTTTTAATGGATCGAGGCCAGAGTGGCAGACTAGCAAAAATTTTCAGACGGACAAAATGAATACCAAAATAGGTAAAAAATGTCGAAGTGGTCTTACTTATAGTGGACGGGTCCCATATTGTAATATTAAAACAATAAAATTGCGTATTATTTATGAAACAGAAACAGTAGGCGACAAACTATCAATTGCATGATACGTCGTTTTGGACTACTTTTCCCCAACATAAACTTTTGGTAATGATATAATATAATTATTTATATAATTTCTCATAATACTGCATCAAAACCAGAACTCTAGGTTTGTATTTGGTCTTCTAGGTTGGTTTGCATTATTTGAACTACACCTATGAACAGCTGCCAAATGTCCAGATCTAAAAATAAGCATAGTATATCAATCTGACTAGACGGGTTTCGTTTTTCGACTCTCCGTCTATTATGTTACTAAATTACCTATAGTACACTAGTTGGCAGACTCTACACGAGTACACGCGCCACACTGTGGTCTGAAATTCAGCCTCCATAGAAATAGAAATTTACATCTTAATTTGTACCTTTTTTTAGGGTTCCGTAGTCAACTAGGAACCCTTATAGTTTCGCCATGTCTACCCGTCCGTCCGTCCGTCCGCGGATAATCTCAGTGACCGTTAGCACTAGAAAGCTGAAATTTAGTACTAATATGTATATCAATCACGCCGACAAAGTGGTAAAATAAAAAGTGGAGAAAAATGTTTTATTAGGGTACCTCCCCTATACGTAAAGTGGGGAGTGATTTTTTTTTTCATTTCAACCCTAACGTGTGAAATATTGTTGGATAGGTATTTAAAAATAAATAGGGGTTTACTAAAATCATTTTTTCATAATGTAAATATTTCGGAAATAATCGCTCCAGAAGTAAAAAAAAATGTGTCCCCCCCCTCTAACTTTTGAACCATAAGTTTTAAAAATATGAAAAAAAGCTCAAAAGTAGAACTTAATAAAAACTTTCTAGGAAAATTATTTTGAACTTGATAGGTTGAATAGTTTTTGAAAAAAAATTACAAAGTCATTTCTGAATTAAGTTTGTAATTTAACCGTATAAGCAGGTGTTTATTGTACTTGTAATTTCTACAAAATCACAATGAAATAACGTGCTTTCAAATAAAGTAAAAACGGTGAAAATCGGTTCACGCAATAAATAATTATCCCATAAAAATCATCTTCCATACTTTAAGCTCGCGCGCAATAGTTTACTTAATTTGCCGATAGATGTCGATGTACGTGGAACGCTCATATCATATCCTACATGGCGGTGTTATTTTAACTCTTAAGTGGGGACACTTACTGTGACGGACGGAAAACTACGGAACCCTACACAGTGCGTGGCCCGACACGCTCTTGGCCGGTTTTTAGTTGCTCTTATTATTGTATCATATCTGACGTGGCCAGCTCTTAGTCCATTAGAAGCTCCACGTTACGGGTACGCAACACTGGACGCTCATCAGTGAGGCGTTCAACTAAGAACATCAATAGCTGATTGGAACTGTTTTCAGGTTTCGTTTTAATATCTACATGGGTCACTCCAGCTACAAAAAGGCCACGATGGCTCGTCGTGTCAAGGAATACGAGACGCCGTCCAAGTACTTTGATAATTAAACCAACCGGATGCGAGACGCGCACTAATTTCTATCAGAAAAAGTCTGCCAATTTCGGCGCGGGGGGACGAGGAAACGCACACAAATACTGTTAACACTAATGCATTTTCCATTGACGTCGCTACACACGCACACGATAAAATTATCAAAGACTAGCATAAAATATACTCACACAAGTACAAACACAGACACAGACAACCTGTCCGTGAACGAGATAATGTCATCTTTAAGTAAACGTACTAGTGCGAGGAACGCTTCGATAATAATATACTTAAGTATCGATATTTGTGACGTTTTCAAGTCAAAGGTACATCATTGTCGGTTGTTAATAGAGTTAATTTCTAAATGTTTTTTTTTTATGGTAACGCCTATTGACAACCGATAATGATGTACCTTTGACTTGAAAAGGTCACATTTTATCGTAGATTTATTTATCGGATGCCTACATGTCACTGGATATAGATAGGCATTTCTTCCCTAGGGTAGTGAGAAAGCAGATGATGAAGAAAACCCAGTGAGTGCTGCGAGGTCCAGGTAGGACAGTAGAGCTGCCAAGTTTGTAACTCTTTTAGCACCACCCAGGGATCACGTGTAGGGTTGTCTAAGGTGTTCCCTACGGACGCAGAGAAACATTGATCGTAGGTTAGTTATATATTTTGGTTTCTTTACCAAGTATAAGGTTTAGCTATTGATAAAATTATAATGTTAAGTTTTGATTAAATATCAAGTTTTTCTACCAGAATATTACTTACAATGTTAGTATTCTACGTAAGTTAGTTTGTCTATTTGTTCAGGACAAATCTTGCAAGCTGATTTAGAATAACTTTTATATTATCAATTTAATATTTTGACGTGTATTTGCTTTTATATTTAGTGGAAAATACTACAAATTGGAAACAAATAACTATTACAATGAAACAATAATAAAATAATAATAAATATTTGGGGACAATCTTACACAAATCAACCTAGTCCCAAACTAAGCAAAGCTTGTACTATGGGTACTAGGCGACGATATACATACTTATATAGATAAATATATACTTAGATACATAGAAAACACCCATAACTCAGGAACAAATATTCGTGATTAACACACAAATAAATGCCCATACCAGGATTTGAACCCGGGACCTCCTGCTTCGTAGGCAGGGTCACTACCGACTGGGCTAGGAGGCCGAGGAGGAACTGCAAAGAACTCTGGAACATCACGGAATTCGAACCCACGTGTTTAGATTACCGTTCCAATGTGCTTCCAATTACACTAGACGTTCCTCTATCCACCTCAGTGAATTTTTCACTATAATGAACAATGATGAATCAGTCACTAGCGACATCGTGATGTTCATGAGTCCTTCGCAGTTGATATTTTGATTGTAATGGGCATCTGTTTCCAATTTGTGTTTTTATTTCTATTATGTCTTCTTCATTTTCTATTATAAATAAAAAGTATAACATATTGCTAATGTTAATATCGACATTTATTTTTGTGTTGTCCCATCACTAAAACTTACCTGTTAGGTACAGTGATACCAGAGTCAGAAATTAAAAGTGCCTATTTAAGGGGATAAGTGTGTATACGTACCTTATAATAAATAAAGTATAATCCATACAAAATTAATATGCTACATAAAATGTACGGTGAAAATAAAGGAACGAATTAATTTCTAAACAGGAATATCGTTATTTCAAGCATCTACAAGTATATTTCACTTAAGGGGCGCCACACATTAGAGCGGAATTCAGTGCGAAAGTCATTACACTAGCTGAAATTTGTCTATTAAAACGGAAATTTGTTTATGGTAGCTGTATTTTTGAGACCATAGACAAATTTCAGCTATTGTGCCGTACAGCACACATACGCTGAGTTTCTTACGCTGGTTCTTCTCATTTGGGGCTCCTTTCCGAACCAGTAGTAGTTTATTGCCCTTCCCATAATACGGTTTTAAAAAGATTTGAATTCAATACAGTTGTGGGTGTAAAAGCATTTAATTATTAACTTAAAAAAATACATATTAGGACTTAAACATATCACTAAACTATATACTTATAAAATAAACCCTACAATAAAGTAATCTAAAACTAAAAATCAGATACAGTTGTTAAACCAGTGTTTCTGTTTTATTTCATTACCGTGCGTCCGTGCGTAATGTGCTATAGGCTAGGTTATCCTTATAGTGTCAGTTTTTTGAGTTCCAAACCACCTTACTGCCCTGCCCTCGGCGGTCCTCGACATAATTTAAATAGCTATGCGTGTGAATGAGTTTTACCTTTGAAGTACTGACGTTAATCTTTTCATTTTTTCAATATGTAATTTGAATAATTCAAAAGTCGATAAAAATATGTTAAGAAACAATTTAATAATAACACACACAGAGACACACTGCTTTTTTTAACAGAGCAATGCTTTACAATTATGGCTGTATGCCGAATGGGTCTCTGCCTAACCCACGGAGTATCTTTTAAGTGTATTGCCTAACCTGTCATAACAATGACAATGAATGACATAAAGGCGGACGTATTTCTGCCGCACTGGAGTCGATTACTCTTGTTTGCAATATTTCACTTACCTTCCTCGATGTAATCGTGTTCATAATTATATACCCAATTTATGAATGAATTCATTGGTAAATTGGGTATGCAATTATGAACCCGATGGTACAATGTACTATGAAGAGTCAAGTTTAAAAATTACCCTAAAGCAGATGTGGTACCATTAAGTGGCAACACTTTTTGATTGACAATATTTTTTAGATTTTTGCTAATTTCGTGCACTATTTGATGATATTTAGACGTAATTATACTTACAGATGAAAAGAAACGTTATCCTTCTGTAAACGAAATAATTCAGGTCTTTTCTTACATAAAAACACGCAGCAATTCGGCATTTTTACCTCAGATCGTTCCGCGCTGACTGACATTCATTGAATGGCGTTTGATGCGCGACAACTAGTTTCATATAACCGCTACGACCAGTGGTCTTGTACCTTTGGCAGAGGGGGACGCCTGACAATTACCACTCCATTGGTTTATTTCTCTGAGTCCAAGTACGATCCCGAGATGGAAGACGTCCGTTGTGACATCGGTGTCATGTTCCTGGAGAACCCTGTCAAGTTTGTCACTAATGTCAAGAAAGTGATATTGTTTAATCGTAGGTTTAATGCCGAAAGGGACAGGAGTTTAATAGTGGCCGGTTTTTGTTGAAATAGCTTTAACTGGGTATTGTTATCTCATAAAATGAGTAGTAAATCATTTATTATTATTTTGTCAATAATTTGTGATTTTTTGACATAATTATAAATTTCCTACCGGTTGCACTTTTTTTGATTTTCGATTTAAATTTCAAATGTTTTCAAACGTTCCAAAGTTCAAATAAGTAAATACAAGTTTTTGTTTGGCCTCTCATGCTTAGGTACATTGAGATCAAGCCAGCGGAAGATTCCATAATTGAGCCACGAGCGTAGCGAGAGGTTCAAAAAGTGGGATCTTGAGCATGTGAGGGCCTTCAGGCACGAGAGGTTGAACAAACTTTGCTGTCAAGTGTAACATTTTTCACCACACTAATGCGAAAAAATTACAAACTGTAAACAATATGACAGATATAATAGGAATTAATGGTATTCAATCAAAATTATCGCACTAAAGTATATCCAACAAGCTAACGAATGAAAGGCAAGTCAATACTTTCCCCACATGTGGATAAAATTGGTTTTTCCCCGCAGCTTTCAAGGGATAACGGGCACCTTTCCTAGGTGGTGCGATGAAAAGTTAATTTAGCTCATAACAAAATCCCTCCCAAAATCCCAGAGCAATAGTGAAGTGACAAGCTATCTGGCGCATTATCGATTGTCAATATTTGCCTTCTTGTAACTTCAGGAGAAGTTAAGTTGAACACCATTGGTCACATATTGGTATTGATGATACGACTTTATTGAGAATAAGAGCGTGTAATAGGACGCCAGGGCGGTAAAACAAAGAACGGCCTAGATCGCGGGCATTTAAGGCCCGAACCGAAGGTGAGGGCCATAAACAAGCTATCTGAAACCTTCTTTATTACAACGCGTGGTGCGTATACAATTTTATCGTCTTATCCTGGATGAAGTGAGATTTTGCGCTGCGCGCACTGGCGGTAAATGTCACTTACCGCCCGGAGTGGCATAAAGGTCTTTTTGAACACCTCACCCGCTAACTACAGAAACTGTATGTCATGCCATATTAATATTTGTTTGGATATTTTTAGGCTCTGTCTAAGCTACATGTAATAATCTGCCGTTTCACCTAATTGGTAAGTTCGACATCTGTTAAATGCCAATCAAAGCCAGTTAAACGGTCTAGTTAAACTCAATCACCATTAACTCTGATTAGGCCGAGTTTGGCTTTAATACAATTAGAACTAGTACCTAGGCCATAGCTGGCGGTATTGCGCTTAGACGCGACCTAATTACAAATATTATGTTTAAATAGTTTAGTAAATTTTTGGAAGTAAATTTTGGTAGGTTTTTTGAACCGGGTTCTTTGGTGTTTTATAAGGTGAGTTTTGCGGCAGGCAGTAAAGAAAGGTGGTTTTTTATATCACGACGATGCCAAACAAGCATACAGCCAGCCTGATTGTGATGGTGGCCTGTGTTTGGACGCCTACAACTCCAGAGGTGATAACTACCCTTTAATATAAAGAATGATTAACTGTGTTGACGGCTAAAAGGACAAGGGGGTCGTCAACACACATCCTTTACGTCATCAACCGACTTTAAGATTTCGAAGGAGGAGGTTCTCAGTTCGTCGAGATCTTTGTTTTTGCAATTTTTTTGATGTATGTTCACTGATTATTCGTAGACGGTTGGACCGATTTGGAAAATTATTTTTTGTTTGATAGTGTTTACTTCACAGGTGGTCCCATTGTAACCAAGTCAGGGTTTGATGATGGGATCCTGAAGAAATCAAGGGAACTCTTCAAATATTACAGTGATTTGAATATTTTTTACAGTAGCTCGAGCATTTCCATTTTAAAAGATGGAGTCTAAGTGAAATCACTTCTTTTTTGTTTATATTTATTTATGTTGCGTTCGTTTATAGATCACAGAGTTACATAATATGTGTGACCAATTTTAACTTAATTACTTACATAAGTTTTGGAGCTAGTTGGCCGTAAGAGATGGACAGACACACGTGTCAACTGGCTTCGTTATTTCTCGGAGGTTTGAGGTACATCCCTAAAAGCTGAGACTATAGAAAATGCTTCGTTGCCCAAGTTGTACTTTCCGTGCCGTGGTTTTCCCGCTTTGTAGAGAAAAGCGGCTGCGATCATAGCCATAGCATAGAACCTTCTAGGCACTCAATGTGTTAAAAGCGCTATATTCTTTTGAATAATGGAATCAGTCAGCAGCAGAACTGGGCGATTTTACAAATCGTTGTAAGTTCTCATTGAACTCCAATAATAACGAGCACGAGAATCGCAATCGGCACATAAAAACAGGCACACTAAAAGGCGTCGCGCCGGTCGACTTTTGCCGGAGACTGCCGATCGTCTTAAGGACATTACTACAGAGGAGCGACCGAGCGCTTCGTTGAAATTAGACCAGCGTAAACAAGACTACTGTGAAACGTCAATACTACGAATCTGAAATTCATATACATAAGTCATGTCTCGCTCGCGGTAAAAACCATAAGTTTTGTAAATATAGGCATTATCTATCACGCAATATTTTCGGTGAATACTGTTTGAGTGTGTAAGTACGTATTTTATATTATCTTACCTGAATAAGCTACTTGCCACTTATCTGACGAATAAAGTCATCGTTGGCGATTCTCAATCTTCAAATAAACTTAACTGGTAGATAAAGTGCTAAGTTTTGCAGGTAGTTTTATCTGGCAGTTAATTAGCTATCCAATACTTTACTTGGACATTCTGAAACAGGCCCTAAGTCGTGGCCAAGTTGGTGCAACGTGTAAACATATATTTGATTAAAAGTAACCATATTCATTTCTCTTTCAGAAATCAGATCTCAATCATGCTGACGTACCTTTTACTATCAATGGCCGTCACAGGCGTTACCAGTAAAATGACTGGCTTCATAGTGGGGGGAGGACACGCTAGTATACGCGACTGGCCCTTCATAGCCTACCTCGTAGCGGTAGAGATGGGAGAGCCGGTAGGTTACGTACAGATACATTTTTAAACCTAAATATCACGAGCTCTTTAAATATATGAGGAGAAACAATTCTCACACATTTTTGCATTTTTCCTTCTTTGTAACGTCATAAATATAAAGTACCTATCCTATATGGTAAATGTAACACAATAGGGAAAAGTTAGATGGTGGGCTCGGGAAGAGAGATATTTTTATCCTAATAGGAGGAAAAAAATACGAACATATACTTTTATGGAATTTTATTTCGTATTACTGCTATTTATACTATATATCGGAAATTTGAACAGAATAGGAAAATAAGTATGATATTTTTAATTCTATTAGGATTGAAATTGCTCGTGACTTCTAGTGGACCTTAAAATGTAAAAATTGAGAGTTGTTTTATTTTTATAATAATTTTTCGTTGCCATTTTAATCAGATTGTTGATTTTCATCCATCATTTTGCTACATATTATATGATGCGTCAATATTCCTATTAGACCAAGAGTTAGCTAGGTACCAGGGATGTTACAGAGCTCCGGTTCCGGTTCCGTTAAGTCGGAACTTCCGATTGGTTTTAAACATCCGCTTCGGTTCCGATTCTGTTACATTCAAAACAGAAGTCATATCGGATGTCACAGCAACGCAGCGGGGGGAAATGAGCAGCGTACATCAAAAACAAACAGGTTTAAACCTGTCATTTGCTTCCCCCGCTTGCCACGTGCTGCTATCACTCGGGCTCCGATTCTGGTTCCGCTTCCGTTTTCGGTTCCGATTCCGTTTCTGGTTCCGATAAACTAAATTTGAAACATCTGATTCCGCTTTCGGTTCCGATAAAACAGCATCTGTTACATCCCTGCTAGGTACGTCAGATATGACACAATAATGAGAGCAACAAAACTCGTCTGGTTACATAACTATACTATCCTCATTGTTATATCCGGGCATCTGGCAGCTTTTAATGGGTGGAGGTCAGAGTGACAGACAACATTTTTTTTTATGAGAAAATAGTTACACCAAAGTAGGTAAAAATTGCCGATGTTGTCTCAGTTATAGAGGACAGGGCCTATATTTTAACATTAGAACAAAAACCATTGCGTATTATGGCGGAAACAAAAACAGTAGGCAACAAACTATGAATTACATTATACGTCATTTGACACTACTTTCCCCCAAACTGAAATTTTGGTAATGATATAATCTTATTATTTATATAATTTCTCATAATATTGCGTCAAACCCAGAACTCTAGAATTTATTTTTTGAAGTGGTTTGCATTCTTGACTTTCACCAGTTAACAGCTGCCAGATGTCCGGATCTAGAAATAAGCATAGTATAGCAAACTAATTAGAGGGGTTTCGCTGCTCTCATTATAGTGTCATATCTGATGTAGCCAGCTCTCCGTCTATATTATCTTTATCATACTCCAGAAGCTAAATGACGGTAGCATCGTATGGATAAGGTATAAAAGTTGCCGCCATTTTCAATCACCTTGTCATGTCCACACGACATATCATTCATGATAACAAATCCATAATTGGCCTACAGATTGCAGCGTGTGGAGGCTCTCTTATAAGCTCGCAGACTATCTTGACAGCGGCGCACTGCCTCGATGACGTCACTGACAGTAAGAATAATTTCGGAGAGTAAGTTTTTACCGTTTAAAAAATGGCAATTCTTTTTAATTTTCGTGCAGCGGCACTGGATCTACTCAGACTAAAATAAGATATCTACATCTATCTTAAGACATTGTTAAATTGTTGAATTCTATAGCACGATTACGTCTGATTTTAGTCGATACTCTCGAACCTTGAATGTTATTTTTTTAGCTCACGGACTGCATGTGTTCACCTCTTTCAGAATCCGCTACGTAATCCATATGGGTCATACCCTAAACAAAAGAGCCATAATGCACCGCGATGTGATAGACTACACGACACACGATAACTATGACGTCGAGGACTATTATTATGACATTGGTGTCATGTTTCTCTCGACGCCAGTTCAGTTCTCTGCCACCGTGCGGAAAGCACTGCTAATGAACAGATCGATGAGGGAAACTATGGCCCAAGAGGGTGGATTGGCGGTGGCTGGGTGGGGGAAATATGGGGTAAGAAACTTAGGTATCAGAAGATCAACAAAACCCGTCTTGTTAGATGAGATGAGATCTAGAGAGCTCTCTAGACTATTTCACTTTTATAATTTGAGCAATTTTATGTGCTTTCTACTCTGTACTAAACACGAGCTCTTTCAATCCATGTAACATTAATAGCTTCATAAGCTTTTCTTTCAATTCCGATACCATTTTTCACAGACTTTCTCATATAACGGTAGTGGAATGGTAGTAACGAAAAATTTTTGAAAATTGGGTACACCTTTTTATCTCCTATTACGATCAAAGAAGCTCGTGATTCCAAGTAGTATACACAAAGAAATTTCCAAAAAAATCGCCCAAGTGCGAGTCGGACTCCCGCACCGAGGGTTCCGTACAAACCTGTAGGTATATAAGTAAAAGTTCACCCATCACGACAATCGAGTCATAGCTACGCGTTCATGAGGAAAGGGGTAGTAACTTTAAAATAATAAAAAATGTTTTTATTATATGATGTAACTAAAAATATACGGTTTTTGCAATTTTTCCTTTATCTGTGCTACAAGACGTTGCTTCGTGGCTTAGAAGTTTGATTTTTTCACAGCTCCAAGGGACTACTGTCCCTTGACTATTTGATATAAATTTCAGCTTGATACCTCCACGCGTTCCTGAGAAAAAGGGTCTTGACAGACGGACGGACGGACGGACAACAAAGTGAATCCTATAAGGGTTCCGTTTTTTCCTTTCGAGGTACGGAACCCTAAAGAAGGTGGGTACAACTTTAGATATGATTGCCCAGTTACCTAAAATAATCTTTGATACATTCCAGTTGGATTCCCTTGGCAGTGAGGTCCTCAAAAGCCTGGAGCAGACGGTAATCGACCAGGACCTCTGCTATAAATTCATAAATGAGTCCCATCGTATGCCAGGGATATTCTGCGCTGGCAAGTTTGGGGAGGTCAACGCAACAGAATACGCTTACAGGTTAGTTTCGATAAGTAACTGAAATTGTTTTTTAGGGGTATGTAGCCAAAATGGCAAAAACAAAACTATAGTTTCGTTGTGTCCGTCTGTCTGTCCGTCCGTCCGTATATCACAGCCTGTTTACACGGAAACTTTAAGACAAATAAGGTGTATTTAGCATCCCGCTACTTAGTTATGTAGTAAAATTGCTGAAAAAAAATTTAGGGGTGCAAATTTTTAAAAATCAAATATCAACATGTCGCACATCCATCGATAGGTGTTTGAAAATAACATTTTAGGTTTGTTGAGAGAAAATTGTTTGGGAACATCATCTTCAAAAAAATTCCTTCTAGGTTAGATACGACCATTATTCGTTTTTTCATGGTAGGTACCTATGGAACCTTCCATTATAAATAAATAAATATTATAGGACAATCTTACACAAACCGACCTAGTCAGTCAGCTCAATAAAGCTTGTGTTGTGGGTATTAGACGACGATATAATATTGTATAATAGATAGATATAGATAAAAACTAAAATACATAGAAAACAGCCATAAGTCAGGTACATCACGACACAAGCATAACAAATATCTGTGATAAACACAGAAATAAATGCCCTTACCAGGATTCGAACCCGGGAATATCAATCTAATAACAAAACAAAAGCAGGAGGCTGCTTTTGTTTTGTTATTAGAGTATATTTCTAAATTATTTTTTTATAGCAGTAACACCTTATTGACAACAGACAATGAGGTACATTAGACTTGAAAACTTCGTATTTCAAATTATCATCATAATATAATAAGTAATACGTAGTACATGACTAATACGTAGAGCCAAAAATAATTCAAAATCCTACCGGTTTACTTCAAATTGTTTACATTAGTGATGTCACTGATGTCATTCGTTCGAGACAAAAAACATATTGCGCGACATTTAGTTATTATTAGTGTGTAATACTAACAATTTATTTTTAGTATTTGTACTAACAAAATTGATCTAATTTAATTTCCGAATAAAATAAATTGAATTTATTATTAGTATTAATAGCTATAGTGTCTGCCACTGCTGGGAAAGTCCTCCCCCCTCGATTCCCATCCGTCTCGGTCCTGTGCGATTTCCACCCAGTCGTAGGTATATGCGTCCAGGTTATCCCGATATCTCCGCCTGGACCTGCCCACGCATTGCTCGTCTTGTGATCACTCACTCCTTGGCTATTTAGCCCATCTCTGTGGATGCATGCGACATACATGCCCAGTCTCATTTGGGCTTGGCGATCTTGACTCTAACATCAGCAATTTCTGTTTTTGGTATCAGCGCAAAGTTTCGGATTTCGGCGTTTCGATCGATCCGTTTTACTCCTAGCATACTGCGCTCCATACTCCTACTCGCTGTATAGGCAAAGCTTCAATATGGTCTTTTTCGCTTCGGTAAATGACCATGTTTGATTAACATAGGTCAGGACAGGCAAAATACACATGTCGCCGAGTTTAATATGTCGACGAGGTTCCTCTATAAAGTCGAAGGACGTTCGCACTTCAGAAGCCTCTTTAAAGGCCTACGTACATTTAGTTCTTCTTCTTCTTCATCAGCGTGTGTTCGCCCACCGTTGGGCATACGCCTCTCCAATCTTTCTCCATTTAGGGCGGTTGTCCGTTTCCCTCATCCAGACGGGTCCTGCTGTCTCCCTTATATCATCTGACCATCGGGCGGGTGGTCTCCCTCTTTTCCTTTTGTCCAGACGGGGCCTCCACTCCAAAACGCGCCTGTCCCACCGTTCGTCGTAACGTCGGCACATATGCCCGGTCCAAGCCCATTTTAGCTTGGCAACCCTGTGGCCCACGTCGACTACTTTTGTGCGTTCTCGGATGACCTCGTTCCGGACTCGATCTCGCAGCGTTAAGCCGAGCATGGATCGCTCCATGTTACGCTGTGTCACCTTGAGCTCGTGGATCATCCCAACAGTCAGTGCCCATGTCTCGCAAGCGTATGTCATGGCCGGTAGTACGCACTGGTTGAAAACTTTGGTTTTGAGCGACTGGGGTATTTTGGATTTCAGCACGTAGCTCAGCTTTCCAAAGGCCGCCCATCCCAACTGTTTTCTTCGCTTCATCTCTGCCATCATAGAGTCCCGGCCGAGTTTTATGACCTGCCCCAGGTATGTGTACTCCTGCACTTGCTCCAGCGGTTGTCCGTTCAATGAAATGGGATTCGGTGTGAGATCGGCTGTAGCCATAACCTTTGTCTTGTCCATATTCATCTTGAGACCCGTTCGCAGGGACGCGTGATATAGTTGCTCAAGCATGTGTTCTAAGTCTTCTGCACATTCAGCCAATATAACTATATCATCCGCGTAGCGCAGATGATTGAGGTACACGCCGTCTACATTGATTCCCTTGCCCCTCCAGTCCAATGTCTTAAATATATCCTCCATAGCGTTGGTGAACAATTTAGGGGATATGACGTCTCCTTGTCGGACTCCTCTTTGGACTGAAATGGGGTCTGTTGGTTCCTTCAGCTGTATGGTCATTGTTGCCGACTTGTACAAGCTTTTCAGAATTTGAATATACCGGTAATCTATGTGGCATCGATGAAGCGATTCGGTGACTGCCCAGTGTTCTATGGAGTCGAAGGCTTTTTCATAATCGACGTAGGCCCGATAGAGAGGCCTATTGTATTCTTCAGACTTTTGGATGACCTGGCGAAGTGTGAAGATGTGGTCGATTGTTCCGAAACCTTTCCTAAATCCTGCCTGTTCTCTGGGCTGCTGTTCGTCGAGTCTTTGTGTCAGGCGTAAAGTCAGGATTTTGGAGAACACTTTGTACACTTGGCTCAAAAGTGAGATGGGTCGGTAATTTTTAAGTAGAGTCTTATCGCCTTTTTTATGGAAAAGTACTACAATGCTATTTGTCCAATCTTTGGGCACTTCACCTGTGAACAGGACTTCGTTGAACAGCAGACACATTTAGTTAATCTGTCAAATTCAGAACACGATTATTCCTGAACCTAAATGCCTCTTTTACTAGCTTCTTCTTTGTTAATAGCTTAAAAGCTTTATAGCTATATTAAAAAGTATTTGGTAAAGCGAGCGTACCTTAATTCAATAATGGACTATACAGCACGAGATTAAAAAGGTACGATATAGTTATTGCTGTTCGAGTATACTCGCAGAGTTTAATATCAGACAGCGGGGAGTACAGTATTCTATTACATTCGCTAACCGAGACGTTTTATGGTGAACCAGCGTACTGAGAACTTCCAATATCGTTGTCTTTTACCTATACCGCAAGAGCGATAAATAATCAGAATCAGAAATATTTATTGCATAAACAGTCAAACCGTGAAAACTGTTTTGTGGGACCCTTTATTTGTGTAAGCTGTATCTTTTTCAAGTTAATAAAAAAAAAATAAAAAAAATAAACTGTGTAGGTACAAGGAGATATAACTAGGTCCATGTAAGAAGTATCAACAGTTCCACCCTTTTCGGACATACAATTTATATCTTAACCAAAAATATACATATGAGAAACGTTTAATAATTAATTTAATTTTTGAATATTTGCATAAGTATAGAATTCTGTTAAGCTGTAGAAGCTTTGTTTATCAAAAAAGTTTTTAGGGATCTTTTAAAACAATTCCTTCTAGGCATTCAATTTCGGTAGGAAGATTATTAAAAATATTTATGACTGATACGAATGCAGTATTTCCAAATATGGAGGTATGAATTCTAGGAAGCTCCATATCATGCTTGTATTGTGATCGAACATTTACTTTGCATGATCACTTTTTAAAATATTTAGGTTGGTTTTTTTTTGGAAAGATGGATAGAGAGATGCATTTTGATTTATCAAGTTTTCGGTAGCCCCCCAGTAAGACTCGGTTACAGAAATGACGCGGTTGAAGCTTTTGTCATGGGAATCAGCCTTTAAGTGGGTGAAAAGGTTGTAGGCAGAGACAGAGTTGGAAAAACTTTTCTAAATTTTGTAATTGACCTCACAAACGTGGGTTCCATGTTTAAAACTCATTCATTTACGTTTGACGTCCTTTGGATCACCGAATCGCAGACAGTTGCAGACCTTTGTTCCGTACCATTTTGGCATGGAATCCATAAAAACAAACAATGGGCACCTCTGTAAAAATGTACCTACCCTATACGCTCGCAATGAGAATAACATCACCCAGTGTAGCTGAAAAAGCGACGCCGCTCGCTCATGAAATATCCAGGTTATGAGATTAAAGCTAATAGGATTGGAGATGGTGCAGTTATTAACTGCATTTTACTCAACTGCGACAGGAGGGTTGTTGTTTGAGTAAAAGGCAGTAAGAAATATTTAAGAATGATTCGTGTTAGGAAGTTAATATACGCTGGTTGATAAAATAAATCTCAGTACAAACAATAAACATGCTTCTCAAAAACGGCCATGATATCCCCTCGGTCCCCGGGTTTGAATAATTACCAATATATTTAGGCAATTTCCCGTTTATTAACAAAAACCGGCCAAGTGCGAGTCGGACTCGCGCACCGAGGGTTCCGTACAAACCTGTAGGTATATAGGGGTAGTAACTTTAAAATTATTAAAACTATTTATATTATATGATGTAACAAAAAATTTACGGTTTTCGCAAAATTTCCTTTATCTGTGCTATAAGACGTTGCTTCGTACCAAATTTCAAGATTCTGAGTTCACGGGAAGTACCCGGTTTTGATTCCCTTGCGAGTTTCGAAAATTTGCGGAAATTTGCGGCATAACCGGCTGTATCTTTTGATTGCGTTGGGTTTTTGTTTGATTTTTTCACAGCTTCAAGGGACAGTAGACCTGAGTATTTGATATAAATTTCAGCTTGATACCTCCACGCGTTCCTAAGAAAAAGGGTCTTGATAGACGGACGAACGGACGGACGGACGGACAACAAAGTGATCCTATAAGGGTTCCGTTTTTGCCTTTCGAGGTACGGAACCCAAAAAAATAGCAAATACAAAGATCCAGACGAATTGATAACCTCCTCCTACGAAATCTTGAAGTCGGTTGAAAAGTTGCTATATCAGTTTTTACTTATACCGGAATCATTCCCTGCCTTGTATGCCCTGTCTGACCTGTCTCCGATCTCATACGAACACCCACCAAAAATGTGGTACCATTTATCAAAGCTAGTAAAATTTCCATGCTTGTTACCGTTCAGTGTTCCCGACAGTACAATTATTGTTACTCAATTTCTATAGGTCCACGTTGTATAACTAACTGCATTTTCTATCGTCTATTCAGAAGCAACTTTGATTGTTATGACTGCATATTACTTTCAAAGCAATGTGACGCTTGTTATAAGTTTGAAACTATTGTTAAATCTATCCGAGCTAGAGAATGTCTGTGAATACATTGTACAGTCAGCAGCAGAAGTAGCAAAACGAGTGAGGTGTTTAATTAACTAAAACCCCCAAACTAAAGCCCCGGTAAGGCGTATCGATGTTGGTTCAAGTCCAACTGGGTTGATTATTTTTTCAATGTTTTCAATGTTTGTATTTGATTGAATAACTAAAACCTGTTTGTTTTACAGCGAACACAGTTAAAAAAAAACCATCCGTAATGATGCCATTAAATATACGTATATATTATGTTAGCTGTTGGTACTCCTTAAATAAATAAATAAATAAAATATATATGTATGGGGAATTTAGTAATTTTTAATTTCGAATTCATCAACAGCGCTCGTCAGCATTTTGAAATGTTCATAGAATAATTTTTAATTTTTTTAACGTCTGCGGAGTGTATACACGGTGGGGCCTGTAACTAAAGCAAAAAATTAAAATGTACATTCTTCTCCTCAAACTACGCAACGTTTGTTTGACGACTTTGAAAAAAAACTTGCGGTTTGAATTTTATTACATTTTAAAGTTAATTCGAACACGCAATGTACTATGAAATTGATTATGTCTGTAGAGTGACTAGACTGACAGGCGATGTCAATTAGACGGAGTTTTAAGTACATTGAAAATACTATTTACTTTGTTTGAAAAAATAACAATCTAAAAACTTTATGATTTTAAAAAGTTGCTACACAAAAGTTGTCTAGTTTGAGGACTAGAATCTACGTTTTAATTTTTTGCTTTAGTTACAGGCCCCACCCTATATACTATAATGCATTTAAATTCAATTTTTAGTTAAACAATATACCATTATACAGAAAAAACAGTTTTACAAGCGATGCAAAGCTAAGCATCGTACCAAATGTTGCGAGAGGCGGAAACCATGTGATCTTTTTTTTTGTCAAAATAAATTGTCAAAATTAATCAATTTCACTTATCTGCCAAACTGCATAGCAGTTTGTTGGCAGAAAACTTATTTTACTCTCCACCATTGTACTAATCATTCAAGTATGTACGTACTTATGTGGCTGTAGGAGTGTCTAGTTACTCCATTCGCAATAACAGGTAGTAGGCGGAGAGCTGGCCACGTCAGATATGACACAATAATGAGAGCAACGAAACCCATGTAGTTAGTTTGCTATACTATGCTTATTTTTAGATCCGGACATTTGGCAGCTGTAAAGTGGTGGAGGTCAAAGAATGCAAATAACTTGAAGAAAACAAATCCTAGAGTTCTGGGTTTAATGAAATATTATGGGAAATTATGTCATTAATTAGGTTATATCATATCCAGAAGGTTCTATTGGGGGAAAGTAGTGCCAAATGATGTAAAATGCACTTTTTAGTTAGTCGCCTACTGTTTTTGTTTCCGCAATAATAGACGATGGTTTTTAATCTAATGTTAAAATATAGGCCCTGTCCTCTATAAATTACACAACTTTGGCATTTTTTACCTATTTTGGTATTACTTTTTTCCTACTTAAAAACTTTGTTGGTCAGTCACTCTGACCTCCACCCATTAAAAGCTGCCAGATGCCCGGATCTAGCAATAAGGATGGTAAAGCAGTCTAACTAGACAGGTTTCATTGCTCTCATTATTGTGTCACATCTGACGTGGCAAGCTCTTAGACCATAGGTATTTGCAAGCAGAGCAAGCAGGCACTCGCCGCGCGGCCGCTTTCATGGTTCTGTTATGTTAGGTATTTGTAAGAATACTTTTCATTTACACACATTAAGTACTAATCTAAAATATTATTAAACAAAAGGGGTTTCCCAAACTCTGGTTACTCTAAGGTACGTAATTTGTTTCAGTGGGGACTCCGGCGGTCCCCTGGCTCGCACGCGGGATCAGTTCCTAGCGGGGCTGGTCTCCTGGAGGATGGAGTCCCACGGGCTGACGGTGTATACCAGTGTGCCGTACTACTACCCCTGGATAGAGGCCACGCAGGCCGCCTTGTTTCACCAGCACTGCTCTAGCAGGAGATCTACTCGTAAACCTCAAGTTGGGGGTATACATTAATAAAATCGATTTACAAACTGTTTTAGTTTTTTATTTCCTTAACTTACTGATAAAACAGATTATTCTTCTTAAATTTAGGCACAATTTACAATGCACTTATAAACGTCAGAGGGAGAAAAAAACTACCACCGGTTCGATCCCTACAACACCTCTGACCCGAGAAGTTTGAAAACAATCATACATTAAATCTTTAAATTACTCAATAATGCATAGTTCTTCCAGAAGCCATATAGAAAACAATTTAGGAGACAAAAAATGTACCTATTGTGTAAATAAATAATTAAATCCGAATCTGACCGCTTCACAAAACGTTTGATATGCTTTATTACCTGACCTTGTAGCCAAGATAACAATCAGGGATAAGACAGGGAGACAGATTCGTTTTCTGCAAATGATTGTAATATTGGCTAACCCCCCTGAACTGTGTGCCCAACTCTTTCTTTCTAGACTAAATAAGTTATATGCTAGATGATTTTGCAGTATTTTCTGGTTTCTTTGTCCGTCATACAGCCTTCGACCCTGTAATAATATATTTTTTTTCAAGTGTTACTTAAGAGCGGAAAATTTTAAATTTAACGCATAGACGGGTAATTTGTTACAAATGTGAATACCTCGATCAAAATAGTAGTTTTCGATACAAGTGCGAGAAGTATGTCACTTTGCACGAGCACCGAGGTTACGGGACGAGTGAAAATGACACTTCCGCACGTGTGTCGAAGAACGTTTTTAATACAATTTTATTGCGAAAAAACTACAATAAAATAAAATTACATTTAGTGTACGAAAGACAGCTTCATTCAATCGCGCGTTGTTCAAGTAATACTATTGGGTCTCGCATAATACTCCTTTAAGCCCAATCGCGCGTAGTTCAGGTGGGTCATTTATAAGCGGGTCTCGCATAATACTCATTTATTTAAAATTCTGATCTGCAAATCGTGCGTAAAATCAAACTTTACGCACGATTTGCAGATCAGATTACTTTTTAGCACTAGTGCATAAAACCAAACTTTACGCACGATTTGCAGCTACATAAACTAAACTTTTTGAGCAATTGTATAAGAAAATTATTTTTACGCTTTGCGGACACGACAGCTTTTAATAGCAAGCTTGTTTTTATTTAGTGTTATAGTCGTTAGGAGTATTTTTTAATGAGTGTAAATTCTTAACAACAAAAAATGTTCTCCGATATATATTGGGACGCAAAAAATATTAATTTCTTTAAATTATTCTCTGTCTGATGCACTAGCCTTTAAGTTATACATAAAGCGATTGGCTCTCTTTGTAAACCAAATATAGTCTGTATGTCAGCTGCTTTGCACCAAACCAGATACCATATGACATAACACTATGAAAATAACTATAATGAACTAAGCGAGCTGTTTCAATATTAGTCAATTGTCTAATTTTCCTAACGGCATGAGCGGCTGAACTCAATCTAAGAGCGAGTTTTCTTATATGAGGACTCCATTGTAGAATTTTGCCCAACGTTGAACCAAGGAATATAGCTTTATCTACTATCTCCATATAGAAGTATCTTTCTCATACCATTTAGAAGTATCTTAGTGTACACTTATGCAACATTCAGCAAAATAAATCGAACACATTTAGTTTTCTTAGCATTGAGTAGCAGAGTGTTAATAATAAACCAGTTCAGTACATCAGCTAGTGTATAATTAATTACAGTTAAATCGGTGGATTGCCGGTCACCTTTGAAAATTAAAGATCGATCATCAATCGATCGAATCGATCATCGATCGTATCATCGGCACACAAAATCATATCACAAAGGTTTTATACTACCCCAAGTAACACAGGAAGCATTATAACATATGAATAGTTAACTTATTTCGAACTTAAGGACCGTATAAACTATTATATACGTTCACCGAGCAACTTGTCGCATTATATGATGCTTTGAGCTGTATAACGGTTGTATAATGGCATATCTAAATGCTTTTGTAAAGCCTTTAGCTTTAGTGCAGCAAACCACAACGCAACTGTACAGCTTTCAGCTGTTTAAAAGCACTTAAGTGCTTTAGTATCTTCAATAGCATTATATAATGCTTTAAGCTGTATAATGGTTTTACAATGTTACATGTAAATGCTTTTTTAAAGCCTTTAGTTTTAGTGCAGCGAACCAAAATGCAACTGTACAGCTGAATGCTGTACAGTTGCGTTTTGGTTTGCTACACTAATGCTTCGGTGTGGTTTAGTGCCTTAGGTTCTACAATAGCATAAATAAATGATTAATGCTGTTTATGAGCATGAATATAAGCCATTATAATGCCACGTAGATCCGGTATACAGCTTTCAGCTGTTTTAGTGCTTTAGGTTCTACAATAGCATTGTATGATGCTTTACGCTGTATAATGGTTGTATAATGGCATATTTAAATGCTTTTGTTTAGCCATTAGATTTCGTGCAGCGAACCAAAATGCAACTGTACAGCTGAATGCTGTACAGTTGCGTTTTGGTTTGCTACACTAATGCTTCGGTGTGGTTTAGTGCCTTAGGTTCTACAATAGCATAAATAAATGCTTAATGCTGTTTAAGAGCATGAATATTAGCCTTTATAATGCCACGTAAATTCGCTATACAGCTTTCAGCTATTTTTAATGCCTTAGGGTGTACAATAGCATTTATAAGTAGGTAATACATTCCTAATGCTGTATAATAGCAATAATATAAACCATTATAAAGCCAAGTAATTCACTATAAGGGTCTGTTCATAAATTACGTCATTTCAAGGGGGGGGGGGGTCTGGACATCGGATGATGGTAGCATGACGTAGGAGGGGGGCGGTTATTCCAAAGATCACATCATCTTTCGCATCTTTAAAAAGTGCTTCAATGTGTAAAAAAAGGAATGAAATTCGTGTTTCTATAAACTTTTAATGCTATAAAATATTATCTACTAAATAGTTCTTTGTTTTATAATTAAGCTAAAACGCATTTTTTTTAATGACGTCACTTTATTTGGCACGGGGAGGGTTGGATTATTTTAGGGGGGGGGGGGGTAAAAATCATTTAATAGCATAATTATTCACGTGTAATGCTGTAGGCATTAATAAGGTTTTTTCAAGGGTCACTTAACTGCTATTGGACTAAGAGCTAGCCACGATCAGATATAACACAATAATGAGAGCAACGAAACCCGTCTGGTTAGATTGCTATACTATTCTTATTGCTAGATCCTGGCATCTGGCAGCTTTTAATGGGTGGAGGTCACAGTGACAGACTAGCAAAATATTTTAATTGGAAAATAGTACTACCAAACTAGGTAAAAACTGTCGAAGTTATCTCAGTTATAAAGGACAGGGCCTATATTTTATAAGTGCTTATAGAAGTAAATATAGTATCCTATATTTACTTCAATATTCATTGTCTTCGAGATATTTGACATCAAAGTCGAACCGGTTTAGGCTAAAATAGTGGTTTTATGGTCATAAATGTTGTGTTAATTAGTTAAAAATTAAAATCTCTCTACAGTTTTTAGAGACATCAAAGAGGAATCCTAATATGTAGATTACGTGTATGTAAGATTCTTTACACCATTCGAATATCGATAAAAGTGTTTTTTAGACCATATTTTAAAAATATCATAAAAAATAACGACTAATTTATTTCAAGATCCGGATCAACAGAATGGAGATAAAAGATTCAAGAATCGATAGTCGTTTGCCTTATAATTCTATCTGTAGTGAATATGTTGGAATATCGACTCAAAGCTGGTCAAAAATCGATCAAAAACGTTAGACCAAAAAATTACTTGTGTATTATTACGGAAACAAAAACAGTAGGCGACAAACTATGAACTATATTATACATACATTGTTTGGCACTACTTTCCCCCAACATAAACTTTTGTATAATTTATCTTAATATTGTATAGTATTTGTATAGTTTCTCATAATATTGCATCAAACCCAGATCTCTAGGATTTGTTTTCTTGAAATGGTTTGCATTATTTGACTTCCACCACTTTTAAGCTGCCAGATGTCCAGATCTAGAAATAAGCATAGAATACCAAACTGACTAGAGGGGTTTGGTTGCTCTCATTATTGTGTCATATCTGACGTGGCTAGCTCTCCGTCTATATAGACCAACGCCATTTTGTAAATAATTTATAACCTACGAATCTTGAAGCAAATCAAATTATTTTGTTCAATATTTTTTGATTTGCAATTTTTGAGTAGTTACACTACTATATATAAACTGAAAATAGATGTCATATACTTCAGAAAAAGTGACCAAATCCTCCGGTGTCCGAGGCCAGATTTGAACTGGCGTCTTCAGCTTTCGCGGCTGACGTCCTGACCACTAGACCACCCGGTCACGGCGGAACTTGACAAATTTTCTCATGTATATGAGATCTCTGAATTTGAATCTTTGAATCTCTGAAGACGCCAGTTCAAATCTGGCCTCGGACACCGGAGGGTTTGGTCACTTTTTCTGAAGTATATGACATCTATTTTCAGTTTATACATAGTAGTGTAACTACTTAAAAATTGCAAATCAAAAAATATTGAACAAAATAATTTGATTTGCTTCAAGATTCATAGATGGCAGCACCATCTCTCTCGCTATACCAGAATCACGTAAGAGATTCGGATAGGAGGTGCAAGCACGTACTGCGCATGCCCTTAGAGTATGGTCAACGGCGCCTAGCCGTTTCAAATTCAGAGATTGCATATACATAAGAAAATTTGTCAAGTTCCGCCGTGACCGGGTGGTCTAGTGGTCAGGACGTCAGCCGCGAAAGCTGAAGACGCCAATTCAAATCTGGCCTCGGACACCGGAGGGTATGGTCACTTTTTCTGAAGTATATGACATCTATTTTCAATTTATAACCTAAAAATAAAATCATGCGGACCTATTTATACAAGGAAAGTACCTATATAATAATGAAATAACTTAATTTAAGGCTGCTCAATGAACACATTATGTTAATAATGCAAAACTCGTTCTATACGAGGATTACACAATTGTTTTATTTATTTGACGCATATCTTTTAATAATATTTTATAGCAAAACCACAATAAATCCAAGGCGCGTGAAAATTTTCAATGAAACTTATATACACATTTACAGTAAACTACATTGCGCAGTAATATTTGAAGGATATAATAACGTAAAAGAGCCAAAAACTTTTATAAATTTTGTTACGATGCAAACAAATATGACGTGTCACTCATTCAGTTTTTTGTACCGTCTTCGTCCATTTTATATTGCGAAACAAAGTGGTTTAATCACAACGTTCATTGTATTATAACATTTGTTCCGTCGGTATTAGAGACGTTTTTGCATTGACGTAAGGTTTATTTTACTACACTCTTATGCTAGTATAATGTTTTTGTATTGCGATTGGCAAGTTAATCCAGAGTACTAATGCTTCTTTACTGCGATTGGCACTTTCCATGGCAACGATAATGCTAATAGCGCAGACATAATGTGCCTGTGATGCTATTAAATAACCTATATAGGATCTCAAGCTGGGTAATTTGTGCCCATTTAAGAGCTATATCAGCACTATAAACGTTTATAATGCTACTAAAAACGAACTCAAAATGCTAAAAGCATACAGATATGCTGTAACACGGCCGATATACTGCTTTGATGTGTTACTTGGGACACAAGGTAAATAATTTATATAAACTAAAAACAGAAATGGGCCCAGAATAGAACCCGGCGGCAGGGCGGCACTCCTAATTTTACTAAAGTCCCTCTAGACTGGGTTTTATTTACAACAACTGTTTGTGTTCTATTGCTAATGTAAGAAGATATGAGATTCAGGGCTTTTTCTGGAAGACCATAGTGTTCTTATTTCAGAATGAGCGTTCTATATAATCTACACAATCAAACGCTTTAGAAAGGTCACAGAATATACCAATTGCTTTATAATATTTTTCCCAAGCATTGAAAATATTTTTAATACTGACCTACTTAACGTGGCACAAAAAGGCGTCATAAGATTCACTCTTTTTAACATCGATATAAGAGAACGATGCACTAACTATATCTCTTCCTTCAACAATATCATACAGAGCGCGAACATTCATAATATGCCTCTCACTTTAACAAACGCGAAGTGCATATAGCGTTCAGAGCGTGATGCATTCATAATATTCCTACCTCCTTTTTTTTTTTTTTCTTTAATCAAACATATTTATGAAACTTAAACTAAATAATTATATTGGTACAGTGGAAGGCCTTTTCTCCATCACCTCACAAAATTTCAGGCATTCACTTCTCACAGCCACCCATCGCCAAGCATAGTAGATGACTTTAGTGAAAAGCCCCCCTCTATACACATTTTTCACGCATGTTCTCAATTAAGCACACTTAATACCTTCAACTCGATATGGTTGTTAGCATACTTCGGAGTTCTTCAGTACGAACTGTGGAGCGGTATTCCGACTTTAAAATAAAAATGAAAAATGATTTATTTGAGAATCTTGAGTACAGCTTTTCAAATGGATTTACGTTTATAATCTTTAGGAGTTGGTATAATTTTAGCAAGATAAGCCTAGGATTAGTGTCCTGAGCCCTAAACTAGGTAAACTTGTCTTATAGGGAGCAGGGAATAAACCGCCGCTTCTTCTAGAAACACCGCAAGGATTATTGTTAGCATACAAAATATAAAAAGATAAAAGATAAAAAAGATAAATGATATTTATTCTTCAGTTTAGGCACATTACAATGCACTTATGAACGTCAGAGAGAAAAAAAAAACTACCTCCGGTTCTAACCCTACACCTCTGACCCGAGAAGAATTATTTATGACTAAACATCGGTATCAACGTTCAAATTTCATGGCAAAGTACGGTTTGCAGAAAAACAAATACAAACAAATATATCTAGTATTTTGAACATTTCTTTTTTTTACTAAAAAAAAGACGCTAAATAGTAGTTTATACATCGTGACATACTTAATTATGTCACTATTGTATACAATACTTTTTCTACGAGTGCTCAAAATAGGCAAGCCAGTAGGAATTGTTCGAAGAATGCGTTACAACTTGCTGCCACTATATAATCGAGTAACTTCAATCTTTCATTTTAAAATAGTCGACGATGCTAAAATGTGCGCTCCATCGAAAATAAAAATGTGTTTCGTGGATTTTGCTGTTAACCTTTGATTAGATAAATAAACAAAATACCTTTCCTTTCCACACTCACTGAGGTTAGGGAAGGTTAGTCAAATAATAAAAATATTGCACACATTATACTATTACACTTGCTGGTATTTCAACTTATTTTCTGTTAGACAGTTCTTTGATAATTTGTATGGTGTTATTAACACGGATTTTCTTTAAAATATTATTTAATTTTAGATAAAGTTGTCAGTCCTTTTGGTGTAATTTTAATATATTTTTTGCAACCAATGAATTGTTTTTATTGTATCTACTGAGCTCAGTTTGGGACCTTAAAACAATTATTCATACTTAGCAATTATACTAAAGTGTTTATCCACGAATAGTAACTCAACATTCAGTTTCCCGGTTGCGGAAAAAATTCTTTACTTTAGCTATATTGCACTTGATTCACGCGGATTTAAAGCGTCGATAACAACGATTTGAACATAATGTTTGTGAATAGTGATAATATGAGGCAGCATTTATCCATGTGCCCCATCTTTAACTACACTCGTCGGGGCGAAAGAGGAATGTTTTCACACGTTTCTCGAAATATTTTTTTGCTTGAAGTTCTGAAAGAGCGTTACGAAATTTTTTTTTGAGTCAATCAAACTCTTTATGGCAAAGATTTACGATTTTTTTTTGTTTATGGCAAAGATTTCGAAGTATTTCTGCGACTAAATTAAAGTTTAAGTTAGCTGCATCATAATTAAATTTAAATGAAAATAAATATTATTAAAAATTAAATATTCGAATGTATTTATTTTTCTGCTATCCCTACCGGGTGCCATGAAAATAGAACGTTGATACCGATGTTTATTTATGACCGGCAAGAAACTCGGCGGGACTTATTTTTTCAAAACAGTAATACAGTAGTATTACATCTCAAAGATACACAATAATGCGTAGTTCTATAAGAAGGCATATCAAAACAGCTTGAGAGACATACAATGTACGTATTGTTTAATTAAAATAAAATAATAATAATAAAATCCAAATCTGATTGCTTCACAAAACGTTTGATATGCTTTCCTATCTGAACTGTGTCCTCTAAATTAATATTTTAAAATATTTTAATATTTTAAATTAACAAATTAATATTAGCATACAAATGTTTGAGGATAAGGTAAGAAAGGATACTTAACCCAGTTATATACAAGTAACAGGAATATTATTTATAAATGGAAAACTATGATGTTAGTTTAACGAGGAAGTTCTGATTACGGTAAACTATTTGTCTAAGAGCTGGCCACGTCAGATGTGACACAATAATGAGAGCGATGAAACCTGTCTAGTTAGACTGATTTACCATCCTTATTGCTAGATCCGGGCATCTGGCAGCTTTTAATGGGTGGATGTCAGAGTGACAATCAACAAAGTTTTTAAGTTGGAAAAAAGTAATACCAAAATAGGTAAATAATGCCAAAGTTGTGTAACTTATAGAGGACAGGGCCTATATTTTAACATTAGATTAAAAACCATTGTCTATTTTTGCGGAAACAAAAACAGTAGGCGACTAACTAAAAATTGCATTTTACATCATTTGGCACTACTTTTCCCCAACAGAACCTTCTGGATATGATATAACCTAATGAATTACATAATTTCCCATAATATTTCATTGAATCCAGAACTCTAGGATTTGTTTTCTTCAAGTCATTTGCATTCTTTGACCTCCACCACTTTACAACTGCCAGATGTGCGGATCTGGAAGTAAGCATAGTATAGCAAACTAACTACATGGGTTTCATTGCTCTCATTATTGTGTCATATCTGACGTGGCCAGCTCTCCGTCTATATGGTTTAGCACAAATATGTAACATTTTTATAGCTTACATACAGGTATACTCGTATCCTTAATAATAATGAGCATTAGCAGAATTAATTAACATTAAATTATAGCTAGATTAATATTAACTATGTACATATATATACCTTTATATTTAGACTAATTATATAAGTGTGTGTGTGTGTTTTAAAATACACATGTACTGACTGTTGATAAAGAATAAATGGATAATCAAGCATCAGCCCCGACATTTTACATACTTACCTAGTCACCTTGTATCTAATTTCAAATAGTTTTTCAGTTTCTGCATAGGTTAGAGTCATAGCCCATTTTATAATACTTACTATTCAGTTGTGCTTGTTACAATTTCTGATATCCAAATATTCATTGACTTTGTTGTAACGAAAGTTAAATTATCGACGATTGTGTTGTTTTAGAGATACTCGTTCAATAAAAAGTTTTCGGACTGTAAGTACCCAAGCTATAGAGTAAAGCGCTCTATCTAGTTAGTACAAAATCTGATCGGTTTTTTTAGGATAAATTAAAGAAATGGCCCTTTGTACACGATCTAGGGGCAGCATGTGCGTTTTAGCAGCGGTATACAATATGTTAGTGAAGATTGTGTTAATAAAAAGTAGACCAATTTCAGAAAATGTGGGTCAGAGACACGCCTTAGATTTTTGAAAATAAAGATTAGTTTACGAATACGATCGGAGAGATAACGGATGTGACTTGACCAATAGATGTTGATCAACGATTATGACCTAGGTATTTAGTACTACATATAGGCATTAACTAGCGATTCGCAGTTACATATAGAATTGGAAGCTGCGGCATCTGGCGAGTCAAAAATAGAGCATCTATGGACTTTTATTATTAAAGGAAATTTTGGTTTGTTATAGTTAGTGATGGAGAACATGTTTAACCCACTTGTTACTGGACATACCAAACACTTCCGATTAGAATGAATTTTACTTGATGTACTATAAAAAATAAACACTATACGGGAAAAATATCGGAAAAATGTATGTCTCATGGAAAACTGGGAAATAGGTGTTCTTTTAAAAGGACGATAGCAACATGTACTACCATGAGCGTAAAGGACGCCTCTCTATAACAAATGTTGATTCAAATAAAAACCCAAGAATATTATTAAACAGTTTTATTAGAAGTATGAAAATTTTCAAAACAAAACTTAGGGTGCAAAGTTACGTCACATTTTGGGCACATGAAATTTGCTTTTTTATGGCATTCGATACACCTAAGCTGAGTATTTCTGTAACGTATTATATGATCTTTCCCGTTAAAGCGTGAGCAATCACGGAACATTTCGGAAGTTCGTGTATCTTTTCGTTCTATTTTTTTTTATAACTTTCAAAACAAGCTGTTGCTACATATCTGCGAAAACTCAGAAAGTCGTATTGACCCCCATTATTTTTATATAACTGCCAAGCATTATGCGTAGCCATGTCTAGTGCGTGACAAATCAATGAGAAATACCATTTTTTACCCCTAATCGTTGTTCTATACAACCCTATATTCTGATCGGATCTATCGACGCCGCCCATATTCTCATTATACTTCTTTATTACAGTTGGCTGATCTCTTGTATGTACTTTTTTTGTTGCTGTGAAAATCTCTTTACTTTTGCCACAGGTTCTATTGATACCGCATTAGATACAACTGTAACAACGCTGTTATCATGCCACTTGCAAACTACTATTTGTTCATTTCGGGTTGACTGATATTGGAATGTTCCTCGAGGGGACTTCTGTAGTGCCTTGTTTGTAGGCAAGGGGCATTTTGCCACACGATTTTCACGCACAGTTCCAGTGGCTTGAAATCCTCGAACTCGTAGTTCATCAATGAGTTTGATAGATGTAAAGAAATTGTCAAAAAATAAATGAAACGGCGCTCGATCATATATATTTCGCAACACATCGGAAAATTCTAAGACTACGCTTGCACCTAATCCCATGGCCTGCTTGTAATTGTTTGATGCAGCTGTAGCACACTTCCCTTGGTACGGATCACACCACACGATGTAACCAAAACGTGTTGCGCCAACCCAAAATTTATAACCCCATCTTATAGGTTTTCCGCGAATAAATTGTTTATATGGGTGACCTCCGTAATAAGGAACCATTGCCTCATCGATACTATAATCCTTTTCAAAGGAGCATTTATCAATTTAAATTACTAGTTGAATGTAAACTGCATTTATAATTATTGTTAGTTTTTGCTCGTAAATTTAATATTGTTATGCATGCATACTTTAGTGTAAGTAGATGTAGTTAGTTTAGGACCTTTTGCAGTGCCCTCACAGGGTTGTGTTGAAACATGTAATTCATAAGACCAAATGTACACACAAAGCAAGAAATAAATGAATGAATGCATTTTCTGCGAAAGATTTATTTAGCATGTCAAATAGTTCTCGCAATTTCGCAAACCTATCATTGGACGATAAATTTGAATTGTCACAGCAATGCAAATTTGACATAATAAATGTAAATCTATCCCTTGACATGGCATTGTATACGATTGGCATACCACAGTCTGCAGCATTTTGCCAATACATATATCTTCTGGGTAGTACAACATAGCCACTGTAAGTACAGTAATATGCCTATAAAACAACGCATTTCAATGTTAGTTACGGCAGATGACTTAATTGTATTTTTCTGAGCTGCATACAAATTGGTGTAATGTACAAGCATCTGAATGACTTTCTCGTCAAACATGAGGTCAAAATATTGCAAAGGGTTTGAATTACGTGCTGCACTGTGCATATCCTGCCACTGCTCAAATTTAGGTTCAATATCCTGCATAACCCAATGATAGGTTTTATTTTTAGGTATGTTAATTTCCCTTGTATGTTCAACTTCAGATGTCGCCGGATCTAACTGACACAAATCTTCTGATTCCACGCGTCTCCGTTTTGAACGTTGGATTAGTGGTTCATCCTCGTCATCACTAGAGTCTCTTTCCGATCCAAAACAAACCTCTCCCTGCGCTCGTAACTGGGACCTGGGTAAATTGTTCAAATTCACTTGGTTTTCATCCCCAGAGTCATCATCTGTGATATCAGTATTGCAGTTTTCGGGAGGCAAAATAACGATAGAATCTGGTATTTCAACTGAGTCATCTTCTTCAAGCTCTTCTATTATCTCATTTAACGTTAAAGGTCGTGACCAAGTCGTCTTCCGCGCCCTAAAATGCAATACAAGTGATAGTAGCAGATAACCCTATTGGTCGTTTAAAAGGACGGTTCATAAAATCGCAATAAAATACGACTTTCAATATTCTTTTCAATGCAAAATTATTATAACTCGAAAGTAAACACTTGTTTTTGGTATATTCTTGTTTTTATAAAAACATTGATTTAAATTTTATTTAAAAATACATACGTCAAAGTTTCCATTGTTAATCAGCGTAATTAAAGACGTATAATAAAATATAACACTGCTTTTAACACGCACAGTTAACTAGGTGTCCACTTACAATACTCGAAACGATTCGACTGAGTATAAACAAAAGCTTGATGAGTACCCTCATTGTTCGTGAGAATTTTAAATTATTGACGTCCTTTTAAAAGAACGATAGTAACAAGTGGGTGTGAGTAGATTATTGCTAAGCCAGTCGGCTACTATTTTCAGACCAGGTTCTACAGCCAACTGTACATCCAACCAACTTTCCCCAACAAATAAGATGGCAGTGTCATCAGCAAAGGTAATATGGACGTTTGGGATGATGACACTTGATTCACATTTAAGCGCTCTTAATAAAATAAAATGACCATCCGGAATCTACGTCACAATTTTTGAATTCGTGCGCCCGATTCTGCCACTTAAAACTGTCAGAAACGATGAATTGGTCACAAATCAGTAACAAATAAATATTTGAAAGTCGGAATAAATCCACACTCCGTACTGAAGAACTCCGAAGTGTACTAATAACCATATCGAGTTGAAGGTATTAAGTGTGCCCAATTGAGAAAATGCGTGAAAAATACTTCATTTAGTTCAACACGTTCAACAACACCAAAAGAGCTCAAAGAGGACCCAGTGTGTTGACGATGAGGGACCTTCTTGTTCCTTTAGTCGTCAACACAGTGAATCCTCCTTTTTGTAAAGGGTCGGCAACGCGCATGTGACGCCTTTGGAGTTGCAGGCGTCCATAGGTTACGGTAGCTGCTTACCATCAGGCGGGCCGTATGCTTGTTTGCCACCGTCGTGGTATAAAAAAAAAAAAAAAATTAAAGAAATGGAAATTAGAAATGATTTATAAACATTTTTGTAAAAGTTATTGCAGGTTTATAACATTTTTTTTATTCGCCTAATGTATTTATAATACATTTGTTACGTTACTTGTGTTATTATAAGAAAAAAAATGTACAACAACTATTTACTAAAATGCACCATTTAACGGCTAAAATGGGTCTAAAATTTTAAATAGGTCTGCACAGCCAGGGGGCCTTGAAATAGCTGGCTGGCAGTTGCGGAGGATCGGGACAGGTCGCGTTTCGGAGGCCAATACCCTTCTTGCTGAGTCTTAATAGTTTAGTTTATACTAGTGGCTCTGCGAGCTGTAGACCTCCCGCGAATAGCTAAAATTGAATAGATGTTAGGCTCCGCCATTTTGATAATAAATATACAAAATCTTAGCGAACTCCTAGTAGCGAGTGCCAATTCCCACCATTTTGAACAGTTTCTAAAAGACGAAACGACAAAAATATCTACGGAACTATGGAACCTGCTTATAAAATTCCACAGGAATCGGTTGGGAAACGCGACGTGACGACGCGGAGAAGAACAGCCGGATGGACCCCGTACAATCCGAATGCATTTTTGCCCAAGCTGACACGGAAAACTTCGCTATCGCTCGGTCAATGACTATTTAGGCTAGGATAGTGCAGTACTCACCGCCTCCAGAGGTGAGTGCCACCAGCGCCAGCACGGCCAGCGCGAGCAACGCCAGTAGCATGCGGCGTGCACGCTGCGAGCTGCGAGCTGCTTCGTTCTGTGACTAGGCTAGTATAGTGCAGTACTCACGACCTCTAGAGCTGAGAGCCATCAGCACCAGCACGAGCAAAGCCAGTAACGTGCGGCGTGTACACTCGAGCAGCGCGCTGGGCCAGCTGCTTCATTCTGTGACTACGCTAGGATAGTGCGGTACTCACCACCGCCAGAGCTGAGCGCCACCAGTGCCAGCGCGGCCAGCGCGAGCAACACCAGTAGCGTGCGTCGGCGCGTGCCCGAGCAGCGCGCCAGCGCCAGCTGCTTTAATTTGCGTCTGGAACAATAAAAAAACATTAGCAAATATATCATTGGACTGAGAGAGGATATAATGGATGAATGCGCTCCTGGCATCAGCACCGGAGTGCGATCCGATTGCTTGGCGATGGGCTGTGAGAAGTGAATGCCTGAGATTCTGTGAGGTGATGGACAAAAGGCCTTCCACTGTACCAATGTAATTATTTAATTTAAGTTTCATAACGCGTTAGTTTTTACTGTAATGTTATGTAAATATGTTTGATAATAAATAAAATAATACCGAGAATTTCAATCAGCATGCAAAAGTTTACTACCTACATTATAATAATTTTAGAGAAAGAAGTTTTCTTTTTCAAAACTTTCTTTGTACAATAGGGAATTGCTTACTAAGACGAATGCAAACAGCCCAAACACGACGGGATACTGTTGTGTAGTTGAGGACTTTCTATGGCCACCGTGAAGTGGGTTAAATTAAATTTAACTTTCAATATTTGATTACAGACAACACGGAACAGGTGAAACTAAATAAAAGCTTTTAAAAAGAAAGGTTTCACTTAGGCTACTCCTGCACCTTTATGAAAGCAAATGGTCGAGCTACTGTAAAAAATACTTAAATCACTGTAGCAATCCAGGAACCTTGTCGCCTGAAAGTACGGGGTACTGTGCGTCAAATCCGATAGATCGGATTTTTTGCAGACTTGTTTGTGATGTTGGCCCAATAAATAATCCAAGTTTGTGACCTCTAGCGCCGAACGCAACTTTGTCACAAAACGAATAATCAGATTTTTCTCAGATTTTGGCGATTATAACCCTTAAAGACTAATTTTTGAAAGTACTTTTTCAAGAAACTTTTAAAGTTGTCTAAATTTGCTACAATATAAATAAGACTAGAATTGTCTCTGTAGACCCAATAGTTTCCAAGATAAAGCTTTTCAAAATAGAACCCTTTTTCCCAGAAGAGAAGGGGAAGGGCAAATGGTAAACGGTTCTATTTTGAAAAGCTGTATCTCGGAAACTATTAGATCTACAGAGACAATTCTAGTCTCTATACTATAGCAAATTTAATCTTCTTTAAAAATTTCCTGAGGAGGTACTATCAAAAACCAGTCCTTTAGGGTCATAATCGCGAAAGTCTGAAAAAAAATGAAATTTTGTATTATGACTAAGTTGCGTCCGGCGCTCGAGAACACAAACTTGATTTATTCATTGGGCTACCATCATAAAAAAGTCTGCAAAAAATCAGAACTACCGGATTTGACGCACAGTACCCCGTACTTTCAGGCGACAAGGTTCCTGGATTAATAGCTAACAGAAAGGTAATTTTACGACTGTAACGCCCCCCATAAGTACGTCATATTACTATGACTATACATATTATGGCAAAATTTGTTATACGTATGTATTCATACTTATTGGGAATTATAATATTCGAAACATTATACCTAAAAACTATTATAAAAAACCAGAATATAACAAAATCACTGTATAACAAAAGTTACATTATAGTATATAATATGATACCAAATGGCGATATATTAAGTGTCTGTTGGTTATTGTAATATACATTACACATCCTATTTAAATGTGAGCTGGCAATAAATACAAACGTAACTTTTTTATACTACACGGTCAAAGATAAACTAGATAAAATCACTATCGTATAGATAAGTGCAACCATCATACCCGTATGATTAAGTTAAACCTATCCGGTCTAGATTCTAGACCTGACCCCTTTAACCCCTAATCGTATTAGTTCCCTGGGAAACAGTGTCAACTACAATAAAGCTTGATCATTATATCGGCGACAGTAACCGTATGAAAACCGACTCTAATCTGTCATATATACGCTGTATATATCGAGTGGGAGTTATATTTCCCACTATTATGTAGTTTCTTGCAATAATCTTAGTAGATCGGTATTCAAGGTCAGGTGAAAGACATTTTCCATGCATCGGTTTTTTAACCGACTTCAAGATTTCGAAGGAGGAGGTTATCATTTCGTCGGGATCTTTGTTTTCTTTGTTTTCGGAGACGGCTGGACCGATTTGGATTTTTTTTGTTTGGAAGAGTATATTTCACAGGCAGTCCCATTGTAACCAGGTCAGGATCTGATGATGGGATCTTGGAGAAATCGCTCTCGATTTCTCTAAGAGTTCTCTAACTCTTCAACTATCATAGGCACACCTATAGTAATTTGAGTATTTTTTACAGCAGCTCGAGCATTTGCTTTTAGTCGGTTCTTTTTTGTTAAAAATTATTTATTATATTATAATGTTAAGGTGCGTAGGGCTACCACTCCCGGGATTTTTTGTATGGGCAAATACCACAATTCCAAGATTTACAGACAGAACAATCCCGGGTTCGGAAGCCACCGCATTTTCCGCATATCAATCCAGTTCCGCACCTCAAAAGTAAGATCTGTGTCTGTCTGTCTGTGATCCAAAACGACTAAACCGATTAAATAGTTTGGTTATCACCCAAAGACGGACGGATGAATATGGTACACGACGTCCTGCAGCTAGGGAATGCAAGCGGTTTTTATTTTGTATAAGAAAAATCGGTTTGAACCGGTTAACTGGTTATTTTTCATACGAAATAAAAACCGGTTGTGTTTTCGACCTAGCTTGGCGTGACAACGTGAGGTGTAATTAGATTCGTCTTGATTGTGGGAGTGACCATAGACATAGGGCATAAATGATGTCAAAAAATAAAACGCTTGCGAAATACCACAATTGATGACTATATTTTTTTACTATGGTTTTAGTATTTTCAATAGATATGGTATTTCATCAACTAGCCTCTGCACAGGAGCCTTTTAGCGTTATGTAATTTGATATAATAAATAATCATTTAAAATGCATAATCAACTGACCTCCCTGATCGTATTGATGGACTTGAGGTCCAATGTAATGACATTTCATGTAACCACATATTTGGTACACAGACACGTCCTTATGCAGCTTTAACAAAGAAGACGAGTTCACCACACGTTGGTCTTTTCTTTTCACCATTTATTAATCGCTCCGATTTGAACAACACAATTTTATATTATAACAGTTCAAGTTTACACCCTATTTTTTTCTACTCGTCGACTATAACGCTAAAACATAACTATAACAAAGCAAAAAATAAAATGATTTAGGAAAATATCATTTGATAATTGTAATCTACTAATTATGTATGGCATTATAATATTTCCATAATTAATACAGTATGATAAGAAAGTCTTATGATGCTCCATAATTATGCTCAGTTATGAAATACGGTCTTTGGTAATTTGTAAACCCTGATGAGGAATATAATTATAATCATTGTCACAAGGGTTCTGTTGTTCTCATATACAGGGTGGAAAAAAATCATGGGCCCTTGAGGGAAACTACCTTAAAAAGTTGATATCTTCTCTCTATTCACTGAAAGGAAACATTCTTTATTTTTTTTAAGGGTTTTTTTTAACTGCATTTAAAATTTTGAGAGAAAGTACAGTTCAATAAAAAACTATTATTTTTAAATTTTTGCCAAAAACAATTTTTATGATAATTGATGCCAATCGATCCTATTTCCAACAAGGATAAAAAAACCCTAATACCAACCAAGTTTAGGACTCAAGCGAAGCCATAAATAATAATAAAAAGACTTTTCATACAAATTGTATGAAAAGTCTTTTTATTTTATGCTTTTTATACATTACATTATTCAACACTGAAGTATTACTCAAGAAACCGATACAATTACATTAATGACCTTTTTTCACATCGTACTTAATTTTATTTTCGTTTTGTTTTGGTTTTTATTATTATATACTGGCTATTGATTACATAATCGATTTTATCGACTTACGGAAATGTTATATGAATCGGAACAGCAGACATGGTCACAACACTAAATTTAAATAATTTTTAATAAAAAAAAACCGACTTCCATGGGGGTAGCCGGTGAAGCATTATTCTAGATGGTGCACTTAGATTCCATACAATGAAATAACTTGCTTAACAAACGCAGCGGAGAGGACAAATCGCCAAACCTGAACTATGCGTCGTTGAAGAGTTCCGTTCTGATCATCATCAGCAGTTCCACTTCATCAAATGTCACTCTTTTGAATGAAAATGCTTGATTTGTTGATACAAATACAAAAGTCACTTTATGTATGCCTTTAAGATTTGAGGAATTCCCTCGATTCCACATGGAACTCATCATCAGAACTTGAGCTTGACGAAAATTGGTCCTGACAATCTAACTTGCTTAACAAACACAGCGAAGGAGACGAATCGCCAAACGTGAACTATGCGTCGTTGAAGAGTTCCGATCTGATCATCATCAGCAGTTCCACTTCATCAAATGTCACTCTTTTGAATGAAAATGCTTGACTTGTTGATAAAAATACAAAAATCACTATGTGTAAGCCCTTAAGATTTGAGGAGTTCCCTCGATTCTTCATGGATCCCATCATCAGAACTTGAGCTTGACGAAAATTGGTACTGACAATTAAACTTGCTAAACAAACACAGCGAAGAGGACAAATCGCCAAACGTGAACTATGCGTCGTTGAAGAGTTCCGTTCTGATCATCATCAGCAGTTCTACTTCATCAAATGTCACTGTTTTGAATGAAAATGATGGATTTGTTGATATATATATATATCAACAATATATAAATATCACTATATGTATGCCTTTAAGATTTGAGGAGTTCCCTCGATTCCTCATGGATCCCATCATCAGAACTGCATTTTGACAAAAACGGGACCAATCTGTATATATATACTTACAACCAAAAAAATAATTTTCAAAATCGGTTCAGAAATGACGGAGTTATGGAGTAACAAACATAAAAAAAAAACATACACGCCGAATTGAGAACCTCCTCTTTTGAAATCTTGAAGTCGGTTAAAAAAAGGAGACACACACACAACATTTTTTTTTAATAAGGTGCAAGAAAGTGAACATATATTTGACGTTGACTGTACATGTCGATTCGCAAGCTAGCGTAAACGTATCGAGAAATTCATTAAAAATTAAAATACCAGCCAAGTGCGAGGCCGACTTCCGGAAGGGTTCCGAATACCATTATCTATAAAAACAGCCAAAAAAGCATGTCTGGTGTATGGAATAAAATTGGGGACAATCTTACACAAATCAACCTAGTCCCAAACGACCAGAGCTTGGACTATGGGTACTAGGCAACGATATAGATACTTATATAGATAAATATATACTTAGATACATAGAAAACACCCATAACTCAGGAACACATATTCGTGATAAACTTACAAATAAATGCCCTTACCAGGATTTGTACCGGGACCTCCTGCTTCGTAGGCAGGGTCACTACCGACTGGGCTAGGAGGTCGTTAAAGAGTTTGTCGGAAGCCCCCTTAAATATTTATTTTATTCTGTTTTTAGTGTTTGTTGTTATAGCGAAAACAGAAATACATCATCAGTGAAAATTTCAACTGTCTAACTCTCATGGTTCATGAGATACAGCCTGGTGACAGACGTACAGACGGACAGCGGAGTCTTAGTAATAGGGTCCCGTTTTCCTACGGAACCCTAAAGATAACAGAATGTTTTTAGATACCTTTATACACCTTGGGCTCGAATAACCCGACTGATCTTAACCACGAGTTTCTGGGACCAAATCAAGGAAAAAAATATTATCTGACTTTAGGAAAATTTCCCAAAAAAATGTAAATCTTTTTTTTTTATTTGTTTGCACATGAAAAGTAAATGTTATAATAAAATAATCGCCTTAAACAATTTTTTTTTGTAAACATTTAGTTTCTGCAGAGTGTTCCTTGTCACTTTGATTGTCCATAAGGACGTGTAAACTATTTACCTATTTTTATTTTATTTATTTATTTTATTTTTATTTTATACTACCTATACCTATAATAACTATACCCAATAGTGGCAACAACGCCATCAAAAAGGCGTTTTGTGCTGAGTTATAATAAAAAATGTTTTTTTATTTTTAAATTGTTATTAACTCTGAAACTAGGCGTATTCCAGAAAAGTTTGTAGGACTTTTTAGTATCTAAATATGATCAGGAATACACTGTTAAAATCTTTCTAGTTATAAGGGCCCACGGTGTATAGCTTCACTACAGAAATTATAGGTCTATAGGTATCACGATCGCTCTGGCTAATTTCCCCAACGGACTACAGCATGGATTTTTTCAAACCACTCCACTCCTGAGTGTACAGATTTTTAAAGGGTTGGTAACGCGCATGTAACACTGGAGATGCAGCCGTCCTTAGGCGATGGTATCTGCTTACCATCAGACGGTTATGCTTGTTTGCCACCGTATAAAAAAAATATTAAAATCCATTTTTGAAGTGAAAACTTCTTAAGCGTCGCTGTGCACTTTTTGTGATGGGGAAAAAATGTTAAACTCGCGGCAGGTCACGTGACTGACATATTCGTCAGACGGACACGTGACCTGATCGAATAAATAATTGTAATAGTTCTGAAGTGTTAATTTTTTAATGTCATATAAATTGTTATGTTTGTGTACGATAGCGCAATAAATGAATATTGTATTTTACCACATAAATGATAGTACTTTTTATACTGATAATTAAAGCAATTCGTGCAAAATTATTCCCTAACCATTTCAAAATATCAAAAATGCACAACGTTAATATTCTAGTTTTCACTTCTGCCGGCATTGCTTTTAGATATTTTTGCCATACATTACCACTATAGGAAACAATGTAGTTCTTTAACGGACATCGCTATCTAATTAATTATGCATGTGATGTACCTATTATCTTATCTAAGTGGTGACTTAATTCTATTGAACAATAGTCCATTCAAACAATATTTAATGGTTATTGACATTAGTCTCGCTACTCTTGCATTTTGATGAATGCCTTTAAATTTTGAATTGAAATAGATGTAAGGTAGTGTTCATAATTCGGTGGAGTATTTTGACAGCACTTTCCATGCATTTGAGAATCCCTTTGTATGCTGTCAAATTACTAGATAAAATTATGAATTCGACCTTGGGTAATACGAAAGAAAAAATGACAAAGGGCTCCGTGAGGTCAAGTGATGTTTTCTATGCAAAACGAAGTGTCGGAAGTGTCTTGTAGGACGCGGAACGGAACAGCGTGCATCATCCTTGAGCGGTAGACACTCGACGTATGTAAAGCCTGACCAGAAATATATGATTATTGTCAAGAGGGCTATTATTCTCATTTATACGGCAACAGTCATAGAGCGTGTTATTCTTTATGGTATAGTGACATCTTGATTTGTCACTGATTTGTTTACCTGTCAGCTCTGATGTTATTTTGAAAATGTTTCACAGCGAAATAGCATTTCCCGAGCGTATTATTTACATCAGTTTATTATATATACACTATTTACAATGTTTCGCTCTTGAATATGGATAATTTTGGGATTTTTTTGTGGTTCATTATTTAATATTCAACACTTTATTTTTATTCAAGTTAACCGTCTCAATGGCACTTGACAACAATGACAGCCTATTACATGCACTCACACATGCATATCATTCTGTCATTAAAATTATTGCCAGTGTAAGAAATTAGTTCCAATGAAATTCCGCAACATGGCGCATGATCATATATTTCTGGTGAGGCTTTAGATGTCACCGATATTTATTTTATTGTATTTAAAAACATTGTTTAGTGGAAATATAAAGCTTTATGTTTGAGTAGTTTATGGAAACATAAACATAGAACTCTCTGAGTGGAAATAATATTTACACAGCTAATTTGAATGCACGTGAAAACGATTTTTTTGATGTGAATTTGGATTTTTTTCTGTGCAAGTCAGTATAATGTGTAAATTTTGTGCATACTAATACTATCCTTTCAAAACATTGTTAAAGTTAAATTAGTGTTAAGTGCGCGTTCATACATTTGTTACTAAACACAAGTAGAAAATGTATGGACTCGCACCCAACACCAATCAATGTGGAAATTGGCCTTTACGCGAAGCGTGTACGTCACATACAAACCGCCTTAAGCCCGCCCTACACATTGGGCCAACGTTGGCCAATCTAAGGGACGCAGCTATACGGCAGAACGAGATCGCGATATCTCTTGTTCCCTCTAACGCATAACTGCGTCCTAGATTCGCCAACGTCGGCCCAATGTGTAGAGCCCGCTTTACGGCCTGTTGAGATTTTATTAGTTACTGAATTTGTCGCTAGATGCCACTTTGTAAAACTGAAACTAGATACCAGAGTTTTTCCTGAAACACTGAGGTCATGTCATGACGATTCCAAGCTCAAATCAGTAACCAACCGGGATAAAGTGAAAGTGTTTAGTAGTATATAGTATAGTGAAGTGTTAGAAAAGTGAACCTTGTGCGAAGTGCTTACGTCGGATTTTGGAACAGTCTGGTGCGAACACGGCCTAAAATGTAAAGACGGGAAAATTATGGGTGAGTCAGAGGTCAGAGTACCACTAACAGGAAATATAAAGCGAATTCTCCCGCTCTGTCGAGTAATTAGTTTTTTATTATTATATTTTATTATATTACAAATTTATAGCGTATCACACATCGGTTTTCCCGGTCTAGTCATCCGCGTGTCTCGTGACACAAAGGCCTCTTCCAGCTTCTTCAATTCTCTATTCTTTGCTTTTTTGAGCCATTCTGTTCGTCCGATATCTTTAATATCGTTTCCCCATCGATATTGGCCACCTTGTTTCCTTTTGTCATCCGATGGGAGCCTCTTAGTTATGATTTTTGTCCATTTTGTGCTGCTATCCCTTATCATATGTCCTGTCCAACGCCATTTTAGCTGTTTTATTTTTTCAACCGACTTCAAAATTTCGAAGGAAGAGGTTATCAATTCGTCGGGATCTTTGATTTTGCTATTTTTTTATTTTTTTAAATGTGTGTTCACCGATTATTCGAAGACGATTTGGAAAACTGTTCTTTGTTTGAAAGAGTATACTTCACAGTTGGTCTCATTGTAACCAGGTCAGGATCTGATGATGGGATCCTGGAGAAATCGAGGGAACTCTTCAAATATTATAGGCACGCCTATAGCGATTTGAGTATTTTTTACAGCAGCTCGAGCATTTGCTTTTGCAAAGGTGGAGGCTAAGTGAAGGCGGTTCTTTTTTGTTTAAAATTATTAATATATGTCTTCTACTCTTGTTGTAGCTCTTATTTCTTCTGCTCGTTTGCGATTATTTAGACTGGCGCCTATCATACTTCTTTCGACTCCTCTGGAAAGTTCTTAGTTTAAGGGATTGTTTCTGGCACCCATACGTGAGGCAGGGTAGTATACAAGAGTCAAATACATTTGTTCTCCAAACCCTAAGGTTTTTATAATGTAATACGTAGTTTTATATAACTATAATCATCTAGGTAACCATTTAATTGGGTCACCCTATCGAAAAACTTAGTCAAATTAAGGGGTTTGCCTGGTATAGTAGAGTGACACTAAATAAAATTTAAGCAGACGTGTTTCTGAAATAACTTCCACACGCTCTAATCGTGTTCCTTTATTTACAACTAGTGACCCGCCCCCCGCCCCGGCTTCGCACGGGAAAAAATGGTTATTGTGAACCCACACCTGTGGGATATGTCTATCTCTTAGGGATAACCATCCCTAAGAGATAGACATATACCATTACGGACTTTTTTGTAGACCTTTCAAGGTGTACAATACTGTACTAAATTTTTTTTATCTATCTCATAGGGTTCAGCCAGCGTTTGCAATGTAAGCCCAAATAATGTGTTTATTTACGACATCACATAAGAAACCTCTGAAATTATCAGTTTTTCTCTACTATATTATGCATGTATTATACATATAAACCTTCCTCTTGAATCACTCTATCACTTCTATCAGTTAAAAAACTGCATCAAATTCCGTTGCGTAGTTTTAAAAATCTAAGCATACAAAGCGACAGACAGCGGAAAGCGACTTTGTTTTAGACTATGTAGTGATAGTGATTACACTGGACTACAGTCCATCTTAATATAGCTGAAATAATAATGAAACTGGGAATATATGAATAGTTTTTTTTTTATAGGGCCATAAGAGCTTGTCACATATTTTTGCGGCTTTCGTGTAGGAATATACTATGGTGACTGGTGATGGCAGCTTGGCCAAATGAGGGTTTCCGCGATCGAGTTTTTCACTAGATGGCAGCACCGTGGCGAGAGGTCTTTTTGACAGTTGTCAAAATCCACCAATAAAAAAATATATGATTAAACATGATTGGTGGATTATGACAGCTAGACCTCTCGCCACTGTGCTGCCATCTAGTGAAAATCTCGATTGCGGAAATACTCATTGCTTTGTATCGAAACAGAAATGTACTGTTATTAAGATAAGTAGACGATGCAGTACTTAGTGCAGTAAAACACTTCTATAATTGCATTAACACGTTTAATTTTGAAGACAAAGTAAAAATATTTAAGATTAGCAAAAATAGTCAATTATTTAAAATTTAGCATTTCACGTAAAAATCACAATAACGGCATCTATATAAGGATATTTCACATTCAATAACTTCCCTAGTGGTCAGAATGCAATTAAATTACAATAATAAAAATATTTAAAATTAGCACTTCACTTAAAAATGAAGACAACTGTACCTATTTCACATTCACATTCAACAGTTAGCAAAACTGGTAAGTAAAAATAAAGACTCGGCTGGTAATAATTTGGCTGCAGGAAAATAATGGGTTAATGAGGCGGGTGATATGGATGGTGACAGATGATTCGCTGGCTGAACGTAGCCTAAATTAAAGAGCCAGGTCTTTATATGCCCGTCAAACGAGGCAATTGGAATTTGGGGAAATTTAGCAAAACAACAAAAAAAACTATTATGGCACAAAAATACTGGATACAAAGAAAAGGAATCGGATTAACGTTTTTAAAAAAAATGTAAATAATTTGATATTCTCGAAAGCAGGATGGCTAAAGCTGTTGTTTTAAATTAAAAAGAGTTCGTGGGCAAGTGTCCGCTTTGATTTAGGTGGACCCAATAGCTCGCTGAACTCCTTTTCTCACTTGGAGAGCCCGCTGGATGCGGACTCTAATTCTCCGATGAATGGTGAAGAAACCCGCGGAAAACGCGGCAGTTGCAGACCGTCTCGCCGGTCCGGCACCCACAAGTGCCTTCCGGAATCCTTCCGGCTCAGGCGGTCCCTCTGGTTGCCTTTTTGTCCGGCGACGTATTTGGTTTTTAAAAATTTGTATTTAATAATGTATTAGCACTTGCTATATAATGTTTGAGCGCAAAGATCTACAGAAATAGATCGCACTTCAACTCGATGCAACTAAGCAAATTACAGCAAAACTCTCAGACAAAACCAGAATATCTGTTTTTCTTTAAAAATCTCCCGTCGCTCTGACACACTCAATCAAAAATCAACTTTTTTCTTTTTGACAATCTGGAATACCTCAAAAATTCACATTCAAAATTAGCGCGAGTATTATCTAAATTTTATAACTGCCAGACGTATTACAAAATGCGGACTGATATAAGCGCCATCTAACTGTAATGCCGTGAATCACAATGTACGCTTTTTATATATCAACCGTGACCTAGCCTTAGACCTCCCTTAGACACAGAAGTTCAGAAGTTCTAAAGAAAGTCGACAGATGTCGTACGATACGTAGCGTCATGCTACAGCATCTCCCTACCAAACAAAGAAACAAACGAACAACAACACAAGAAAACTAACCCCAAGCAACAAAAAAAAACACAACTTCATGCTAAGGCCAAAAAAGGTACAACAAGAGAACCCTAAACGAATTCCAAAAAAACAAAACTAACCAGTTATTAACATTACCCCTAAAGACTAACCTAATAGATTAACAAGATGACAAAACGCCAACCAACGCGTCACGCGGTCCAAGACGTGACGGCCGGGATAGGACAGAAACTGCACCTGGCCACAGATCTTAATCCCTCACATCGAGTCATCAAATTATACAACCAGGCTATCATAGACCGGGAAAGATAAACGAAGCCTTAAGCACCAACGGTAAAAAAAGGCAAATCTGGAAAAAGGAGCAAGGAAACGCTCAAACGAAAACAAAAAAACGATAAGAAACGAATCAAGCAAGGATTACCGATAAGGGAATGGCGGACTAAAGCGCATTTTAGAATTTTGAGAAAACTGAACGGGCCGAAAGAAGAAACTATTTCAAGATATCTTTAATATGATAGGTACCGACGTGCTCGGAATCGGTATCAGCCAGTACATATACCTGTGGAGACACCCGTCTAACCACACGGCACCGAACGAAACGTGGAGCGAATTTACCGCCTCGAAAAGGATCAGCGGATCCACGCTGGAAATTCCGGCGCCAAACGATTTGGTCACCAACGATTCTTGGCGAAGAACGGTTCGTGTTGAACTTGGCGGCGTTACGATGAAAGGCTAAAGCCATCGAATCAGAAACTTTATCGTATACCTCACGAAGCGTCTGAAGATTCGAAGCGCGTTCCATCCGGCTGAGTCCCACATCTTGGTCTACAACCTGATTCTCAACACGTTCACGAATCATTGACAACTCGCGGCCGTACATCAAAAAATTCGGTGTATAAGCAGTAGCCAAATTTATACAAGAGTTTAAATAAAGAGCGACCCGATGTAAATGACCCGACCAACTGCGTTGGTCATTTTCAACTAAAATGCCCAAAGTAGTAATCACGACCTGGTTATATCTCTCCACAACATTCGCTTGTGGCGAATAATATGGGGTATAACACGGACCTGGAATATTATAGCTCGCCAGGAAATCCAGAAATTGACGACTATGAAAAACTGTAGCGTTGTCACAGAGAATGTTAGTAGGAACACCGTACCGCAAAATAACCTCCGACTCTAATGCCATCGATATTGATCTCGCATTCACCAACTTCAAAGGGACCAACCAAACAAATTTGGTAAAAACGTCAACCAAAGTCAAAATATAACGACACCCATTACGGCTAACCGGTAAAGGACCAATTAAGTCAATGGAAAGAAGATCCATTGGAGCCGCAACACGACGAGGAAATAAGCGAAGTCCACGAGGTTGTGAATTTGCAATTTTATAAGACTTGCAAATCTGACATTCGGAAAGGAACCTTGTAACATCACGGTACATATTCGGCCAATAGTAGAAGTCACGAGCTTTTAAATACGTTTTCATAACACCAGGATGAACGTTGGGAAATCCATTATGAATTTCAGCAACCGCCTCTCTAGTCCTTGAAGCAGGAAGAACTATACGCCATGGATTAGGTGCTAAAGGGTTTTCGATAGATACCCTGCGCATTAAGACACCATCCCGAAGAGCAAATGCAGTAAACATTTGAGGATTGTCCAAAACTCCCTGGTAAATTCGTTCATACCAAGGATCTCCAGAAGGATCCATGCCACGCGCGAATGAGATAAGCCCAACTTGAGCGCGGGACAAGGCGTCAGGAACAACATTAAGGACACCTTTTTTATGTTCAATCTCAAAGTTATATTGGGAAATCAAAGTTGCCCAACGAGCCAAGCGCCCGGTAGGATTATCAAGGGTGATCAACCATTTAAGAGCAATATGGTCAGTAATGATCTTAAACCTCATTCCATCGAAATATCCGCGGAAATGCTTTATGGAATCAACAACGGCGAGAAGCTCATGTTCGGTTGTCCCGTATCCACGTTCAGCTTTAGTGAATAAACGAGAATAATAAGCAATTGGATGTTCAACGCCGTCAAACTCTTGAGCCAGGACCGAGCCTAAGCCAACCTGGCTAGCGTCACATTGAAGGATAAAAGGTTTAGAAAAATCCAGGCAAGCCATCAACGGAGCGCTCATCAAGGCATCCTTCAATTTAGAAAAAGCTTCACTAGCACTATCGTTCCAATCGATGGGATCACGTCCCTTTCTCTTACCGATAAGTGCCGTCAGAGGAGCAATAATCGAAGAAAAACCATCCACGAAACGGCGATAATACGAACACATACCAATGAAAGCACGTAGAGACTTGGCAGAAGAAGGGGTAGGGTAATCCCTAATAGCTTCTAATTTCTTCGGATCAGTTTGAAGACCACGCTCATTGACGATGTAGCCGAGATACTTCAATTCAGACTTACAAAACTCGCACTTATCTAAATTAACCGTAAGACCAGCTTCTTTCAACCTATCACGAACCTTACGAATAAGCCGCATATGACTGTCAAAATCACGAGACACCAAAATCAAATCATCAACATAGCCGAAGATAAAATCCTCAGACTCAGGGGTATATTCAAAATTGACAATCATGTCAGTAAGCCTCTGCATCTCGGACGCAGCGTTGGTTAAACCAAAAGGGAGACGAACGAACTCAAAGAGGGGGCCTCTTTTGGGGTACAATAAAGGCCGTTTTCTCACAACTGGCCTTATCAGCTAATGGGGATTTGCCAAAAGGTGCTCCTAAAATCCAACGAAGTTAGATATTTGGCACCTCGTAGGTTATCAAGTATGTCCTGGACGCGCGGGAGAGGGTATGAATCCCTGATGGTAACGCTGTTCAACTTCCTACTGTCCACGCAAAACCTGACACTACCATCTTTCTTGGTAACCATCACCACTGGGGAAGCCCAGGGTGATCGTGAGGGACGAATAACGCCTGACTCTAACATCTTGTCGATCTCTTCGTTGAGAATCTTGAGTTTGACTGGAGATAAGGGATAGTAACGTTGGCGAATGGGCGAACCAACAGTCTCAATCTTATGCGAAAGCCACGAAGTACAACCTAATCCAGCTTTATCAGAAGAAATCTCCTCAAACTCGTCAATAACACATTGGAGTTTTGATTCCTGCAGTGGTGCAAGCACCGTACGAGGGTGGACATAGCGAACCTCACCTACTCGTGGGACTGCGACAGGAACATGATGTGAAGCGACGTAAAGCTTACCTGACAAACCATCACGGAATGCCTTCTTTAAAATGTCAATGAGACCAACAGCATTCCAAAACTCAATTCCTAAAATAAATGCAGTAGGAAGATTACTGCTCACTAGACAGGGGTGCAGAACGCGAATGCCACTAAAAAGAATGGGGACGTCCAAACCGCCTAGAATTTCAATAGGAGAATTGTCGGCGGAGACAACATAAGGCCGGATATCCTCGTGATATGTTATACCGAGCTCCGATAAGAGGGATATATCAATTAGTGAAACCTGAGCACCCGAGTCTAAAAGAGCTCTTACCGAAGAGCCAGAATCAGAATCAGAATCGGAATCAGAATCAGAATATTTTATTTGCCAGAATACTTATAACATAAAGTACAAGGTGTTAAGGTACAAAAGACAAGTATTCAGTCGATGAACGACATGCAAAAATTATATACAAATTACAAAAAAAAACATAATAACCCATTAAATTAACCCTAATAATACAATCCAAAAATAATACAATAATAATAATTTTATGTGATGTCCAGATATAATAATAAATTAATAACAATACAATTACAGCATCATCTACAAAGTAATGTCAATTTTTATAAGTTAGAATGAAATGAAAATTAATACACAAAGATAAACATTAGAAAAAAAAAAAAAAAAAAAAACTCCACAATGTGATGTCAATTTACACAAAGTTAATATCAATTTTAGAATAAATTATACTTTAAAAATGCTAAATATTCTTTGACACTAAAAAAACATTTTTCAGTAAGCCATTTTGTAATTACTGTTTCAAATTTATTATATTCCATTAACCTCATTTCTCTAGGAAGGTTGTTAAACAAAAAAATACACATATTGTATGCGTTTTTTCGATAAATTACGGACTCACAACGAGGTTGATACATTAGTCCATCATATTGCGCTCTTCTGTTACCGTAATAGACATCTGTCCTAAATCTAAATAGCTCGGGATGTTTCTTAACAAATAGACATGCTTTTTTAATATACATACATGCCAACGGCAATATGTTTAGGTTTTTAAAGATAGGCCTACAGTCATCCATGAGTGAGATATCGGCTATAGCACGAATGCAATCTTTCTGCCGAATAAACGCTCTATTCACATCACCCGAATTTCCCCAAAGCAATAATCCGTAGTTCAAGAGTGATGACGCATACCCATGATACGCAGTGATGGCAGCTTCTGTTGAAACAGTCATCCTTAGTCTTCTTATGGCATATACAAAACTATCCAACTTAGTGCAAACATAATCTACATGAAGTTTCCAGTTTAAATGCTTGTCTACATGCAAACCTAAAAAAATTATATAATCACAACTGTCTATTACTTTATCGTTCAAGCTAACGTTTAATTGGATCTTTGGAGTATCATAATATTGGAATTGAATATAAAAAGATTTACTTAGATTAATATTAAGTTTATTGTTACATGTCCATCGGTGTATGTCAGTTAATGTTTGATTTATTTGTTCATTATAAGAAGAATCATCGTCACTTTTTACCATCACTGTCGTATCATCCGCAAACAAAATGCTCTCCGATGAGATTGCATGAGGGAAATCATTCACATAAATAACAAAAAGCAAGGGTCCCAAATTGCTGCCTTGGGGCACGCCACAACGGTTTTCACGATATCCCGAAAGGTTTGTGCCTTACAAGTTTTTTCCCAACTTCCTCAATTTTTGAGATCTCAGTTTGCTGTTTTCTTCCTTCCAAATACGTTTTGAGCCAGCCGAGTGCCTGACCCCTAATACCATACGATTCTAGTTTCCTTAGAAGTGTATTATGATTCACGCTATCAAATGCTTTACTCAAATCTAGGAATATTGACGTAATGGCAGTTTTATTATTAATAGCTTCCGTAACATACTTAACTAAATGAAAACATGCTAATTCAGTGGATCGGCCCTTTCTAAACCCATATTGATTAGGATGTAGTATATTTCGCTTGTCTAAGAATTCTGTCAATCTAACATGCATGGCCTTTTCCAGGACCTTGGATAGAACAGGGACCAAAGTAATGGGTCTATAGTTATTAATGTCATTGCAATCACCCTTCTTGTAGAGAGGCTTTACTTTTGCCAATTTTAGTTGCTCTGGAAAGATACCTTCCTGGAATGATAGGTTTATGATATGACACAGCGGGTAACTCAAATATGCAGCGTTAAATTTTAGTAAATCTGTAGTGATATTGTCATAGCCACATGATTTGCTATTGCTTAGTGACATAATTATCCTATAAACTTCCCTTTCATCGACAGGCCTAAAACATCAATAAAAAGTCTATTATCCGGGGAATTATTCATATAAACGGGCGACACCGATGGACCTCTCAGTGCGCCACTTATTCGTTTTTTGACGGACCAGAATTACAACTAGGACAATCGCGTGTGATTGCACCAACACGCTTACACTTGAAGCACACTGCCCCTGAAACGTTAGGACAATTACGATAGTTGTGACCAGTTGCATCACACTTCATACACACTATAGAACTGGGTTGACCTACAACTTGAGCACTAATCGGTGCAATAGCCAAACGTGCTGGTCGTGAACCTTGAAAGGCTTCAAAATTTTTCGCGACTTCTAACAAACCATCAATATCCCTAACCATGTTAGTTGCAAGACAAGGATGATATCTAGGATTCATTCCATATTTAATAATGTTAAACAGGTTGTCTTCGGAAACCGGTGTACGAAGCTTTGCGTTTAGATCGCGCGCCTGAATAACAAAATCAACCACTGACTGGTTGTCCTTCTGTGATAAAGCGCGAAGTTGGCTCTCAAGCTTGAAATCGAAATCGGCTACGTCGAAGGTTTTAACGAATTCAGACATTAATTCCGCGTAAGTAAGACCCGGATATCTGATTGCCCTAAAATGTTTCAAGACACTATCTGACAACAATTCATGGAAACGTCTGACAACATATGAAGGATTGACGTTACGCGCCATACCTTCTTCCTCGATTCGAAAGAAAAATTCGCGAACACAAGTGTCCCCGGAAAAGTTCAAGTTCCATTTCGTAAGTGAATAATCTTTGAAAGGAAAAGGCGGGGGAAGTCCGGACATATGCATCACCTGGGGTCGTGGTTCAGAATCAAAAAACTGTTCTTCCTCGTCTGCCATTGGATCTAAAATCCTCGGATCGTACGAGTTTAAAGATGAGTGCGCATGAGGTGTCTCAGCAATTGATCCTTCATTACTTAAGTGCGACATGGCGAAAAGTCGAAAGTTGTCTTGCGTTGCAAGTTCAAACAAAAATAAAGTTAATCGGACTCAAAATTAAAATCTGAAGTTCGAGTATATCAGTGGTCTAAACCAAGCGCTTAAGACAAAGAAAGAAAATAGCACTCGAAGTCTAGATGCTAAGTTAGAGTTCGAATTCAAAAAAAAAACAAGTTCAGTTTCTGAAAAAAAAAAACAAAACGCAAATCATACATTCTATGTCTGACTTACCTGCGAATTCCCTAACGTCTACGGGCTCTAACTACAGGACTCAAACTATGAAATAAGGTATTCGGGATATGTTACGGGTAATTGAGAAAAAGGCATAAGTAAAGGTCAACAGATAAATTCGTTTTTTTTTTTAACATAAATAAAAGCAATATTTTAATATAACGGAATTCGGGTTAATGATGGGACGTAAGGAGGCAGCAGGCTGAAACAAACCAAAATCAAGGTTAATAGAACCGCGACCGGTCTACGGTCACCGTCTCACAAATCCAAAAAAAAATATTTAATTACAATTATTAAAAGTAAATCCAGAGTTCTTTACCTTATCGGGCGCCATTTTGCAGTTAAAACACTTCTATAATTGCATTAACACGTTTAATTTTGAAGACAAAGTAAAAATATTTAAGATTAGCACTTCACTTAAAAATGAAGACAACTGTACCTATTTCACATTCACATTCAACAGTTAGCAAAACTGGTAAGTAAAAATAAAGACTCGGCTGGTAATAATTTGGCTGCAGGAAAATAATGGGTTAATGAGGCGGGTGATATGGATGGTGACAGATGATTCGCTGGCTGAACGTAGCCTAAATTAAAGAGCCAGGTCTTTATATGCCCGTCAAACGAGGCAATTGGAATTTGGGGAAATTTAGCAAAACAACAAAAAAAACTATTATGGCACAAAAATACTGGATACAAAGAAAAGGAATCGGATTTATAACGTTTTTAAAAAAAATGTAAATAATTTGATATTCTCGAAAGCAGGATGGCTAAAGCTGTTGTTTTAAATTAAAAAGAGTTCGTGGGCAAGTGTCCGCTTTGATTTAGGCGGACCCAATAGCTCGCTGAACTCCTTTTCTCACTTGGAGAGCCCGCTGGATGCGGACTCTAATTCTCCGATGAATGGTGAAGAAACCCGCGGAAAACGCGGCAGTTGCAGACCGTCTCGCCGGTCCGGCACCCACAAGTGCAAGTCCTTCCGGAATCCTTCCGGCTCAGGCGGTCCCTCTGGTTGCCTTTTTGTCCGGCGACGTATTTGGTTTTAAAAAAATTGTATTTAATAATGTATTAGCACTTGCTATATAATGTTTGAGCGCAAAGATCTACAGAAATAGATCGTACTTCAACTCGATGCAACTAAGCAAATTACAGCAAAACTCTCAGACAAAACCAGAATATCTGTTTTTCTTTAAAAATCTCCCGTCGCTCTGACACACTCAATCAAAAATCAACTTTTTTCTTTTTGACAATCTGGAATACCTCAAAAATTCACATTCAAAATTAGCGCGAGTATTATCTAAATTTTATAACTGCCAGACGTATTACAAAATGCGGACTGATATAAGCGCCATCTAACTGTAATGCCGTGAATCACAATGTACGCTTTTTATATATCAACCGTGACCTAGCCTTAGACCTCCCTTAGACACAGAAGTTTTTTTTTTTTTTTTTTTTATACCACGACGGTGGCAAACAAGCATACGGCCCGCCTGATGGTAAGCAGCTACCGTAACCTATGGACGCCTGCGACTCCAAAGGAGTCACATGCGCGTTGCCGACCCTTTACAAAAAGGAGGATTCACTGTGTTGACGACTAAAGGAACAAGAAGGTCCCTCATCGTCAACACACTGGGTCCTCTTTGAGCTCTTTGGCAACCTTACTCACCAGCAGGAACACAACACTATGAGTAGGGTCTAGTGCTATTTGGCTGTGGTTTTCTGTAAGGTGGAGGTACTTCCCCAGTCGGGCTCTGCTCCAGATTTGAGCGATGATATTCGCTGAACGTGCCCTACCACACTTAGCGAGATGTCATTCGCAGTACCCATACCTCTCTTTTTGGCGTAGTTTAAGGACATACCCAGGTCCGGACGTAGTTTAAGGACATACCCGGGTCCAAGTTCAAAAGTTCTAAAGAAAGTCGACAGATGTCGTACGATACGTAGCGTCATGCTACATTAGGTACTATTAATTTCATTTTCAACCAGCTTCTATTTTCGAAGAAGGAGGTTCGCATTTTGTATGGATCTCTGCTGTTGTTGTTGCTTCTTGTCATTTTTTTTATGTGGGGTGGGTGGGTGGGGGAAGCGTAGTTTATTTTGTCCCGGGACCGAAACTATTCCTCGCTAATAGACAGTGCTGCCACCAACATTTGACTCGCGTACCCTTGCGCGTAACAATAAGGTCCTGCCATCTAGTAGATTAAATTGGTAACTTTAATCAGTTATTTTCACTTCGCGCTAATACACAAAGGAGGTTTGTGCTGCCCTCTTCAGTTTACGCACGTTGCCTATAGGTAACTAAAATTGACTGAACAAAATGCATCAAAAATATGATCCAGTCCGTATTGTAGACCGGTAATATAAATATTAGGCTTGGCTTCAAACAAAATAAAACGGAATGTCTTACTTAGATGCCATTAATTGATTACCTACGAGATGTGCGCCGACCGGCGTGGCGTACGCCGCCGGTCATTTTTGCCACGCCGCCGCCGGCGATCATTCCACCGGCGAGAAATTAGTACTTAAATTTTGGTCTGTTCTGTGTCTGTAAATTTATGAAGATTTGTGGCTCGTAATAGTAAGACACGATAATTAAGGCGTGCGGAATGAGCAATAATAAACTCTTGGTCAACGGCGCAAGCGTTTTAACGCACGTAGTAATTGTGCTCTCCTACGCGGTGATTATGTTGTGTTTCAAATCTTATAAGTTAAATTTCAAGCATCTACTAGGTACATCAGCAATAAAAGTGTATACAAGAAAAAAAAATTGGGAGTTACATTTGATCTGATGCTAGTGACAGTAGTGACGAGCGTTAGGCTCATACATTTGTCACGATACATCGATGATCACGACTCATGTTTCTGTTTTAAAAAAATACTTTCGCAAGCTGCTCCCGGCGGGGACGATTGGACGAAATAACTTATTAACCAAACAATTTAAAATGCTCAAATCAGTTAGTTAATCTTCAATCTTTTGATCAATGGATCCAATCCATCGAAGACAATCGAAGTACGAAAATTAAACAATTATTTTTTTAGACATTTTGGGTTGGGCAAAGGCCTCCCATCTTTGTCTGTTAGTGCTTACAATCAACATACAGTTTCCTTTCACCAATTCCAAATGCAATATCAGTCGGCTCTGCACTTATTAACTTCGGCCCAAAAAGCCTTTTTTGTATTATATTATAATAGGAGTTGATTTTCAAGCAAGGTCAGTTTTAAGATATAGATAAAATAATTAAGTAAGTTAACCTTAGCTATCTTTTAGAAAAATGCCTAAATTCATGCCTTGAATTTAAATGTGCAAATTTTGCGAGACAATCGTGCGTTTTCAATGATTTAGGGTGTTTTAATTACGCTTTTTATACTTCATTAAAGATGACGTATTCTCATTGCATGATTTAAAGCATATTATATGTTTTGGATGGACCAATAAATACTAAAGAGGATTCAATTTAGAGGGTTTGTTTCCAAATTCCTCAGTAGTATTGAAATATATGCTACGCCAAGGTCACGCCGATAACGCCGATTACGCCGCCGCCGCCGGTCAAAAACGACCGGACGCCACCGCCGATTATTTTGCTATCGGCGCACACCTCTTACCTAAGACGGTTTTTGGTACATTTGACCCCTCCCATCCCTATTTATTTAAATTTATTATATTACGTTTGGTTATAGTTTATAACTTTTATAAGTATTTTAGATATTTAAAAGATAATAGTTAATAGACTTTTTTATAATGATGTTTTTGTTGTCTGTACAAAATGATCCAAGTTTAGCTGAGGCTACCAAGTACTAAAATACATAATTTTTCACCGTGCATTGCTCTACATAAGCCCAATTCTGCTACTCAATGAGATAGGGTTGCCTACCGCCTACTCTTGATCTATTACCAAAAAAGTTATGCCCAGGTCATTTTGAACACTTTAAATGTTTAGCTAATACTGCAGCCGGCTGTAACCATTAAAATTAGACAGTTGTAATTCTAGTGTTAATATTTGCGTCCGTAAATAGGTACAATGACCATGACATAGCTTTAAGATGCTATTGATAATGCGAAACCCAAGGCCACTGGGAACGAGACGACTACAACAGACTAATATATTCAAAGCTTAATTTAACTTGTCTTTGGCAATATGATGCTTGTTCATTACAGTAGCATGTTTACTGTTTAAAATAACAATAGCCCTGGTGGTCCTTTTAAGGACATAATTGGGCTCGAATACTAATTGTAAAAAACAAAGAATAACATTTTTCATCAAAAAAGATATTGGTTTTGTATGAAGGCTTTTCGGCCGGCTGGGACGAGGTTTCCCATACAAAAATTGTTTTTTTGTCGTCAAAAAAAATATTCTCTTAGTACTTTTTTTTACTCGCATTACGTTACCAAATATACCCTTAAACGGGTCACCAGTAAATTACACCCTAATAGCCTCCTCCTTTTTTGAAGTCATTAAAAAATATTTAATGTGTAACTATCAAAAAAAGGATACTAGGCTACTTACGCGTTGGCCACAACCATAGACCCCAGTGCCTAAAATGTGCATTTATTTCAATGTCCTTAAACTTGGGAATACACAAGGCTAACATGAACCTGTATAAGAACCTACCTTAGTGACCACATCGAGGATTACATGATTTCACCTCTCATTTAAGTGACGGCTTTGACACTGGGTTACAATAATTATAGTAGTGTTCGTTTTGTAAACATTGTGAATGGCTATGCGGCGCACGGGCGTTCCGCAATGCGTATAGAATGGTACTGCCGAATATAGGGGTGTTGCCAGGGTGATGAGGTATATTTCCCGATGATTAATATTAAAATGTACGTAAACGACGATGGTTAAACAACGAGATTGCGTTGTTTAAAAGCCTTAGGGAACTCACACAGTTGAGCTGAATTATGCATAGGCATAGATAAAAAATCATTACAGTGCTGAAAATGGTCATTGCCTTCTGTTTTTTTTTAAAGATAGAGCAAATAATAATTTTCAGCACATCGTTCCTGAATTTAGCTCACGATACTGATTTTCTCTAAGATATAATTCACTTAGAAAACATATGTTTACCATTACACAAAAGCGATAATTTCTGACTAAATCATTTAAGTACGACCTAAGTAGTTAAACTAGGTAAAATTTGTGTTAAAAATTAAAAGAATATAACGATTGACTTACACAAAATAATCCAGGTACCTAAGAACGAATGAAACAATTAATTAAATATATATCACATGTAATATACTTATATTTACCTTTTAAACCTAAATAATCTATTTCATGTAGGTACTTAATTCAATTGAAAAAGTTAAATAAGATCCTAAATATAGTTATTATCTAAGTAAATTAATATTTAAGGCAATTAAAAAAAAAATGTTCAATCTACAATACCTTGCTTAAATTGGCTTAAGTTAAATTCCTAATAAAAACTACGCAAAAATATTAATACTTGCCATAACAATTTTAGTAGTTACACTATTATATAGAATGGCCAAAGCTTTTCTCACGTCGAGCATAGACAGAGATAATCATACTGTCCTTTTCTTACGTTACTACTATCATCTCTAAAAAAGGGTTGACTATAGTTCTACTGTTACTGCCTATTTTGGTTTGCCAGACTATAGTTACCTTACCCAAGTACCTCGTTAGAAAATAAAAAAAGAATTTTACGTAATGCTATATCACACGGCAACACTTTTCTCATCTGTCTTGTCTGGTACGACCACCGTCGGTAAAGCAGTGACGTCACGGAACCGACGGAGCCGCCATTGTAGTACCTGGTCCAGAAGTAGGCGTGCGTAAGCTGTAGGGGGCAGCACAGGTCCCGTGTATATTGGCGCGAAGCGCTAATGTCACATGTTGCCAAATGAGGCCACTAGATGGCAGAGCTTACAGCGAAAGTATGCGTGCATAAATCTGTTAGTAGGGTTTTCTCTCAGTACAAAACTGAAGAAAATTGTGCGCATCGAGAAAAAGTTTTGAATTTTTGAGCATGGATAGAGTGCCCTACGATAAATATTTTTTAGTATTGGAGGTCCGTAAAATCTTTGGACCTTCACGTCAAAATCAAGGGTCACGTGGAATATGTTATTAGTTATTACTCTCTGGTTAAAGCTGCTAGGGGTTGTGTGGTATCATTTCCGTATGAAACAGATATGCAGAATTCAATTTTGATATTAAAAAAGTAAAAATCCATATTAAAAAAAAGTTCTGCGTAGAGGAAGAACATTCAAAAAGAATATTTTTTAGAACGTTGTATCCATTTTTTACACCGGAAGTGGTACTTTGATGTGCCAGCGGCCAATTCTATTTTTTTTTACAAATTTTTCGGAACTCAGCATTACTTTTATGAACATGTGCCATTGGGCTTATCTTTGTATCACGTAACATAGCAGATCTTGCGGTCCTCGCCCATACTATAAGTACGATTATACGTTTGCTGATAATTATCGCTTAAATAAAAACTCACTTTAGTGCACACGTGCCTTTAAAGTAAGTAGGTAGGGTCCTACCTATTGTGTTTAAATTTTAACTACTTATCAATCTTATCATCATTAATTTTAGGACAGAATATTCCAAAACAACGTTAAACTCAATTTTCAGTAAGTTTTGTTACGAACTGCATGTATAACAAGTAGGTATATATATTGAAATATAAAATATTTTTTATCTGTCCTGTTCGGAAAGTTTTATTTTCCTGGGTAGATAGCCGGGTGAAAAATTGTTTTTTATCCTAGGGTGGAAAGTATTTTTCTTTATTATTACGATTAGCCGCGGAGTTGAAGATAATTGAGTTATGTCATTTGTGGATTGAGCTGGTCCCCTGGGAAATTATCCATTTCACCCTCGAACTATTGAAGGGATATTTTTAACCAGTTTGCAGGGCAGCTACTAGATCCTGTGCGGCTACGCGAAAATGGTCTTAGAAGACATTTCCTAACTTTTTAATGTATTATTATTGCCATTGTTATTTTTTTCCGAGAAACCGGTTTTTTTTAATACGCCGCCAGGTTTTTTGCATTACAGTATCGAAATTTCGTGCTTCCCCATTAAAGACGTAACTAATTATAATTATAGTGTATTTAGTACTAGGTTTAGTGTCGTGGGCTCTTATACTATTACGTGTTTATCTGTTCTAAAAAATAAGCGATTTAATATTGTTGAAACTTTCAAGAATATCAGGGAAACCGCCATCTCGTGGCAAGAAGGAGCATTATCAGCGGTGTCTGCAAGCACAAAATTTTATTGACTTCCGTACTAACCGAGCTAGCCTGCATATGTTTGCAACAAATGACGACAGGTGGCAATACTTGAGCAATAAAAAGTATTTACTTGAATTACGCTTTTCATGCGTAAAATACTATTTCTATGAATTGTAAAAAAAAAACGTTATTTCTGGTCGTTAATAACGTTATTAACGGGGGCAGAAAAAGTTATGCAGTTTATATTGTTCAATTGATTTAAGTTTGAAGTACATTTAATTAATTTAGTTTCCAAATTCAATAATATTTATAATAGGGTTATGTATATGATATTGTTTATTTTTAAATAGTTATTTATCTGTTGCGATCATGCATATTTAAAGAATAAACAATAAGTACCTAAATACCACTAAAGAAATTAACATCGAAAATATTTGTAGAGCCTGTGGAATGATATATGGATTAAAAACAAAAGTATATTTAATCTCATTCAATAACTACGTTGATGAGAATGACAATGATCTTAGACTCAATGTTGTTGTTTTATTGTTCATTTGACATACCGCGTTCATTTGTGTGAGAGCCTGGAGCTAGGCAATGCCATTGTTTTATAGGGAGAGTTCGTGAACTGTTATGTAGGAAATCAAGACCTTTCTGTTTACTGGCTCGTCGTGCTAATGTCACGCAAAAGTTGCCTATTCAGTCCGCTAGATGGCAGAGCCTAGAACACGCAAGGATGAAAGAAGAAGAAAGAAAGAAAATAAATTTATTCATGGCGCTACAATAGTAGATTATTAACCAAGGGTTGAAAGTGAACCATTTCACTTGAGATATGTCTGAAATGGGTAATTTCACCCGAATTAAACACTCTGCTTTTCATTTCTACTGTGAGGAAAGTAAAATACTACACGCACATGTTATTAAACAGGTATATAAAGAGTAATCTATAAATTTTTAAAGTGAAATTCAACAATTTGAAATAGTAGATTGTTAACCAAGGGTTGAGAGTGACCCATTTTACCTGAGATATTTCTGGCGCTCGAACGAAGTGAGAGCGCCAATAGTTCGAGGATGAAATGGGTAATTTCACCCGAGTTATACACTCTGCTTTTCATTTCGACTGTGAGGAAAGTACAATACCACACGCACATTTTATAAAACAGGTATATAAAGAATAATCTATAAAAATGTTAATTAAAATTTGAACAATTTGAAAAAGACTAATTCAATGTTTTGCCGGTGGTCGGGGAGCAGGGCATCCGGGTGGGCACCGGCTCAATCCACAATTAACACAGCTAATTACTTTCCACCCTAGGGATGGAAAAGCAATTTCCACCCGGCTATCTACCCAGGAAAATAAAACTTTCTGAACAGGAGAGATGAAAAAGACTATTTAAATTTTTTGACGGTGGTCGGAGAGGAGGACATCCGGGTGGACACCGGCTCAATCCACAATTAACACAGCTAATTACTTTCCACCCTAGGGATGGAAAAGCAATTTTCCCAGGAAAATAAAACTTTCCGAACAGGAGAGATGAAATAGTAGATTGTTAACCAAGGGTTGAAAGTGACACACATTTCACTTGAGATATGTCTGAAATGGGTAATTTCACCCGAATTATTTCAATTATTATTATTATTATTATATTGCCTGCTTGAAAGTATTTGCACGCTTGCATGAACTTTATATTTTACAAGAACTGTTACTTTACTGTGTTCTATGCAAAAAATCTTTGAATCTTTGATGGTCGATATTTGGAGAGATCATGGTGAGAGATTATAAAAGTTTAACCTTTTTAAACAATTTAAACATTAAAAATAGTTGAGTTTTTTTGAACAGGGGGTTATTGTTACCGGCTACTCTATAGCTGTCCAAATACACTACATGTATAAAAAGATTAAAAAAAAATATAAAAGATATTTATTCTTCAATTTAGGCACATCACAATTTACAATGCACTTATGAACGTCAGAGAAAAAAAAACTACCACCGGTTCTAACCCTACACTTCTGACCCGAGAAGTATTATGACCGGCAAGAAACTTGGCGGGACTTATTTACGTTATATACGTTTGTAAACTTTTTGCCAATGGTGTATGGACATGACATTCAAAGAGCTGTTACCTTACTGAAAACCACAGCCAAATGGCACCAGACCCTACTCATAAGTGTTGTGTTCCTGCCGGTGAGTAAGGTTGCCAAAGAGCTCAAAGAGGATGCAGTGTGTTGACGATGGGGGAGACCGCCTTGAACACAGTGAATCCTCCTTTATATCAAAGGGTCGGAAACGCGCATGTGACACCTCTAGAGTTACAGGCGTCCAAAGGCTACGATAGCTGCATGCTTGCCATTAAACGGGCCGTATGGATGATTGCCACCGTCAGTGTCATGGTACTTATAAAATAATTTAATGATTGCAACGTCACTTGCGCGTTGCCTTACGCGTTTGTCCTTATTGCCTCATACTAAGCAAGCTTAGATGATCACATCAGAAACATAACCATTAAAAACTTGTTAACAATACCCGTAGATGCAACCAAAACATATCAACACTATGAACATGCGTAACACTTTCACTGTCAGTACAATTTGAACCTAAAGATTATGGAGACAAGAGTCAATTTGCAATTGAATAGATAAGGCCTAGAACAATTGGCAGTGTCAGTAGAAATATGCAGTAACTTCGTTAAATTAATTCTTGCAATCGTATATTTTTTTGGTTTATTTATTTTGTGTTACAATAATAATAAAAAAACCTGAAGCGGAGGTATACCAATTTTTTTACTACGTACAGTACCTACATTGTATAATGTTATGAATCTATTTAAAAATGCAGATTTATATGCATAAAGGTGCGACCACCGCTGCTTAAAATACGGCGACGTTACGGAATCGCAGTGACGCATCGTATCCATACCGTTTTTATCGCATGCCCTCCACACCGCTGCTCAAAATACGCTGAAGGTACGGAATCGCAATGACGTGCCGTAAACGTCACGACTTTAACGCATGCTCTCCACACCGCTGCTCAAAATACGCAGATGCAACGTGTACGCAGTGACGTGCCCCATACGAAATATTTTTAACGCGAACCTTCCAAACCGTATTTTGAGCAGCAGTGTGGAGAGGATGCGATAAAAACGGTACCTACGGATACGATGCGTCACTGCGATTCCGTAACGTCAGCGTATTTTGAGCAGCGGTGTGGAGGGCATGCGATTAAAACGGTACGGATACGACGCGTCACTGCGATTCCGTAACGTCGCCGTATTTTAAGCAGCGGTGTGGTCGCACCTTAATACAGGTAGCTATAACTCCCTCTGGAGGCGAACAGTTTTTGTATTTTCCAAACATATCTGAATCTGAATGGAATGAGTTTCAAAACTATAAAATTCTAAAAAATGAAAAAAAATTGAAATGAAAAAAATATTTGGTGCAAAGAGAACAGAAAAGCAAACAATACAATACAATACAAATATTCTTTATTGAACACCTCGATAAAATAGAACAGTACAGTACACAGACTAAATGTAGAGGCAGTCAACGATCTCTTCCAGACAACCTTGCATCATATGAAATATACAAAAAAAATCGTGTGGTCTTATCTTATATGAATAGATAGAGCGAGTATTTTTTTATAGCTGGATCACAAGTGATTTAGCGATTTATTGTTACAAAAAAAACATAAGAGTCCTAAAACTAGTTTTCCTCTTAATTCATTTTTCTTTTAGACACACGCTGAATTGAGTGCGACCGCACTGACGCAACGGCCATTTTCTCTTACATTAGAACCATTGTTCTCCGTTGCATTTCAAGTTGGGAGTGTTTTTATCGCTCATTTACAACGTAACTATTATATCATGGTTAGGTGACTTAGTTGGACATTTCATACACGGGTTTGAGAAAAGTTGACAACAGTATTGTTGCCTGGTAGGTCTTTTCGGCTACTTACCGAGTATTGTAGTAAATAGTACCTAATCTTTTTTTTTATACCACGACGGTGGCAAACAAGCATACGGCCCGCCTGATGGTAAGCAGCTACCGTAATCTATGGACACCTGCAACTCCAAAGGAGTCACATGCGCGTTGCCGACCCTTTACAAAAAGGAGGATTCACTGTGTTGACGGCTAAAGGAACAAAAGGGTCCCTCATGGTCAACACACTGGGTCCTCTTTGAGCTCTTTGGCAACCTTACTCACCAGCAGGAACACAACACTATGAGTAGGGTCTAGTGCTATTTGGCTGTGGTTTTCTGTAAGGTGGAGGTACTTCCCCAGTCGGGCTCTGCTCCACCGAAAAGTAGTTAAGTACCTTTACTACAAGGTCAAAAATAGTGTTGAACCATTTAAGGGCATAATTGCTGTCGTATTCTATTTATGAAAAATCAAGAAAAAAAATTTTCACCCGAAGAAAAATATAGGTTTTGTATAGAGTGTTTGCCGGCTGGCCTGAGGTGCCCCATACAAATTGATTTTTATTTCGCATCAAGAAAAAAATTCCTACTTTTTCTAAGTCGCCATACGATAACAATTATGCCCTTAAACGGATCATAACTATTTTCGTTGCATCTTGTATAAGATAAGACTAACTTATATCAGAACGAAATTATGTATAAAACCAATATATGTGACGTACTGTAGGCCGTTTTATTTAATTCTTTAAATATGTCGTAAAAATAATGATTCTCCCGCATACCTACTTAAAACTAACTCAACGGCACCCACCTCTCATTTTGTCTTCGATCATGTTAAAAATCGTCATCTAACGACGAGAGGCCTTTAACACTAGTCTGAAGTCAACATTTCACGAAACGGCCGCCATTCCATATTTTCACTCCGAGCATGTTGAAAATTTATATATGTGGATTCGAAAGGCCCATTAACACTATAAAAAAAAGTTGCAATAGTTGTTCATTTGCACTCCTCTCTTGAAGATTGGTATCTGAGGATGAAAGAGACACGATTCTGAAGTCATGTATGTATGTCCTCCATTTCTTTGGATCGCCCTACACCTGATAGATTACGATGTGTGAGGTGTCAGATTCGTCTCGGCTGTGGATTTGACATAAAGTATATTGAATGAAATAAAAAACAAATAAGTTCACGAAACGGCCGCCATCTTGAAATTCATCATTTTCACTCCTGTCATATTTTTAATTACACCATCGTTCGGGCAACACTGCAGAGTAGAGATTTCTAGCCGACTACAATCTAAAATTCTAAATACATACTAATATAAATCGAATTAAAGGAGTATAAACCCGCGGTATAAATGGGTATGCGACTTAACTTTTGACCCGTAAATGGTGGCTCATTTTGTTTTTTATTTTATTCAATATACTCTATATCACTTCTAGACGAATCTAAGGATACCTCACACATCTTAATATGTTACGCTGTAGGGCGTTCCAAAGAAATGGAGGACATACATACATTCATACTATTTCAAACGGGATATTTACCATGTGTGTTTGTTTTCCGAGATTCCGATATTCCGGTGCAAAGTTGCATGCGCCATTATCACGGAGTTTCTGCGAGTGTTAGTTGTGATCTACCCACACACCATAGCGATCTACCCTCTTTCGAGTTCTTTGTGCTTTTTACGTCCGTTGTCACTGCTACAACTAACGTCCGCATTCTCACTTGGAACTCGATCACGGTTTTTCCGAAACAGACTGTTTTGGTTTTGAGAACTTATGGATCACTGGATGCCTGACAATTGACAAATGAAAACCATCTTCCCTGTTAAAATTCTTATATTTAACAAAACAAATGACATACCCCATGACATGAACATGGTAAATACCCCGTTTTAAATAGTTTTTGTAATGTCAATGACCATGTTAGCTTAAAATCGTATATTACATACATACTGTCGAAAAATAACTCTTTCGGCACAGCCGAGCCAAGTTTGCCAAATTCCACTCTGAAAGGATGTCTGGTAATCCACCCCCTATTATTAGGGGTAAAAAAGTGGTTTAATGTTTTACATCTTGCAACCGGAGGCTTAATATTTCATTTAGATATTTACATATATTCCGATATCGAACAGTTAGGCTGTAAACGTTATGTTGCCTAACTGTTCGATATCGCAATATATGAACATTAACAGTCTAGGACTAAAGTATCAATTCTCCTTTCAAAAAAATATATTTGTAAGAACACGACCAACCCTGTTGACCATGACATGTTGTCGATATTGTCATATTTGTGTCCGAAAAATCGCTATGATATTTTAGATCTCGACAGACACTTGAATTAAGTGTCAGTAGATTTTAAGAGTATTTGTATAGTACTTGTTCACACGAGGTGAAATTGTGGGCACCGCGGACAGAATCGGCATAACATCGCGTAGGTGGGAACGGAACAAGAGACGGGCGCTTAGCGGTTGCGCTAGCGATAGCTTTTATATCTAGCGGGGGTATTCTGATGTTAAAAATATGATGTGAATGTCTTGGTGTGATCTGGATTTGAGATGATCCCTCATTGATTCGCAGGAGAGGCCTCGTCCGTCGTATCATTTGAAATCACGCTCGCCTTGTACCATAAAGTTCAGAAGTGACTTTGGTAGGTATTTCTGGTTACTTTCACGGTTTAATATATCGTAAAGTACACATAAGACTTTATTAACAACATTTATCGATAGGTAATTTAATGTTGTACTGCGAGGAGAAGTGTTATTTTTCATCATAGCCCGTATAAAATGTTGGGAGGACTATCCTTATGTTGACATTTATTTGCACTTCTCGCAAATGCATTTATTTAACTAGTCATTTGTGCAGTAAATTCAAAAGTGTCACTAAATTTCGGACTTGATGATGCTAAAAATAAAACACTGTTAGTCGTGTCAGAGAGTATATATTTATTAGAGCAGCACAGTCTAAGAACTTTTTAAGACTCCAATTCTGAAGCGCCATCTGAACGAGATCAAACCAAAGTTACCGTACAATATAGGGCAGAGAGTACAGCGCCATCTAGTAATTGATAGCGACTATTATTACGGTAACTTTGGTTTGCTCTCGTTCAGATGGCGCTTAAAACTTAGAGCCTGAGAAAGTTCTTAGACTGTGTCGCTCTATTAAATATATACTATCTGTTCATGTCAAGGTCCAGGTTTTAACAATAACAGTTAACACTTTAACTACCGAGAATCCGCCTGGTAGGCACTGTAATGTTTGCTCAGATGCCGGGCACGCGGCATGCGGCATTGCGTTGCACTACGTAGCCCGCCTGGCGGGTTCTGTCGGTTTCTGGGGTATTGATCAAAATTTTTCCCGGTTGCGAAAGTGTTAACAATCTGAATGTGTTTTAGGGTTAAAATTGTCCTGCTTGTAAAGCAAATGTAAGGTACATGTGGATATAAAGGGAACATGGCAACAAGATTGACGGTCCGTTTACTGATTGACACAAAGGGGAGCGCGGGGAGCGACACCGCGCCCACGCCGATATGCATATACTACAAAATGTTTGTTTGCCAAAGCCATTATGATTAGTTTTGTTTTTACTGGCCGAACTGGCATTAGCGGGAGCGGGGCAAGCTTCGGCGTACAGCGGCAGCGTTTTTCAATAGGTAAACATCGGAACCGAGCTATAGGAAATCATATCGCTTGTAACTTGAGCCGTGCCGTGATGTAACTGACCGACATTATGCAACAGGGAGCTCATCTGATTCTCAATCCGAATTACCGCTAGCCGCATCCCGCGTCGTCGCCTACCTGAACTCTAAACTACACTCAAATGCAATGAAAAAGTAGTTTATGTAACTGTTACGTAATAAGGGTCCTTAAAACATGAGTGTGGTTTTATGAAATGAGCCGCAGGCGAATTTCATAATAAGATCACACGAGTGTTTTAAGGCCTAATTACGTACAGTTGCATACACTGCTTTATTTACACTCATATTATTTATTCTAAATGCCTTATTTGGAAACCATAGAATGACCGCCACCATGGCCAACTCTCGTGTGCCGGCGGTCGCGCGGGCGCGTGTCGGGCTGTCGGCGGATCCCCGGGAGGGTGCAGGTGTACATTATGCTATCAAAACTCATAGCACATCAATAATTGAGCATGAAAAGTTAAAATTACGTTACTGCTACGGATAAAAAGCTTATCATAGTAAAATCGGTCGTGGTAATGCTAGCCATTGCCTACCGTTTTCGAACACGTTTTAGAGAACTTACAATATGAGTGTAGATAAACGGGTTTTTTAGTATCGATATTTCTGCACTAAGTGATCAGTTTATTGTCCTTCGGTGTATTTTTTTTACCTCACACACTAGATCAACTTTATAGAGCACGATCTAGCTCTCAAAGGCCCTCAATGTCTAGTAAAATAATGACATTAATGACTAAATATGCAACAAGCTGCAGCGTTGTATACGAGTATGTCATTTTATACTAAATACAATTTTTATTTACACAACTTTAAAACATAAGAAAAACAACTGAAGAACAAATCAAATTATTATTATAAATATTTTGATTTGTTTATTTTAAGTAGACACACTACTATATTAAATTATAAACTTATATAGATGTCATATGCAAAGGAAAAAGTGACCTAGGCCTCCGGTGCCCAGGGCTGGGAACGAACCAGCGTCTTCTGCATTCGCGGCAGCCAAGTGGTTAAGGCGTCTGCCGCGAATGCAGAAAACGCTGGTTCGATCCCAGCCCTGGGCACCGGAGGCCTAGGTCACTTTTTCCTTTGTATATGACATCTATATAAGTTCATAAGAAAAACAGGTAAAAAAAATACCTTAATATTAAAAAAAAAATTAGAGCTACTAAGTACTCAATATAGTCTAGGGGTGACAGGTACCCAGTGTGTGACAAAAATGCTGCATTTTATACTTGAACAACCCTTTGTTTGTCCCACCCCAGACTACCCTATATTAAGACGGCAGGCCAATTTCGGAGTTCCACCGCTCATTTTAGTTCGCACCTGCCTTCCAGGGCCGCGATTCGAAAAACAAACACACACACTGGACAGACACAGCTCCAACCAAACTCAACCCAACTCTACTTAACGCTATAACGACATTGACTTTTGCTATTCGAGTAGATTTTCATTCAACATTGGTCTCACATTGGTCTCACATTGGTCACACATTGGAATGAAAATCTGTTCGAATTCGTTATAGCGTTAAGTTGAGTTGGGTTGAGTTTGGTTGGAGCTGTGTCTGTCCAGTGTGTGTGTTCATTTTTCGAATCGCGGCTCAGATATCATCCATCTCGATCAACCTGAACCTGTACAATCACCGGCAATAGTATCTTCCTACACGAAGGCCGCAAAAATATGTGACACGCTCCTATGGCCCTAAAAATAAGAGTGTGTCACATATTTTTGCGGCCTTCGTGTAGGAAGATACTTTTGCCGGTTACTGTACTTTTTATTTTTAGGGTTCCGTAGTCAACTAGGAACCCTTATAGTTTCGCCATGTCTGCCCGCCCGTCCGTCCGTCCGCGGATAATCTCAGTGACCTAACGGTCACGCACTAGAAAGCTGAAATTTGGTAGTTATATGTATATCAATCGCGCCGACAAAGTGGTAAAATAAAAAGTGGAAAGAAATGTTTTATTAGGGTAGCTCCCTATTACGTAAAGTGGGGAGTGTTTTTTATTTTATTTCAACCCTAACGTGTGATATATTGTTGGATAGGTATTTAAAAATGAATAGGGGTTTACTAAAGTCATTTTTTGATAATGTAAATATTTTCGGAAATAATCGCTCCAGAAGTAAAAAAAAATGTGTCCCCCCTCTAACTTTTGAGCCATAAGTTTTAAAAATATGAAAAAAATCTCAAAAGTAGAACTTTATAAAAACTTTCTAGGAAAATTATTTTGAACTTGATAGGTTGAATAGTTTTTGAAAAAAAATTACAAAATAATTTCTGAACTAAGTTTGTTTTAACCGTATAAGCAGATGTTTATTGTACCTGTAATTTGTACAAAATCACAATGAAATGACGTGCTTTCAAAAACTCTTAAGTGGGGACACTTACTGTGATGGACAGAAAACTACGGAACCCTACACTGAGCGTGGCCCGACACGCTCTTGGCCGGTTTTTTCTGCTTCTGATGAATAACATTGTGTAGAGAGAGCACTGGTAGCTTGGCGGTAAGACGTCCGACTTTCATTTCGGAGTTATCGGGTTCAAATCCCGGCTCGTACTACTGAGGTTTTCGGAACTTATGTACGGGATATCATTTGATATTTACCAGTCGCTTTTCAGTGAAGGAAAACATTGTAAGGAAACCGGACCTAATCCCGATAAGGCCTAGTTTTCCGTCTAGATTGGAAGGTTTGCTGGCACTGGCAGTCGCTTTCGTAATATCTAGTGCCTACGCCAATTCATGGAATTAGGTTGTCAAGCGGACCCCAGGCCGGGACAAACGCGAGGAGGAAGAAGATGAATAACATTGTGTCCATTGAAGCTAAAAATATTGCAAAAAACTCGTTTAACACTAACTACTAATAGAATCCCGAGGGCTAGGTTGATTAGTTTTTTTTCTAAATTGTAAACTGATACATAATATGTATGTATGTATGTAAACACTTTATTGTGCGTAAAACAGGTCAAAATACAGTCATAACAAAAGAAAATACAACTTTTGTACGTTGTACGAACTTATCCCTTTAAGGGATCTCTTCCAGCTAACTCATATAAAAGATAGACAAACAAGCACTATATGTAATTACAGAAAGGAAATGCTGTAAGTCGAAATTAAAAATAAATAAATATATAACAAAGTACTCAATATGCTATATAAATAATCGTTTAAAATCGTTTTTTTATAAAATATAAAAGATTTTCAATGGATTTATACTACAATCGATTTATTTTTGACATTCCTACCGTGCCGTGGGTACGAAACCCTAAAAGTGTCCACCTGTTTATTATAGGTACAACTACTTAAAGCACTCAAGTGACTTTCGCGCCATTTTGCCTCATCGCTATTGAGATTACAAATGGTTATTTAAACGTGTTTTCTGTGACATGCTTACTAACGGTTTTTCTAATATCCCTGATAGGCACTCGTTTCACACCAAGGACCATATAATACCTGAACCGTATAACATAGACACAGGAGGAGGAACACCAATTTTGGAAGAACGCGATGTTGTCTATACAAAATCTTCAAGTGTTTTTTTGTCCCGGCTTTTGGCGACGGCATAATTTTGAGCCTGTGTTCTGCGCGACAGCATAATCCCCGTAAATAGGCAAATTGATTGATAAATTGACCTCCAAACCAGAGGGGATATTAGGCAATAAACCCTCATTTCCTGACGATGTTTTCCTTAATCTATAATAAAATGAATAGGTAATAATTAAAATAGCCTGTGTGTAATTCTACCATAATTACCGAAAAGCGACTGGTAAATATCAAACGATATTTCTTGCATAAGTAAGACGAAGGCCGCAAAAATATGTGACACGTTCTTATGACCCTACAAATAAGAGCGCGTCACATACTTTTGCGGCCTTCGTGTAGGAAGATACTATTGTCGGCGACTGTACGAGCCGAAAAGTCGGACGTTTTGCCGCCAGGCTACCGGTGTTAGAGAGACATTGCGATTTTTAAAGCATTTGTTTAGGTAAAGGTAAAGTTAGCGAAAGCAGTGTATGCTCTAATTATTTATTCATATTTTAATTAGTAATGTGTAAAAGCTGGTTTATTAGGCGTAGTGGAAACAATTGAAACTAAAGTAGGTACACAGCAGAACAAGTAGCTAAGCGGTGAGGTGTTCAAAATGAACTTCATAAGCTAGTAATAAGGATAATAATTAAAGAAAACGAATTAGAAGGATGCCGTTGCTCTCATTAGTGTGTCACATTCTCCGGGGCGAGCTCTTAGTCTAACCGTGTCAAGCTCATGAGTTATCATGTGCAAGTTGCATGGAGTGAGCACTCTATGCTTACTTATTTCTCTATGGTGCCGACTGTGGGTAATCGGTAACCCATTCTGTGGTTACACATACTCATAATGCATGTGATTTCAAACCACACCTCGCGTCAACACGTACTGACCTAATATAAGCTTTATTGCATGGAGATAGAGTCTACGTATGATCAGAAGAAGTAAATCTGTTAATATCATGTTTGGAATATTTTACTGAGTGATTGTCGACCTTAATACAATGAGTTAAGGTGTAGGTGCTGATGGTCAAATATGCGAGATCTCGATTGGTTACATCACTTGCCCTTTTCTCGTAATTGTTTCCGTGTAACTCCTGCGCATGTCTAGTGTCGTAGTCGAACCTCGGAAATAGGTTCTAGGGTTAAATAAACAAACCGTAATTTGACAAGTAATTGGACTTGGTTAAAAGACTTGAAACGATATAGTATTATGTCGGTGAACGACAAAAGCATATTAATAGTATTAGCTAGGCAAAATGACCCCATATTTTTGAGGGAGTGCCATAGGTGAAGGCGAGACATACAAGTGATGACAGTATTCCGTTTATTTAAGTTTATCCGCGCTCGATGTTTCACGTATCTATAAAATTTTATTTTATCAAATAAAAAGTTTTAATTTTATCAAATAAATCACAATATTTTTTTAATAGCTAGTAATTGCGTATTGGGTTGGGTCATACATAATCAAAGCCGGTGAAGAGGTGGAGGTGAAGAGACTTATGTCAAGGGTCATATCAAGACCATTTTTGAAACCTGTATTTGTACAGTCACCGGCAATAGTATCTTCCTACACGAAGGCCGCAAAATTATGTGACACGCTCCTATGTCCCTAAAAATAAGAGGGTGTCACATATTTTTGCGGCCTTCGTGTAGGAAGATACTATTACCGGTGACTGTACTGAGAACGCCATCCATCTCTTTTATTGTAGTATTTCGTAAATACTCAAGCTCCGAGAAAATGTAAATTTGTTGTTTTATTTAGTCTGATAAAACCAAAAGCCAACTTTTCGAGGTTTGACTGCTACATATGCAACAGGCTGATTGATGACACTCTTCACTGCTAGGCAAGTCACACACTGTCACCTAATGGCAAGTGACCGAGCGGCACGCTAACGTACGTACGTACAAATGTAAGACTTCGAAGGAAGGGATTATTCAACGGGATCTTTGTTATTGCTATTTTTTATGCTTGTTCACCTAAGACGGCTGGACCAAGATATTATAAAAATGCTTGATCCGTTTCGCCCTACGGTCCGATTTACCCTTGTCTCCCCTATTTTCATATAAATTACACGTTCAACCGTTCTTGCTTCGGAATGCTTTGCAAATTCGGTGCAAAGTTAGCGTGGTCTGGTTATAAAAACCGCTTCCTGTATAATCTTTGTTATGAACATGCAAAACCAGTAGGTAAACACTTTTTGAATACTTAGTAAGCTGCGGAAGATGTAGGTGTATGTTAGTCTTTGTGTGCCGCCTTATCTCGATCGAGATAGACCAAACAATGGCGCGTATTCCGTTTTTTTAATAAAATTCACCTTGACTTAACCGAGGGACTTTTAGGGTACCGTAATTGTAAAAACCTTTTCATGTCTCATAGTAGTCATAGTTACTCTGAAGTGGATTGTTGGTTTCTATGAAGCGGGAGGAAAGTTTATTTAGAACCACGGTGGTGGCAAACAAGCAACTGTAAAAAATGCTCAAATAATCTCTACAAATGTGCCTATAATATTTGAAGAGTTCCCTGACTTGATGATAATATGACTGTTAAGACAAATGCCTTTCAAACAAAAAAATATCAAATCGGTGCTGCCGTCCTCGAATAAACATATACATGTATAAAATAATTGAAAATAAATAAAAAGCAAACATTCCGGTGAATTGAGAATTCTTGAAGTCGGTTAAAACGGAGGACTCATTCACTGTGATTAAGGAACAGAGTTTCGTCAACACACGAAAAACGAAAGAATTATTTAAAAAAAGAAAATATATACACGTTTTAAAAGGCTCGGTAACACGCATGGAACATGTCTGTCGTTGCAGGCGTCAAAAGACTAAGGTAAGCGCTTACCATCAGGCGGGCTGTACGCTTGTTAGTTACCAACGTGATATATCCCTGTACGCAATCTCAATGCTGACACCGACTCACGCTTGACGGTTTTCCGAGGAGATCATCGATCGACAACATGGGAACATTTTTTTGCGCGAGTTAATGATTTATTGTGTATAAACATTAACTACACTAAATTGATGTACAGAAAAACCTTATTGTAGCTAATTTTACAATATCATGACATGATATTAATATGATACTTATACTAATAGCGGCCTCGGAACCTAGTCGGTAGTGACCCTGCCTACGAAGCAGGTCCCGGGTTCGAATCCTGGTAAGGGAATTTATTTGTGTGTTTATCATGGATTTGTTTCCGAGTTATTGATGTTTATAGTTATAGTTTTGGGGGACAATGTAAAAGATTTTAAGTTAAAAATTGTTCATCAAATCATGTTTAATCACATTTTTTATGATTGGTGCTGCATTTACAGCTGCTGTCAAAAATACCTCTCGTCACGGTGCTGCCATCTAGTGATAATCTCGATCGAGGAAACCCTCATGGCCTTAGTTATGGGAACGCGACATTTTATAGACATTATCATTGTTATTATTTGAAAACCCTGCTAAGATGCGGTTAGCAGCTAAATCAGTTCCGAAGTCCTGGCAGTTTCAACATTCCATTTTCGTAAATAAAGAAATGGTTTAGTTATCGATGATTACAATCTCCAATACGCAAAGTGAAATTTTTAATCGAATTAAGTTAAATGGTCCATCTCTCATGATGGTCCGATTCTCCCGGATTCCCCTAACCAGTATTCGAGATCTCACTTAAATATGCAATGCACGCCTTGTAAGCCAGAGCCATGCAGCTTGCAAGAGCCTTTTTCAATAACTTTGCATTTGTACAGTGTACCTAAGTCCGAGTCAAATGTTGACAATTTCGGACCTTACTCCATTGTAATAAAATGCAAAAGTATAAGCATATCGACGTCAAATGTATACTAAGAGAACAAGTGAAAAGCCACTAATGACGTCTGTCTGTTCTCTTCAATTAATTGGGCATAGGCGGAGACGAGAGAAAGTGTAGGCTGCGGCCGAGGCGGCGGCGGGCGGGAATCGCTTCGCGGTTATGACACTGAAGCGGGTTCACGCTCCACGGCGTGTGACCGAGACAGTGGCATGCATGTGTATAGCGACGTCTCGCTCGCACTCAAAGTTTTCAAACCGGCTCACCACATGTGTTGTTACCAGGACTTGCGATTCCGATTTTTTCCGGTAATTCACATTTGGCTGTTGTCGTTATATATTATTTATAGACAAGAAACGTTTAGTATTTTAGTAGTATTTGTAAGTTATTTGTTTACTTTTATTTTATTTATATTATTGCGCATTGCAACAATAAATTATCACATTCTTCAAATCGAACCTTACATATAAAATAACAGACTTCTTAGCATTCGAACTAATCGTGAATAAATTCTAGAGAAGTACTCATTTTATCCGCGTAGTGTAGCGATATTACTAATAATTAAGTAGGTGTTAATTGTCACATGACTTTACTGTTTTATTTAATTGGTCATAAAACTTCAAAGGCTTTGTAAATTTGATTTTAACCAGACAACCTTTGCAATCTGCGAGAAATAATCACAAAATGCTTGTGATAAGTGTGATAACATTTAACGGTCTCCTAGCCCAGTCGGTAGTAGTTAACACTGCCAACGAAGCAGGAGGTCCCGGGTTCGAATCCTGGAGAGGGCATTTATTTGTGTGTGTTTATCAGTTTTATCATAGATATTTGTACCGGAGTTATGGATATTTCCTATGTATTCAAGTATTTATTTATATCTATGTAATATATATGTCGTCGTCTAGTACCCACAACACAATCCTTATTGAGCTTACTGTGGGACTAGGTCGGTTTGTGTAAGATTGTCCTATAATATTTATTTATTTATTACTAGCTGTGCCCGCGGCTCCGCCCGCGTGGAATTCGGTCTGTGTAAGTGGCTAATTTGCCCCTAATTTCTCTCCCGCTACCCTGGAGGCGGAACTTGAAGTAAAGTTGACGAATGGATACAATTACCACTAAATGAAACTACACTCAAAAATCAATACTTTTTTGGCATGATTTAAACGACATAGAGTAGTAGGTGTATATCGGATACAGTACCACTTTTCCAAATCGATCCTCCCGTCAAATCAACCTAAGCATGAAAGGTAAGAACAGGTGCGGTTGAAATTTGGGGGGGGGGGGGGTCACAAATGTAGAAATGATTTTTTGAGTGGCTGCCTCCTCCCCTTTTAAGCGTTTAATTTTTATAGGCTACGTATAACCTGGCTGGGGATTTTCTTGAATTGGAATTAGTAATCTTTAAGGGGTGATTTCTGGGATAACAATGCAAAAAAAACCGGCCAAGAGCATGTCGGGCGATGCTCAGTGTAGAGTTTCGTAGTTGCCGCCCTGTTTGCACCCACGGTTCTAAAGTTAGATGGCAGAGACGCCCTTTTTTGATTGAACTTTCAAATCTAATATTTACGAAACTATCAGTTTCATACAAAAAATGTATTAAAAGACCTCTATTCTTTTTGAAAGACCTAATCAATAATACCCAACACGATAGAGTTGGAGTGAATGAACTGGGGGGGGGGTGACTCATGCAAATTTAACTCAATCTGTAGTGAGTGTAGTGGCTGCCCCCCCCCTTTTAAGCGTTTAATTTTTATATCCAAAAGATGTATTAAAAGACCTTTATTCTTTTTGAAAGACCTATTCAATAATACCCAACACGATAGAGTTGGAGCGAAAAAAAAATTCACCCCCCATTTTATGTGTACCCTAATAGAAGCATACACTGCTTTATCTACACACATATTAAACAAATCCTAAGTGACGTGTTCGAAAACCATTACAATGACCGCCATGACCAACCTTATTGTGCCGGCGGTCGGGGAGGAGGGCGAATATTCATTACGTTACCGTAGGTAATGAATTTTCATACGTTTTTAACACACTGTCACAGATAATACACTGATGTTTCGTTACTGATTGCATTAATGGTGGTAATTACATACGGTTTCTGAACGCGGAATAGAGGATTTATGATATTGTTGTAGATCATTATATTTATTCTTCAATGTAAGCAAATTACAATGCGCTAATGAACGTCAGAGAAAAAAAAATACCTGAGTGCGTTTCGGTTGGAACGAAGTTATGTTATTTAATTTTTGACTTTTTCCTAATTTTGTATTTTTATTTTTTTTAGTATTTTTTTTTTATTGAAATTTTTGATATTTTTGTAATTTTGAAATTTTTGAAATGTGTAAAATTTTTGAAATTTTTGAAATTTTTAATTTTTTTGAGATTTTTGAGATATTTGTGATTTTTGAGATTTTTGAGATTATTGAAATTTTTGAAATTTTTGAAATTTTGGAAATTTTGGAAATTTTGGAAATTTTGGAAATTTTGTAAATTTTGTAAATTTTGTAAATTTTGTAAATTTTGTAAATTTTGGAAATTTTGGAAATTTTGGAAATTTTGGAAATTTTGGAAATTTTTTGAATGTATTGAAATTTTGTCATTTTTTACATTTTTGACATTTTTGACATTTTCGACATTTTTTACTTTCAGGTTCTCGACTTTTTTTACTTTTTTCACTTTGTCACTTCTCACTGTCACTATACACTCATTCTCACATCTCTATACAAAATTTCATTAAAATCCGTTCAGCTGTTTTCACGTGATGCGCGGTCAAATAAACAGACAAACAGATAAACAGACAAAAATTCTAAAAATTGTTGGAACGTGTTCTGTTATCGACTCTAAGTATCCCCAGCCAACTTTTTTTCGAATATATTCCATGTACAGACTTTCGATCCTCTTCAGCTTTATTATATGTATAAGATAGATTTTTGGACCTAAGATTCTAAAGTAAAATGGGGGGGGGGGGCTTTTTTGAAGATGAAACTATCCTTTGTCCTTTCTCGAGACCCATACTATCTCTATACCAATTTTCATCAAAATCAGTTCAGCGGTAAAAGAATCCTCATACCAACTTCCAACCCCCTTTTCACCCCCACAAGGGTTTGAAAACTATCCTATGACGTTTCTCGAGACTCAAATTATCTCCATACTCATTTCTCTCTAAATCGTATCAGCGGTTAAAAATTCTCCATACAAACTTTCAACCCCATTTTCACCCCCACCAGGGTTGATTTTCGGGATTAAAACTATATATTATCCTTCCCCGGGACTCAAACTATCTCTATACAAAATTTCATCAAAATCCGTTCAGCCGTTTTCACGTGATGCGCGGTCAAATAAACAGACAAACAGACAAACAGATAAACAGACAAAAATTCTAAAAATTGTTGGAACGTGTTCTGTTATCGATTCTAAGTATCCCCAGCCAACTTTTTTTCGATTATCTTCCATGTACAGACTTTCGACCCTCTTCAGCTTTATTATATGTATAGATTTATCACATATCCGTCCTGCTCACGGTAAATCCACAGCCTTAAGTCATGTAAACGCTCAGATGCATCTAGATTTCTTTGAGCACTAGACGTGACAGCGTTATTTGTCTTAGCGTCGCGCTACACACAAAGATATGAGACAAAAGGTTGATTTCCATTCATTGAAAGAGACTGACAGACATGAGACAACGCTGCCTAAATGGGGGTCTCCAAAATATGGCCAACTGGCCAGATTTGGGCCCAGAGACTCAATACCTTTTAAAACAAAAAAAAGAATTCTTCGAATAATCGGTGAGCATACATAAAAACCAGTTTTTTTTATATCATACATTCCATTTTTGAGACAAGGGCCGCGATTCGAAAAATAAACACACACACTGGACAGACACAGTCCAACCCAACTCAACTCAACTCAACGCTATAACGACATTGACGTTTGCTATTCGAACAGATTTTCATTCAACATTGGTCTCACATTGGTCAGACATTGGTCGCACATAAGTCTCACATTGGTCCAATGTTTGACCAATATGTGACCAATGTGAGGTCAATGTGAGACCAATGTTGAATAAAAATCTGTTCGAATAGCAAATGTCAATGTCGTTATAGCGTTGAGTTGAGTTGGGTTGAGTTGGGTTGGAGCTGTGTCTGTCCAGTGTGTGTGTTTATTTTTCGAATCGCGGCCAAGCTTGCATTGCTAACTGTACCTACATTTCTTTGACAATCCCCAACAGCTCACCAAGACGAATGCAACAAGCCCATATAAATACGACGTGATAATGTTGAGTAGTTAAAGGAATTCCTAATATGGCTACCTGTCACTCCATCAGATCAGCTCCATATCATCATAATATTGCATTGTCACGCGATATATGTACATATGCAAAATTTCAGCTCAATTGGAAACAGAGAAGTACAAATTTAACTTGCAAGATTTGATTTCAGACAACGGAACTTGTGAAACTAAATAAAAGCTTGTAAAATAAAAAATAACACAAAACCAACGACAACAAAGATAAATGTAAAACTTCCTGAGACATACTAAAACTACTTATACGGCTTCACTTCATTATTGTGTCATATCTGACGTGGCTAGCTCTCCGTCTACTACGCTCAACATCCACGCCATCGAAACAACCAAGATCCCGACGTATTGAGAACCTCTTCCTTCGAAATTTCGAAGTCGTTTGAAGAGAGCACAATTCGGCTCACGAGACGGAAGAAGAGAGAACAGGAAATAGACCAAAACAGACGACTGGACCGACTTGGAACTTACCAGTTGGTCCCATTGTCATTAGGTCGATTTGTATAAGATTGTCCCATAATACTTATACAGCCTTGGCCAGAAGTGTTGAGCATAGCTCTTTTTTGTTTACAATTTTGATGTTAAGTATTAATTCCCTATCATAACAATGTACGATGACGTAAAATGTTATATATTTTATTGATATACCTGGAAACCTCACTTAATAACACTTTCAAGGTACTTATAAAATATGAAAAGAGGAGGTCCCAAAAATGAGAATTTAGGTAGGTGCGAAAAGTTGAAAATATTCTATGCAGTTACTACTCACGTCAACAAAACATGCCTGTTCAGTTTGAATTAATTGATAAAATAACTTCAAAAAAGATAAAAAGGCCGGTCTAAACTTTCGAGTTTTGTATGAAAATCGCAAAGGTGCTCAACACTTCTAGCCAAGGCTCTACTTAAGAGTCAGCTAAACTTTTTTTTCGATTTCGCTCAACTATTTGATACTATTTTGCAGTAATTATCGAAACTTATATCAGTTTGTATACATATTTTGTAAGAACGTTTCTTTTTAACCTAAGAACCTAAAGAGCTCCCTCGATTTATCCAGGATCCCAACATTAGATATTAGGATCTCTTCAAATAATATAGGTACACGGATCTTGATTACAAACTTAGGGGGCGTCCATTAATCGCGTCATACGTTTTTGGCTTGATTTAGACCCCCCCTCCCCCATGGTGATCTTTGGTGATATTTTCAGGACCCCTCCGCCCCCCCGTCCAATATGACGTGTATTTTTTTTGCTAACTAAAGTAAGTACAGTTTTCTAAAGGAAGATGCCCCGGGCCGCGGTTTTGCCAATTTTCAACTTTATTGAGGTATAGACGATTTTCAAGTCTATGGTTTATAGTAAATATAAAAATAAGTTATGGCAGTTACATATGGCACTGTTATCTGTCATGTAATTGTTGTCATTCAGTTGTCAGGAGCCATGGAAAAAAGTGGCCAAAACTGGCTCCTGGGCCCGTTTCTGACATATAATTAAAGAAACAATTCTTCAGAATCTTAACAGCGGAGATTTATATAAATATAGTAATATATTTTCAATGACTCAGTACATTAAGAGTGTCATAATTCCTTATTGACACAAAATGACGGACGTCTGACTAGACAAACTCTCCTTAAAGTGGCCTAAACAGCCCTATCACATGCAAATTTTTTGGTAAATTTTGTTAGTCTTTTATTTATCTATTTACTGCCTGTATGCCTATGTTAATTGTTAACACATCACATACAGTCACAGACTTTGATTGTACAGCCATTTATAGTACAAGCTATTTTATTATGTTTAATACTTACTCCATGAAATGTGAAACCTAAATGGCTCAATAATTAAAATCCGTGACCGTACTATAGAATAGCTCCACCTTACATAAAAACAGCCAAGTAGCACTGGACTCTACTAAGTGTTGTGTTTGTTCCTGTCGGTGAGTGAGATTGCCAGAGAGCTTAAAGAGGATGCACTGTGTTGACTACGGAGGACCCTCTTTTCCATTTAGCCGTCAACACAGTGAATGTTCCTTTATATTAAGGGGTCAGCAACGCGCACCTAACACCTGTGCAGCTGCAGGTGTCAATAGGCTATCTGCTTACCACCATGCGGGCTGTATGCTTATTTGCCACCGTTGTGGTACAAAAGTAAGCGTACTTTTGTACCACTTTTGTTAATGATTTAAACTCAGACGATTTTCACTTATTATTTTAACAAAAAACGGAACTGTTGTTTGAGTCCCGTTTTTTGTCAAAATAAAAAGTACGCTTGTTTAACGTAGATAATTTTTACCTAACTTTGGTAACTGTCATCCTAGTTGTACGGACTCAATTCTCCTCATCGAATATTCCCCATACAAATCGGAGAACGTTCTCGAGAAAGTACAACTCTAGCCGTAGCAAGAGTATTGTTACATTACCCTGACATTACACATGGATTCGATGGCTTTTTTGAGAGTTTGTTCCGCGATAACTTTAATAACACTTTTCTGATCTTCATGTTTGTTTAGGTTGTAGCAGAGATACATATAATTTGTGAGTTCGTATATGAGAAGGATCGACCAAGGAGTCATTGAGCTAGAAGGCCCGAGAAAATCATCAAATGGGTCTTGTTATATTGGTCAAGTCGTTTGCAAGGAAATCGCGAGTTCTGAGTTCGAGGCAGACTACTAGTTTTTTGCCAGCTAGATCGCGCGCGTACCTTATCTTGACATAGCCTAGCTAGACCGTGTGGCCGGGCTCAGGTCCAAACCAGTCAGTTATCTAACCGCCATTTAAAACAGTCTGTTCAGAATGCTAGCGCGACCGTAGGGATGTCTAACATATGAATTCGGTTCGGTCCTTGTAAGTGCGAACTCGCACACGAGCTTTTTGCATTTCAAGTTGCAGGGGGAATGGCGCCGCTACGTGAATTAAGCGCTAATGTACAAAAAATTATAATAAAAAATTTTGTACAACTTTTTTTTTCATATTATGAAAAAAAATATTGGACCCCTATGTCTCAATTGTATAGTTTTTTTTGCTTAAGAAGTAGTCTCATACCTACTACTTTGTTATTTGCTATTGCTGTTATTTCTGGCGTTTGAATTGTTCTGAATACAGTTGAAGCGCATAAAAATAGTATATATTGACATTTCAAAAATTACCAAGTATTTATACATCTTAAATTGTATGTTTTACTTAATGTTCACTGGCATTTTTATTGTATGAATAAATGTGACGTTTTCAAGTCAAAGGTGCGTCATCATCGGTTGTTAATAGAGTTTATTTCTAAATTCATTCTTATAGCAGTAACGCCTTACTGAAAACAGACAATGATGTACATTTTAGTTGAATGTGATGATAATATTTAACTTCTCAATTCTATTCTATTAAAAATTAGTCAACATCCATATTCTCCAAAGCAAACGTTTAGTTTGGTAAGCAATAAGAATACATCCGAGCTAGAAGACTGTCCTTACGCAATAAAAAACCATCTAGACTTTACCGGTCCTAGATTTGAAATCTGCCATTGACTAATAATTAATTGCATATTTGACTTTTATGATTCCATAGGTTAAAGTAATATACAGATATTTTGCAAGTTTATTAGGAAATTTCATAAAGAATGTGGGAATATTATTTTAAAAGGTATAAAACAGAAATTAAAACGTCATTTCATGTCAATATGTGTTAAAAAAATAATATCTTACGAACCGGGCCGTCGTCGGGAGGATACCTCTCATGGAGATTCTTCTTAGGATGGATCAAAGACATTGGTTTAAAAAAAAAGGATTGTACTGGCGCCTGTGCATTGGCGCGACGTGGTACAGTCGAGTTCATAAATATGTGTACATCTCTTCACCTTAATCCATTGCAATACGGTGAAAAAATTTACAAATATTTATGAACTCGACTGTACATAAGGACGATTGACAACACTGTAGTCTGTAAGGACCTGCAACGTGTTACGGCATGGTTTGCCGGTAAACCCAGCAACCGTGAAATATCACGCTAAAGTTGCCAAATTAGTCCACTAGATTGCAGTGCAGACCCTACCACCCGCAACGCGAGCGTAAATTTTAGACATCGTCTGATATTGGCGTGGAGTAGCTTTATTTCAATAAAGTTACAAGGTGCCGGATTCAAATTTAAAAATAGAATAAAAATACAACCTATCTCAAACATAACTCCAATACACACCAAACATTCAACCAATATTGACGTTGTATTAAAGTTGCGTTGGAATATTTCTGAAGCAAATTCTGATATTTCTGATTCAGATGTTTATACCGTAGCTGTATTGAGTTGTTAATGCATTGGAGTTGTATTGAAGTTGGATAGTGTCTATACGTGTTTTAAAGTTAGAATACGGCCCTAGCTTATAATAACTTGCCATGTTTGTATTGTTTGTGTCAAATATTGGATAAATCTGGCCTATTTTCAGTAATTGGAACGACTTGAACTTTGGCCTTTGTACTCAGATAAAATTAGTTTTCTGGCCCAGTAAATTCCTATTGGACGGGATTTTTTTTTTGTATAAATCAAAGTGTCAGGAATTGATACCAATAAAATTTATGTGAATAATTTTTACCATTTTTTAGTACCTTAGCGCCCAATATTCACTTATAAATTTTATTGGTATCAATTCCTGACACTTTGATTCATACAAAAAAAAAATCCCGTCCAATAGGAATTTTCTGTACTTTTTATGATCATTCCGCTAATTCTATCTGAGTATTGACATGGACATGTAAATTGGATCAAAAATCACAATAAAATGATGACATCGATGATCTATTAATGAACCCCAGAGTTGGTCATAGAAAAAAAAATAGGAAATAAAGTGGGTATTAAAAAAAATCCATTAATTTGAAAAGAACTTATGTTTATGTTAAGACCCTTGCACGATTAGCACAAGTGTGACATAATTATGTCACTTTCTAAATGTATTCATCAGAAAGTGACAAATGACCCTTGTGTACAATTTTTCCTTAGACTACGTATACTGACCGTCCCGTGCTGTATATTTAAAAATTGAGTGTTATATTAATCAAAATAAATCACGATTTATGCAAAGATTATAATATAATCTAGATTATAGTATTTATCCTTTTTAGAAGTCAACATTTTATTTTTCTTATTTGACTCTTGACTTTTAATTTATCTCCATGTCTTGTATTTTTCTTTCTTCAGAAATTATGTTCTGCCTCATGCTACTAAAATACTAGTTTCTAAATCCTATATTGAATGTAACATTGTAACGCAAATATGGAAATGTATGTAATCACTATTTCTTCCTAGAATAAAGTTATTTCGCCTCCACGGGACAGGCTTTGCCTAGTGTGGAGGTCAGTAAAAACTAAACCCCAGAGATATTTTTGAAAATACACAATTTTTTATTTTTTATTTTTTTTTTATTTAAAATTTTTACAAGTTTATGCCTACAGGGTAAGATTAGTAATACTACATCATGTAAATTAAGTATTACTATCAAAAACTGTGTTCAGTATGGCCTCGAAGATCTTCAATAAATTACCCAATAACATTTTAAAAGCAGACATATGTACGTCAGCTTAAGAAAAATCTCTTATATTTTTTTTGCAATCAAGGCATACTACTCAATTACGGAATATATAATATAACAGGGCCAACATGTGCAATAAAGAAATAATTAATTCATAAATATAAGGAGATTTAATTAAGTTTGTTATGCACACATAAATACCTAGTCATATGTATAGTAATAACTATTTTGTAAGTAAGCGAATATAATGTAAGCATTATGATGCATGGAAGGAACCACTTAAATGTTGAACACCTTCTGGGGAGACATAGTGAGACAAGTAATATATTTTTTTCTACTCGTCGTCTGTAATGCTTGAATTGAGATTGTGTAGACCGAACTACTAGCGCATACTTTCCGATAGAGCTCTTATGGTCGCATTTTGTAGCATCGCCAACGATGGTTTTAACACCTATGTATGTACCTATGTTTAACAATAAATAATTGATTGACTTTCTCGCCCGTGATATACTGTAGCTGCACTGCACTTGTGCCGACCGTGCCAGTGCCCTCTACCTCCTCTATGAGTAGCATATTTGCAATGTCACAACAGTGTCACGTATAACATGCCTAATGAAGGAGAAATGAATACCATTGTTAAATGGCTTTGAAACCGAATCGAAGTCTGTTTCTGGTTAAAGTAGACCGAGAGTTGACATTCAAAACAGGATCTATCTCAAACATAACCCACCAAATAAATATTCAACCAATATTGAAATTGCATCGGAATAATTTTCAAGCAAATTCTGATATTTCTGATTCAGACGTTTAGGTGCTAGCTGTACTGCGTGTTAATCTATTGGAGTTGTATTGAAGTTGGATCGTATCTAAACGTGTTTCAAAGTTAGAATACGGTCCCCGGTCGTCATATTGCATTTCACATCGTGTCAAGAGGGACAGATGGTCAAAGCTGATTCTAACAATCTCCTAAGTGATAACTAATGAGGCAGAATCAGCAGGTAGAATATTGATTTATATTTTAATATTTGCACAAAAAAATACAAATGATGCACTTGAGGATAAATGGAATTCTCTACCAGACAACCTCATGGACGAACAGAGACACGTGGTAGGTACAATGAAAAAAGTTTGCAGATTAATATTATATGGGCTAGTTGAAAAAAAAAAACTATAAACTGTAGCTCCATTATTCTTAAGAAATTTACAACTACCAAAACAGCAACTACGTCACAAAACTTACATTTTAACTTTGTACCAAGGATGATTAAGACATGGATTGACAATGCCTATACAAAATCGCGTTCCTTTAACCGTCTTATATTTCGTTATACGTCTGATTTCGGTACTAAGTGCCTCAGCGCCAACTGTCGAGTCTGGAGTTGAGTTATTCTGTCAGCGTTTGTGGTGACCGACAGATGACGCTAGTGCTTTAACCTGAAATAAGGGAACGTGATTTTGTATGGATATTGTCAATCCATGTCTATATCATCCTTGCTTTCTACAGTCCGCTGCAGAGAAAAATACCCCTCCCTGCATACAAATTTTGTATGCGGCGTGGCCCCTTTCTCTGTAGCTGACCGTACAAATTTTGCGAAAGCCGTGAAGAGTATTAGAAGAAAATCTCTCATAACTACGATCACTGACCTGTGCTTACACACTAGTGCTTACAAATGAATAAGAACAAGCAAAGGAATGAGGTGACAAATCCGACCACCGTCCCCCAGCCTATAACGTCTGGTCTCACAATTCTTTACATCAACTGACACCCATGCCAATTACGGCTCCAAATAATTCCAAAACATCACAACTAATTGAAAAATACTCTGGAATTACGTCGTTTCATTCCAAAGATGTAGCTCTATTAGGTCTTATATGAACTTAAAAGAGATGTATATAAGGTAGAGATTTGAATGCAGCAGCAAATTGAGGAATTGATTGCCCATGAATGAGGCTTCACATATTGTTTTTCGGAGCGGGTTGGAGCCAAAACGGCGCAGAGTTACGCAATAGTGCTGGTCGATTCGTCCCTTTGGAGTTACGTAATCCAGTGCCGAGTGTAGGGTATGGATTGATAGTGGCACGAGTGTGTCATTCCATTGCCAAATTAAAAAGATTATAGTAGTTTATGTAACTGTTACGTAATAAGGGTCCTTAAAATACGAGTGTGGTTTTATGAAACGAGCCGCAGGCTAGTTTCATAATAAGATCACACGATTGTTTTAAGGCCTAATTACGTACAGTTGCATACACTGCTTTATCTACACACATATTATAATTATAAATCCTAAATGACGCGTTCGGAAACCATTAAAATGACCGCCATTGTACCGCTATGGCCAACTGAATTGTGCCGGCGATAGGGGAGGAGAGCAACCGCGGTCGGCGAGGAGGGCTGCATTTGCATTACGTTACCAAAATCGATGTTCCAAATTTGAAACTCATAAACTCATAACTTAACAATATTAAATTTGAGAATGTAATGTTAAAATTACGTTACTGCTACTGATAAAAAACTTATCATAATAACATCGGTTGTTGTAATGCTGGCCATTGCCTACCATTTTTGAACAGCCTTTAGTGGACTTACAATGTGAGTGTAGATAATAGTAGTTTATGTAACTATTACGTAATAAGGGTCCTTAAAATACGAGTGTGGTTTTATGAAACTCGCCTGCGGCTCATTTCAAGTTTCAGTAAGATCACACGAGAGTTTTAAGGCCTAATTACGTACAATTGCAAACACTGCTTTATCTACACACATATTGTAAATCCTAAATGAAGTGTTCGGAAACCATTAGAATGACCGCCATTTCACCGCCATGACCAACTCGATTCTGCCAGCGGTTGGAGAAGCCAGATCTTCATTACGTTACCGTAGGTAATGAATTTTCATACGTTTTTACCACACTGTCACAGATAATACACTGATGTTACGTTATGTACTGGTTGCAATAATGGTGGTAATTACATACGGTTTCCGAACGCGGAATAGAGAATACGGATATTGGTATAGATAAAATAATTTTAGCCATACCCGAGACAGATTATATTTCATCAAATTCATTAACTTACTAATATATGTATTATATTACTCACTGTGTATCCATTTCACTAGGTTATTTTATATCTTGGCTGTGGGCTTCGCCGCAAAAATAATGGAGATCTAAATGAGTGCCAAGTTCTATGCAAAATCCAAATATGTATTTATAGGAACAAAATAACATTATGAACAAGTATTAAACTCTATTTCTTTGCTTTATTGGATACCCATAACAATTTCTGTTATTTAAAAATGTGAGATCTTAAAGTAGGTTAGATTTGACTTGGCCAGTTTTCATTACATCAGTCATTTTATAAAGTTATTCAACATATTTTTTTTAAATTCTGATAAAAACTGGCCAAGTCAAATCTGACCTACTTTAAGATCTCACATTTTTAAATAACAGCAATCGTTATAGGTATCCAATAAAGCAAAAAAATAGAGTTTTATCTCCCTAAAAAATCTGGTCCCAACGTTACAATGAAAAAAAAATTGTATGGGGTCCCCCCAATTTTTTTACTTTTTTTTCTTTTTAGATTTTTTCCTACGCTTACACACAATTACCGAGCTGGATTCCAAATTTCATCCTTCTAGGTCATCTGGAAGTAGGTTAGATTTAGGTACTATGTGTCAGTCAGTCAGTCAGTGCTAAAATTTACGACTTTTTGACCTTCATATCTTTATAACCGTTTGAGCTAGCTTTATGAAATTTGGGCTTCTAGATGTCCTTATGGATATAATTAAACACACATAGTTTTATGTGTTTACGTTAAAGAGGTTTTGAGTTATAGAAGGGTCAAAAGTGGCACCAAGTGGTTCGTGTAATATACATTCGGCGCTGGCTAGCCAGTTCCTTTGCTTGGACTTGGCTTGACACGCTGCCGCGTGTTTAGATGTAATGGAATGATGAAAATGTAGAAAAAGGAATCGTATTAATATCGTCATTAATTAGTCTTATTTATTAGATTTGTCAACGTCTTATTCATATTATCGTACATTATTTATTTTTAGGAATTAAAGTCCGAGGGTAGACCGAGTGAATTGGATCGCAGGGCGAAACGGCCAAGTAAATCACTTCGTGTGGGAAGGTCAAACCCAACGCCGGACGGTGTTTGACTATCAGTGGCTACTGACTATCCGCGATCATATGAATTTCAGCAAAAATTGATTCGTTTCACCTGCGTTCCTATTCCGGGATAGACCGAATCGAATAAGTGTAATAATAAATACCTAGCGTGCAGCAGACTGGAAACTTACTAGTGGCTCTGTGAGCTGTTAGACCTCGCGTGCATAGCTAAAACCATTGATTTATTATGTATTCTACTAGATGTGACATCTAGAACAAATTTTGTGCGCCATGTTTGGCGGTTGACAGCTATGACAAAATCAAAGAGTAGTATAGACTTCTAGTGATTTCCACTACAACTGTTGGGACAAAGAATTTCTTAGGGATTTTCTTAGGGACGTTAGAGATAATGGGTAGAACTAAGTGAATTCCGGTTCGATAGAAATGTGAAATAATGTACGTACCTAACCAAATCCATTTAAAGCCCGACATATGATCATGCGCCATGTTGCGGAATTTCATTGGAACTAATTTCTTACACTGGCAATAATTTTAATGACAGGATGATGTGCATGTGTGAGTGCATATGATAGGCTGTCACTGTCATTGTGGCGGTTTACTTGAATAATAATATTAATAATACAGTGTTAAATATTAAACGACAAAAAATAACAAAATTATCCATAGTCAAGAGCGAAACATTGTAAATGTTGTACCTATATAATAATGAAATAATTAAAAAGCCTTTTATTTTTTGCATAAAAGAGATAAAAAAAAAATTGGTTGTTTGTAAAGTAGGTTTACGATCGAGATGTTTACGTGATAACGTCTAACCGCTCGTGAGGATTCCGCGTGACAAGTTTCACGGAATGACTGGCAGCGCTCGAGATGAGACGGGAGATCGGTCCGTCTCTCTCTCGTTATACCTGCGATCGCGCTCGTGAGGTTTTGGTGTGACACAAGTTTCTGAACATGTCACCCGACTAAAACGATTTTAAAGACGTTATCACGTCAAAAAAAAACTATATGGCTATGAGGTAATCGTCTTACATTTATTGATTTATAAAAAAAGGGAGATATGGTACCAGGCGCTCGATTCTGTGCCATCAAATATAGGTTCCGTTCCGGCATCTATATTGGATTAGTCGTGAGGCAGAGTCTCTCAGTCACACTTTGTGCAATGCGCAAAATATTGAGGTCTCCCTTGCATACCCGTAATAATTATATAGGTTTATCTCTTTTGCCTATGATGCACATACATTATAGCGGTGTGTAGCATTTTACAAGTCTGTAGGTGCAGGACCACATTTCAGTTTTGTTTACTATGAACGTCACTCATCTTCCTTCTTGTTTATGTCTATGCTTACATTACATACTTAATACTATTACATGTTTACAAGAACCCCTCTACAGGTGAAAGCCTCCTCCAAAGAAATCAATTTCTTCTTATCCTGGGCCATTTGTAACCAGCTTGGACCAGCTATTTTGGTGCAGTCATCCGTCCATCTCATCAGCGGTTTACATTTGTGTCGTTTTCCACTCGGGCCTTTCCATAATGTCACTTTCTTGGTCCACCGCTCGTCTCTCATTCTTGCTATATGCCCTGCCCATTTCCATTTCATCGTTTGGGCGAAGTTTAGCGCATCGAGCGTTTGGTTATGCTTCTTATTTTTGTGTGTCTGATTTTCTGAGTTTTCTTAATATTTAGCATACTACGTTATACGCCGCGTTGACAAGTGGTAATTTTTTCCCTGACTTTTGCTGTGTACTTCCAGGTTTGGCATGCATACGTTAGGTACGGTATAAGACAGCTAGACATGACTTTATTTTTTATTTTTACTGGCATATTGCTTTTGAAGACGTGCTCAAGGCTCCAGTATTTGTTCCAAGTATGTTGGATACGTCTTTCTCATTCTGAGTAGTTATTCTCATTGCTAAAGCTGATTTGTTTCCCCAAGTACATGTATTTATCCGTATAGTTCAGTTGTTCGTTGTCTACATATATATAATTTTTAACTCTGTTTGTTATTATATTATTGCATTGTCTTTGTGAGGTTCATCTCTTTACTGGCAACATTTAGTGATTATTATTATATTATATTGCTTAATACAGTAGCAGCTATGAGCTGATGCGTGTATATCACTGCACTTGTTTATAAGCATAAATTGTAATGTAATTGCACTTGTTTGAAATTGTGAGCTTGCTTCTGATAAAATCAAGTCGTCGGCAAATCTGAGGTGGTTTAGGTATTTACCGCTTATGTTTAGGCCTTTTGTCTTCCAATCCAGCGTTCTGATTATCGACTCTAGGACGGCTAAATATTTGCTTTGGGGAGGTAGGGTCGCCTTGTTTTACTCCCCTTTTTATAGGAAAGCTTGGTCTGACATTTTCCAGCTAGATCTACCTGTATTATTATTATATATGTTTTTTATTACCTTTTCCACCCCTTGCTCGTCTAGCGCATTCCAGATACTGTCATATGATACAGGGTCGAAGGATTTTTTGTAGTCGTATATAATAAAGTAGTAGGAGTATGTAGGTATATATAATAAACTACTGCAAATAATACGCTCCGGAAATGAAACTATTTCGCTGTGAAACATTTTCAAATTAATATCAGCGAATATAGATGTATGGCTCTGCCAATTTGATAAAGTTTCAAAAATGGAATCGACAAAAAAACTGAAAAGAGGTAACTTAACATTATTGTGAAACAATAAAATCGTATATTACGACTGAGAATCACACAAAAACGGCTGGCCGGGTTTGAATGAAAATAATTTGCCGTTTCATATATATGGCGGCCCGGCCTGACCAGAAGGTCGTAGTACAAGCAAAAGACTCCTAACCCTAGTTCTGTGGCTTGTATTTGCTTGGCTTGTAGATTTGACAGCTACCAAGTGCATTTTACCGCCCGTGGGATTTGAAACGCCATAGACCATCATGGTGTTTAAGTCCTTTATATCATAGCGAATTCACAATCGTCTTAAGCCCTATCGATCATTATGGCGCTTAAGCCCTTTATACCATTTCCACCATTTAGATTTTTTTCCAAAACTCGCCACGTCTAAAAAAATCTAAGGAACTAAAGAACAATTTAAAAAAAACGTGAATCCGTTAAGAAATGCGACCTGTAGACGAGATACGGACATACGAAAGCATTTGTGCCCAAACTGAAACGGAGACCTTCGCTATCGCTTGGTCATATTTCTAATTAGTATTAGGTATATAATGACTGATAAGTTGATAACTACGATTTTACGTCGTAATTTGTACAAATTAATAACTTTAACTTACAAGCCAGTACTAAGTAATAGTAGTTTATGTAACTGTTACGTAATAAGGGTCCTTAAAATACGAGTGTGGTTAAGATCACACGAGTGTTTTAAGGCCTAATTACGTACAGTTGCATACACTGCTTTATCTACACTCATATTATATATATTAAATTAAGTGCTCGGAAACCATAGAATGACCGCCATTGCACCGCCATGGCCAACTCGATTGTGCCGGCGGTCGGGGAGGCGCGTGTCGGCGGCCGCGCGGGCGTGTCAGATTTAATTAATAAGAGACAAAATATAATTTATTTCATTTATTCAACATTGAATAGATTAAAGGAGAGAGTCCATTTTATAAATATAAAATGCTAAGAACAACCATAGTAAATGCAATGATGTTTATTAATAGTACATTACTGCAGAGACCAGTAAGTAAGCTTTCCTGGCTGAGTATTTAGTAGCCGTCCGAGTCGAAGACGAGGACGGCTACAATACGAAGCCAGGTAAGCTGATTACGGTCGAAGCATGTATAGTGCTTTTCTCAAACATGTAAGGAAATATTTTAATACATACCCAAAAATACCACCTAAACTTAAGCAATTTTTCTTATAATTGCTCTAGGTAAACGTACTCATGTTTAAAAAATATGTATGAAAATGAAAAAAAAAATTACATTTATTCCTTAAACGACTAATTTTCAAACTTATTTATATAAAATTACTTGTTTAATGCTTCAGTTACTGGCTGAGTGATTTAATGTTGTATGAAAATCCTTTACGTACGTCGCGCTGAACCTGCCTTGGAATAGAGTCCCTACTGGTCTCTAATTACTAACGTAACAGGAACATTTCCGAGCATGTTTGAGAAAAGAACATTACTTATAATAATTCTGAATAATTTAATCGATGTTGCAATACTGCCATCACCACTAAGTAAGTCAAGATATAAAACAAAGTATATTAAATCCATTCTAATTCCTCAACCATTACTACAAGTATCCCGTAAGGCCATTAATCATAATATTCTGCACATAATATATCTAACACTTGTAGCAAAAACAGAGTAATATATAATCTCATGTAATCAGAAAGGCTAAATTATTTCCAATATAAGGTTGGTGTGTACGTTGTACCATGCACCAACTTGAAATACAGTATTACACGTTTATATATTTAAATACATTATTAGGTACACGGTAACAAGGTACACACTGATACATTTTATTTAATTAACCCTCAATATTATTTAGAGGCGAGTAATCAATATTATACTTAACTTGGTTCTTGCTGGTTAGCTCTCCAATGACCAATGTGTCCCACAACTGCCAGTCACTTGTTTATAAGGGCTTACCCATTACCCCTTCTACTACCTGGCAGGACAAGCATTCTATATTTCCGGCACATCCGGTTATCGAAATAATTGGAAATAGTATAATAGTAAATATATTTGCTTAGTTCAAAATAGATGAAAATATAATTTAAAAATGACAATAAGTTATTATTCACTAAACCATCAATATTTAGTATCGTTTACTTAATCATAATGTGACAGCAATACAGGATATCCGCTTCGCAAAATACGTGAAGGTTTAAGTAATATATTTACTCCTCGTAAATAACTTCAAGTGAATAATAATTAGCAATGCTAAATTATTACACTTGACGAGATTATTTACTTGTACAATTATTCGATTATTGTCAACTCGACTATAATAATTGAATACAGGATATCCCGATACGTAATATTTAAGTTAGCAAGCATATTTACCAATTCCAATCCAAATAATCTAATAAGGATTAACGGAAACGAATAGAAATCAAACTGCAATTATCTCTGATATAATTAGGTAGTCGCATTATTTGCATTCTGGCAGTCACGATCACATAACAATACATTAAGGGTAGTTGTGGTATTTGAAAACTTACGTCTACCTTACAACTTCAACTTCTTGGATTTCAACTTATGGATTACTTTAGATGTATATTCGATACTGGAAGTGATGAAACTGTACGTTTTGGCCATTATTTATCTCACCGACTGTATATCTCACACGGCTATACTGACAGGTACTTCGTTCCCGAAGTGCCCATTTCTCATTATTACATCAAGTTGGCTCGCAGGCTCTGTATTAGGTCCCTATATTGCTACTGTTTCACTCACATCAGGTGAGAGCTCGCAGGCTCGGAAGCAATTATCCTATCTACATGATACTCTGCTAGCGTTACTCACCACATCAAGCACAGCTAGCAAGCGCCTCTAAGGTGCTACTCTTCCACCCATAACATCAAGTGGGGCTCGCAGGCTTGTAGCTGTCCCCTATATTGCTACTGTTTCACTCACATCAGGTGAGAGCTCGCAGGCTCGGAAGCAATTATCCTATCTACATGATACTCTGCTAGCGTTACTCACCACATCAAGCACAGCTAGCAAGCGCCTCTAAGGTGCTACTCTTCCACCCATAACATCAAGTGGGGCTCGCAGGCTCGTAGCTGTTCCCTATATTGCTACTGTTTCACTTACTTACACCAAGTGAGAGCTCGCAGGCTCGGCAGCAATAGCTTTATTTACAGTTAGTTCTCTCATCCTCGTCAAGCAAGGTAAGGTAGCAACTTTTCATTAAAATTTCATTCATTTCTTGTCAATAAATTCATTCGTTTCGTCGTCGTGTCATTCGTCGTCGTTTTCACTCAATCAGTCCAACTATAAACATAACATGTAGGTCACTTGTTTGAAAGAGGGTAATGTGAACATTTTACGGTGATTTGTATACCTAATGATCATATCTGACCTTGGCATCTGGACAAATCCTGAAATCCCACATGGGGTTACTTCTCAGGAATGCTATGTCGCATTTTTGTCTACAAACGTTATTTCCAATAATCAACAATAGTAGAAGCATACTGTATCAATCATGGGAGCGTTTATGACAATTACAGGTTAGTGACACACCACGTCAGGGCAACGCAATTTGTTAGTATATGTGTCTGTGTTCACTCTGACGTCTCACATATTTGTCACATCAGACACTTGTCAAAAGTCAAAACGTAATTAATGTCGTGAATAATGTAACTACTGGCATAAATAAAAATAATAAATATAATTTAAAAAAACGAACGGGGTTTTATACCTTTCACTGAATGTGTTTTAATGACTGTATTGCCCTAATGAGCTTTTAATTACATACAGTAGAAAAAAGGTAAATTATTAATTTCTTTGCAATTACTGGACCGAATGTTATGATACTTTGTATACTGGTTCTAAATACCTTAACGCATATGTTCGTTTCAGCTTCGTCCAGTGGCCAAGGATACTCAAAAATAAAACTCGTGAATTTCGTCAGGTGGACACATCAAAAACCCAAATCGATAGTTCCACAATTTTAGTACATAATCAATTCAGAATATATAATTGATTCATCTAAAAGGACATGGTTTCTACATCGTAACCGTTTATCCTTCAATGAGCGTTTTGGTTTTTCAACGAACCTTTCTTTATCCGAATTTTATTCGTCAACACATTTCATTCTTTGTATCTATCAATTATAATGGAATAAGTTTACTTATTTCATACGAGTTTGACAATCGTATAGAATAATGTTCTGTTTATGCTTGTATTTATAAGGGTCTTTTTTTTGCATGTATTTAATCGGAGAACCGTTCAATTTAAATAGTCATGATATGTTTATTAATTATGATCGAAGGAGCCGACTTAATTTATTGTTTGATACGGCTTGCAAATTGAAGCTTAGCGTAACGCCTACGAAAGCATTTTACGACATAAAATATCATGTTTTACGAAGTGTTTCTAAGTTAATGTCTCAATCCTAACAAAGTTAGGAGAACTACAAATTTTTGTGTTGAGTTGCGACGTAGTTAAAATTATACAAGGAAAAAAATTAGCTTCGAAATGCGATCGACGATTAATCTTCGGGAATTATATAGTGAACCCTTTTAATACATACTAACAAAACAAACATAGAAACAAACGGTCTTCCAGCCTAGTCGGCAGTGACCCTGCCTCAGAGTTGGGCAAAAATTATTTATTTACCAATAACCGGGAAGATAACTAAATGATCTTTTATTTGAAATAACTAAATAATCCATCATTTGTTGTTTTGAATATATCCAGATCAGTTTCATTTTTATCTAGATAAATTAGTTGGGATTTATAATAAAAGATGAATGTCAGTAGTACAGTCATGTAGAACTAGAAGTGGTCAGATGAATAAGATAGCTGTAGCATAGCTCTTATATTTAGTCAGGGGCCTTGACGCGATATTCTATATAAATTCATTATTCTAAGCTTACTTCAATAACAAACGAGGCCAGTTATCTTCATCTAGATAATTTATCTCAATAAAAGAAGTTGTCAACGCAATGTTTGTGAATGAATTTATCTTCTAATAAATTTATTTGAAATTATTATCTAGACAATAAATTATCTAAATATCGCCCAACTCTGCCCTGCCTTCGAAGCAGGAGGTCCCGGGGAATAGATTAAGGTGCATTTTATCCGCTTTCTAATACTTGATTGTTTCAGAATTTAGTTACTAGTATGGAGATTGGATGATGAAATAACAATTAGCAATAATTATTTTATATCCGCTCGGTCATTCTGCAGATAACGGAAACCAAATCTTCTGTTTTTAAATATCTGTTCAAGTCTCAAGGTACTGAAATCTTTTACAATTTCAAATAACTCTAACTAATTTAAATTTTACTAACAGTTCTCAGATCATATCTGATCAAACAATCGTGAATTTAGTAGTCATACGAGTAAAACTGTCATCTGAAAATATTATTACTTTATTTGTAATTGGTAATACTGTAAGTAGAAACTCGTTGGTATCTCGAGGTGTATGTCACAACTGCATACCTAAATATATAATATATATTTTTTTACGTTTGCTTCATCTATGTACTAATCACAACTTGGCATTGTCTTGTTGTAATCATGGCATGGTAAAAAAAATCATGGCATACCGCAATTACACTTCATACTAGCCACCATTCTTCACACTTCACACTAACCACCATTCTTCACTTCACACCATTAGATAATTTCGAGCTCCAGGTATACTCCTGTTGTCCAGCCGCAGTCTGCTCGTTGGTGGCCACCACGGGAGGCACGGAGTAGTAGTTGATGTCACGAACTGCATCTGTTATGTCAATTTGAAAGGTATCATATCCTTTGTATTTATCCACCTAAGTATAAGTAAGTACTTATACGTGAAAATACTCACAGACAGCAATACTTAACATATTTTGTAGGTACTTATTTGTTATAGATGGTTAAAATTTAATATACGTAACTCAATCATTACTGTAAGCACTTCAGTGAGAAAAAAAAATCATTACACGAGTTAGAAGCAAAATATATGTGTATAAGCAAGTGTTTGTTCTTATTTTTTACGCGATATAAATATAAAACAAATTGGAACTAAACCTTTCCTTGATTTTCCGTTGGTGTCAGATAGTCAGCTGGCCCATATTTCCAGTAATTTCAGCCTATGATGTATAGGTATGGTGCAGCATTCCACGCGGAGTCATCTGAAACATTAATTTTATAGGCGTAGAGCGTGTTTAAGATCCCTGACTTCTGATGTCAGATTTAATTAATAAGAGACAAAATATAATTTATTTCATTTATTCAACATTGAATAGATTAAAGGAGAGAGTCCATTTTATAAATATAAAATGCTAAGAACAACCATAGTAAATGCAATGATGTTTATTAAAGAACATTACTTATAATAGTTCTGAATAATTTAATCGATGTTGCAATACTGCCATCACCACTAAGTAAGTCAAGATATAAAACAAAGTATATTAAATCCATTCTAATTCCTCAACCATTACTACAAGTATCCCATAAGGCCATTAATCATAATATTCTGCACATAATATATCTAACACTTGTAGCAAAAACAGAGTAATATATAATCTCATGTAATCAGAAAGGCTAAATTATTTCCAATATAAGGTTGGTGTGTACGTTGTACCATGCACCAACTTGAAATACAGTATTACACGTTTATATATTTAAATACATTATTAGGTACACGGTAACAAGGTACACACTGATACATTTTATTTAATTAACCCTCAATATTATTTAGAGGCGAGTAATCAATATTATACTTAACTTGGTTCTTGCTGGTTAGCTCTCCAATGACCAATGTGTCCCACAACTGCCAGTCACTTGTTTATAAGGGCTTACCCATTACCCCTTCTACTACCTGGCAGGACAAGCATTCTATATTTCCGGCACATCCGGTTATCGAAATAATTGGAAATAGTATAATAGTAAATATATTTGCTTAGTTCAAAATAGATGAAAATATAATTTAAAAATGACAATAAGTTATTATTCACTAAACCATCAATATTTAGTATCGTTTACTTAATCATAATGTGACAGCAATACAGGATATCCGCTTCGCAAAATACGTGAAGGTTTAAGTAATATATTTACTCCTCGTAAATAACTTCAAGTGAATAATAATTAGCAATGCTAAATTATTACACTTGACGAGATTATTTACTTGTACAATTATTCGATTATTGTCAACTCGACTATAATAATTGAATACAGGATATCCCGATACGTAATATTTAAGTTAGCAAGCATATTTACCAATTCCAATCCAAATAATCTAATAAGGATTAACGGAAACGAATAGAAATCAAACTGCAATTATCTCTGATATAATTAGGTAGTCGCATTATTTGCATTCTGGCAGTCACGATCACATAACAATACATTAAGGGTAGTTGTGGTATTTGAAAACTTACGTCTACCTTACAACTTCAACTTCTTGGATTTCAACTTATGGATTACTTTAGATGTATATTCGATACTGGAAGTGATGAAACTGTACGTTTTGGCCATTATTTATCTCACCGACTGTATATCTCACAGGCGCGTGCCGTTGGTCAGGAAGGAGCACAGGATTTACATTATGTTATCAAAACTCATAGCACATCAATAGTATTTGAGCATGTAAAGTTAAAATCACGTTACTGCCACAGATAAAAAGCTTATCATAGTAAAATCGGTTTTGGTAATGCTAGCCATTGCCTACCGTTTTTGAACACGTTTTAGAGGACTTACAGTGCGAGTGTTGATAAAATAACTCAACAGTTAATTTTAAGTTAGTATTTTTAGTGTAATTGCTTTTACTTTATTTTATTTTACTTTATTTATTTATTTTTTATTTATTTAAACTTTATTGCACATAAAAAAAAGTTCAAGTGGCGGACTTAATGCCTTAAGGCATTCTCTACCAGTCAACCATTAGGCCAAAAAGAAACATTTGTTGGGTGCAGGTTCGAAAATAGAAAATGAAATTATAATGATCACTTACTAAATACCAATCAATACTTTTATATATATATATATATATATATATATATATATATATAATATGTATATACTTACATACATATTATTATACGTACCTATTATGGAATATAATGCAGACAACTAATCACGTAAATTGTCAAATAAGTGCTTGCGTACCATGCGCTTGAAGATAAATTTGCTCTGAGCTTTTCTGATATCAAGGGGTAGATCGTTCCACAGACGAGTGGCCTGAAGAGTGAAAGAATTAGACAGAAAGCCGGTGCGGTAAGGGGGAATAGACAACTTAAGGCTGCGGGAGGTACGGAGAACGCGCCCTGGGCGAGCAATTACGAATTTAAATTTGTATTTGAGGATAATCGTGTGGATGGATCAAAAAGAAGAGAATATAGTAAACATAACATTCTAAGCGACCGATGTTCACGAATGGGCAACCATTTCAGCTGTTTCCGGTAAGCAGATACGTGGTCGTACTTTCAAAGGCCGAATATGAATCTAATACCATTGTTGAGCAGTCTATCTAGTTTGTTCAAAGAGGCTTGAGCGACATTACCGCTCCCTAAAGTTTCCAACCCCAGTTTGCTGAAAGATTACCGGCCTATTTATATTCTCCCATTCCTGTCTAAGGTTCTAGAAGCCATCGTCCACAAACAGCTGTCTTTATATATCAATTCAAATAAACTACTTTCTCCTTTACAGTCTGGTTTCCGATCAGGGCATAGTACTTGCACTGCTTTGCTCAAAGGTATTGAAGATATAAGGCAAGACATGGAACTGACACAGGTAACGGTGCTGGTCCTGGTCGATTTTTCGAACGCATTTAATGCTGTAAATCACGACCTCCTACTAGCATGCCTTAAACACTTAAGTATGTCATCATCAGCAGCTCAGTGATTTACTTCTTATCTTCATGATCGGCGCTAATCAGTCCGGGCCGACAGATCTTTTTCAGACTGGTGTGACCTCCCTTCTGGAGTACCTCAGGGCGGGATTCTATCTCCTCTTCTCTTTTCAATATTTATTAACATGATTACCACTAGAATTAGTTGCTCTTACCATCTTTATGCTGACGATTTGCAGCTTTACACTCAGGCGAGCGTTAAGGACATTGATCAAGCAGTTGCTTCTATAAATAGGACCTTGGACCATCTTTCTGCTTGGTCACGCTCTTTTGGGATCGCAGTTAACCCGTCTAAGTGTCAAGCCATCATTATAGGGAGCCCACGTATGCTTGCTTTGATGGATCTGTCCTGTGTAGCGCCGATCCAGTTCGAGGATGTTGTAATTCCTCTGTCGTTTGAAGTGAAGAACCTGGGTCTGATTATAGATAGTGGCCTTAGCTGGGATCCTCAGGTGTCCGAGGTATGTCGTCACTCGTAGAGTGACGACCATTATTGATTATGCTGATGTTTATTACTCCAATGTCGCTCAAGCCTCTTTGAACAAACTAGATAGACTGCTCAACAATGGTATTAGATTCATATTCGGCCTTCGAAAGTACGACCACGTATCTGCTTACCGGAAACAGCTGAAATGGTTGCCCATTCGTGAACGTCGGTCGCTTAGAATGTTATGTTTACTATATTCTCTTCTTTTTGATCCATCTACACAAGATTACCTCAAATACAAATTTAAATTCGTAATTGCTCGCCCAGGATGCGTTCTCCGTACCTCCCGCAGCCTTAAGTTGTCTATTCCTCCTTACCGCACCGGCTTTCTGTCTAATTCTTTCACTCTTCAGGCCACTCGTCTGTGGAACGATCTACCCCTTGATATCAGAAAAGCTCAGAGCAAATTTATCTTCAAGCGCATGGTACGCAAGCATTTATTTGACAATTTACGTGATTAGTTGTCTGCATTATGTTCCATAATAGGTACGTATAATAATATGTATGTAAGTATATCATATAAAGTATATATGTAAGTATATCTTAAGTACTATTATATATATATAAGTATTGATTGGTATTTAGTAAGTGATCATTATAATTTCATTTTCTATTATCGCAAATGATGTGAAAAAGGTAATACGAGAAATATTAATGACGCTCTCGTAATTGGATAGCATAGAAAATGTAAATACGGCCTACAGAAAGGTAAAGTTTCAAGCTCAAAATGTACAAGTTTAACGTGAAATACATATATGCCGCAAACAAGTCACATTAATCTGCAGTAATTCACTGTCTTAATACATCACTAGTTTACGCAAAATCCAATTAATACAACAAAGAGTTATGTCCACGAACAAACACTGCAAACTTTTGACGGAATTATGCCGCAAAATTAATAACACGATTAACGCGTTCATTTTGGCGGCCGAAATTTCACTCGAAAATAATACTAAAATTAATTAAAATGACTTGCATATGCACCACCACACATATGAACTTAACAATTAAAATACAACTTTAAACACTGCCTCACCTATATACTTTAATTTGCTTACGAGCACAACACCTTATACGGTTAAATTACAAACTTAGTTCAGAAATTATTTTGTAATTTTTTTTCAAAAACTGTTCAACCTTTTAAGTTCAAAATAATTTTCCTAGAAAGTTTTTATAAAGTTTTACTTTTGAGATTTTTTTCATATTTTTAAAACTTATGGTTCAAAAGTTAGAGGGGGGAGGACACATTTTTTTTTACTTCTGGAGCGATTATTTCCGAAAATATTTACATTATCAAAAAATGATTATACTAAACCCCTATTCATTTTTAAATACCTATCCAACAATACATCACACGTTAGGGTTGAAATGAAAAAAAATCACTCCCCACTTTACGTACCCTAATAAAACATTTTTTTCCACTTTTTATTTTACCACTTTGTCGGCGTGATTGATATACATATTAGTACCAAACTTCAGCTTTCTAGTGCTAACGGTCACTGAGATTATCCGCGGACGGACGGACAGACATGACGAAACTATAAGGGTTCCTAGTTGACTACGGAACCCTAAAAAGTATGTATTTTTTACTGATTTCTTATTTTAGGGCTAGAGCAAAACATTATATGCCGGAATATCATACCGTTACAGATTTGCCCGGTAGATCTGTCTGGCGTTTGCGGTAACTCCGTCAATGTGTGTTGGAAATTGTTCTCTGATGCGTTTGGCGGACGTCTGTCCTCTGTCAGTGCCTAAAAAAAAACATATGCAGATCCATCCGTCGGATTTGTCCGGTAGATATGCGTGGCGGACAAATCGATATGAGTTTACAGTTTACACGATGCATCTGTTTATAAGGACAGTCGACGACTCGACGTTAAAGATATGTATATGTTGTGGACTTGTGGACCAAGTGATAAATGCGGGCATTATTTATAATGCTCGGGCATTATGATGCCTAGCTGTATCAGGCCAAGTGATTAATTATTATCTAAATTTCATGATTTATCACATTGTCTGATCATTATGAATAATGCTACGTGACCATTGGGCAATTTGATAGTAATGTTATATTGGACGGGTTGCGGGGAGGGAAGCAATCACAGCAGTAGGGAAATTTTAGAAATGAACCTGAAATAATTCTGGCGAAGCTAATGACAGAAATAAAAATGCGAACACAACATACGAGAACATGTTTTTTATTACACTGCCCATAGTTGATGGACATTATGTATAAAGCCCGGACAATTTAATTGTTTGAATAACTATTATCGAAGGTTTATTACTCTGACAAATAGGGGATGGGCATTATGTATAATGCCCGGGCAATTTAATTATTTGAATAGTTATTATCAAATTGCCTACTCATATTGGTCATAACATAACTCATAATGCCCGGGCTTTATGAATAATGACCTATTTATCACTTGGTCCATAACATATACACTTTTTCACCTTACTCCTTTGTAATAAGGTACACAAGTGAAAACAAAAAATAAATAAATAAATATTATAGGACAACATATCCATGACAGCATAGCATCTTCATCTCCTGCTGAAACTTGGAAATTTCTAAAATCGATCGGCGTCGTCAATACTAAAGCTTCCTCATCCTTTATTTCATTTTCTCTTAACGATTTAAATTCACATTTTGCCAAATCATTGACTCTAGACCCCGGAACTCTGACAAGTAGCATATCTTATATCACTGCTTTACCCCGTCTATCAAACACAGAATTTTCACTCGCTCAGGCTTCTGATGCGTGTGTACTTTTGCTACCACTCATGTCAGTCACACAAGCAAGAGAGCAGGTGCGGCGGCTGAGGCTGCTGCTAAATTTAAACACGGCAAATACGCCAACCTTGGACCAGTGTATGACTTTGTTCCGATTGCTGTCGAAACCGCTGGGCCATGGTATGCCGAGGCCAAGAGGCTGGTTAAGGATATCGGGCGCCGATTAAGGGAAAGGGGCTGCGACCCCCGGGCTGGATCTTATCTGGTCCAACAGATATCTTTAGCCATTCAGTGTGGCAATGCAGCTGGTGTATTTGGAAAGTTTGGACCAGGTAAAGATCAGTTCGGGGCTTAGTTTTTATGTGGTAGATTAGAATAGGTCGTTTTTGACGAGGCTTGTTGTGGATTTTGTTTTTGTATTTTTTGACGAAGCATGTCGTGGATACTGATTTCGACTGTAGAAACTATGACGAAACCTGTGCTGTGGATGTGATATGAGGTGTATGACAATTTTTACTGTGATTTAATAAAGATTTAGTTACCTATAACGCTTTAAGACTGTAAACTTTATATGAATGGCCACGTCAGATATGACACAATAATGAGAGCAGCAAAAACTATTTTCGAACTGTTTCCTTTACTTATACCTTCTTTCACGCCAAATTTTACGATTCTATGGGAAGTGCCCTATAGGTTTTGGGTCCCCTGCGAAGTGTTAGAAAATTAGGCTTAAATAGCCGTATTGGATTTAATTACATTAGAAACTTGATTTTTTACAACTTCAAGGGACCGCAGACATAAGTATTTGATGTTTTGAGAAGCGTTCCGGAGAAAAAGAGTCTTGACAGACAGACAGACAGACGGACAATAAAGTGATCCTTATAGGATAGGGTTTCGTTTATTTCCTTTTAAGGTATGGTACCTCTGTTTTATCAAAAAAAAAAAATTGTTTGCAAGCAACACCCCTTTTTTTTGACTTTATTTAAACTACTTTTTAATTTTGAGAAATAATGAAAATCGCATATTTTTTTATACACCTTTTTTCTTTTCATATTTAAGTAACGGGTTGGCTTAAAGTAATGAGAATTTTCATATTGGAGAATCGAAAAATAAAGTCAATAGCTACAGGTTAATAAGTTTTATTTCCATAAACTAGAACATATTCAACATTACAAACAAACATTAAAATATAGGAAAAGTCCCTCCATCTTCAATCTTTCGTAACTTGCTTCTGGCTGTTCCACTCACACCTTGGACATCATACAAATTGACTTTTTGAAATTTAATGTACTTATCCAAAATTGTATTTGATTGGTAAATTGGCTTTCTACGCATCACTACTTACCATTCTTTTGAAAATTGCCAAATAATCTCTGATTGTTCGACGTTTAAAGACGTCACCCTAGAATAAGCAAACTCTACGTATGCCAAAAATAGTCAAAATTGTTTAAAAAGCAATCCCATACATTATGTATTAAAAGATGCCAACCCAGCAAAAGTCCCTAAAGCTCGACCAATCGAAGCTTCATGGGATATTTGTAGTAGGTTAGTATAAGGTTACGGGCAGGACGCCAGTTCTCCGAAACCATAAGAATTAAGGATAATATGGACAATTAAGAAATGTTGTCCAAGGTATGATACGTATGGTCAGAAGCACGTTACAAAAGATCGAAGCTGGAGGGCCTTTTTCTATATAGTAGTGATTGTTTGTAATGTCTAATATGTTCTAGTTTCCCGTAAAAAAATCCATTAACCTGTAGCTATTGACTTTATTTTTAAATTTTTCAATATAAAAATTCTCATTACTTTAAGCCAACCCGTTATACAGTGTGTTTTTTTTTAAGTGGGACAGTATGGGGAAATCCTTAAGTATAGGAGATACAGGGAAACTGTCTTAGGAAACATTAGGTATTTTTTTGGGGAAAAAAATTGATCTAGTCAACATTTTGGTCAAGTGTGAGTTGTCCCTAAAAATTAATAATATTGATGATTTTTTTTGACGCAGATCTACACAGTTTCATGAGAGGATTGTTTTATTGTAAAGGAAGAACAAAAATCGGAACAGCAAAAGTTAGGTAAATTGACTAAAATAATTTCACATTAAATTAAATGTTCAATATCGCCTCCCTCTTGCCGAGAATGCAGGTATACTCTAAACAATTTGAACTGAACTCATCCACTTAGTGTCTTATCTTTTGTGTGTAAACCGCAGGCGCGCGTGCCACTATGAAAAAAATGGTTTGGCCACATGTTAGTGTTTATTGAATTTCTACTATATGGATCACGCAATAAGATTTAATATGAACGAATACGAAAAAAGCTCTAAGTTCTATACGGTTGCACCCAGTACAAGCGATTCAAATGCTCTAGAACTAAAGTAACTCGACACCGAGATCCGAAACAAATGTGCGTAATTGGAGATCGCGCTTGCACTGGTATATTCCGAGCGCACGGCTAGTTAGCGATTCGGAGGCAATTGTAATTTTCCCGAACGGGCAGGTAAAACAGGGTTGGATTCTGATTAAAACATTTGGGTGGGTGTACGATTTACAAATATATGAATATATGAAATATATATACATATATAATAGACTTTAATAAATATTGGGTATGTTAAAATTATAATCAGACATATAAATTGCCCGTCCTGGCTGCGAACTTCGCACCACTCGTAAGCTACTCCCCTCTGTGCCCGATCACAATTCCACTTCCATGTCCAATTCGTTTACCATACATGCCATCCGCCTTTGGAATGGACCCGGGGTATGTCCTTAAACTACGTCCGGACCTGGGTATGTCCTTAAACTACGCCAAAAAGAGAGGTATGGGCACTGCGAATGGCATCTCGCTAAGTGTGGTAGGGCACGTTCAGCGAATGTCATCGCTCAAATCTGGAGCAGAGCCCGACTGGGGAAGTACCTCCACCTTACAGAAAACCACAGCCAAATAGCACTAGACCCTACTCATAGTGTTGTGTTCCTGCTGGTGAGTAAGGTTGCCAAAGAGCTCAAAGAGGACCCAGTGTGTTGACGATGAGGGACCTTCTTGTTCCTTTAGTCGTCAACACAGTGAATCCTCCTTTTTGTAAAGGGTCGGCAACGCGCATGTGACTCCTTTGGAGTTGCAGGCGTCCATAGGTTACGGTAGCTGCTTACCATCAGGCGGGCCGTATGCTTGTTTGCCACCGTCGTGGTATAAAAAAAAAAAAAAAAAAAATGCGCTTCCCCTCAGCATACGTCAAGCTCAAACAAAATTCACTTTCAAGCGCAAGCTCCGCAAGTATCTTTTTGATAACTCTTCATAGTAAATTCAGTAGCAGGTAATTTATTTATATAAATATATTTATTTATGCATACCGTTATATGTACCGTCTTCTTCTTCTAAATTTTATAACAGTTCTTTCACTTTTCAGGCTGTAAGGCTCTGGAACAATTTACCGTTAGACTTAAGGCGTGCTAAATCTCTTGCTGTGTTTAAGAAACAACTTAAAGAACATTATCTGTCTCTCCCATGATCCGTATAGATACCCTGCAACTCCATTAACCGTTTTGACAACCTGTGGCATGTAGTGTGTGTGGTCCTAATTTATATTTTCTTATTTTATTGTATTTATTAAATATATATGTATGTATGTATGTATGAGCTATGTATTTATTTTTTATTTATATATTTTTCTTTCTTTTATATGTGTAAGTTTATTAATGTTTGGTTTGTTTGCTTTGCAACACCTACTTTTCTGTTGATTTACAAAGGTTTTCGCTTCCCAAAGGTTGTCTGGAAGAGATCGCTCTTAAGCGATAAGACCGCCAATTGTTTTGCCTCTGCTTTTTTGTTTGTATCTTGTGTATACTTTGTGTCTATTATTTGAGGTGTGCAATAAAGAGTATTTATGTTATGTTATGTTATATTTATTTATTTGTATTTATTACGTATATGTTATACTATCTTTGTATACTTATATCTTATTCATATATATTTATTTAAATGCTTATTTATATTAGATAACGTTCTTGCTATTTTTAGTTATTAGTTCTGTGTTCTTTACATACCCTGCACCAATGATGCTTCTCTGTTTGGCCTAAAGGTTGACTGGTAGAGAATGCCTTACGGCATTAAGTCCGCCTTTTGTAACTGTATATTTTATACTGTGCAATAAAGTTTAAATGAATAAATAATCAACTATTTTAAAATTGCTTTCTTAATTTTACAGCTTAGACTTACTTTTACCTATAGCAAATTATGTACTGAGAATAACTCAATTCAAATATAAATAATATGAATCTACATTATAGTTGTGCTTGTTATCGTAATTCGAATGTGTTCTAGAATTATACAATTTTTTTACATATTAGTCAACAAGAATAATCATATTAATCTAAAATTAACAAATTCTTACACATAATTATAAAACAGTTCGTTGAGCACCAATGTCTAAGTGAACATATGAACTATGCCCACTTGCACTAGCATCTTCCCACGGTCGCCACATAATCACTATCAAGTCCAATAGACACAGCCTGGGGTCGTTAAATCGCAAGCTACTAAATCCAATCGAAAGCAGGGAATATCCGGTAAAACGTAGCCAAGTTGCGTAAAAGAGCACCATGAATCGGGAAATAAAACATGTATTGAACAAGCGAAAGCCAGTCAAACACTAGACTCAAAATTGTCATAACCAAATGTGTCTCAGAAATTGATAACAGACCAGGTAGATTTTTTTTTATTGGTATCTCGCTCCCTCTTTCATGATTGAGGTTAGGTATAGGTAAGGGAAAATTACGGTAGATAACATTCAGAAATAAACAGGTACTTATACCACGTGTTTATCAATTACAACAATGAGAGAACGACCCTGGCGACACATCTGTTATGTCGAAATGAAAGACGTGTTAAGTGTTATTTTTTCCTTTAAAGTATTTTTATTACTATCATATTGTATAAAATTAAGAAAGCAATGTTTAAATAATTTATTATTAAGAGAATATAGAGCCTCAGTTAGAGATATGTTTAAGGATATTATTATAATGACAGTGCATAGTCAATATATCAGTAAAATATTGTGTATGTACATAGAAACATTGTTAATTTTAGAAAGAACTGTGATATACATAATTTTAATACTAGAAATATTAGGTTTTATAATAAGCTTCCAACAGAAATTACCAAATTATCATTCAATAAATTCAAGAATTATGTAAAACGTAAACTTATTTCTAAAGCCTATTATAGTATAGAAGACGATTATTTTATTATAGTATAGTATAGAAGATTTATTAAAAAATAAATGATTTAAATTTTCCTTCTGACACTTGCATTTTATTCTAGAAACATTCTAAATGTGGTGTGGTGTGTGTGGCTAAGTGGATGGCGTCGAGGCAACCATTCCGTACGCGTCGGAGGCTCGGGCTGCTTGGACTGCTCTCAACCCAGGTTCAGCACTTCCTGTTACGCCGGACCGTCAGCGCTCTTGGGACGACGTGGGAGTGAAGCGCGTGGTTGACAGCTTGTTGGAGGGCGCTGTGGGTGTGGAGAGGGCGCGACTCATTGCGGTATCGAGGCCCGAATCCGGCGCATGGTTACAAGCCCTTCCCTCCCCACACCTGGGCACTCTCCTTGACGATAACTCTTTGCGGGTGGCGGTGGCTCTCCGCCTGGGCTGCGATGTTTGCGAACCACATTTATGCATCTGCGGTACCATGGTAGAGAGCAATGGCCACCACGCTTTGAGTTGTTGTCGGTGTGCTGGGAGATTCCCTCGTCACCACGCCCTCAACGACGTCATCCGGAGGGCGTTGGTTTCGGCTAATGTCCCCTGTTTGCTGGAGCCCCCCGGCCTTAGCAGGGCGGACAATAAGAGACCCGATGGTGTGACCTTGGTGCCCTGGCAGCGAGGTAAGTGCCTCCTTTGGGACGCCACATGCGTCAGCACTTTCGCTGCCTCTCACTTGGGTCGCACTACCAGGGTTGCTGCAGCTGCTGCGGAGGCGGCGGCCAGCGGGAAGCATGCTAAGTACTCGGCTCTCCACAATTACTTATTTGTCCCGTTTGCGGTCGAGACTACTGGATGTTGGGGATCAGAGGCCAAGGCTTTTGTGGCGGAGATTGGGCGGCGGTTGCGAGAGAGGGGTCTTGACCCTCGCTCCGGGTCATTCCTGGTACAAAGATTGTCAATTGCGATCCAGCGTGGCAATGCTGCGAGCGTAATGGGAACCTTTACGCCGGGAATGACACGGGGCGGGTTATTTGACTAGTACTTCTTGTACTCTTGTAGTCTGGTTTTTGTACATTTTTTATAATATTATTATTTTGACATTTGTAATCAGTAGGTATCGATATGTTGTTAAAAAGAATATGTAAAGTAAATAATAAAGTATAGACATTACATTAGAATAATTACCATTAATTGTATATTCCATGTTATGTTTCTGTTCGCTTTGCACCAAATAAATATTTTTTTTCTAAATTAGTATTTTATTATACATTTTTTTATCTTTTAAGTTTTGTCGATCTTATTTTGAAAGTATTATGATACATTTTGACCCGTATTTTATTTTGTATAATTGCTTCAATATATTTCTATTCATTATATAATAGCTTAAGATAATAATCGTTACTGACGATTCGAAAGTGCTTGTTGCTATGCCTACTTGAATAAATACATTTGTGACTTTGACTTTGAGTATTTAAAGGACTGATTATAATTGTAACATGCTCAGCCTATATTTATTAAAATCTGTTATTTATTTATTTTCTTTTTAAACGTTTGTAAATCTAATAAGAAATGTAATAAACATGACAAACCCTCATTCGAGGAATAGTTGTAGGCACGTAATTAATTTAGAAAAAAAAAATGATATTAATATGATGAAAAGATTAATATGATTATTTTTGTTGACTAATATGTACTATAAATATAGGTATATATTTTTATATTCTTCTACAACACATTCGAATTATGATAACAAGCATAACTATAATGTAGATTCATATTATTTATATTTGAATTGAGTTATTCTCAGTACATAATTTGCTATAGGTAAAAGTAAGTCTAAGCTGTAAAATTAAGAAAGCAATTTTAAAATAGTTGATTATTTATATGTCTGATTATAATTTTAACATACCCAATATTAACTAAAGTCTATAATATATGTATATATATTTCATATATTAAATATTTGTGAATCGTACATCCACCCAAATGTTTTAATCAGAATCCAACCCTGTTTTACCTGCCCGTTCGGGAAAATTACAATTGCCTCCTAATCGCTAACTAGCCGTGCGCTCGGAATACCAGTGCAAGCGCGATCTCCAATTACGCACATTTCTTTCGGATCTCGGTGTCGAGTTACGCTAGTTCTAGAGCATTTGAATCGCTTGTACTGGGCGCAACCGTATAGAACTTAGAGCTTTTTTCGTATTAGTTCATATTGAATCTTATTGCGTAGTCCATATAGTAGAAATTCAATAAACATGTGGCCAAACCATTTTTTTCATAGTGGCACGCGCGCCTGCGGTTTACACACAAAAGATAAGACACTAAGTGGATGAGTTCAGTTCAAATTGTTTAGAGTACGCGTTTCAGAACACCTCTATTTAGCTTTAGACAAGGCGTTACGAAGGTAACACCAAATAAAAAATCCATCGGCGTTAAATCGGGTGAACGTGGTGGCCATTTAATAGGACCATTTGTGCCCATCCAGCAGTCAGGAAATTGTTCTTTTAAAAACCGTTTAGTGTCGATACTATTGTGGGTAAGGGCACCATCTTGTTGGTAGATGATACTATTTATATTCTTTAATGGAATTGTAATATCCACTAAGTCCAAGTCAAATAAAGTGTTCCAAATTCATATGGCATATTGGAATATGCAATATTTTTTTTAATATAAACCTTGCAGTGTACCTTAATTATTACAACCTGTGTAAATTGGCATAGGTTGTAATAATAAAAACAATTTTCTTAAATTTGACTAACTTCTACTGTTCCGATTTTTTTCTTTCCACACAATAAAATGATCCTCTCATGAAACTGAGTAGATCTGAGTTAATAAAATTCATCAATATTATTAACTTTCAGGGACAACTCACACTTGACCAAAATTTAGACTATACCATTTTTTTTTCACAAAAAAATAACTTAGGTTTTTAAGGCAGTTTCCCTGTATCTTCTATCTATACTGTAGGATTTACCCATACCGTCCCACTTAAAAAACACACTGTATACCTACCTAGATCCCTACCTATCAAAATGTATGATATGACAATAACTGCCTTACTTATCGACAGCACCCCTTCGGTCGATATATAATTTTCGCTATTATTCATAAACGTCGTACAAGCCTCATTTATGTAGTTAATTCCAACAAACATAGCTATTACAGTGACAGATAATAGCAATCGATTATTAGTTAAATGAAGCTTGGAAGACGTTTATGAATAAGGGGGTTAGAAAGCAAAATAAAACTTCATCTCGTATATTAAATTCGTATATTGCTAACACTTAAAAAAAACATAATTATGTTTATAAAACATAAAAAACAATGTACTCTAACACAGGGAATGTAAATCGTTCCTATTTAACAAATATGTACTTTAAAACCTCACGAATAAGGTTCAAATCGTTTATTGTATAAAATTGGAAAGGAAAAAAAAATCCATTTGGACATAAAAAACAATAGGTAAGTAATCACCAATATCCCAATAAAAATAAATGATACAAACGCTTTAAATTATATGAAAAATGGTGTAAATATGTAGCTAATTTGTGGTGACAAATGCTCACAAGAGACATATTTAAATAAGACATTCTATAGCAATTTACACCGTATCTAATGGTTTAAATTTAAATTAATTAAAATAATAAACTGATATAAAGTTCTGATCAAAACTTCCAGTAACAAATATTGCCTATAAGACATAAAGTTATTCAAATATGGCATGCATAATAGAGTTTTAATCTGTTGCATTTTTATCTACACGTACAAAATGAGGTTAAAATAATTTAAACCTCTTTTTGAACTCTTGTGCATGTAAAAAATAAATATATGTGTATTGTTTTTTACAAATACCTAAGTATTCATCTCGCTAAATGCATGGCACGCAATGCAAAGTACTGTCGCTTGCTATATGACGCAGAGATCTAACATGCGTCCGAAAAACAAAACAATCGCATGCAGCATTCGCACCGCGTAGCCACGCATTATTTTACAAAAGGTGTGATTTCAGTCAACTGATGTAAAACCAGCAGAATTAATGGCAAAATAAAGAGAGTTTAATACAGTAAAGTCATTGCCCCTTAAAAGATTGGCTCATATACTGGCCTTTTAAAACGATACCCCCGTTTACCGTGCCATTCAAATGTCAATCCAAGGATCAACTTGTCTTTTCGAACTGTAGTGTTTTGTCTCCGATAAAGTTGGTCTCGCATCTGGGTTATTTCGATGGAATTAAACAATTTAATTTAAACTGTTAAAGTACCGACATTGAGCAGGTAGAATTTCGGACATTGACCTTCATCTATCTCTATCGTGAGTCCACAAATTTGCACGCGAATGACAAAATCATGTAGTTACAGGTCAATCTATGAAACTCTTTCCAACCAAGTTTTTAAATTGTAAATGTAAAGATAAATTAAGAAGTTTTAATAACCAGTGATATCGTAATAGATCTATCGTTAAGTCGTAGTCAAAACACTACAGTTTTGGTAACCTACCGTTATGACATCCCTTCGAGTACTAATAATAGCATATTTACAATTGGTAACTGGTAACAATAGTTAACAAAGTGACTACAATGAAGAACAAAAGGTCCGGCGAAACTACTAAATGGTATTCCATATATACAAAGACGTTTCGGCTGTTAGACCATAAGAAAAAATAGATGACATAAAGTCACTCTTATGGTCTATCCTTTTGTCTTGACCTTCATTTCACTACCATATTTAGGCTGACAATGATCGTAGCAACATATGAAATACTCTTCGAAGTATCTACGGTATAGTTATCTTCAATCATTATTTAACATGGTAGTGGAATGTAAACAGAGTGGTTACCTATTTAATCCCATCCGTGGTGCTCGTGGTGGATTGGCACCCACACTTTCTGCCAGACTGGTTTCCATGCTGGCACCTCGACGGTTTTCCATACTGGCACCTGAATTTGCTTCCACTTCTCAACCCAGATCTTCGTCTGTACGGGCACCCAGACTTCCTTCTTCACAGTTTTCCATATTTGTACTTTCTCTTCTACCCATTCCTGTTTTTTCTCTGTCACCCACGCTTGCTTCTTTTCAGTTCTCCAGATCTGTTTTAATTCTTCCTTCCATTCCAGTTTCTTGTCCATTACCCATTCTTGCTTGTGCGCAGTCTTCCAGATTTTTTTCCATACTGGTTTCCAGATCATCCTCTTTCGCCATAAATCGTGACTGGTGTATTCCCATCCATGATCATCTTTGCCTAAGAACTTTTCTCCGGGAACTCCTTCTTTTACCCATTCTGGCACATAAGTTTGTTTCCATTCGGGTACTTGTATAGTTTTGGTTACTGGTACCTGGATTTCCCGCCATACTGGTTTCCAAACCTGTAAAGAGTTAGTTCATAAGTAAGTAATATTGTAAACCTTACTATTTGTATAACTATAAATTACGTGTTTATTGAATGAAGTTCTCTCTTCAATCAGCATTTACAGTGTTTACTTAAACACCCAACTTCCCGTTCCACATGGCGACCTTGCCACGTGAGGTGTCGGGTTCGGGCGCCGCCGCGAGTGCGGAAAGTGCATTAATCGAAAGTTAGCCGACGCTCTCGTATACCGCATTAAAAAAATATATAAACATGTGCAACTCAAGAGTAGAGAAGGAAAATGTTATCATCAGCCAACACGCCGCGGGGAAAATCGAGCAATGATGCTGCTTTTCACGAGATGAAATATCACTTGTCATCGATAGGTATTGTTATGATAGTGATTTGCTCATTTTCGCCATTGACATTGGGATACTCTACAGCTGCTATAAAATATACAAGAAGTGCTACGACAGATGGTCAAACAATTTAATTGTGCGATACAACCTTCGCCGGTCTTTTAATCGCGATCTTCGTGAGGCCACCAGTGCGAACCACACCAGGTGTTTCCTATACAACGGATAGGGCGAACGAGTGATCCAGCATCAGGACATTACGACGAACCTAGAGTATCAACGGTAAAGTGCGCGTATTCGAAAAAATGTAAAGCTAATTATGTGGAGTGAAATTAGTGCGTATAAAATGGATTTACGGTAAATGTACGGTAAAAGTACGGTACAGTCGCAGCCGAGGCTCTTACAGAGGGCACCCTTCAGCTGCTAACTACGCTTTAGGTGCTAGGACACAACACTAACCCTTAGGAGCTAGGGTGCAGCACTACCCAGCCCAATCGAGAGGAGGAGCATACAAGAGGCAGCGGAGCTGGGAGAGGAGGCTACCAGTTGCAGAGCAGTCATCGAGGCCGAAACATCCGAGGCAACCGGAGTAAGTCAAACACTTTTTTTGGAAACAATGGATATCGCAATGAACGTATTTATGTGAACGAAATTGTTAAAAATGTTACACCAAATCGGTTTTTTCGTGAATAATAAATTTATATTTGCTTGTGAAAATACATGCACAACTTATTTTAGTCTGAAAAACAAAAGGCCATTGGGGTTATGTGACACTGGAGCCTTGTTTTGTAATTAGATATTCCTATTTATAAAGACAAGTTAATGGAATAGGTGGAACAATACAAGGAATCGGATATGCTTACTATTGGAACGTGTACATATATAAAAATATACGTTTTATATTTTTCAAGATTTACTTAACAAATGGGACGGAATAATATGTTATGATGTTCTTAAAAATATCACTCTAACATAGATTTACAGAATATGGAATTAAAATTATTATCAAGTAAAAATGACACAGTGCGTATACCTTTGCAAGATGTTCACACTAATTTTATTCTTCCACCGAGAACTGAATATATATATTTTGTTACCACTGACATACAAGAGGGTTACGTAGTGTGTTCGTCAGAATAACAAGACAGTATATTTTTGGCAAGCTCAATTGTACGAACTTTCAATGGAAAATTACCGGTAAAAATAATGAACACCACTGAAAAAGAGATTAAATTGGATGAATTAAGGCTATTTATACATAGAGAGAGTGATTACGATATTTGTTGTTTTGAAAATTGCGACTCAAAAAGTTTAGATCCTGTAAAAAATTGGTTTTCTCATTTGAACTTAAAGGTTTTCTCATTTAAATCCAAAGAAGAGCATATTTCTATAGAAAACTTATGTGCCAAATATTCCGATATTTTTTATTTACGCAGAGACAAGTTAACAACAACAGCACGCCTAGCATAACTTGACGTTTGACGCGACAGTTCATACTTCAAGCGCGACTCGAAGTATGGATTGACAGGCAACAACGTAAGATATGCTAGCCGGCCTGATATTTATTACTTAATAACATTAATAAGGCAAATTTAGCCCAACTTATACGAAGCCATATAGGTGGCCACATACCCAGAAAAATATAATAAATACTCAGAAAATATGCTCAGATAAGGTATAATTTCGACTATTTACGTCTAAGTTACACTGATAATATCCGTTTGCCAAATAAGGAATCAATAATTTCAGTAATATTAGGTAGTGGACATCTATCGTCCTGAATGCAGTTTTTAAATTATCGGTAATCAATAACGATACGCCATTTTTTCTCACCATTTTTATGCTATTTTTAGGAACTAATAAAAGTCACTCGAATTTCGAATCGACACGCCTCCCACAAGTTTTGAACACTTCACCGAATTATTTTTCTAGAATGATTGATTAATATAGCAATGTCTGGCTTAACTGACGACAAACGTCTAATTTATTTGGACGACTTGATAGTTTTTGGGAAATATCTAGACAACCACAAAAATGTTTTAAAATATTACGAAAAGTCAACCTTAATTAAGTTCAATCCGAGTAAGTGCAATTTTTTGACGAAAGAAGTACTGTATCTAGGGCACGTAGTGTTATCCGACGGTGTGTTACCCGATCCAGAAAAATGAAATTGCAATTAAAAACTATCCATCACCTACGATCTCTGACCAAGTAAAAATATTTGATGCATATGCTAATTATTATCGTAAATTTACTCGTAACTAATACACAAATAGCTTTTCCGGTAAACCATTTATCTAGTAAAAAATTAGAATTCAATTGGGATGTTAACTGTCCATAATCTTTTGAAAAGCTTAAAGAAGCGATAACATCCGGTGTCTTGCAATACCCAGATTTATAAGAGAAAAATACCTTAATTGAGCAAACCGATGTATCAAGGTATGCGCTTGGTGCTACTTTAAGTAATTTTGGTAATAGACCAGTAGCATTTGCCAGTAGAACCTTAAATAAAGCCAAAAAACGCTACCCTACTGTGCAAAAGGAGCTACTAGGGATCGAATGGAGTATAAGGTATTTTAGACCTTATTTTTATGGCCGTATGGCATTGGTTTATTTATTTAGAATGCGCGACCCTTCAAGCCATTTCCTCAAGTTCAGGCTCGCGCTTGAGGAGTACGGTTTCAAGGTCGAGTATTTAAAGTGTATCAGGTGATATTGTAGAACCTTTGTATAATCAAGAAAGCTACCCTAAAGAATTAAAATATATCAAAAAGAGGCAAGAGATAAATAACTTGATAAAATCGAAAATTAAACGGAAAGAAAAACATGATTGTAATATGAAATATTATGTATAAGCCCGATGATTTTATGTTAGTAAAAAATGAAGTAGGTAATAAGTTTCAGAGTATATACCAGGGCCCATATAAAGTATAGAAAGATCTTTCATCTAATGTAGAAATATAAATCAATGGTAAGCCAATGTTAGTTCATAAAAATAGAACCAAGTTTTATTTTACTCCAATGTTATAAAAAAAAGTGTTTTTTTTTTTTCTCTTTCCTGTGGGAGATGTAAGGAGTTAGTTTATAGCCTTGCTGTTTGTTTAACTATAAATTACGTGTTTATTGAATAAAGTTTAGTTTTTAATCAGCATTCACAGTGTCTACTTGAACACTGCCCATTCCACAAACCTTTTTCCAGTCAGGGACTTGAACCTCCTTCCAAATAGGTATTTGTACATCCTTCCAGATAGGTTTTTGTATAACTTTCCAGGCGGGCACCTGTTCCTCTTTCCACTGTTTTACGTTTTCGGTTTTCCACGCTGGTTCTTTATGTTTTTTCCACTCTGTTTTCCAGGCAAGTTTCTTCTCTGTCCGCCAGACCTGTTTCCAGACAAGTTTCTTTTTCCAGACGCCTTCTGGTTCGGAGTGCCAGCCGCCCGGAGAGCGCTTCTCTCTGGTCGCCTCTGCTACTTCCTGGGACACAGGGACTGCTAGTGCCGCCGCGAAGGCTACAAACAGTAGCTGCAAACAAATATAAGGCTTAAAATCTTTCAATGGACTTAATTAACTTTCATTAGAAATTATATTGGTTTTAAGACTGTTTAATAAGCGAATTGATTTGATGAATCGGTTTTAAAGGTTCATCGGATATCAATTATCTAACTTTTTACCACATGAATTAAAGAAAAAAAAATTTTGAACTCTGACACATTATCAAATATCAATAGAGTTGAAAGTTATAACAGCCATAAATGGCTTCGTATGCAGTAAAGGGTTAAGAAAGATGTCCCTAAGGTTGTCCCACCTAAAGGCTGTCGGCTCGGCAATGGGGTAGTCACGGCCTCGTCTCATCGCCCATACGCAAACAAGCCGAAGCCGTGCCTTTCCGATGACGTTAAGTGTGAGCTTTCATATATTTAAAGAAAACTGACGAGGCCGCATCTATCCCGTACCGAGCCTATTGGTGAGCAACAACCTTAGGTGTGCGGGCAACCCTAAAAAAGACCTATTATTGTGTAAGTCTGTAACAATGTTTCCTTTTTATATGCGCCACGTGAGTAAAAATACTTTTTTAACACAGTTTCTCAAAAAAGTGCTTTTCTTGTAGTAGTTTATGGTGCGGGAAGTTCGATTTCTCGCACAAGCGCTTTTTATTTTTCAGCCAATCACGGCTGATCACCGCGCCGTGCCGCACCGCGCGAGAGCGTTCGGATATATAGCGTTACTAAGGTAACCTCAAAGTAACTAATTGTCCTTTTTGTAATTTTTTCGCAATTGTATTAAAAACGTCTCGCCTACGGCTTGTGGCAAAATGTCTCGGAATTCGTGGAATAATGACATCTTTTCCGACCTATAGGTAGTATCGAAATGTACTACGTTTACCAATAAATATTACTGAGGTAAATAAGGTTATAGGTGCACCAGTCAGGTGTATTTTGTAACCGAATGAAACCATTTAAGTACGGGCTAGTCTATTGGGTAATTTTTAATGGAATTTGTCACTAAACAAATAGGAATGTTGGCCTGCTAAGCTAGTCTAGCCGTAGGCTGTGTTTACATCAGCGCTGCGCTACATTTATACAGAGTGTGTAAATGTAGCAAAATAGTACTGATGCGTTTTAGAGCCGCCTGTATCATATTCAAATTGGGCAATACAATAAGATTTCTTTTATTTTATTTTTTTGCAAAAAAATGTTTTATAGGTATTAGTGCTTGTATAGTTGGTCAAGCTCTGAGGCTACAGGTTGTGATTTTTTTTCTAAAAACTTATTACCTAAAACTAAATTTTACACAAGTTTTCTTAATTAGAATGGCTATATATAGGCAGTAAAGGACATTTTTGTGTTGAAAATTGATTACCGATAGATACTTATACTTTACACTTATGTAATATTTTTTTGATACTTTTTTTTAAAGAAAAATATATTAGACACTTGAGTGCATTGAGCCATACATATTGCAAAAACTAGACACAAAGTATTCATTCGCATATTATTTTGAAAATAAGTATAATTTTTCAAACTTAGTGCTTTAAAGACTCATTTTGTTTCCAACACTCATACCTATAAAAGTAGTTATAAATAACGATACTGTTCACTTGTACAGTCGCCATCAGATATATCGGAGCGGCCAAGGTGGTCACAAATATCTGAACAACGCCTCTATTGTCAAGGCGATAGATTGCATGTTCATATTTTTAACTACCTTGGCCGCTCCGATTTGTTTGATGGCAACAGTACCTATAAGTTTCTAACGTGAATATTTTACGTCAATGATATTGATTAAAATGATACATGACCAAGAGTCTTAGCTATGAATTGAACAAAGAAAAGTTGTGAAGTTAAATAAATTACCTCTATTAGTTTGGTGCTTACACAAGAACTGTTTTTTTTATAGGCGTAACGATTTTCACAATTGTACAAAAAAGTTTACGTTCAACGTTGATACTTTTTTTCTTAAATAAACTTTTTTTGGCTTATCTTTCAGTCGTTATCAATTTTGGTCGCCTAAAAATTATCCAAAAGTGGTTCTTTTTGGTCATACGGTTTGGGAATACGGTCACCCATCCTTAAAACGCTATCGTTGCTTAACTTTGCCGATCTAGTACCCACGTATTTTTATATACATACGCTTTGAGTGCTGTCAAGTCCCTTGCAAACAAAATGTGTGTCAAAACTTAAAAGTCATTGACACACATCGTGCCCCGGATTAGAGCTCTTTAGTATATTTATTTATCACATGGGTACTTAATCATGGTTTTTGTATACATACGATTAAAATGTTATTATATTAAGAAATCGAAGTTACCACGTTTATAAAAACTAACGTTAAGCTAAGTGCGGATTTTTTTGTATTTATACTGATATATATATATATTTAACAGATATAATCTTTATAAATGAATGAGAACTTGATTTTATTTTTAAGTGTTTTCCCTTATTTTCCCTATTACATACCCATAATTTTGCAAATAGAATATATACTAAACAGTTTTTAATTTAACATGAAAAACAAAATACAAGGAATTTAGGATTTAGTAACCACGATGCACATTCGATATACCTTATTGCGAAAATAATTAGCCCTAATAACATCGAGCTTTTAAATAAATCTATGCTTTTCAAAATTTAGATGAATTCAGCAGCGTACATATGCTCAAGCCAAAAAAATCCAAAAGCCACTCCAGCATAAAAATAAAAACTTTTTGCGTAAGCGAACATGAAATTTGGCTATCGAAACATGTATACGGATCAAATGGAAACTTTTGTTTTACTTGCCATCCGATGCCATATTATTGTACAAATAATAAGCGTAAACTCTCAAATAAAGTGTATTTCAAGCGTGTACGTCAATTAATTAATAAATGTTGAGATTTAAATCTATCGGGACGGACGCCACTCGATGTTATTTGGAGTACACAAAACGACTCCAATAATTCCCGTTTCGATTTTTAATTTCCATGAAATTATTGCAATACTACTTAATTTGGGTTGTGAAGTGGACACATTGTATTTGTTCGCGCGCTACGTTTATTTGTTTTTCACCTTTCAATTATCGATATTAAATCAACGTTGACGTTAATTAAAGTTAATGGCATAAGTAAGACATTTGCACAATATCTTTATTAAATCCTTCGGCGATGTATATTTAGCCACATAAATTATTTTTATTGCATATTTTTTTTATGTTACAGGTGTTTTCAACATCAGTATAAACTATCTAATAACAGTACTAACAATCAGAACCTCATATTTATCAATAAGACCTCAATAATCAGTTTTTCTTTTTGGAATGATAATCTCAATGTTAATTCACCATGCGCTATAAAAATTAACTAGATAACTCCAAATGCACGCACTATTAACAATTTCGCATATTTGTTTCCTCTATACAATTATTACGATAAACCCTTGGCTCAATGATTGTAGGCCTGCTAATGATATTGATTGATAGATAGAAATAATGAACTCATACATAATATCATGGACATAATGCCAATATCAGTACGGACTGTCATTTGCCAACCAACCACAAATTGTAATTACGGGGCTATCATTGAATTTAAAGCACTCAATATTTCTTTTTTTATATTGGACGTACAATATGTTATATTATTAAAATAGACTTATTAGTTACATCGCTCGCAGCACATAATTACGCACATTTCAAAAACTACATATACGTCAGTTTTTTTTAATTTAGAAATACTAAATCGACATAGTATATTCTTTTTATCTGACGCACAAATAAACACATATATTTTAAAATACGATCGGACTTAAAATTACACCGCACTGCCACCAAAAAAACTAATAAAATCTATAGCCACTACACAGTAAAACAGCACGTATATATGTTGAAATACGGGCTATATTCCACTAACCGTGTATGTGAGAGCTCTCATCTTGAGGAGTGAGCCTACACTACGATTCTTGCGCGTACGCATCTCGTATATATCTCCTGCGCTGCCCCTCTCTCTGGCCCGGATATGTACGGAGTATAGCATATGTTTATACATCCATAATATATAATTAGTTATGTTATTATGTTATGCGAATATTTAGATTTGTTGGACAGATATTAACATTTATTGTTATAAAAAAATATAAAAAGAAATGATGTTAAAGTAACAATGGTATGAGAATATTGAGGCAGTTACTTACTTATCGTACTTATAAATCTTACAGGTACTTAGGGTAAATCGCCAGTAACTGGCCACCTCAAACTAATAATGAACTATGTTAACCTATAAACAGAATTCATTTTAGTACAAGGTTTTAATTACTGGCCACCCTTCCATAACTGGCCAAGTTATACTAAAAATTCTGTTTGTAGGTAAATAGAGTGTATTTTTAGTATGAAGGGGCCAGTTATTGAAAGGTGGCCAGTTACTGGCGATAAGTCGTTTATTTAATAGGTTAAATGAATGTCCTTAATGCGATTTTTATTAAGCTTTCTACACTAAATTACTTCGTTTTTAAGTAACCAAAAATCATTATATATCAATTTGACTCCGCCATTCTGAAAAAACTTCTTGGCGGTTTTTGGAACAAGACAGTATGACACTTGATAACACAAGCCGAAAGCCCGATGGTATAATTAGGCACCAGGGGGCCGATTTTTTATTTTCGAGCGCTTGAAACCAAATAAATTAAGATCGGTCATAATCGTACACAAACGTTTGTCATCATCATTTTCGAATGAAGTTTTAATGGTCACGGTTTTTCAAAATATCATGGACGTCCTGGCAGAATATCAGCGATGTGGCTTGCCGCATCATTATGCTGAGCCACGCCAATTATCTGCCACGACACATGGTTATAATATCCTTATACGGTTTTTGTTTTTTTATATCGCACTGTAATTTTAAATAGACTTTGATTTTTATTTATAAGCTGCATGCCTATTTTGAATAAATCTTTCTGTTGGCGCTACTGTGCTAAATTCCATTTGATAGAAAACTTTTTATTAAAACAAGACTTCTTGGCCACCTCTACGACACAAGTTGTCAATGCAAAAACATTATGAATACTCTTGTCATACTCTTGTCACTTTTCGGATCGATAATTTTACGTGTCAAATAATAATAAATTAAATAATTCACAAACCGCCCTATCGTTAACCGTTCTTGCGCTAATTGCTCTGCCGCAACCGCTTCCTGCTCATTTTTCCACATAAATATAACATAACCGCGAGTGTTAATATTACTTTAAGTTATCATTGACAATTATTAAGTGGTTCCTGATTCTGAACATTTTGAATTGTATCCGGCTACTGCACACTGGCTATTGGACTGATTGCAAGTAAGTCTTCAAAATTCCCTATTTAGAATATATATTCAGTATCGCTGCCAACTCCTCGGTTATCATTCTCCTACATTTTTATACATCGCGAAATAAAATAAATAATTATTCCCGCAACATGTAATGTAATTACCATGTATTTATGTTGTGGGAATGAATAAAGTGTTTATCTATCAAATCTATCCTTTCATAGAATTTCACGTTTTTTTGTCATAGCAGAGTCGACCAGTCAATTAAATTGCCCCCCAGCACCACCCAGGCACAAATCCCTGAGAGTATCGAGAATAGCCTCCCATTCACCCGGTTCATCGACCTCGGATTAATTTTACGCAGACATAGGGTAGATTATTTTGTTTTTCGTTAGACCGTTTTGTCTTTTTACGTAAATAAATAATGTGTATACCTATAACAATGAGAAGAGCACTGGTAGCCCACTGGCGGTAAGACGTCCGACTTTCAATCCGGAGGTCTCGGGTTCAAACCTTGGCGCAGACCACTGAGTTTTTCGGGACTTAGGTAGGGTAAACATATCGGTTCTCGGCCACTTATGCGAGTTGCCGACTTCAGCACTGATTTTTACCCTAATGCTGGACAACTATACGTCTCAAATATTTACTGTAATTTCATAAGATAATCTTATTTCATAGAACAACGGTTATAGACTTACCGTTAACTTATAATTATAAAAAAATATCGTAAAAATGGCTAAAGCACCGGTTATCGGCCATCAGATCTAATTTTCGGCCATTTGTGCACCAGTTCTCGGCCCCTTAATTTACCACAAATATGATTTTTATCAATAAGTGAATATGGTTCATAGTAGTATAAAAATGCCATTTACAGTATACTATTCATTTTCTTTGGTCGCTAACTCGCTACACATGTATAATTTTTAATCCGTATTATTTTCTATGGCCGGAAATAGGCACTATTTAACTAGTTATCGGCCGTATTGTTGTTAGCTGACCGAAAATTGGTTTTATATTTACTATAGTTATAGTTCTTGGCCTACTGAGCGGCCGAAAACAGGTTTTACGTGGACCAGATTATCGGCCGCTGAAATCTCGGTATTTTAACTCCAGTACTATGGACACCGACTTGGTTTTACATTAGATCTCAATACTTTTTGCAGTAGGAAAACTGCGTAGCGAGACTGGAATTTTTGTACATGTAATGTTTTTCGTGGACTTTATGCATACAGAGTTGTAACTCAAAAACGTCTAGTAAAAAGGACCTAAGTGCCGCATAGTAAAATGACGTAAGTGCTGCAGAATATCATATAAAAACAACCTTTTAATTGGGTGTATTGTTTCGGACCGGTAACTAAGGAACACATGACATTGAGCATGGCCTGATAATCGACATGCTCTTGCTAAAACAAGCTTTTAACTGCGACTGTTTTTTTCTTGCAAAAACTCAACGAGATGATTCTAATTAACGCAATCACAATTGTGTTAGCACAGAGTTCTTATGACCACATTCGGTCTGCATCATCAGACCAGCTCGATGGTACCAAAATTGTAATCCAAGTCACACAGGCAGCTGTGCTAAATTTCAGCTCAATCGAACAGGAGCTGGTTCATATCTGGCTTGCAACATTTTACTCTGAGTTACATAAAAGCTTATAATAAAAATCTGATTAGGATTCAAAAGCAGTTTCGTCACTACGTAGTATAAAACAAAGTCGCTTGCGCTGTCTGCCTGTCCCTATGTATGCTTAGATCTTTAAAACTACGCATCGGATTTTGATACGTTTTTCATAGATATTGTGATTCAAGAAGAAGGTTTACTAATACATGCATAATATAATTAATACAGTATAGGTAGAGAAACACTGGTAATTTTAGAGGTTTCTAATGTGATGTCATAAATATGTAAACACATTTTTCGCGCTTACATTGCAAACGCTGGCTGAAGCCTACGAGATAGATCAAGATAACATTCTAAGTACAGCATTGTACACCTTAAAAGGGTCTACAAAAAAGTCCGTAAGTAATTGTATATGTCTATCTCTTAAGGATAACCCGCAATAACTATTTTGTATCCCGTGCGAAGCCGGGGCGGGTCACTAGTTACTTATAAATCTTTTAGAGTAAAAAATTCAGTCTTTATAAATGTAATCCACGGCGGCGGTCTCATTGATTTCATAAAAATAAACATTTAAAATGAATGAAATTTTCATATTTTTATGTGATATATGATTCAACATAAACTTACAGTTCTAGGAACCCCACAAATAAGTAGCCAAGTAGATTATTAGGAACTGTTATTTTCGCTATATTTTAAAAGCTTAAAAATAATAGTGTCTATTATATGGATATCATAAATGTCATGTCATAAGTGTTTATCGATAAATGGTAAGTATCTTATTTCTTAACTAAAATAAAACGAAACTCTATAACCCAATAAAACTACAGAAAATAAAATTAATATAAGCACTAATAACTACCTAAGTATTAACCTATTATATCTCCCAGAAACCCACCCCGCGACCCTCAAGATGAAAAGGTTCTAATAGCAGAGCTTGAAATTGAAAAAATTGTGCGCATCGAGAAAAAGTTGTGAATTTTTGACCATGGATAGAGTGCCCCACGATGAATATTTTTTAGTATTGGAGGTCCGTAAAATTTTTGGACCTTCACGTCAAAATCAGGGGTCCCGTGCAATATGTTTTTACTCTCTGGTTAAGGCTTCTAGAGGTTGTGTGGTATCGTTTCCTTATAAAACAGACATGCAGAATTCATTTTTGACATTAGAAAAGTAAAAATCCATATTAAAAAAAAAGTTCTGCGGAGAGGAAAAACACTCAAAAAAATATAATTTTCTAGAACGTTATATAACTAATAAATGTCATTTATTTTTAAATTAAAAAAAAATATCATAAGGAAGCATATTTAATGTAGTTTTTAAAAATATACAATTTTAAAGCTTTTTTCATACAAAAACTACGCGAAAAAAAATTATTCGCATCATGGTGTATATGTTTTCTCCATAGTAAGTATCGAAGATCAATGTGAAACGTGAACATCCGTAGCGTATTGACCTTAAAATGTATAAATTGTTTATTATTAGTCAGTTTTGCTCAGAGTACCTTCTACAAAATGCGGAAAAGAAAAAAAAAAGAATTTTTAAGTTGCAACTGTTTCGAGGAACCAACCTTAAAAAATATAAAGTATTTTCTTTTATTAATGAATGAAGTGGCCCTTTCTCGGAAGCTATAAGGATTATAGAGATTTGAATCTGGACTCAAATAATGGATTATTAAATTATCTTTAAAACTCCCATAGCAACCTTTATGAATAAATAAACGGTTTTTGAGTTTATACAGGAAATATCACAAAGTTAACAGGTTTTCACGAATTGCTTGGCTAGCTCAAGACACTTAGTGTAGCAAATATCATCAAATACTGCCCTAACCGTCCCTAACAACATAAATAAATCTATGAGCCCATAACACTCAGTCTTTTTTGTTTGGAAAAGTGAGACGATGCGTCCTTCAGGAATAGAGCTTTATGTATAAAACGGACAAGCGTCAACATGTTTGTTTACCTTATTTGTAAGTTACGAGTACGCCAAGGTTACCCCAAATTTTAACATTGACGAAAATTGAGTACGGAAGCATCATACAATTCCTCTTTAAAGAAGGATTATCTCCCACTCAAATTAAAGACCGTCTCCACTCAGCATTATGTCAAGGTACCTTTGAGGCACCTTGACGCTGGTCTTCCGTGGCAACCGTACGTAGGCTAAATAAACTAAAATTACATTTAAATGAAAACATTCTACTTTCTGCCTAATGCTTAAGTATAGCATCAAATCGTATACAGGAATGTCAGGAATGCACTATTTATACCAGTGAAGGACTAATCAATGTAATCATAAAAATATTGAAAGAAACCATAAACAAAAAATTAATAAATAAAAATAATGACGGACAATATAGTGATACACAATGAGTACTAGAAATTTGGCACATATAAGTGATCTTCTCTTTATGAACATTTCTGCAAATCTGAAATGTATTTTTTAAATTTAATTTTAAAAGAATAAACCGATACAGAATTTCGTATGGGTGGTGGTATGTTGTTCCAGCATTTCGTGGCGGAATATCTAAAACTGCCACGAAATGCAGCTGTGCTGTGCCGTGGAAAGATAAGACGAGGAGCTTCTCTTATATGCCGCTGTGAAAAATGCAATTTTCTAGATAAATACTGGGGTGTCAAAGTCTTCACAACACCAAAAAGCATACAGGCGAAATGCAAGGAACGACGTGATGCCATGTTCATTAACCCACTACCATTAAGGTAAGAAGTAACGTGAGTCCTTGGTGGTATATTAAAACAAAATCGAGCACATGCGTTCTGCACTCGCTGTACAAGCTTTTTGGTTTTAGACAAAAGACATCTACCTATTACCGTATCAGCGTAATTCAGCTTTGAGAGGATGAGAGATTCACAGAGAGATATTCTGACATCAGTATATAAGTATTTTCGAACTCGGTATAACATCTTTAGCCTATAAAAGCAGATTCTAGATATCTCTAGTACATGGTTGTGAAACTTTAGTTTACCATCCATGAGAATGCCCAAGTTTTTAGCTTCTGTGACCTGTTCAATACAGTCAGCACCAATTTTAATGACAGGGTTACAGTTAACAATTTGATGTCTTTGTTTCTCAGAGCCTAATATAATAAACTTTGACTTGAGAGGGTTTAAAACTAGACTATTTCTGCTGGACCACTGAACTATCCGTTCCAAATCGTCACTGATTTTATGAACTACACTGGCAGTATCGTTAGGCTTAAGAGGCAAATACACCTGCAAGTCATCAGCATACATGTGGTAATTACAGTTTTGAATAGAATTAATTATGTCTGCACTATACAGAATGTACAGGATTGGACCTAATATTGAACCCTGCGGAACGCCATGGGATACCAGAGAAGCTTCAGAAAACTGGCTAGAACCATTCTCATTACTTAGTTTTACTCTTTGCAGCCGACCGTTTAGATAGCTAGAAAACCATTTTAGGGCATGAGAATCAAAACCATAATAAGCCAGCTTAGAGATTAATAGATTATGGTTTATAGTGTCAAAGGCACGGGAGAAGTCAAGCAAGACCATAATTGACCCATGTCCTGCATCGACCTCTGTAAGAATGTCATCGATGACATCTAACAGGGCAGTTGCAGTACTATAGCCAGCCCTGAAACCTGATTGCTTGGATGGTAAGATGCGGTTAATTTCTAGAAATTGCGATATCTGACGGCATACTACTTTTTCAATTACTTTTGACAAAAAAGGCAAGACGCTTATTGGTCTAAGATCTGAAATTTCTACAGGATTACTCTTTTTAGGAATAGGTTTAATCAGAGCTTCCTTCCATGCCTCAGGGAACACACCCGATATTATTGATTGGTTGACTAAAGCCGTGATGAGCCCTAGCGTTCGTGGAAGAGTCAAATTAATCATGTCACGCGTGATACCATCTGCACCCTGAGCGTTGGAGGAAATGTTTGCTATAATTTTACTGACTGTATCCTGATCAACGGGTTTTAGACTAAAAGTTGCGGAACTGAAGCGATTATGTTCAAAGAATGTTAGGTCTGAAATTGTTACGCTGGTTCTAGGAATATTTAGAAATTGTTTATTAATCAAATCTGGATTATTGAAGTGACAAGGAAGGTTAGTTTCTTTATTGTTAAAGTCAGCTACACTGTGCTTTATATTTTTCCAAAATTTACGCGAATCCTTAGATAAAATTTCATTAATTTTTGCGTTGAAGTAGGCCTGTTTCTCTGTAAACATGGCTTGGTTGACAATGCTTTTTAATTCCTTATAATATAATTTATGACAATCCAAGCCAGCAGAGCGACTCCTAGAATGCGCCGCGTCTCTTAACCTTATCATCTCCTTAACTGTAGGTGTTAGCCAAGGATAGCTCTGATTTTTTATATGACTATTCTTAAGAGGAGCATATAAATCAAATATATGGCTTATATGCCTTATATAGGAATTAAAGAATACTATAGATTTATTAATATTGTCACTTAAAAGCCGTTCCCAAACAGTTGTATCAATATGCTCATTAAACTCTTTAAAATTAATATCTTTCAGTGGTCTATAAGAGATCCATATGGGGCATTGCTTAGGTTTCTTGACGTGTATCTTACAAGAAATGAACGCGTGACTACTAAGTTCAGGAATATAATCTATACACACTTGAGAAAGTTTACTATTACTGCAGATAAGGTCTATAAGGGTTTCTGAGTGATCTGTGAAATGAGTTGGGTGGGAAACATATTGATCCAAATTCATGTAATGTAGAAATGCTAAGAGTTTATTAGCATTTGGGTCGCTAGAGGCACGTACATCAATATTAAAATCTCCCATGAGAACAATATTATCAAAAGCGGAGAGCGAACTAACCGACTCAGTTAAAGCGTCAATAAAGGTATCAATATTGAGCCAAGGAGGACGGTACGCGGTGCCAATAGCAAAACTAAGCCCATTTAGTTTTACTCAGCCACATTTGCTCTACTGAAGGTGTGTGAGGAGGGTCAAATTGCCGAGCATAGATACCGCGCCGAATATAGAATCCGACGCCGCCGCCACGCGAGCGAACCTCGGCGGGACGCGGCACGTGCCGCAGCCGGTAGCCCGCCGGGGCCGGTGCTCGGGCCTCTTGTCCTACCTGCAGCCATGTTTCATTAATTGCCATTATGTCAACAGAGTGTCTTTCAAGTGCTCCAATAAATTCCTCGTGACGTGTTCCAAGTGAACCAGGGTTCAATAAGCCAATTGTAACATTATTGTTTTTCAAAAACTGTAGAACAAATGAGTATAAAATTTGAACATATTTTAAATTAATTAAGCGCTCTTTAACTAAAGCTAAGTGATGACTATTTAGAAAAACATTGATGTGTACGTAAAAATTATTCAAATGCAACATGTAATTAAACGTAACTTTTTTAGAGATCGAGTTACAATCAATGGTATTTTCTACCTGGATTTTTATTTCAATAAGATAGTAGTAAATAATTCTACACAATGACACTAATGGCACTGGAGAAACAAGCATATCTGTAATACATGGGTCGACGTGACGCCAGTCTAGTAGCATAGTAAAAAGAACTAACATTATTATTAACCAAAAACTTTAAGTAGATCGGATTCAGTACGTAAACGACAACGAGAAGCACCGTCTTGCTGGCGGGCAAATACTGCTCCATGGCGCGTCCACACATACTTCCAGTGAACGCGTGAAGCCTCCTCACGCGTTTTCTTTCTTTATTAAATCGTCTCTCTTAAATCGTCTTAAATCGAAAATTGCATATGTATTTAATTCAAATTGTGTCATCATCATCCCCATTTTTTTAAATTTTATACCACGACGGTGGCAAACGAGCATACGGCCCGCCTGATGGTAAGCAGCTACCGTAGCCTATGGACGCAAGCAACTCCAGGGGTGTCACATGCGCGTTGCCGGAAAAAGGACCTAACCGGTAATAAATATTTTTAAATATGTTTTGACTTAGAAGTGTGTATTATTCTTATGTCTTTGCTTATACGCGCCAATAAATAAGATTATCTCTGAAATTTCGAGAGGCTGTAGGCGTAGATTCAAGGGCTAAATAATAATATAAATCTAATAAAGGTATTTTTTTTGCAACAAGACAACAAGAAGAAACAAGATAACAAGAGGTCAAGGTTGATTAGGGCAATCCCGTCGTATTTTTCCATAAGTTGACTTTGGTCGATCATTACTGTGTTAAGGTATATTATAGCAATTATTTTATGATACTTAGATGCGATTGACTGACTATGCTGTTATCTTAAAATAACAGTAATGCATAATCCTAATATTTAGTTGACCGACAACGTCAAGGATTTTATAAATTAGGCGTAGTTTCCGTATCATAAATACATATGTAAAGGTTATACATAAAAGTATTTTATTACATGCAAAAGTGATGAAAAATATTTTACGGGCGTTATTAAAAGTGTAAAACCGGTTCGGGAAAATAAGGTGTGTAAAATACGGACGGACTGACGGACTTGACGACATTACACATCAGGTTACCCATTTTGCCAGTTTGGTTACGGAACCAAAAACCCTTTGCCCTATGGGGTGTTTGTTTATAGAGGCGTTGTTCAGATATTTGTGACCACCTTGGCCGCTCCCATATATCTGATGGCGACTGTACAGTGTCGTGGACTATTGTTCTAACCCTGATTCCATAATGCCTAATTTGGCCAGGGAGTTTGTCACGTAGGGTGTAGTCAGATAGTATCATACTGTTTTTTTTTCTTACACTAGTACATAACAATCACCACTAAAAGGATGTTATACGACATGAAATAAATAGGTACTTTTATTAAATACGATATTTGGTTTGAAGTTAAATGAAATAAAAAATGAAACTCTGTGAAAATGTTTAGAAATAAGGGAAAAGTTAAAAAAATGTCGCGATTGGGATACATGTCTAACGCTCTGACCAACTGAGCTACTGATAAGATAAAAAAGATAAAAGATATTTATTCTTCAATTTAGGCACATTAAAATGCACTTATGAACGTCAGAGAGAAAAAAAACTACCACCGGTTCTAACCCTACACTGACCCGAGAAGTATTATTAATCCAATCATTGGGGAATCATCTCCATACATTGCCTTACAAAAGGTGGAGTAGAAAATATTTTAATGGTTGTTGGTAGGCTATAGGGTGGTAATTAAAATACTAGATTTGAGACCTTGAGGGGGGGAGGGCGCGGCCGCCATCTTGGTTTAAAGGTGCCAAAAGTCCGTTTTTGAACCTTGGCGCTTAAACGGTTATCAGTGTGCCTAAAATTTCTATGGGACGTATGAAGAAGATAAAATTGTCTACAATATTTCCATACACAATACATCTGTAAGTCTTACAGATATAAAGATACAGGGGGTGAAAAAGTGTATATTTTCTTATATCATAAGAATTTTATTTATTAGCTTCAAAGTTTTGTGCTTCGAGATAAGGATATGAAGTCTCTACCACAGTTTTGTCATATTCTAATGATTTATTTAAAAGATATTCAAAAGTTGAATTCACCCCTGGAGCGCTTATAGAGGGGGTGAAAGTAGTAAGTCTCACACACAAAATCAATGTTCTATTACTCATCATAAAATACTACTAGGCTTACCTTGGCCTAACATTATAATTTCTTAGCCACTAGCACCAGCGTCAACGGCAGACACGTGAAACATAGCATAGCACAAAACAAAACAATACACTCTAACTAAAAATCGTGGCTTACATCCGACTCTCATAACTAAAAGAATACAACTAAGCAACAGAAGAAAGCGGGCAAAAAGACAATTGATAACACGGAAAACTCACACAATGACCACAGACCATTTTATATTATACAAACACCATACACTCCCAAGGCCCTAATCACTTTCCCATCTTTTTTAAAACACATCACGTAATAAATAGGGCCAAGTTCGCTGGAAGCCATGCCGTGAATACACTACTTGCCCGTTTTTAGGCCAGTTTCGTAACTTACGATTTGAATATGGACAGCCCTAGGCAAATAGATGACACGATATTTCATGATGGTGTACAGTCGCGCGGTGCATCGGAGCGGCCAAGGTGGTCACAAATATCTGAACAACGCCTCTATTGTTAAGGCGATAAAGTGCATGTTCAGATTTTTTTGAGTACCTTGGCTGCTCCGATATATTAGATGGCGATAGTACGTAGTATTGGAAAAGAGTCGAAAGTCTAAAACATTGCACTTCTAAGACATGTTTTTTGGGGTTCAGTACCTTTAAAGAAAAATAACTAGGCTTTGCAATCCAGATCCGAAATATATGGAAGAACACCCGGTTCCGGATAATCCAAAATGGCTGTAACATGCAAACAGACGGACTGACGGAACCTTAAATTTTTTGTCTACTCGTCGACTAACTATAAGAGTCAGGTAAAGATTTTTTTCGATTTCGCTCAAATTTTCGATACCATTTTACAGTAACTAATAAGACTACTATTAGTTTTTATACATATATTGGAAGATCGTTTCTTTTTAAACTGTATAAGTAGATTTTTTTTCGATTGTATGTTTCATTTAAAATTGATTCACCTTAATCTCACAGCTGTTTCGTGATTTTTGCTAGGTTAGGTGAAAAGAGTAAGATTTTTATTGATTAAAATAATGTTAAACTAGTATGTAAAATACATAAAATACGTTGGAAAATGAGTCGTTTAAGTAATAAGTGGAACAGTTCTTTTTCATTTTCATACATATTTTTTAAGCAAGAGTATGTTTACCTACCTATAGAACAATTTTAAGAAGAATTGCAGAAGTTTAGGTGGTATTTTTGGGACTGTATTAAAGTATTTCATAAAAATTTAAATAGAGAAATAAACTTGCCTTTATGCTTTAATTAGAAAGTATAAAATATCGGAGGATATGACAAATAATAATAAAAAAATCAAGCGACAAGTTTGCACGAATCTACGTCCTCACTAAACAAGCTCTGCGAGAATTTACTTTTAGAGTATTAAATAATAATAAATTTGGACCTAAAGTATTTCTTTGCAATAACAAGACTTCAAGCTATCTTATTAAATGCAATCAATGTGCGTTATTGCATTATTAGCGATTTTCGCTTTCAAACCGTTACCGGACTCTTAAGAGTTGAATTGAGACTTGGTAGACCGAACTAAGCGTATACTTTTCAATGGGGCTTTTATGGTCGCAAAATTTAGCATCGTCGCGAATGCTGAGTATTATACAATAGTCGGGGAGGAGGGCTGTCCTCCTCTCCAACCGCCGGTACGATCCAGCGGGAGATTGAAGTTACTAAATTGTATAGAGGGAACACGTTGTATCGTAAGGCATTTGTCGAACATAATTCATACTGGCTTGCCTATTTTAAGAACTGTACCTCTACCACGAGTCATGTAGAAAATTCTGATTATTTTTCTATAGGCGTTAACGAATAATCGGGCTTCGAATCGTTTTCCTTCAGTTTCGACAGCAACACATACAAACGATCTATGCTGACATTTCATGTCGGATTACGTTTAGTGCGCTGCATACATCCGTCTCATAGGTAGAACGAGACGGATGTATGCGGCACGTCGAATGTGATCTGTCATGTTAACGCACTGAAGGTCAGTACAGTTTGTTATCGATAGGTTTTATTAAAACGTTACCATAAGACACTAATTTGACTTACGTCACCGAAAAATACCGTATCTACTGTAGAAAACTCTTTCACTATCAAATTATAAGGTGAGATGTCAAAACATGGTGAAAGTGAAAACCATTCGTATTTATTGTGTTATATTTATATATTATTAGTTGACGAAATAATATCGACAAAGCCTTATATTAAGCATAATTTGTTAATAAGACTGCATAGTATGATAACTGGAACTGGAAAACGAAACGGTAAATTTCAAGCCGATATGAGAAATAGAAATATCCACATCAACACTTCAATAAGAATATTTAAAAAAAAGAAATCTAGACCCAAGAACTGCTGAATATTTGTGAGATTTATGTATATAATAGCCAATTAATCTGATATTAAATCGACACAAAAATACCAACTCTAACCTAAAATGAATGGTAAGTAGTTGAAATTTGATATGATACTCGTAGGTAGTTATAAACACTTTCATTTTCAATCATAATAATTACAATGAAACTGTGAAAAATATCAAATAATATTGAAACTTCTTTTACAGGTTCTTGTGCATCATTCATTTCTGATTGATTGCTGTAGCAGCTAACTTATCACCAGCAAAGCAAACTATTTATCCCAGGAAGGTGTATTATTTTATATTCAAGAAGTAACAACTGCGTTACAGGCCGGGATCTTCGAATTATTGCATCCAAGTACTATAAAATAGTGCTTACTTAAAAGACATCCAGATTTATACAGGGCACTTTGAAATTATAATGTACATAATTATATTAAAGATTTATTTATTGCGAAATAGCCTTTTAAAGTAACATTATCACAAACTAGAAACTTATAAGTACTACTAACAATTACTCGTACGTGTAACTTATAAATAGAAATAAAACCATCATTATGTAAGAAGCGGCAAAGCCGCAATCCTGCGTTGAGTTATGTATGAAAACCGGCGGCTTGCTGGAGCATCTTTAGCTTCCCTTGTGCGTTTGTTAGGTCATGAGGCTCCGTGCCCCTTGCTCCACGGATCGATTGCCTCGACACCAACAATAGTTAGACGAACGACAACTATATTTAATAGTCTTGTAGTGATTTCGGATGTCGGGTGCCGCTCCGGCTTGTTCGCTGGTAAATAAATTAAAGGACTTGGCCAACGTGTCGGCGTCGACGCAGGTGGGATGTGTAAGGGAACGTACCCATACTACGTGACCAATTTTTTTACAACTTTCACCCCCTCCCCCCCCTCGGTGACCAACCGTAGTATATGCCAAGATCCACCCCCCTCCCCCTCTGGTTGTCACGTAGTAATTCTTAACATTGTTTTTTTGCAAACAGAAAGTAAAAAGTATCATTATTTGGCGCATATTTGTATTTATTAAAACGGCGGTTGCCGCGTTAACGCCTCAAGGTGCGTGCAAACCATAATTAAAAAGTGAAAAAAAAAAAATTGCGCGAGATTTCCCTAGAGCATAATTATAATAATTATTGATTACGTGACGTAAACCTAAACCCCCCCCCCCCTCCCCCATGTGACCAAGAGTAGTATTTTGACGACCCCCCTCCCCCCCCTAAACGGGTCACGTAGTATGGGTACGTTCCCTAACAGTAGCGCAATGCCTATACTTTAGAGAATCAACAACATCCTGAAAGGGTACTTATCCTTTTGTGATTATACAATAGACCTAAATAATAAGAAATAAACCTATGATCCACTATGATCACTAAAAGTCGACCTGTCATGTTGACAAAATAACCAAATAAATTAAGAATTACCTATTACATATGGACGTAGTTCTAGGACGTTTTAAACTAGTAGTGTTATTTGTACATTTGAAATTTCATCAATTTGGTTTTCTTAGGTAGGTAATCCTATATCCTACGACGAAATAAGTATATGGATGGATGGATGAAGTACTGACAGTTTTCACCCCTTTTCCTACTTTTGAATATGTATGACGAAATACGTAATTTCCCTGTTTAAAAAAAAGTTGCAATCGGTGAACATTATGAAATAATAGTGAAAATAAAGATCCTGACGAATTGAGAACCTCCTCCTTCGAACTCTTGAGGTCGGTTGATAACATTTTATGCGTTCAAAGTCACGCGCGTTTAAAGAAGGTAAAGGCTTACCACACTTAAGGCTTAAGGGGGAGGCATATGTTCAGCAGTGGACGTCTTATGGCTGAGATGATGATGATGAAAGGCTTACTGTCATAGCTTGTATTTCCCGGCTCCGATGGCATGAACCGTAAGCCATGAACAAATTTCATGACCAATCGCAAGGCGTCCCAGGCGATGATAATTTTTGAAGTGGTTAAGGACGAAGTATAATGATGACTCGCGTAGGTCAGCTTATTTATTTATTTTATTTATCGTATGGCATTACGAGTCACTGGATTTTTTTTTTTTTTTTTATATATTAAAAGTACATAGTTTAAGCTATAGATTGAGATTAGCCTTCTTCAGATACTCAATGGCCTCTTTGCTAAGTCTCGCGAGGTCTTCAACCCGTCCGTTGAATTTGGTGACCGAGCATTCAAAGATCATGTGTTCCACTGTTTGGTCGGAGGCACCGCATACGCATTGGGGGGAGTCACGCCAGCCCCACTTGTACCAGTGGTGGGCGCAGTTTCCAACGCCTGTTCGAATGCGGCTTATCTGGCTCCAGACCTTGCGTGGCTGATCAAAGCCAGGTGGGCGCGCCTTTGGGTCGTGTGTAAAAAGTAGTTCGTCCTTTAGTTGGTGGTCGTTCCACTCGGTCATCCATGAGTCGTGTATGTTCCACTCGTAGGACAGCTGTCAGTATTTGATGCTCTTATTATCAGGAAAATCGTCAGCCGGCTGTATTGAGGTAGAAAGACCGTCTGCTGATACCCTAAATACCATATATTCATGTCACTAGTTTACGGTCTTTTCAGTGGTATACAGACGGCTGATGATTTTTATTTTATTTGTAATAGCATATAAACTATCACCTGTTTCAACTGGGACGCGATGGTCATTTTATTTTATATGTATTTTATGTGAGAAAATGGCTGCCGTTCCTCAACCCACTCAAGGAACGGCAGCTGACCATCACGAAGCTTGATTATTGACCGCCCTTAACGACTTAAAATTTACCGCTTGACACGATGACAAACGGAAATTATTCCTAGTTAACGGCCTAGCAAGCGTATTAAATACCCACAAAAAGTAGGGTAATTTTTCAGAGCTAGTACGATTTCTATGCTTATTATTGTTCACTGCTCATATAATTGTCTATAGTTCTAAACCTTCAGATAAAATGTACTTAGGAAGTAAAACCTTTTTGGTTTACCTACAATCTGTTTCGGTCATAGATATAAAATGGCGCTTACTGGTTTCGATTGGTGTGAAGGATGTGACGTTTGTCACGTCACGTCACTTTGTAAAGTATTGAAATCTACACAAACGAAACAAGCAATCGAACTTTCGTGAGCGAATTGCATAAACGATAATTTAACTTATGGTATGGCAGTAATTTTTAGTTCTATAAGTGACCGCTAGAGGCTCTGCACAAATTCTCCATACAAATAATTTACGAATTCGTGAACGAATCTCGAATTGGGCTTATTTGCATGACTCGTGGTAGAGGTACTGGTAGAAAAAGTTTTGTATACAATAATAGTGACATAATTAAGCTTTTCAATACAACGGAGTAACGTGCAAAAGTACATACATATTTTTGGTGTTGACTATACTAGTTAAGGTAGGCGTCATTCTGGAGATAAAGCTATTCAAATTATTCGTTAAATACTTTTGGTTTCAGCTTCGATTATCTAAAAAGCCCCGAAGCTCGGATGCAGACTGTATAAATTACGAGTATTTGTAGAATATTTAATAGGCTTTCATTTGATACCCCACATGTGTATGTGCAATACACAGTTCGGGTGCAATTTGCTGTGTTTGAGAAGTAAGGCAAATAATTTTGATGACGTCATTACTCGATTGTCTGTTTTAAGACTGTTAGCAGGCAGTTTTGGGGATCCAATACTATGTCTGACAACATACTTTAGTATATTGTTAGACATAGGATTGGACTTTTAGGTCAGTGTTGGTGACTATTAAAAGTAGGTTTAATTTTATTTCGTACTAGCTTTTGCCCGTGGCTTCGCTCGCGTTAAATTCGGGGTAACACGGTTCCCCTTTCCTAATTGCCCCCCGGAATGCTCCATACAAACTTCCACCCCCCATTTTAGGGAAGTGGGGGGTTAGAAAGAGACAAAAGTAGCCTATGTCACTCTCCATCCCTTCACCTATCTCCACATAAAAAATCACGTCAATTCGTCGCCCCGTTTTGCCGTGAAAGATGGACAAACAAACACACACATACACTTTCCCATTTATAATATTAGTATGGATACACAAATCATCCAACACATATGTTTGAAAATACGTGCAACTTTAAATAGTATGTCGAGAATCAAGTCTATTTAAACTTAATAAGATCCCATCAAAAACATAAATGTGAAAGGCTGCCAAGTTCGATACTATGGGAATGCTTCGCCTATAAAAGAAGTGAGATCTGAATAAGTACCAAGTTCCATAAAAATACCTCAAATCATAAATAGTTATAGGAATGCACACTTGATTTCCAGCAGTTTTTAAGGTACATTTTGAATAAGTATCACGTTACATAGAAATACCTAAAATTATAATAGTCAGAGAAACGCACACCGGTTTTTTAGCAGTTTCCTGATAACATTTAGTATTTTCAGTACTTTTTAATGATGTTACTTGGCAAGTTTTCACACACCACACACCTTTTCAATACAATGAATCGACACCTTTGGACTGCAATGTGTCAAGTATATAATTTTCTATTAAAACTTGCCAAGTTACATCATTAAAAAGTACTGCAAATAATAACAGTTACAAGTTATAGTTTCGTTATGTCCGTCCGTCCGTCCGTATATCACATCCATTTTACTCGGAAACTATAAAACGTATATCTTAATAAATATTTAAATATAAGGTGTGGTTTTGTATGCCGCTACTTAGTTTTGTAGTAAAATTGCTGAAAAAGATATTTTAAGGAGGGGCACTACTCCATACATGTAATTATTTGTCAAAAAATTTTTTTTTACCAAATATCGACATGATGCACAACACTCGATAGATCTTTCAAAATAACTCTTGTCTTGGTGTCCTGAACATCAATAAAAAAATAAATAAACATTGAGGTCTGTTTGATTTCTTTTTTATTTAGTGAATATTTTAAGAAAATATCACCCCGTAAGTCTAAAAAACTTGTGTCCCCCCTGTCACCTTTGAACCGGAGATCCAAAAAATTGAGAACATTATCGGTTTAGGAATTATTGAGTTATCTCCTAAAAACTCATTTCATACGCAGATACGACCTTTTGATATTACTTTTTCGATAGTAGGTACGAAACCGCGTGGCCCGACATGCACTTGGCCGGTTTTTTTCTATTAAAGATAATTTTATTTTATATGTATACATGTAGTTTAATTTTTTTACCGTTTACGTGTACGTACGTTACGTAAGTAGGTTCACGTGTTAGAAAACTGTACTTACTTTAGTTAGCGAAAAATTACACGTCATATTGGATAGGGGGGGGAGGGGTCCTGAAAATATCACCAAAGATCACCATGGGGGAGGGGGGGTCTAAAACAAGCCAAAAACGTATGACGCGATTAATGGACGCCCCCATATATGATTTCCATGTTCTTGAATCTGCGATTTTATTAGTTGTAAAATTAGAAATTATTTAGACTATGCGAGAAAAAATAGTCTTTTCATTTTTGTTTGACTGATTTAGCGCACCTAGTGTACCTAGTGACCTGCTTTGCACTTCGTAAATCGTGGGTTCGGTTCCCGCAACAGACACACACAGAGTGGTGAACAATTTTATTGTTCTTGTCTTTAAGACAAACATGTATTGTCTTAAATTGGTATGTATCTAAATTTAAATAAGTCTTATCTCATTTCCACTCCATACCTACTTATAATAGAACAAAATTACACATTCGTTGTTTTCGAAACTGAGTACACTTGGCCGTTTTCAGATTTTTACTTTATTTCGACCTAAAGACAAACCTTCGAGCCAAATTTCGGGTCGGTACGACCATTGGAAGATAGACCCATTTAGTTCATTATGACTTCATAGTAGAACAAAGTTACACCTTCGCTATTTTTAAAACTGACTCACACTTGGCCGTTTTCAGATTTTTCCCTTTACTTTGACCTTAAGACCTATCTCCATGCCAAATTTCAAGTCAGTACGACCATTGGAAGTGGTCTAGGTTTTTGATGAGTCAGTGAGTCAGTGTCAGTGAGTGTATAGTAAAAATAGCGATTTTCTGCCGTCAATATCTCAAGAACTGCTATAGGTAGAATAATGAAATTTTGTATTCTAGACAATTAAGGGGATGTCAACAGACACTCGAAATTTCATATGCGTAGATAAAATATGTTTTGAGTTATAGGGTGGTCGAAATTGGCCCGAAATGGTTCGTGTAATATAACCCACGGCCGGTGTGTCGCTTTTTTTTGCTCGAACTTGGCGGACACACTGCCGTGTGTCTAGATCATTAGGTTGCAAATATAGTCTACTTTAAAGTGTTCTTATGGACTTTTGCCGTAACTTACTCCCTTTATGGGAAAAACGATAAAAGCGAAAAATTTATAAATAAATTCAGTTTTTGAAAATAAAAAAATGACCAAGGTCGATTTACAGGTCGCAAATGCATGTCTACAAATTCTACAATAAGATTTTCATCACTATTAATATCCATATCCATACTAATATTATAAATGGGAAAGTGTATGTGTGTGTTTGTTCGTTTGTTTGTCCGTCTTTCACGGCAAAACGGGGCGACGAATTGACGTGATTTTTTAAGTGGAGTTAGTTGAAGGGATGGAGAGTGACATAGGCTACTTTTTGGCTCTTTCTATTCCCCCACTTCCCTAAAATGGGGGGTGGAAGTTTGTATGGAGCATTCCGCAATTTTCAAGGTAGAAGGCTAAAAATTGGTATGCGGACTATTTGTGACTAACAAAAAATCGTGCATCATTTTTTTTTGGAAATCTGCACCCAACCTCTTAAAAGGGGGGTGAAATTTTAATAATATTCTGTTCCGAGTTCTCTTCTGTGTTTTAAATCAGGAAAGGGGAACCGTGTTATCCCAAATTTAACGCGAGCGAAGCCGCGGGCAAAAGCTAGTATAAAATAAATAAGTCATCTCTGATTTTGTGTATGACACAAAGTACCATATCAATGAACTTTAATAGTAAATAACAACATTTGGATACAAAAGTCGCCCACCCGTCCGTTATGATTCGATGTTTGCTCAATGTTTTGTGATGCAATTGTAACAATACAGCCTACCTTTATGTCACTTTGACCCGGGATGTTATTTGACTCATATATCTCTTAGTCGTGACGTGGAACCGTCGAGGTCATCTCGCCATCGCTGTCACTTTTTGTCGGGACCCCAGGTGCGCTATTCTAATTTTACAAATACATGAACAAGACATTAAAAACACAATCTATAATTATCTCAAATATAACTCCAATACACAATAAACATTCAACCAATATTGAAGTTGTATATTTTCAAGCAAATACTGATATTTCTGATTCAGACGTTTAGGCACATATAGGCGTCAACAAGTAAGTTTATGTACATAAGTGTAAGTCGGATCGTATCTAAAAGTGTTTTAAAGTTAGAATATTACGCCAGGTTTGTTTCTGTTAGACGGAGAGCTAGCCACGTTAAATATGACACAATAATGAGAGCAACGAAACCACTCTAGTCAGTTTGCTATACTATGCTTATTTCTAGGCATCTGGCAAGGGGGCGTCCATTAATCGCGTCATACGGTTTTGGCTGGTTTTAGACCCCCCCCTCCCCCATGGTGATCTTTGGTGATATTTTCAGGACCCCTCCCCCCCTATCCAATATGACGTGTAATTTTTTGCTAACTGAAGTAAGTACAGTCTTCGAACACGTGAACCTACTTACGTAACGTACGTGCACGTAAAGGGTAAAAAAATGCAACTAATTGTACGAGTATATATATAAAATAAAATTATCTTTAATTGAAAAAAACAGGCCAATTGCGTGTCGGACCACGCAGTTTCGTACCTACTATCGAAAAAGTGATATCAAAAGGTCGTATCTGCGTATGAAATGAGTTTTTAGGAGATAACTCAATAATTCCTAAACCGATAATGTTCTCAATTTTTTTCATATTATTTCGATCTCCGCTCCGGTTCAAAAGTGACAGGGGGGACACAAGTTTTTTGGACTTACGGGGTGATTTTTCCTTAAAATATTCACTAAATAAAAAAAAAACAAAAAGTCCTCAATGTTATTTTGAAAGACCTATCGAGTGATGTGCATCATGTCGATATTTGGTAGAGACAAATAATTACATGTATGGAGTAGTGCCCTCCTTAAAATTTATTTTTAGCAATTTTACTACAAAACTAAGTAGCGGCATACAAAAACACACCTTATATTTAAATATTTATTAAAATACGTTTTATAGTTTCCGAGTAAAATAGCTGTGACATACGGACGGACGGACAGACGGACATAACGAAACTATAAAGGTTACGTTTTTGCCACTTTGGCTACGGAACCCTAAAAACCTACTTCACAATATAATATGTCAAATGCCATTAAAAAGTATTTACAATCATGGTGCTAGTGCAATTTTACTCTGCTTTTGACAGATTGATTCATTTAAAAGTTGATAATTTTTATTTTATTGACCATAATACAGTATAGTACAAAGAACAAAAAAATTACACGTGATATGAGTCCAGACCCCCCTCCTCCTGTGCTGATCATTGGTGATTTTTTCTTGACCCTCTCCCCCCCCCTATACAATATGACGCGATTAATGGACGCCCCCCAACTGTAAAGTGGTGGAGGTCTAAAAATGCAAACCACTTCAAGAAAACAACTCCTGGAGTTCTGGGTTTGATGCAGTATTGTGAGAAATTATTTATATAATTAGATTATATAATTGCCAAAAGTTTCTGTTGGGGGAAAGTAGTGACAAACAACGTATAATGTAATTCATAGATTTTCGACTACTGTTTTTGTTTTCCTAATAAATAGCAATGTTTTTTGTGCTAATGTTAAAATATAGGCACTGTCCTTTATAACTGGGACAACTTCGGCAGATTTTACCTATTTTGGTATTACTATTTTCAAATATTCTGTCATTCTGACCTCAACCCATTAAAAACTGATACCTGGATCTAGCAATAAGGATAGTATAGCAATCTAACCAGACGGGCTTTGTTGCTCTTATTAATGTGTCATATTTGACGTGGCCAGCTCTTAGTCCATGTGTAGTAATTTAAGTATTCGATATCGTCGGTTAGATTAAAATTAACAATGACACATTTTTAAAATTTTTATTTTATTTTATTTAGAAAACAAACAGCCATATACAGTGTGGAAAGATAAGTCGGGCCCTGGAGGGAAACTACCTTAAAACGTTGAGATAGCTCAATTCACTGAAAGGAAACATTCTTTAATTTTTTTTAAGGGACATAACTGCATTTAAACATTTTTGGAAAAGAGTACACCTTACAAAAAAAGCTATTTATTTTGTAATTTTTGCCATAAATAATTTTTATGACAATTGATGCTAATCGATCATATTGCTAACAAGGATAAAAACTTCTTAATACCAACCAAGTTTAGGGCACAAGAGAACCCATAAATAATAATAAAAATATTTTTCATACAATTAGTATAGAAAAAAGTGAAAATTAAGAAAAAAACTGAGAATGCAGACTTAGTTTTTAGGAGAAATAAAAGAATGTTTCCTTTTAGCGAATTGAGCTATCTCAACGTTTTAAGGTAGTTTCCCTCCAGGGCCCGACTTATCTTTCCACACTGTATATACAAAAACACCCCGGTAATTACGAACAAAATGGCAGACGGATGGAAATATGAGGCATGTGGGATTCTTGTTGGGTACGGAACCATTGACAGTTCAAATCAAAAATTAACATTGTATATACTAGTTAGTAAAAAAAAACCTATTAACTTTATAAAAGTCAAGGCATCTGATTGCGACAAGTCAAATAGGACCCCCATTTTTTCTAGGCAACCTCGTCTTAAGCACGTTATGTTTTAACAATACTATTAGTATGCTACCAGTCTTTTAAGACCAATGTTTGTCAACGTTTGGCAACAGCGAGCCAATGACACTCAAACGGTAAATACGCTCGTCTCAAGGCCACACGTTAGGAATTTGAAACCTCATATACCTAATAATGTTTTAGATATTCGAGCATCAAATTATTGTTATTCAAATTATTTTTCATCCCACTTGTATAAATCGTGCTATTTTATGCGGGTATTATATATCGCTTTTTACTTGTAGATAGCTTTTTATAGTACATTACTTACCTTGGACTGTAAAAGAAAGAAAGCCCGAAATCGCAGGTATTTGTAACCCGAGCCGCAGGCGAGGGTTGTAAATAAGCGATAGAGGGCTTTCTTTTTTACTGCCCGTTGTGAGTACACAATTTTACGTCTCTACCTGGCCATAACGCGAGTTTTACCGTACGCGTAGCGTGCTATAAAACTCACATTATGGCCAGGTGTGACGTAAAATTACTTATTTACCACTACCGAGAATGACGGTCAAGCTATTATTGAGTTTTACCTTTAAAATACTGACGTCAGTCATTTAATATTTTCATTAACTTTTTAACAGCTTACCTATTTTTTATTTATTTTATTTTTTTATTTATTGCTCAACAAGTGATAATGTACAAATGGCGGACTTAATGCCAAATGGCATTCTCTACCAGTCACCATTGGGCCAAACAGAGACTTGTAAGTGTTTGTGTTGTTGTTGTAGTTGTGTGTTGTTTGTAGCATTTTCATAGCTCGTAGAAAAAATATTGTATACAATAGTGACATAATTAAGCTTTTCAATCTCGTACCTACCTTAATTGACGTCACGATTGTATAAATCAGCATTACAGAAGATAAAATAAAAAAATAAAAGGGTACTTAAAAACAAAATACAGTACATAGAGACACACTTTTTTATGTAGTAGGCGTTTGACCACGATGTCACCTGATGGTAAGTGTGTCTCTATGTATTATGATTATGCGGTCTACAGTGGAGCACGCTTACCTAGGAAAAGCCTATTTACTCTCGCTTTGAAGAGACCCAAATTGTACTCAAGTGGAAATACAGACTCGGGCAGGCCGTTCCACAGGTTCCACTCCTTGGTAGTTCGCATATGGAATGGTGAAGCGAAACGCTTCTTGCGTATATGTGGAATACCTACTAGTTATTAAGCGATGCCGGAGTGCCAATTGTCTGGTAGTGAAATGGGGACGGAGGGATAAGGTTGTGCAGTTCCTCAGCACACTCTCCGAAATGTATCTTATAAAAGATCGATAGGCTGGCAACCTTGCAACGATGATCCAGACTTAAAGGTAAAGAAAATACTGCGACAAAACTATATTATTGAATCGAAGTAGCTTCGTAAATACCTGGTGCCGGAGTCAGTTTTTGGGATAAAATTGCCGAATGGCTTAACGAGCCGGCAGTTACGCGATCAATTATTATAATTTCTTATAGATATACGGGATGAAATCTTAACTCGTGCCTATGCCAATTTCTGGGATTAGGTTGCCGAGCGGACCCCAGGCTCAATAGAGCAAAAAGCTGGGACAAACGCTAGGAGGAAGAGAAGATACATGATGAAATCTGGGTCGTGATCCTGAACTACTTTTTCTGACTCTGTAACTGTCCACCATTATATTTGATCGAAGCAGAATGAATATCATTATTTTACAGAATATGTTATCAAGAATCCTAAACTGTCTTTCCTTATCCTAAATATGATCATTGTTAGTTTTGACATACGCTTTATTGAAAACGACAAGACGACCCTATGAGTAGAGTGACCAAATTGTAGCCAAAAAACGTTTTTTTTTTTAATACCACGACGGTGGCAAATAAGCATACGGCCCGCCTGATGGTAAGCCTGATGGTAAGGTACCGTAACCTATGGACGCCTGCAACTCCACAAGAGTCACATGCGCCTTGCCGACCCTTTAGAAAAACGAGGATTCACTGTGTTGACGGCTAAAGGAACAAGAAGGTCCCTCATCGTCAACACACTGGGTCCTCTTTGAACTCTTTGGCAACCTTACTCACCAGCAGGAACACAACACTATGAGTAGAGTCTAGTGCTATTTGGCTGTGGTTTTCCGTAAGGTGGAGGTACTTCCCCAGTCGGGTTCTGCTCCAGATTTGTGCGAGATGACATTCGCTGAACGTGCCCTACCACACTTAGCGAGATGCCATTCGCAGTGCCCATACCTCTCTTTTTGGCGTAGTTTAAAGACATACCCAAGTCCGGCGGACGTAGTTTAAGGACATACCCCGGGTCCAAAATGTTTATTCACTTATATCATCAGAAAAATAACTATCAATATTGGTGACAAAAAACTATGATTAACATCATTAGGTTCATCTTTAGATTCTGTATCGTGCTTGATCGCTTGTTACACGACCCCGAAATATTATGAAAATAAAAATATCTGCAACACGAAACAATAATAAAATGGTACTGGCGAAATGTTTGTATAAATTTAATTATATACAGAATGAACTAAACACGTGCTTGAAACGTTAGATTATATATCTATGTAAGTTACTAATTACCTAGTTTTCAACAAAAGTGTTCGGCAAATTGCAGTCTATTCATTAGCAAGAGCTTGCGTTCAGCAATTGGATGCGTTGTTTATATTGGAAAACCAGGATTATTATATATCATAGGGATTATCACGTAAAATGCGTTTTATACATTTTCAATCAGGGGCTTTATAAGAGGGCTCATTTTACATTGGACAAATGGACATTTTATAGAGTAAGTTTTAAACAGAACAACAGGTTGAACCGTAAATATCTCAACAATTCCGTCCGTGTCCGTAAACGTAACTATGACGTCGCAACGAACCCCACCTTTAATTTTTTATTTTAAATGATTTGTAAATAAACATATTTATTCTTGTTTTTCGGTGTAGTTACGTAAGTTTGTTTTTATGGCCGCTGAGAAATAATAAACATTTGTTATTATTTCTCCCTGTTATAACTACAATTTGACCTCCACCGATTAACAGCTGCCAGGTGTCTGGATCTAGAAGTAAGCATAGTATAGCAAACTAACTACGAGGGTTTCAATGCTGTCATTGTTGTGTCATGTCTGAAGTGGTCAGCTCTCTGTTAAAATGTTTAAATTTCAGCCATACTAGATTTTATCAGAGGTATTCAGTTGATTGGACTTACGTCGATGGAGCTCGGATATGATTTAATTGATTTTAATTCCGCTCTGGGTTTATCCGAAATAGTATTTGAATGAAATGCCAATAATGTTGAGATATTTCATATTCCTATTCATCGTAAATTGTTGTGTTTTGAAAAACATTCGCATGCGAATTTTGCACAGTGTAAAATAAAATTTTCAATTAAACATAAAACGATACCTATAAATTGGCAGGAAACGCTTAACCTGAACTATTGGATGTAGAACCCTAGATATGAACTGCCCATGGTAGAAAAACGAAAAAAAGGTATTGCTATCACTACAATAAATACACCACTTTAATTCACATTTGGGGTCATTTTAACTAACTTTGTTGATGTAGCCACCTTGCGGACTGCAGGGCCAGATGCTGCGCGTATTCTATTTTTAAAATACATTACATTAAAAACACAATATTTCTCAAACATAACTCCAAGACAACAAATAATCAACCAATATTGAAGTTGTATTGGAGTTGCATCGGAATAAATTTCAAGCAAATTCTGATATTTCTGATTCAGACTTTTAGTTAATGCATTGGAGTATTTGGAGTTGTATCGAAGTTGGATCATGTCCAAATGTGTTTTAAAGTTAGATATACGCCGTCTGGCTTAGGTTCGTATAGTTGCTGCGTATGCAGAATCCACTAAGCCACGTCCTAAATTAAGACTTAGGACGTCTAAGTTAAAACAAGGTACCTAATCAAAAATAATATTTTTTTTTAAGTGGGGCATTCCACACATACAATAGTTTTTTATTAAACCAAATACAAACATTGAAAACATTGAAATAATAATCAAACCAGCAGGACAGTAGCAGCAGGATGCAGGTTCAAGTACTGCTGGGTTGATTATTTTTGCAATGTTTGTATTTGATTTATAATAACAAAAAAATAAGTTGAAAATCAATGTTGGTTTCCACCACTTGGTGTTAGTGACGTAGTGATGGCGATACCTTGTTTTCTTCTAAATACCATGGATAGGACATTTCACGGAATGGGACATTTTAAGATTTGACTAACAAGGAAGGGTACCCAACTGTCCGGCTCCGATTGGATTTATTTTAATATATGTTATAGAGTAATCAAACGTACATGTAATTTTTTTTAGCTGCCCAATTTCAACCTGTTGGGAGAAATCGTCCTCCAAAATACTGAAAAGTGACAAAACCCTCTAACTTCTGTACAGAGTTTTGTTCAAGCAAACTGCGTTGTTATTACTAGTTTTGATGTATGTTGGAGAACATGAAAAAATAATGGACACGTGTTTTTTATAATAGATGAAACCGCCAAATGTATTTTTTTGTTCTTTTCTTTCAGGACCATGAACCATGATATCATGGACCAAACAGTTTTCAAGGTAAACAAATAACCAAAGGGAAAGTGAGTGAAACGATGAAAAGTATGCAACTTTGAAGAGTGTGTGTTTTTTTTTTAAATATGAGTTTTTAGCAGAAATAGCAAAACACGTGTCCATTATTTTTTCATGTTCTCCAACATATATCAAAACTAGTAATAACAACGTAGTTTGCTTGAACAAAACTCTGTACAGAAGTTAGAGGGTTTCGTCACTTTTCAGTATTTTGGAGGACCATTTCTCCCAAAAGGTTGAAATCGGGCAACTAAAAAAAATTACAAGTCAGCTATTTTTGACTACTCTATAACATATATACAAAATAAATTCAATCGGAGCGGGACAGTTGGGTACCCTTCCTTGTAAGACATTTGTAGGGAGAGAGGCAGTTTATTTAATTTGTTTGCGCACACAAATAAATATCTTCAAAACGGCTTTTCCGGTTTGAGGCAAGGTTAAGTGATACACCGGCTCTTAGATAACTTAAGATCTTTTATTAAATAACATGTGTACTGTAAAATCTTTTTTATACCACGACGGTGTTAAATAAGCATACGGTCCACCTGATTGTAAGCAGCAACCGTTATCTATAGACTCCTGCAACCCCAGAGAGCCCAAAGGTATAACATGCGCGTTGCCGACCCTTTAATATAACTGTGATTACGGCTAAAGTTTGAATCAATTTTTTTTATGTCCGAATGTTACGCACGCTAGAACTTACTACCATACCATAAGCACCTCTATAAAAATCTTACTACTAGTAAGAATACAGTATGTGGCCTGGCCGGAAAAGAACAAATATAATTGATGCATTTCAATACAGCTTATGAGAAGATGGCCGATGGGGCCGAAAAGTGCTCGTGGAGACCACGGACTAGCAAGCGCAGCGTAGGACGTCCACCCACAAGATGGACAGACGATCTTGTTAAGGTCGCCGGAAGACGCTGGATGCGGGTCGCTTCCAACCGGTACGTGTGGAGGTCCAAGGGGGAGGCCTATGTTCAGCAGTGGACGTCTTATGGCTGAGATGTTGATGACGATGAATACAGCTTAAGGCAAAAGTGGAGATGGGCAGGACATGTTGCAAGTTACACTGACAGGAGGTGACCACAGCAAACAACAAAATGGCTGGGCCCTCTGTGCAAGAGACGACCAGGAAAGCCCAAGACGAGATGGGTCGATGAAATAGTGAAGGCAGCCCGCAGAAATGGATGACCATTGCTACCAATCGTGCAAAGTGGAAACAGATGGAGGAGGCTTTTACCCGCAGGGGAACAACCAACTACACCAAGACAAACCAGTATAATACTTCCTAGTCCAACATAGTAGTATGAATCAATGACCATAGTATGATCTGTATGATGGAAGACCTTGACGCCAAACGCGAGTTCCGAAAATCTCGGCCCAAACCCACCTACACATATAACTCTAACAATGAGCTTTACTGTGTCTCTTGCTGTCGAACTTTCAAACCAAAGTTTGGTTTTGCAAGTCACGCTCGAGCCCATGCACGTAAAGATCAACCTACCTAAGTACCTGCTGAATAACTTGTCCAGGTGTCGCCGTCGACGGATACGTCTGGGAGGACATCATCATCATCGTCATCATCATCATGAATCAATGTAGTAGTGTAACGGGATCTAAGAACTGAGAAGCCCCAGCCTAGCTGAATCTACATTATCGCCAGTTACCTTACATCCTTATAGTGAGTCTTCTCGAATTGGCCAGTGATCGTCTATTCCTCTACGTTGTGTTTGAAGTAACCAGGTTCAGCACAGTAAAAAAAGCTCGCCCGTGCTCCTCTCGTCCTTCATCATGCTTCCTCATCGACCTCCTGTTTTTTAAAGATTGTATGACAAACGGCCATTAAGTACCCCTAGACCTATATGGGAATATTTTCATGAAGATTGTCTTTGAACGGTGTCAGTTAGTCCGAGTAATTATAGAACAATGAGCTTAAAGTAGGGAGGGTACGTTTAGTGTATCGAATTGTCTTTACTCTGTCCTTTTAGCTATTTGTGTGTCATAAACCCTAGAATTGATGGGCCCATTAGAAGAATACCTACCTTGTCGCTGTGAAATGCTGTCATTATCATTATTAAATAAGTATATATAGGACACATCTAAGAATCATCCTTATACTACCGCTGTCTATATATAGTTGTTTTGCCTAGTTACAAGGTCAGAAATACCGGATTCGCAGAAAGTCCACTCTAGCACTCAAAGATTAGTAAGGAATGAAGTTAGGGACACAGGGGGGGGCCTTTAACATAAAATACACACAAACACATCAAATAAAATTACTTTGGTAAAGCGGGATATTATAGTATTTCAAGCATAAGGTTTTAGTGAGACTACATATATGACTAGAAGTACTTAACTTATAAAAGCTGGGGTAATCCTTTATGTTCATTTTCTATACGTTATGATACGCATTAGTTCTGCTTTACACATTTAAATACACTTACAAAAATACATTTCATTGACTTGACTGCTTTCGTGATGTTGACAGTTATTTCAAGCAAATTCCAATGTCAGTGATTTTATATTTGAAATTCTGAGAGTATTTATTCTTCTAAGGCATAGACAACAGTAGAAGTAAAAAGGCTGATATACACTATATAACCAAGCAGTTTGGTTCCTAAAAATATAAAGTAAACCTAAAATATAATTTAACAATTATAATTATTTGAACGGGTACGGACGGCCCGTTACAGTAGGTTGGAAACAAAGCTAAATAAATAAATAAAAATGTGGCCTGTAACACGAGCAAAAAATTAAAACGTAGATTCTACTCCTCAAACTATAAAGCTTTTGTTCAACAACTTTTGCAAAATATGGAGTCTTTAGATTGTCTCTTTTTCATACAAACTAAATACAATGTACCTTAAAATCCGCCCACTTGACGTTGCTTGTCAGTCTTGTCACCCTACAGACGTAATCAATTTCGCAAATTGCGTATTCGAATAAACTTTAAAGTGTACTAAAAATCAAATCACAAATTAATTTTTAAATTCGCTGAACAAAAGTTGTCTAGTTTCAGGAGTAGAATCTACGATTTAATTTTTTTGCTCGTGTTACAGAACACACGGTATAGTCAATTAACTTTTTATTACCCCTCTTTGCCATGGCTACGTCCATTGAACAAGCAAACGTTTTGTATGAACCAGTATGAAAATGTCCTTCGGACAACGAGGAGAGTGCGGCATAAAAAATCACCTAATATATAGGGTGGAATCTGGGTCGTGATTCTAAACCACTTTTTCCGACTTTTTAACTGACGATCGCCATTAGGTATCATACGGTAATATTTGAACAAAACAGAATTAGATTTTTTTTCAAGTAAAATTATACTTAAACTACACCATGGTCACCTGACCAAAGATTAAGTATTCAAATCATTAGGTTCATCTTTTAATACAGTTCCTTGATCTTCTTGCTACACGACCCCAATTTCATCTTGTATAATACAAGAAAAGACGCCTGTAAACACGCCGGACAAACGGACGATACAGATATCGGCTTAGATCGACTTACGCGTACGACGTACGTCCACCGCTTCCTATAGACTAAGAGCTAGCCACGTCAGGTATGTAGTCATTTCATTTACAGTCGTTTATTCATATCGCATTCATTCATATGACACAATAATGAGGGCAATAAACTTATATGTGAATTGGTTTTGTACGGAGGGTCAAAATATTTTTCTCCTACTTTATCTTACTCGCAATCTTCTCGCAAAACGATACCAGTTATGCCCATAAACGGATCACCAGTGTTTTCTTACTTTAAATAGTCGTAAAATTTTGAAATCGTGAAGTCATCTTTGAACAATTACAATAGTTTTTTTTTCGCTTTATTAGGATATAAATTGAATATAAACTTATACTATAACTGGGGCGGATTCCCGCGAATACATATTCATGTATTAAAATAATTTGGTTTGTTCTTCAGATATTGATTATTTTTCATCCATTAAACTAAAGGAGATCGTCAATTTTTGTTAGGTGATCTGGCGAAGGTTATTTAGAACCGTTTAGGAATGATTCTTAGCTTTAACAAATCGTCATAATTTCTAGATTAGGACGGTGGTAAAAAAAATGCGAAATGTAATGGGAAAATTGAAAAAAAAAAATCTTTAAAACTTGAATCTGACAAGGACAATATTTGAAAGCGTGCTTGCCTATGATTTTTACATTAATATATATTAATGTAAAAAAAGTACCGGTTTTTTAAAGAAAATGTACAACAGCGGACTTAAAAATAAAACGGGAATCATGATGAAATAATAAATAGTCATATTTTGATCGTATTGATATCGGTAAACAAAGACTGCTGTCAAACCATCGTTGATACTATTAACTGAACATTCCTAACACCTATTGCGAAGGGATAAGGTTTACCACCGTTAGTATAAGTATCTGACATTGCAAAATTTAAAAAAAGATGCGTTTAGTTATCGAAGGAGCATGATATTATGCCATTATGAAACCCACTTTTAATATTCAAGCTCCGCCCGAAATACGCATTTTCAATCTTTAGGCGTTTTAATATAGTCGATTTCTAATCTAAACTTCCGTATTCGTAGGCTTAGATATTATTTTAATATTACAATATTCTAACCTACCGAAAAGTATCAAAACGCAGATTATGTAACAGTAGACATTGACAGTGTCAAACCAAAAAACAAACCCGTTTCAGTCCAGGTGAAGTTAAACTTTATGTCAATGCCATAAGGACGTTAACGACTTTTCTTGCTGTATTTTAATCGCGGAAACGTCAACATAATATTTATTTATTTAGTATTTCTAATTCACGTTTCATTTTTTTGTAATATTTTGTTTACTTTAGTAATAAAATGAGTATTTATTTTACATTGAAGTACAAACTGTATACGGTTTATATCAGGTGGCCCAGAATTGACGATCTCCTTTTATTACAACATTCAACATGAGTCTTCGTCCCTATTGTTTGTGTATATTTTTTTGTGTTCAGTTTTGTTAAGTATCTGTCGAGGCATCACCAAATGGGCCCTGCGTTCCTAAGGAAGACCAGCGCTAGCATTCAAATTAGCTTTTTGCTGAGCAGAGTCCTTCGTGTTGCTACATCAATACGTCTTTTATTTGTTTGTCTGTAAATTTTGATACTAGTATTGTAAACGTCTTGAGTAAATATCGTAAAATCTTGAACCAACGAAACCCGTCTATTTTGTTTGCTGTACTATCCTTATTGCTAGATCTGGGCATCCGGGGTTTCGTTGCTCTCATTATTGTGTCATATCTGACGTGGCCAACTCTCTGTCTACCATGGCAATTACCTACACAATAACGAGATTAAGCTCTAGTTCACCTCCTCAGAGCAATATACCTACTATTGAGACTAGGAATTAAATATAATATCAACAAACCGAACATTGCTAATATTCTTGGGATAATATGTAATGCTTTAAATCCTTCGAGCAACAATGTAAAAGAGGTACAGTTTAAAGCAAGATTTACTGAAAATACAGAGAGGAGAGGCCTTAGGTATCATTTCCCTTCTGTCAAAAGTATTGGCAGAAAAATCCCAGTACGTCTATAAAAACTATTTGAATAATCGATCTCACGCATTTTTGTCATCGCTGTCAATGGATAACACGCTCCGTGAAAATGCCCTGATGCGCTGTTTTTGGATGTAATTTTTTTTTTATTTCGTCTAGTTTACAAAAAGATGAAATACCATTTCAGATGAAAGTACAGTTTTACTTTATTTATAATTACTTTCATAATAAAAGATTTAACCTAAATCGAAAATCAAGCTTCGTTTACAGAATCGATTCAAAGACAATGGTTTTCTTTCTGACGGGCAGTAACTATTTGACGTTTGACACTTCTCCATATTTAACGCGCTTAAGGATTGCTGTCTTCTATATTTTGTTTGAAAATACAATCAAAAATGATACTTGGCTTTTTTGTTTGACATTTGCAAGGACTGCATCCGATAATGAACCATATATTAACATTTGTAAAGTCGACTATCTATTGCTCCATTTAGTGTTATGAAGTATAAAAAGAATATGTCAAATATGTTTGGTGTTGAAAATACGCTTTTTCGGTTGTCAATAAAGCGTTGCTGCCAAAAAAAATCATTTAGAAATAAACTGTATTAACAACCGACAATGATGTACCTTTGACTTGAAAACATCACATGCGTGCTACCTCGCCCCCCTCAGATTTTGGCAGACTTTTTTGTTTGGAAAGATGAGGCGAAGCGTTCTCCTTGTTTAGAACTTTATGTGAAAATATGGCTCCTGAAAATTTGTAACCGGCCAGTCTTATACCGTAATAAGTAATAAGGCTCTCAAAGAAGGTACGGGCTGAGTCGTACTTGGAATACTATTGAGGGCCATTTATTGGGCGGATTGGGCCTAGTATTTATTGGGCGGATTGGGCCTAGTATTATTTGGATCGGTGATTAAATCACATAAGTAATACAGCAACATATTATAAAAACGGCCAAGTATGAGTTAAGCATGTCAAGCAAACGTAGGCTTCTAGACTATTGGCTTAAATTTAATAACTTCAAAACTATTGAGACAACGAAGACAAATACCTATTCGGTATACGGCCCCAATTGAAAATTGTAAACAAAAATGAAATAAGTAACTTCAGTATTTTAAAAGTAAAACTCATTCATAGCATTTAATAAATATGAGTACGAGTAATCTAGTTGTAATTAAAAAAAGTTATATCTCCATTTTAAGTAAAATGCGATTTATCTCCCGCTTCACTAGCGTGAAAAAACACGTTTTTTGAGCAAGTATGATGAAAAAAATAATAACTACCCTATTCATAGGTTACCGATTCGTCGGTACTTTCTATACATTTCTACCGGTTGGCACTCCCTATACTTGCCACCAAGATCTTGCCATAAGCTGCTAGAATACACATTACATTATCAACCCTATCTATTCTCGCACAAGTTCCAAATTGGAACAATCAAATATCGAAATTTAAATTACCGTTATGCGTCCATACTTAACATTAATGTCACAATGGCACCTTGAGCATCTGAATATGTTATTAATGTTATGATATGTATACTAGGATCGCAGAATCACATGCTAGTTTCGTCACGTTTTGCACAATAACCTAGTCGTCTAGACTCTACGTAATACACCCATGGCGTCAATAAAATCGTCGCTATCGAATTCACAACTCTCTATGAAAATTGTTTATTTTAATGACGTGACAGTGGCGAACATACAGGGTAACAAAAATAGTGGGGATCCGTATAAAGGGATAATTGATATCGTATTTCGACTAAAAAAGAATAAAGGGTGAACACTATTAAATTGTCGCAGGTCGAACATGCTACAGAAGAGAAAATAAAAATCCAAAGTGCTTAAAACTGTTTATATGACTAATTTTATGTAAAGTAAAATCAATAAAAAAATATTATGGCTATTTTAACGAACGACGAGATAATTCCCGGACTTTACTTTTGATGTGATTCATCGAACTTTGCACGGAATCATCGGTTAATAATTTTGTGCATTTAACCCATTTTCGTTGAAAATCTGGCAATGAAGTGGCAGTTGGCAAGTTTTTCGCAGTTTAGTTTTTATATTAGCCCAATATTTTTCGATGGGGCGAAGTTCGGGACAGTTTGGTGGGTTACTCTCCTTAGGCACTACCTCGACTGAATTCGCCTTATACCATTCCAAAGTACGAGACGAATAATGGCAACTTGCTAAATCTGGCCAAAACAATGTTGAGGAAGTGTGCTTCTTCATGAATGGTAACAGTCTGTTTTTCAAGCATTGTGATATATAAATATCGGTGTTATTTGTCCCGGTAGTGATAAATGGTGAGCTCCTCATGCCGCACTCGCATATAGCTTGCCAAACAAGGTATTTCTTAGCAAATTTTTCTACTGCGATTACCTTTTCCGATTCATCGAGATTCGAAATTTCATGAGAGGAATAGTACTGGTTACCTGGTAAAGACTTGAAGTCTGCCTTGACGTAGGTTTCATCGTCAATAATTAGGCAACATTTTTTCTCAATTAACAAGGTATACAATAACCTGGAACGTCTAACAGCACGATTATATTGATCCACAGTTCTCTTCGGAGCTTTTTGCTTCTCGTATGTTGTAATGCCGCATTCTTTTTTAATTTTTTGGACATTTGCTTGACTTGTTCCTACTTTTTTCGCCACATCCCGGGAAGAGATGCTCGGATTCTTATCAAATAGCTTGCACACCTTTGATTGTAACTTAACATTATATTTTCTGGTGGGTTGACCCTCACGACGCTTTCTACCTATAGTTTCTCCTTGTTTTATTTTTTTTAGGGTCCGTTGAACCGTCCTCCGCGTAGTTTGACAAGATTTTGCCAGATCTAAAGTTGATAAATGAGGATTTTTACTAAATTCTTGCAAAATTAATTCACGAACATTTTTTTCGTGTAACGCCATTTTCATAGATAAAAAACAAATGAACGTTTTATGGTTGTCTAATATTTCACGATCCTTATAAATTTAAAATTTCAAAAGAATATTCAAAAAAGGTTCGATGCAACACGCTAGCAAAGTAAAAATGTAGGCGCCAATTTAATAGCCCTTTAGGAGAAAATTTTTCTGGACGCGAAAAAATTTTTTTTTGTGTGGGATCCGTCGTCTCAGCCGGTCAACCCTCCCATACAAAACATTTTTTTTACGCGAAAAAAATTCTTAGTTTTTCGTAATTAGAATATGATACCAATTATGCCCTGAAACGTATCACCAGCATTTTCGTTACACCCTGTATCCATACTAATATTATAAATGGGAAAGTGTATGTGTTTGTTTGTTTGTCCGTCTTTCACGGCAAAACGGGGCGACGAATTGACGTGATTTTTTAAGTGGAGATAGTTGAAGGGATGGAGAGTGACATAGGCTACTTTTTGTCTCTTTCCAACCCCCCACTTCCCTAAAATGGGGGGTGGAAGTTTGTATGGAGAATTTAACGCGAGCGAAGCCGCGGGCAAAAGCTAGTAAGTTATAAGTTATTATTTTATTGTTGTATTAAGTTTATTACTAGGGCCCGGAATTTTACGTGCGGTTTGTGAAACGTCATTGGGAGAGAACACCAACGTTTATCGATATATCGATAAATCGGGAGTTTTTTTATTAGTGTCTTTAAAAAAGAATACCTCAAACTTTCAAATGATACATACTTTTTTTAACGGTCATTCACGAAAAAAGCTTAAAAAATAAATTATAATAAATAATTAAAATATAATAAATTATAGTTTTATAAAGGATGATGTACGGTAAACGTACGAGTGCTCGACACTGTCCCAATGGATACCACCTTTATTCTTAAATCACTGTCAAAAGAGGTGACAAGGGTGTCATCTATTGGACATTAGGGTGTCGAGCACTAGTACTTTTACTTTATGAGTCATTTGAAAGTTTGAGGTATTATTTTTTAAAGACACTAATAAAAAAACTCCCGATTTATCGATATATCGATAAACATTGGTGTTCTCTCCCTATGACGTTCCACAAATCGCACGCAAAATTCCGGGCCCTATTTATTACTAATGTTTTTATGGCATTTTTGTTATTATAGAATGTACTTAAACATGTTTGTTACCTGCCGTGAATTTTGCACTGGAAGGTCTTTTCGGAGGATCAGCAACATGCTGAGAAGAGACCATTTCGTGACACTTACTTGTCTTACTATAATAGGCATAGTGAATTTTTTTCGTGTATGGTATCAATCGATTCGTTTTGTTGTGAGGATCAAATGTCTATATGGGGCTAATTGCGTTAAAGCAGCACAAAAGTCAGAAATGAGACTTAAAGTCCGAGATTAGCATTTGTTTCTCAAAACGCTCCTAACAAAGTGACGTGCAAAAGTGACGTCACGATCACATAGTAGCCCTGTTTAAAGTATGAAAAAAATATGAAATTGCTATTTATACAGTGAAAGATGCGTTTATGTATATGGTTGCTATACAATTTATGTTACAGTAAAACGTTAAAAACCGAATGGTATCATTGCTTTTTTTTTTAATTTTGCACTTTAAAAAATCGTAAACTTTAGAAATGTTGCAGCTTGATATCTTGAGCCATTTCAATAGAATTTATACATTTTCACTTTTGTTGGATATATTGATCATTTTGCATCCTATCAACTAAATTTTATTGCATAGTTCAACATGTGTCATCATGCCTATTATCTGTAATTTATTTGTTATTTCTCTAATGTCACGAATAAAGATATTTCTATTTCTATAAACAAACATACGCTTGGTGGTAAGCATAGTTATATAGTTTTTAACCCCCGTTGCAGAAAGAGGGTTATTATAAGTTTGGCTGCGGTGTGTGTGTGTGTGTGTGGGACCGTAGCGCTCAAACGGTCGATCTCAGACATGTTTTATCAAAATCGGTTCAGACGTTACAGGGGTTATCCTATTTTTTTTATTTATAATACTTAAGTGCGCTGGTAATTAGCCTGGTGGTAAGACGTCAGACTTTCAATCCGAAGGTCGCGGGTTCAAACCCCGGCTCGTACCACTGAGTTTTTTGGAACTTATGTACTATCATTTGATATTTACCAGTCGCTTTTCGGTGAAGGAAAACGTCGTGAGGAAACCGGATCTAATCCCAACAAGGCCTAGTTCCCCTCTGGGTTGAAAGGTCATCTGACCTGCCATCTGGCAGTCGCTTTCGTAAAAACTAGTGCCTACGCCAATTCCTGGGATTAGGTTGTCGAACGGACCCCAGGCTCAATAGATCAAAAAGCCGGGATAAACGCTAGGAGCAAGACTTATACTTAAGTCAATATACACGGTGTAACATGAGAAAACCGAATAATTTTAACAGCGTATTCCTGACCATAATTGGAGACTAAAATGTCGTATAAACTTTTCTGGAATTCGCTTAGTTTCAGAGTTACTACCAATTAAATAAAAAAACTTTTTTTATTGTCACTCAGTGCAAAACGCTTTTTTGATGGCGATTTCACCCTTTATGCGGTCTAGTCTAGACATTCTTATTGACAGATATCAAAGTGCCAAGGAATACTTTACGTAAACTATTTTTTGAAAAAAAATGTACTAATTTATTTTAATCGACATCTTTACCAATAACATTTATGTTAAAACAAAACACACAAAAAAAAAGCAAAAGAAAATTATTTTTTTTCGAGAAAAGTTTATACGACATTTTAGTCTCCAATTATGGTCAGGAATAGGCTGTTAAAATTATTCGGTTTTCTCATGTTACACCGTGTATAACATTGTATAACGGTTTCTAAAAAAAAAATTAAGTATGGGTTGATTGCATCCAAAGGTCCGTTAATTGATTACATATTATTTTTATCTTCTTCTAAATATATAAAAGAAGAAACTGACTGACTGACTGACATATCAGCGCACAGCCCAAACCGCTGGTTCTAGAGGTTCCAAATTTGGCAGGTAGGTTCCTTATAAGGTCTAGGGGTGCACTAAGAAAGGATTTTTCAAAATTCACCCCCTAAAGGGGTAAACTGGGGGTCCAAAATTTGTATGGCGAATCAAGATTTGTAAGACTATTTTATTCGAAACTTCACAGGAGTATTCTTAACGATAAATGAGTAAATACGTGTTTCAGGTTTTTTGAAAATTCAATCCCTAAAAGGGGCAAATGTGGTCACAAAGTCTGAAAATCAACATGGGTATCGTATTCTTTTTGAATACTTATAGTACGCGGGCGAAGCCGCGGGAAAAGGCTAGTTAATTGATATATTAGTTCTCTGCTAAGTTATTTTGATTAGTCAACTGCAACTGGCCCGTAGTTTTGCAATAATCGCTACTAATAGATACAAAAATGTATGAACTCTATAATAATTACTGAAATAACTTGACTTCTTACCTTTACAAGACCTGTCCTTCAGGTTTCCATTTTTGAATGACAGTTAAATACTTACGTACTATAAAATTATGCAATCCAACTCTTTTCGATCGACCATAACTCGGTACCATAGATAACCACCGATAGATACCGCTTATGAAACTTACCGTCAAATTTACTGTATTTTATTTTATGCAACCTCAAAATACCGGTTTTTTTTCGTTCTTTCATTTACTATTTCATATTTAATCGAAAAATCTTACAATATAAAGTCATAACCTAAAAACTATAAGAGTTCTACGTAAAAACCATAAAATATGTAAACATATTGGGTTATTTCGGGGCTTTTTGCGAAAACTGGTTACAAGCCCTGATCTTAATACGTGTTTACATGATTATATCCGTAGTTCTAAAGAGATCTGGTAAATTATAACCATAAATAAAACTGTTTTTTTTGGTAAAGATGCCATTTGGCGGCTTTACAAAAAAAAAGCAGTAGTGGTGTAATACAATATTGAATCTGTACACCGTATGACGTAGGCGCCAGCCGCCTAATGGTATTTACAATAATAATGTCACAACATAACGGTTTGATTCACTGTATATTTAGTCACTAGCGCGTCGTTTTTCGAGAGCCTAGGTCTCCAATCTGCATCTTCAAGAACTAAAAGTGCTACCGTTAACATTTAATAGTATTAGTAAGTCTCACAATTAAATTGTAATAAGATTAACATTATTTTCTTATATTTTTCATAGTATGAGGTTCTTCAAAAAAATTGTGTATAGGTTCTTAAAGGGTAGGCAACGCGCATGTGGATCCTCTGGAGTTACAGGCTGCCATAGGCTACGGCTGCTTACCATCAGGCGGGACGCTAGTTTTCCACCGTCGTGGTATAAAAAAAATCCAGCATAGCAAAAATGTCCTCATGCTCCAGCTAGCAAGTGATCTGTGTTCGTAACACAATACGTTGTGTTCGGAAATAACTGTGGCACCTACCCGATAAGGGTAACGATATCACTTTTACTTTCCAACCGGTCGACATTACCCCAAACTACACGAAGCGCGCGACGCCTCAGTTAACCCAGTGTACAGTCGATGTCAAAGATATGTATACAATTTTGAACCTTATTACAAAAGCTTAAGGTGAAAAATTGTATACATATTTTTGACGTCGACTGTACATTCAGTCAGCGTTAATATTCCAAACCAGAGACTGATATCGGCTTCGAAATAAAATAACACTTTGTATTCGCCATATTTACCCGATATTCTCTAATTTAATTTAGATTATTCTGCCTATTAAAAATAAATACATTCATAACCGCGAGGTACTGAACCCACCTAAAAATTCTTCGTTTAAGGGGCTGAAAACAGCTAAATTCCCGCCCTATCTTTTTCAGCGCGAGTGAAAGAGAAACACTGTGTTACGATTAGTATGAGCTCCCAGCTCATTGCAAAATTAAAAAAAAACTACGCATTAATTGAGAAATATAAAATAATGAAGTTTTTAGTATTAGTGTGTTGAAATTTTGTCCTTAGTTATAGACGTATAAGTCAAGAAACTATTGGAATTATTTTCTATTGAGCCGATTTCGTCCAATCGTGTATCGGAATAACTAATTTCTTCCAAATATAACTAATAATAACATATTTTTTTTTTACTTTTTCAAAAAAAATACTTATAGCTAAAAACTGTTTGAGTAAAGTCAATTTGAAGGTCATCGGGTGTTGTCAGCCTCTTAATTTTTTTTTTGTTATTTTACCTACTTTACAAATATTATAAATGTTTGATTAAATAACGACTGCGTATGTTTGTGTCATATACAAGATATAGTATCTCTATACTCCGCTTAGCGCGTTATTTCTTCGAAACCTAAGCTGCCAAAGAGAACACGCAATGCTAGACAGGAAACGCGCGATTGTCCCGTGGGGCGTAAGAGAGAGTTAGACATTAATGGTTGCCATGGAGACGTACTAAGTTTACTGTCACTTCCAATAATTAGTGTCTTACTATAGAGTGAAATTACTTCGAGCGTGGCAGCGGGGGTCGCCCGGCTATGCGGGGTTTTGGGTTAATTAGTCTATGGTTTGTGTTAATATGCTTGAAGTACAGTGTTTTAAAGGGTGAAACTAAAATGATTGTTGATTAAATATCCGCAAATTTCCAACTCAAGTGGGTTACGAAGCCGGTCAATAGTGATCCGGTTTGTGCGGCGTGGTTCCGTACATGTACCGTTATGTGAGACCCACGTTATTGTAATGCTGATTACCCTATGTCATAATATAAAGAATTAATCATTGTATTTTTTAAATGGGCAATTTCCTTTCAAATAAGTGGTTGGTTACTTATACAAAGCCCTAATTGCTAAGGAAATTATATAACTAGCCTCTGAGTGCCTCCGACTTTATCTGGGTAAAATGAGTACTTGGATGATTTATTTGAAACTATCAAATCGTGTTACAAACTATCATGGGCTTTCTAGGGGCTCACACTACAGCCTTTGCCAGAAGTGTTGAGCATAGCTCTTTTTTGTTTACAATTTTGATGTTAAGTATTAATTCCCTGTCACAACAATGTACGCTGACGTAAAATGCTATATTTTATTGATATATCTAGAAAACTTCACTTAATAACACTTTCAAGGTACCTATTAAATATGAAAAGTGGAGTTCCAAAAATGCGAATTTAGGTAAGTACGAAAAATTGCAAATATTCTATGCAGTTACTACTCACTTCAACAAAACATGCCAGTTTGAATTAATTGATAAAATAACTTCAAAAAAGATAAAAACGCCGGTCTAAACTTTCGAGTTTTGTATGAAAATCGCAAGGGTGCTCAACACTTCTGGTTAAGCTGTATCTCTATGCCTAATTTCATCTTAATCGGCGGTGTTTATGTTTAGCTTGCTGTGTACTTAGGTGACCGGGCGGACCTCAATCTCCCTTAGCGAACCGTGGAAAAAAGCCGAAGCAAACGGTGGGAAGATCAATGGTTTGTTTGAGAATGAAACGCTTGTAGTCAGATTTAGGGTTCAAAAATGGCCAAGGAACCATAATAACTTGTTTGTTATAAATAAAACGGGGCCAGTGAAATTGGTACAGATTTTTTAAATAAAATGGCTGCGATATCGTCTGTCGGGAAGTGGTTGTAAACTTTTGTAAAAATTATCAGTGGAGCTTTTTAGCCCTCAAAGAAAAAAGAGGAGGCTTAATAGTTTCACCGCTGTGTCTGTCTGTGTATCTGTTTGAGCACGTAGTGCTGAAACGGCTGATCCGATTTAAATGATTTATTTATTTATTTGAAAGCATGTTTTCTAATAGCGAGTGATCTTAGACATCTTTTATTAAAATTGGTTCAACCGCTCCGAAGATTTTCCTAAGCCATTAATTTGTAATAGTTATCGACATTTTGAGAATATTGTAATTCTAATTATGATGCAAAAATATTCTACTAAGTTAATTAATTTAGGCTGAGCATTGTCTATCGGTTCTACGAGTAGGTAACGTGTTTTGAAAAAATAAGCCATGTGAAAAATACGCAAACATATATTGACACAATAAAAAATTGCGACGAAAAGGAAAATAAATACCTTTGGATACGTTGTAATACCTTTGGATACCTTCAAATACTTTTTTATAAACCCAGAAATTGCATTGTGTAAAAGTGATTATTATCTAGCTTCATTCACGTACCGCCAAGCACAAACGACAAACTTTGAATAACGAATTTTAGATCACTGTCTGCAGCGTCAGCAAACAAGGAAACGTTTTTTTAATACGGTTGTGGGAAACAACGGAACAAAGTCCACATGCAAAACTAATAACTTAGAATTATGATATTTTTCCTTACACTTTACACCTAAAACTATTTTAAAAATTAAGAATCCGGTAAAATCGCTAATAATGAAATAACGCATTTGAATTAGGATAGTTTGAAGTCTTCTTATTGCTAAAAATACTTTTGGTACAGTCGAGGTCAAAAATACATTTACAGTTGAGTGTTACAAAAATACCTGTACATTTAAATAAGTTTACACACTACATGACAAAAACATGCTTACAACACACATGACAGATTCATCTTTTCACTTAATGCACCAAAGTTCAGTTTACAATCTGTCTTCCATAAAAACATTGTCACAAATTGTGACATAATAGGTTTACATTGCATGTTACAGAATTAGATTTCCTGTTAATGTGCCGTAAATATGTTTACAGATTTGATGGGCCCGTTCTTAATTTGAATAAATTACCAATTTTCTATTTAATTCAATAAATTTCAATAGAATTCTTAACTAAGAAATATATTAACTACTAGCCTTTTCCCGCGGCTTCGCCCGCGTACTATAAGTACTCAAAAAGGATACGATACCCATGTTGATATTCAGACTTTGTGACCACATTTGCCTCTTTTGGGGGTTGAATTTCAAAAAACCTGAAAGACGTGTTTACTCATTTATCGTTAGGAATACTCCTGTGAAGTTTCGAATAAAATAGTCTAACAAATCTTGTTTCGCCATACAAACTTTGGACCCCCATTTTACCCCCTTAGGGGGTGAATTTTGAAAAATCCTTTCTTAGTGCTCCCCTAGACCTTATAAGGAACCTATGTGCCAAATTTGAAATCTCTAGACCCAGCGGTTTGGGCTGTGCGTTGATATGTCAGTCAGTCAGTCAGTCAGTCAGTCAGTCAGTCAGTTTCTTCTTTTATATATATAGACTAGCGACCAGCCCCGGCTTCGCAAGGGGTAAAAAATGGTTATTGTGGGTTATCCCTAAGAGATAGATATATACCATCGCGGACTTTTTTGTAGACCTTTTTAAGGTGTACAATACTGTGGTAAATTATTTTGATCTATCTCTTAGGACTCAGCCAGCGTTTGCAATGTAAGCGCAAAAAATGGGTTTATTTACGACATCACATTAGAAACCTTTTAAAGGCCTCCTAGCCTAGTCGGTAGTGATACTACCTACGAAGCAGGAGGTCCCGGGTTCGAATCCTGGTCAGAGCATTTATTTGTGTGTTTATCACAGATATTTTTTCCTGAGTATTTAAGTATTTATCCATATTTATCTATTATATATATCGTCGTCTAGTACCCATAACACAAGCCTTATTCAGCTTACCGTGGGCCTAGGTCGATTTGTGTAAGATTATCCTATAATATTTATTTATTTATTTAAACCTCTAAAATCAACAGTGTTTCTCTACTACGAGTATATTATGCATGTATTATACATATAAACTTTCCTCTTGAATCACTATCTATTAAAAAAATCCGCAACCACTTCAAAATCCGTTGCTTAGTTTTAAAGATCTAAGCATACATAGGGGCAAACAGCGGAAAGCGACTTTGTTTTATACTATGTAGTGATGTCGTTCGTATGGTCAGCGTTAAAATCCATGAGATTGTCTTCGGCCTCAGCTGTTTGATCCCAAGCATCAATAGGCTTTCCCAAATGAAATAAGCACGCTCTTGTTGTTGGAGAAATATATAAATGAAACTTCATTAAGGTTTTTGCCTTCATAAGTATAGGAACATCATAAATTTCAGTGTTTGGACACCCGCCGAATATACAAGAATCCACTTAGTCGGTGGTGCACACGACAACAAAGGGCATTATACAGATTTTAGTGATGATGGGATCACCTTTTGCATAGTGAGACTTTAAGACCCATAGGCCATTTTAGGACGCAGAGCCACCTAAATTTATGGTGCGGTGGGGGTAAAAAGGGGGGGTTAAAATTTTTGTGACACATAGATTGAAAACTATAAGTCTTAGCAACATAATTCAAAGGCAAGAATTGTAGATAATTTCATGAAAAATATTTCCTTTATTGAAAGTTTTGTGGTAACTTCAACCGTTTTTACAAAAAATATATGAATGTTCCTACTTTTGTGGGAAGTGGGGAAAACGATTGTTATATTTGTAACACATTATAGTGCAGAGTTATCCAATAAATATTTGGCTTGAAAATCTCGTATCCAGGCCATAAATAAAATAAGTAAAATAATTATTTTCTGATTTGACTAGATACTATTAAAATATTATTATTGGTATGGTATCTACTATGTATATTTGAGTTAGGTAAACACCCCGCTTCTAATAGTAGTTAAATTAGTATGTTAAAAATCGTATATTAAACGGTCTAATTGAAAATAATGATAATACTGATGCAGGTAATGTACTCAAGGCTAAAATAATCGATAGGTCCTAGGTACCACTCATCACACCACTAGCGTAGCGTACCTAACCTAAGTTCATGTATATTATAATGATATTAGGCGTTGTCTGTTTATAAAAGATTCAAGCGCCGCACGATTTTAATTTTTGTCTTTTCAATGCTCTAGCTACATTGATGAGAAGAGTGGTGTGATGACTGGTACCTAGAACCTACCGAATTGTTTTTATAGCTTTTTGTACATTATCTATATCATTGTTTATTTTCAATAAAAGCTTGTGAATTTACCTAAACAATACTTATTTTCTTTTCAAGTTGTTATGTTACTAAAACTGTCTAAACTCCGCTTACTTTATGATCCGCAATGCACTGTATTCTAGTAATAAATCCCTTTCAATTTATGCTTGATTGAGAGGTTTGTTAAGAAATGTGTAATACGCTACGCGGCATTCTGTAGCGGCAGCTATCATGTATTTACAATGATACTGAATCTATTAAATTGTAATTGTCATCAGAACTTTAGGTGTGCACCAGATATCGGATCAATTTGTCAACAGAACGAGGGTATAATTTCAACCACAAAATTATGGAGATGTGGGATGAAGCATGTAGCTGTAGATATGTAGACTTGCATTTAGTTATGTAAATATTAGTTATAATAAATTAACAAATTTTAAAATAAGTTTGTGTAATGTCTAAGTAGATAACACATAATTGTTATTTTTAATTTAGAGCGCACTATTCGCCAACAGACTATCCTCAGTTGAAGGTGTATACCTACCGCTTACGTTTTCTCTCTAAAAAAATGAACGGGTCCTTATTGATAACCCGCAATGATGTACCTTTTACTTGAAAACGTCACTAGATAACAGGGACTGGAGAACCCCTCTATTTGATAACGCTATTATTTGGTTACAAAATTATATGGTTACCCTATATTCAATGTTATGTCCCTGTCTAATGTCTTAGCAATAGAGATGAAATTAGCTTGATAGGTAAACGTCATTTTTGATTTTCATTTCGGTAAGCGCTACATTATCATTATCAGTAGCAGCAGCAGCAGCCAGTATCAGTCCACTGCTGGACATAGACCTCTCCCATGACACGCCACTGTGCTCGATCTTCTGCTCTCCTCCTCTAATCCGTACCCACCAAGCACTTACTTTTGGGTAACTCAATGATGTGCTTACTAAATTGATAGTTTTTAAAAACTACCCTACCAAATACTCGATCTAATACCCCTTTATTGGTAACCGGTTCCGGTATCTTCTAAACGAACTCTTTATTTCATTTACGGATTATAACAAGCATACAAAGGCAAGGTAAATAATAGCGTTTCAAATGGTTGACGTCCATTTAGTTGTGAAAGATATAATTAGGCAAGCATTAGAACTTAAACCACATCGTTTTTCCTACATGATTAGATTGTGGTTGGTAACAGGCCTATTATATTATTATTTTTTCGTTAAAGATATTATAACCAATATACGATTTATATAGTTTTTATAAAGGGCAATAACAGGGCTTTATCATGAAAATTAATTTTTTATGTTACGACTATAATTAAAATAAATATAGGCATTTATTCAAAAAAATATCAAACGTTGATTTCATATTTTTTATGTTTTCTCAGTTTTCTTATATAGAAAGGTATAAATAAAATACCAAAATACCAGAAATTCGGCATCCTTTACACGAAAATGATATCAAACTTGACTATATAGCTCTATTTTATTTTTAATTAATTATGGGGGGCACCCCCCACTTCGTCAAAAATTTGCATCAAAAATTTGATTGGCTCCCCTTCTTAAATTAATCTTAGAGCCTAAAGGATTAGCTCTGCAAATGAAAATTCCATCATCATCATTTTCCGTATAAATAAGTGTACACCACCGACTAACTCGGGTGTTTTACGAAGTAACATCACTGAGTCAGGAATTTCAGCAATCAGAAAATTTTTTTGTCATAGAATTTATTATTCTTACAATCCCAAATTGAAACTGACTGACGTGCAAAATTATTATTATTATTATTTATTGATAAAAATGTTTACATGACATTACATTTAAACCAATGCGTCACGAAACTTAGACTAAACGGTTCATTGACATATAAAAAGATCGAATGAAATGGTTAGTCAGACGCCAACCACCATAAATTTAATGCAACAAATTATTTATTGGTGCTTGCACCAATAAAAATAAACGAGAATGCTTTTATATTGATTTTTTTAGCATGATCGCAATACATCTTAGTCCCGACCACTTTAGGGGGTCAATAGCATGATAGGCACGACATCTCATGACCACTTTATGGGTCTTTGGCGTTCAAAGGGTTAAAAGGAACTCTTACATAATTTGAGATGTGTTAGAATGTTATATAAAGAAACCGTCCAAATACTACTAAGGATTTCTTGTCGACATACTATATAATTTATGTAAAAACACTAAACCGAACAAATACAGCTAAAAAAAATTGTACTATTTTTAACTCCCATAATAAACAAGAAAATATAAAGCCGAAAGTTAGTAAGGTTTAGTTAGCGTTAATAAATAATGAAGCTCTCTTTATAAAGCCGAAATTTATATTTATGAAGATTTCATGTCATTATTAAAATGAAAAACGGGCTAATCAAATCTGTTCACATATTTATGTAGCAATAGGTATAAGTAAACGAAAAGTAAGCTAGAACGTAAAGTTTTTAATGCCACTGCAAATGTAAACATATTTACGGCACATTGACAGGAAATCTTATTCTGTGTAACATGCAATGTAAACCTATTATGTCACAATTTGTGACAATGTTTCTATGGAAGACAGATTGTAAACTGAGCTTTGGTGCATTAAGTGAAAAGATGAATCTGTCATGTGTGTTGTAAGCATGTTTTTGTCATGTAGTGTGTAAACTTATTTAAATGTAAAGGTATTTTTGTAACACTCAACTGTAAAGGTATTTTTGTCCTCGACTGTACACATTTATTACTATTTATGGATGATAGTGATAGTGAGGACGTTGATTCGTGCAAACTTGTCGCTCGATTTTTTATTATTATTTGTAATGCCCTCAAAAATGTATTATATCTGATTAAAGAACAAAGCTAAGTTTATTTCCACATATTTTTTATGAAATACTTTAGTACATTACCAGTAATACCACCTGACCTTCGGCATTTTTTCTTAAAAAATCTCTCATGCTTAAAAAATATGTATGAAAACGAAAAAAGCTCCTCCACTTATTCCTAAAACGACCAATTTTCCAACGTGTTTATGTATTTTAAATGTTAGTTTAACATCACTTTATTCAATAAAAAACCGGACTCTTAATAGCTGGCTCCGGAAAAAAATACACAAAAACGAGAGCACCGTAATAAACCTTTTTTTTAGCTGGAAAAAATGTAAACGAAACTAGGTAAAAACTGCCGCAGTTGTGTCATTTATCTAGGGCAGGTGTAGTACCTGTCCTAGGTAAACGAGATCAGATAAATAAAGGATAAATAAGACCTATAGAGAGAGATTTTATTTTTAGCATTAGAAAAAAACACATTGCGTATTATTGCAAAAACAAAAACAGTAGGCGACAAACTATGAATAGCATTATACTTGATCAGCTCTATTTTCCCTTAACTGAAAGGCATGGTAATAATACATTATATTCCTTAATACTGCGCATCAAACCCACCACAATCTCTGGATACCTGCCGTTATCCGCCGCTAATCCTACCTTAATATAATAAAATGAATTAAACTAGAAATAAAACAAATTACAAGACCTCATCCTTTTAAATTATAGTATAAAAGACAAAAGCAACAAGAATATTAGGACAGATAGTCTATATCTCTATAACTTCACAAGTACAGTCACGGACTTTAATTGTTGAGCCATTTACGTTTCAAGCTATATTCTTTTGTTTTATACTTACTCTATGAAACGTCCAATCTAAGGTGAACCCTAAATGGCTCAACAATTAAAGTCCGTGGCCGTATCTACATAAAAGTACAGCACAAGTAAAAGGCTGTTTTGTGAGTACCTATATAATTATTCTACAATCTAATTACTTAAAACAATATACCTATTGAATATGAATGCTTTTGCCTGCGACTTCGTCTGCGCGGGATTAACATTTGCCATATGGAATTAATAAAACGCCTTAGCAAAATCTAAGAACAAATGTTAATTTAGCGCATATGTTATTTCAAGTCAACAGTGAGCAACAATTTAATACAAACTTCCAGCCCCTTTTCACCCCCTTAAGGGATGATTTCTGGGATAAAAACTGTTCTATGTCCGTCCCCGAGACTTAAACTATATTCATACTAAATTTCATCTAAATCATTTTAGCGGTTTAAGCGTGAACAGGTAACAGACAGACACGCTTTCGCATTTATAATATTAGTATGGATTACAAGTTCGGGTGCCTTTATTCTATTTTTAAAAATACATAAACATAAATAATACAATATAGTCCCAATCAATCTCAATAATAATTACAACACTCTATATTTTCAAGTAAATTCTGATATTTCTGATTCAGACGTTTAGGCGCTAGCTGTTGCGTAGCTAATGCATTGGATTTGTATTGAACTTGGGTGGTGTCTAAATGTGTTTTAAAGTGAGAATACGCTCCGAGTCTCTTAATCGTGAATATGGCATCACAAAGGTCACTAAATAAGCCTATACCTAAGCGAAAACTGATTTGCAAAACAGATAAAAAGCTAGTATTAACAATCCTATGCACAAGAGCCGTAAGAGCCATTGAAACTTGTTCAATCTTATATCCTATACCCGCGCAGTAAATTTCAAATTCGAACTGGCAATCAATGCACGTACTTTATTGCCCTGATTAAACCTACCGAGTACAGTGGGGAGTCAATGCTCTCGACCGAGTGCTCGCTAATGCCCTGATTACACCTACCGAGTACAGTGGCGAGTCAGTGCTTGCTAAGTGTAAACACATCGCCAAGTGCCGTTACTCGCTCCCAAATCTTTATAGTAGGCCGAGTGCCCACTCCCGCGCTCCCCGCACTGACTCGCCGACTCACTCGCCGGGTGTAAACCGCGCGCTCGCCCGCCACACTCGCCACTCGCTGCTTACCGACGTGTAGGTACTTCGCCACATGCTACCCATCACTTGATTTTATGTTCATGATAATTATTCATCCTCAAAAGGCTCTAAGTTCACTGCTACGATTCTCTGATTGCGATTTAAAACAGTACTTGTAGCACCAAGATCAAGATCACCTCAGAATTCTCAGGACATCTTGTCTAAAGATACTTCTATTCCAACAATTCCACAAATTCTAATTTTAGGATAAAAACCTAAATATATTCTGAAACAATATGTTATTCCTATTTACAATTGAGTAAGTTAAAATTTAACGCACGTCGTTAATGAACAAACTGAGTGACTTGCCTAAACATTTAAAAACGCGTGTGAACAGTCACTCGACCAATTTACTATCTCGGTCGAGTGGCATATTCATGTCTCGCCACTGTACTCGGTAGGTGTAGGTAATCAAGTCATATGCGTGATGCAACAGTACCCGGCCATCAAGCGTCTCCATTCCATCCGTCTAACACAGGTGAGTCCAAAATTACCAGTTAGAGCATTATCTGAATACGCGTATTTGTTACGAGTCTATAGTTCAAATTATACTGGTAATATAGTCTTCACTGAACATGTACTTACAGGAATGAACGCATCGATATGCCCATTCTAAAAGGTTTCATGTTAGTGAGGCGGCGTGAAGACTTATAGAATAGAATAGAATAGAATAAGGGTTTATTGTCACTTACAACATACCATGCAAGAAGCAACAAAATAAAAATAGGATATTTCCTCACTCTTTACAAAATGAAAAGAAACAGACAGTGTGACAAAAGGGATGTACTCGGCGTTTGCTGTGGCACAGACTAGCAACTACAGCGCTGGTTTTCAGTTCACCCCAAACAACTATTTATTTTAGCTTACAATGTCATATAATAGGCGTAGATGTATTAAAATAAATGTAAAACATGAGTCCTTATAACTTTAGCTCATATTACCTATCTAAACATAAAAAATACTTATTATTTACTTACAGTTCGTTATCTAGGGCAAAACATGAAAAACTACAGTTTTCGATTTAAAGGGGCCTTCAATATTCTTTTGTTTACTTAATCATTTTTTTTATACCACGACGGTGGCAAACAAGCATACAGCCCGCCTGATGGTAAGCAGCTACCGTAGCCTATGGACGCCTGCAACTCCAGAGGTGTCACGCTGCCGACCTTTTATAAAAAGGAGGATTCACTGTGTTGACGGCTAAAGGAACATGACTTATACAACAATACTTTGTTGCGTAGCTTTCACACTAAAGTTTACAACTAATATTTATACTAAAACTAATTACTTAACTTACATAGGTTACTAAAACATGCCGGCACAATTTATTTTCTTTTTAAATCCTCTCTCGTAGTAAATCCACTATATTCAAAGCCATGACGCGTAGTTGCAGTGTCCAAGAGGCAACCGGATGGCTCACGGTATTTGAGCTCCCTGAGACGGATTATGGAAACAACCTGTGCAACCCGAACTGAGCCTATATGGTATTAGTTTCCCCCCTCAATTTCCAGTGTATGTGATGGACAACGAGCATGCAAAGGGTTTAGCAGGCTAAGGAAGGTCGTGTGGCCCCTGTGAGGAAAAGTTGAATTAGTAAATGTCAATTGTTTGTCGCCTCATAACTAGTAATCACTCCAACTTTCAGCCCTCTATCTTGAACTGTCTCAGAGATAATGTCAAAAATGTATTTTTTTAACAATTTTTTCAAACTCGTATATCTCCTAATCCATAGCAGCATAGCAAAATAATAAACACAGCAAAATAGCACATCCGTCGTTTCGTTGATTTAGTAGTTAGTAAAATTAGTTACAAATGCTAACACAGCAGTAGTTCAGTGACCTTTTTTGACAGTCATACGTCAAATTAAAAACAATACACCCTTTGCTGCTAGGCAACAAACATAAAACTTAAAAACCGGCCAAGAGCGTGTCGGGCCACGCTCAGTGTAGGGTTCCGTAGTTTTCCGTCCGTCACAGTAAGTGTCCCCACTTAAGAGTTAATAACACCGCCATGTAGGATATGATATGAGAGTTCCACGTACAGCGACATCTATCGGCAAATTAAGTAAACTATTGCGCGCGAGCTTAAAGTATGGGAGATGATTTTTATGGAATAATTCTTTATTGCGTGAACCGATTTTCACCGTTTTTACTTTATTTGAAAGCACGTCATTTCATTGTAATTTTGTAGAAATCACAGGTACAATAAACACCTGCTTATACGGTTAAATTACAAACTTAATTCAGAAATTATTTTGTAATTTTTTTCAAAAACTATTCATCCTATCAAGTTCAAAATAATTTTCCTAGAAAGTTTTTATAAAGTTCTACTTTTGAGATTTTTTTCATATTTTTAAAACTTATGGTTCAAAAGTTAGAGGGGGGGGGACGCATATTTTTTTACTTCTGGAGCGATTATTTCCGAAAATATTTACATTATCGAAAAATGATTTTAGTAAACCCCTATTCATTTTTAAATACCTATCCAACAATATATCACACGTTAGGGTTGAAATGAAAAAAAAAATCACTCCCCACTTTACGTATTGGGGAGGTAGCCTAATAAAAAAAAAAATTCCACTTTTTATTTTACCACTTTGTCGGCGTGATTCATATACATATTAGTACCAAATTTCAGCTTTCTAGTGCTAACGGTCACTGAGATTATCCGCGGACGGACGGACGGACGGACGGACGGGCAGACATGGCGAAACTATAAGGGTTCCTAGTTGACTACGGAACCCTAAAAACGAACTTTCAGTTCAGAAGCCTACTCTTGATACTTGAATACTTTCGTTAGTTTTTTTTTTTTTACAGTATGTTGCACCAAATATAATCAATTGATTTTTTGTATGCTAGTAGCTAATACTATAAGCAATTTACGTGATTTTTTTCATAATTGTACTTTCAAAAAAACGTGTTGGAAAGAGCTGTCAAAAAATAAATTGACATTTATTTCTTTTATTTTTCACGTATAAAATATTAATAAAATTATAGGGTATACTCCCACTCAAACTACGTAGCTGTGATTTTGTTTCAACGCTTTAGCTGCTATGGATTAGGAGATATACGAGTTTGAAAAAATTGTTAAAAAAATACATTTTTGACATTATCTCTGAGACAGTTCAAGATAGAGGGCTGAAAGTTGGAGTGATTACTAGTTTTGAGGCGACAAACAATTGACATTTACTAATTCAACTTTTCCTCACAGGGGCCACACGTCCTTCCTTAGCCTGCTAAACCCTTTCTATTCAACCCGGCCGGTCGGTCAGAGTTGGAAGCCGGAAGGGCGGTTCCACAATACTTCGGGAGCTTAAATACCGCGAGCCATCCGACTCTCTGTTGAAAAAACCGGCCAAATTCGTGTTGTACCACGCATAATGGAGGGTCCGTACCTTCAATGGAATAAGAACCAAACTCATACCAAAAAGCATCAACTAATATCTGATGCCTATGGAAGAAGTTTTTTGGAGGTAACTCAAAAATGGCCGATAATGTTCAAAATAATTTTTGTAGAAAGTATATATAAAGGCACATCTTCTCAATTTTTTTCATATTTTTTGGACTTACGGTTCAAAAATTACAGGGGGGGGGACACAATTTTTCTGACTTTCGAAGCGATTATTTCTGAAAATATTCATTTAATCACAAAATGTTGAAAAAAACTTCAATGTTATTTTAAAAGACCTATTGATTGATGTGCAAAATGTTGATATTAGGTTTTTTTTTTTAATTTCAGCTATATGTATGGAGCGCCCCCCTAAAAATATGTTTTTCTGCAATTTAAATACATGCATAACTAAATAGCGGTATGCAAAATACACATTATAACTAAATTTTATTCAGATACGACTTATAGTTTCCGAGTAAAATGGCTGTGACATACGGATGGACGGACATACGGACATGACGAAACTATAAGGGTTCCGTTTTTGCAATTTTGACTACGGAACCCTAAAAATGTAGAACATGTCATTGCTTTTATAAAAGTTTCGATGGATCTATTATTTTAACAAAAGATGAAACAGTTACGCGGATTACATTTTTTAAATATAATTTATTAAATAAGCGTTCATTTAGAATCTTTAATTAGCTCTGTAATGAAGTAAAATATTTTTAAGGAATATTTCTCGGCGTGTAGGTGGAAGAAGCAGGTGTAACATTTTTTTATACAATTAACAACGAAAATGATTAAATGCAAATGTCTATAGGAAAAAAACCAATATAGTTTGTCCGGCGGCTAAGGATAAATGCTCCATACTTAACGTATGCCGCCGGACAAACTATACCTACATAGGTAGAATAATCTGTACCTATACATATACATATACCTATTGAAATAAGTATCCAATTTCACCTTATAAAGATGCTGTCACCCTGTTAATGGTCATTTGCACCTCTATAATTGAAACAGCGATATTTAGGATCTGAATATTTAGTACAAGCTGCTTTCATGGAAAACCTGATTAAATGACAGAAAATTGCCCTTCAAATTTCAATTATTCATATTTTGCCAGGTACGTACTTACTTGATAAGAATTTTAAGCGGAAATAAATTCACGGACGATTACCAATTTACTCGGCTAATATTTTAGGATAAATTCGAGATATGTATTAACGGCCTTCTAGCCTGGTTGGTAGTGAGCCTGCCTATGAAGCAGGAGGTTCCGGGTATGTTTCTCCTTGGGGATTTCACGGCGATCCAAAAATATTGGTAACAATTGAATTAAAAATGTATGTTTTAGAAAATAAAAATATAATAAAGTAACCTAGGCGACTCCATGGTATGCTCAATAACCTGTCCGTACGACGTACGCTAGGATGTAATCAAATTAAAATTTTCACTTCTCATGCTCGTAAAATTCGACTTTAAGTCGTGCGTGGACGACATAAAATTGCTTTTTAAGCTCTAGTGCATGAAGTAAAATGTTCTTCTAAAACTTATGAGGCTCAACAGCCAAACACAGTCAAAACATATTGCACAATCTAATTGAGCAGTAAAATTTCGTGCAATACTGAAACTTGTTGTTTTATTTTATTCTTGCTATAATTATTTGAATTTTATCTTCTCTATAATTAAATGATTGAAATCAGATAAAATAGGAGCTGATAATAGTTTAAAAATGCCCCGAAATATTTTTATGACTTGGCAGAAAAACAAGTATCTATGTCTAAATTCACATGTTGAAAATTAAAAACAAAACATAAAAAAATTACAGGCGGGAAACATATTTATATTAATTGTATAATAAATTCGTCGCAATTGAAGTGAAAAGCAGAGTGTAAAACTCGTCCATAAAACCCATTTATACTCGATTTTATGATTGATATAAATAACCCCACACATCGCCCTTAACCCTTTGACAGCCAAAGCCGTTCAAACACGTCAACGAAAAGTCGTGCCCTCAGCGCCATGACGTGTTAAAACGTCCAAAATGAGAGATCAAAATACTCCTTAATAAACAACCTTTATAGAAATATTTTTGTATATTTATTATAGCTCTACCATTCACCTATCTTTTTAGTTAAAATTTCATTCAAAATAACCCGTAACTCAAGAAAAAATTAGAAAATACCGCAAAGCTATTTAAAAGAACAAAAAGGCACTGCCCTCCTCGCCGTTGACGGGTAATCACGTCAAGTAGCATGACGTCACTTCGAAATAGTGTTGTTCGTTTGAAAGCATAGTGGTCGATGTTGATTATTGTATGAACAGTAACCCAACACTGTAATTATGAATGTTTTTCGCATTTTAAGCTTTATTATACAACTAATTATTAAACTGTGATTCATGTAGAAGATTAGTAGTTTTCGGAACTACATATCGTAATGTTAAAAAAGGTACTTATTTATTTTAAATTTTTACAATTTTTGCTTGAATATATGCATTATTAAAAAAAAAAAGAGTTTTATTTAAGTCGCAATGGAATAAATACAATGCGTGTTATAAGGGCCGTATTTAAAACCTAACAATGTGTATGTCGTTTCTTTTAATCTTATTGCTTCTTCTTGTTAATCCTTAGACAATGATAAATACCACGACACGTGGGCTTTCGGTCCAATTCATTCATACCAAATATTTAAGTAAAAATAATGAAATGATATTTTAGATGAAATGTCAACCAATATGAATGTTATGGGTGAGAGACCGAGTTTAAGTGAACAAAGAATATGTCATTATTAGGGATTTTCTTTAGGTACAAAAGAATGAAATGTGCGCGAGGTGTTTTTTTACCTACACACCCGTTCTGTCCGATGTTCATTAGTTTTTATCATAAAATTTATTAATTTGATGGTATTGTTAAACATTTTTTTACTCAACTAAACTAAACACTTAAAAAACCTAACGTATTTTCCTTCATACAGTTACACCACGGAAATATCGCTACAGAAATGAATAAATATCTCTCACTCCCAACTCTAACATTCATAATAAGTTACGGTGCCACCAGCGCCAAAGCCGTCATAACACGTCAGCGCGTGACGTTATCACTTAAGTAGTGCTGTGGCTATATTGACAAAATTAAATAAAATTGTATATTAATTTTCATACTTTTGTAGTTGATTTTAGGTGCATAAGTAAAATACGAAGTGAATATTCTTTACTATTATGATTTCTAAATATCTAAAGTGATTTTGCCTAACTATTAGGTGGAAAGAAATGTTTCGTCGATATGTTGTTTTCCAATCACTACGGTATCTGAGTGCGCTCGTGCAAATTTCGCTCTGGCGCTGGTGGCACGATTATTCTGTCCGATGCGTGGCGTTCAAAAGGTTAACCACTTGACAAGTAATTGCCTGGGACGCGATGACCAACAAAATTTGTTCCTGGCTTACGGTCTATATCCCATACCTTGTCAACTAAATTGCAAATAAATGACACGCGGGGTACGAGCACTTTTTGTGAGTCAAAAATAGAAAACATTTATTCATAACAACAACAACAAGCAAAACAATGTTTAGTTAATTAACCTAATCTAAAGATAATAACTTTTTATAATTAAGGTATGAGCTTAGTTGCCACGAAATGGTCATGACTCAGCATGGTGCTAGCCTGGGAGGCCAGCGCTGGTCTTCCGCCGGAGCCACACGTAAGCGATGTCACGGAGCATGTCACGGAGACATGAGCAACAATTAAATAAGTACAGTTAATAAAACACAGAGATCATGAATATTTAAAATAGGAAAACAGGCACGTATAATATTGCTTTGTGTATTTTCTGTGATTTAAGTACTAGGACACATTAAAGAGTGCTTTGTGTATGTCCCGACTTCATACCGCAATTACTTTCCCCGTGATGTACCATGTACACCGTAAACTGAAGTTTAAAACGCAATACTGACAATAAAAAGATCGAGTAAGAAATGAAATACACCGTGACTTCCAAGCTACATAGGATTAAGTACTTCTCAGGAACGAGCTATCGCAAGTATTTTGTTTTAAATTATAACATGAAGAAAAAAATATTTAGTAACAGAATTCTCAGATGTTTGCAATGGTATATTTATGATATCTCACAACTCAGACTCCTTGTATACAATACCAACATGATATTTGTAAGTAATAATTACATCCTGCACATATAATAATATTCTAGACAAATTAAGAATGAAAGGAAAATACGAATTCAAAAGACATCTAAAAACATATCCTATTACTTTTATTCGGTATAAAGCCATCACTCGATTCATTTGGAACTTTTATTTAATTATACGAGTATGTTTTCACTTAAATTGTGTATTATTATTACCTATGCATTACTGTGAGTGTTCAATTTTGTTATAACAAAAATACTGCTAATCAGTTTCAGGGCTTAATTGGTATTATATTGCGTCTATAAGAAAAAAAGTGGGAGAAAAATGTTTTGGACCCGAAATGTTTGTATGGGGCACTTCAGCCGGACAATCCTCCGTAGAAAACCATTTAATTTTTCGCGTGTTTTCGTTTTTCATAATTAAAATACGACACGAATTACGGATCCCCAGCATTTTTGTTACACCTTGAATGTAATATTAGTGAGTCTGTTTCCTGTCTGTTTAGCAATATTGATAATAATCTATTGTTTATAATTTTATGTCTTTAATTAATTAATTACTAACAAACTTCATTAGTTAGTTAAGGTATAGGCAAAGTACAGAGTTCTATTATAAGTTAAGGCCCTATTTTTATTACTTGTGTTACACAAATAAACGTTTCATTATTCATACTAAAGTAATTTCTAATAATTTCTTTAACCATTGTACCGATTGTTATGATACTAATACTGGATCTAAATACACTATTACATAATGTATATTTCGGCTTTGTCCAATGGTTAAGGACACTGTGAATATTCCGACAAATGATGAACGGTTGTGCTTCTTTTAAATTTTTTACCGACAATTATTTTCCCTTCATCTCACATGTGTCCAGTTTGGAAATTAATAAACATGTTTTTAATGTCCGAATTTTTGTTTTACCTAATTAATAAAAAAACTATTTGTTAATTCCTGTTGCTAATACGAAACTGAACCGATGAGTTTGATATCAATCGGCCAATAAAAATCCAATTCAATTGAATAGATTTCACTGCATTGTTTCCAAGATGTCGTTACAATTGGAAATATTATGATTATGAAATACAAAACGCTAAATGAACCTCAAATTTACCTTATTTTCCTTGATGAAGATATCTCTCGCTTTGTCCATATAAGTATTATGTAAGTGTCACATGTGATGCAAGAACGTGTATCAGGTTGCAGCAGATCAATCCGTGCATAACATTGCGATGCACTTGCAAAACTTGGGATAACGATGTGCTGGGAAAAGTTACTCTTAATAGGCAAATCGGTAGCAAATAGAAATCATGAACTTTGTAGCTAAGTTATGAGTACTTATGAGATAGAACAGACAGACGATATTAATTTTAATGATAAATTTTATTTTCATATGTCAATTAAGTATATACGTATACTTAATATGAATATATAAACTTAATTTCTTTATCTATCCTTATAATACTATTCTGAAATTCTACAAAATTTGTGTGAACCTAATTGTGCGCTCAGTTAGGAGCACTATTGCAAAATTCTACAAAATTTAAGTCAAGCAAATTTTGTGTTCAGTTAGGAGCACTATTCCAAAATTCTACAAAAAATTGTGTCAAGCTAATTGCGCGCCCAGTTACGAGCACTATTCCAAAATTCTACTAAATTTGTGTCAAGCTAATTGCGCGCTCAGTTAGGAGCACTATTCAAAAATTCTACAAAATTTGTATCAAGCTAATTGCGCGCTCAGTTACTCGTAGGAGCACTATTCAAAAATTCTACAAAATTTGTGTAAAGCTAATTGTGCGCTCAGTTAGGAGTACTATTACAAAATCTTACAAAATTTGTGTCAAGCTAAGTGTGCGTCCGCTTAGCTACTTCTGCCGCAGAAAAATAAATATTTGAATGAAAATCTAGCCTACTCCAGTGGCTCCCTACCCGCCGACGTAGAGACATCCATGTTCATTCCCTTCCATTTAAAGTTCTGTTCCTTCCTTCTTCTCCACTCTATCTCTCAGGGAGATTTAAGTTTTTGGCAGCGGGAGCGGTCACCGGCTTCGTTCCAGTGGGGATATCTGTCTTTCCATCCTATCTCACAATCACCGATCATATATAAGTAATGGAATTCTTTGTAGTTTCCTCTTCGTTAGTGTCAATCGGTGGCATCGTTAAAGGCGAATTTGACAAAGTTATGGCTTTCAGACGAGTTTTAATGTGTATGATATATGCGGTTTAGACTATGTATGCAGGTATATATGTATGTATTTGGTTAGGTATTTATTAACATTTTATATGTTTTTTTAAATAACTATATCTAGTAGGTTAGAGTTTCATTTTATTTATTTCCGTTTTGGACGGCCAGGTATGTCTACCAGTTCTAATTCTCCCTCAACTGCTCAAAGTTGATCGGAAGAGATCCCTTTAGGGATAAGGCCATCTTTGTACAAATATTCTGTATTGTATTTTTTTGTTGTACATAAAAGTATTATACTACTACTACTACAAGTTATGGTACTGAAAATTGCAAAAAGGACTGTAATGTGCTTGTAATTTGTGTATTTATAAATTGTGTCAATCAGTACCTACTCCTTACCTATTTTGTTGAGCTTGAGAGCTTCCTATGATATTACGTACGTGTCACGTCTGATGCAACTCGTATCACGTTGGAGTGGATCAAACGACCCGTGCATTTTGATGTCCTTGCAAAACAAGTAATGACGATAGAGAAACTGTGAGGCAATTTTACCCGAAATTACGCTTATTAAATAGGGATCGCTGATAGCGGCAATGGCGTAAATAAAGACCACCGATTCTATAAATATGTCCGTTTAAAAAAAAAACTATTCAATAAAATATTTATCCTCGATAACAATAGCAATAGGTTGAAAATAGATGTCATATACTTCAGAAAAAGTGACCAAGCCCCCTGGCAGCAGCCGCGAAAGCTGAAGACGCCAGTTCAAATCTGGCCTCGGACACCGGGGGGCTTGGTCACTTTTTCTGAAGTATATGACCTCTATTTTCAGTTTATATATAGTAGTGTAACTACTTAAAAATTGCAAATCAAAAAAAAATATTGAAAAAAATTATTTGATTTGCTTCAAGATTAATAGCAATAGGTTTTACCTGTTTGAATTTTCCAAACTAAAACCAAGAACTTCACATTATTTGCAGGTTTTACATGTAAAACCAACATCGGCGTCATCTGTAAAAAACTTCGACGGGCCAAATCCATTGTCACACCTTTTCTATGAAATATGTCATGTACCACTCGATATATATACATCCATACGTATGCACGATATTGCCAGGCGATGTCTGTACCCGATAATTGTCTGCGTCGTTCAACTGGGGCCTGACAGACCTTATGTCGGTGCAATAAGGTTGAATGGTTTGTTGATTGCTCGGTGTTAACGACCCGAATTTACGCTTGTTATCAACTTATCACCTACGTTAATTCTGATGTATTTTTCAACACTAGAGGGGAAATAAATGAATTTTAATGACCGTTGCTTGCTATAATCGTTGTTAGCCTAGCGGTAATGATAAGCATCAGTAACCGAAAACTAAGGAATGTGAATTCCAATGCGAAGGTCACGTTTTCAAACCCTACTAGGCTCCACTGAATTTTCGGTGAAGGAAATACGCCGTGAGGTAACCGGACCTCTTCATAAAAAGACTGTTAAACCTCCGGGTTTAGTTTAAAGGCTAGGTAGAAGTCGCTTCTTAAAAAAACTAGTGCTTACACTAGTCTTAGGGATTCGCTTCCAGCGGCGAATCATTGAGCTGAGGTAATAAGACAAGACCTTTGTTATATACATAATACACAGTTTTTACCTACTATATGTATACTTATGTAAGTACATTGTATACTTGTGTAAGTAATTTTTAGGGTTCCGTAGTCAACTAGGAACCCTTATAGTTTCGCCATGTCTGCCCGTCCGTCCGTCCGTCCGTCCTCGGATAATCTCAGTGACCGTTAGCACTAGAAAGCTGAAATTTGGCACTAATATGTATATCAATCACACCGACAAAGTGCTAAAATAAAAAGTGGAAAAAAATGTTTTATTAGGGTACCTCCCCTATACGTAAAGTGGGGAGTGATTTTTTTTTTCATTTCAACCCTAACGTGTGATATATTGTTGGATAGGTATTTAAAAATGAATCGGGGTTTCCTAAAATCATTTTTTGATAATGTTAATATTTTCGGAAATAATCTCTCCAGAAGTAAAAAAAAATGTGTCCCCCCCTCTAACTTTTGAACCATAAGTTTTAAAAATATGAAAAAAATCTCATATGTAGAACTTTATAAAAACTTTCTAGGAAAATTATTTTGAACTTGATAGGTTGAATAGTTTTTGAAAAAAAATTACAATATAATTTCTGAACTAAGTTTGTAATTTAACCGTATAAGCAGGTGTTTATTGTACCTGTAATTTCTACAAAATTACAATGAAATGACGTGCTTTCAAATAAAGTAATAACGGTGAAAATCGGCTCACGCAATAAAGAATTATCCCATAAAAATCATCTTCCATACTTTAAGTTCGCGCGCAATAGTTTACTTAATTTGCCGATAGATGTCGATGTACGTGGAACGCTCATATCATATCCTGATGGCGGTGTTATTTTAACTCTTAAGTGGGGACACTTACTGTGACGGACGGAAAACTACGGAACCCTACACTGAGCGTGGGCCGACACGCTCTTGGCCGGTTTTGTTTTAAATTTTAAAAATTGTTAAAATATAACAATGTGGTATATTTTTAGACTCATCTTGAAAATCCCTTTCATATGATAGGTTAGGTTTAATTCACGCGATAGGGTCTGAAAAAAAATCCTATACATGAAAAAAGTATGGCCCAGCAGTTTTGACCTCTATCTGCGCGTGCCAAACGGCTAAACTGTACATCGATTTGCGATTTTTTTTGCGTACACCTTCCACTACTATCAGATAAATATTTTAAAAAGGCCGTTAAATATTTACTGTTAGCTTAATATACGCGAATGCACTTCATATAACATAACTGTTATTGATATCTAAATATATAAAAGAAGAAACTGACTGACTGACTGACTGACTGACTGACTGACATATCAACGCACAGCCCAAACCGCTGGTTCTACTGATTCCGAATTTGGCACGTAGGTTCCTTATAAGGTCTAAGGGTGCACTAAGAAAGGATTTTTCAAAATTCACCCCCTAAGGGGGTAAAATGGGGGTCCAAAGTTTGTATGGCGAATCAAGATTTGTTAGATTATTTTATTCGAAACTTCACAGGAGTATTCCTAACGGTAAAAGAGTAAACACCTGTTACAGGTTTTTTGAAAATTCAACCCCTAAAAGGGGCAAATGTGGTCACAAAGTCTGAAAATCAACATGGGCATCGTATCCTTTTTGAGTAGTTATAAAACGCGGGCGAAGCCGCGGGAAAAGGCTAGTCAATTACATAAAATAACAGTCAATTTTGTAGTCGGTTGCATCGTCCTATTTACCACAGGGTTGAGGTGATGTCCCGACCTATGACCTGCCGATTCGATATGTCTGTGGCAGGGTTCCATAACAACCTGTTAGGGGCCGTCCATAAATATCTACATTTCAAATATTCTACGATATTTACCTTCCCTTCACATATCAAAAACGTATAGCGGCATCGATTAATATTATATTATAATATTTTGATGTACAAACTGCAACATCCTTAATGGGCCATCTGTAGACCTTATGCAGTTGCAATAGGGATTAAAAATGGCCAGATAACAGTGTTGGCGATGGTACATAACACTCCTTTTTCGTAGTCGGTTGCATCGTTGATCATCCTATTTTCCAAAGGGCTAAGTTCACCTGCCTCGACCTGTGACCTGCCCATTCGATATGTCGCTGCGGCAGGGTTCCATAATAGCCAGTTAGGGGCCCTCCATAAATTGTAAATACAATTTAAATTTCAAATCTGACCATGTTACCTATAGACAGGACATAGTAAAAAGTGGTAAGTTACTAAAAATTAAAAACCATAACAAGTACCTATCATAATTACGTTAGATCTTCAAAGTCAATATTTATAAATACCAATTTAAAATAAAATACTACAAAATTACACTAAATTATACCTACTATTACTTAATTTCTTACTTTGTACACAAAAAACTCTAACCATAAAAAACGAAGAAACTTTGTCTCAAACCACAAGCGTAGAATGCACTTGTTAAGCTAAAGCTACTTCCATACTCTGTACATCTGCGCAAAACTCTTTATCTAACTGCGCTTGCGCTGCCCAGCGCGGCACGCTTCTTTCTAGTATTATGTACGTACATATATTAACTTGTATTGCATGTTTAGTTTAGTAATCTAACCATGTTTTATTTCTTTTTCTCATATAAGTGAATTATTGTTATTCTTTTGAGAAAATAAAGATCTTTAAACCGAAACCGAAATCTTTTACACGTCAATAAAATATATATAGCGGCTTTATTCAGAAAGAGGAAAATATAGAATCGCTATGTTTATACATATACCTACCACTCTAATTCATTTCCATTTAATACCCTTTCCTTATTATTATTAGTAACATTATCATGTAGCGTATAATGTAATAACCATCCATCCTAGGCTATACCTACATTTTATATACCTCGTAAATGTTGCACCGTAAAGCCTAGTGGAGGTTAACTTCGACCATTGACAATAAAAATATAATACCGACCATATGGCACAACCATCCACTTTTGTTTATACATAGTAATTTATGTATAAGTACTCCAGCTGCCTCTCAGATCAGAAATTGGCGATACAAATTCTATTTTTATTTGTATAAAAAATTTATAATACAATGGTATGGAAAACCTTTTTATAAGCTTCTAGGCCACTAGAGGGTATGGGCAAAGTTACCCTCACTGTGAATGGCCTTGTTACCCTCGTGATTTGTGAACGGCCCTCGGATCTTAGAAACTCCTAGCAGTGAAGCGTGATGTTACGTCAGGTCAGGAGCTTCCGTGATTGGGCGCAGGATGTTATGAGCACGGTAATGGTAGGGGAGACCGGGTATGGTTGTGACATTTCTTATTCTTTTACAATATTAGTACAATCGTTATTAGTTTAGGATAGCAAATTATATATTTTTGGATGGCGTATTTAGTCTATTTTAAAAATAAGTTTGTAGGTTTTTCAGTAACACAATTTCCAGAGAGTATGTACATACCTATTACCTATACGAGACTACCTATTAAACTTTATCAATATAAGCGACGTGTGAAGTTCTTGGGTAGCCAATCATTTAATAAACAACATTTCATAAATAATCATTTTACACACAACGTCTGGCAAATCAACGATTCACAAATAGGATTTGCATAAAATAATGTTTTAAAAATAGTTCACGAGACAAAATATTTATTACTTGATAAAACATCATATTACAAAACATTAATTGCCAAATTATTCCTTTATTGTTCGTGACAGCCCACAAAATAACGCATGGTAAAACAACGTTAATAAAATGCATTGTTGGGTAAACATTTTGTACAATGAATCGTCATCGTGTGTAGGTAGGTAGCTGAGAGTACAAATAAGAAAATAAGCATAACTTATTCAAATTCAAATCGTTTATTTTAGACCAGATGTCCATAGAATTACATATGAAATAAATTATAACCAAAAAAGAACTAATTTACATTAACACTAATAAAATAAAGACTACATTAAATTATGTCACAAATAGAATAACAATTATATCTTAATGTATTGTTCTAACGATTTGAAGATTGAAGAATCGAATACTATAAAGCCAATCAAGCCTAGCAGTCACATTTCCTAACTTAATTTTTTTTTTAGTTTTTAGTATTTTTAAGTTCTAGTTTGTTTGCATAAGTTTATTTAAGTTTTTTTTATCATAGAAATCATAGATATCATAGAAATAGATTTTTATTTAGTTCTATTTATACAGTTCGTTATTAATTCTCTAGTAATTATTTCCAGAAAGAGCATTTTTTGTTGTTTGTTAAGTGATTATTTGCGAAATGTTGTTTACCGAATGATAAACCAGTTCTTGTCATTGTCAGGAATGGTTGTCACAGGCACGGGGGTAATTTGTCACAAAAGAAGTAAGTTGAAAGGGAAAATACTAATAAACACCTACTTCATACCAAAGTACTTTGGTGAGCACAATAAGAGTATTTCCACCAGGAATATTTTTTGGATATAAAATATTAACAGGTTAAAACTTAATTAAGGCTTACTCACACTCGATTTCTTTAATTTCTATACACACGGACGTATAAAATAAATAAACACAACCTTTTTTGTATGGGTATAAGGACGTGTACACATATTTTTGAACTTCAGTGCGTATAGATATTTGAGAACTCTACTGTGGGTGCTAAGCGTAGGACGTAGATCCTCAAAAGGTTATTATGAAAATAAAATAAAAGATACATCTGTAACTTTCCATACCTTGCAAAAGATTACAGCAGAAGTATCATTCAAATATCGACCGTATGCTTTTGCAATAAATTCGAAATTCGAACTAGGTTCTCATTGACTTGCGTCGTTATTACTCGTGGCGCTCTTGTAGACGGCAATGCTCCCTCAAATAAATAATTTGAAAAGGCAAACATAACAAAGCAATAATTCTCGGAACATTTCCACAACGCGAAATAAATGAACAAAATACTATCTATTTCTCTATGAATCTAACGTATTTGTGAAAATACATTGATGTACTTACATAGAAGAAGAAAAAAAAACTAGGTACAAATTCAAGCAAAACTTCCCAAAAATGCACGCGAAAATTCCAAATTTTAATTTTTAGTGCAATGAATAATATATTATTATTATTATTATTTAGCGAAAAACATACAAACAAAATCCCTATCTCAATAACGAAAAAGTTTGGTACATTTAAAGCCCCTGAGTTACCCCTGAGTCAGACAGAAGCACATATAAACATAGTTGACATGGAGTAAGTAATAGTACTATACAGAGGTCTCGGGTCTCACTCCTACGTCATATGTTGACCCTCTTAACAGATGTGATCTTACTATTATAGGATTCCAATTAAGACGGATTAATCGCGTCTTAAGCACTTATTTTTAAATCTCCCGATGTTTAGAGGTCTTTACAAAAGCTATGAATTATTATTGCGGCAACTGAAGACAATATTATACTAGGTACTATGAATGAATGAATGAATGAATAAATGCTTTAATGCACACCTCAAAAAAACCGGCCTAGTGCGTGTCGGACCATGCATAGGAGGGTTCCGTACCTTCAATGTAATAAGAACCAAACTAATACCAAAAGGTCGTATCTGATGCCTATGGAAGAAGTTTTTTGAAGATAACTCAAAAATGGCGGAACCGATAATGTTCAAAATAATTTTCGTAAAAAGTATATAATAAGGCACATCGTCTTAAATTTTTTCATATTTTTTGGACTTACGGTTCAAAAGTTACAGGGGGGGAAACAATTTTTCTGACTTTCGAAGCGATTATTACAGAAAATATTCACTTAATCACAAAATGGTCAAATAAACCTCAATGTTATTTTTAAAGACGTATCAATTGATGTGTCACATGTTGATATTTGGTTAAATTTTTTTTTTAAATTTAGTTACATCTATGGAGCGCCCCCCTAAAAATTTTTTTTTTTCAAATTTAACTACATAGCTAAGTAGCGGCATACAAAATACACCTTGTGTGTAAATTTTATTCAGATACGTCGCATAGTTTCCGAGTAAAATGGCTGTGACATACGGACGGACAGACAGACAGACAGATAGACATGGCGAATCCTTATGGATTCCGTTTTTTGCCATTTGGCTACGGAACCCTAAAAAAACAGCACAGTTGAAAAAAATACATGGAAAAAAGAGGCGGTTTTACTATGTTGTAAAACTCAATTTTTTGACAGAGTTACCCCTCTTGAAGGTGATCAGACAATGACTATTGACTAGCGATTGACAAAAGTCGATAGTATGGTATAGTACAGTCACCGGCAATAGTATTTTCCTACACGAAGGCTGCAAAAATATGTGACACGCTCATATGGCCCTACAAATAAGAGCGTGTCACATATTATTGCGGCCTTCATGTAGGAAGATACTATTGCCGGTGACTGTACTCGTACAGTGAAGTATGAACGGTAACTTTTAGTACCTAGTTGAGCGTTACTCGAAAAAAATCTATTTTATAATATTATGGCATTTTCTGTTAATTGTATGGTTCGACTAGGTACTCAAAATCACGAGTTATTTCGATTATCGTATGTGATGATTTACTAGAATTTCGCGAGGCATAAATCTTTAATTTCTAAAGGGCGGCTAACGGATGAAAAATGGTGACGAAAGCGTAAGATGGATAAGACTTTTATTAAATTTCGAGTTAATCTAGTTAGTTTAAGTTGAAAAAAATATGTCAGCATTGTTGTTAATCAGTATACTCCGTATGTACACTCTCACAGTGGTGAAGTTTCACTTTACTAATACGCGCTTCTTACGCCTGTCGACTTAGACAGGCCATTTTGCCTATATAAGTGAATAGTGAACTATAAAATGAATGACTGAAAATACATAATTGGAAAATAATATGACTATCGACTTTACTTTTTTGCAATGATGCTCTCCTTTCTTTAAATAAATTGTAGTCATATCCATATTACGGATATCGTTCGACATTATTTTGACGTAATTTGCATCCGTCAGCCGCCCATTATTAATTTCACATCCGCCTTTTTTTCATACATTCGCCTCTCACATATTTTATGATATTTTAGTTTTGGATGGCGTTAGTTGATTATATGCATAAAAACGCAGACATTATATGAGATGTGTATCAGTAGATGCGACTTTATGCCTCAAACGGTAGTAATAAATCTACCCTTTTGATTTTAACTTGAGACTTGTTGCTTGAAAAATTGCAGTGTAGAGTGTATTCAAGTAAAAATAAGACTTTATGACTGTATTGATCAATAAAGCGAAAGCAAAAAGTCGGACCTGGAAAATATTGCATAAATACTGTCTTTAAATGTAGTACAAAAATACAAAAATATATTAATTTACCCAGGATCGAAGGTACAAAGGTCTTAAAAAAAGCTTGGTCAGTAGCCCTTATAATTCATGAAATTGTGAATTCCATTGATTTATACAAAAAGGGAGACAATGGTATCAGGCGCTCGATTATATGCCATCAAATATAGGTTCCGGGATCTATATTGAATTAGTCGTGTGGCAGAGTCTCTCTGTCAGACTTTGTGCAATGCGCAAAATATGGAGGTCTGCCTTGCATACCCGTGTTAACTATATAGGTTTATCTCTTGCCCGTGATGCACATACATTATAGCGGTGTATAGCATTTTACAAGTGTGTAGGTGCTGGACCACATTTCAGTTTTGTTTACTATGAACGTCACTCATCTTCCTTTTTGTTTAATCGTGAATTCTATTTTCGCTCTCCTGAAAAGTTGACTTTTTTGACATTGACCATATGAAGCCTAGAGGCGAGATTTATAACAAGTAGGTACTTAACTCCCAAATTTTGTTTGGAATACACTTTTATTGCTGACTTTACCTAGTACGAGTAGATAGCATTGTCATGTAAATTACGGAAGTATACCAAATTTCAGCTCAATCAGACATCTGGAAGTGGTAGAAATTTAACTTACAAGATTTGATACGGCTCTATTTTGGGTTGTATAAAATTTTGTAAAATATTTTTGATGTACATAACTGCTTGTATTATACTTATCTTTGCTTATACTATCGAAAACTCATATTGTTTTGTGGCATATTTTTTTACTTATAACATTAGAAGTCATACTTAGCAGTTGTCATATAATTTTTATTCAGATCGTTATAGGGCCTAGTAATCAATTACAATGGTTTGAGGCATAACTAACTAACAATTCATATGGGCTCCCGGGCCTGAAATAAACGTATATTTAATTTAATTTAATTTAATAACAATTTGTGTTGTAATAATTAAGTATTATAGTGGTTTTAAGTATACTTATTGATAGTTATGTTACTATCACAAATACCTTATTTTTTATGAATATTGTATAATAAATATAAGTCGTAAATATATTTTCATATTTTTTAATTTTAATTTTGTCCTCCCCCCTTCGGCCCTTTTATTCGTTTTTGCATGTTTGTGACTAATAAAAAGTCATGCTTTGAAACATTTATAACATTTATGACAGCTAAAAATATGATATTAAATTTGTATGCGATGTCCATATTATAACTATTATAAGTAACAATAAATCGAACAAAAATCCTTTATAGCCATCAATAAGCTGACTTTTTATGCGAATCAAATCTATGAGTATAAAAGTTATGCTTATGACATATCCAAATTATGACAGCGAACGTGTCATACGTGAATAATTCTAACAAAAGACTATTCTGAGAAACAATTGTAAGAAAAAAGTGTTATGAGAATCGTAAATATGACAATAGTTTGTATTCCACCAGAGAGTCCCGTTTGATACACATAAATAAATATGGTCAAGCTAAATAAATAAAAGTGTGTAAAATGAGCATGTTTAGCAATAAATACATAGTTTTTGGATCGTTGGTTGTAGAATTATTTGAGAAATGTTTTCCAAATTGTTGCAGCTACGTCTCAGCCAAGAACCGTACGCTCCGAGCCTGTGATATTACCGAAAACATTTTTTTCGTTTACCTATTCTCGGTGCAGATATCGCTCGAATGTGCAAGAGCCATAGAGGGACATATTTTGTAAAGTCTATTCATCCATCCCTACGTAATACGTACTTAGGTAAATTTAAATTGGTGGTAAACAAGTATTTCTCAATAAAACTCTATTTTTAGAAATTGTGTTATTATCTGAGAATTTTATGAGATTTCTTTTCAAAATCAACACGTTCCATCCATTTATTTTGATTTTAAATGAAAAGAAATAATTTAAAATATCACACGACAATTAAAATATAATAAACACTCTAAACTACTTAAAACTAGAGATTATAAAATTTGGCCCAGATCGCTGTCAACGGGCAGGGTGCCCAGAAGGCTGGCTGGTTGAATGGCGATAGCTATACGTTGTGCAAAATAAATAGTAGCCAGTCACCAGAGGCCTCTATTAGGCGCACCGATAGTCTGCGTATAGCATCTTTGTATAGTCGGCGCGCGCTTGGCCCCCACGGCCCCAAAGTTCCAACCCCAAATGCCGCAAATATGTAGCTAATACTTTCTTAAGCAACATACTTGCGCCGCTACTATTAGGCTATTAGGATGGAAAAGCGTATGCACGCTTTTCCATCCTAATTGAAAATGAAAACGTTTCATAAACTCCATACATTTAGTAGCTCCGAAGCTTTGTGAACATTGAAAGATAAATTAGCCATTGGATAAATTAGTATAGTAAAAGTATCATAGCAATCAGTGTAGTATCTATTTACAGAAATTATTATTATTGCTATTGTCAAAATACTTCCAAGTTATGTGTCACAAATATTTCTTTAAACAGAAAAAATATTTTAAAAAAGCTTAAAAAGCCATTTTGTCTAAAGTTTAAATAGCTTTTGAAACTTAGCTTTAATACAATATATTATTCTGTTTAAAGAAATATTTACGATAGACCATTTCTGCGATGTTACACTATGTAGGATGTCAGCTTTTGTTCAGACGCCAACGGCGCATTAACGTTATATGATCTATTATTTGTAAGGTTTTAATGTCATACTACATTGAACCTGTCAGAAGTGACGTCTAGATGATTAAGATCCATTTACTTGTTTTCAATTGGTAACCAAGTTCATAATATATCAAATATACTTCTATTAAAAATAAATTTATACAAAAAACTTTGATAACAAAATAAAGTCATATTGATAACTCATCCGTAACATATCAAATATAAAAATTGTAATACCGCACCAGGTGAATGTACGAACATTTTAATCGATAACTCTTGAAACCACGTATCGAAATTCCAGAGTTAAATCAAATGAACAGAATCGCATGTTAACAAATATATTTATGTTTCGATATGGTTTCGATAGTGTTTTTTGTTAGGGTTAGTGTATCCATATTTGTAGTCAATTGTAAATATATATGGAAAACATTTTACTGTTCAGTAAATACATCGAACGACGCCAAATTAAATGTAGTGGTACAAACTGTTGTGTAGTGCAATTTAAAAATAGAAAATTGTATGATGTACTCGTCAATTTAATAAATAAAAAGTTATTATAGAAGCTTCACGGGGTTTCACTAAATTCAAATAAATAACGTATTTTTTATGATTTATTGTATGTACCAATAAACATTTGAGGTGATGCACAGCAACCATTTTCAACCGACTTTAAGATTTCGAAGGAGTTCTCAATGCGTTGGGATCTCTGTTGTTGCTTTTTTTACGTAGGTATGCATACCGATTGATACTCTTAGACAGCTGGACCTTTTTTCTTTTTTCTACTTGTCGAATGTAATTGTTGAATCCGGGTATTTGATCTTGGTAAAATGTAGCCTAGGTGAAATCGGTTCTTTTTGTTTACGCAGCCATGAGCTACACAGAGCTGAGGTGATATTAAAGGTTTGGCTATCGTCTTGGGTGATAAATAGCCACTTTGGTTAAGATCGGTAGAATACATAAGGGAAAGTCTCTCCTTAAAGGTTCAAAATTACTTATGAGTTTTGGATAGCCGAAGATTCGCACAGCACGCCGTTGTATCGAGTCGAAAGACCCAGGTATCCATTGCACTATCCAGGGTGTCGTATTTTAATGTTGATATACATAAACAATACATTAAAGACACAATCTATTTGAAACATAACTCCAACACGCAACAAATAATCAACCAATATTGAAGTTGTTAGTTGCATCGGAATAGTTTTCAATCAAATTCTGATAGTTCGGATTCAGACGTTTAGGCACTGGTCCCACCGCGGGCGAGTAACTATGAGCTATCGGCTATTTTCTAGCCCAAGAAACGAACAAAAGATAATCGTTCCCGTGTAAATAAAAAACCGGCCAAGTGCGAGTCGGACTCGCGCACCGAGGGTTCCGTACAAACCTGTAGGTATATAGGGGTAGTAACTTTAAAACATTTTTATTATATGATGTAACTAAAAATTTACGGTTTTCGCAATTTTTCCTTCATCTGTGCTATAAGACATTGCTTCGTACCAAATTTCAAGATACTGAGTTCACGGGAAGTACCCTGTAGGTTTTGATTCCCTTGCGAGCGAAAATTTGCGGAAATTTGCGGCATAAACGGCTGTATCTTTTGATTGCGTTGGCTTAGAAGTCTTTCACAGCTCCAAGGGACAGTAGACCTGAGTATTTGATATAAATTTCAACTTGATACCTCGACGCGTTCCTGAGAAAAATGGTCTTGACAGACAGACAGACAGACAGACAGACAGTTTTTTCCTTTCGAGGTACGGAACCCTAAAAAGAGAGAGATGTATATTTATAGTTCATCGCAGTGTGAACAGCCAGCGATGAACTATAAATATATATTTCTCTCTTTTATTTACACGGAAGCAATTATCTTTTGTTCGTTTCTTGGGCTAGAAAATAGCCGATAGCTCATAACTTACTCGCTCGCGGTGGGACCAGTGCCTTAGGCGCTAGCTGTATTGCGTAGTTACGAGTATGCATTGGAGTTGCATTGAAGTCGGCTCGTGTCTATAAGCGTGTTTATAAGTTATAATAGGGCTCAGGTGCTCCTGCCTAAACTTAATAGCAGTATATTGGACTTATAGTATAAGAGCCCACGACACTGAACCTCGTTCGATAAGTCTCCTAGATGAGATATATTTAATTAGTCATGTCTTTAATGGGGGAATACGAAATGCCGATGCTGCAATGCAAAAAAGGCGCTTTGTTTTGGCATCTATAAACTTATGATGCTGCTGCCACTGACATGGCCACGCACGGGGGCTTGCAGCTCCGCATTATTACCTTAACCCTCCCCTGCTTCGAGGAACAAAGGAAATCTAGGAGACTTATCTTACTAGAAACTGTTTTTTTTTCAAAAATATAATTAAAATTCGCGCCACTTTATTGCATCCAGCATCGGCATTTCGTGTTCCCCATTAAAGACGTGACTAATTATATATATATATTTCTCATCTAGGAGACTTATCGAACTAAGTTCAGTGTCGTGGGCTCTCGTTCGATTATATTTATCTTTAATATGCAGCAGAAACAGCGTTAATGAATAGTTTGATGAAAGCTGGCGCGAGATTTGTGACAAACTGTCAACATTTTCATAGACCATCGGCGATATCTTTTGTGAAGTTACATTTGAAGATAAAAGATATTTATTCTTCAATTTAGGCACATTACAATGCACTTATGAACGTCAGAGAGAAAAAAACTACCACCGGTTCTAACCCTACACCTCTGACCCGAGAAGTATTATGACCGGCAAGAAACTCGGCTTGACTTATTTTTTCAAAACAGTAATACATTAGATCTTGATACACAATAATGCGTAGTTCTATAATAAGACATATCAAAACAGCTCTAGAAACAGACAATGTACCTATTGCTTAATTAAAATAAAATCAAATCAAATAATAATAATTAAATCCAAATATGATTGCTTCACAAAACGTTTGATATGCTTTCCTATCTGAACTGTGTCCTCTAAATGTTAGATGATTTTGTAGTAGTTTCTGGTTTGGGCCATGCATCTTTGTCCGTCATATAGTCCTCGATCCTTTGACATTAAAGTTTTTTGAAAATATTTCTTAAGATAATAATTTCGTATAATATACCTATATAATTCGAGGTCGTACCTTAAATGGCTGTACGTGGTCTGTCATTATGTTATTTTTCATAATTAGACTACTTTCATACATATATGTACTTAGGCTGGCTCGATTGAAAACTCCCCCAATTTAGTTGAATTTCTGAAACCCCTTGTTAGTGGAGCTCAAACGAGCAAAAATTTATTCAAGGCTTTAGTTCCGCGCCAGAGTCCGTTACAAGGTTACACGTGTGTTGTTATTAGGTTCAATATCATGTTATATCCCCTGAATATATTTTAACCATTACTGTGCAAAGTGCATATTGCCGAACGCAAACCTTTTAGTACAAATCCCGATCCAATAACCAGTGTCACGTACGACGTGGAATACTGCGTAGATTTTTGAATGGAACGCATACTAGTGGGCTGTGAGCTGCAGTGCAGAACTCACGAGCTTATAGACGGGAAGCTAGCCACGTCAGATATGACACAATAATGAGAGCGACGAAACCCCTCTCTTTAAGTTAGCTATACTATGCTTATTTATAGATCCGGACATCTTGTAGCTGTTCATTGGTGGAGGTCAATGACTGCAAACCACTTTAAGAATACAAATCCAGAGTTAGCTAAAAGGTTTTTGTTTTTCTGGTTGGCCAAGTAGCGTTACCGAAATAATACGTAATGTTTTTTGTTCTAATATTAAAATATAGGCCCCGTCGTCAGTTGTTACCTATTTTGGTATTACTTTTGTCTGAATAATTTTGCTAGTCTGTCACTTCTGTCCTCCACCCATTAAAAGCTGCCAGGTGTCCGGATCTAGGAATAAGAATAGTATTGCAATCTTACTAGATTAGGTATTGCTCTCATTATGTGTCATATCTGACGTGGCCAGTTCTTAGTCCAATAGCTAAAGCTGAATAAGATATGTGTTGTATGGCTCCGCCATATTAATAAATAGGTAGGTATTTAAACTAACGGCCGCCTAGTCTAGTCGGTAGTGATTACGAAGCAGGAGGTCCCGGATTAGAATCCTGTTAAGAGCATTTATTTGTCCATATTTCCCGCTGTGTCGACTGCCCCGCTGCACCTTAGGAAAAAAAAGTCGGGACTAATTTCGTAAAAAAAGTTACGTGTAAACGAGGTTGAACTTATTACAGGTAGGTGCTAGTAGCGAATTAAATTGCCTAGTTCACATACATATTAAAAAGTTTTTTACACATTTATAAATCACTAAGTTTGTCATAAAATTAAATTTACCACCAATTGCCCTTTGCGAGCTTACGTAAAACACCCATGTAATTCTAAAAACGTTTATACATCATTGAACTCTTAATATATCGCGAATCACAATCAGCACGGTAAAATGCGTCTTATACGACGATCGAGGTTCAGCGAAAAACCATTTAAAAAAATAACACTATCTCAACTACAACAAGGTTCAATTTAGAACAATTCATTAGATTTAACCTGACGATTCGTCGTCATTTACAGTGCCACTTATTGAGTGCTGATTGCAATTATCGGTATTATAATGAGTCCAATGCATGCCATATTTTGTGTGAATTTTGTTTGAGTCTGTTAGTCTGTTATCTTATACGTTATACATCTACTTTTGCAATATAGCATACGTAAAGGCCTTTCTAGACTGTGAATTAGCAGTAATAGCATAATAAACAATGTTTAGTGTACGTCTCGCTCATTTGCAATGCAATTGACGACCATTGACCACCGGAGCTTCACGACCATTGATCAGCAGCAAATGCAAGGAGATTAAAATTAATGGAGGGCGCATCCTTTACCCAGTTGGAGAAGAGTTTATATGTACTAATTCAATTTGTTGTCTCATGTTTTACACCAGATAATGCACGGACGGACCAGACATCGGACGTTATCTGCTATTTTCCTAGTAATAAATTAAATTATTTCCCAGCAGTTATGAAATCAATTTTGTGATAAATTCAAGATATTCAGGCCAGTATTATTTTTGCGATTTCTATGATTTTATCATTTCGGAAACACCATTGGATTAATTCATCCTAAGTTATCTTGTTAAAAACTACACAAGTAATAAATCTTTTGATGTTTTATTAGGAGTATCTTATCTGACGTATTTTGGCTGGATCATGCAAAAACGCCCCGAGCGTTTTACGCCTCGTTTACAAAAAAACGCTCCAATGTGTCGCACAGTTTCGTGAACGTTACAAAGGAGTTCATACGTTTGTTCCACACGCTCGCCGCCGACATGCGTCAGCGTGAAAATCCGAGCGGTATGGGTCGCTCGGAGCGTTTCGTGAAACAGGTATAAAATAATGTCAACTGGCATACGTAAACTCTTTTCCTGTGTGTATGTCTCGTGATTAGAAGTCCATTATGGGACTTACGTAATGTGTAGGTACCAATAGATAACTTTCCTAACTAATAAAATCACCTCCGTTTAAGGGCGTTATTGGAGTACTCTAATTATGAAAAACTAAGAAAAAAAAATGGTTTTGTATGGAGGGTAGGCGACTGGGAAAAAATCCAATTTCAATGAGTGCTTCTTGCACAAGCAATGACCTAAGGCGATTAGGGAGCGTACAAAGAATATACCTACTTCAATTAGTGAAATCGTCGGGTATTTTGTCGACTATCCCGACATATGCATTTTTGCAAAAAAGCTTAACCTTTCCTTCGGCAATGCGGCAAAATATTGAAATAGCATAGCGAAATTCCATTTTTTTACAATTGTACAGTATTGGTAAACATGTTTGATAATCAAACACAACGATAAAATAATCATCACAATGAATTTTCAGCGCGAGAAAACAATTGAAGAGCTCAACTGATTTCCACCCTAAAAAAACAATTGTAACAGGTTTTCCAATGTCGTTGTAAGTTCTGTGTGTTTAATTTTGTATTATTTTATTTTAAGGCTTATTTAAATGGTGCTAGTATAAACTTGTTGCCAGGCTGGGTGACGGCAGGTGGAATAATATGTTGACGGATTGGTGGCCACTTTCGGATGAAAGGAGTCCTTGGCGTCCGTTGGCTCGTTGGGTGCATGGCATTCGGAAGATCGCGGGTCACTTCTGGCTGAGATTAGCTCAGGACCGGGACAAATGGCGTACTCGAAGAGAGGCCTATGCTCAGCAGTGGGCGACAAATGGCTAATGTTGATGATGAGTAGGTATAGTCTAATTGTTTACTGTTGTAGGATCTGTTCTTAAGTAAAATTCGAACTTCTACAAAAAATCTTATTATACTTACAAGAGTTACAAAAAATCCAACCGATCGACCCATTATGCCGGGATAGGTTTTTAAGACCTCACTTAGGTTATGTGACAGAAATTTTGGTTTGTTTTTTTTGATAAAACTGAACGAATATGTAAAGAAATATTGATTATGTATCTTTGTGAAAATATTATTTAAAAAGACAGGGATAACAATTGTAAATAAAGGTAAAAAAATGATTTTAGTAATATAACTATGGATGGTACAAGGAGGATCGGTCTCTCTTATAGGAAACGGCCGAAAGTGTCCAGCGGTAAGCACTAAGCAATAGTTCCAAATATCTCCGGGTGGCGCTAGGTATAGTTGAGCATTTCAAATGAATTACCGATATTTAATACTTATAGGACATTCAAAATAAAATTAATATTCAGTGTTTTTCTTCTCCGCAAATAATTATGTTGTAAATATGTATGGATGTAATTTTTTAATATCAAAGTTAATTTAATCAAATTTAATATCATTGTGGCGCCATCAGTTTATCGCCTTCTCACGAACACTTTTGTAACATAGAGATTTTTATCCTCCTTGTACCATCCATAAATATAACGTCTACGTTTGACGTATGAGATTGTAAGACGCTATCTTTTCAAACAAAGACGAACCTAATGACACCTCACTTATAAATACAACAGCCCAATCCTTAGTCGGTTAATAAAGTTGTATAAAATCAATAGCATCACCTGTATTACTGTAACCAAATGTGACGCAATCCTACGTACTTTAAATGGAAAATATACTCATTATAACCTATAAAAACTTCAGTAAATTTAAAGAAAGTCCCATCATTGTATGAGCTGCAAAAAACCTTAAGACTTTTTAAAAATATACCACAATGAACGGTAAAGCCTCGGACACACAGGTTACTTCGCACGGTCACGCACTACTCGAGTTAAATGTTCAAAACATAATAATCAAGACGACTACCATGTAATCGATATCAAATTGTATTGTTATATTAATACGACACAAAATTAAACGCGCACGATCGGCATTTATAACATTTCTTCATTTCACAATGCACTCATTTCGCGATATTATTTCTGACACGTTCTAATTTTATCTCTATTTCTAGGGTAGTACGGTTGTAATTTCAATAAAAGCCCATGTTAGATAAGCGTTTGCAGAAATTACCGAGACAGTATGCTCATTACTGCAAATTTTACTTTGCGGTTACCAATGGCATGGCTTAGGCTTATGGCTTAGTTCTCATTGAAACTTTAATGCGATGCACTAATAATTCGAGTTTTCCGACCGGATTTAGTAAGTTTGTTTCTTATTACTCTTGATTTAGTGGCTTTACATAACGTTAGCATCGAGATCCATTGCGTACTTTCACTACGTTTGACCTCTTCTTTACTCAAAGGTCATCGTACTGCATCACGGAAGACTTTGAGTGCTCACAAACAATTGGGGTCCATCGTTTGCTGTGCTGTATGAATGCAAACAGAGATGCAGATTGTTCAATGACTTTAAAAGAATGAATGGAATATGATTTGAGTGATTTTTGGAATTTTTCGGATTTCGGAATGAACACCTTGTTTATGTATGTATTATTTGTTGTACACAAAATTGTTTATTGTAGAAAAAACACGTAACAACAACACGATAAAACAAAAGTATATAAACAAAATATCCAAACAAATACGGCCTCCTAGCCCAGTCGGTAGTGACCCTGCCTACGAAGCAGGAGGTCCCGGGTTCAAATCCTGGTAAGGGTGTAATATGTGTGTTTATCACGAATATTTGTTCCTGAGTTATGGGTGTTTTCTATGTATCTAAGTATATATTTATCTATATAAGTATGTATATCGTCGCCTAGTACCCATAGTACAAGCTTTGCTTAGTTTGGGACTAGGTTGATTTGTGTAAGATTGTCCCAAAATATTTATTTTTTTATTTTTATTTTAAATAAACATTTTATTTTTCGCATTCATAATCATGGAACTTTAATAATACGGCGAATCACAATTAGCACGCAAAGAGTGGCATAGTAAAAGACGTCCTATGCGATGCCTTTTGCCGTGGCGAGCCGATCATTCTAATCTAAGGAGATACTAGTCACAAAGTTCCGACCTTGATCAGCGATGTAATTGTTTACACAAGACCGAATACCTAACAGACCTTAAGCCAGGAACAAATTTCATGACCAATCGCATCCCAGGAGCTAACTTGTGATTAAGAGCAATGTATAATGAAGCTTCGTGAAGGTCAGCTGCCGCTCCGTTAGTGGGTTGAGGTAAAAAAACGTGTTTCACCCTAAAATCCGATCATTGGATATGACACAATAATGAGAGCAACAAAACCCGACTAGTTAGATTTCTATACCATTTTTATACCTAGATCCGGGAACCTGGCAGCTTTTCATGGGTGGAGGTCAGAGTTACAGACAATCGAAAATTTTGAATTGGAAAAACGTAATACCACAATAAGTAAAAACTTCCGAAATTGTCTTATTTATAGAGGACATGGCGTTTAACATTAAAACAAAGAAACATTACCTACTTATTATTGCGGAAACAAGAATTGGAGCCGACAAACTATGATTTACATTAAACGTCTTTTGGAACTACCTTCCCCCAACAAACTTTTGACAATATTGATATGGTCTAATTATTTAAATAACTTCTCATAATATTGCATCAAACCTAGAATTCTAGAACTTGAATTCCTGAGATGATTTTCATTATTTGACCTCCACTAATGAACAGCTGCCAGATGTCCGAATCTAGAAATAAGCTTAAATAAGCTTTTCAGTATAGCAAACTAACTACAGGGGTTTCGTTGCTCTCATTATTGTGTCATATCTGACGTGGCCAGCTCTCCGTCTATAAGGGTGAATGCAACGAAAATGAAGGTAAAATCGGGTAGTAGTGGTAGAATCTATAGGTTTTCTGAATAGGGTGGAAATGAGGGTCGTGTAGAGAGCGATTTTGGGCTGATACAGAATGATGTTAATCGTATTTTTTTGTCACCAATATTGATAATCGTTTTTTAGATGATCAGTGGAAAAATAAATTATGGCGTACAATTTGGCGTCGGTCACCCTACTGAATGTGACGTCTTGTCGTTTTCCATACAGCGTATATCAAAACGAAAGTAAAATTAATCTTAATAAATAGTACAGTAAAGATACGATTGCGTCAAACATTAATTTATAATAGCCTGATTTTTTTATTGTTCATTCTTATGGAATATTTATAGATAATATATAAAAAAAATGTATATTTTTATTGACAATAATATCAATTATTTTTATTTGTAAATATGACGATATTAACGAAAAACAAGAAACCGTGTCCATGTGAAACCACATAAATAACAAAATGTACGTCGCGGGTGATATACATCCTAATTCGTTAGAAACAAACAGTAATAATTGGTAGTTTGTTCTTACACATTTTAAATTACTTAGAAACGATGTCGAGATATGAAATCCTACAAGAAAAACGCTTGTGATATGTATGTACATATTTATGGCGGTTAGCGAATAACGATATTTTGTAGGATTTCATTGCGTAAATAATACTTGTATCATGATATATCCGTTACACTAAAAATATTAGCTATTATTAATTATTTCCAATTCCCCATACTAGCCGCCCGTAAAATGACTGTAGTATAAGGCAAAAGCGTTTGTTGCGGCCCTAGCCCGACGGCTAAGAGACCGCGGAGCCGATCTCCGTTCTGGTGAGTACCTGGCGCAAAGAATATCCCTAGCCATAGGTACAACGTGGTAACTCCGCCAGCATACTAGGGACATTTGCTCCGGGCACTTCCCGGAATGAGTTTAGTTTTTAATTTAGTTTATATTTAACTAGCGACCCGCCCCGGCTTCGCACGGGATAAAAAATGGTTATTGTGGGTTATCCCTAAGAGATAGACATATACCATCGCGGAGTTTATTGTAGACATTTTTAAGATGTACAATACTGTAGTACACTTTTTGATCTATCTCTTAGGACTCAGCCAGCGTTTGCAATGTAAGCGCAAAAAATGGGTTTATATACGACATCACATTAGAAACCTCTAAAATCATCAGTGTTTCTCTACTATATTATGTATGTATTATACATATAAACCTTCCTCTTGAATCACTTTATCTATTAAAGAAACCGCATGTAAATCCGTTGCGTAGTTTTAAAGATTTAGTTTTTAAGCTACTTTGTTTTATGCTACTTATGTAGTGATATATTTTTCGTTGTAATTGAAACCATTCCTAATCTTCATTAATAAAATGAGTTATGTAGTTGAATTGCAAAAAAAGTTGGGGGGGGGGGGGGGGCGCTGCATACATATAACTAAATTTAAAAAGAAAAATTACCAATTATCTTAAACTAAGTACATCATGGTCACTCTCCATGATTAACTTAGTTTATGATTAATTTTACTTTAAAATTGAAAATAATTAAATTGATTCTGTTTTGATCAAATACTACCAATCTACCATATGATAATGGTGATCAGTTACAGAGTCAGAAAAAGTCGTTCAGGATCACGACCCAGATTTCACGCTGTGTAAAAGGAATTGACATGCCACGTTTTCGGTGAATTTTGTTAGAGTGTGTATGTCTATTACATTATTTGTGTAAGCTTATATTAAGTATATTAGTATGATTATTTCAACTTTCATGTCGTGAATCGCCATCTCTAGCGAGTACGATTCTTGTTAAGGTGTCATTCCAATTGTGATGTCATGTATGGGCTGCAAGCTAACATTCTTTAAATTGCAATAGAATTGGAAGAAACGGTTCAATTTAAATTGTAAATTGTAAGTGTCGCTTACACCGTTCACTTAACATCTTGTCTTTAACTTAGGCCCCATATACTCGTAGATATTGATTGATTAGTGTATAGTACGAGTTAATTTTATTACAAGTAGCAAACGTTTGAACATGAACTCGCACTAAACACTAATCAGTTTGTAAATTGTTCCTTGTACTAAATATTACAGTAACTTTCATATGTGCACATCAGTATACTTATAATTATCCGTACTTCAATTGAAAAATTAATGACATTAAAGGTGAAGATTTAATTCTCAAATTGAAAATGTCTTTTTTTTGTTGATATCTTCTAGAAATTTTCTTTCTGATATTATCATTTTTACAACATCGGTTCCGTATACACGCCGCGGCGCAACGCGCGGTCTCTGCCTACAGAAACGGCATCACACCTTAAATGCAAACTCAGTGATCAACGAATAGTAGTTTAGATTTCGTTGTTCTTCAGATAATGTTACATAAGAGAGATTACCGTCTCGAAACATATTGTTTATGTTACGTAAACGGTCATAGGTCGGTAATGGCCGGACCGAATAGGGTGGGCGGTTTACAACGGCCTTACAACATGCGTACACGCTTTCAGATGAAGCGTGGAGTTATTTGGCTTGATTAACCGATTTAAAAAAGGAGGTTAGAGGTGGAAATGTTGGGAATGTAATATTTGAAATATCAGAATTTTATTACGAGTAATTAGTCTTTTCCCGCGGCATCGCCCGCGTACTATAAGTACTCAAAAAGATACGATACCCGTGTTGATTTTCAGACTTTGTGACCACATTTGCCCCTCTTAGGGGTTGAATTTTCAAAAAACCTGAAACTCGTGTTTACTCATTTATCGTTAGGAATACTCCTGTGAAGTTTCGAATAAAATAGTCTCACAAATCTTGATTCGCCATACAAACTTTAGACCCACATTTTACCCCCTTAGGGGGTGAATTTTGTAAAATCATTTCCTAGTGCATCCCTAGACCTTATAAGGAACCTACGCGCCAAATTTGGAATCTCTAGAACCAGCGGTTTGGGCTGTGTGTTGATATGTCAGTCAGTCAGTCAGTCAATCAGTCAGTCAGTAAGTCAGTCAGTCAGTCAGTCAGTTTCTTCTTTTATATAGTTAGATGACATGGAATAAATAATATTCATTTGTATTTGTTCAGAAGTTTCACTATACTTATACCGAATAATAATAATAAACAGGGATCGAATATCGCTACTATTTTCATAATAAATATCAGTACGTACCATCGGGTTCATAATTGCATACCCAGTTTATCAATGAATTCATTCATAAATTGGGTATGCAATTATGAACCCGATAGTGATAGTACATATTTATTTAATAAGGTCTGTATCTGATTTGTAAAAATAACTTAATTCAGACAAAATATTTTTTTTTTTTCATTTTGTCTATATAATCTGATAATTTATCCTGTCCTTACCATATAACATTACATTTGAAATGGTTGGGCAAATATTATTGCGAATGCAAGGCCACAGAGTAAATAATAGCAAAGAGTCCTCCAGGAAAAAAGTAACCGTGCCTTTTCTTATTTTTATTTTTATTTTGTGCCAATTTAGATGCAGTGTTTATAGTGTAATAAGCTTAATATATAAATACATTCATATTTATCTACACTCAGATTGTAAGTCTTCTGAAATCTGTTCAAAAACGGTAGGCAATGGCCAGCATTACCACAATTGATTTTACTATGATAAGCTTTTTATCTGTGGCAGTAACGTAATTTTAACTTTACATGCTCAAATACTGTTAAGTTATGAGTTTCAAATTTGGAAGATCGAATTTGATAATATAATGTAAATCCTGCCCTCCTCTCCGACCGCTGGCACACGCCCGCCCTACCGCCGGCATAAAATGGCAAAACATCGAGTTGGCCATGGCGGTGCAATAGCGGTCATTCTATGGTTTCCGAACACGTTATTTAGGATTTATAATATGAGTGTAGATAAAGCAGTGTATGCAACTGTACGTAATTAGGCCCTAAAACACTCGTGTGATCTTATTATGAAACGAGCCGCAGACGAGAAAACCACACTCGTATTTTAAGGACCCTTTTAAATAAGCTTTTAAATGAAAGAGCGTTTGTAAGTTTTCGCCTTTTGTATTCCATCATTCACAGAATTTATGAGATGTTTCTCACAAACAATGTTTTTGCTATAGTTTGATTTTATTAACTATTTTATACCTTGATACATTATGCTTAATATAGGCTTAATTTTGAGGTAGTTACATTTTTTTTAAATTAAGTAAGTGTTTAGAAAATATTATGTGTTGTACAGAAAATAGTCCCCCATAAAAAAAAACCTATGTCAAAGGCTAGATTAGATAGATAGGTAGTCTTCCTGGCTACCTTAACTATTTAATTAATACAGCTTCTTGGTAAGATGAAATTCTAAAAGCATAAAACGGAAATGGAAATACAATTGTGGCATTGTAGCAGATGTCGAGTGAAGATTTTCAAATTATGTTGTTCATAAAGTTACAAAGTATGTTGAATAAAAACGCGAAAATTTATATATGCTCACACATTTTATTATGATTGTATTTTTATTTTATACTTATTATGTGCGGATTAATAAAATCCGAAGGATTAAAAGAATCCGAATTTCGCCCATATATGTCTTGGATTCAAAACTTTTATTTTTTTACGCTTTTTCATTTGAGCATAATTTCATTCGGGTCTACCGTACCCCTCGACGGAATTATTAATATAGATTTATTCGATCAGGTCACGTGTCCACTGTCCGTCTTACGAACTTTTAATCTGACGAATCCGACGGTCACGTGACCTGACGCGAGTTTAATATTTTTTCCCCATCCCAAAAAGTGCAAAGCGCCGCTAAAGAAGTTTTCACTTCATAAAATACGAGACAGCACACGGCTACTTCATTTCTGGAACGCTACCTCACATGCCCTCAATTAATTCACCCCGCGGCGGCTAATTGGTAGTAGATAAGTAAGTTATTGGACCCGGAGTATGTCCTAAAACTACGGCCAAGACCACCGGGGGATGGGCAGCATCATCCTCGGAGTGCGGTGGAGATACTGCGATCGCCAACCCGCATGCCAAGCGTGGCGATTATGGCATTCACCCCCCATGGAAATAACACAAAAACCACGGCCCCGAGTGTCCGGCGACCCCCGGTGCCCTGGTTATGGTAGCGGCCAGGGTACTAGCGGGGTCAGGGGTGCTAAGAATCTCCGGCAAAGATCCGGCTACCACCACCGACGACTTCTGGCCCTGGCAACTTATAACACGCGTACACTGCGGACCGACGAAAAGATAGTGGAACTGGAGGAAGGATTGAGCAAGTTGCGTTGGGATGTCTTAGTGTTATCTGAAGTCCGAAGAGGGGGGAGGAAACGATAATCCTAAAGTCCGGCAACTTGCTTTATTTCCGGGAGGGCGACCAACAGTCCCAGGGAGGTGTCGGGTTCATCGTCCACAAGTCCCTCGTGAACAACGTGGTGAAGATCGAGAGTGTGTCGACTAGGGTGGCGTACCTTATACTCAGAGTATCCAAGAGGTACTCGTTGAAGGTCATACAGGTGTATGCGCCGACTTCGGCACACTCCGATGACGAGGTGGAGGCTATGTATGAGGATATATCGAAGGCCATTCATAGCTCCAAAACCTACTTCACCGTTGTTATGGGGGACTTCAACGCGAAACTGGGCAAGAGAGATGGTCAAGAGCTGAGAGTGGGGCAATTTGGATTTGGAAGTCGGAACCACCGGGGCCAACTACTGGCTGGCTTCTTGGAGAAGGAGGGACTCTACATGATGAACTCCTTCTTCAAGATACGTGAGCACAGGAAGTGGACCTGGATGAGTCCCGACGGTGCAACTAAAAACGAGATTGACTTCATCATGTCGACGAAGAAGCATATATTCAATGATGTCTCTGTGATCAATACGGTTAAAACCGGAAGTGGTGAGAGGTCTGGTGAGAGGCACATTGAATATATGTGTTAAGCTAGAGCGCTCACGACTGATGAAGTCTACGCTCCGTCCAGCAGCACTTCAAATCCAAAACCCTGAGAGCTTCCAGCTGGAACTCCAAAATCGTTTCGATTGTCTAGGCGGCGATGTGGACGAATTCAACGACGGGTTTGTGGAAGCTGTCCATAACACTGGGTCTAAGTTTTTTAAGGCCCAGCGGAGCAACAGAACCAAAAGGCTCTCTGACTCCACTCAGAAACTCATCGAGGAAAGGAAAGAAATGGTTCTGCAATCCTCAGCAGATGCGTCATTATACCAGCAGCTCAATAAACGGATATCTAAGTCCCTTACCCGTGATTTGCGCCAATTCAATACAAATCGTATTGAAGAGGCCATTGAACATAAGGGCTCTAAAGTTTTCGCAAGAGATCTGTCTATTGGGCAGAGCCAGCTCGCCAAATTAAAAACTGAGGATGGTAGAATCGTTTCATCCAGACCCGAGCTTCTTGGGGAGATAGAGGACTTTTATGGACGGCTATACACATCAACTAGCAGACCTGAAGTTGATCTGGCGGAAGACCCGAGAGCTAGACTGACCCGACATTATACCGAAGACATCCCGGACATCAGCCTGTACGAGATTAGAATGGCTCTTAAACAGCTCAAAAACAATAAGGCACCTGGTGAAGACGGAATTACAGCCGAACTTCTGAAGGCGGGTGGTAAACCGGTCCTTATGGCCCTTAGGAAGTTGTTCGACTCCGTTTTACTGGAAGGGAGGACGCCTAAGGCATGGAACAGAGGTGTGGTGGTATTGTTCTTCAAAAAGGGCGATAACGCGTTACTGAAGAACTACCGACCCATTTCACTTCTGAGCCATGTCTATAAGCTGTTTTCAAGAGTCATTACGAACCGTCTCGCACGCAGGCTAGATGACTTCCAGCCTCCCGAACAAGCCGGTTTCCGAAGAGGCTTTAGTACCGTAGACCACATCCATACGCTCCGTCAGGTTATACAAAAGACTGAGGAGTATAACCTGCCCCTCTGCTTAGCGTTCGTGGACTACGAGAAAGCCTTCGACTCGATCGAAACCTGGGCTGTACTACAATCTCTCCAGAGGTGCCAAGTGGACTATCGCAATATTGAAGTGCTGAAGTGTTTGTACAAGAACGCCACTATGTCAGTCCGACTCCAGGACCAGAACTCGAAGCCTATTCCGTTGCAGCGGGGAGTCAGGCAAGGAGATGTTATTTCTCCTAAACTGTTTACCGCTGCTCTGGAGGATGTTTTCAAAACTCTGGACTGGAGAAGGCTAGGCATCAACATAAACGGCGAGTACATCACTCACCTTCGGTTTGCTGACGACATAGTAGTCTTGGCTGAGACCATGGAGGATTTGAGTACGATGCTCGATGACCTCAGTAAAGCCTCCGAGCGAGTTGGTCTAAAGATGAACATGGATAAGACGAAGATCATGTCAAATACCCATGTAGCACCAACTCCCGTTATAATCGGAGACTTTACACTCGAAGTTGTGGACGATTATATATACTTAGGACAGACTGTCCAGTTAGGTAGATCCAACTTCGAGAAAGAGGTCAATCGACGAATCCGACTCGGTTGGGCAGCGTTCGGGAAGCTACGGCACATCTTTTTGTCCAATATTCCGCAGTGTCTCAAGACGAAAGTCTTTGACCAGTGTGTGTTGCCAGTGATGACATATGGAACTGAAACGTGGTCGCTTACTATGGGCCTCATAAGAAGGCTCAAAGTCACCCAAAGGGCAATGGAGAGGGCTATGATTGGAGTCTCTCTGCGTGATAGCATCAGAAATGAGGCCATCCGCAGCAGAACCAAAGTAACCGATATATCCCTCCGAATCGCTAAACTAAAGTGGCAGTGGGCGGGGCACATTGCTCGTAGAACCGATGGCCGTTGGGGCGGAAAGGTTCTCGAGTGGCGACCACGAACCGGAAGGCGCAGCGTGGGTAGACCCCCCGCAAGGTGGACTGATGACCTGGTGAAGGTCGCGGGAGTCCGCTGGATGCGGGTGGCGCAGGACCGGTCATTGTGGCACTCTTTGAGGGAGGCCTATGTCCAGCAGTGGACGTCTTTCGGCTGATATGATGATGATGATGATGAAGTAAGTTATCGGTCAAGTCGGCAAGCTGTTGGCAGCGCGTCGATAAAAATGCAAAATTTCGGTGTTTCGGTTAAACGTTATTTACGACAGCGGAAACTAGAAAAATTATTGAATGACAGAGCACTAAGAAGTTACAGATTAAAGTGGGTACAGACGTGCCGTGCACACAAAGGCGCTCTAACGAGTCTTGTAGTATGACATGTCCGCCCTGTGGCAAGGCGCTATAATTTAGATTTTTAGTTATACTGGCAACATAGACTAATAACCCAAGACGCCGCATAGCCGGGCGAACCCCGCTGCCACGCATGCAGTCGCTTCACTCGACGGTGCGAGAGAGAAAGTTGTCTTTCCTTTCAGTCCTGTATGTAACATCGCTTGCTTGCGGCATTAAAACGCACTATTGTTGCATTTAATTGTGACGCAGAAACACTATAACATCTGGTCTGCGAAATTATGGCATTTAATTTCACTGGTAAACCGTTTTTTATCTTAATTACCTATTAAAATTTGTCCGGAAAGAGAAGTGTCGTAGTTTATAAGGAAGCTCATACATTCTACGACACTTGTCATTCCGGACAGACTCTAAATATAATTGTAATTATTGGATGTGACAGTCAACATAGTGTGGTACCATGGCAACCATTAATGTTTGTCTCTCTCTTATGCACCACGGAACAATCGCGCGTTCCCTGTCTAGCATTGCCTGCCACTGCATAGAATGAATTAGTGATGTGACACGTTTTTATTCAGTTATTATCGACAATGACATGTTATCTCTAACATTATCAAATAATGTTCCAATTATATAATATGGAGCAAAATTATTAAAAATACGGCCCAAATTACTTCAATGTGCTGACGGAGTGATTTTCACATTTTTTTTGCAAACCATTGAGTTAGAATATAGTAGAGGTACAGTCTCAAAGAAGTTTCACCGAAAATATGGCATGGCTCGTGAAAATTTGTAACCGGTCTGTTTTGTTAATGACTAAAGCCTAATAAAACTGACCCAGAAACGAGTCGTTCTTAAAACACTTTCGTGGGGCCGTTTTTTAGGCTGATTGTGTCCCGTCTTTATTACATATCAGTAGTCCAAACATAAATACTTGACATATCATCGATATAAATTGAGAATTTATCGATCGCGTCACATCACTAGCGACCAGCTGTGCATTTTATTTTGACGTTCAGGTGTCACTGATTTCATCAATGACAGCGCGGCAATCGCTCGGTTCCCCTCCCGCACCCCTCGGTTTTGGCAGCTTTGGTTTCAAAGAAATAACGCGCTAAGCGGAGTATAGAGATATTTAGTATATGACTGGCAATCTCTGGTGATAAGGCCTACCAAAATTCGAAGTTTAGGTACAGTAAACAAGCCTAAACTTAGCTGTGTCTCTCCATCGCATTATATCTATATACCTATTTCGGCTCCGGATCTATAACTAACGGGGCCGCGATTCGAAAAATAAACACACACACTGGACAGACACAGCTCCAACCCAACTCAACTCAACTCAACGCTATAACGACATTGACATTTGCTATTCGAACAGATTTTCATTCAACATTGGTCTCACATTGGTCTCACATTGGTACAACATTGTACCAATGTTGTACCAATGTTGTACCAATGTGAGTTCGAATAGCAAATGTCAATGTCGTTATAGCGTTGAGTTGAGTTGGGTTGGAGCTGTATCTGTCCAGTGTGTGTGTTTATTTTTCGAATCGCGGCCCGGGCCTTTATATTCAAGGTCAATAAAACGCATTTACATGGCAATTACGCACTTTTAAAGAACAACCATGGTTTTATTGCCAGCTTAGTCAGATAAACTTGTTATTTATATTCATTTTTAGTAAGAACATCCGTTAATTACTTATATTTCACTGAAAACTAATTTCTTTATAAATATTTTGTCACGTGTCTAATGTTGTTTTTGTCTAGAAACGCAGCCATATTTGTTTACCTTTTTAGGGTTCCGTAGCCAAATGGCAAAAAACGGAACCCTTGTGGATTCGTCATGTCTGTCTGTCTGTCTGTCCGTCCGTATGTCACAGCCATTTTACTCGGAAACTATACGACATATCTGAATAAAATTTACACATAAGGTGTATTTTGTATGCCGCTACTTAGTTATGGAGTTAAATTTGAAAAAAAAATATTATTCGGTATATGTATCGGTTCAGCCATTTTTGAGTTATCTCCAAAAAACTTCTTCCATAGGCATCAGATACGCCCTTTTGGTATTAGTTTGGTTTTTATTACATTGAAGGTACGGAACCCTCCTATGCGTGGTCCGACACGCACTTGGCCGGTTTTTTTCTATTGAAGCCGTAATAGTTACGAGTAGCCCGTTGCTGATATACTTGCAACGATGCGACCCTTAGAGAAATCAACCCGGAGCAGCCATGTCTATCGTTTTTTAAACAAAAAAGTTTGCCGATTTTTGCGGGGGAGGATACCGTCAAATTAGATATGGCTATTCGTACATAACCGTACCAATAGACACGTCAGTCCATACATGTGTATGACCACTGGTCATGTTTTCGGTAGAAGGGAACGCCTGTAAATTTTTGTTGAATTTTCTAAGATGCGACCAGTGGATTAGAGTACTTATACGTTATCTTTTAAATGTCGTAAAGTTACATAATAATTTACATGTAGAAACACAACCACACAAAAGTTCGTTTAATCAAATGTGGATTTTTTACGACAGGATCAAACAAAATCAAAACAATTTTACATAAAAACAGTACTGTATAGAACAAACAAAATAGTATAAAACGAAATTTGAGGTACAGCGCGCGGCGAGCATCATATTCGTGCTCGGATAATTGAGGGTTCAGATAATTGAGGCTCGAATAATTGAAGCCCTACTGTACTACGGACGTACAGAAGGTTATCTAACCTACAAAATCGATATTCGTCAGCACTTTCACAGATGGACGGTAACACATGACATCTCCATAAGTACAATTTTGTACAGATGAAATTAATTTGGTTGCTGAACCTGCCCCAATCTGTTTCAATATGCCTAATCCAGTAGTCATTTTAATACAAATCTAGATAAATGTCTAGTTTATTACCTAATCTGCCCAACTGTTATTTTAGTACGAAACTACTAGGTACATAACATTTTACAGTATTTTATCTTATCTGTGAGTTCGGTGACTGTGGTTAAACTAAGCGAGTGGAATTTTGACAATCACAATAATGTCTCGGATACTAACCAAATAAAAGCCGTATAACTAGAAAGATTTTAACAGTGTATTACTGATTATATTTAGACACTAAAATGTCCTATAAACTTTTCTGGAATACGCATAGTTTCAGAGTTAATACCAATTTAAAAAAATACACTTTTTATTATAACTCGGCACAAAACGCCTTTCTGATGGCGTTGTTGCCACTGGGCGTAGTTTACACATCCTTATTGACAGATATCAAAGTGATAAGGAAAACTATGCAGAAACTAAATTTTTCCAAAAAAAAATATACCAATTTGTTTTAGGCGATAATTTTATTAATAACCTTTACTTTTCATGTGCAATAAACATTAAAAAAATAGAAAAAAAAGTTACCTAAAGTCATATAATATATTTTCCTTCTTTTGGTCTCAGAAATTCGTGGTTAAGGTCTGTCGAGTTATACGTGCCCACGGTGTATATCATAACGTTGAGTTGCACCCCCTTGGTTGTGGTCTAGCTCGAAATGTTAAGCTAATTGAAGCCCCCTAGCAGGTAGGTTGTGGAGTATGCACACACTTCCACGTTATAGGGCGCGCTATCGAAGTCCTTGAGTGTATTTCGTATGGTGAAAATTGAGAAACATTAAAACGAAAGAAAAAGGAACGTGCAATAAAACACGAAAGTTCCAATTGACCGAATAACTATTAATAACAGTATTAACATTAGCCAAATCGGTTAAGAAACAGCTGAACCATTGACCTCTCTGTAATGGATATATGTTATGTAACCGCCTTGCTATAAAAACTATAATTATGTGTCATGCCGTGAAAATTCAATCTTGTACCGCGATTAAGTCCACCTGAATCCGCCATTTCGGCCATATCCGTCTATTTCTATAGATTTGCCTCTCAATTCACATAATTATTATTCTAACATCTTTCACAATACGACCGCCCGTGACGTCATACTGTTTACTCGGTACGGTATTATATAGGTAATACGAAGTAGAACTGAACGTTATTTTTTTAAGTTACGAAAAACGGAACGAAAAGGAGAGTTGCTAGAACAAACTGATTTTAAACAACGATGAAACTGGAGAAACCACACAAAACCATGCTAACAGCCAGCAAACAGAATGTAAATCGTAATTAAAAAACTTTTATTTTGGGATCGGAAGCAGTTATTTACGAAACTGTTTGTCCAAACCGTTTTACCCGTTACGTTTCGTTTCACGGAATACTCGATCCCAGCTCTCGTATGGAGGCTGCTCGATACGGGTGCGTTGACCTTTGATAGATAACCTGCGCAAATAATTCCTGTTGCCGTAGGTTATGGATTGCGGCGTTATCGTTTTCGTAGAATGAAATAGCAAAAAATGTAAACAGGAGTTTTAAGTGCTTATATTATTTTTACACACTTATATTTAGGTTGACTCTGTATATAGTGGTAATTTTTTAAGATGTCGGAATCTTACTAAGGAGTTCTACCGGCAATTCCGGCATCTTAAAAAAATCGTAAATACTATACCAACGAATGTTGTTGATTAAAATGTTGTAAGTTACCTGTTACCAGTGCGTCTAATTGAACTAAACTTTGTTATACTTCTAATTTACGTAGAAATGTAATAAAATACAAACACGGAGCGGATCTAATGATGCAGTCTGACTCGTGTGGTGACTTAAGAAACTCCTCAAGGGAGGAAACAATACCACGTTGGGGCTTATTAGACAGGTCTCGAGAAGCAATTGATAGTTGTGCAAAGAACAGGAGCCAGTCAGCAATACAAAAATGTACAAAAACATTTTAGGGAGTTACTTGTTGTATCCTTGTACAAATGACCGCGTTTGTAATTTTAAAATTACCTTCGACGTTTCGAGGATGTCATTGTTCCCGTGGTCCCGAAGAGTGTCTTTTTAAAAAGTATATACCTACGCGGTTAAATGTATGTGTAAAAATAATTTAATTTAATTTCTATTTTTTTTATTAGCCTGGTAAGGGGTCCCACTGCTGGGCAAAAGCATCCCCTCTTTCCCGCACTTTCTAATTAAATATAAAAAATATTTTTGCCGCAATAAATTTTACAATTAATTAAGTCTTTTAAATGAGTTAATTAGTTGTTGTGTTTGAAAATTACTGTACCTTGTAACCTTGTTAAAAGCGACTGGTAGTTTATATTTGACCACCCAGCTCTAGACGCTTCAACCTACATAAATAGTATATGATATGATCATTTATTGATATAACAAGTACCTATTTTACATGTCATTGCTTAAAAACGAATTCTTATAACTATAACTAGATACATTGGTGATATATTAGGAGCATTTTTCAACGTTGTTAGGTTAACGAACCGGTTACTAATAAGGTAGGTAAATACTGTAAGTCCATAAGAGATGGGTTGATTATTACATAGTCTGGCACTTGAAACATCCAGGGAGTAGTGGGCCTCAGTGAGAATCAGAAGTTTATTTTTAAGTTTATGAACGAAGAATCAGAGTAGGTATTCGGATCTTTTATTTCCTGCGGTAATATTGTAAACCTTTGGTCCAACCGTGTGGAGACATTTTGTCGTTTTTACAAGTCGTGTCCACGTTAGGATATATAGGACGTTAGGACATAACTCACTAGTCATGAGTCATGACTAGTGAGTTCATGACTGTTTCCCGTTCGGATTCAATTTGCCGTCTACCTGACGACACTTTCTGCACTTGCGTCGTATGTTATTGATTTTCGCATGTATTCTCATAAGTGTATTATCATAAATACTACGAAGTATTAAATTTGTCTACAGAAAACGACTTATTATAAATAATTGCAAATGGAATGTGAGAATAAGAAAAATAAATAGAAAACATGTAATAAAAAAAAATCTTGGTATTCAATGAATATATAGTATTTTTGACACAAAGCATGACTAATTGTCATGTCGTAACTAAAAATACACAATGACAAATCAGGCGTTATAACTTTTTGATATGCGACCTTAGAAATTTCGTAAAAATGTGAATGTCAACACTGATATTGATTAGAGATGCTATGAATATTCGGTATTTGGATGCTGAATATTCGCTGCTTTGGCCGAGAGTGAGGCCGATTCCGCATTATACTTGCACTTTTTATAACTACGTATTCTTAACCATATTGAATGTAAAAGATAATTTAGGATACGATAAGATAAGAAACATTTTGTTCTAAAAAGCACACGTTACAGGACAAAAAAGGAAAGATTACAAGACTAAAAATAAAACACCAAACAGAACATTAAAAGTTCACTTGAAAAGGAACTCACATTAAATATTGAAAAAATGCAAGTTAAATAAAAGCTTGTAAAAAGTTTAAATACAAACAAAGGAAATGCCGATGTTTCATAAAAGCTCTACGATGTGTAGAATAAAGAACAGACAAAGACTCAGCATTATGTTGCAAATTGCAGGTGAGAGAATTACACGCTTTATTTTAAGCTGTTATTCGGGTTCTGGTTTAGACAGATAGATGTTTATTTGTACTAATTATACATCATCACTGTCATCGTCAAATATTACAAATTACAAAAACGTAAATTATATACACAAGGAACATAATGTATTACAAAGATGCCAATGATGCCATACTAAAGGTGTCATTTGGAAGTGAATTAAACTAATAATAATCATAATGCATTGAATTAAAAGTGAAAGAAAACAATAAAATTTAAATGTCAGATAAAATTATTTGTCATGATTAAGTTAACTAGGTACCTATTTATGATTTCAACGTAGTCTACACTCACTCTTTTTGAAACTCTTTTACCGAGTAATATGCTTTATTTTTGCAAAACTTACATAAACAAAAACGTGCCTTTTATATTTATTGATAAATAATGTCATTGAATCTTCTATATAAAATATTCCAACAAAATCGGTCTATTATTTACAATGTGCACAGTGTTGTTATTTTTGTTTTAATTATATTAAAATTAATAAGAGTGTCGTTGGCGTATGTGTCGACACTATGAACTAAGTAGGTCCCTACTGAAAACCAGCGCCACGGCTTGCCGCGGCATTACGCTGTGTCGGGATCCTATTTTAACGTCTCATTGTTCCTGTGTTGTTTCTAGGTTTAAGAATGTTTAATTTTGCGGCGTTAAAGTAAATGTATTTTCTTTCTTTATTTATTTTCTTTCTTTCATTGACCCAACGTCTGAGTCATGTATTTTTAGATGTTTCCTAATAACAATATAGGAGGGGTTAAAATATAAAGAAATGTACGGCCTCAGTAGCAAGCAGTGATGCGTCGAGCTTCCAAGGGATTTGAGTAGCGTTCACTGGACCACTCCCATTTGCATTTATTTGCCATTATTTTATTTAAAGATTTATTTATTTACATAATTGATTTAAATAAGTGATACCATGGATGCAGCGTCGGATGCGCCTCAACGTTCGCTCAGTTCATATTCGTTCAGGTATTTATTTCTGTAGTTACAAAATCTAGGCAATTGAGCAAAGATCTTAATTCTACTAGTAAGTCAGTTTGGTGCACGTTTTATTGTAGGGTCTACCATCTTTAGAGACTAAGTAATTCAACTTATCCGCCGTGGCGATCGGGGGCTAGGGACCCCCTGTTAAAGGACCTGGGGCCTAGGGCGGCGTTTGCGTGACCGGGGGGGTGATTCCCGTTCCGGCTCCTACCTAGTCCAACTAATGCTGCTAGCATTTTTGGGACGTTTGGACTGGGTGGGGCTCGAAGTGGGTTGTAGTTTAAGGTATCTTTTGGCATTATTAGGTATTAATTTAGTTAGTTTTAAGTTGAAATTTTTTATGTTTAATGAAATAAATGACAAATTATGATTCAACTTATGCGTGATATTATTAGCACCTCGTACCAATAAACAGGAAGGTCTTATGCTGCCCTCTACAGTTCACTTTGAAATTGACCCTCGGCGTTCTCACTCGTACGGACTATGGTGTTGTCATGACCCACGGCCTGAGTCGAATGATCGCCAAGCGTTTGTAACAAGTGCGTAAGTCACCGTAAGCTCGTGTATACAAGTTACGTAAGTAGCGCAAGTGAATGCTGCCAAAAAACGCAAGAGTTCAAAGTCAATATAAAATTAATGATACTACAAGAAAGTTTGGTAATGTTGACATAATGATGTCAGGTGTTCATTTATGCGAAAAACCCGGGCTTATTATGGACGCAGTTATCCATGTAATTTATGTGCGTAATTTTTTTTTAACTACAACTATGTAGATCGTGCAATCCGTTTTGGAGATAAATTGGAAAATTTCTTTCTCTACACAAGTATGCAAACACAGCTACTCACCCAATTTTTTTCATTCATTCGAATTCGAAATTCGAGTCGGTAGTGACCTTGCCTACGAAGCAGGAGGTCCCGGGTTCGAATCCTGGAAAGGGCATTTATTTGTATTTTATCACAGATATATGTTCCTGAGTTATGGATGTTTTCTATGTATATAAGTATTTATTTATATCTATATAATATATATGTCATTGTTTGAGCTTCCGTGGGCCTAGGTTGATTTGTGTAACATTGTCCCATAATATTTATTTATTTATTTATAAAATAGGGAAATTGTTCCTTTTAGAGTCTGTCTAGAAAAAGAAGTGTCGTACAAGGGATATATAAACCACGACATTTTTCTTTCTTGATAAACTCTAGATATGTACAAATGTGCAAAAACTGTTAATGTGTTTATCTTTATCACACCTTTAAGGTGGGTACGGACTTGAGGCAGCCTCAGGTTGAGGCACGTACGGCTCTCCTGTTTGCTCTAATTCGTAACTGCCTCGAGCAGCGAGCGCAGCGAGGCGCGTACGAATTTCAGTACCCTCCTTTAGGTGTTCTTGTCGATCAAAAGGTCAGTAAACCTTCTGAGCGCCTCTGCGTTTCGCATCTAGCTGTAGATTTAACATTGTGAAAATAACAACTGCATTTCATTTTCAGTAGAACAATAACGTATTGTGACATTTGTGACAACGTTGAAATAATAAAAAAACCGGCCAAGTGCGAGTCGGACTCGCTCATCGAGGGTTCCGTACAAACCTGTGGGGGTAGTCACTTTAAAAATATTTTTATTATATGATGTAACTAAAAATTTACGGTTTTCGCAATTTTTCCTTTATCTGTGCTATAAGACGTTGCTTCGTACCAAATTTCAAGATTCTGAATTCATGGAAAGTACCCTGTAGGTTTTGATTCCCTTGTCAGTTTCGAAAATTTGCGGAAATTTGCGGCATAAACGGCTGTATCTTTTGATTGCGTTGGCTTAGAAGTTTGATTTTTTTACAACTCTAAGGGACAGTAAACCTGAGCATTTGATATAAATTTCAGCTTGATACCTCCACGCGTTCCTGAGAAAAAGGGTCTTGACAGACAGACAGGCGGACGAACGGACAGACGGACAACAAAGTGATCTTATAAGGGTTCCGTTTTTTTCCTTTACAGATACGAAACCCTAAAAACACGCACGCTCTCCATTACGGTAAACCCACTGACAGACATATCAGACTTATTCAATATTCAGTCCAATAGCTGTTGGCTACAGAACCCCAAAAGTGGTCTATACCTCAGTGCTATTATCGCATAGGTAATTTCTTAAACTCTTGTGGCTTACCGCCACCACAGACTACGGAAAAATACCCGTCGTAATGCCTAAGGCATGTATTAGGAATGATTTTAATAGTAGGCTACCAAGATTCCGCGCTGGGAGAGGAAATGACGTAAATGTGGAAGCTTGAGCGTGGCGAGGCGCTTGCGTTGCGGCCCAGATGCCATTATAGTTTATTCGACTGTTACTTTAATTAAGGGCATTAAAATACGCGTGTGCGTTCATAAAACGAAACGAGTTTTATAATAATATCACATCATAGTTACTTACATACGTCCAACAGTTGAAAAAGGTGAAACGATAATTTACACAAACACATGTAAATTTATTTTGCAAATAAATATTTTGTTAGTTGTTTGTTTATTTTATCTATACACATATTGTAAATCCTGAAGCACGTGTTCGGGAACCATTACAATAATCGCCATTGCACCGCCATTCAATTAATGTCCAACTATTTTCATAACAATACTTCAATTACATTAAAATTTCATATATCTATTTGTAATAACGGGACTTAACCGCGTATATATTTCTAAAAATTACCTTCGACGTTTCGAGGACGACATTGTCCCCGTGGTCCCGAAGAAAGACTGGCTCCAGTTGACATCAACATCTTCTAGCCGCGCGAGTTTTTCGAACTACCCGCACTTGGTCTTGATTATCAACTTGAACGTTTTGCACACTAGGGATGTCACTCGGTCGACATACAACACTCACAATGTCCGGCTTTCGAACCGGCGGTATTCGTTGACGCTTACATTTACTAATGACAGGATTCCATGTAGATGAGATCCTAAAACCATCGTCCCGATTGAAATTGCAGTGTTTTTTGATTTCAATGGCTTCACGAACTTTTCTACTGTAAAACCGACGATCCGTAGAAAGGATTTTAGGATTATGAAGCTCAATCCAATGGTCCGGTCCTGACTCCAGTAAATGCTCAGCAACGGCAGACTTGTTCACCTGACGATTTTTGACAGCTGCTATATGTTCCTTGACTCTTTCCGCTATTGTTCTCTTCGTTTGTCCGATGTAGGAACTACCACAACTGCAATCGATCTTATAAACGCCAGGTGACTGAAAAGGGATAACGTCCTTCGGTGACCTTAGATTTTCCCCGATTTTCGACAACGGTGTGTACACGGTCCTTATAGAGTACTTCTCAAGTACTGTTCCAATCTTATCCGTTATCCCTTTTACATAAGGCAAAAATGCTGGTTGTCTTGACACATCCGGACGCTTCACTCTTGCCTTTCGTCTGGGTTGCCACTTTTTCACCTTATACCCATTCCACCTAAGTACCTCCTGAATATGCGACATCTCGCTCTCCAAATATTCAGGGTCACACAGATCATGTGCTCTGTTCACTAATGAGCTGACAACCGATTGTAGATGACGGGGATGGTGGTGAGAAAGAGCGTTTAAATACCTGTCTGTGTGCGTCGGCTTTCTGTATATGGTATGCTTTAGGGTTCCACCTGTATGACCAATCACTTTGACGTCCAGAAAGGGTAAACTGCGCTGTGCTTCCAACTCATACGTAAAATTAATCTTAGGATGAATTGAATTTAGATGTTGGAGTAGTTGCTCTACTTCCTGCCTCCCACCCTTCATAATACAAAAGACATCATCTACATACCGCTTCCACAACTTCACTGCCCATTGCTGCAGGTCTATACTGGCTTCGATATGTTCCATCCAGATATTTGCCAAAACCGGTGCTACAGGGCTTCCCATGGCAACCCCATCGATCTGGAGGTAATGTCTTCTACAATATAAAAAGTAACTACCCTCTAAGCAGTTTCTTAGCAACACCATAATTGACTCCGACATGCCACTATCGCTAAGCTTCTTTCTGACAACCTCAAGACATTCTTTCACTGGAACATTGGTAAACAGCGACTCCACGTCGAAGCTCACCATTACGTCCTCCGGTTCCAAAATTACTTCCTTGAGAATGTCTTTAAAGTGACGAGAGTCCTTCACATAAGACGACGTTTTACCCACAAGAGGCTGCAGTACTGACGCAACATGCTTTGCGAGGTCGTAAGTAGGGGAAGAGATTTGACTCACGATTGGCCGCAAAGGCACATTAGTTTTATGTACTTTAGGCAGTCCATATAATTTAGGTGGTAGTACGATCTTTGGTCTATACAAACGATTGAAAACGTCCTCCTCGAATGACTCCCTGTAGTCCCTGATTACAGCCCTAATGCGACGAGTGACCCTAGCAGTAGGATTGTACGACACAGGTTTGTATACGAGTCTGTCATCCAGTAGATGTCGAATCTTGCTGTCATAGTCAGTTGAGTCCATCACTTCGGTGGCGTTTCCCTTGTCCGCCTTAAGAACCAGGATATCCTCATTCTTCTTCAGATTCTTAAGGGCCGATCGCTCCTCCGCAGTGGTATTACTCCTTGGCAATTTGGCTTTTCTAAGAATAACGGCAACATCCTGTCTTAACGCTTCCGCGTCACACCGCGTGGCGTTAGGTGGAATGGGTATAAGGTGAAAAAGTGGCAACCCAGACGAAAGGCAAGAGTGAAGCGTCCGGATGTGTCAAGACAACCAGCATTTTTGCCTTATGTAAAAGGGATAACGGATAAGATTGGAACAGTACTTGAGAAGTACTCTATAAGGACCGTGTACACACCGTTGTCGAAAATCGGGGAAAATCTAAGGTCACCGAAGGACGTTATCCCTTTTCAGTCACCTGGCGTTTATAAGATCGATTGCAGTTGTAGTAGTTCCTACATCGGACAAACGAAGAGAACAATAGCGGAAAGAGTCAAGGAACATATAGCAGCTGTCAAAAATCGTCAGGTGAACAAGTCTGCCGTTGCTGAGCATTTACTGGAGTCAGGACCGGACCATTGGATTGAGCTTCATAATCCTAAAATCCTTTCTACGGATCGTCGGTTTTACAGTAGAAAAGTTCGTGAAGCCATTGAAATCAAAAAACACTGCAATTTCAATCGGGACGATGGTTTTAGGATCTCATCTACATGGAATCCTGTCATTAGTAAATGTAAGCGTCAACGAATACCGCCGGTTCGAAAGCCGGACATTGTGAGTGTTGTATGTCGACCGAGTGACATCCCTAGTGTGCAAAACGTTCAAGTTGATAATCAAGACCAAGTGCGGGTAGTTCGAAAAACTCGCGCGGCTAGAAGATGTTGATGTCAACTGGAGCCAGTCTTTCTTCGGGACCACGGGGACAATGTCGTCCTCGAAACGTCGAAGGTAATTTTTAGAAATATATACGCGGTTAAGTCCCGTTATTACAAATAGATATGTGTAAAAACCGTGAAAGTTTAAATCAGTGTTTTGTAAACCGGTACGGGCCGGAATTAGTAAACAAAATAAAACGTCTAGGATATTTGCGGAATAAACGAGTGCGAATAATAACGTCGTTGGTATTTTTAAATAAGTGTCGCGATTCGGACATTTTACCTACGTGTGTTAGAATAAAACCGCGTAAAGACATACCATTTTCGGCAAATATTCTAAGGGCTGCGAGCATCCGTCTGTTAAAACAGCTTATAAGAAATAATTATTCGGACTTGGACAAAGTGCAGTGTGAGTTGTACGAGGTGCATTGTTTGTGTAGTGAAGTGTTGACCCGAGATGATTTTGATTTACTCGATCGGATAACCTATGAACAGGCTGATCGTATTTTTGAGTCGAGTAGTGCGGGGCATGATAAGAAATATGACAGACTGCTTTGTCGATATGGAAGAAACGTGAGTACGAATCAAAATCAGTGCGACAGAAATACAACCACAGTTGTAAACTTATCAAGTGCTAGTTTGGATGATGCAACTGTTAGCGTACTGGAAAAAGGGTTGAATTTCGCAATTACGCCTAAGCGGGTTCCGTATGAGGCTGTAATATGTAGTGTCGAGGAAACTATAACGGGTAATAAGGTGCCGTCGTGTGACGCGGAAGCGTTAAGACAGGATGTTGCCGTTATTCTTAGAAAAGCCAAATTGCCAAGGAGTAATACCACTGCGGTGGAGCGATCCGCCCTTAATAATCTGAAGAAGAATGAGGATATCCTGGTTCTTAAGGCGGACAAGGGAAACGCCACCGTAGTGATGGACTCAACTGACTATGACAGCAAGATTCGACATCTACTGGATGACAGACTCGTATACAAACCTGTGTCGTACAATCCTACTGCTAGGGTCACTCGTCGCATTAGGGCTGTAATCAGGGACTACAGGGAGTCATTCGAGGAGGACGTTTTCAATCGTTTGTATAGACCAAAGATCGTACTACCACCTAAATTATATGGACTGCCTAAAGTACATAAAACTAATGTGCCTTTGCGGCCAATCGTGAGTCAAATCTCTTCCCCTACTTACGACCTCGCAAAGCATGTTGCGTCAGTACTGCAGCCTCTTGTGGGTAAAACGTCGTCTTATGTGAAGGACTCTCGTCACTTTAAAGACATTCTCAAGGAAGTAATTTTGGAACCGGAGGACGTAATGGTGAGCTTCGACGTGGAGTCGCTGTTTACCAATGTTCCAGTGAAAGAATGTCTTGAGGTTGTCAGAAAGAAGCTTAGCGATAGTGGCATGTCGGAGTCAATTATGGTGTTGCTAAGAAACTGCTTAGAGGGTAGTTACTTTTTATATTGTGGAAGACATTACCTCCAGATCGATGGGGTTGCCATGGGAAGCCCTGTAGCACCGGTTTTGGCAAATATCTGGATGGAACATATCGAAGCCAGTATAGACCTGCAGCAATGGGCAGTGAAGTTGTGGAAGCGGTATGTAGATGATGTCTTTTGTATTATGAAGGGTGGGAGGCAGGAAGTAGAGCAACTACTCCAACATCTAAATTCAATTCATCCTAAGATTAATTTTACGTATGAGTTGGAAGCACAGCGCAGTTTACCCTTTCTGGACGTCAAAGTGATTGGTCATACAGGTGGAACCCTAAAGCATACCATATACAGAAAGCCGACGCACACAGACAGGTATTTAAACGCTCTTTCTCACCACCATCCCCGTCATCTACAATCGGTTGTCAGCTCATTAGTGAACAGAGCACATGATCTGTGTGACCCTGAATATTTGGAGAGCGAGATGTCGCATATTCAGGAGGTACTTAGGTGGAATGGGTATAAGGTGAAAAAGTGGCAACCCAGACGAAAGGCAAGAGTGAAGCGTCCGGATGTGTCAAGACAACCAGCATTTTTGCCTTATGTAAAAGGGATAACGGATAAGATTGGAACAGTACTTGAGAAGTACTCTATAAGGACCGTGTACACACCGTTGTCGAAAATCGGGGAAAATCTAAGGTCACCGAAGGACGTTATCCCTTTTCAGTCACCTGGCGTTTATAAGATCGATTGCAGTTGTGGTAGTTCCTACATCGGACAAACGAAGAGAACAATAGCGGAAAGAGTCAAGGAACATATAGCAGCTGTCAAAAATCGTCAGGTGAACAAGTCTGCCGTTGCTGAGCATTTACTGGAGTCAGGACCGGACCATTGGATTGAGCTTCATAATCCTAAAATCCTTTCTACGGATCGTCGGTTTTACAGTAGAAAAGTTCGTGAAGCCATTGAAATCAAAAAACACTGCAATTTCAATCGGGACGATGGTTTTAGGATCTCATCTACATGGAATCCTGTCATTAGTAAATGTAAGCGTCAACGAATACCGCCGGTTCGAAAGCCGGACATTGTGAGTGTTGTATGTCGACCGAGTGACATCCCTAGTGTGCAAAACGTTCAAGTTGATAATCAAGACCAAGTGCGGGTAGTTCGAAAAACTTGCGCGGCTAGAAGATGTTGATGTCAACTGGAGCCAGTCTTTCTTCGGGACCACGGGGACAATGTCGTCCTCGAAACGTCGAAGGTAATTTTTAGAAATATATACGCGGTTAAGTCCCGTTATTACAAATAGATATGTGTAAAAACCGTGAAAGTTTAAATCAGTATTAAAATTTCATATTGAGGATGGGGTCCGTTTGACAACTTAATCGAACTAAACTAACATTCAGTTTTCAATCAATCCGTCACCGCGGAGGAGGGCGGTGGAGCGTGGTCATTCTGTATTAAATACGTACTATCCATACTAATATTATAAATGGGAAAGTGTATTTGTTTGTTTGTTTGTCCGTCTTTCACGGCAAAACGGGGCGACGAATTGACGTGATTTTTTAAGTGGAGATAGTTGAAGGGATGGAGAGTGACATAGGCTACTTTTTGTCTCTTTCTAACCCCCCACTTCCCTAAAATGGGGGGTGGAAGTTTGTATGGAGCATTCCGCAATTTTCAAGGTAGAAAGCTAAAAATTGGTATGCGGACTATTTGTGACTAACAAAAAAATCGTGCATAAGCTATAAAGACAAATAATATCGTCTACAGTAGCGTATTAAAATAATATTCTGTTCCGAGTTCTCTTCTGTGTTTTAAATCAGGAACGAGGAACCGTGTTACCCCGAATTTAACGCGAGCGAAGCCGCGGGCAAAAGCTAGTTATTTAATATATGACTATGTGGCTTCTTGACAGAGGTGTATACGAGAGAAGGGCTTTTTTGTAATTGAGTTTGAATTTAAAAGTAAGTTTTTAAGGTGGTGAAATTGGGGTTAATATTCCTAAACCTACAAAATCCCAGGAGGAGGTTATCTCTGTAGCCAACAATATTTGACCGAGCGATAAACGAAGGTCTTCGTTTCACCTTGGGCAAAAATGCTTTCGTATGTCCATCTGTAAGTCTGTCCTCCTTATGTCATTTTGTTTTGGAAAATGTTCAAATTGGTGGAAATTGGAACAAAGGACTTAAGCGCCATAATAGTCTATGGTGCTTAAGATCATTGTGAGTCTGGTAAGATATCATCATCATCATCATCAGCCTAGATTAGTCCACTGCTGGACATAGGCCTCCCCTATTGAGCGCCATAGCGCCCTGTCTTCAGCTTGCCGCATCCAGCATCTGCCTGCAGTCTTTCGCAGATCGTCATCCCACCTGGCCAGAGGGCGTCCTACACTACGTTTGCCGAGACGCGGTCTCCACTCAAGAACACGTTTACCCCAGCGGTTGTCGGTTCTTCGCGAGATATCGCCGGCCCACTGCCACTTCAGCTTGCTAATTCTTTGAGCTATGTCGATAACTTTGGTTCTCTGTCGGATGTATTCGTTACGAATCCTATCCTTCAGAGTTACTCCGAGCATAGCTCTTTTCATAGCTCGCCGAGCTACTTTGAACTGGTGGACCAGCCTTACCGTGAGTGTCCACGTCTCAGCTCCGTAGGTCATTACGGGTAGGACGCACTGATTGAAAACTTTCGTTTTCAAGCATTGCGGTATGGATGACGAGAAGACTCGACGTAGTTTCCCAAATGCTGCCCAGCCTATGCTATTAATATTCATATTTAATAAATATATGCATAACTGCTGTACTCGCGGCTTCGCCCGCGTGTGTGGGAGGTTTTGTCATTTTAATTTACTATCCAGGCCATTAGTGTAGAATTTATAAATATCTATCTAAATTTATTCGTTCATCCGTGATAAACATAACTGACTAAAAGGCGTGCGTCGAGACCTGCGAATGCTAATGGCCGAGTTCCTGCAGGAGAATATGCTTCGAACAGAAGGTCAAACGCTGAAGGTACTGGCGCGAGGTAGCGTGTGAGCGCAATGTCCCAGCGAAAACTGCTTTTGCAACAGCAGGCCAAAAACTCAATGGTCAAGTTTTTTGGTGAACCCGAACGCCGAAGCCGTGACACGGTGAGCGGCAATATCGCCCGGAGGATCGCAGCGAGAATTGCTTCAGCAGAAGCAGCATGTCAGGGACCGTACACACTTCAATGGCGAAGTGTCTTAGCGAACTCGAGGGTTGCGGACACGTGGGTGAGCGGAAATGTATGTGAAAGTCAAAGGCCGAGTAACGCGTAGGCCCAGGCCCGGAGCGTCGCAGCGAAAATTTCTTCAGCAGCAGCAGGCAGCATGAAACAATCCGGACAAAACTCAATGGCGAAGAGTCTTAGCAAATCTGAGGGCCAGAGGCCCGATGGTGAGCGCAAATATCTGCGAAAGCCATAGGCCGAGTACCGCGTAGGCCCAGGCCCGGAGCGTCGCAGCGAGAACATCTTCAGCAGCAGCGTGACAGCTAGCAGCTAGTAAATGCTAGACTCATAACTACACTCTTTAGGGTTCCGTAGCCAGAATGGCAATAACGGAACCCTTATGTCCGTTTGTCCGTCCATCCGTATTATGTCACAGCCATTTTACTCGGAAACGACTTATCGTTCGGAAAGACATATCTTAATAAAATTTAGACATAAGGTGTATTTTGTATGCCGCTATTTAGTTGTGTAGTGAAATTGCAGAAAAAATATTTTCAGGGGGGCGTTCCATACATGTAACTATATTTCAAAAAAAAAATTGTTTTACCAAATATCAACATGTTGCACATCAATCGATAGGTCTTTAAAAAATTAATTACATGGATGTTCTTTGAACATTTTATGATTAATTAAATAGGTTCAGAGATAATCGCTTCGAAAGTCGGAAAAATAGCGCCCCGTCCCTGTAACTTTTGAACCGTAAGTCCAAAAAAATTGAGAAGCTGTGCGTTATCATATACTTTCTACGAAAATTGTTTTGAACATTATCGGTTTAGCCATTTTTGAGTTTGTTCCTAAAAACTTATTCCATAGGCATCAGATACGACATTTTGGCATTAGTCTGGTTCTTATTTCATTGAAGCTACGGAACCCTCCATTATGCGTGGTCCGACACGCACTTGGGCGGTTTTTATTGCAATCAGCTGTTAAAGCGAGATAAAGTATATTGTTCTCACAAACGGTACAGTTTTTGCTGTCGGGTAAATCGAAATGGATAAATCTTAACTACCTGCTTTATTTGTTTTGACGTATATTGTAAGTAGGTTTCAGTACCTTCTATAGCTTCAGTAACTTTAAAGTACCTCCAGGTATTAATGGATCACAATATATGTCCGGATCCGGATACTTACAATTTCCAAAACAGAGTAACACGTTTTAAAACTACTTAACCCGCAATCCTTAAATTGGGAAAGCATTTAAAAATCCACGGTTTAAACCTCGGCGAAACGCAACAGACCGAATCGCTTAATTTAATCTAAAGACGTCCTTAAATAATGTTTGTATACACTATACAGGGTACCTATACAGCGCCATCTGTGACCACTTTTGAGAACTATTATTTTATGAAAATTATGTTTTTAATAAGCAGAATAAAAACTACCCTGTATGTTGCTCCGGGGTATAAACTGTTACTATACAAAATTTCGTAAAATTCTGTGCAGTAGTTTTTACGTAGTGCGCGGACAAATCCACAGACAGACAGACAAGAATTCCAAAAATCACTGAAATGTATCAGTCATCGTTTCTAAGACCCCCCGAATAAGTTTTTCTAGAATATCTTCAATGTACATTTTTTTTCTCCTTACGCGTTTATTATATGTATTTTTTTTCTCCTTACTCGTTTATTATATGTATAGATAACAAACATTTCAATGAAAACTAATTTGTTTTAAGAATATTTTGTCATGTGTCAAATACTTTTTTTTGCCCAGAAACACACGGCAGCCATATTTGTTTATCTTATTTTATTTTTCTAATGACGCCGAATAACATAACATAAATACTTTTTATTGCACACCTCAAAATAAAGAAGCACATAAAATACAAGTTACAAACAGAAGCAGAGGTAAAACAATTGGCGGTCTTATCGCTAAAAAGCGATCTCTTCCAGACAACCTTTGGGAAACTATTGAAAATAATCAGAAATGCGTAGGTGTTGCTAATTCAAATCAACTAGACAATAATAAACTAACGCATATAAAATAAAAATAATAAACTTACATACACATAAATACAATAAAAATTGATAAATTAATTTAATACAATCGAGGAGCAAGATACACACTATTTGCAACCAGGTAGTTACAAAAGCCATTTAATGGAGTTACAAGATAACAGATCATGGGAGTGACATACATATAATATTTGTTACGTCACACCTGGCCATAATGTGAGTTTTATCGCACGTTACGCGTACGGTAAAACTCGCATTATGGCGGTTGGAGACGTAAAATTGTGTACTCACCACGGGCAGTAAAAAAGAAAGCCCTCTATCGCATATTTACATATACCTGCGATTTCGAGCTTTCTTTCTTTTACAGTCCTTGGTAAGTAATGTACTATTAAGGTATTAAAGACGAAGACGTATAGGAAGCCACTTGAGCTGAGAGCGGAAGATGGAAACGCGATCGTACTTGCGTAATTCAAATATAAATCGGATGCATAGATTTTGAATGCGCTCAAGCTTGTTTAGCTGCTCTTCAGTGAGGTCGAGGTATCAGCGTAGTCCAAAATAGGGAGGAGTACCTAGTTGGTTACTAAGTTCTGTTACCAGATTTCTGACTGATAAAATATAAAATAAAGTTTTAAAAATAAAAAATTCAAGTATTTTTTTAATAGCCTAATTTCTAATGAACATAATATGGTATAATAATATACAAAACTGATGAGAAATTTATTGAAAATCCTTGTAAAGCACAAGATTGCCTGAAGACGCAAACACGCGGTAAATTTAAGAAAATTACACTTTACAAAAGTGCATCAAATAAATATTGCACCTTTGTTTCGAAGGTTCCATTTCTTGTTTGTAAGAAACCTGTTTATTAGAGGTAATTGCGTGACCACCATTTAATATTCTTCCGATTTTATCCCACAGATATTACCATTTGAAACATTGCCTATTTTTAAGTTTTGTACAAAATACATAGATTTAGACTGCTATGGAACAAGCAGACTTGCAACGTATAGTCTAGTATTTTATCTTATCAGATAGACCCACGTGAACTATACATATACCAAATTGAAGCTAAAGAATATAGCTACTGAATTGTGCAAGCCTGATGCGTCTTAACCGTGATTAAAAATAAATAGGATTTCAAATCAACATGAACGAGGAGTGTAATTTTGGCGTATATTTTTCACGCCTATTTCCGAGTGTTATAAAGAATTCTGAAAAACTGCGGCAATCATTTTCAATTCACTATATTGTAATCTATTTATTATTAAATAAGCTTTTAAATGATATACATGAATAATTAAAATGTTACTACCTATTCCTATTTATTTAGTGAAAACTCTAGTAACAGAACTTAGTGACCGACTAGGTAAAGAAAGTAATATACTGGTCTAAGAGCTGGCCACGTCAGATATGACACAATAATGAGAGCAATGAAACCTGTCTAATTAGACTGTTTTACCATCCTTATTGCTAGATCCGGGCATCTGGCAGCGTAGAGTAGAGGTCGAAGTGACAGACCAACAAAGTTTTTAAGTTGGAAAAAAGTAATACTAATATAGATAAAAATTGCCAAAGTTGTGCCATTTATAGAGGACAGGGCCTATATTTTAACATTAGATTAAAAACCATTGTCTTTTATTGCGGAAATAAAAACAGTAGGCGACTAACTAAAAAATGCATTATTACATCATTTGGCACTAGTTTCCCCCAACAGAAACTTATGGATAAGATATAATCTAATTCATTACATAATTTCTTATAATATTGCATCAAACGCATTACTCTAGGATTTGTTTACTTCAAGTTATTTGCGTTATTTGACCTCCACCACTTTACAGCTGCCAGATGTCCGGATCTAGGAATAAGCATAGTATATCAAACTAACTGGAGGGGTTTTGTTGCTCTCATTATTGTGTCATATCTGACGTGGCCAGCTCTCCGTCTATACGGTATAGTCGCGAACGATCTATAACGCAAAATAACTAGTGTAATATTTTGCCTATATCGCTTTTAGTCCGTAGAACGCAAAATGACCACTCATAAGTTAATTTCGTTAGTTATCTTCCAATCGCCGAAGGCCAAACCGCACAGAAATAGGAACTCCGCGGCAGCGGGGCTCCGTCGACATCGCTAACGTAAAGATAAAACGACAAAAATGATGTAGACTTTTTGCGTTCTGTGGCGTTCGTGATGTAGATTAAAAAATGGGTTGTTTGTAAAGTAGGTTTACGATCGAGATGTTTACGTGATAACGTCTTATTGGTGATATAAGTTTTTGGGAAGTAAGGAATTAATGAAGATAACAATTTTTTCAAATTTTAAATTACATCTTAGATTAAACATTCAACGAAAACTTAACCGCACGAGAAAATCTCCATTCGTTTGTATGCCGCTAGAGTGAGAGAGACGGAAGATCGGTCCACTCACTCGAACGCTATGCCAGCCTCCGCTCGTGAGGATTCCGCGTGACAAGTTTCACGGAATGACTGGCAGCGCTTGAGATGAGACGGGAGATCGGTCCGTCTCTCTCTCGTTATACCTGCGATCGCGCTCGTGAGGTTTTGGTGTGACACAAGTTTCTGAACATGTCACCCGACTAAAACGATTTTAAAGACGTTATCACGTCAAAAAGTCTACATGCTATATTGGCAAAATTTTACATGCAATTTGGCTCTAGGGCATCCGCGAATAACCCGCTTCACAGAACTTGTATTTTTATCGGAAATTTCCAGTTCGCAACACTTGTTTAGCTTCGAGTCTAATTCTTTAATTGGCCACGAGAACGATTTCACAAGCTAATACCCGCGTTTGGGAAAACTGCGATCGCAATTATATTTAATTGCTACATATCAAGATGAGTTGGGTGCAACATTATACACACTGCGTTATGCAATGAGTGACCACAAAACTTGGAGTCTGCGGGATATTCTTTTTAACTTTTTATTATACTACGACGGATAAGCATACGGCCCTGATGGTAAGCAGCTTCCTTAGCCTACGGACACCTGCATCTCCAAGGGGGGCACATGCATGTTGCCGACCCTAATAGCGAATGGTAAGTGTCGAGTAATATCTTGAAACTACATAGGTTCCAAAAAACTTATTTGTTCACCGGGGTTTGAACCCGTAACCTGCGTATTGTAAGTAAGTAATTGCTACACATTTTCTACGTATCAAAATGAGCTAAGTACCACGCATTAGACACACTGTGTTATGCAATGGTGAACACAAAACCACTATCACTATGTCTCTCTTTATTGGAACCGTTTTGCCGATGCGCTTACCGCATATGAGGGAAGGGTTGGCACATCGCTTATCCCCATATGGGTGCGTTTGAGAATATTATCATTTCACACAGTGTCTATCTCTATGGCATGCGTATGACATGTCCCAAACCTGCACGCCTGCACGAATTTATGAAGCACGGTGAAATCCCTATTTTATTTTATAAAGCACACGCAGGCTAACGTATTCATCTCTGTAGCTAATATAATTTATTTGAGACTGTACTTCTACTAATATCCTAACTCAATGGTTTCAGGATATTCTATTTAATTAGAGATAAGGTCACTTGGCAAGGACTAGGGTTGCAAATAGAAAAAAACAAAATGTATTTTTTTTTCAAACATATGAAATAAAAAACATGAAAAAAACCTGGCACCATTGTTTTTTATCTAAATAAGGTTTTTGTCAGATGAACAAATAATACGACAAAAACGGTTTTTCGTGATTTATTTATATAAGTAACTTAAAACTAAGTACATTAAAGTAGGTAATGTCTGTTATGTAACTAAACTAATCTCAGTAAATGCAAAAGAAAATTTTGAACTTATTCACTAGAACTATCAGCAGCACTATCATTACTATCAACACTAGTTCGGTCAGCATCGGAATTTTCTGGTTCTTCTTCTGTCTCGTCTAAGTCTATAATATTGTCCATAACTGAAAATAGATGTCATATACTTCAGAAAAAGTGACCAAACCCTCCGGTGTCCGAGGCCAGATTTGAACTGGCGTCTTCAGCTTTCGCGGCTGACGTCCTGACCACTAGACTACCCGGTCACGGCGGAACTTGACAAATTTTCTCATGTATATGCAATCTCTGAATTTGTCCATAACTGTTTCTTTTTCTGGTTTATCTTGTATTGCAGGCAAGAGATTTTGAGATTGCAATTTTAATTAACTGCCTTGCAAATTTTGAAATTTCGTACTTTAGAAAAAAAAAAACATATTCCAGAAAAAAAAACTGTTTACGGTTTTTTTTTTCAAGACAAAAAAACCGTGTTTTTGCAACCCTAGCAAGGACCACCACTTGTTTGGAAGTAAAAATATGTGACAAATAAATACAATAAGTCTTAATATCTGTGTCCCACGAAACTAAGCCACCAGATGATCACCCTACGTACACCCGCTGTACGCGTGAGTCCCATAATGACCATTCAATGGTCCTTTTAGCACTAGTCAATACTACCAATTTAAGCGAAATAAGTATTTCTCTGACTCGTTTAGACTAGTTTAGACTTTGTTAGTTGATCATAAAATAGTGTATATTCTTATGTGAAATTAATTCTTGTTTGCTTATTAGACTATTAATTCCAAGCGGGGAGATGTTCGAGATATAAAATAGAAGAAAATTTTACCTCATGTAAATCTATTCAAGTTCAAATTTCTTCAAGTTGTCATGCCGACTTGTCAAATTCTTCTGTGCTTTCTTCTTCTATTCTATGTTATATTTTTATTTTAAGAATCGTACCAAAATATTTTTCGTAGTAGCTTATGTTATGTATGTGAAAATTTAGTATTTACCGGTTTTCGATGAAGGAAATCATAATTTACGGCCTTCTAACCTCGACTAGGTTAGAAGTGACCCTGACTACGAAGCAGGGTGTCCGGGTTCAAATCCTGGTAGGGGTACTCGTATTTATTTGTGTGTTTATCACAAATATTTGTACCTGCATATATTGTACAATGCATACCCTTTTTTTATTGTTTTATCCAAAAACTCGCAATTACTACTTACATTTCAAAAACAGCGAGCGATATCCGCGTACGGTTTATCTGCCGCCATTTTGCCCAACCTATTGGACCCAAGCGGAAAAATCTCTAACTTGCCTTTCACCTTTATCCACAACTTTCCAACAACACTCCAAAAACAAACATCCATTGCAATGTGCACCTTATCTCCTCGATCTTAAGATACAATAACTATAAAAACAAGTGCAAAAAACCGCAGACATTTTTAAAGATGCGTTAAGTCAAACTTAACCGACTGCAAAGCGGCGGGTCATACTAAGTCTAATTACATGACTTGGCATAAATTCCATGCGCTATCCAATCAATGTTAGGTCAGGTGGGGTAAGGGAAACGTATTTAGTTTATTTTTTCCCGGGTAAGTTAAACCGTATAGAACCGTACCGAACCGGTTTTTGTATATTTCATGTTATGCTTCTCTCCTGTTTGCACCAAATAAATATTTTTTACTTAATTTTTCATTGTTAATCATTTTCATTTCATTTCATTTCATTTCATTTTCATTTAATATCATTTCAAATTCCATAAACGTGTTCTCCTTACCCGGGGATCCATTACTCCACCTGACCTGATTATGTAAATGGTGTCAACTATGTATGTCAGCTGCTTAATGAAACGTTAAAATGAGTTTTTATATGAGGTATCTATCTAATATCTATGAGAGACTTGTACTGTGATATCGCGATGTTTTATCCCGATTTTAAAACCATTGTTAGCTGTAAAACTTGTTCGACCAGGTGTCGTATTTAACTTTAAATTACATAAACAATAAATTAAAATATAATCTATCTCACCAAACAACTTGTATTCAACCAATATTAGAGTTGTATCCAACGAGCAACACTATAAAGGAGGTACATACTCTGTGGCTCATATACTGACAATGTGGCTCGAGAAAATTTGTAACCGGCCAGTCTTATACTGTTATAAGACAGTCAGAGAAACTGCTGCACGAGTCGCTCTTGCGGCAGTATTATGGGGCCATTTTTTTAGGTTCATTGTGTATCTCTAGAATTATCGATCGGTAGTTTTATCGAAATAATTTTTGGGCAAATTCTGATTCAGACGTCTGATTGTATTGCGTATAGTAAATTAATGCATTGGAGTTGAACGGCCAAAAGATTTTCTCGAATGTTTATGCAAATTTTATTATATGATCTTCTTCTTCCTCCTAGCGTTTGTCCCAGCTTTTTGATCTATTGAGCTTGAGGTTCGCTCGGCAACCTAATCCCAGGAATCGGTTCAAGGCACTAGTTTTTACAAAAGCGACTGCCAATCTGACCTTTCAACCCAGAGGGGAAATTAGGCCTTGTTGGAATTAAGATCCGGTTTCTTCACGATGTTTTCCTTCACCGAAAAGAGACTGGTAAATATCAAACGATATTTCATACATAAGTTCCGAAAAACTCAGTGGTACGAGCCGGGGTTTGAACCCGCGACCTCCGGATTGAAAGTCTGACGTCTTACCGCCAGGCCACCAGCGCTTTTTTGATTGCTATGGATCAATCAATTATCTACTTGTATATCTAGGAAAATAACGAATTGAAATGTTGTTATTTTCTCGATGTCCTCAAATGAGTTAGTTACACTTTAAATAAACGAATAAAATGCTAATCGTACTTAAAAATACCCCTCTCTTGAAATGTAGGTTTCAAAATTCCTGTGTTGACATAATGTCAAATCAATATCAAATCAAGTCAATATATTTAAATGTTCAAATGCGACTTGAATCCCAGTGACTGGAATTTCGACCGAAGATTGAGCGATACTATTGTTGCATAGCAGACCTCCAATATATCCGGCGTTATATCAAGATCAACACGTAGAGGCTAACAATTAGAGCGGTTCATTCGTATCCCTTGGAGTAGACAGGTGACATTTTCGCCGCACTATGGTTTGTTGAATTTATACCTGCGTTGGTTTATATTTATGCTTATAATCGTATATATGGACACAGCTTATAATGACCTCCTAAAAATGATGATATATGTCGCTGACAATTATTTCTTACACTTAACTAGTTAAACTAGGTAAGTAAAGGTGCTCTCCATCACACGCGTGAAATTTCGATTGGTCATTTAAAATGTTGTACCTTTGTAAATTCTATATAAAAACCACGTTCATGTCAAAGCCACCACACCATAGCGCGGTCCTATTAGAGCTCGGTTTCCATAATTATTCGTTGATTTAAATTAAACAAATTGTTTTATTTGTCAGGCCACTTCCTGGTAGTAATAATGGTTCTCTTTTGCCATTGTTTGGAGGTCATAACAATCGGGAATACTATGAATTAATTATAAATTCGAATATTAAAATCGACGAGTAGATTTTTTTAGCCATTCAGTTAATTTAATCCGAGTAGTACAATTAATTGGGCAGTAGATACTGCTCAATTAAACTTAATGATGTAATTGATTTTGACCACTCACGAGTCACAACATGTAACTTTTTAAAAGTTTAACACAAAGAGAGCGGCAGCTTCCTCGCTCAACGCATAAGCGTTGCTATACAGCGGGGAAATGCTGCCAGCGTCCTCGGCACAATGCCACAGGAGCCAATTTTAGAGTTACACTTTTAGTTTTTGTAGTTCTAGTATTAAGTTCATAGGTAATTTTAATTCTTATTTAGTTTAGTTTCTAATTAATTGTCTTTATTATGTCCTCTTAAATTTAATTTACTCAAAAATATATGCTTTTATAAAGAATAGGTATTGATTGGTTTACAAGATATAAGACATTTTAGTTTTGTATGCATGAAAATAGGACGTGTTTTGCCTGAGTTTACCCGTCTTGATATATGTCGACATAAAGCTCTATATTACTGAAGAGGCCTTGGGTATATTTCCCTTCTGCTAAAAGTATTTGCAGAAAAATCATATCAGTCTATAGAAGCATTTTGGTCATTAATTAATTTAAAAACAATTTATTTTGTTGGTTCGTATTATTTTCACCAAAACTGTAGCGGACGTTTAGGAGTCTAGCGCTAGTTTTCCATTGCGGCTTTAATTTGACAAGCCAGACTTATCGCGCGTTCAAAACCAGCGATGCAAAAATAAGCTATTCAAACTGTCGAGTCGCGTTCAAGGTCGATTTATCATTTTTTCTGTCAAAAGTAAGAAAAAAGAAAGAAAAGAACCACTGCGGTACGCTACGATTTTACTAAATCGATTAGAATCGATTTTGAGAGCAGAGGAAATCATAATTACGTTTTATTTATTATGTATTATTATGAAGCTACTTACATATAATATCCTTAGTGAAGAGTAAATTATTAACATACAGGCTATGGTTACTTCTATTATTCTGCAATTTTATTTAATTTTCCGAAAGATCCTTATATTAAAAATAAATGGATAGAAGCAACCTCTCGCTCGATACTTTATAATCATTTTCGCGCGTCTTTTGTTTTCCATCACTAAATTACACTCGTGACGTCAAAGTACCTACGCAAAATGTTTCACGCTCGGTCTCCATACAAATTGATGAACTCTTAGCTTCTACTTGATATACAGCCTTGGCCAGAAGTGTTCAGCATAGCCCTTTTCAACCGACTTCAAGATTTCGAAGGAGGAGGTTATCAATTCGTCGGGATCTTTGTTTTTGCTATTTTTTTTTTCTTTTATGTATGTTCACCGATTATTCGAAGACGGCTGGACCGATTTGGAAAATTCTTTTTTTGTTTGAAAGAGTATACTTCACAGTTGGTCCCATTGTAACCAGGTTAGGATCTGATGATGGGATCCTGGAGAAATCGAGGGAACTCTTCAACTATTAAAGGCACACCTGTAGTGATTTGAGTATTTTTTACAGGAGCTCGAGCATTTGGTGTTGGAAAGGTGGATTGCTTAGTGAAATCGGTTCTTTTTTGTTTAAAATTATTTGTTTACAATTTTGATGTTAAGTATTAATTCCCTATTATAACAATGTACGATGACGTAAAATGTTATATTTTATTGATATATCTAGAAAACTTCACTAAATAACACTTTAAATGTAGGTACCTATATAATATGAAAAGTGGAGGTCCCAAAAATGCGAATTTAGGTCGGTGCGATAAATTGCAAATATTCCATGCAGTTACTACTCACTTCAACAAAACATGCCTGTTCAGTTTGAATTAATTGATAAAATAACTTCAAAAAAGATAGAAACGCCGGTCTAAACTTTCGAGTTTTGTATGAAAATCGCAAGGGTGCTCAACACTTCTGGCCATGGCTGTAGTTCTGTGGGTTTTCTATTCTGACGGGTAGTCATTATTTTGACGTTTGAGATTTCCATATTTAACGCACTCAAGGGCTGCTGTCTTCTATATTTTGTTTGAAATTCCAAGCAAATATGATACCTAGTGGATTTAGTTTGACATTTGCAAGGACTGCATCAGATAATGAACCATATGGTGACATTTATAAAGTCGACTATCGATTGCTACATTTAGTATAATGAAGTTTGCGTGGTATTTTGTTTTAATCTGAGTGCGTAGTAATGAGAGAGAGTTATGCATTTGTATGCACATTTTTTTGGCCACCTTAGATTTTGGCAGACTTCTTTGTTTGGAAAGATGAGGCGAAGCATCCTCCAATTATATGTGGTCTATGATTGTGAGCTATATGTGGTCGATGATTTATACAAACAAAATAAAGATAACCTAACTCTTATACTCGACCGGCAAAAAAATCGAAATTCAAAGCAAAGTATCGCTTTGATGTGCATGCAGAGTATTACGCTGTGCAAGTCAGTATTAAAGAAACCTTATCTTATTAACAATATATACGGAGTGAGATACTAGCCACGTCTGATATGACACAATAATGAGAACAACGAAATCCCTCTAGTCAGTTTGCTATAGGTACTATGTTTATTTCTAGATCTCGACATCTGGCAGCTGTAAAGTGGTGGAGGTCAAATAATGCAAACCACTTCGAGAAAACAAATCCTAGATTTCTGGGTTTGATGAAATATTATGAGAATACATATAAACAATTAGATTGTATCATTGGCAAAAGTTAGGGGAAAATAGTGCCAAACAACGTATAATGTAATTCGTAGTTTGTCGCCTACTGTTCTTATTGCCGTAATAATACGCAATGTTAAAATATAGTCCCTGTCCTTTATACCTCACACAACTTTGGCAGTTTCTATTTTGGTAGTACAATTTTTCAATTCTCAAATTTTGCTATCCTGTCACTCTGACCTCCATCCATTAAAAGCTGCCAGATGCCCGGCTCTAGCATTAAGGATAGTATAGCAATCAAACCAGACGGGTTTTGTTGCTATCATTATTGTGTCATATCTGACGCGTCCAATAGCACTGTAGCGCACAGACGCCTGCATTTGCACAGTCGAGTTATCCAATATCTGCACGATTCGTTGCACATAAATATGTGTACATGACCTTAAACCCATACAAATAAGGTTGTGTTCAATTTTATTAGTAAAATTTATTGTACACTGGGTGCGACTCAAAATGTGATTTAAGAAAATCTAACCTGAATCATGATTCAATTCATGATTTTTAATAACTTTTCGTACGGGTCAACTTAGTAAATTAAAAAAAAAATTGCTGTTCCATAGAGGTCTAGGATAGGTAGTATTAGGTAGACTTAAAATGTATGAGAATGCAGTTTCTTCGTATTCACGAAGTTGACCATGTTAAAAGTTGTTCCAAATCATGAATAGATTCAGGTTATTATCTTGTATCACGTTTTTGATTTCACCCGGTATATATTGGAGAAGCCGACTGTATCTAGAGATGAGTTATCTGTGGTCCGAAGGCTGGCTTACATTTATGACTTCCCTTCCATTGTCTTATGTTCATTATGCGTTCGTTCACACTGGAGGCATGCTGCATAACATTTTGACCTAACTACATATTTATGTATTAAAATTATATGACGGACAACGTCTGCTGCAGGTAACCATGTAACGAATGGCCGGCACTAGGCGATTATCACATTTACGTCACACCTTGCCATAATGTGAGTTTTACCGCACACTACGCGTACAGTAAAACTCGCATTATGGCCAGGTGGAGACGTAAAATTGTGTACTCACCACGGGCAGTAAAAAAGAAAGCCCTCTATCGCATATTTACAACCCTCGCCTGCGGCTCGGGCTACAAATACCTGCGATTTCGAGCTTTTTTTCTTTTACAGTCCTTGGTAAGTAATGTACTATTATCTATCATTCTACAGGCGATACACGACGGCGCTATTAGGGTTGCCAGACGTACTATAATATTATAGTATTGTACTATATATGAATATGAATTCATATTATTTATTTGCAATGTTTACAATATTACATGTCATTAAACATAAAGAATATACATATATTGTACATTAGTAAATATTTGCGGAGACGAAAAACACTGAATATTAATTTTACTTAGATCGTCATATAAGTATTAAATATCGATAATTTCAAATGAAAAAAGTATCATAGGGAAGCGTATTTAATGCAGTTTTTAAATATTTACATTTTTAGGCACTTACTATACAATAGTATTTTATACAATCGTGACATAATTAAGAGCTTTTAAGTTGAGTACCGTGTTTAGGCCACGAAGCTTGCTGAGTAGCCTAAGAAAGGTACGAGATTGAAAAGCTTGATTATGTCACTATTGTATACAATATTTTTTCTACGAGTGCTCAATATAGGCTAGCCGGTAAGAATTGAGTTCGACGAAAGACCTGCTGCCTCTAAACAATAGAGTAACTTCAATCTCCCGGCAGATCGTGCCCGTCCCCCCGCGGTGACGGCGGCGTGGCCGCGCGGGCTCGTGCAACAGTGTTACAATATTGTATGAAAATCCTTTGTACCATCGTTGGCGATGTCACAAAATGCAACCATAAGAGCTCTATCGGAAAGTATGCGCTAGTAGTTCGGTCTACACAATCTCAATTCAAGCATTACAGGCGCCGAGTAGAAAAAGTTCATTTCATACGCTCAACTATACCTAGCGCCATCCGGAGATATTTGGAACTATTGTTTACTGCTTACCGCTGGACACTTTTTCGACCGTTTTCCTATAAGAGAGACCCATCCTTATACCATCCATAGTTTTGGCGCTCGCGAAAAGTTGTCTTGAATTCGTGATATAATTAACAATTTATAGGTAATAAATAGGTAGCGTTTTGTATCCCGTATAAGACATGTAAAGTAATAGGTTAAGTCTTAATTGTAACTAATATTGTATGGGACTTGTGCCTGAAATAAATAATTTCATTCATTTCATTCATTCAAAGTGACCTGAGTGATATTGAAAAAGAACGTATCTATGCCATTAACGCCTAAAACTTTTAAAAACAAGATTTTAAGAAGTTTTATGTTGTTCATAAATAAGGCAATAAACTATTTGTAGCAATGTCCATAATCAGCAAATCGGGCTATATTTGATGATATTGTTAATATAGCAAACACATTAAATTTAATATTTAAAAAAAACTAAATATGGATGATTTATATAACGGCCTCCTAGCCCAGTCGGTAGTGATACTGCCTACGAAGCAGGAGGTCCCGGGTTCGAATCCTGGTAAGGGCATTTATTTGTGAGTTTATCACAGAGTTATGGAAGTTTTCTATGTATTTAAGTATTTATCAATATCTATTATATATGTCGTCGTCTAGTACCCACAACACAAGCCTTATTGAGCTTACTGTGGGATTAGGTCGATTTGTGTAAGATTGTCCTATAATATTTATTATATTGATTTATATAGCGAAATATATTAACAAAATTATGTACGAGAACTAAAGATAGCAGATAGACATTCAAGTTATGTCAACTGTAGACAAATATAAAACAATTTTTAGTAAAGAATTTACTTCCTTTAAAAACTTATTTAAAATAGTATCCATGATGTTATCTGTGTCCGCCAGCTCTGCATTCACAGAAAGAGTTTTTCTGTTATGAAAGCAAATGACAGAAATAAAATTTCTCTGAATTTAATAAAAAATGAGCTGCATATTTACTTGAATTTAGCTGCTCCATGCATAGAAGCAATTGATATATTTAAAAATGAAACACTGTTATTATCACAAACTAATATCACTAGCAAAAAATATTTAAGTAATAACATTGATTTATACAAAAAGGGAGATATGGTACCAGACGCTCGATTGTGTGCCATCAAATATAGGTTCCGGGACCTATATTGAATTAGTCGTGTGGCAGAGTCTCTCAGTCACACTTTGTGCAATGCGCAAAATATGGAGGTCTCCCTTGCATACCCGTATTAACTATACTCGTATAGGTTTATCTCTTTTGCCCATGACATGATACACATATTACACATACATTATAGCGGTGTGTAGCATTTTACAAGTGTGTAGGTGCTGGACCACATTTCAGTTTTGTTTACTGTGAACGTCACTCATCTTCCTTTTTGTTTATGTCTATGAGTAATAAGGACCAAACTAGAAATAAGTACTTATTTTTTTCTGTGTCTACTTTAACCCTAGGCACACATGCAGAGCGCTATCTCGCTCGCCCACCGGCGTGCATGCGGAAACCGCAACAGTCTGAAGGCCGCCTTACGCTTGAAAATTGTAATCGTACAGTACAGTCGCCATCAAATATATCGGAGCGGTCAAGGTACTCAAAAATATCTAAACATGCACCTTATCCCCTTAGAGGCGTTGTTCGGATGATTGTGACCACCTTGGCCGCTCCGATATATCTGATGGCGACTGTACAATGAGTACAGTCAGCGTCATATAGTTGTTGGTCGCATATGGTGTACTGAACTATTTGACTATTTTGGATGCGACCAACTATATGACGCTGACTGTACAGTCGCCATCAAATATATCGGAGCGGCCAAGGCGGTCACAAATATTGGAACAACGCCTCTATTGTTAAGACGATAAACTGCATGTTCAGATATTTTTGAGTACCTTGGCCGCTCCGATATATTTGATGGCGACTGTACAATGTAAGCGTCTGGGCACTTTTGTTTTGGATTATCACAAATGTTTTAATTTAAAAAAAATAATGAAAAAAATGTTACCCCAGGCAAGGGTCGAAATTGCGACTACGAGCTACTAGTTCGCTGCTCTACCATCTGAGCTACCCAGACTCCAATTAAAAGCGTATAAATAAATATCAAACGACATTTGATTTTTAAACAAGTTCTGACAAACTCTTGGTTCAATCCGGGATTTGAACCCTAGACCACCGGATTGAAATCGGACGTCTTATCGCCAGGCTACCAACACTTCATCGCTTGAAGCTTAAACTGGATTTTTCACAAATATAATTACTTATATTGTAATAATGGAAAGAGATTGATGGTGGTAACAGATTGAAGGTTGCTTGATGGACGGACAGAGTCAGGGAGACGGCGTAGTATTGAAACACCTTACATGGTAGTCGAGTATAGAGTTCTTCTTTATTAATGAATGCCTACCTATTTATACCCATAGGTTGTCGCTTACACAAGCAATATGCGTTTATGTCGCAGTAAACCAGAGTGTTACTGCTAAACACTAAAAGTGGCTAATTGCCATATTACACCTCCCCCGAAAGTCCCTTCACCGCCGGGGTGGCAGAAGAAAAAATTTAAACGCATGTTACTTGTTTACAATTTTATCTGAAATTCATAGAAAAATAAAATCAATACACATACTTTATCAAAATTTGACAAATTCTATGAAAAAACAAAAAATATCCTATGAGTATCCTAGTGCCGAAGTATAGTCCTACATTTTAAATTTCTTAGGTATTGGTATAACAAAACATTATAAAACTATATTTGGGAATTCCGGTTTTTTTACTTTGTAGGTTATATAATTACATAAGTGTGTGGCATTAAATAGGTAATTTAAAAATGTTATTAACCGCACTAAAACTCCTTTTTGGAAGTCGGTTAATATATGCATATTAATGTTTGACAAGTAGTCTCTAAACATACTTAACGGTTGAAGGTCACAAGCATACAAATTGTTTGCCTGTTTGCCACCGTTTATGCGTTAATGTGTTAAAGATACACACAGGAAAATGTCAATATTTTCTTATGGCACCATATGGCAAACTAGTAAGTTGATGAGTAATGATGAGTAAGAAGAAGGTCTTGTACAGTCGCCATCAGAAATATCGGAGCGGCCAGGGTACTCAAAAATACCTAAACATGCACTCTATCGCCTTGACAATAGAGGCGTTGTTCAGATATTTGTGACCACCTTGGCCGCTCCGATATATCTGATGGCGACTGTACAAGCTTTTGTTTAGTTTCACCTGTCCCGGAGCCGTATTCTCACTTTAAAACACGTATAGACATGATCCAACTTCAATACAACTCCAATGCATTAACAACGCAACACAGCTACGGCATAAACATCTGAATCAGAAATATCAGAATTTGCTTGAGAAATATTCCAACGAAACTCCAATACAACTTCAATATTGGTTGATTGTTTGTTGTTTGTTGGAGTTATGTTTGAGATAGGTTGTGTTCTTATTGTATTGTTAATGTATTTTAAAATTAGAATACGGCACCCGGTCTGTAATCAAATCTTGCAAGTTTTTGACCCACATCCCAGTATCCGATTGAGCTGAAATGTTGCACGCATATGGATATCACGTGAGATTGTAATATTATGATGACACCAAGCTGATCTGATGATAGAGCTGAAAGGTAAGTTTTTATTTAGTTTCACCTGTCCCGGTCTGTAATCAAATCTTGCAAGTTTTTGACCCACATCCCAGTATCCGATTGAGCTGAAATGTTGCACGCATATGTATATCACGTGAGATTGTAATATTATGATGACACCAAGCTGATCTGATGATAGAGCTGAAAGGTAAGTTTTTATTTAGTTTCACCTGTCCCGGTCTGTAATCAAATCTTGCAAGTTTTTGGCCCACTTCCCAGTTTCCGATTGAGCTGAAATATTGCACGCATATGTATATCACGTGAGATTGTAATATTATGATGACATAAAGCTGATCTGATGATAGAGCTGGAAGGTAAGTTTTTATTTAGTTTCAACTGTCCCGGTCTGTAATCAAATCTTGCAAGTTTTTGACCCACTTCCCAGTTTCCGATTGAGCTGAAATGTTGCACGCATATGTATATCACGTGAGATTGCAATATTATGATGACATGGAGCTGATCTGATGATAGAGCTGAAAGGTAAGCTTTTATTTAGCTTCACCTGCATTGTCTGTAATCAAATCTTGCCAGTTTTTGACTTACATCCCGGTATCCGATTGTGCTGAAATTTTGTACAAATATATATATCACGTAAGTTTGCAATTTTTTTTTTTTTTTTTTTATACCACGACGGTGGCAAACAAGCATACGGCCCGCCTGATGGTAAGCAGCTACCGTAACCTATGGACGCCTGCAACTCCAAAGGCGTCACATGCGCGTTGCCGACCCTTTACAAAAAGGAAGATTCACTGTGTTGATGACTAAAGGAACAAGAAGGTCCCTCATCGTCAACACACTGGGTCCTCTTTGAGCTCTTTGGCAACCTTACTCACCAGCAGGAACACAACACTATGAGTAGGGTCTAGTGCTATTTGGCTGTGGTTTTCTGTAAGGTGGAGGTACTTCCCCAGTCGGGCTCTGCTCCAGATTTGAGCGATGACATTCGCTGAACGTGCCCTACCACACTTAGCGAGATGCCATTCGCAGTGCCCATACCTCTCTTTTTAGACAATTTTTTGCAATATTCTGATGACATCAATCTGGTCTGATGATGGAAAGTTTTTATTTAGTTTCACCTGCGTTGTCTGTAATCAAATCTTGCCAGTTTTTGAACCACTTACCAGTTTCCCATTGAGCTGAAATGTTGCACGCGTATGTATATCGCGTGACAATGCAATATTATGATCTCATGGAGCTGATCTGATGATGGAGCTGGAAGGAACTCAACTACTCAAAATTAACCCGTCGTGTTTGTGCTCGTTGCATTTGTCTTGGTGAGCAATTAGAGCTATCTCTAATTGCTCGTTGCATTTGTCTTGGTGAGCAATTAGAGCTATCTCTAATTGCTCACCAAGACAAATGCAACGAGCACAAACACGACGGGTTAATTTTGAGTAGTTGAGTTCCTTCCAGCTCCATCATCAGATCAGCTCCATGAGATCATAATATTGCATTGTCACGCGATATACATACGCGTGCAACATTTCAGCTCAATGGGAAACTGGTAAGTGGTTCAAAAACTGGCAAGATTTGATTACAGACAACGCAGGTGAAACTAAATAAAAACTTTCCATCATCAGACCAGATTGATGTCATCAGAATATTGCAAACTTACGTGATATATATATTTGTACAAAATTTCAATTACAATGTACTATTACAATGAAAAGTACAGTTATCCATAAAAGTTTGTCACGAATATGTGCAAAAAATTTTTTTCAAATCCATACTAATATTATAAATGGAAAAGTGTATGTGTTTGTTTGTTTGTCCGTCTTTCACGGCAAAACGGGGCAACGAATTGACGTGATTTTTTAAGTGGAGATAGTTGAAGGGATGGAGAGTGACATAGGGTACTTTTCGTCTCTTTCTAACCCCCCACTTCCCTAAAATGGGGGGTGGATGTTTGTATGGTTTGTTACCCCGAATTTAAAGCGAGCGAAGCCGCGGGCAAAAGCTAGTATTTTCATAAATAATGGTGTAAAAGAAGACAAAGCATTCATAAATAGATGGTACTGCAATCTTTTTGTTATGCGAAATTAACAGTCTCTTTAATAATTTTATCCTTTCTGGTCTTATGACTTAAAAAAACATTTATCAAAGACATTGTCAGACTTTTCTCCGGGGTATCCCTCAAAATGTTATTATCACTCAGAAGAAACTCACAAGGTATTTAATTTAACAAAGTGAGCACAGAAAAACATTATTTCTAATAAATAAAAATTTTCAATAACCGAAGTAACGGACGAATAACCTGAAAAACAAATGACATTACCATGTCAAGATTAAGACTCGTTTGTTTATATGATAAGACACAAAGGATGAGTCTCTAAATGTAGTAGGGTGCAGGAAAACAAATGATTGTTGGACTCATTTCCGGTCTGTGGGATTTTAATAGTTTTTATCCTCATTATGTTTGTCTGTCTCGCTGAATGTCATGTTCATCGGCGAATATTGCATTTTTTGTAATTACCTTATCTGAAGACCATAATTACATACATATTATAATTAAATTAGTATTTACGATGGACCCAAGATGAGTGATTGCGTTTGTATTTTTAGGGTTCCGTACCGTAAAAACCAAAGGGTAAAAACGGGACCCTATTACTAAGACTGCGCTGTCCGTCTGTCACCAGGCTGTATCTCATGAACCGTAATAGTTAGTTAAACAGTTTAACAACAAATACTAAAAAAACAGTATAGAATAAATATTTCAGGGGCTCCCATACAACAGATTTGGTTTTTTTGCCGTTTTTATACATAATGGTACGGAACCCTTCGTGCACGAGTCCGACTCGCACTTGGCCGGTTTTATATATTAAGTATGTACCTTATTTAAATAATTTATCGTTGGGTTCGTTTAAAACAACTGTTATTTAATAAGGTAGGTATTCCTGAATATTATGTAGGTAGTCATTTTTATGGGTCACATAGTAAAGGTCACTCTAACTGAAGCAATCGGTGTAATATTTATGTATGATATGATTCCCTGTTCATGATTGTAACTCCAATTTCAGAAATTACCATTTCCTTTTTTATAAAATTAACCAAATCAAAGAAAGTTTTGGGTAAACACAAATACGAGTATGTATGTCAGACTGATCGATTAGTGATAAATACACAAACAAATGCTTTTACCGGTATTTGAACCCAGGGGCCGTATTCTAACTTTAAAACACGTATAGACACGATCCAACTTCAATACAACTCCAATGCATTAACAACCCAATACAGCTACGGTATAAACATCTGAATCAGAAATAGCAGAATTTGCTTGAGAAATATTCCAACGCAACTCCAATACAACTTCAATATTGGTTGAATGTTTGTTGTGTGTTGGAGATATGTTTGAGATAGGTTGTATTTTTATTGTATTATTAATACTGTATTTTTAAATTAGAATCCGGCACCAGGAACTCCACAATCGTAGCGGGGCATTACGGACTAAGTTACTGAGGCAGTTAAGGATCCTTCACTAACGTGAACTGTGAAATTTGTATTAAAACAACATTGAACTAATAACATCTGTGCCAAGGAAAGAGACAGCAAACACGTCTAGGATTACAGCTGAGCTAAACTCAACCTTATGATTATAGGCACATGATGGCATTTGATTTGGACATACTCGTGTTTGATGTCAATATTTGATTGTATGTTTTTGCCACCGAATTCTATTTGCTTTTGATGAGTATTGGAGTAATGTATTGCTAAAAAACTAGTAAGTGCGAGTCGGATTCCACAATGGAGGATTCCGTATTTTATTTTTATATAATACCAAAGACTATACATACGAGTATATAGACAGCCTAAGTCTAAGAACTTTTTGAGGCTGCAAGTCTGAAGCGCCATCTGAACGAGACTAACCCAAAGTTTCCGGAGTTACCCTAACCCAACCCAAAGTTTCCGGAGCCCTCATCGTTTCCTACAGCGTCCGTAGAGAATGAAAGCCAAGTTACTCCCTTGAATATTTTTGACGCACCGTCACTGCATCTAGAAAAGTAGGCGTCCGAGTCCTCGCCACTATCCCAGTACATGACATCTTTACACTTTTATATCACAACGTGGCTAACAAGCATACTGCCCTCATGGTAAGCAGCTGCCGAAGCCTATAGACGCCATTAACTCTAGACGTTACACATAATACAACGCTGCTTTCAAAGGAAGATTCCCTGTGTTGTCAACACATTGGATCCTCTTTGAGCTCTTTGGCAACCTTACTCACCAGCAGTTCAAAGAGGTTTGTGCTCTCATTATTATCTTCTAAATTAAGTAATTAGCAATAATGGTGACAGCAGTGTCAACTATTGAGCCGTTTCGACTAGGGGCCGTATTCTAACTTTAAAACACGTATAGACACGATCCAACTTCAATACAACTCCAACGCATTAACAACGCCATACAGCTACGGCATAAACGTCTGAATCAGAAACACCAGAATTTGCTTGAGCAATATTCCAACGCAACTCCAATACAACTTCAATATTGGTTGAGTGTTTGTTGTGTGTTGGAGTTATGTTTGAGATAGGTTGTATTTTTAATGTAATGAAAAGAGTGTGGAAGAACCGTAATATAACGAGGGCCACTAAGATTCGCCTTGTGAGAACCCTAATTTTCCCTATATTCATTTATGCTGCCGAGACTTGGCACTAAGAGAAATTGAAGAGCGGAAGGTAAATGCACCAGAGATGTGATGTTCGCGGAGAATGCTCGGCATATCATGGACCGAATTTCGTACCAACATATCCATCCTTGAGAAGCTCGGAATCAAACAGCGCCTGCTCTCTAATGTGAAGACTCGAATCCTCAACTTCTTTGGTCATGTATCTCGGCGAGATGGAACGTCCATAGAGCGTCTTGTCGTGCAGGGAAGAGTAGAAGGCTCAAGAGGTAGAGGCAGGTCCCCAAAGAGGTGGACCGACCAGATCAAAGCCAGCACGTCGATCACCTTAGACGAATGCTCCGGAAAAGCGGCACTACGGGAAGAGTGGCGGCGAGTCGTGAAACGGGTCACTCAAAATACAACATAATGGCCACGACCACTCTGTAAAGAGTGTAATGACAAAGAAGAAGAAGAAGAAGGTTGTATTTTTAATGTATTGTTAATGTATTTTTAAATTAAAATCCGGCACTAGGACATTTACCTTATAACCTTAAAATCTAAACGATTCACGTATTTCGTCACACTGCGTCAGATCCGCGGACCGGGAGAAACTTGTTTGCGAATTGCTCATCGGAATGTGATTGCCTAATTGGTCCTTATGGTGCTTTCTAAATCGAAGGCGATACAGGCGAAAACGGCGTATCAAGGATAAAATAACACGGGGCATCCACCTTTTATGGAATTTAGTATACGAATTGGTCTTATACTGCTATCCAAATTGAAAGCGATATAATCGAAAACGACGTATTTTTATACAAGCACAAAAAAACAAAAAACCTTCATATTCTGTCGGCAACGCAGATGTGACACTGGAGTTGCAGACCATAGGTTACGGTAACTGCTTACCATCGGGCTGAATGCTGGTTTGCCTCAGTCGTGGTATTAAATGAAAACTTTCTATACGAAGTGAACCGTTTCTATTGCCCTTGAGTCCAGTTTTTTGGGATATATATATATATATATATATATTTTTACCAAAAGGCACTTCTTGACCCTTAAAGGCACCGATGTGGCGATGGAAAATATCCAAATCTGCGGAACTTTATTAATTTTTTTAAATTTTTTTTTACTATTTGGTAAAGAAATTGGAGCTATCCGTTCAATTTATTTAAAACTCATTTTCTTGAGTGGTCCATTATCTTTGAAAAGTTTAGAAGCAATGTACGTTTCACTACAAAAAGGTGAGAGAAAAATCAATCCTTAAAATAATATCCCCGAGGTCAGATACATCCTGTATGAATAAAGATGGCACTATCGAGTTTGTTTGACATATGCCATTGTGTAAAAATAATATAAGCTTGCTTTATGCAAATTAATTGGAATGAATAATAATATTCAGGTTAAGAAGGTAAGAGATGAGTTATGAAAAAGGACTGTTGAATGCAACTGAGCACATTAAAATTTACATCGGACTCGATAAGGCGCCATTCATTTATTATGCAAGACGATTTAGGGGGTTGACCATATATGTCTTACTTTTCCTCGCGAGATAAGGATTTTGGTTCCAGTTTTTTCTTACGTGGGGTGAGGGGGTCATAAAGTGGCAAAAATTGTCTTACGTAATAAATGATTGACGCCTAAAAAACTAGGAGGATGTTTTAATTAATAAATAGTTTAGTCGCTTTCAGAAGACTTAGGATAACTAGGAATGTAGGATACTTGTTCGTTTTTTGAATCTTGAGCAATTTTTTTCTAATAGGATACAAAAAGTGTCCTAATTTACACCAAATTACACGCTTTTACGCTCGTATGCTCGCTTTAAGTGCCCTGGAAGGAGTAGCGTTAGTGAATTTAAACATATTGGGACACTTTTTGGTCGTTTTTGGGCTTTTTCTCTAGTCCCCTATAAAAACATGTCTTACTTGATAATAAATTTTGATTTAGGTTGCTGCAATAAACAGTAATATCCGATTACAGTAGGATTTTTTAAGATATCCGAATTGTAGGTAAAAATCTCTAGTAACATTCCGACATCTTAAAAAATTCTTACCTTACCTGTAGATCCGTGTGGCGCTACTTACGTTTGCTTTGGATCGTTCGGACGCTTGATTGAATCAAATCAAATCGTATATTACTGTACATTATATAAAGTAGAACTAAAAATATATGGAATTACATAAGTGCATAGTAACATACTTAAAACAGGAGTTAAATTTTAAGTGTCTAGAGGATTAGATTGCAGTCTATATTGTTAATTGGTCCATGGTTGAGTAAAGCATTATTAAGCTGTCTCAAGCTTGGCGCCAGCGGTTGATATAGTGTTGTATTTAAATCGCGCCGAAGCAAATAAAGAGCAATAATTAATTAATAATAAAAATGATAACGATTGTGAAACGACTTTACATCGCGTTTATCCGTCGTGTACGTAATACCATCCCTCATCTATATCTTGGATTTTCAACCTACATCAGGGATCGGCAACAGGCGCCCGCGTGCCTCTTATTAGAAGTCGTCGTTATTGACAACTGACAAAACTGGTAGTACAGTCACCGACAACAGTATCTTCCTACACGAAGGCCCCCAAAAATATGTAGGTACACGCTCTTTTTTGTAGGGCCATAAAAGCGTGTCACACATTTTTGCGGCTTCCATGTAGGAAGATACTATTGCTGGTGACAGTCACAAATTATTAACAAAGTGCGGCCCGCGTCAATTTCGTTGGGCGGATGTCACACTGCTCCGCACTTCGCAGCGACGTCCGGTGCTGCGGTTTTATAGTTTAGTACTGCAGAATCTATATTTGTATACAAAAACCGCATGGTATTATAACACAGTGGCTCCGCGTCTCCGTCCGAAGGTGCGAACCGTCGTGCGGTCTTGAAACTGTTCTAAATTTTAAACCGCTGTCTCTTAAATTTTTTTTAAATTGCAAATCAAAGTTGACATTTGAACATAAAATGGAAAAACGCGGTTCGTTGTGCACCGCAACTCCGGACGAAGACACGAAGAAAATTCGTCCGGTTGTGCGTCATCGCCGCACGCGAATTCGTCGCTACGTAGGCCGCAACGAAATGCGGCTTCAGTGTGACATCCCCCTTAGGTTGGCTTCTAGTTGTGGGAGTTGAATGTTTCACGTGTGTTATTTTATAACCGAATGTTAAGAAAACGAATGTTGTATACTTAATACCATCGACCTTCCTTTTAACTGGAATGTATTCGAAATCATGAAACAACCATTATACATATATCTTTCATGAAAATAATTAAATTCGTTTGACATGATTGTAATTTCCATTTAAATTTTTCTTGGAAAAAATGCACTAAAAATATTCGCATTGAATTGTAAGGATACGAATGTGTATATCGAAAAAAAAGCGGATATTCGCGAATACGATATTCGTTACATCCCTAGTTTGTAACATGCTAGCAATGTACGCGCGCGCGCAGAGTAGGGAGTAGGTTAGCGACAGACGCATGTAATGTTCTTTATCTACACCAATATCATAAATCCTGTATTCCGCGTTCGGAAACCGCATGTAATTACCATCATTACTGCAACCAGTAACGTAATATCAGTGCCAGTTTAGTTAAAACGTATGAAAATTCATTACCCACGGTAATATGCCCTCCTGTCAGGCTGGCGGCACGCGCCCGCGCGACCGCCGGCACAATCGAGTTGGCCATGGCGGTGCAATGGCGGACATTCTATGGTTTCCGAACACTTCATTTAGGATTTATAATATGTGTGTAGATAAAGCAGTGTATGCAAAATCACGTCAATTCGTCGCCCCGTTTTGCCGTGAAAGACGGACAAACAAACACACACATACACTTTCCCATTTATAATATTAGTATGGATACGAAAACAAGTACTTTTTGTATTTATCGACTCTAATTCCCATAATTAATAAACTGGTAATGTGTGTAACAAACTAACAAAGACAAGTGCCAATAATTAAAATCCAGGGTGATGCAGGCAGAATATGAGAAATCCTAGTACAATTCGATAGAAACTGTGCGATCGGACAAAGGTAACAAAGAAAGCAAAATACGTTCTTTGATACCGTCCGGGTTCTATAACCCATAAGTAGATTTCGTACCGTACGAGTACGCTCATGATATGTAAACTATATCAAATATACAAAGACTGTGGAGTGGATTAGTGTAATACGGATTTAGTCGAAGCTTGTGAATAAACTATTTTATTAAAACATGTAAAAATAGAAATGTTCCATCGCTGTTTTGTTTCATTATATTCTCACTTCGAGCTTCGAGCACACAATGGTTTTAAGTTAATGTTAAGCGCCATAGATTTCAAATTGGAGCGTTTTTCGGTTACATACTTTAAGCTTTAAAAATCCACACATTTCGATACTCTATGTATTTTGTTAAATCATTACGCATCATCATGACTTGCAATTTTTTTACAAACTAACACTTGCGCAAGGTAAATGGTGCGTGTACGGTCAATTGACATTCACTTTTCTTACTATGACCTTTCTATTGACCGCACGATTAAGTTTGTGTTTCTGTTATCTTTTCACTTGCAAATTCTTATACCGTGGTTACAGATTCCATGGAGACGCTACTAGTATAAAACCCTTAAATCGAGACATTGGCTCGTCTCTCTAAACGCACACCAGCAACCGAGAAGTGTGGTCTGGAAGTGCTGTCGGTCGACTTCTTCACAACCCCGTGTAAAAGAGACAAGTTTATGTTCTATTAACAAAGAGAGTGACAAAGATGTAATTACTGCGAATATAGATAAATACCTATAACAGAATTGCTGGGTTGTAAAATGAAATTTGAAGTATTTTTTTGTGTTAGAGTAAAACCTAGTATAGTAATAAAACATTGCAATAAGGCGGTCACATCTGATGCGAAAACGCTATACACGCATAATGTGTAATAAAGGTTAGGTATGTACCTACACCTTCATACAAAGCGCTGAATCACTCAACCTAGCGACGTAAGAATTTCGCGTAATATTTAATATATTTCAACCACAAAATATTATTGATAAAAAAGCTCCTGTTTTATCTATCTTATTGTTATTTTATATTACGTAATTTGTTCATATATATTGACTAAAGACGACCCTTTGACTAGGTACTCAAAGTTCTTGCCAATATTTTTTATCATAACGACTCCATGTATTTTATTAGTACCATATTATATTACGAGTGACAGTACGACAGTCCCAAGCCTAGTCATTATTATTTGCTATTACTACGCTCCTTTCAACAAGTTGAAGTAATCTTAGGCCATTCCAAAGTGGAAATATAATAATGAAAGAAGCCGTTTTTTATAGTTTAACCGCGCATGAGGTTTGATGTAAGTATATAGCCAATGACAACTTTGAGTCCGTCTGTCCTTCCGTATGTCACAGCCATTTCACTGAAAAACTATAAGACTTATCTCAATCAAATTTAAACATTAGGTGTATTTTGTATGCGCTACTTAGATTTGTAGTAAAATAGCTAAAAAAATATTTTTAGTGGGGACACTCCATACATTGCCAAAATTTTGTTTTTACCAAATATAAACATGACACACGTTCTCTCCTGAAGCTACTATTTTTTTTTGAGAAGATACATCATTGTGTATTATTTCAACGAACATTGTTTGGACATTATCGGTTTAGGCGTTTCCAAAAAAACATCTTTCATTAGGCAGTTACAACCTTTTGATATTAGTTGTTTCGATAGTATACAGAACCCTCTATTATGCGTGATCCGACACGCACTTGGCCGGTTTTTCAAATAGCGGGAAATTGCGCATTGAATTTAAACGCGGGGAAGTACACTAATTTCACACATAACATAACATAAATACTCTTTATTGCACACCTCAAAATAAAGAAACACATAAAATACAAGTTACAAACAGAATAATCAGAGGTATAACAATTGGCGGTCCTATCGCTAAAAAGCGATCTCTTCCAATCTTTGGGAAGCGGAAACCCTTGAAAATAATCAGAAATACGTAGGTGTAGCTGTACACATATCAATTGTGACGTTTAAAAGGCAAAGTAATCATGCAGGTAACGATACATTACATGCTGAAATATTCATTATAGAAAAAAAATGTCGTGAAATTTTAATAAATAAAACATATGAATGTATGTTTATTAGGGTCTATACTAATGTTAAGGGTAGTTACTAACTACCCTTAGCACATGTGGTTATATATAAAATACACGATGTAAGTTAACGCGGGCTGTTTTCTGCAACTCGACGTCTAGAGATGCGCCTATTTTGCGTGCTCCAACCCAGGCCTCATTCGGGGCAACCCAGTTCCTCCAGGAAACCTAGCAGACCCTTTATGTTGCCGACGACTTTCGGGAGTGCCCTTGACGAACCGAGAAGTTTTGCCCGGTATTCTGTCACCCCAGGACATGTGATAATGCTATGGGCTACTGTCTCGTCCTCCTCCATGCAAGCCCTACAAAGGGGACCGTGACAACTAAAGTAAAGAGATGTTTGTTTAAAGGGAAATGACCAGTTAGTGCTCCGGTTAGTAATCTGAGCTGCGGCCTGTTGAGCTGTTACAGCTTCCGGGGAGGGTCTCCTGGGCCTGTGTAATAATAATACACGGCATATATTAGTGTGAAGGAAATAATGAACACCTCGCCCACTAGCTACATCTGCTGCTGACTGTATACAGAGTATAACAAAATAATAATACACGGCATATATTAGTGTGAAGGAAATAATGAACACCTCGCCCACTAGCTACATCTGCTGCTGACTATTTACAGAGTGTAACAAAATAATAATACACGGCATATATTAGTGTGAAGGAAATAATGAACACCTCGCCCACTAGCTACATCTGCTGCTGACTGTATACAGAGTGTAACAAAATAATAATACACGGCATATATTAGTGTGAAGGAAATAATGAACACCTCGCCCACTAGCTACATCTGCTGCTGACTGTATACAGAGAGTAACAAAATAATAATACACGGCATATATTAGTGTGAAGGAAATAATGAACACCTCGCCCACTAGCTACATCTGCTGCTGACTGTATACAGAGTATAACAAAATAATAATACACGGCATATATTAGTGTGAAGGAAATAATGAACACCTCGCCCACTAGCTACATCTGCTGCTGACTGTTTACAGAGTGTAACAAAATAATAATACACGGCATATATTAGTGTGAAGGAAATAATGAACACCTCGCCCACTAGCTACATCTGCTGCTGACTGTATACAGAGTGTAACAAAATAATAATACACGGCATATATTAGTGTGAAGGAAATAATGAACACCTCGCCCACTAGCTACATCTGCTGCTGACTGTATACAGAGAGTAACAAAATAATAATACACGGCATATATTAGTGTGAAGGAAATAATGAACACCTCGCCCACTAGCTACATCTGCTGCTGACTGTATACAGAGTGTAACAAAATAATAATACACGGCATATATTAGTGTGAAGGAAATAATGAACACCTCGCCCACTAGCTACATCTGCTGCTGACTGTACACAGAGTGTAACAAAATAATAATACACGGCATATATTAGTGTGAAGGAAATAATGAACACCTCGCCCACTAGCTACATCTGCTGCTGACTGTATACAGAGTGTAACAAAATAATAATACACGGCATATATTAGTGTGAAGGAAATTATGAACTCCTCGCCTTCGTCGGAATCTTTGTTTTTTTTTTTTTTTTTATGTATGTTCACCGATTATTCGAAGACGGCTGGACCGATTTGGAAAATTATTTTTTTGTTTGAAAGAGTATACTTCACAGTTGGTCCCATTGTAACAAGGTCAGGATCTGATCATGGGATCCTGGAGAAATCGAGGAAACTCTTCAACTATTATAGGCACACCTATAGTGATTTGAGTATTTTTTACAGCAGCTCGAGCATTTGCTTTAGAGGCTAAGTGAAGTCGGTTCTTTTTTGCTTAAAATTATTAATATTTTAGTTTTTCATAATTAAAGTACGATACAATTATGCCCTTAAAGGCGTCACCAGCATTTCTGTTACACCTTGTACATATGTATACCAGATTTTTAATAATCCTTACATGCATCTGTCGAGGTCTCAGAGAAATAAACCAATGGAGTGGTAATTGTCAGGCGTCCCCCTCTGCCAAAAGTACAAGATCACTGGTCGTAGTGGTTATATAAAACTAGATGTCGCGCGTCAAACGCCATTCAATGAATGTCAGTCAGCCCGGAACGATCTGAGGTAAAAATGCCGAATTGCTGCGTGCTTTCATGTAAGAAAAGATCTGAATTATTTATTTTACATAAGGATAACGTTTCTTTTCATCTGTAAGTATAATTACGTCTAAATATCATCAAACAGTGCACGAAATTAGCAAAAAACTAAAAAATATTGTCAATCAAAAAGTGTTGCCACTTAATGGTACTACATCTGCTTTAGGGTAATTTTTAAACTTGACTCTTCATAGTACATTGTACCATCGGGTCCATAATTGCATACCCAATTTATCAATGAATTAATTCATAAATTGGGTATGCAATTATGAACACGATTACATCGAGGGAGGTAAGTGAAATATTGCAAACAAGAGTAATCGACTCCAGTGCGGCAGAAATACGTCCGCCATTATGTCATTCATTGTCATTGTTATGACAGGTTAGGCAATACACTTAAAAGATACTCCGTGGGTTAGGCAGAGACCCATTCGGCATACAGCCATAATTGTAAAGCATTGCTCTGTTAAAAACGCAGTGTGTCTGTGTGTGTGTGTTGTTATTAAATTGTTTCTAAACATATTTTAATCGACTTTTAAATTATTCAAATTACATATTATTTTTAATCATTAACAAAAATGAAAAGATTAACGTCAGTACTTCAAAGGTAAAACTCATTCACACGCATAGCTTTTTAAATTATATACGTCGTCGAGGACCGCCGAGGGTAGGGCTGTAAGGTGGTTTGGAACTCAAAAAACTGACACTATCAGGATAAACTAGCATATAGCACATTACGCACGGACGCACGGTAATAAAATAAAACATAAACACTGGTTTAACAACTGTATTGAAATCAAATCTTTTTAAAACCGTATTATGGGAAGGGCAATAAACTACTACTGGTTCGGAAAGGAGCCCCAACTGAGAAGAACCAGCGTAAGAAACTCAGCGTATGTGTGCTTGTAGTACGGCACAATAGCTGAAATTTGTCTATGGTCTCAAAAATACAGCTACCATAAACAAATTTCCGTTTTAATAGACAAATTGCAGCTAGCGTGCTGATTTCCGCACTAAATTCCGCTCTAATGTGTGGCGCCCCTTAAGTGAAATATGCTTGTAGATGCTTGAAATAACGATATTCCTGTTTAGAAATTAATTCGTTCCTTTATTTTCACCATACATTTTATGTAGCATTTTAATTTTGTATGGATTATACTTTTTTTTCTGACTCTGGTATCACTGTACCTAACAGGTAAGTTTTAGTGATGGGACAGCACAAAAATAAATGTCGATATTAACATTAGCAGTATGTTATACTTTTTATTTATAATAGAAAATGAAGAAGAGATAATAGAAATAGAACACAAATTGGAAACAGATGCCCATTACAATCAAAATATCAACTGCGAAGGACTCTGAAACATTACGATACCTATCGCTAGTGACTGATTCATCATTGTTCATTACAGTGAAAAATTCACTGAGGTGGATAGAGGAACGTCTAGTGTAATTGGAAGCACATTGGAACGGTAATCTAAACACGTGGGTTCGAATCCCGTGATGTGCCAGAGTTCTTTACAGTTCAATGTTTCATTGTAATAGTTATTTGTTTCCAATTTGTAGTATTTTCCACTAAATTTAAAAGCAAATACACATCAAAATATTAAATTGATAATTTAAAAGTTATTCTACATCAGCTTGCAAGATTTGTCCTGAACAAATAGACAAACTAACTTACGTAGAATACTAACATTGTAAGTAATATGCTGGTAGAAAAACTTGATATTTAATCACAACTTAACATTATAACTTTATCAATAGCTAAACCTTATACTTGGTAAAGAAAAAAAAAATATTACTAACCTACGATCAATGTTTCTCTGCGTCCGTAGGAAACACCTTAGACAACCCTACACGTAATCCCTGGGTGGTGCTAAAAGAGTTACAAACTTGGCAGCTCTACTGTCCTACCTGGACCTCGCATCACTCACTGGATTTTCTGCATCATCTGCTTTCCCACTACCCTAGGGAAGAAATGCCTATCTATATCCAGTGACATGTAGGCATACGATAAATAAATCTACGATAAAATGTGTCATTTTCAAGTCAAAGGTCCATTATCGGTTGTCAATAAGACGTTACCATAAAAAAATCATTTAGAAATTAACTCTATTAACATCCGACAATGATGTACCTTTGACTTGAAAACGTCACAAATATCGATACTTAAGTATATTATTATCGACACGTTCCTCGCACTGTGTACGTTTACTTAAAGATGACATTATCTCCTTCACGGACAGGTTGTCTGTGTCTGTGTTTATACTTGTGTGAGTATATTTTATGCTAGTGTTTGATAATTTTATCGTGTGCGTGTGTAGCGACGTCAATGGAAAATGCATTAGTGTTAACAGTATTTGTGTGCGTTTCCTCGTCCCCCGCGCCGAAATTGACTTTTTCTGATAGAAATTAGTGCGCGTCTCGCATCCGGTTGGTTTAATTATCAAAGGTCGAGGTACACATTGAGACAAGCACAAATTATTTTAATTGTTACATGCACTTTTTACCGCACCATCACCGTAAAGTACAAATTAAACCTTGTATTTACTGTTGACATTGTGCGCAATGACTGTCAAAAAGGTCAAAATGGCCGAGGTTGTCAACTTCACGTAAAAGTCATTTCTTTTCATAGCATATCCTCATGCGCAAGAAAGATCCTAGTAAGGCCAGTCGCACACTGGGTACCTACGAGAGGCGGCGCGTTAAAAACGTTCGTAGACATGTCACGCTACTGATACCCACATGATAAGGTCAACACAGTACAAATTAATGTTCTGCCTCTTTGGACTGTTCTGCCACTCTCTCTGGCAAGCTCAGACTAAATACACTTTCAAGCGCTTGTTGCGCAAGCATTTCCTTGACAAGCTTTCTTCACCGTCCTCCTGAATGTATGTAAAATATATGTATGTATGTTTATTATTATAAATATGTACTCGTACATGTGTAAGTTTATGAATATAGCTTAATATGTATCTATTGTTAGGTTTTTTTCTCTTAATAATTCTGTCATATTTAATGGACCCTGCACCTACTTAACCTTCCTGTTTAGCCCATTGGTTGACTGGTAGAGAATGCCTTATGGCATTAAGTCCGCCATTTGTACCATTTTGTATTGTGTAATAAAGATTAAATAAATAAATAACAAAATTGTTTTTTTTTTATAGTTATCAAGCAAAGTGACCTAGGCCTCCGGTGCCCGGGACTGGAATCAAGCCAGAGGCTTCGCACTCGCGGCAGACGGCGCGGCGTAATCCCTAGGCTACCAGGGTCACGCCGGCAGTTCAAATCATAAAACCACACCAACGTCTAAGGACTATATAAAATAAAAAAAATACTGCTTGTCAATAGGTAGGTACGATATGTCAAACCAAACGTTTAGAGGGGCATTGGTTGTCAGAATTACAATTTATGTAGATTTCATTTTGATAGCGATAATTTTAAACAAATAAGAACAAACTTTACTCAGGCTTAACCTTTCTAAAAGCAAATGCCCGAGTTGCCGTAAAAATACTCAAATCACTATAGGCGCCTATAATAGTTAAAGAGTTCCCTCCACGTCCCTAGGAGTCCATTATCAGATCCTGACTTAATGACAATGGGACCAACTGTCAAGTATAAGCTTTCAAACAAAAAATAATTTTCCAAATCGGACCAGCCGTCTTCGAATAATCGGTGAACATACATTAAATAATATTAAACAAAAAATAAATGACTTCACTTAGCATCCACCTTTCCAAAAGCAAATGCTCGAGCTGCTGTAAAAAATACTCAAATCACTATAGGTGTGCCTATAATAGTTGAAGAGTTCCCTCGATTTCTCCAGGATCCCATCATCAGATCCTGACCTGGTTACAATGGGACCAACTGTGAAGTATATTCTTTCAAACAAAACAAAATATTTCCAAATCGGTCCAGCTGTTTTCGAATAATCGGTGAACATACATTAAAAACAATTAGCAAAAACAAAGATACCGACGAATTGATAACCTCCTCCATCGAAATCTTGAAGTCGGTTGAAAAAGCTCACAAATCTAGATAACAGATCTGTAACAAATCTCGATTTTAATATTTGAATACCGCATCGTAAAAATTCGATAGAAATATACAAAAACCTGTAGCCGTGTACGACTGCCCTTAATCTTTTAAACAGTAAGACAGGTACTTAAATTACTTAAAATCCAATTTTATATGCAATTATAACTTACGTTCGAGATGATCAATTAAATACGAAAGCATGAGTTAAATTAAAATATACGATAATGGGGCTTGCGTTCTTGATGTTAAAGTTGAAATTGGTACGAACTATTTCGAAATGTCAATCTTCATTTAATGGCACTTGTTGGAAGTTGGGAACGAGGAAGCGACATTGGGCGATAATTTTCTTTCATAAGGATTTAATGTTAGCCACATAATCAGTTATTTCACTATACAGAAGGTTTAATATGTAATAAAACTTCTGTTTAGTTATGCCACACGTGTCCAGACATAGTAAGTAGGTAGTTAAATATAGCCGGCTCCCATTATAGCATTATATTTATGTACATATGTACAATTTCTCTATACAAATCGTTTACTCCGACGCTAGCTCAATAACTATACCTAAGCTTGTGGTCAAGACGTAGGTATTTTAAATCTCTATTTTCATTCAATATGGTCGTCTTTTGCCTTTAAATATTTATATCTAAAACCGCTTTCCTGACAAACAATTTTACTAAAACGATTGACGTATCGTATTGACGTTAAGAAATAGTTTATTGATATGGACTTGATAATAACCAAAAGGTAACATAATTATAAAAAACCGAACCAAAAAACTATACTTACTAATAAGATAATTAAATATAATTTATTTAAAAAAAAGACAACCACCTTAAAAGAACCACCCACTGAAAAGCACAAAATATTTTTTATAGAAGTACCTCACCCCTCACCCCTATCCTTATCCAGTCCCTACCCCGTACAGCAAGTTTCTGACGAAAAATAATTAATACGTAATAATAAGAAAATTAATAATTATCTGGGTATTTACTTAATTTTTGAAGTCCTGCCAAACCACTTCACTGTTGAAAACCGAATTGAAAACCTCCTTCGAAATCTTGAAATCGGTTGAATGATCAATAAACCAAACTGGTCATCAATCTGGTCAAAATCATCTTCAATAACAATATTTACTGTTATGTCTCCTATGCCTGGGAAAAAATGTATTTCAGTCATAAGTTACTATAGGTGTGATACAGAAACGGTAAGTCAGTCTAAAGAAAGGCAAAATTAAAAATTTAATATGAAAAAATAATCCGACATTTTGAAAAGTTTTCGTCGGCACATCAGTGTAAAAAACCAAAGTACTATCACCAGCCGAAGTATTAGAGTTAAATATTAATTCGACTTGATATGAATAAGAGCGTGTTTAAATCATTTTGAACACTTCGTCCCTTAGATAGCCAAACCCGCCGGCTGTACAACCACGCCCATACCCAAATTAAACTTTTTCTGAAGATGAAATACGTTAAATCCGTATATGGTATTGTCGAGTTCTCATCGAGTTCTATAATTGTAATGGCAATGGCGGGTGGATTGACATGAGCTCGTGACATTTTGACAAGGACAAGGATTGAGAAAAATAACGTGTTGATGACACGAACGAATTTTAAGATCTCATTAATTGACTTATTATCGGTTGGGATCGTTTCAGCTTGGGCAATAATTATTTCGTATGTCTAGCCAATATCCGGCCATACTCCTGTTGAGGGCGCATTTATCAACCTATTTCTTTTGTTCGTTAATTAAAGTTACAGCTATTTTTGTTGATTCATTTTTCCAAAATTTCTAAATTCTGAAACACTTCACATCTCCACAATATTAAATTTACAAAGTTCAGATTCTTCTTAAAAAATCGGTTTATCTAGTCATTAAGATTGTCTCTTTTGTTGACTTACAGATATTACAAAACAAATTCACTTTCAGTATTTTAATAAGGTACAAAAAAGCGCAACACTTAAATTGTACACAACGAATATCAACGCTATTGTATGTGTAATTATGTTTCAAGTTACAACAAACGTTTCGAGTTAGTTAGGACGCTTGAAGCTAGCATCACGTCGTGTCGGTTCACATGGAGTTCTAAGTTCAAATCCGTGAGTTAATACAAAGAATAATGAACAGACGCGCACTCAGATAATATCTGTATAATTGATACCTACAGACAACAGCAGATGTAAATAAGCTTTTGAGGGGTTCAAAATGATCTTGGCATGACTTTATTGTTAACAAAAATTTAACGTGCGAAAGTCATTTTAAATACCTCATCCGCTAAGCTACTTTCGACCTACTGATCCTAAACCGTGTATATATTTAACCCGGTAGCTTTTAATTACCCAATTGTTTCTACCCTACAAAACATAAGTTTTATATTTCATTTAAATGTCAATATTTAGAGTAAAACACTTAACAGTTTTTAGCCGAGTAGAACACTCTACTTTTCAATTCGAATATGAGAATAAAATACAAGTGTATTTCATAAAACCAACCACAAACTTGTATTAACTTGTATACAATTTCTTGAAATAACGTTTACAGAACAATTGACGCACAAACATGTAGGTAGTTTACTCATTTATGTAAATAAGAGTTAAATAATCATAACGGAAATCATACGACGAAATCATTTTAAAACGATTTTCTTTCACAAATCTTAAAACTAAAATATATAAATTATGTAAATAATAATGTAACGTACTGATTGGGATGAGATTGCGCGAGCACCTTGTGTTTTTAATTTAGAACCACAAGTTGTGTGAAATTGGAGAACAATATGTCAAAACCATATCGCGCAGAACGTGGAGTGCATCCTGTCTCCTAAATAACCTGTATGGCGAATGCATCATGAGGAGAGCGCCCGAAAACCTGCAGTTCGGATTCAAAGTTGGAGGAGGCACGATAACAAACCTGAGGTATGCAGATGATACAACTATGTATTATGGCTGTAAGTGAGCGTGAGATGTATACTGCTGAAGAGAAAAGCGCCAAGTTTAGACAGGATACAGAGGGCGACCCGTATGGCTCTCGACCGCGTCACATGGCGGGACATCACAGTTGGTCACGATCCTCAGTCATGACGGTACGACGAAGAAGAAGATATATTTGAAATTTTATATTTCCTAGGGTGGAAATGAATCACTTGCAGAGTATGAGAATTGGAAAAACTGTATTATGATTGGCGCAAAAAAATATTCAAAATTAATATGAATATCAACTTTGTTACCTATGTATGTCAATTGTTTGGCTCAAAAGTTACCATATCATATTTCTTAAGACATTTAGTTTCAACTGCTAAATTTACGACCCCCTTACATGCTTGGAGTTCTGAGTTATAATCAGTCATCGCACTCAGATTATTTTAGGCGATATTTTACAATGCAACCGAAACGTTTGACGGATCTGTCACTATTAATCTTTGCCAGTAACGATGGGAACGTAGATCAGGAAGTCTGCTGTTTCCTGGGATTAACGGCCGGTAGCACCGACCGCTAAACTACAGTTAACGAGAGGATAGTGGACTGCTTAATATAGTGTGTGTGGAAAAAGAATTGACGCGGTTTATTGTGGGAGCTAATGACACGACACAATCTCTCTTCACGCAGACTCTTAGTAATAATGGTCTATGCGAATGGTCTATGTAGTTTGTGCTATAGCACGCTTGATATAGAAAATATTGATGGCCATATCACTAATGCTTTAACTGCGCCAGATAAAAATCTCCCACCATTGCCGCGTCGTTAGTGCTTAGCCAAGCTTTGCATGGTTAAAGTATAAATCCATTATGTGCTAATTACTAGTATTTTTATCACATTTAGTAGGCAAAAAATTTCGGAAAAATGTACTTTAGAACAATTAATTTTTTCATTGTCTAATACTATAACTAGTTTTTGCCCGTGACATTGTCTGCGTGGAATTAACCTTCATCAAATGGAATTAATAAAACAACTAATCAAATCTAAGAGCAAATTTTAATATAGCACAAACATTCCATACAAACTTTGACTCCCTTTTCACCCCCTTAAGGGATGTCTTTTTTGGACGAAAACTATCCTATGTGCTACCCGGGGACTTAAACTATCTTCTTACCATATTTCATTGTGAAGAGGCAACAGACAGACAGACAGAAACACAGTCACACTATCGCATTTATAATATTACAGTATGGATGGATTTATCCTTTATTTTTGCACAATTACACTTCCTATCAACCGACCTACGTAAAAAAAGAAGAAAGCTAGGCCGACGTTATGAAAACCCCACGAATGATATTCTAACCTTTTAACTGGTTTGTAACGCTGATACTCCGTTAGTGTTTAAGAAAGCAGTGCTACTGGGCTTAGAAAGTGAAACAATGATGTTAGAGACTATGCCAACAATCAAGTCTGACTAACTAGCGATTAACCGACAGATAAAGGAACGCAAAAATGGAAACAATGAAGGTTAATTTTTCGTTAGCATAGGAAGATGGCGCTGTTATACGGAAATAGGGGTTAATAATAAAAAGGGGTTTTAATTTAATGATTGGCAATGAAAGGGCGATAAGTACTACTTTATTTATTGTACAGCCCCTATTCTACCTTTAAAACACGTATAAACACGATCCAACTTCAATACAACTCCAATGCATTAACAACGCAATACAGCTACGGCATAAACATCTGAATCAGAAATATCAGAATTTGCTTGAGAAATATTCCAACGCAACTAGAACGCAACTCCAATACAACTTCAATATTGGTTGACTGTTTGTTGTGTGTTGGAGTTATGTTTGAGATAGGTTGTGTTGTTATTGTATTGTTAATGTATTTTAAAATTAGAATCCGGCACCTGTACTATAGTATAGTATCGTCTACAGTGTGTAACAAAAATAGTCGTGATCCGTTTAAGGGTATAATTGGTATAATGTAAAGTTCATCTCTGTTTTATTGTAGATAATAAATAAATCTAAATATACAAAAGAAGAAACTGACTGACTGACTGACTGACTGACTGACAGACATATCAACGCACAGCCCAAACTGCTGATTCTAGAGATTCCAAATTTGGCACGTAGGTTCCTTATAAGGTCTAGGGGTGCACTAAGAAAGGATTTATCAAAATTCACCCCCTAAGGGGGTAAAATGGGGGTCCAGTTTGTATGACGAATCAAAATTTATCATATTCCTAACGATAAATGAGTAAACACGTGTTACAGGTTTTTTGAAAATTCAACCCCTAAAAGTGGCAAATGTGGTCACAAAGTCCGAAAATCAACATGGGTATCGTATCCTTTTTGAGTACTTATAGTACGCGGACGAAGCCGCGGGAAAAGGCTAGTAATAAATATTATAGGACAATCTTACACAAATACCTACCTAGGCCCACAGTAAGCTCAATAAGGCTTGTGTTATGGGTTATGGGTGCTAAATTTAAATACATAGAAAACACCCATAACTCAGGAACAAATATCTGTGATAAACACACAAATAAATGCCCTGACCAGGATTCGAACCCGGGATCTCCTGCTTCGTAGGCAGGGTCACTAGCGACTGGGCTAGGAGGCCGATAAATGTAATTTAAATAATTTTTAAGATTATTTAATTAGATTTTTTCCCAGGTATTGTCTTTTGTATTTATATTTACATTTTTATCGTTGTAAAATAATTTACAAATCTGTGTCTACGTTGTCTGACTGATTCCTCTGTTGCTTAAAGGTTAGCTAGGAGAAATCCCTTAAAGGGATAAGCTCGCCCTTGTACACACTTACGGTAGTTTTTTATGGTCATGTAAAGCCTGACCAGAAATATATGACCATGCGCCATGTTGCGGAATTTCATTGGAACTAATTTCTTACACTGGCAATAATTTTAATGACAAAATGATATGCATGTGTGAGTACATGTGATAGGCTGTCACTGTTGTCACTACACTATCAGTGTCATTGAGGCGGTTTACTTGAATAATATTAAAGTGTTGAATATTAAATAATAAACGACAAAAATTCCCAAAATTATCCATAGTCAAGACGAAACATTGTTAATAGTGTATATAATAAACTGCTGTAAATAATACGCTCGGGAAATGAAATTAATTCGCTGTGAAACATTTCCAAATTAACATCAGAGCTCTGATGTTAATATAAGAATATGTCCCTACCCCGTACAGCAAGTTTCTGACGAAAAATAATTAATACGTAATAATAAGAAAATTAATAATTATCTGGGTATTTACTTAATTTTTGAAGTCCTGCCAAACCACTTCACTGTTGAAAACCGAATTGAAAACCTCCTTCGAAATCTTGAAATCGGTTGAATGATCAATAAACCAAACTGGTCATCAATCTGGTCAAAATCATCTTCAATAACAATATTTACTGTTATGTCTCCTATGCCTGGGAAAAAATGTATTTCAGTCATAAGTTACTATAGGTGTGATACAGAAACGGTAAGTCAGTCTAAAGAAAGGCAAAATTAAAAATTTAATATGAAAAAATAATCCGACATTTTGAAAAGTTTTCGTCGGCACATCAGTGTAAAAAACCAAAGTACTATCACCAGCCGAAGTATTAGAGTTAAATATTAATTCGACTTGATATGAATAAGAGCGTGTTTAAATCATTTTGAACACTTCGTCCCTTAGATAGCCAAACCCGCCGGCTGTACAACCACGCCCATACCCAAATTAAACTTTTTCTGAAGATGAAATACGTTAAATCCGTATATGGTATTGTCGAGTTCTCATCGAGTTCTATAATTGTAATGGCAATGGCGGGTGGATTGACATGAGCTCGTGACATTTTGACAAGGACAAGGATTGAGAAAAATAACGTGTTGATGACACGAACGAATTTTAAGATCTCATTAATTGACTTATTATCGGTTGGGATCGTTTCAGCTTGGGCAATAATTATTTCGTATGTCTAGCCAATATCCGGCCATACTCCTGTTGAGGGCGCATTTATCAACCTATTTCTTTTGTTCGTTAATTAAAGTTACAGCTATTTTTGTTGATTCATTTTTCCAAAATTTCTAAATTCTGAAACACTTCACATCTCCACAATATTAAATTTACAAAGTTCAGATTCTTCTTAAAAAATCGGTTTATCTAGTCATTAAGATTGTCTCTTTTGTTGACTTACAGATATTACAAAACAAATTCACTTTCAGTATTTTAATAAGGTACAAAAAAGCGCAACACTTAAATTGTACACAACGAATATCAACGCTATTGTACGGTTTACTTGAATAATATTAAAGTGTTGAATATTAAATAATAAACGACAAAAATTCCCAAAATTATCCATAGTCAAGACGAAACATTGTTAATAGTGTATATAATAAACTGCTGTAAATAATACGCTCGGGAAATGAAATTAATTCGCTGTGAAACATTTCCAAATTAACATCAGAGCTCTGATGTTAATATAAGAATATGTCTGACAGATAAACAAATCAAGATGTTACCATACCTTAGAAAATCATACGCTCTATGCTTCAGTTCAGTTGCCATATAAATTAGAATAATAGCGCCCTCTTGACAATAATCATATATTCCTGGTCAGGCTTTACTTATTTGGTGCAATAAAGTATTTTACTACTACTACTTCTTTTATTCATGTTAGTGATTCAGTATTTTACACTCTAACCCCCTTATTTATAAACGTCTCAGGCCTCAATTAGTTAATTTATGTTCTGTCTGTTTCTAACAAACACAACTGTCAAAGAGACAGATAAGGACAAAACACAAATTAACCAATTGGGGCCTGAGAGATGTTTATGTATAAGGGAGTAAATGATCTCAGCCATTTATGTTTAATTATAATGAGGATTCACGCCAAAACTTCGCACAAATAGCGCTGTACCTAGTTTAAAATCTTGCAATATGTCAAAGCGATATATTACATTAGTAATTGGGTATTAATCTATTTAGGTACGAGTATAACTTCTTTAATTTGCACTCCTAAATTAGTAGGTTTTTATTTATTTCTTAATACAAGCTATTAAAGCCGATTGTACTTTTCTTACAAAAATTATCTACTGCTCAACGAGGTGATTCTAGCAAACCCAAACACCTTCCAACAAACAACAACACAACTTCAAACAGTTTCCAATGTTTTATCACTGTGTTCTTATGACCTTCGGTGTCCATCGTCAGACCAGCTCAATGGTAACAAAACAATAGGGATGATGACAATAAAATTTAAAAAACTAATTTATAAATTGTATGCAATAAAATTTAGTAGATAGGATGCAGAATTACCAATATATCCAAATAAAGTGAAAATTTAAAAAATCTATTTAAATGGTTCAAAGATATCATGCTTCAAAATTTCAATTTTTTTTAATTTTTTAAAGTACGATATTATAAAAAAAAATAACGATACCATTCGATTTTTAACATTTTACTGTTAAATAAATTGTATTGTAACCATATACATAAACGCAACATTTCACTGTAAAAATAGCAATTTCATAATTTTTCCATACTTCAAACAGGGCGACTATATTCTGCGCCTAGTGTTAGAGTCGCCTGCTTGCGCCTTCTGGAAACATTGGGACTCTGTTCACATGTCATCCAGAGGTTTAGTGTATAATATAATATAGTATAGGTTTTACTAACATAGTTTTAAGGGAATGTACATATACCAACACTATGGACATATGATCTGAAAATTATTTGAATTAAATATGATCGTGACGTCACTTTTGCACGTCATTTTGTTAGGAGCGTTTCGAGAAACAAATGCAAATCTCAGACTTTAAGTCTAATTTCTGACTTTTGTGTTGCTTTAACGCAATTGGCCGCATATAGACACTTGATCCTCACAACAAAATGAATCGATTGATACCATACTTGAAAAAAATTCACCATGCCTATTGTATAAGTATATTCAACCAAGTTTCGCAAGGTTACAACATTTTAACTCAATTGGACTTTAGGAAATGGTTCAAATCTGGTTGACAAGATTCTACCTAAACAACAAACAAACTGAAAAACATTGTGAGTTACGAGACGAGTATACAGGCTGTAACGAAAGTGCTGCAGATCCGTTTAAGGGCATAATTAGTATCGTTTTTCTAATAATGAAAAGCTAAAAAAAATATTGCATGGAGAGTTGCCCGGCTGGGTCGACGTGTCCCATACATTTTTTTTGCATCAATTTTTTTTCTCCTTGTTGTTCTTAGTGCAATATGATACCAACTATGCCTTGATCACCAGTATTTTAGTTCCATTCTGTATGCATGCTTGTAAAATAGAATGAAGTAATGTTATGAAATATTTCATTTAACAAGAACTTGTATGTAACACCCACCCACAGTGACAAGGTTACATAATATAGATAACTACGAGTATGTATGATAGTGCTATCAACATTTATCTTTTAACAGCTATATTTAATATAATACACAAACAACGCAGTTCTAAGAGATATCGCATACGAAATGCCGTGCTTGAGAATACTTACTAATATACCGAATAGCAAAATACCTAAAGATTTTGTTAATAAAGTCAATCCAGTGTTGGCCAGAGTAATCAAGAAAGATGTTTCTGTAAGTTTAAACTGATGTAAATTATACTAAAAAAAGTATTTTAAACTGATGTAAATTATACTAATATTTTAAAAGCAACTTTTTTTTGATTTTCCTATCATTTGATATATTGCAAACCTGAATAGCCACTAGATATCATCAACATTTTGTTCAATTTAATGATAATGTATTTATTACCTTACATATTTTATGTTTCATATACACATTGTATACCGGGTGTTGCCTGTAACATGAGCAAAAAATTTAAACGTAGATTCTACTCCTCAAACTCCTCAAAGTATACAATGTTTGTTCAGCGACTTTGAACAATAACTTGTGGTTTAATTCAAGCAATGTCATTGAGAAGGATTATAACGTACATTGAAAATACTTTTTTTTTACAATAAAAGTAGGGTATGTACAATTTACAAAAATATCAGTTTCGCCAAACATTAAAGTTTATAGGCGATGGTAACACTCACTTCCAGTTTTTGTACCAGGTTTTCTTATCCTATGACTGGCTATGAACTTAATACCTTATTAATCCTTATTTAAAACTAGTAAGTAAGCACAACTGACCCAAGATGGATATTTCTGTATTTATTTAATTATTTTGTTTAAAAAAAAGACTATTTAGATAGTCTTTTTTTTAAATATAGAAGTCTTTAGAGACTACACATTTTTTAAAACTTGTTGAACAAAAGTTGTATTTTTAGGGTTCCGTAGTCAACTAGGAACCCTTATAGTTTCGCCATGTCTGCCTGTCCGTCCGTCCGTCCGTCCGTCCGCGGATAATCTCAGTGACCGTTAGCACTAGAAAGCTGAAATTTGGTACTAATATGTATATCAATCACGCCGACAAAGTGGTAAAATAAAAAGTCGAAAAATTTTTTTTATTAGGGTTGTTTTTTTCATTTCAACCCTAACGTGTGATATATTGTTCGATAGGTATTTAAAAATGAATAGGGGTTTCCTAAAATCATTTTTCGATAATGTAAATATTTTCGGAAATAATCGCTCCAGAAGTAAAAAAATATGCGTCCCCCCCCCTCTAACTTTTGAACCATAAGTTTTAAAAATATGAAAAAAATCTCAAAAGTAGAACTTTATAAAAACTTTCTAGGAAAATTATTTTGAACTTGATAGGATGAATAGTTTTTGAAAAAAAATACAAACTAATTTCTGAACTAAGTTTGTAATTTAAAAGCAGGTGTTTATTGTACCTGTAATTTCTACAAAATTACAATGAAATGATGTGCTTTCAAATAAAGTAAAAACGGTGAAAATCGGTTCACGCAATAAAGAATTATCCCATAAAAATCATCTTCCATACTTTAAGCTCGCGCGCAATAGTTTACTTAATTTGCCGATAGATGTCGCTGTACGTGGAACTCTCATATCATATCCTACATGGCGGTGTTATTAACTCTTAAGTGGGGACACTTACTGTGACGGACGGAAAACTACGGAACCCTACACTGAGCGTGGCCCGACACACTCTTGGCCGGTTTTTTGAGGAGTAGAATCTGTTTTAATTTATTGCTCGTGTTACAAGCAACAACCGGTATAAGTATGTTGGTGTTAGCGGTTACCTTGTATGCAGAGAATAAAATAAAGAATAAAGGGGCCATATTCTAACTTTAAAACACGTATAGACACGATCCAACTTTAATACAACTCCAATGCATTACAGCTACGGCATAAACATCTGAATCAGAAATATCAGAATTTTCTTGAGAAATATTCCTACGCAACTCCAATACAACTTCAACATTGGTTGAACGTTTGTTGTGTGTTGTAGTTATGTTTGATATAGGTTGTAAATTTATTGTATTGTTAATGTATTTTTAAATTAGAATCCAGCACAAGGTGTTTGATGGATATTTGATGCATATGTGTATTCCTCCTTGATAAAAAAAAACCCGATTTATAAATCCAAGCTGACAGAGTCGCGCCTAATTCAGATCATGTTTTTTATATATTTTTTGTGAGAAATTTGAAAGTTCGTTTGTAAACTACTAACTTGAAGGCAAAAAAACTAATTTCAGAGTTTTTCGAAATTCCACCCCAGAGGGGTTGAAACGTAGTTGAAAAGTTTGTATTAAAGGGAAGCCGTAACTACTGAATCTAGAAAGTTGTAATTTGCAGGACGAGTTAAATTTACAATTTGTACAACTAACAGGAAGCTATTTTGAATAATTAAACCCCTTAATGAGTAAAAAAAGGGGTTAAAAGTTTGTTTGGGTGATGTTTAAAATTTTGAGTAAGAGATTTGAAACTTCACACGTTTACTAATAATTAAAAAACAATATTTCAGCGTTTTTCAAAATTCAACCTATAATGGGGTTAAAAAGGGGTTGAAAGTTTGTATAGATATTTATTTTTGTGACAGACTTGAAATTTCTTTTGTAGGCTACTACTAACTTCAAAGCAAAAAAACCAATTTCAGCGTTTTTCATGATTCCACCCCAAAGGAGTTGAAACGGGATTGAAAAGTTTGTATTAAAGGGAGGCCTTTACTACTGAAGCTAGAAAGTTGTAATTTGCAGGGCCCACATTGGTTCAGGGGCGGAATAAAGTCCGAAAATTACATATTAACTAAAGTCATTTATTTGACTTAAATCTAACAGTAGTATTAATAGTTGTACAACCCTGTACTGAAAGGATTTTAATTTTGATGTATTATTTATTTGTAAATAAATCATAAGAAACACGTTATGCTGAACACTTACGAATTTTTCGTCAAAAAAGTTGTTTCTTTCAGGTAATATATTTCTAAAACGCTACGTAAAATACCCAAAATATGACTTTTATTTGATGTGCCGTATATAGAGGTATTTTTATGATAGATAATATCAGTGATTTTGTGTATTGGTTAGGGCATGGCTTGGATTAAAACAACATGGTCATTATTTTGGCCACATTCAACATTCAATTAGATATTACTTTTAAGCTACTCCTTCTTTTTCACCAAAAACTAGCACAAATGATACCTTAATTATCCAAAATGATTATCTAATAAATTCTAGCTGCTACTACTTGCAAACTTTTGAGTAATGACCATTTAAGTAATGAGCTCATTGAGATGTAGGAAAAATAATGACAGAGATAAACTAATTAATGAGGGTAGTTAATGAACAAATAACTTGATTTGGGTATAAAATGTGTACCGAGTTGTCTTTTTCTTCATTTACTATTATCGTTTCGAGAAAGTAACATAGTTGTTATTGATAGTCATGGCAAGTTTCAGAATTTCAAATGCAGAGTTAGTCGAAATTGCTATTTCAAGTGACCGGGATGTGCATAAGTGTATTGAAAGCCTGAAGATTAAATATCCAAATCTTTCAGAAGCTATACTTGGCCAAATCTATATTCAGTTAAGTAAACAATTTTTACCTACTTTCACAAAAAAGTGGAAAGCTGCATAAAGGGTGAGAAAGTATTTTTTTGACAAAAATAAAGATTGGCTCAGTGATATGTTTTCAATACATACAATGCCCTTGACATCTTCAGACCCTTTTATTAATAGCTTAAGGGCTAATCATAATAATAAAAAAACAGAAATAGACCATGAGGAAATAAAACAATTTATTTTAAATAATAATTAATAAAGTGTGTTTTTATATTTTTTTATATTCTAGAAATAATAATATTATATTTATTACACCTACTTTGATAATATTATGAACCTATCAAATTTATTTATTAATTATTTTGTATTTTATAGTATGTTTTATATGATTTATATACAAATCATACATTTTTTTGAATGTTTGTTTCATTTTTTTTATTCATTTTACCTATTTATATTGATAAAACGCCCACCTTTCATAAAAATAATTAATTCCGTCCTCCCATACAACCTCAACCACTGTGGGGCCCGGTTACGTTTACAATCTGTACAACTAATAAGAAGCGCATTGAAAAATTCAACCCTTAAGGGGGTAAAATAGGGGTTAAAAGTTTGTATCGGTGGGGTTTTAAATTTAGAGTTAGAGATTTGAAACTCCGTACGTTTACTAATAATTAAAAAATAATAAATGTAATTTCAGCGTTTTTTAAAATTCAATCTAGAACGGGGCTAAAAAGGGGTTGAAAGTTTCTATAGAGATTAACTATTTTTTGGTTTAAGATTTCCTAGGAATTATTGTTCCTATTTCCGTTCCATGTCCATGTTCCAGAGTGAGCTCTGACTATTGTTTGGTCATCGTATCGGCAAATAAAACCACCACAATATAGTTAGTACACAAATAAGTTACGCAAATAATAGGGTACTGTGGCCGCCAGGCTACTCTCTGGCGTCAGTCTGCATCAGCGACAGCACAGTCTAAATATTTATTTATGCGGATACAGAGCATTCGCTGGTTCGGGATCCAATTCCTCCCACTGTGGAACGGGACTCTCAGTAATAACACTCACTGCACTTGGATTCTTATTTATTACTAAAACACAATCACTCGGTACACTTGGCTAACTATGGCTATTTACACTATTTACAACTTATATCCTAGAACAGGTACATATACCCTGTCCGAGGATAGGCACATTTACCCTACTTCGCACTGTCACTAACTTTACTTGAACGCTTAGTCCATAAACAGGTACATATACCCTGTCATATGAACCCTAGGTACGCTAGGCACTAAACTTTAACACTAGGCACATAGAAAGCCGGTACGCACACTGATATACTGATACTGTCGACTACTGGTCACTATTATCTCTTCTTCTTCTTGTTTTTCTTGCTGGAACTGCTTGCTGAACTGAACTGAACTCCGGCGGTGCGTGCCGGCTTTTATATGATTCGAAAATAGCGAGGGTGGAAATATCTAGAACAATCTGAAAGAGAGATCTATCTTCATCTCTTTTACGCTATGGAAAAATCTAGATATTTTAGACAAGGATATCTCTATCTTTTTCACGCATTCGATAAATCTAGAAGTTTTAGACAGAGAAGTCCTTTGTTTACATTGCTATCTCTTTCTTGCACTCGACTTAGGATATTTGCGTATTTATTTACATTTTTGCTTATATCTCGAAAACTACTGGACGGATTTCGATGATCCATACCTTGTTAGAAAGGTCTTTGCAAGATCTGTCTATCTAGGACAATATCTTTACAGAATTTCAATAAACTAAAAAGTTGCTTTTTCTTAATAGTAAATTTTGTATGGGAGTGAGCTTCTATCTACTCTAACTCCGGTATCCTAAGTCCGAGGCTTACAAAACTATTTTTACTAGATAGTTTACTAAAAACCCTATCTCTAGAGGTATGTATGACCTATGTGGGTTGCGGCATTTTCCGGGAAAATCAAAATGTTTTCGCGGCTCTCGCTTCGGTCAAGCCTTGCCACCTCAGTCGGGGCCCGCGGTCGTCGTATGGTAATCTCGGCTGCCTGGGTCATCATTCATACAAATACGCCGCTCCCCCTCTGCCCGCCCTCAGTCGGGCGCGTACCATCACAGAGGGCACACATACTGCTTTTCAGCGGTACAAACAAGTCTTGTTTCTGCACAGACATCAATCAATCTAGTTTTTACTTTAATAAAGTTGACCTGTGTGTACCACTTATTTATCACCTTACCTAAACCTTATAACTAACTAGGTAAAATACAATTTATTTAGGTAGGGATCTAGGCTGTCCGTAACAGTTCTGCCCCCGCTGACGCTCCTGCGGCTGCTCCTGTTGCAACGGTAGGACAGCCAGCTTCGTGACGGGCCTCCGGAACACGCCTCCCTTGGTCTGGACGTCGGCTGATCGGACTGCGCCATCTGGTCCCTGGTACACCTTCGTGACGATCCCTCGCGGCCATACGTTGCGTGGTAAATTTCCATCCACGATAATAACGTAGTCGCCCTCCTGGATCGGTCTCACTCCGTTAGCCGCTGACTGTCGTGGTGCAAGTGTGGGTAGGTACTCGCGCACCCACCGCCTCCAAAAATGGTCCGCTAGAGCTTGGCTGGCGCGCCAAGTTCTTCGGTCGGCTTCATCGCATGGTCCTGTCGGTGGAACCCCCGTCGATCCGCCCAGTAGAAAGTGTGCTGGTGTCAGAGCTTCTTCATCTTTAGGGTCCACCGAAACGTGGGTCAGCGGTCTTGCGTTGACGGTGTTTTCTGCTTCGGCTAATACGGTCATCAGTAATTCTTCTCTCGGCGCCTTTGTGTGCAGAGTGGCTGTTAATGCGCTCTTTACGGAGCGCACCAGTCGCTCCCAGGCTCCGCCTTGATTTGGTGCACCGGGTGGGATAAACCTCCACGAAATGTTCTTCTGCACGCCGAACTCTTGAAGTGCAGGTATCCATTCTTTGTACGCGTTGCGTAGCTCGATGTCCGATCCCCGGAAATTGGTTGCATTGTCACTGTATATGACCGCAGGCCATCCTCGTCGTGCCGCCAGTCGTCGTAGAGCCATTATCGCTGAGTCTGTCGATAGGCTGTGGACGACCTCCAGATGCACAGCTCGCGTAGTTAGACAGGTGAACAATGCAACCCACCTTTTTTCGTGTCTTCGTCCGATGGTTACCATGAGTGGCCCAAACAGGTCCACGGCTGTGTTCGTGAACGGTCTTTTATACGGCTCGATTCTTGCCAGCGGCAAGTCTCCCATTGCTGGCACCTTCGGCTGTGTCTTACGAAGAATGCACAGGCGGCACTTGCCAGCCACTTGTCGCACCGTCGGTCGTAGGTGAATGATCCAGTGGAGCTGACGCAGATCATTCACAACCCGTTCGTTGTTGGCGTGTCCAGCTTCCCGATGTGCTCGAGCGATCATTAGTTTGATCACCCGATGCCTGCCGTCCAGGATTACAGGTCTCTTTTCCAGGCCTTGCACCGGCGCTGCGTTGATCCGTCCCCGCATCCTTATTAGACCATCTTCATCTATTACTGGGTCTAATTCGAAGATCCGACTCTTCCGGTTCACTGGCTCCTGCTTAACCAGACTTCGGTATTCCTCCGGGAAACTCGTCCGCTGCACGTACTGGAAGAGTAAGTGTTCCGCTTTCTTCCGATGTCTCACTTGCAGCGGCATTCGTTGTCGGGTCTTAAGGCACTCGACGAACTGGTAAACGCGTGCTGTCGCGTTCAGCAGTCTGTTGTAGTCGGAGAATCGATCGATGTCGGGAATAGGCTCCTTGTTTACCTTTGGTTCTTCTGTCGCAGCGCAAATTATTTCTTCCCTCTCGGCTGGATCCGTAGTCTCCTGGGACATCTTCTCCTTTGGCCATTCGTTTTCTGGTCTCTTCAGGAAGTCTGGTCCTTGATACCATCGGCTGTCGAAGGTGACTTGTCTTCTGTTATCCGGCCGGGTAGCTTCATCTGCCGGATTTTCCTTTGTTGGTACCCAGCGCCATTGACTTGGCTTTGTTAGCTCCGCTATCTCTCCTAAGCGGTTGGCTACGTAGGCGCTGTAGCGTTTGGCGTCGTTGCGAATCCAGTGGAGTACTGTTCCACTATCAGTCCACATAACGACTCGTGCTGGCGTCAGGCGGTGCTCTTCTCGGATGGTCTGCTGCAATCTCGATCCGATGAGCGCTGACTGTAGCTCCATGCGTGGCACGCTGAGTTGTCTCGTTGGCCCCACCTTACTTTTGGCGGCGACCATGCTGACCAGGGACGTCCCATCTTCTTGGACGACTCTCCAATATGCCACGCATGCGTACGCCTTGGTGCTGGCGTCCACGAAGACGTGTAGTTCCTTGCTCGCCGCTGCCCCCGTTGACAAGTAGCATCTTGGAATTCGAAGTGCTGCAACGCTGTCCAAAGCCCGTAACCATTCTTCGAAGTCGTGCTTGTCCTCTTCTGGCAGTGGTGAGTCCCAGTCCAGTTTCTTGGCCCACAAGTTTTGTAACTGGACTTTGGCTGTTATCGTGTAATGACTTAACAGCCCCAGTGGGTCGTACACGGACATCACGGCCGATAGCATTTGCCTCTTCGTCGGCGTAGTCTTCATGTCTCGTACCTCGGCCGGTACCCTCATCATGGCCGTGTTAAACCCGAGCTCGTCCGTTTCAGGGTTCCAATACATGCCAAGGATCTTGTTTTCCTTCTTCCCTAGCTGCGCCGGTGCGTTTGCGTGCAGCTCTTGTGGGATACCTTGCAGTAACTTCTTACTGTTGGACGTCCATCCACGAAGCTTGAACCCTCCTTTAGCGTGTGACGATGTTACTTGCGTGGCACGATGTACGAGCTCTTCCTCGTCCGGATAGCTTGCCACGTAGTCGTCCATGTAGTGGTTACGGACGATGTCCTCTACAGCATCCGGGAATTCTTCGGCGTTGTCCTGGGCGTTCCTGTTGCGAACGCTGTGCGCCAGGAAAGGCGAGCTCGCTGCGCCGAACAGCATGCTCGTCATCTTGTAGAACTGCGGGTTTCCGGTTCGGCGGTCTCCTCTCCAGACGAAAGTTTGTGAGGGCTGGTCCTCACTCCTCATCTTGATCTGGAGGAACATCTCCTGTAGGTCCGCCACCACGGCGAACTGCCCTTCGCGGAACCGGAACAGTATCCCGATCAGTGATTGTAGTAAGTCCGGTCCTTCCAGAAGAAAATCGTTGAGGCACTTCCCTTGGCTGCGACACGCTGCATCGAAGACTAATCTGATCTTTCCCGGCTTGTTGGGGTTGGTCACAGCGAAGTGCGGTAGAACCCACGCTATGTTGCTATCTGGCGGCTCCTCCAGCGGCTCAGCATACTTCTTAGCAAGCAAGTTATTTACTTGCTCGGTGTAGCTCGCTGCGAATGCCGGGTCACGGTCCATCTTGCGCTCGATGCTATGCAGTCGATTCAATGCCGTGTGCAGGCTCGGCGGCATTCGTGGCTCCTCGTCCCGCCATAGCTGTCCCACCTCGTAGCGTGGTCCGTCGATTTTCTTGACCGACTTCTCGAAGATATCCAAGGCCCTCTGTGTCCCTGGATCTACCTTCTTGACATTCTTGATGCCGAGCGAGTCTATGTTGAAATATTCCCGCAACATAGAGTCCAGGTGCTCGTCATCCTCTTGGCGGCAGTGTAGCGTCACGTGCTTCTCGGGTGGGTTGACTATACGTGGCTTACCTCCGAAGACCACCCAACCTAACCCTGTCAGTACCGCTGCCGGCTCGTCCAGTCCCCGTATTCTCGCCTCCTGAGGTAGCAACACTGGCCATTGGTCTGTCCCCACAAGTAGTCGCGGTACGGCCTCGTCGTAGCAGGCAGTCTGGATATCCTTGAAGTGCTCCATCTCCATGACCTGCTTGCTCATCCTTTGCGTTCGTAGTCCTAGTCTCTTCACTGTGGTGAAGACTAAGTCATACGCGGTCTCTAGGCCCTTTCCTTGTACGCGAACTCTGACTTGTCTGCTTACTTCTGGCACAGCTTCCATGTTGCTTACCCCTGCCAGTCGCAGCGGCGTCTCGGGTCCCGTGGCTCCTATGGCTTCGGCCAAGTCTGCTTGGATCAGACTCACTGTGCTGCCATCGTCAAGCATAGCGTAGGTATCCACCTTCCCTTTTGGACCCTCTACGGTAACAGGTACCATCTTCAAAAATACGCTGGACGTGCTGTTCACTTGTTCCACCGTCGTGTTCGACGTGATCTCCGGCTCTGTTGGTTTGGCCGCCTGCGGATGTCCGGACCCGTCGCGGGCGGCAGGTTGCGGGGCAGGTGAGGCCGCGCGGGGTGGCGGCCGGCGTGCACGCGCTTCTCTCTGCGTGCTGCCCTCGCTGTGCAGTAATCGGTGATGCCATCTGGTGCATCCGTTGGAACCGCATGCCTTCGCGTGACATTTCAACTTGGAGTGTTTACCGTTCAGGCATTTGTAGCATATGCGGTTGCTTTTGGCCCAGTCCCATTTCGCGCCTGTGTCCATGACCAGGACTCGCTTACATTCCGTAGTCCTGTGTTCACCGCCGCAGCACAAGCAAGGCTCCCGAATGCCCACGGTGTTCCCTGTTGTGTACGTCTGCTCGGCGTGGTACTGCGCTTGCGTCCTACGCGCGCCTCTTCCCTGGACTGCGCGACTCGGTGATGGTCGAGCTACCTCCTTAGTCGCCGCTTCCCTCCTTTTATTGGTGCCAGGCATGCGAGCGTGCGAGAATTCTAACTCTGCGTCGCTCTCTTCCATTAAGAAGTCAGCCATCAGCATCAGCTCACATTTGCCGCCCTTTATGTGCTCCTTTGCGTAGGCGCACCATCGACTTCTGAGGTGTGGACTCAGTCTGTCCGTTATCTCTCGAACTAACAACGGGTTGTTGCTATAGTTCCTGCTGTCGAGCTCGCAAAGTGTACTTACAATGTTTACAATCTTCGTTGCGAATTCGTTGAGGTCGATGGCACTGGGTCCCAACGGCGGTAGCCGCTTGAGCTCGTCCAGCGCCTTGTCCACCAGTAAGTCGATGCGCCCGAAATTCTTCTTAAGGAGCCTTATTATTAGCTCTGGCTGTGTCGATGTGGATAACAGATGCTGCACACACTGCCGTGCATCTCCACGTAGACAGTTCCTCAGCCGAGCCATGTTCTCGAACGCACTGAAGTTGTACCGTAAGGTTGACTCCGTGTAGGCGTTGAAGAACAGAAGCCATTCGTTAGGATTGCCCGTGAATGGCGGCAACTCGTAACATTGCTTCGGCGGTGTGGTCCTGACGGCGTCCCGTAGCTGGTCGGCGAGCCTGTTGAACGCTGTCGCTGCATCACTCGGCAGCGGCTCTACCGACGACCTTAGTCTGGCGTTTTCGGAATACGGCGTCCATTCATGTCGTCCTGGTGGCTGATCACGCGGTTCCACGGGCGGCGGCGCTCGTGCCTCAATACGCGGCCCACGCGGCGGCGATTGGGCGCGCCTGACCCGTGACGGTACGGGCGGCGACTCTACGCGCACTCGATGACGCGGCGTATCTTCAATAGTGCGCAGCCACTCGTGCACTCGACTATCGGGTTCAGCCGGTCGTTCCCTGGCCGGGCTGATTGTGCGCGATGACCCCACGGACGATGAGTCAGTTCCAGTTCCAGTTCCAGAGCTCGTTTCTTCGAGTACCTCGTCCCTCTTGAGCTCGTACTCCTTCCTTAGCAGCTCTCGTTCCAACTCGATCTCTCGCCGTTTTAGCTCGACCTCTTTCCTCATTTGCTTGAGTTCAAGCTCTCTCAATTTGGCTGATCGGAGGCTGCTTACGTGTGATGTGTGTGATTTCCTCGACGGATGAGACTTGACCGTCGGTACCTTGCCTGGTGATGGAGTCGGTAACTTCTGTGTCTCCGTGGCCTTAGGGTGGCCCTCTGACTGGGCCTCCTTACTCCCTCTTTCCGAAACCGGAGACAGGTTCTGCGCGCGCCCACTCAGGTGCTCGCGCTCAACTCGGCGTTGCTCCGCCTTTTCCTTGTGTCGCAGCTGCTTCTTGATCGCTTGCTCGATCCTTCGCCGCTCCAGTGTCGACGGGGAACGTGGTGGTCCCTTATGGACAACCTTCGCGGGCCCAGACGGTACCATGGCTCCAGCTCTTACAGGTACCCCCGCAGAAGATTCTTGACACGGCTTCCCGGCTTCGCCCGTGACCCCATCCTGTGGGGTGCGCACGGTACCGGGTGCCCCTGCCACGTTCGCAGATACGCCTTCCGCAGTATCTTCTAGTCGGCCTTCTTCCTCTCCGGTGCGGCGGCCAGACTGCGACCTCGTTTTTATTCCTGAAGATTCCATCTCGGCACTTTATAGCACTATTTCACAACACAATGTCACAAATAACACACACGCAAAGTGTCAGTAGTCACTATAAGAATCCACTTTTCACTAGTCCAAGTTCCACTGAATCCCCTGATCCGGCTCGAAGGACCATAGAAACTGTGGCCGCCAGGCTACTCTCTGGCGTCAGTCTGCATCAGCGACAGCACAGTCTAAATATTTATTTATGCGGATACAGAGCATTCGCTGGTTCGGGATCCAATTCCTCCCACTGTGGAACGGGACTCTCAGTAATAACACTCACTGCACTTGGATTCTTATTTATTACTAAAACACAATCACTCGGTACACTTGGCTAACTATGGCTATTTACACTATTTACAACTTATATCCTAGAACAGGTACATATACCCTGTCCGAGGATAGGCACATTTACCCTACTTCGCACTGTCACTAACTTTACTTGAACGCTTAGTCCATAAACAGGTACATATACCCTGTCATATGAACCCTAGGTACGCTAGGCACTAAACTTTAACACTAGGCACATAGAAAGCCGGTACGCACACTGATATACTGATACTGTCGACTACTGGTCACTATTATCTCTTCTTCTTCTTGTTTTTCTTGCTGGAACTGCTTGCTGAACTGAACTGAACTCCGGCGGTGCGTGCCGGCTTTTATATGATTCGAAAATAGCGAGGGTGGAAATATCTAGAACAATCTGAAAGAGAGATCTATCTTCATCTCTTTTACGCTATGGAAAAATCTAGATATTTTAGACAAGGATATCTCTATCTTTTTCACGCATTCGATAAATCTAGAAGTTTTAGACAGAGAAGTCCTTTGTTTACATTGCTATCTCTTTCTTGCACTCGACTTAGGATATTTGCGTATTTATTTACATTTTTGCTTATATCTCGAAAACTACTGGACGGATTTCGATGATCCATACCTTGTTAGAAAGGTCTTTGCAAGATCTGTCTATCTAGGACAATATCTTTACAGAATTTCAATAAACTAAAAAGTTGCTTTTTCTTAATAGTAAATTTTGTATGGGAGTGAGCTTCTATCTACTCTAACTCCGGTATCCTAAGTCCGAGGCTTACAAAACTATTTTTACTAGATAGTTTACTAAAAACCCTATCTCTAGAGGTATGTATGACCTATGTGGGTTGCGGCATTTTCCGGGAAAATCAAAATGTTTTCGCGGCTCTCGCTTCGGTCAAGCCTTGCCACCTCAGTCGGGGCCCGCGGTCGTCGTATGGTAATCTCGGCTGCCTGGGTCATCATTCATACAAATACGCCGCTCCCCCTCTGCCCGCCCTCAGTCGGGCGCGTACCATCACAGAGGGCACACATACTGCTTTTCAGCGGTACAAACAAGTCTTGTTTCTGCACAGACATCAATCAATCTAGTTTTTACTTTAATAAAGTTGACCTGTGTGTACCACTTATTTATCACCTTACCTAAACCTTATAACTAACTAGGTAAAATACAATTTATTTAGGTAGGGATCTAGGCTGTCCGTAACAGGTACATTTACGTTATTATTTACATATTAACACTTATTTGTAACTGAAACTATGTCTACGTTACCCGTTTTTTCGCCAAAATAGCTATAAGTATAAACTGATTAAGAAGATGGTTTGGGGATTAAGAAAAGTTAGTTAAGAAGATACAATTGGATATGAAACTCTGTATGAGAAACCGTATTATACGCGGACGAAGTCGCGGGCGGAAAGCTAGTAATCATATTTCTGGTCAGGCTCTAGAACAAAAGCTAAACAACAAAAATACTAACCATAGTCATTACCTTCCAGAAATTCCTATGTGTAATATCCGGGGACTGCCAGCTGTCGTTCAACGGAGACTCTTCACAGCCAGGAGCCGTGTCCACGCTCGAGTCCATAGGCCATGTCGAGCCAGAAGACAACAAACTTATCGGAAAGGAACTCTCGGAGTTCGTGCATAAGGAACTTGGGATACATCCTGACAGGTAGAAGACTTACCGCACACTCCAATATTCCAAATTTGAGTATTACTACAGGAAAAATAGCATTTGGGAAGGAAAATGTGTACATCAATGAAACTTTGTTTATACAGGATGTAATAAAAATGCTGGTGCTTCGTTTAAGGGCATAATTGGTATCGTAATCTAATTATAAAAAAATAAGAAAAAAATGCGTGAGACAAAATGGTTTTGTATCTAGGGTTGGTCGCCTGGGATGGGACGACACAATTTTTTTTATCTACACTCATATTGTAAGTTCTCTAAAACGTGTTCGAAAACGGTAGGCAAAGGCTAGCATTACCACGACCGATTTTACTATGATAAGCTTTTTATCCGTGGCAGTAACGTAATTTTAACTTTTCATGCTCAATTATTGAACATAATGTACACCTGCACCCTCCCGCGCATCCGCCGACAGCCCGACACGCGCCTCCCCGACCGCCGGCACAATCGAGTTGGCCATGGTGGTGCAATGGCGGCCATTCCGGCATTTCGGATAAATAATACGAGTGGAGTGTAGATAAAGCAGTGTATGCAACTGTACGTAATTAGGCCTTAAAACACTCGTGTGATCTTATTATGAAACTCACCTGCGGCTCGTTTCATAAAACCACACTCATGTTTTAAGGACCCTTATTACGTAACAGTTACATAAACTACTATTATACAATACTTTGAATTTTTTTTCTCCTACTTTTTCTTAATCCCAATACGATGCCAATTAGCATAGCACCAGTATTTTGGTTACATCCTGTATACACTATAAACGAGGATCTCCCGAACCCTATCAAAATTTAGGGTTCTAGCCCTAAAAATACATATAAAATGACACTTAGTAAAATGTGCAATTTTAAAACTACTCCCTGACCTAACTCCGATGGGGTTAGGACCCCTACATTTTGATAGGACTCGGCAGATCCTCATTTTTAGAGCCAAGATAAAGTTATAAACAAAGTTTCATTGATGTACATATTTTGCCGCCAAATTGTTTTATTTACCCTTAATTAACCTTTAGTATATCTGCCTCCCTCCTCTGTCTACCCCTATCGCTCTTGCACGTTAGAGCGATACCGTAAACCGGGCTACTTTAATAAATTTCCGACTTCAATCGTGCACATCTCTGTAAGTAATATATTTATTTATATCCAGATATAGCTAGGCATTTCTACCCTAGGATAGTAGTAGTGGGAAAGCAGACCTTTAGGACCATAAAGTTGAATTCCCATAAAGTTGAAATCTCGAAATGTTGAATTTCCCAGAACGTTGGATCTCATAATGTTGAAATTGCACTATGTTGAATCCTAAAATGTTGAATTGGCAAAAAGTTGGAATTTGCAATAAGTTGAATTTGCAATAAGTTGAACTCCCAAAATGTTGAATTGCAACAAGTTGAATTTGCTAAAAGTTTATTTATGCCACACCTGGCCACATGATAAAGAAAATCCAGTGAGTGCTGCGAGGTCCAGAGGGGACAGTGGAGCTGCCAAGATTGTTACTCTTTTAGCACCACCCAGGGATCACGTGTAGGGTTGTCTAAGGTGTTTCCTACGGACGCAGAGTAACATTGACCCCAGTAATGTATTAAAAAATATGAAAACGTGGGCTATCGGTTTGTATCTATAATAATTTTAGACTTAAAGGTCATAACTTTAAAATCATGATAAGTAATAGTGGTGATCAAAGTTAAATAGATGTTGGGGTTCATTGGTTTTCGCCAAACGCCAAGAGCCAGACAGAAAGTTATGTTATGCAATGTTCGCGGTAGACCCTCGATGCTCCTTGCTAAATCCGTAACTTATTCTTTTAGACTGTTTTCTTATATACTTGGGTGTAGTGGGTGGGGTGCGTTTCACTCTGTATAACAACTTTTGATATAATATATTTTAATGGATTATCATGATAATTCAATTCATTCAAATCATTTATTTCAGGCAAAGCCCATAAAAGTGTTAGTAATTGAAACAAAAACATAAAAGTTACTTATAGAACTAATGTTAATAAATACAAGTCATAAGAATAAACATATGTACAAAACACAGCACCGAGACATAACCGGATGAGCATTCATCTTTTTTAAGTTACAAAAATAATATATTTGATCATTAGTTGAGGTATGTATGATAACAATAAAATAAAATAATAACAATGAAAATTAATTTGATTTGATATGTCAATATGAGTAAATTTTATAAAAATGTCAAATGGAGTAAATAAATAAAAATGTCAAATTGAGTAAATTAGATTATTAAATACTAATTGGAAAAAAATAATAATACATTAATTTAATTTAATTTCATTCAAATAATAATCAAAAAACACATCACCAATTAAAATTTACCAAAGTGGAATGTAAACCGATCCATTTTTTTAACATGGGCGAATCCCATCTGTCGGCAAACACCCTTAGAAGACCGTTAGGGCTCCCCCGCATCCTTTCCATTAATGAGGCGCAGCGCTTCCTCATAATCGCATGGAAACCATCGATTCCTGCCTCCGTAAACATGCCCGAAGCACTGCACCTCCAATTAAGCCCTAGCAATGCTCTAAAAGCGTTATTATATTGCACTCGGAGTGCGCTATACGTCCGCTGCGTATAATTGACCCAGAGATTGCAGGTGTAAAAGCACTGGCAATATGCCCTAAATAGCGTTAGCTTTACTTCTCTAGTACACCCCGCAAATCTCCGAGCCAACATGTTGCAGCGAACGGATAGCGCCCTCCTCTCCCTCTCCATATCCATATTATCGGAGAGGTCTTCAGTGACCCAGTGGCCCAGATACTTGAAGTGCTGAACTCTGCTTAAGAAAGTGCCACATAGAGCAATTGGTGGCACAACCTCGTATGTCTTAGCACCGGCCTTGAAGATTAGGAATTCACTCTTCTTAGCATTGTATCTGAGCCCATGGTCCACTGCATACCTCTCACAGATACTAAGTAAGTTTTGCAATGCGCCGACAGATGGTGTGAGCAGCACCATGTCGTCTGCATAGCTGATGTTGTTCATGCAAACTCCATCAACCGAACATCCGACATTGGTACCGCTCAACTCCTCTATCAAACCGTTGATGTACAGGTTGAAAAGCCGGGGAGACGTAAGCCCCTCTTGCCTCACCCCGCATTCCAACCTGTACTCCTCCGAGAGAACACCAGCCCATCTCACACAGTTTTTCTGGCTATGGTACCAGTATTTAAGAAGACAGGTTACCTCTGGCGGCAGCCCGGCTACCTCCTCAACTTTCTGCCACAGAACTTTATAAGACACTAGGTCGAAGGCCTTAGATAAGTCGAGGAAGCATGCAAAAACTGGCGTTTTTCTAGACGTATAATACTGGACGGTGCGCTTGAGACAGAGGATAGCACTCTCAGTTGAGAGGCCAGGCCTGAACCCAAATTGAGCATCATGTATACTTAGGTGCTTATCCAGCTGTTGGTCAAGCAGAGCGTCCAGTATTTTAGCTATAATATTAGCCAGGGAGATGGGCCTATAATTATTAATATCTGATGCATCTCCGGTTTTGTTTTTGACTATCGGAACAACTACTGTGTACATTAACTCATCCGGTAGGTAACTATGACTAACACAAAGATTGTAGAACACAGCCAACACCCTCGGTAAGTGACTCCCCGCGTGTTTAATGTGCTCTACACTCAAACCGTCAAAACCAGGGGACTTGCCTCTCACCATGTTTTTAATAACAGCTGACACTTCCTTAGTGGAGAATTTAACAGAAATCCCCTCATTTTGACTCCTCGCTCCGAGCACTGGCGAAGTAGGCCCAAGAGGCGACTCCACTTTAAAATTACTTTTGAAGGCGCTGGCTATGTCAGCTGGGGCATGCAGGCCATCGACACTCACAGGTTGGCCGGACTTTGGATTTAATTTGCTTGTTGCTTTCCAAAACTTGCCAAAATCTTTTTTCGTATGATGTTCCGCAATTATATCTAATTTAATTTGTTGTACATTTTCTTGACAAAATTTTAATTTTGATTTAAAAAGTCGGCGCATTCGGTTTTCCGCAAGAGATCCAGTACAAAAAACAATCCCTTGCCTTCCTGTGAGCCTCCCCTACATGCTTATTCCAACCCGTTACATAATTTCGATTTTTACGTTTAGGTTCTACATAGCTAATCCTAGCACCAGTGCTTAGTATAATCCCTCATGATAAAACTCATATACTCATATTAAAGTAATCATTGCCAGGGGTTATAAACAGTTGTAAACAGTCTACACTACTCTTTTTTTGTAATCGATTGAGTAGACTTACTTAGAATGAATATTACGACTTTAAATAGTTATTTGGTTACTTATATTGCTTTAAATATTAAAGTGACAGACGTAGAAAAAATATATAATACAACTTTCAGCATCTATTTTGTGACAAATTAGTTGAGATATTTCTGAGGATCCACATTTCAAAGCCAAAATTAAGTATCAAAAATAATCTCTGACACGAAAAGGGCCAAACAAGTTAAAGCCTTTTTAAAGCAGAGGCAATATATTTCCCTCCATTATTTGAACTTTATTTAAATTCACGTTATTTCTGACAATAACATATTATTTATCCCAAAAATGACGAATAACGAAAATGTTGAATAACGAACGATGTTTGATAAGTATGCATATTATTTGATCATTAATTATGCTCGATCTATAGCACGCTCGCTCCGCTCGTGTGTAAATCTCCCTCGCATGCAATTACAGCACACAGCACACGCAATTAAAATGTAAATACTGTTACTTTAATTAAATGCAGTACTACTTAATTTATTTGGAAAGTATCAAAGAGCTAAGCCAGGGGTCGGCAAACTTTTTTGACAAGCCTCTGGCTTAATGCGGAAAATTATGGAATTTTCGAAAGCTCATAGAGCTGCAGTTGTCTGTTTTATGTTTTTCTACAGTAATATTTGATTTTTTTTTAATTGAGGGGAACTTAGGGGGCCACAACTCACCCTTCAAAGAGCCGCGTGCGGCTCGAAAGACGCGGTTTGGCGACCCCTGAGCTAGGCGAACGCAAGGTCATATCATTATTCATTACCTATTAAATTCTTTACAAAATTATTTTTATATGTAATTCCAGGCGACTTGTGGCAATTAAATAGGGCTTATAATTTTTCGAGCATCTAAAATATGAATCGGCATCTTTTCTAAGGCACATAATAATATAAATTGGCCGTGTGTTAATATTTTAGCGACAACAAATTTAAATAAGCCTCACACATGTGGCGTCATATTATTGAAAAACGACAGCAATATATATATCTTAGGTAGATAGTTAGGTTAAATATGAATCAACTTACGTTACTTATAGAGACTTTGTCGTAAAGCTTCTAAATATATAGAAATACCAAAGAAGTAATGATGACAAAAATAAGTGTCAGTCATTTCGTGAATAAACATGTTTATTTTTATTTAATATTGTCTGTCCGCGCAACCGGTATGCATGTTGGTTAGGTAACCTGGTTGGCGGACACGTGTCCGCTTACTGACACCGGAGTGTATGCATTCAGGTAGTGAATTTTGATTTTCACTTCGTGTTTCACGTTATTTTAAAAAACTGACCCTTTACTGCATACCAAGCCATTTCTGGCCGTTAAAGCTTTCAACTGTATTTATAGTGTGTCAGACAAAATTCAATTTTTTTTATTCTTGCGGTTCTACATAATTACTGCTTATTAGAGGAGCAGTAAAATTTCAGGAAACTGAAATAACGGGTGTATTTTCATTAACTACCTAGTTAAGTTATACCTATACAAAATACACCTCTCATATTTTCTAAATGATATGTGGGCTATGGATTTTTAGTACTAGATATCTGACAGTACTTACTTACTTATAGGAACCTACCTACCAATATTTATAGACTCAAGTAACTTTTTAAGAATCCTTTTTATCTTATACTTACAGCTCGTAAAGTTGCCCGTTGCACTAATATGGAATATTGAATTCACTTTAATTGCTTTCTAAATATTTTAAATGTACATACCTTTTTTTAAATTTAATAGTTAATCGTTTGCGATTAAAAAAAGGCTTCTTACAATACTTCCCAGTTATAAATTTAGTTGACAATATAATTATTTGGTACCTACCTATAATTAAACGATAGCTGTAAAGGCATTAAAAAATAAACTAAAAAAAATGCAACCAAATATAAAATAAAAAATAAATAATTAAAATACAACCCATAATGAGATAATGTACAGCCCCAAATTAGTCGCCAACCTATTAATTTTGGTACCCATTTTTATTTTTTATAGCTACCGAAATACAATTATTTAGCACCCTGGTTAAATACATGCCAATTAATAGTACTATTATGTCTATTAAGTGTTATAATACGCCAAAATTATGCCAAATGTATAAATTATGCCAAATATGTAATGAAAATATATTAATAATTGTTACACTGACTATCCGGGGGCACGGTAGTGCCCCCGCCAAGTCGAGTCAAACAAACAACAAAGGCACGGCCGTACCATCCTTTTCCCGAAGCCATTCAGGCCATTTTTGACCCCTCTAACTCTGATGAGGATAAAGCTAGAAGTCTGAAATTTCAGGGTACAAGAGGCTATAACACAAGCAAGATATGATTCAAAAATCATATAATTATAACTTATAATATAAGAATTATTACAAGACAAAGTTCCTTTGTTTTGTCACTGACTGACTAACATATGACAAATAATTAGAATTCTAATTCACATGTACAAATTTTGAACACATCTAGTATTAAGGCTATAAAGGCACTCAAAAGCCATTGATAGGCCGGCTAGCACTATACGTATATTTAGCCATGCGATCGATAAAAATATAGACATCTAATATTCAAAGGATCACAATGACATGTTAATCAAATCCATTTCCAATCCAAGGTTTTACATTAGATTTCAATACTTTTTGTAGTAAGAGTACTGCGTTGCGAGACTGGGATTTTTATACATGTAATGTGTTTAATGGGATTATACATTTGGGTGTCCCTAAAACTAACGTCCAGATTTAAAGGGCTTATAGAACAGCAGCACGCCTATAGCATAACTTGACGTGTGACGCGACAGTTCATACTTCAAGCGCGACTCGAAGTATGGAGTGACAAGCGACAACGTACGAGTAAGATATCCTAGCGGGCCTGATGGGCTATCGTTGTAATACTGCTTTCTTTTCCTCTTAATTTATGCCGATTATTATGATCTGTGAACACTGCGTTTCAAAAGATAAAAGATATTTTTTATTCTTAAATTTAGGCACTTTACAATGCACTCATGTACGTCAGGTGGCTTAGCATTACATGCGTTGTCGCGCGCGACTTCATACTTCGAGTCGCGCCTGAAGTATGCAGAGTCGCGCGACAATGTAAGTCATGTTATCAGGGCTGAGAATGAAAAAAAAAACTACGACCGGTCCACTAGTTGGTTTCGTTATTGCTTTCTTTCTATGCTTACTATTTTACCTCTGTGTTTGTGTTACCTCTTTTTGGTTTTCATTGTCATTATTAGGTTTATTAGTACTTACTCTGATATGTGATGATAATATAGTTTGTCCGGAAAGATAAGTATCGTGGTTTATATGGGAGCTCATACATTCTACGACACTTCTCTTTTCGGACAGACTCTATTACGTAATTTTAAAGAAAGACTATCCTCTTATCCATAAACTCCTTACAAGCCTTATTGTCCATTTAAGATTTGTCTGTTTCTAACAAACACAACTGTCAATGTGACAGAAAAGGACAAACGATGGTTTTTTTATGAGTTTAAATAGGATAAGTAAGATGTTTATGAATAAGAGTTAAGAGAGGAAAATATTGAATTTGATGATGAACAAGATTGTATCCGCAAGAAGTTACTTTTGACTTAATGTCAATAAGATATCAATATGATAATTATTTAACGTTAATACGTTATTTCAAACGTTTAAGTGACACTGCTTGTCAGATTTACAACTCGTTTAGATATAAGTATGACAACAAAATCATCATCATACAAATGGGTAATTCCACGACACTGTAACGTCAGTTACCAATTCTTTCGTGTGTTCTTTGATTAATTCAGCAAATATAAGTTTTCATATATCTTCCGTATGCCTACAGGTAGATATGTATATGGACACTTAAATTTGCTTAATGAATCAAAGAACACACGAAAGAATTGGTAACTGACGTTACAGTCTCGTGGAATTACCCAGAAGATCATATTGATAACAATTTCGGAATAGATAAAAATATGAAAGTTCGAATACCGCGCAAGTTTTATTATCTTAGTACAAATAGCATAAGTAAATATAATATGGTTTGAATTGTTTTATTGATTGTTTCAGGTTTTTCATAAGCATCTTCGACCTGAAAGGCAGCAATATAGTGAGAAACGGAGATACAATTAATGAGCGTTAATAAATAAATATTTTTATTAACACACCTTACTGTTAATTTAACATCCTTAGTAAAAATATTTCCGTTAATATTATTTTTTCTCTGCGATTACAATTTAAACTACCTCTACTAACAAATATCTAAGTCAAACCTAATTTTTATTACCTAGCAAGATTATCATGGGTTCAAAAACCTTTCCAAAGGGAATTCCAGCTCGGACAATTGTCCGAGCTGCTGTAATAAATACTCAAATCACTATAGGTGTGCCGCCTATTATATTTGAAGATTCCCCCTAATTTCTCCAGGATCCTATCATCAGATCCTGACCTGGTGACAATGGGACCAACTGTGAAGTATACCTACTGTTTCAAACAAAAAAATAATTTTCCAAATCGGTCCAGCCGTCTACGAATATTCAAAGAACATACTTACATTTAAAAAATCCAGATGAATTCAGAACCTCCTTCTTTGAAATCTTGAAGCCGGTTGAAAAACAGTCCGATATACAGCATGAAGCAGAAGGCTACAATGACATATTGACTTGTTACCATGTGCCGGATTCTAATTTTAAAATACATTAACAATACAATAACAACACAACCTATCTCAAACAAAACTCCAACACACAACAAACAATCAACCAATATTGAAGTTGTATTCGATATGCGTTGGAATATTTCTCAAGCTAATTCTGATATTTCTGATTCAGATATTTATGCCGTAGCTGTATTGCGTTGTTAGTGCATTGGAGTTGTATTAAAGTTGGATCGTGTTTATACGTGTTTTAAAGTCAGAATACGGCAGCATGTTGGCATTATTGTCCAATGATATCATTACTCCTTTGATGAAGACAAAATTCAATCCCCTTCTTTGACTACTCTTTCAGGCTCTCTTTTAGGTCGACGAGGTCCCTCCAGGGTATATCAGGCTTCATGACGTATACTTACTTTAATTTCGACGCCTGACAGAAAATGTGTTGCAATGTTTCCTCAGATATACTTTTTGCTTACAACAAATAGACTAGGCACAGACATTGTTGCGATAACGACTGCATGTTTACCTAGCGTAACCCAGTATGTATACTTAACACTTTCCGTACCACCTAGTGCTACGCGCTACGCTCGTAGCCCGTAGCCACGTATTTGTCGTATGTAGCGCGTAGTAGCTACGAAGACAGGACCCGGCAGTCGGGTTCCTGGTCGTGAAAGTGTTAAGAACAATCAAAAGTCGCGATGTACGTCAGCTTCCATTCAAAGTGAAGTTTTTATTCTTCTTGAGTATAGATAGTTACTCGCCAGGATCAGTGATTAAAAGAAAACCAATACCAGACCGACCAGAGTTAAGTACACAATAGTTTTCTATTTAGGCTTTATACATGTTGCCCTCCGTTTCTTTCAAATATTACAAGTTAAATTCGACTTACTATTGTGATCTGAGGCTTGAAATTTGGTATGGAATGTAATACAATAAAAAGTGTTTGATGATATACAATAAAAACTTGTATCAAAACGAAATTTAAAAAAATACTTATTTCTATTCATCTTTTACTGATAAAACTGGTTAATAAGATTAAATTTAATATTTATGTTATATACAGGCTGTAACACAAATATTAGTGACCCCTGTAAGGGCATAATTTGGCATATTGCGACTACGAAAAAAAAGGAAAAATTTTTGAACGTGGATTTTTTATTTTGTATGTGTCACCTCCATACAAAACCATTTTTTAGGGTTCCGTAGTCAACTAGGAACCCTTATAGTTTCGCCATGTCTGCCCGTCCGTCCGTCCGTCCGTCCGCGGATAATCTCAGCGACCGTTAGCACTAGAAAGCTGAAATTTGGTATTAATATGTATATCAATCACGCCGAAAAAGTGGTAAAATAAAAAGTGGATTTTTTTATTTTATTAGGGTACCTCCCCTATACGTAAAGTGGGGAGTGATTTTTTTTTTCATTTCAACCCTAACGTGTGATATTTTGTTGGATAGGTATTTAAAAATGAATAGGGGTTTACTAAAATCATTTTTCGATAATGTAAATATTTTCGGAAATAATCGCTCCAGAAGTAAAAAAATATGCGTCCCCCCCCCCTCTAACTTTGGAACCATAAGTTTTAAAAATATGAAAAAAATCTCAAAAGTAGAACTTTATAAAAACTTTCTAGGAAAATTATTTTGAACTTGATAGGATGAATAGTTTTTGAAAAAAAATTACAAAATAATTTCTAAACTAAGTTTGTAATTTAACCGTATAAGCAGGTGTTTATTGTACCTGTAATTTCTACAAAATTACAATGAAATGACGTGCTTTCAAATAAAGTAAAAACGGTGAAAATCGGTTAACGCAATAAAGAATTATTCCATAAAAATCATCTTCCATACTTTAAGCTCGCGCGCAATAGTTTACTTAATTTGCCGATAGATGTCGCTGTACGTGGAACTCTCATATCATATCCTACATGGCGGTGTTATTAACTCTTAAGTGGGGACACTTACTGTGACGGACGGAAAACTACGGAACCCTACACTGAGCGTGGCCCGACACGCTCTTGGCCGGTTTTTTAAATAATTATATTAATTATGATACCAATTACTCCCTTAAACGGATCACCTGCAATTTTGTTACACCTTAAATTATCGTATTGTACCTAAAACACTCGCCCAACGGCATCGGGGTCGGTGCCCTCTCCTTATTGTGTTTGTTAAGGTACAGCTTCAGCATACGTAGTGTAGGTGGGCTGTTCTAAATGACCTCAACCTTTTGAACGCCAAGAATTCCTGAAGGTGTCATGAGTAGTCGTGACCACAGCGCTAAGAACCCAAGTGCTATGACGTACACTGTCAAAGTAACCTTCATTTCAAGTAATATTTGTATAGGCTCGCTTGCGTCCGTGATAATGGCGTGTGAGTGACGTTTTTGCATATGACATATGACTTGCAAAGACTTAGGGCTCTCTGCACACGGCGCCATAGATACGAGCACATACATGTTCAAACAAGTCCGCACACGAAGCGGATCGTATTCATAATCGTCATATAATCGTAAATACGCTGCTTCGTGTCGTATCGCAGTGGACTTCTATCAGCATTTGTATACGTGCTCGTCTTGCTCTCGTCCTACGCGCGTATGACACGCTTACGCTACGCTTACTCTACGATACTATGTGCAAAGGGCCTAACACTCTCTTGATACCTTAAAATAGTGAGAAGACCATTTCTAGAAGATTTAGAAAAATGTTGAACACCTCACCCGCTTATTTATGCTGCTGACTGGAGGCTTCTGCAGGTTTGTCTCATTTAGGTGTTTATAGGAAAAAGGAAACAAATATCACAATTATACGATACTTTATTTTATAACATTTATAAATAGTATGAAGTTGCGAAACATTGTGGAGCTGGCCCAGTTATGGACAGCTTAAGAAAAAAAATGGAGTACCTACACACGGACCCTTTTTTTATACTTTTTTTAATTTTCTTCATTAATGCATTTATCTATATTGTCTAATACAACACGCGACATTGACTAAGTATTTATTTTTTTAGTTGTTTATGTTTAGTTTTAAGTTTATAGTCTGTTTGTAATGATTAATGACAATGAGTATTAATTTAAATGACTCGTATGTTTCTTAAGATTTAAGACCTAAATATAGATAATAAGAATATAAGATGTAAGACATCGACTCTAAAATATTTCCGAAGTAAAAAACACGATATTATCGTCAATGTAGATTTGTACCCCTGCGCGTGCGCCCCTCCGTGCAACCTCGCCCGTTAGCGGACGCCTTAAAACTTTCAACCCTGTTTCACCCCCTTAAAGGCTATAAGTCCATTATTGGCGCGTATACATTATAATTTATTTATTTCCTATTTAATACATGAATTTCATGAATTGTAATGTGTAATATCGTGTTAAGGTGAATTAAGACCATAGGAATTGCAAAATCGAAAAATTTCCAAATGCACCTTAGAAAAATAAAACCTAGATAGCGTACCTGGCGGTGAAAACCAGCCATTTTCACCAATTTGTGTCTGTCGAGCGGTCTGAGCACATTTCCCAAAAATTAGAAAGGTTCAAAAGTGCTTACGCTTTAAGACCTGTTGTCTGTTTCTTTTTGTGTTCTCTTTTTCACACTTCAAATATCAAACCGGTAGTTTTACTCGACTATTATACTGAAACTAAGTTTCTAGGCTTTATTTTTCGAAATACCAATTTAAATTAATTAGGTACCAATTTGTGTTCACAAAAATAGTGGCAAACAATGAGCGTTATAGACGGAGAGCTAACTACGTCAAATATGACATCAACGAAAACCCTCTAGTTAGTTTGCTACTATCTGGCAGCTATTCATGGGTGGACCTCAGAGTCATACCAAAATAGGTAAAGGCTGCCGAAATTGCCTCATTTATTCATATATTTATTTATTCTACGTCCAAAAGAAAGTACGGGTATTGCGAATGTGATCTCGCTTTGTCATCAAACAATAAGCATAGTTTAGCAGTAGCAATCTAATTAGACGGGCTCTCATTATTGTGTCATATCTGACATGGCCAGCTCTTAGTCTATTAACAAAGTAATATTTAGTAAGTTCGTATATAGATAACTAAACAGTCAGCGTACTTATTTCTAACGATAAGATTTGGTGACATTTAGATGAATAAATGGAACAATTAATATTAATTTTACATATATTTTTTAATGTACCTATTAACCTAAAAAGCGTTTTTCCGTCGTCGCCACTCGAGTCAATGATACAATGTAAAACACGGATATTTCGAATTAGTTGAAGTTTTCCGCAGTCAGTTTATAGTTACTTATAAATAAAGTTAGTACGTACGAGTACATACCTACTTTAATAGCTAAGCATACAATACAACGACCATGATAAATTATGAAATTTATGAATTTTGTTAAATGGATACTAAAAATCTTTTTACTTTAAAAAAAACCGGCCAAGTGCGTGTCGACCCACGCATAATGAAGGATTCCGTCGCTTCAATGGAATAAGAACCAGACTAATGCCAAAGGTCGTATCTGACGCCTATGGAAGAAGTTTTTTGGAAATAATTCAAAAATGGCTAAACCGATAATTTTCAAAACAATTTTTGTAGAAAGTATATGATAACGCGCATCTTCTCAATTTTTTCATATTTTTTTGGCATCAAAAGTTAAGCGATTATTTCTGAAACTATTCACTTAATCACAAAATGTTCAAATAAACCTCAATGTTATTTTTAAAGACCTATCGATTGATATGCAACATTTTGATATTTGGTAAATAAATGTTTTTTGTGAAAATTTGTTAGGTACTTTAATACTAGTAGGTAGGTACTTTATTAGGTTGAAAATTAGGCAGATACGTCTTATACACGTATCTTAATAAATCGCCATTTTACTCGGAAACTATAGTTTCCGAGTAAAATGGCTGTGACATACGGACGGACGGACAGACGGACATGACCAAAACTATAAGGGTTACGTTTTTGTCATAACCCTAAACCTTTGCCGGAACCCTAAAATATCATCATGCCTAATACAAACATTTCACAACGACATAAAATTAATCATATTATTAGAAAGCATTGTCCATTAGCGAATTCTTAAAACTATTAAAGGTCGTATTGTTAAACGATCGACCAAATGTTAACACTGCACAAACATAATGCACTGCTGTTGGATTGTCACCTACTAGTAGCCGGCTGACTGGCGGAATATCGGGTCTGAGGTGTTGAAGATCTCACCACTTGAAGAACGATCGACCAAATGTTAACACTTCACAAACACAACGCACTGCTGTTGGATTGTCATCCACTAGTTCGGTCTTGCGACCCTGCAGGTAGGTAGGGCAGACGGCAGTAGCCGGTTGACTGTCTTTAGATCGAGTCTGTGGTGTTGAAGATCTCCCCACTTGAAGGCATTCCTGGTTACAAAGCAGCTTGCTCTGATGGGATAGTCAGGGCTGTTCTCGGGGATTCCGAGCAAAATGCTTAATGCTAAAACCCTGGTAAAAGAAATGTAGTCTCTTGTTATATCTATTACAGCATAATTAAGTGCTTTAATGTAACCTTGTGTAATATTAAAGCACTATTCTTCTTTACTCTTTTCAATCTCTTTCGCCTTTGTTTTCCAAATTTCTAAATTTGCGGTGACCATATCCATCATTGGTTTTGTGTGTGGAAACAACGCTGCTAGGATTTTATAGCATGGTAGGCAGATCTGTGTAAGGAACCCAACCTGCAAGAGAAAATTAATTTTATATATGTCGCAGCTTTATACTTTAAATCGGTTAAGCTGGCGGCATTATTGGACAGATACACTAAATATTTCTAAACTCATGTATCAACTGCAAGGGTTTATAATGGCTGAATCGTACTAGAACCATCCTTTTTACTAACAGTATGAAATGCCGTAATACTATACCTATAGGTATTACTCAAAATAGGTACTGCTATAGTGCTACGTGATTTACTACATTTTTAACAAGACGATTGACTCGAAATGCTCTTCGTGGAGATGTTGGAGGAACTTATGTGACAATGTTTAGGTGTCTCCTCTTATTTTTAAACTTCGGACACAACAAAACTAGGGACTCCTATATGATTTTTTTCTATAAGGTGCAGCGGGACTAACTCGGCTACGGGCAAATTTCAACTAAGTCAAGATATCATACATGAGTATGTTATTTAATCAAATACAAACATTGAAACATTGAAAAAATAATCAACCCAGTTTGACTTGAACAACATCGATACGCCTTACCGGGGCTCGATATCGCTTTACCAATTAAGCTATGGGTTGGTTTGATTAAATAACATACTAATGTATGAGTGGAATACCCACTTTAAAACAAGTATATATCATACATGTTTAACATAATTAACTATAGTGCCATTTATAGATCGACCGCTTCTCCACTACCCGGATATACACCGTGGTTCCTTATAACTAGAAAAAATTTAACAGTGTATTCTTTATCATATTTAGATTACTAAAATGTCCTATAAACTTTTATGGACTAGTTTCAGAGTTAATACCAATTTTAAAAAAATACACTTTTTATTATAACTCAGCACAAAACGCCTTTCTGATGGCGTTGTTGCCACTATTGGGCATAGTTTACGCGTCCTTATTGACAGATATCAAAGTGACAAGGAAAACTATGCAGAAACTAAATGTTTCCAAAAAAATGTACCAATTTGATTTAGGCGATAATTTTATTAATTACATTTACCTTTCATGTGCAAAAACATTAAAAAAATAGAGAAAAAAATTTGTTTTGGCGAAATTGACCTAAAGTCACATAATATTTTTTCCTTCTTTTGGTCTCAGAAATTCGTGGTTAAGATCTGTCGGGTTATAAATACGTGCCCACGGTGTAGATGGCAATATACTTAATTCTGTAAAATACGTAAGATATTGCGATTTAGTTGAAATTTACCCGCAAACAAACTTTGCTCCTCTGCACCTTAACTCTTTTAAATATTGATTGCGATGTGAAACATGATAATAGGTAGATATTAGGTTTCAAGGGTAAAATATAAATTAATTTGTATACTGATAAATTCCTACCACTAATATATTATACACTGATACATTCAATAAAAGCATCGACCAACCCAACAACTATGTATAGTACGATTTTTTTAAGATGTCGGAATTGTCGGACAATTCCTTAGTAAGATTCCGACATCTTAAAAAAATACAACTATACCCAGGCCACGTTTATAGTGCAACAAACATTTATTTAAGGCGATGGTGGTGTTACAAACACATGAAATACCTCTAGAGGTGTTGTGTGCAACTTTTGTGATGAAAGCAAACCATGTGGGAGCGTCGATATTGCATTTTTGAAGAGACATTATAGTCATGTTTCATGAATAGGTTCTTTACTGTATGTCATAATTAGGTATATACAGGGATTTATAGTGGAGGACTTTCTATGAGGATGTAGGGCAGCTACTAGATATCGAACTGCTCCACAATAATGGTCTTAGAAGACGATTCCTTTATTTTTTAGGGCTCCGTAGTCAAAATGACAAAAACCGATCCCTTATAGTTTCGTCATGTCCGTCCGTCCGTATGTCACAAACAAAATTTAGACATAAGGTGTATTTTATATGCCGCTATGTATATGTAGCCGCTATAGCTATGTAGTTAAATTGCAGAAAAAATATAGGAGATCAGGCGTTTTGTTTTATTATACATCTACAATCTTTTGATGCTACTGCCTTTTGAGGCCACGCACGGGGGCTTGCAGCACCGCGTTATCGTGTAGCCCTACCCCTCCCCTACTTCGAGGAACAAAGGAAATCTAGGAGACTTATCGTACTAGAAACCGGATTTTATATTTTTTTCAAAAAAAAATATTATAATACGCCACCACTTTTTTTGCATTGCAGCGTCAGTATTTCGTGTTCCCCCATTAAAGACGCGTCTAATTATATATATCTCATCTAGGAGACTTATCGAACTAGGTTCAGTGTCATGGGCTCTCCTACTATAAACAGTCGAGTTGGGCCGTAAATGCAGAAATGAGAAAAACATTCTTAAAGATCATTTGTCATACTAGGAGCAGCATGCATCAAGTATTAACGTGTACTAACGACATACGCTTTGTTTTAAATCAAGGTAAGACAAGGGTAGTTGGGTAGTTAGAGTTAGTATCTAAAGCAAGATTATTATACCATGAAATGAAAAACGCATCTTCTTTAATTTCTTGAAGACCTTTGGAATAGCCATATCATTAATTTCTGGGTCATTTTCGATAAATGAACAAGTTGTATTTTCTTGAAAGCAGTTGTGTTTCTTTCAAGAATTATCTTGAGGGTGATTGATTACACTTTCCAATAAAATATAATATAAAATAGACGACTAACTATTCCGCTTTCTTTAGCCAGGTGAAGAACTATCCAGTATCCATATGGTATAATATCCTTGAGATGGACTAAAAGACGCCCTCGTTTTGAATTAAGGGAAGATAAGAAATAATAATAGAAAAAAAGAAATAATAGATAAGAAGTATTATAATAGTAGGAAATATCTAAAGTACCTAATAATGTATGCGGAATGAAATCTGGACAAAGTTTTGAAGACGTAAAAAGTAAGTAAAGAAATAAACTCAAATTTTATATAAATGCCAATTGACAGCTTATACATCTATTAATTAATCCCGTACTTTTGATGGACATTGGATTCTTTATCTTAAAATTATGGTTAATCGAGGAGAACAACGTCGCGAAACAGTATGTAATTTCTACAGTATTAATTCCCTATGGTTGAAAGCGAAGACCGTGGAAAATTTTGTGGAAATGGGATAGAGCTAAAGAGCTATTTATAATATTTTTGCGTCCTTTTTCTTTACAAAAATTGCCAGAAGAAAGCCTGGTTCAGGGAAACATTCCAGCATTAGCCAGTTTGCTGAGAGAGATCGATTAAAGAAAATGACAGCCCGCTGAGTCACAAAATCTTATACAGAACTCAGGAAGGCATTCAAATGTGGCAATACAACTGTTTTAAAATATCTGAAAGACATAGGTATCAGTTAACAATTAAGAAAAGTTACGCCCATCGTCTCCAAAAATTAAAAAAAATAACCGAAAATACGGCCACGTCGTTTGGTCAAAAAATGTAAAAACAGGTGTTTTTTTCATTTTTGGATTTATGAATGACTAATATTATGTTGTTTAAAATGGAAATTCGTGGCAAGGTAACTATTATTTTGAGAACACCAATAATCTTACGGTCAAGAATGTGAAAAATTTCAAGTATACGAAGCTTCCTTAAAAAGTTATCCGATGGAAGATAAATTTAGATCTTAAAACATCTGTACATTGTTGTTGTCGACAGCGATGGACATAAAGTACCACAACTTTCGTTTGAAACCTCGCATTGTAGTAAACTTACTTTGGCGTTTAATGTGATTAAATACATTATTAAAAACCATGAAAGATTATAAAAATAACTATGTTTTATTTATTTTATAAGAAATTGAATGTTGTCCAGATTTCATTCCGCATACGTTACTAGATGTTTTTAGACAACTTGCCTTGGTTGTCAGTAGGGGTTGAAGACAGGCCATTTATAGCTTTTGGGATAACTAGCCGAGTAGTTCCGGGTGGTGTGAGTGACGATTCTGTATCCATTAATGTCATACACTTAAGCGACAGGGATTTTAAAGAGGTTATAATAGCGTTAATTTCAAATAAAGAATATGAAATATAACTGTGCCGGAGGGTATGGCCGGAGGATTGGTGTAAAAGATGGATTGACTATTATTGAAAGACCGATTTGAAAATATCGAAAGACTCTTGATATGATTTTTTTTTATCTATGCTGAAGATTTTAACAAATTCTAGTCTTTGTAAATAAGTAAACAAACAAGTTTTAGAATGATGACCACCGAAAGAAGTACTCTGATGGAGTGCATAGATCAAGCTGAGAACTGGCTAATTAATACTTGATGAAGACCTACGTCCAGCTGTGTTTGTACTGATGTATATTTACTAATGAATGATTATGCAATATATATATTGAACCACAAATCGTAGAATAAGTACAACAGTTCATTATTGATAATTCAGCTTCTTTTTACAACCCTGCTCACAGAATAATGTAACGCGACATATTGCTATGATTATTCGCTGCGGGCATGATTGTAGCGTCATCTGTTGAGGCGGGGTCCCAATATTTTTTATGAATGGCATGTACTCCTTGCTTAACGGCCTCCTAGCCCAGTCGGTAGTGACCCTGCCTATGAAGCAGGAGGTCCCGGGTTCAAATCCTGGTAAGGGCATTTATTTGTGTGTTTATCACGAATATTTGTTCCTGAGTTATGGGTGTTTCCTATGTATCTAAGTATATATTTATCTATATAAGTATGTATATCGTCGCCTAGTACCCATAGTACAAGCTTTGCTTAGTTTGGGACTAGGTTGATTTGTGTAAGATTGTCCCCAAAATATTTATTTATTTATGTTAAATGATTGACTACTCAGGCTGATTCACTATTTTGACAGTTGATCGGGTTGAGTTACGTCAAATATTTTGAAAGGAGATCATCAATTTTTGTTAGGCGATTTGCCCCAGATCATAAAGGTGCGTATAATTATGAAATAGATATCTAAACATTCGCTTTAATTTGTAGATCAGGGTGGTCATAAAATAATCATGAATTGTAACGGGAAAATTGAGAAATCAGGATGAAAAAACATGAATGTGATAAGGACAATATTTTAAAGCGCACATGTATATGATTTAAAGTATAGCTCAAAATTAATACCGGGTTTTTAAAGAATTTCTACAAAATCTGACATAATAATGAAACGGAAATCGTAATAAAATAATAAAAAGTCATATTTTGATCCTGCCGCTGATTTCTTGTATTTAGGTAAACAAGGCTGTCAAACCATCATTGCTACTATCCACTAAACAATCGTAGCACTTATTACAAAGAGATAAGGTTTAGCACTGTTAGTGCGCTACTATGGGTATCCATGAAGTTATAATTTTAATCCGGAGCACACTCTTGGGCCAAAAAGCGAGGCCGAAAGAGAGAGTAATTTAGGGAGTCGCGTCCCGCTTCTACTTAGGGAGTTATGACGTCATTAAACAATAATGCCAGCATGACAACAAGTCAAAATGTCAATGTATGTCAATTTTGTAACGAGTTCGAGTGAAACACAGTTTTTTCTAGTCCCCTATGAACGACTGTTTTACACGGTAATAAGGTTCATCAGATGAACCTTATAATCTGTGGTTAGGGAAAAAGTGCAACAATTACATCCACTTTTTATAAATCCATGGTAGTATCAGACATTACTTAATAGAAAAATAGTCAAAACGAGACGCATCCCCCCAAACCATCAACTCCTTCGGCCCAACCTTGTTGCCGAAGAGCACACTCCAGTTTCAAATTATAACTTTATGCGGCACAAATGGATGACGGTGACGTCATACATTAATAGTGTCAAACTATAATCATAAACAAGATTAGCAAAATAAACGTAACTCCTTACTGAAAATGTCCGTTTCGTCTCGGCCCAGGAGAAGTTAACCTTATGTCAATGCTGTAAAGACGTTAACAACTTATTTAGCACTATTTGGATCGCGGAAGGATAAACGAAATTACTTTTTATTTTTCATTTCTAATTCCCGTTTTATTTTCATGCAATATTTTGTCTAGTTTCGTAATAAAATGGGTATTTGCTTAAAATTTAAGAACAAACCTTATACGAGACCATATCGCAAGTGGGCCCGGAATTGACGATCTCCTTTGATATTGACAAGAGCCCTTTGCAGTTTATTTTCTTGTCACATTGTATACTACGATCGATCACGTTACTCCTACACCAAGCACTTCACACACAGCGAATAATGTATTTTAATGTTTGTAGTTTTCTGTGGGGTGTTTTTCACACAGTTGCGTTCGAATTCAATCGAGACGCATTTTTCTATTTTATTTAAATTTTATTATAATCTGTTTCTTAAAATATGTGTTAAATTAGTGCTCAACAAAACTACATTAAGTTTGACTGTGGAGTCAGGTATCAGTCTCATATTATGCATGTGTGTATACAAACAAAGAATAGGTAGGTAATAACTAATAACACTTAATTTCTAAATAGTTAATATTATGTATGTAATCCCTAGTTTGAGATCAATGTGTGACTTCAATACTCTCTAGGGCAATCCCCCAAACTTGGCAGCTGCACTGTTCCATCTGGACCTCGCAGCAGTCACTGGATTTTCTTTATCATCTGCTTTCCCACTAATGCTACCCCAGGGAAGAAATGCCTTTCTATATCCAGTGACATATAGCCATACGAGAAATAAATAAAGGGCAATCCCCCTATAGGGTATCTAAGAGATATTTTTTTAATTGGTTTTTAAATTTATTTCTTTTGGGTTCCTGTACAATGTCCCCGGGAAATGAGTTTAGCAAGTAGGGTATACGTTTCTTTAAAGTTCTATCCCCGTAAAAGTTAAATATTCTAGGTACTGTTAGGCGTAATATGACAAGCGAATTCTTTAGTGGGTGAGCATGCCTTGTGCCACAGAAATTTATAAGGAGTCTATTATATGTAGTAATTTAATATAGTTATATAGATGTAATGTACAAGCCATGCTATTAATGTATATTTTGTTTATATTCACTTAGTAGGTAATAGTTGATAATAACATGTTATATAATTTACCGTAAAGCACCAATTGCTTTTTGGTATAATGATGCTACTGGTGGGAACCTTTAATTGGCTCTCTGTTACTTACTAATATAGCTACACTATTATTATTAGCTGTTGGTTCCCCGAATAAATAAATAAATAAATAAATAAAATAAATACTATAGCGCGGGGTGGCGGAGGCAACGATGAAAAGTCGAGAGTACGTACAATAATATTTATTGATAGAATTCTAGACGGGCTCACTGCCTATATATGACCCAGCAGAGGTAGGCGCATATATAATGCAGAGAGTTCGTGCTATCCGGAGGACCCTTGTACGCCCAAACAATGGTTGAGTCGCCAAGCGTGCCTTAGGTAATCCCTACTGCGAAGTACAAATAATGTTGGGCAAGGCGACAGAGGTCAAGAATCTACGATGAGCTACCGTTGGCGTGTTCTATCTCGACCACGGAGCCATCTAGCGGCGGGCAGCGTAACTGATGAACTGCATCGATGCGTCGCCTGCATTGCTAGTCCTATAGGCGGTTGCACTACTCGGCACACGATGGCGCGAGTAGTCCTCGTTTATGGCGTTATAACTCTCCCCCTATGTCCATGCAGTCGTCCCGACAAGTGAGACATGATTCCTAGCTTTAGTTCTGCTTGCGTGGCCGGCCACGAGCTCTGGTTGCTCGTGGAGAGCCGCCAGTCTTAGCAGGCTGCTTCTTCGGCCTGCCTCTCTTTCTGATTGGCAGAGTTGGTTCAGGAACAACAGCGTCCCCGGTTCGGTACGGAGTAAGGGCTGACGCATGATAGACGCCCACAGGGGTTGACGAGTCAACGTTAGCGACTTCAAACGAACTGGCACCGTGCCGACGTGTTATGACATAGGGCCCATCCCGTCGTGGGGCCAGTTTAGAGCTGAAACCTTGACTGGATTTACTCAGCACATGGGTAGCAACTAACACCAAGTCTCCAGGTTTATAATTAGGGCAGGTCTGCCGCCCTCGATCCACATACTCCTTTCTCCTCTCTTCTTTCCCTTCTTGTACCTCCCGAGCTCGAGCTAAAGTGTCAGCCATCATGAGCAATCGGGGGGTAATCTCTTTGACGAAGTTATCATTTTCCAGTATCTCTCTGAGGTCGTGTTGTACGTCGTCCGGTGTTCTTAGTTCACGTCCGAACGTTAGGTATGCGGGTGTTTGACCAGTTGAGCACGATTTTGCAGTATTCATGGCAAAACGAATACTGGGCAATTTCTCTGCCCATGTCGCGTGATTATCAGCCACCAGGATGGCCAACTGGGTTTTCAAGTCTCGGTTTCTCCGTTCGACCGGGTTGGTCTCAGGGTGGTATACGGGCGTGAACCCGTGTTTGATGTTTAGGCAGAATGTAAGTTGCTGCATGACGCTGCTCACGAATTGCGTGCCGTTGTCGCTAATAAATCGGCGGGGCGTACCATACCTCAGTACAATCTCATCAAGTAGTATTTTGGCACATTCCTCTGCTGTGGCACGTTCCAATGCAAACATTTCTACCCAGCGCGTGGCAACATCCTCGATTATAAATATCCAGTTATGGTTGCCAGAGGTTCGGGGTAGTGGCCCGAACAGGTCGAATGCTACGACTTCGAAGCGCTGGTTATGGGCTGTGGTTTGGAGCAAGCCAGCAGGCTTTTGGTTGGAGCACTTGTACCGTTGACACTCTATACAGTTGCGAACGTAGGTTTCCACATGTTTCCTCATCCCTTTCTAGTAGTACCGCTTCGTTAGGCGATCTAACGTCTTGTCAACACCATAATGTCCAGCCATGGCTTCGTTATGATATGCTGCGGTAATGCGCTCTTGCTCCTGGATGGGTATGACTAATTGATTAGTCTGTGCCTCCGAGTCTGGGCCGTAACGATATAACAGGCCGTTATTCATATGGTACCCTTTTCCACTCCAATATCTGGCATTCCCTTCATCGATACCCTCCAAGCATCGTACTATCTTGACGATGTCCTCGTCCTTATGCTGCTCGTCTCTTATGACTTCCTTACTTTTGGCGGGCATGTCTACCACTACTGTACAAACGCCACAATCCTCTTCTGTTTCCGCTTTACAGTTCGGACGGGACAAAGTGTCGGCAACGACATTCGTTTTACCCGGGATATATTTGATCTCTATGTCGTATGGCTGCAGCAAGAGAGCCCATCGAGCTAATCGGCCAGTGGGTGCCTTTAAACGACATAAGCCATCGTAGGGCTTGATGATCAGTTAGGATGGTGATCTTTGCGCCTTCTATATAGCCCCGGAACTTGCCGACGGCCCATACCACTCCCAGAGCCTCGCGTTCGGTCGTGGAGTAGTTACGCTCAGCCTTGGTCAAGAGGCGACTAGCGTATTCAACGGGATGTTCCATTTCACCCTCCCCCTGGACGAGAACTGCTCCAAGAGCGTAGCTACTTGCATCGGTTTTAATCGTATACGGTTTGGTGTGATCAGCTTGAGCCAATACCGGAGAAGACGCCAAGAGCTTGCGCATCTTGGTGAAGGCATTAACCTGTTCCGCTTCCCATTCCCAGGTAGCGTTCTTCTTGGTCAGGCGTGTGAGTGGCTCAGCAACTCTGGCAAAGCCGGGTACAAATCTCCTATACCAGGAGCACATTTGTACAAACGACAACAAGTGCTTGAGGTTACGTGGGGGCATCATTTTCAGTATGGCATTGACTTTATCTGGGTCAGGTTGTAACCCATCAGCGGTGATGTAATGCCCCAAATATTTGACCTTTTGACAACCGAACTCGCACTTCTCTCTGTTCGCTGTTAAGTTAAACTCCTTGAGTTTGTCGAAGACGTCCTGCAAATCTTTGAGGTGATCTTCGAGTGTAGCCGACAGAACAATCAAGTCGTCCAAGTATACCAATAACTTGACATGGCTCAGCGTGATTCGGAACCGATCCATCATACGCTGAAACGTGGCTGGCGCATTCCGTAGACCGAATGGCATGCGGAGAAAGCGATACGTGCCGAAGGGGCATACGAAACAAGTTTTGTCGCGGTGCTCTTCCTTGACGCTTATCTGCCAGTATCCGGCGCGCAGGTCCAACGTACTCATGTAAGGCGACGGTTTAGCATCGTGGAGCAAGTCATCGATTCTGGGTAACGGATACGCGTCGGGTGTCGTTATCGCATTGAGTTGCCGGTAATCCACGCAAACCCGGGTGCCTCCGTTCTTCTTGGGGACCATAACTACTGGTGCAGCCCAGGGAGATGAACAAGGTTCGATGACTCTCTCTGTAAGCATCTTCGTTACTTCTTTCTTAAGTATCTCGAGCTTCAACGGGGACAGACGGTAAGGTGGCACTGAAATCGGCTTGTGGTCTCCCGTCTCGATCGCATGCTCAAAGCCCTTCACTGGTTCTCCGTTAGCCTTGAAGACGTCTTGGTTTTTGCCTAAGAAATCGTTTAACACAGTGATATCGACCGATGAGATTGAAGTTGACGGAAAGAGCGCGTCATCGACGTCATCCAACTCACCCTCCACGTCGTAATCCTGAAGACTGGCTCTAGCATCCTCGTACAGGGCATCCAATATGGGGGAATAGTTTGCTGGGTATTCGAGATGAGGCCTTTTCTTAGGGGGCGAAGGAGCATCGATCCTGATCAGAGGACCGTATGATCGTGACGTATTGGCTTCCTCCGGCAACGACGGTGACAGCGATGGATAGTCGTCTGGCGTTAACGCAGCTAGTGACGTTTTCTTGCTGTGGTCGACGAAGCTTTCCGCGTATAGCTCGAACACTTGAGTTGGGTCTTCGGTAAAATGCCACGTACTTTGTGGTAGACTTATCTCGATGTGGGCATCCTGAATGAACCCAACCCCGAGGAGCGTTCTGGTACTACGGGAGTCAGGGAAGAACAGAAGGGTTGTCGTGACAGTACGGTCGTTGACTTTCACAGGTGCCTAAGTAACCAGCACCCTCCGACGTTTCGGGTCGCCAACAGCTAATGTTACACCAACATCATACTCTCGGAAAGTGAATCCCTTCTTCTTCAGCTGACAATACAATGAGTACGACGCAACGCTGGATTTAGCACAGCTGTCAAGGAATACAGCTCCAGTTACTCCACCGATCTCAACAAAGATAACCGGTCTGTCTCTGGCGTCGATCACAATATCTATCGAGCAAAACCCGATGTCCAGCTGAGGCCGCTGATTCTTATTCGCGTGACACGTTGAACAGTTGGCTCTCACCACACCAGGGGCTCCGCAGCCATAACATTTAAATTTTGGTGCAGATGGTGACGGCGCTTGGGTAACCGCCACAGAGGTGGGTGCTTCCGTGACTTTTCCTTCTTTCAACTCACTGAATCGTAGACGCTTCCTGCAGTTTTCAGCTAAGTGACCGTAAATACGGCAGTACCTACATTTGCTTTTCCTCGTGTCTGGTTTAGCAGGGTTGGAAGCGTTATAACACTGCTCTGATGATTTCCTTTCGCTCCGAGTGACAACAATAGCATCCTTCTCCTGCAGAACAAGCTCGGCCGCTTTAGCTGCTTTCGTCAGTTCCTTGAAGTTCTTTACGTCCGCACGGGGAACCTTATCTCGGATATCTAAGCGCAGCAAGCCGTAGATCAGATCCAATTGCTGGGTTTCGCTGTGCCCTGGACTAGGGAGCTGGGAAAACAGCATCCTCTTACGCCTGACAAAATCATCAGTAGTAGTTTCTTTGGCTTGCTTTACCTGTGTTATGTCCAGGTAAATTTGGTAGGGTTCGCGGGCAGGCGCAAAGTATTCCCGCAGTTGAGACTCAAAGTCAGACCACGTAGTTATATCATCCTTCACACCCAACCACCAGACTCCTGCTTCCCCTTTAAGAATAATAGGGAGTTCGCTTAATGCAGTCATATCGCCGATATCCGCAGAACGTTTAAAGATGTTAATCGCTGACAGGAACGCTTTAACCACCTCGGCATCCTTTTCACCGTTAAACGAGTACTTGCAGGTGATAAAGGATCCCCTGGTTTCTGCTAGGTTGCGCTGCCACAGGCATTCTTTCCAACAGCTGCGTAAATTGCTCTGGCGACAGCATCTTGGCGCGTGCGTTTTGTTTCTTGAAGGTGGTAACACGTCCAGCGCGCGTAACAACAAAAGTCGGACTTTTCAATTTCGCTGATCCGCCTCTTCCGCTCATTAAAATAGGTCGTTGCTCCGTCTAGCGTAGCACCGATCGTAGCAGATCTGTGACGTCACGAACTTCGTAGCAGTCGTAGCACGCCGATGACGTCACGGGTCTCGTAGCGTTGATGACGTCACGCGTAGACGGGCCTCACAGAGGGCGCCACTATAGCGCGGGGTGGCGGAGGCAAAGATGAAAAGTCGAGAGTACGTACAATAATATTTATTGATAGAATTCTAGACGGGCTCACTGCCTATATATGACCCAGCAGAGGTAGGCGCATATATAATGCAGAGAGTTCGTGCTATCCGGAGGACCCTTGTACGCCCAAACAATGGTTGAGTCGCCAAGCGTGCCTTAGGTAATCCCTACTGCGAAGTACAAATAATGTTGGGCAAGGCGACAGAGGTCAAGAATCTACGATGAGCTACCGTTGGCGTGTTCTATCTCGACCACGGAGCCATCTAGCGGCGGGCAGCGTAACTGATGAACTGCATCGATGCGTCGCCTGCATTGCTAGTCCTATAGGCGGTTGCACTACTCGGCACACGATGGCGCGAGTAGTCCTCGTTTATGGCGTTATAATACTTCATATTTGCCCGCGGGTACTGTCCTGGTGTTATGGTTATGACTGACTGGGTTTAGATATTCTTGACTTTTTAATGCTAAAAGATACTTGAGTTTGGAAGTTACTGGTAAAATTTTAAATATTTTAAATAATTTTCTATACTCTTTATTGCAGTGATTTTTGTTTTTTTTTGTTTACAAGTAGTTTTAGGAACCGGATTTGAAGGCTTTCTATTTTTTCGATGTTAGTTTTAAAAGTTATTTATTTCCACTGTGTGTTCCCTTCTTGATTTTGCATGTTTTGTTCAGGTCTATCTATATCTCTGTAAGTATGCTATGGTCGTGATATATGGATAGAAATTAATGTGTGTGCGTGGAGTGGTATGAAAAGTGGCGTTTGCTTCATCGCGTGTATAACATAACCCGCGTGTAATATGGTGACTGTTCTGTTGAGGATTAAGTTGGCAAATGACTAACCTGACAGGATGGGAGTTGATCTTGGCGGCGGCGGTCCATCATCGTGACGGGGGATCGTCCGGACTGCCGCTCCAGGTCGCCCTGCCAATCAATAAAATAAGTTAAAACCTTTGAATGTTCGCCAAGTAAAGATTTTTTCAAAGACCAACTTAAGGTATTTTGTGTATTTTTCTTAAGGAAAACTAATGTGATAATTTAATTATATAAAACATATAAAAAAGTAAGAACACTTAATCAATCGATACATGATTATTTGCTCCGTCATTTGAAGAGACTGGCCTAAAAAGCAGTCCAATAGATACCTGCTGGTAAAACTCAGCAAATATTATCTGCACAGTGCGGACCTGCGAGTCGAAGGGCTTCGCCGAAGCGCTCAGGTCCGCGCCGGTCATGCAGAAGCTCCGGCCTAACACCCTGAAAAGTAAGCTGATATTAACAGTGGGCAAAGTTATACGAAATACTAAAACTACCAATCCCGCAGTTATACAGGCTGCAAGACCACACATATTTCGCGACTAATTAAGGGCTAATATATAATATCGCGGGCCCAATATTACAGGGTTTTATGTTTCACTTTTATTAAATCGAAATTTTAAAATTGTCATAGTGACACTAAGGGCCAACGTGAACGTCATCGTTAAAAAAATCTTGTATGAAAAGTTTGACAGTTTTCTATGGGATGACAACTCCGTCGCCATATTTAACGTTGATCAGTTCGTTAGTTATGCGTGGTGCAACCCACCCTAAGTCTAAATTTAACTACCCTGAAAATACAACATAGAACCGTGTAATATTGAGCCAGCGATATGTATTACCACTTTATAAAAAGAAAACGTTAAACGTCGAAAGTAATTAGATGCAGCAGCATTTTCAGAAAATGGCATGCAATAGTTAATAAGTGTTAATAAATATATCGTAACTCATTCAATCATAATATTTAAATACTAGAAAGCATGCCGCACATACAAGACAACAAAAGAAAACAGAACTACAAAGGCGAACTTGTCCCTGTACGGGATCTCTTCCAGCTAACCTTTGAGCAATTGAGAGAGATATACAAGATAGACAAACGAGCTCTATATGTACTTACAGAACGGAAATGCTGTAAGTCAAGCTTAAAAATAAATAAATAACAAACTACTCACTATCCTTTATAATATAAATAATATATACCTATATACGTATAAAAGTATTAGGTAAAACTACTGAATCAAATAATACTTTAACAAAAACCGAGATTCTTACTTTTATACCAATTTGTCCAGCATTAGACACTGACACTTTGGACATAATTGATCAGAACATATATGTTCATGTATATGACCTACCTGATAAAGTATTATTTATTCTGTTGTACTAATTCGTGCAATTTATAGAAATATTTACATTTTTTAACGGTGCGTGCTGTACTGGAGGTACTAAGGGCACCTAAAGAAAAAGAAAGATTTTACAGTCACAAAGGACAATCACAAAAAGTTGAACAACTAATAATTTAAGTGCAGTTTACATTGGAATATGTCTGTTTGTCTGTCAGCGTTGTACTCATGATAAACATTTTCAAAATAATTATTCGCTCAGGCATTAAAATTATCCAACTATAAGTACCTATATCCCGCGATATTAATGATTTGATCAGAAATTAAATAAATTATTCAAGCCACTGTGATTGCATATTGACATCTAAAATTATTTGCAAGACCTTTATCAATAATTCTGCAGATATAGGTAGTTTAATAGAGGAATTGAATTATCTTATAGTCGAAAGTATAGTATTTCCAGAAAATAGGTCGGAAAAACGAATTCATCTTATCCGCCAATTTCTAAAATGTCTGTCTCATTGCCATGACTTATTTGTTGGGTTACTTTGACAACATAGAGGGTAAATTTGGCCCACCTAATAATTACGCATAGAAAAGTCAAATAAAAATAGAAATATGTCAACGGTTAGTTAAAATCAATCTCAGTGTAATGGCCTATAAATTCAATGCATTTATAAAACATGACCAAGTAAATCCTAAGGGCTAATGTTACCCGCCAGGGTCGAAGTAACCCAACTTTACTATACTTTAAAACAACCATAAAGACACGGTGGTAATTAGGCAACAGCTGGTATTTTCTGAAAATGACAAAAAACATGACTAAATCCTTTCCCATATATAGTAGGAATTTATTGAGATGTCCTGTTGTTACTAAAGATCTCTTCATACCGTTGAGGCATCTTAAGAAAATCTTACTATAAAATGGTCTTACCGACGATCAAAACATTAAGAGGCTGACAACAGCGGATCACCTTGAAGTTGACTTTACTTAACAGTTTTTTAGCAACAACCGTCTGTTTTGGGAAAAAAATATGTTAATACTCATTATCAAGGATCGGACAAACGCCCGTCATTTCGAAAATATAACCCTGTTCCGTACAGCAGAGACTTCCTTATGTTAATTAAAATAATTGTATTTTATGGATTGATTGGACCATAATTTATATCCAGTGACAAATTAATTAATGATTAACATTCCGAAAATTACTTTCGCCTATAAAATAGAATGACCAAATTTTTTTCTTAATTTTTACTTGTGAGCCTATAACGATGTGATTTTAGGACCCAATATGCGTTGAAAAAGTCCGTTCACAGTCTACGGACGTCATAGGGGCATATGTAATAGTTGACATTGGTATACTGTTCTTCCAATATGCTTGTGCCTCGGAGTTAATTTTTTCATGTATTTCTTTCAAGGTGACGTAATCAGGATATTCCTATTAAAAATTGCTTGAAATTTTGATATAGCTCTAGATCTAAAACTCCCGGGAATATTTTGTAAAACAATATGTATGTCCTCAACAATTTTAAATGATTCTTTTATGTGTAACTTCGTCTTTTCGTCTTTTCTTTTAGATCTAGAGCACAGATTATATAATAGTTCTTTAGAGCTACATCAAACTTTCAAGCAATTTTTAATAGGAATCCTGATTACGTCACCGTGAAAGAAATACATGAAAAAATTAACTCCGAGGCACAAGCATATTGGAAGAACAGTATACCAATGTCAACGATTACATATGCTCCTATGACGTCCGTAGACTGTAGTTTTAGGCTCAGAAGTGAAAATTTAGAAAAAAATTTGGTCATTCTATTTTATAGGCGAAAGTAATTTTCGGAATGTCAATCATTAATTAATTTGTCACTGGATATAAATTATGGTCCAATCAATCCATAAAATACAATTTTTTTAATTAACATAAGGAAGTCTCTGCTGTACGGAACAGGGTTATATTTTCGAAATGACGGGCGTTTGTCCGATCCTTGCTCATTATATTTTTAAGAACTTTGTTAAACTTGTTAAAAAAAAATCCGACGTTACGTCTTAAAATTAGCTTTAAACAGTTTTATGTCTTTAGTTTCTTGACTTATACGTTTGTAATTAAAAACAAAATACTATGACACTAATACTAAAAACTGCAATATTTTATATTTTTGAATGAATGCGTAGTTTTATTTATTATTCATCATTTTGCGGAATTTGCAATGAGCTCTCATACTAATCGTAGCTCAGTATTATTTCCCTTTCACTCACGCTTATAAACATTGGGACGGAATTTACCTGTTGTCATCCTCTTAAATGCTAATGCATGACTTTGACAATGACATCCGTATGTATATCAATCTGCTGAATACCAAATATAATAAAATAGCAATACTATACTAAGTGTCAAATACAAATACTGTTTCAAGCATTTTCTAAGCGCAGCGCAATTAGCCATTAATGATTACAATTATTTGTCATAAGTATAATATACAACATTTTGGTCTCATGTCCGTTTCGTTACCGTAACACATAGAAAGATGAATTTTAAAATTTATTAGACAGATACATAGTATGTAACATAATACCTACGTAACATCCTGCTCGTATATTTTTCTATAACGGAATAATGTTTAAATAAGTCACTTAGACAAATATGCTTAGAAAAAATGGAAAAGTAGAAAAATCCACTGCCTCAGGCGAGACTCGAACTCGCGACTCTGGGATACATGCCCATCGCTCTGACCAACTGAGCTACTGAGACACGCCTGATGGCTGCGAATTTCTCCACTATATCCCATATGCGTCTTAGGGGGACGCCTAGCGACATCTGCCGAAGAAGTCTTACACTTCTCAACCGGCCATCGGAGTCCCAAGTTGTATTGAGAATTCACCGATAACAATGCGCTACCCCATACTACAATTAATTTTTGTATTAAGCAGAACGTCTGCTAACGATACCACAATGCTTAGAAAAAATGGAAAAGTAGAAAAATCGACTGCCTCAGGCGAGACTCGAACTCGCGACTCTGGGATACATGCCCATCGTTCTGACCAACTGAGCTACTGAGACACACCTGATGAACCAGAGTCGCGAGTTCGAGTCTCGCCTGAGGCAGTGGATTTTTCTAAGTTTCCATTTTTTTTTTCTAAGCATTGTGGTATCGTTAGCAGACGTTCTGCTTAATACAAAACAAAAAAAATTAATTGTTAGACAAATATGTTTTTAAAATTTACGTGAAACAGTATTTTCACTATTATAAAATAGTAAAAATACTATTATTTATATGGCATGGTGTAGACAAATTAACACAATGGATGGTAAGTATGCTCATATCGTTTATATAAATTAAGTTTTTAAATATTATCTGTATTAGTATTTGGTTTTCTTTTTTAATGTGGAAATAAAAATATTTATAAGTAACTTATAACTTTTAAAGGAACAAACGAAAGGATGTATTATTTGGGTAGTGAATTCAAAATCAGTATTTTGTGTATGGGCAATCACGGTTTACCGGTATTGGGCCATATAAAAATACTGGTTTTGTATTCTCTATTTGGCTATAGTCCGCAGATATAGTCCATTAATTTATAAATTTATCATTATTATCATGTCATTGATACAAAGCACGAAATGACAACACGTGTATCCCTGTACTGTATTTTTGAAAAAAAAAATAGGTATATTGATGCGTTAAAATACTTGAAATATATTAAAAAATAAATACTGCAGGGTAATATGTAGCATCATAATTCAAATATTTTTCAGAGAAAATATTATCTTGATTGTACTTTTTTTTAATAATTTCTATAGATAACATGGATTTAGACATAAATGTGAAATCGATAACTCCCAATTCGCATGGCATGGCAATAAAGTCACATTAGACTACTTTACCTATGACTTTCATCGGTCCAGTCGAACTGGGATGTCTCCAATACCAGTTTATTTATCTTCTTTAAGTTAGGAAAGAAAGCAGCCAGATCTGTTGCCAGAATACATTGACGAATCGAGTCCAAAATGTCTTTGTATTCCTCGCTTGACATTTGATAGAATATATTGTGGCCGTCCTGGGGAAGAATCAATAATATCTACTTAGAGAAAGATCAAAACTATGATAATAGAAAGATTTTACGTCAAAACAACATCAACAGATGAATAATTAAACTATAAACGAAAAATCAAACAAAACAAAACAAGTAGAAGATGAAGAGGAAAACTATGAAGAGAAGAAGAAAGATAAAATTTATAAAATAATGCTGACGAAAAACGAGTCGAAAGTTATAAGAAATACTACAAAGATGTAAATACTGATAATCTCATGGAAAGAATTTCTAGATGACTACATATGTGCTGTTGTGTAAGTGATTAGAAACAAATTGATATTGGTGTTAAGTTATAATTAACATAACAAACCTGTTGTAGTATGGTAACTGTCATATTAAAATGATGATGTTCTAAGGTAGATGTTGTATAAATGGCAGCTAATGGTGAAGCTATTTCGCTCATGAACTTGTTTGTGTATCCCCGATGGTCTAAATCGTGGCATAAACTAGCCACAAACAATGCTAGCCTCTGAAAAATAATTACCTTAAATGAAAGCTTCATTGGTCTGATTGGTCACCCCACGACTATTTGACTTTACAAAATAATATAAATTTAAATCTATGCATTCAGCATTATTACTCACATTGTTAAAATTAAATATGTTTTCGGTATCATGTTTCAACATAACGTACATGGAATTAGCGACTGCCCATCCGTGATCAAAATTGTGATATGGCACTTTTCTGTAATTCTTTTTCACAGTCAAAACAAATCTGGTCAAAACTGTTACGTTAAATTTTGTAATATCAAATAAATCTTCAAACATATCTAAGATTCCTTTACATTTCTCAATATCGTTTACTTCAAAAGGATTTAAAGCAAAATCGTTATAGTTTATTGTTCCTCTTTTCTTTCTTTCTTTTAGTATATTTTCTACGTCTTCTTCAGAACATGTATTATGATAGCCAAGCACTTCGAGTGCTACTTTATACTTTTGTTCTTTTCTTTTTATTTTATCATAGAGCTTAGCGTGGTGAAGAGCTAGACCGAAGAATGTGGAGAACACTTGAAATGCTGACTCGTCATCGGCTCCAAAGACCTCCTTATTTCTTTTGTTAACCATTTGAACGACCGCTAAAATCTTGCCTCTCACTTTGATTGGCATACACAGGATGCTAATAGTACGATAACCAGTAGCTTCATCTACTGCCCTATAAAATTTTAACAAGGCATTTGTTATCTCATTATTTAAAAAATATGCTAGGAATATTGCTTACTAAAATTAGGCAAGTGATAAGAAAAAATTCTTTACATGAGTTTTATTGTTCTAGTGTCCTAAATTTGGGTTTGATTATTGTTTGATATAACTATGTAATACTCGTAAGCCATTAACAGCTACGTCAATAAACTTTATCCAACTGGCTTATAGCTTGGTACTTACTTATTAAATCTCTGATCCAAATATGCATCAGAAATATTCATTGTTTCTCCAGACATGGCCACATGACCAGCAATTCCTTTATTAATTGGCATTCTTATCTCCTTCGAAAAGTCACTATCCTGATCTGTTTCATATCGCAGATCGAAGACTGTTGAAACTAGTTCCATGTTCCTATGGTCTACGAGAAACAGGGATGCTCGGTCTGCTCTAACTAGGTGCTGTGCTACTTCTAGAATCTTCTTGATTAATTGATCAAGCGATAGCATCTCTTCAAAAACTGCCCTGCGATGTACGAATATATTTATTTTACAACTTGCTTTTTAGCTGTTGGCTAGATTCAAAATAGGCTTGATCACTGCGTCTGACATTATCTACTCTGATTTTAGTATTTTAGTTTCAATCAATAACATTGAGCTCAAAGTACAAAATGGAAACCCCACAAACAAAATACATGTGCATAGTAAATAAAAAATGCCTATTTAACCAAAATTAAACATGTTTTTATTATATGAAAAACAGTGGAGACTATATCATAGGATTTTTTGTTAAGCATTTTTGTGCTGTGTATCGTAATGTGATAATGATGTTTATTATCCTGTTTCAAAGCAAAAATCAATGACTTCTGAATGAAAATGAATGAAGTCGTTCTCTCTTACCTTTTGTTCCTTTAGCCATCTAATAATCATCAAAGAATCTCATTTTCACTTAAAATGACTCAGTAGCTTTTGCCATCGTCAATTCGCGTACGCGAAATAATTTTTTGGACCAATTGCCAACACTTCACATAGGTACATAATGAAATGAGTCGAGCATCGAAATTAGATTTTTAGATATTTTTAAGCAACTGATATTCACTGAATCGCCAACAGTTCAATTGTAACACATATAGGTACAATTTATGTATAAAAATATGTACTAATGGGTCTCATTTTATTTTATTACATATAATATTACATTATCAATTCAACAATTCAGCATGTATATTTTAAAACAGGTTCTTAAAGGATAAATATTTATTTTCTTTTGATGATTGTGATGTTATAAAACCGTTGATATACGTTCGTTGGTAACGAATCAAATAAATAATTTGAGAAAATAGCAGTAGATTATGACTTTGATCCCAGTTAGCAGGTTAAAGTACAGTCACTTACAATAAGATCTCACCTAATGAAGCGTGCGAAAAGATTTGACACAATTTTATTAAGAGCCGTAAGAACTTATCTCATATTTTGTGGCATTATTTGGGTAAGATATTAACTACAGGCAAACTTACAGAAGCTGCTTAACAAATAGTAACGAAAATATAAAACGAACTTATGAAAATTTTGAATATTTATTATACTTATTCGTGGCCCAGGACCAATAAAAATGACGCTGTAAATGATTTAGCTTAAAACTGATGTTGGTAATCCATCTACAATCTTAAGGGATGAGATCATAAAACATCGATTTATTATGAAAAACGTATCCTACTACTGATGTTTCATTCGATGAATTTTTTCATCCCTAATATAATTTGCGTGCTGAGGTGACAAATTCATATACTTCGTTTTTTATTAAGATTAGAAAAATTGTGCGATTATCTTCTTGCGATTTCTGGGAAAACAATTTTAAAGCTCGCCATTTTGCCTTAAGCGTATCACTAATAGGAAATGCAACCCGGGTTTTTAAGTATGAAAAAAACCCTGGTTGTACTCGAGAACCCTCGTTTTTTCTTACTAAATAAACCAGTTACTATCCTTAATCACTAATAAAATTATGGAAGCAAGTAGTATCGGTTAATTTTTTCCCTGATATAAATGAAAAATAAAGACTCAAAGAAGAAAACGATCGTAATTTTTCTAATCCTAGAAAACGGGGTATAAAAATATGTTTTTCCAGTGACAGTGGTTCATGCGATGATAGTGTTTATAATGGCACAGTCTCCATTTTCCCGATTTCTATTCTAACGGCCTCATACATATGTATGTATGTGTTTTAAGGATGTCCTTAAAACATTCGTAATCCTTTCCGTGGCATTCCTTACTATTAACCACAAGACCAACCGAACTCTGCACTGACCTTGGAAGTGAAGTGACAAAGCATAAATGTCAATTTAACCTTTTCGACACCAACGCCGGATATATCCGTTATGTTTTACTCTAAACTCATTTGGCGTATGAATAAAGACATTGACATTTGTCATGGCGTCGAAAAGGTTAAGGTGCAGCGGCGAATTCTCGACTGGGGGAAATTTCACCTAAGTTAAAATATCTTCCGTGAGTTACATCATTAAGGGCCTATTTCACAATCTCCAGATAAACTTATCTGCCAGTTAAAATTATTGCTATCCTTTTCTCCAGTCATATAAAAGAAAAGGACAGCAAACATTTATCTGACAGATATGCTTTGACTGGAGATTGTGAAACAGGCCATAAGTATAGTACAATCTATAGTGCAGGAAAACAGTTTTTCATCTCTCCTGTTCGGAAAGTTTTATTTTCCTGGGTAGATAGCCGGGTGGAAAATTTCTTTTTCAACCCTAGGGTGGAAAGTAGCTGTGTTAATTGTGGATTGAGGCGGAACCCACCCGGATGCCCTCCTCTCCGACCACCGGCAAAATATTGAATTTGTCTTTTTCAAATTGTTCAAATTTTACTTTAAATTTTTATAGATTATTCTTTATATACCTGTTTTAAAAAATTAGCGTGTAGTTTTTTACTTTTCTCACAGTCGAAATGAAAAGCAGAGTGCTTAACTCGGGTGAAATTACCCATTTTACCCTCGAACTATTGGGTGGGGAGAAATCTTTTAGGTCAAATGGGTCACTTTCAACCCTTGGGTAACAATCTACGTTACGAGTTAAATGCGGAAAATATTTCGAGTTAGTTTAAATTTCACCGTGGTCGAAGTCTTTTCGTCGAGATTGCCCGAGATTGTAAAGCCTATGCAGAGTTAACCAGGAGGCAAATTCTCGGGCCGTTCGAGATTATCACTCTTCGAGATGATCTCGAAGGACGTAATGTCTATTGAAAATCTCACAAAAATCTCGAAGGATGCAAAATTTCGTATTCTGGGGCACAATAGACATTAATGTCGAATGGCGATCTCAATGTCTATTACAAAACGCGTTCCGTTTCTCTCGATTGTGTTTGTTTTCAATCGAGTTTGAAACATTCTATTAAATTAAATATTTCTTATACCAAAACCAAAAGTGTTATTAATTTACAATAATATAATGCATTGTTATGGTGTGTTAACACATCAAAACCATCAATCAACATTCAAATGCATCAATGACATCAAAAATATTTAAGTGTTTGCTCGCTAATACACCTACGAGAAATGGAGCGTAAAATCGCGCTTTTTTGATTTGACAGCTTGGCTTGCCAAACGAAAACGTAGTTAGTGGCTCCTTATTACTGAGTTGTTTTATTACTTATTACGTACTCGTAGTTTGTGAAAATAATATGGAAGCGCAAAAAGTGCGTCTTATCGCGCTAGTGGAAGCCGATGAGGAACTGTGGCGGGGAAAGTTTTTTTGCTTCCTTTTCTAAAAAAAAACCGGCCAAGAGCGTGTCGGGCCACGCTCAGTGTAGGGTTCCGTAGTTTTCCGTCCGTCACAGTAAGTGTCCCCACTTAAGAGTTAATAACACCGCCATGTAGGATATGATATGAGAGTTCCACGTACAGCGACATATATCGGCAAATTAAGTAAACTATTGCGCGCGAGCTTATAGTATGGAAGATGATTTTTATGGAATAATTCTTTATTGCGTGAACCGATTTTCACCGTTTTTACTTTATTTGAAAGCACGTCATTTCATTGTAATTTTGTACAAATTACAGGTACAATAAACACCTGCTATACGGTTAAATTACAAACTTAGTTCAGAAATTATTTTGTAATTTTTTTTTCAAAAACTATTCATCCTAATCAAGTTCAAAATAATTTTCCTAGAAAGTTTTTATGAAGTTCTACTTTTGAGATTTTTTTCATATTTTTAAAACTTATGGTTCAAAAGTTAGAGGGGCGGGGACGCATATTTTTTTACTTCTGGAGCGATTATTTCCGAAAATATTTACATTATCGAAAAATGATTTTAGTAAACCCCTATTCATTTTTAAATACCTATCCAACAATATATCACACGTTAGGGTTGAAATGAAAAAAAAAATCACTCCCCACTTTACGTATAGGGGAGGTACCCTAATAAATAAAAAAATCCACTTTTTATTTTACCGTTTTGTCGGCGTGATTGATATACATATTAATACCAAATTTCAGCTTTCTAGTGCTAACGGTCACTGAGATTATCCGCGGACGGACGGACGGACGGACGGGCAGACATGGCGAAACTATAAGGGTTCCTAGTTGACTACGGAACCCTAAAAAAGAAGGTGAAAGACGGTCGAGTGTTATCGCCGAGGAGCTAAATAGCATACCCGGCTCCAAGAGGGAGTGGAAGGAGTGGCGTAAGTTAAGCTTTTTTTGAAGTATTATTTCCAGTCTAGCATCAACTGTTTCAACAAAATGCGTTCATATTATATTATTAAGTAATATTTTATTTTAGACATTGCAAGATATGAAGCACATAAAACATAAAATTAAAATATTGTGTTTTCCATAATCATGTTTGATCAGTGTACGAGTAAGAGCCTAAAATTTTCACAAATGAAACGTCCCGCATTTCAAACGCATTTTCGCGCGACAGTGCGCCTCGTCTTGCGCCCCCCGCATCGTCCGCCAAAACATAGGCAAACGTTTATAACGTTTTCAACTAACTCAATTGCGTAGAGCGACATATTTTAATAAAATACTTATATAACCTCTCGAAATTTCCCGCCATCGCAGATCAAATGTCAAAAAAATCAGTGATAGCACCATCTCGATCGCTACGACCACTCGTTGCATCTCGAACGCTGGGAGTAGAGATATCTCGAGTGTGAGATTTTGAGAATACGCAAATTAGTTTTCGTTCGAGATCCGCCATTTTTTTTCGAGATATGTCTAATAGAGATCATCTCGAACGGCCCGAGAATTGGCTTCCAGGTTGGACTCCAGGGCCCGATTCGACATGCCAAACTGTGAAACGTGGACGTCACACTTGTATCGCTAGTGGATAGAGTGATATCCATCTGTCCACACGTGTCCACACCTAACTGTCAAGCTGTCAGTAGGTCTCGCTAGAGCGTTTTGTCTATGGGTATGGCCACCATTTTAGATATCACTCTTAAGTGATTCCACCCCAAATTTCAACTGTCACAAAAGTGTGATATCATAGTTGTCTCGCAAGCGACTCGCAGTTACGCCATGTCGAATCGGGGTTCAGTACTCGTAATCAAATTCAGACTGTTTACACATATGACATTATTAAGGCTCCTTATTCACTAAAAGTTCGAAAATCACTAATGAAAAAGGCGCATACAATGCTATTATGAGATAGTTTGAAGTATTAGTAATACAAAAAAATACTTTTGAACCATATTTATTATTATTAAGTACCCAAAAATACGATTCTTACAGAAAGTGTCAAGTGAAGTGTGATTTATACGAGTACGTAGGTCATTTAAAAAAATTCATACTAAAGTAAAATTTACCACTATATTCGTAGTAATGATTTTTTTTATCGTGATAGATATACATTTTAACTTTGCTATGGTAATATATTGAGTGCAAAATATTTATATGGGGTTTTCGCAGAAAACATGAAATGTAACCGTGTTTTTATCAAAAAATTGCCATAGAATCAGAAGGTATTTTGTCTATTATCCAAGATGAATCTTTGATTTTTATTTCGATGGCCGTCTCACACACAATATACTCAATTGAATTTTATTGAAATTAGGTACATAAGATTTGTCACCATTTTTTGCATAATTTGGAAATGAGCGGTACATCGAACTGGAAAATCCGGTAAGGCCTTCCAAGGCAACGAATTGTTTTTTTCATATTTTACTCGCTAAAATGTAATATTTGCTCAAATGGCCGTCTAGATAAAGAAATGAACTATTATATGCATCAGTAGTTGATTTTAAAAAACTAAGTATTTTGCCATAGCCTTCGAAGAAAATGAAGCATTTCGTGAAATTCGGCGTTTTGGGGAATAAGACCTCTTAATTGCTCAAATACAATATTGAATCTGCACAACGTAACGAAGGTAAGTGCCAATCACCAATTGGTACCTTTACCAAAATAATGTCACATATAAGGTCACTACTTTACAGTAAACAGATGCTTGTATTCGGCTTACTAATTAACCCTTTGAATGCCATACATCATAGACAAAAACGTCACTCACACGCTAAGATCACTGAAAACGGTCCTGAATGTATGAGGGTTACTTTGACTGCTCACGCTAGGGGTCGGCAAACTTTTTTGACAGAGAGCCTAATGGTGAAAAATAAGGAATTTTCGAAAGCTCATAGAGCCGCAGTTTTATGGTTTTTAGGGTTCCGTAGTCAACTAGGAACCCTTATATTTTCGCCATGTCTGCCCGTCCGTCCGTCCGTCCGCGGATAATCTCAGTGACCGTTAGCACTAGAAAGCTGAAATTTGGTACTAATATGTATATCAATCACGCCAACAAAGTGGTAAAATAAAAAGTGGAAAAAAATGTTTTATTAGGGTACCTCCCCTATACGTAAAGTGGGGAGTAATTGTTTTTTTCATTCCAACCCTAACGTGTGATATATTGTTGGATAGGTATTTAAAAATGAATAGGGGTTTACTAAAATAATTTTTTGATAATGTAAACATTTTCGGAAATAATCGCTCCAGAAGTAAAAAAAAATGTGTCCCCCCCCTGTAACTTTTGAACCATATGTTTTAAAAATATGAAAAAAATCTCAAAAGTAGAAACTTATAAAAACTTTCTAGGAAAATTATTTTGAACTTGATAGGTTGAATAGTTTTTGAAAAAAAAAATACAAAATAATTTTTGAACTAAGTTTGTAATTTAACCGTATACGCAGGTGTTTATTGTACCTGTAATTTCTACAAGATCACAATGGAATGACGTGCTTTCAAATAAAGTAAAAACGGTGAAAATCGGTTCACGCAATAAAGAATTATCCCATAAAAATCATCTTCCATACTTTAAGCTCGCGTGCAATAGTTTACTTAATTTGTCGATAGATGTTGCTGTACGTGGAACGCTCATATAATATCCTAAATGGCGGTGTTATTTTAACTCTTTAGTGGGGACACTTACTGTGACGGACGGAAAACTACGGAACCCTACACTGAGCGTGGCCCGACACGCTCTTGGCCGGTTTTTTTATTATAATATTTGATTGAAAAAAAATTTCGAAGGGAACTCGAAGACCCACAACTGACCCTTCAAAGAGCCGCATGCGGCTCGCGAGCCGCGGTTTGCCGACCACTGGCTTACTCCATAACTCTTATTGAGTTATATGTACAGTCGCCATGAAATATATCGGAGCGGCCAAGGTACTCCAAAATATCTGAATATGTACTTTATCGCCTTGGCAATAGTCGTTGTTCAGATATTTGTGACTACCTTAACCGCTCTGATATATCTGATGGCAACTGTACGTATAGGCTTAGGTGCTACACATAATAGTTATAACACCTCTAGGTATTCTAGGCATTTAAAAGGTTAACTAGTTATACAGGGTGTTTGGTAACCGGATGCAAAGCCGAAAGTAGGAGATAGCCTAGGTCATGTAGAACATTTTTAGCCATACTTGTCTTAGACAAATGTTATTAGTTTTTTTTAAATTTAAATTTAAAAATTTGTCGGAGAAAACTGCAAAACTTCAGACTAAATCGATAATTAGTACTTTTTTTACTGCAGGTAGATTTTTTTTGTTTTATTTCGTATTGTGCAATGTCTATCAAACACTAGAAAAGTGATTTCAAACATCTGTGTCTAAAGAAAACAAGTTGACAGCGATTTAAAATTTTAGTTACATGAAAATGTAAACGATTTAAGTGATTTCAAAGTACGAAAAAAAAAAACTAAAATAGCCACGAATTTTCAAACCATTTTAAAAACATGCTTGGCTTTTACCCTTTTATTTAAGCTATCAAACACGACTGTAGCTACTGTATCCTTGAAAATAAGCCACCTAAACCAACTGGGTAGCTAAAATGTTTCACTCTACTTGTGATACTTGTGGTAGTTGTGGTGACGAATCTCATTATGATTTTACAATAAAACATTGGTTCTGAATACTAAGTTGGCGTTGACTTGACATTTGACTTGTTTTAAAAGGGTTAAGTGTACTGGACAAAACTACCACATGCAATTTTAACAAACAAAGGCTTGCGGCGGTGAGAGACAAAAGGGACTGATAGCGGCAGGCGGCGGGCGATAAGACAATCATGTCTCAAGCCATTTTATCTTTGAAAATAGGCTACCTGTACTAATAAGAGGGAATGTTTAGGGTAAATTAAAACAAAAGCATAAAAGATAAGTTATTTATTTTTACGATCAACACATTAAAATTACACATCATCGCTCGTTTTCAAAATGTGACCCGCCGTTTCGAATACAAGCACGAGCCCGTCTTCTTACTTCTGTGGTGGTTGTTCCGAATATCATTTCTTCCCTCATCCTTTCGAACGCCGCTTCTATCCTCTCCCTCAGCTCTTCTACGGTATTAATGACCTCTTGTGTGTAGACTAGCTCCTTAGCTCGGCCCCAAACGAAAAAATCCAATGGTGTCAAATCAGGTGACCGAGCGGGCCAAGGGATTCGTCCGCCTCTGCCGATCCAACCGTCCGGGAAACAGTTATCCAGATGCTCCCTTACAGCCAGAGAGTAATGGGCGGGACAACCGTCGTGTTGAAATGTCACTGCACCGGGCAGCTGGTCTTCGTCAATAAGCCTGGGCAAATCGTTTTGTAAAAATTCCAAATAATTTGCCCCATTTAAATTATTTGGCAAAAAATGTGGCCCAATAAGGACTCTGCCGATGATTCCAGCCCACACATTGACGGAAAACCTTCTTTGGAAGGACACTTGCTTTTTCCAATGTGGATTGTTGTTTTTGTCAGCCCATTGGTGTAGGTTATGGAAATTTGTGATCCCCTCCCGGGAAAATTTCGATTCATCGGTCCAAAGAATGCTTCGCAAAAAACGTCGGTCTTCGATATCCGCATTGAGTAAAAATCGCCAGAAGTCCACTCGGCGTGCAGGATCTCCTTCGTCCAAACCTTGAACTCCGATGCCGCGAAAAGGATATTTTCCCTCACGATTCATTGTGGCCCATACTTTCCATGTGGACAAGTTCAGATTACGAGCTACCACTCTGATGCTCGTATTCGGATCCTCTGCAAATGCCTGTAGAACGTCTTCCTCCACTTCAGGGCGATTACGTCCTGGATTCCCTCCATGTTGCACAGCAATACCATTCTCACGTAGCCTTCGGAATGAATTGTAAAACACTCTCACATTAGGCAATCTCCGGTTTGGAAAACGCTCTTGGTACATCCGTCGGGCCATCGCTCCATTACTGTCAGCTTTGCAGTACATGTAGATAATGTCGGCGTATTCTTCGTTCGTAAACTCCATGTTTACAATGAAGAAGTCGTAATTACACGCGAAGGAGCGCCTACGGCAGCTACAACTTGACACGGTAAATTGAGATGAGAGCGGGAAATTAAACCACAATGAACGTCTAATCGCAACTGAAGTTGTAACTAGACTAAATTACTAGTTTTTGCACAAATACTCATGTAGCTAATCAGTTTATCTTTGTCAATAAAGCACAAAACCGATCATCTTTGTTTAACGCCGCTCACCGCCTGCCGCTATCAGTCTCTTTTGTCTCTCACCGCCGCAAGCCTTTGTTTGTTAAAATTGCATGTGGTAGTTTTGTCCAGTACACTTAACCCTTTTAAAACAAGTCAAATGTCAAGTCAACGCCAACTTAGTATTCAGAACCAATGTTTTATTGTAAAATCATAATGAGATTCGTCACCACAACTACCACAAGTATCACAAGTAGAGTGAAACATTTTAGCTACCCAGTTGGTTTAGGTGGCTTATTTTCAAGGATACAGTAGCTACAGTCGTGTTTGATAGCTTAAATAAAAGGGTAAAAGCCAAGCATGTTTTTAAAATGGTTTGAAAATTCGTGGCTATTTTAGTTTTTTTTTTTTATCGTACTTTGAAATCACTTAAATCGTTTACATTTTCATGTAACTAAAATTTTAAATCGCTGTCAACTTGTTTTCTTTAGACACAGATGTTTGAAATCACTTTTCTAGTGTTTGATAGACATTGCACAATAAGAAATAAAACAAAAAAAAATCTACCTGCAGTAAAAAAAGTACTAATTATCGATTTAGTCTGAAGTTTTGCAGTTTTCTCCGACAAATCTTAAAATTTAAATTAAAAAAAAACTAATAACATTTGTCTAAGACAAGTATGGCTAAAAATGTTCTACATGACCTAGACTATCTCCTACTTTCGGCTTTGCATCCGGTTACCAAACACCCTGTAGAATAGGATTGATTTCCAACTAAATCTTAAATTAAAACGGATACAGGTTTCCATGTTTGTATCATGATTTTTTATTATATTTTTTAGACTTAATAATTCTTTAAAAAAAACAATTATTTCTTAACATAAAACTAAACTAAAGCAGTGCCTCTTCGAGTTTTAGCCACAAGGGTGTTTGGACTGACGGGTGGTTAGTACTAGGTTCTACCAGGGAGACTTGATCAGATCAGAAATGATCATTATTATACATTATCGCGCGACTCTCACATACTTCAGGAGCGACTCAAAGTGTGAATACGCGCGCGAGAACGCATGTTATGCTAAGCCGCCTGTTCGCTTATATTCAAAAATTTTCAAATTTTTCAGTAGCGGAGTAGTTAGTAATTTTCACGATTATATTTACATTTTCAACAAATTAGATTACTGATACTATAATATCTGGATAAAACGGTAGACTCAATCTTTTACATTTATTTATGCAATAATTTATGGTTTAATCTTACGTTTATTTATATAAAAAAGAATTCGTTTTATATGAAAACAAAAGTATAAATTAATTTGCACAATTTATTGAAATCAACCAGTTTGAGCTATTTGTGATTTGCAATTAATCTTGTTTAAAGACGATGTATTCCTCTTAACTAGTTTTAATGCTGAAAATATTTGGTATAGATAAAACCACTGTTTAAAACTTCTTTATAAAAATATTTTGCTGTGACCAAATCTCCCGCAGTATTTTCCAATCGTATACTTACTGAGCAACCTGAAGAAGGAAATCGGACATCTTGGACTCCTGTAATAAATAATGATATTGGCTGTGATACGGAAGAATTATACTGACAAGCGTAGGCAGACTATGGATCAGTGCTTTCTCGCGTCCAGGGAACTCTGTTGAATTCCACACTTCCAATACAATGAAGCCTGAAAATTCAAACTTGAACGGCACAAACGCAACGTGGTAATTTTTCTGTAACAAGATATAAGGAATTTTAAAAAGTTTTTGGACTAAAGAAATCTAATTTCCAACTTGTCAAAATTACAAATCATGAATTATAAATCATTCTGTTATGAAGCTGCAAAAATTATCAAGTCACCTAATGCAACAAAAACTAACCAAATAAAAAAGGCAGCATGCATAAAAAATTACAAGCAATATGGCTCCCTTTCTTACCATTGGATACTTACATGCAGAAGATGAATGATATGTTTTGGTAACTCAGAGATTCTCGGGAAATGATATCTATTGAGAAACAGCGGTACTCCTTCCGAAATCACACGTCGCGCTATGCGGATGTGTTGGTCTGATGTATGTTCCTGAAAAAATCCGAGGTAATGACAAATTAGCGTTAGGTATGGAGACAAGTTAAAATGCTTTCCTATGATGACACCATCACATTGTGTAAAACTCACAAACACGTCCAAATTAAAATTGTAATATAATAAATAACCCTCAACAAAATTATAACAGCATTATTATCCAGCCAGTTGAAATGTGTCTAAGAACAAAGGCTGGTATATTATAGGTACGTAACCTCTACTAAAAACCGCAAAGAAATCAGCATATCAGTTAAGATTTTTAAGATGTCTGAGTGTCACGCTAACTGCACCGCCTTTACAAGTGACAATGTGAGGAGCCAATATAAATGCCTACAAAAAATAAGAGGATGCATAATCTTAAAATTTACAATGCAAGCAAGGAAGGCAAATATGAACTTACCAGGCCGGTTTGTGTGACAATGTAGAGGTCAGGCTCGATCCCCACGTACACTTCGGTGGCGGCGTCGGGGAACACTTTCATTACCAAATTCTCTACCGTGGATAATATGTTTTTCGTCTTATCATCAAGAGTGGCCTGCAACAGAAGAACCCTAAAATACTAAAAGAAAATGTTGGCAGCGGATCCAAAAAATCGATATAATGAGTGTATGGATGGTAAATGTAAGCATAGTAAACCTGTCAGTTTTGTCAACACAAAAATAAGGAATATCCATTTCGGCAGCTATTGACTTACTTACACAAAACCAAAACTTAAAAGTATGTCAAAGTATACTCGCGCTTTAAAAGTCACTTCGTTTTACGGAGTAATATGTATGGTATTCATAAAGTATAAAACGTTGATAATTATTTGTACCTTTGCTTCATATTGACAAACGTGTTCTTTAGAAAATGAAAAATATTAACAGAAGATACGATGTATCTCATGAATACGGACGTAAATAAATATGCATTCAACAACTCACCGGCTTTATCAAATACAGCTGTCTTGGTGTGAAGCAACATATCGATGGAACGCATGCCCGTCGTCTCTCCGTAGTCTCCTTTCCATCCTATTTAAAATCAGATCTTTATCTATTTAACATTAATCTATTGCTGTTCTCAGAAAGGTATATAAAGTGGAGAAGTCTACTTTCCATTACATATTACATCAGATTATCATCTATTTAACATTCATCTATTGCCATTAAAACCCCTCTTGCTTCTATATCATCCTTATTACAAGATCTGGGCATTCATCGGTGGAGTTCAACTTAAATGTTGGGATAAAGGAATCTCAAAGTATTATTTATAGAGGGCATTATAAGTCACTTGGTACAACTTCCCCCTACTAGAAACGCTAAGATCTAACATATTTTAATTAATTATATTTACCTATAATACTACATCAAACCCAGAACTCTAGGATGTGAATTCTTCAAGAGGTTTGCATTTTTGGAACTCCACCAGAAAATGGGATAGTATTTCAAACTAACTAGAGGGGTGTCGAAGCTCTCATTTGTGTAATATTTTATGGGGCCAGGGACCGTATTCTATTCTAAGTAAACTTACATAAAATACGTTTATACACGACCCAATTTCAACACATCTCCAATGCATTAACTACGCAATACAGCTAGCGCCTAAACATCTGAATCAGAAATATCAGAATGTGCTTGCAAATTATACTGATACAACTTCAATACAACTTCAACATTGGTTGATTGTTTGTTGTGTGTTAGAGTTATGTTTTAAAAAGATGTGTATTTTAAAATAAAAATACGGCACCAGCTCTTCGTTTAATGCAAACAAGCCATGCAATCATGCGGTTTTTTTTCGAATCAATCTACAACGTGGGTCTTGGTAAAGCACTCCGACAGATTTTAACAAGGTGTTCCTGATGGTATTGCGATGAAACAATATTATATCAATCAATCATACGTGACATGGGTCCATTTTAGCATTCAGTTAAAGGTATTTCTAAACTACATGGTAAACTACGTTATAGCTTATAGCGAAAACAGATAACGAGTGGCGCTAGTCAAGCTCAAACTAACATTTATTCAACAAGTAGTCCACAGGAGCACGTACGTCTGATAGTTTATCAAAGCAAAAGAGTAAAAAAAACTACATCGATTCTAACCCTACACCTCTGACCCGAGAAAAATTATGACCGGCAAGAAAGTCGGCGGGACTTATTTTTTCAAAACAACAGTACATTATCAAATATACATATCAAACCAGTTTAAGAGAAGTACCATTTGTAAGAGACAAGAATATTTAGGTGTCCATATCTTGCTATTTAAAAACGAAATTTACATCTTCTTAAATTTCAAAAATACAATATTTTTTTACAATGCCTGTTGGAAAATACTTGCTTTTGCAAGCTTGTATCACAAAAACAAGTAAAATAATTAATAAGTATCATACTCAACATACATGCAGTTTCTAAGTTCTAAAGAGTCGATAAAAAAGAAATAAAAGGTAACTAATAACCAGCATACCGTTTTTTCAGTTTCTTCTGAAGATTTCACCAAAACACTTTTGAACACAAATTTTGATTTTATACCACGTAAGTAAACAAGCACTCCATCTGACCAAAAAATTGTATCAGCGGCTTATTGACCCCTTCAACCCCAGGTGCCACATTCGCGTTGCCGATCCTTTAGATACATGGATACTCCTTTTTTGAATACCCCATGCGGTAGTCCTTCAAGAATACCTCGGTAGGGACTTCAAGAATACGGCGGCTCATTCCACGACCAGCGTGTTCGGGCGAGGAAATTGTTTTCCAAACCGCTCAAATACGAAAATACGTAAATTTAAAATGTGTTACTTTTAATGGAATCAGTTACATTTGTGTATTTGTAATATAGTTATTAATCTTGAAGCAAATTAAATTATTTTGTTCAATATTTTTTTTTATTTGCAAGTAGTTACACTACTATATATAAACTAAAAATAGATGTCATATACTTCAGAAAAAGTGACCAAACCCTCCGGCCAGAGGCCAGATTTGAACTGGCGTCTTCAGCTTTCGCGGCTGACGTCCTATATATAGTTATTATTTATATCAACCACCACGTTGCCTTTCGCTTGGGGTCGGCCCTTGTCCTTTTCCTCTCGAGTACGCGGTTCTTCGCGGAATCGTAGAGCAATTATGCTTAAACTTAAATCGTGTACCTCCCTATACCTGATACTAATTGATGTGCCGATGGAAACTTTCCAAAATGGCGGAATTTTTCACATAGGAAAATTTCGGAAACTTCTCATAATTTTGTAGGGGGTTTAAACTTTTTTTTTTCAATTTAGATTTCCTATATTTCTTATGAAAGTTTGGAAATTTCCGAGAAGATTTTGAAACTTTCCGCAACTTTCACATCAGTACTATACTCACCTAAAAGGACCTTAATATCAGTATTATATAATTATTCTAATTAGTAACCGTATACTACCGTAGTACTAAACTATTTATCAGTTAGACGGCGTTTTTCAGAGTCTACACGCCCTCTACCTCTCAGCTACCTCGCACATCAGGGTGGAAACACTCACAACGTTCCACATCCTCGGTATGCATCCTTGCACCGCTCAGCTACCTAGCTCATCTCTGATGGAGACGCAACTTTAAGCTAAGAGCACAACTGGTCTATTTGGAATGGATGTGTTAAGTAGATGCAGTCGCCAAAAAATAGATTTGTATATTTTTATAGATTTCTAAACATCAAACATGTTTTTAGAAAAATTAATAATATTTATATTTATTTTTATAATGTATCTAAAATCGAGACCACTGTTTTTTCCAACAAATCGCTATTTGATATACCTCAATGTAATGCGGTTACAAAACGGATCATGAAAAAATATGCAATAAAAATAAATACTGTTTGTCCCCTAAACCAACGTCAAGACGCAGAGCTGGTAAAAAAGCTGACTATCAGATTAACCAATTTGGCCCTGACGAAAATGGATTTCATGATTCAACGATACAAATTTTCTTAATCCGATAACCCATCAGCTAGCATTCTCTTTAAGTCTTGGCTTTGGTTTTAGATACAATCAATTTTTTAAATACATTTCTTCTTTGTTAATTTATCTTGACGATTGTAAAACATACGTGTCAAAGTCAAGTCAGACGACGGCCAGATTCTACGGCCCTTCAACTAAGCAGTTCGACTAAGTAGCAAAATGTTTTAGACTACAAAAAAATCATGCCACATCATCTGTTCATTTTGCTACATAGTCCTTTCCACGTATCTGATGCTTTCACTCACTGGCAATATGCGGCGGGTTTTCCGCACCGCACCATTCGCTGACTCAACCTGGCGATTCTTATTCACATGTACCCGTCCCTGGTGATGGTAGTTTATATCTGTTAGACTCTGATGATAGCTCGAACCCTCGGTATATCCGTTCAAGGACGCGGGCTGATGGGAGCTGTTAGGGTGTAAGCCATTTAAGTGCCGGTTTGATGTCATCGGACGGTTACACTGACCATCCATTTTTAATAAGCCGTAAGCCGTGGTGAGGTTAGCTAAGCTGGTATCGTTATTTGATTCCCGATGATTTTGTTTAGGTAAGTCTGGTTGCATCATTTTCTTCCGTTCATGGACCGGCACCGGTTTAGTTGCTTTAGACTTTGGTGGTGAGGTCATTTTAGAATCGATATATCCTGGTGTTCCATCTGACGCTGGGCTGGACGGTAAACATTTAACTTTTGCGTGCTTCCCGTTAAGTACTACGGCACTCTGTCGCTGTATACGCTTTTTTGGAGCGAACGAGACAACTACGGATTGTACATCTTCTTCAACGGAGGACGAACTTGATCCATGAGCTCTGGGCTTATATTCCGTACACATATGGAACTGCAAATATATGATAAATTAAGGCAGTTGGGGTAAGAGCTGGGCCTACTCGACGCATAACGGCGTAAGGGTTGGAGACTATTCCATCTTGATCACCTTTTTTCTTGGGAGAAAGGAAAAGTTCGGTCACGGATTGCCAAATGACACATACTCGCATGCGTCGAATAAGCGCCGTTGGTTCTTAGAAGTTTTTCCTATACATAAATAAGGGGACGTCCATTAATCGCGTCATACGTTTTTGGCTTGTTTTAGACGCCCCCTCCCCCATGGTGATCTTTGGTGATATTTTCAGGACCCCTCCCCCCCCCTAAAGTAAGTACAGTTTTCTAACACGTGAAAGAAACTACATGTATACATATAAAATAAAATTATCTTTAATAGAAAAAAACCGGACCACGCGGTTTCGTACCTACTATCGAAAAAGTAATATCAAAAGGTCGTATCTGCGTATGAAATGAGTTTTTAGGAGATAACTCAATAATTCCTAAACCGATAATGTTCTCAATTTTTTGGATCTCCGGTTCAACAGTGACAGGGGGGACTCAAGTTTTTTAGAGTTACGGGTTGATTTTTTCTTAAGATATTCACTAAATAAATAAAAATTCAAACATCCTCAATGTTTATTTTTTTTTATTGATGTTCAGGACAACAAGACAAGAGTTATTTTGAAAGACCTGTCGAGTGATGTGCATCATGTCGATATTTGGTAAATAAAAATTTTTTTTGACAAATAATTACATGTATGGAGTAGTGCCCCTCCTTAAAATATCTTTTTCAGCAATTTTACTATAAAACTAAGTAGCGGCATACAAAAACACACCTTATATTTAAATATTTATTAAGATATACGTTTTATAGTTTCCGAGTAAAATGGCTGTGATATACGGACGGACGGACGGACAGACGGACATAACGAAACTATAAGGGTTACGTTTTTGCCACTTTAGCTACGGAACCCTAAAAACCTACTTCACAAAATAATATGTCAAATGCCATTAAAAATTATTTACAATCATAGTGCTAGTGCAATTTTACTCTGCTTTTGACCGATTGATTCATTTAAAAGTTGATAATATTTATTTTATTGACCATAATACAGTGTAGCACAAGGAACAAAAAAATTACACGTGATATGAGTCCAGACCCCCCTCCCCCCTGTGGTGATCATTGGTGATTTTTTCTTGACCCCCCCTAAACAATATGACGCGATTAATGGACCCTAAGGTCCTAACAATAGTGCTTAAACCATCTCTAGTATTTAAACCAAATCCCATAGAACAATACTAGTGAAAGGTTCACCCTATACTGGTTAGGTTGGTCCAAAACTATAAAGTATTGATTTTTTTATCTCCACAAGGGTGTTTTAGTTTCAATACCTATAAAATATATTTACACCTAATTTGAGAACAATTAGACATTATTTAGAGGTCGCTATGAATGACACAGTATAATACAATCAAAATACGACAAAACTCGAAACCCGTTGGACAGTTTTGAAGTTTGGTGTGTATGTTGATTAGAGGTCCCGTTTTATTGTCCACACCATTTGACATATGAGGACCTCGAGGAACCGCCAGCACCTTGGAAAATGTCCTCCATCCTGAAGAAATTAGCTTTTCCCTCCGATTCTACGCACACTATGAAAATATGATTTAAGACAATATTAAAGCTCATTAAATTCTACATAGAAACATGCGTACTCGTTTGCTGAAAAATGAACCTCCTTAGAGATAGCACTTGAGGAAATGAAGTGTATCGTCAATGCCTTTTCAGGGGATATTCTCATGATATGAAACTTGTGAGAATACAAACTTAACATTTATTTATAGCTTTGTATGTCAGTTACACCAATATCAACATTTTAACCGACTGCGACAAACACAGTAAGTAGGGTAATGGTTTCATAACTGAAAACTGAATACACCGTGTAGCTTAGGATGATAAGCGGATTTCTACAAGTGACATATCCCTTGATTCCACTTGATTTGAACAATGAATCCACATTTATATATTAAAAAAAAAACAATATGGCGGCCGCAAGAGGTCACCAAATATGAAATCATGTTTTTTCCTTGGTGCCTAAACTATTACGCGGATTTCAATGAAAGATACACCAGCACGCCTAGCATAACTTGACGTTTGACGCGACAGTTCATACTTCAAGCGCGACTCGAAGTATGGAATGACAGGTGACAACGTAAGATATGCTAGCCGGCCGGGAGGTCTGTAATCAACACACCAGTGCCATGCAATGCAAATTTTCTAAAATGTATGAGGGATAAATCACTAAGACTACACACCAAATTTCAAAACTGTCCGACACATTTCGAGTTTTGTCGTATTTTGATAGTATTAATATTGCAGTAAAATAATGTATGAAAAAAAATTCTATTCTATAATTCCTAATTGGAAATGTTTTTTACGGTTTTTATACATTATTTATACGAGTATATAGTTATATTAGTTATAACTACTAAGTAAGTAAACCATAAAATTAATTTACAAAAAGGTACCGACCTAAAACTTTTGCAAAACTTGGTTCACGAAACAATCACTTGTATAAAAGTACGAGTAATATAACAGTTGTAATGGTAACACAATCACGAATACCTGATTAAAATATGGCGGGCTATTAAGACCCACAATGTAAGTTGTACGATAGGGCATGATTACAAATGCCAATCTCGCTCTACCCTGATCAAGGTATGTAAATATGAAACTTTGGTAAGTACGTTACTGAAGTTAGCACCATAACGTCACAACGTAGATGCTATCATGCGTCACAACAGCTTGGCCGCGATTCGAAAAATAAACACACACACTGGACAGACACAGCTCCAACCCAACTCAACGCTATAACGACATCGACATTTGCTATTCGAACAGATTTTCATTCAACATTGGTCTCAAATTGGTCTCATATTGGTCTCACATTGGTCGCACATTGGTCAGACATTGGTCACACATTGGTCTCACATTGGTCCAATGTCTGACCAATGTGTGACCAATGTGAGACCAATGTGAGACCAATGTTGAATGAAAATCTGTTCGAATACCAAATGTCAATGTCGTCATAGCGTTGAGTTGAGTTTGGTTGGAGCTTCGTCTGTTCAGTACCTATATTTGTTTATTTTTCGAATCGCGGCCCTTGTCCCGTGGAGTCTTTCAATCGAAGCTAATCGTCTAGATCCCGCACAGGCGGTTTGGTGTGTACCTATCTATGAAATCACTTTTTTCCTGCTAGCACATGACATGAAAATAAAGCAGCTATCACTTTCTGGATTGGTCCATTTTTTTATATTGAGCAGAATAGACGGAGAGCTAGCCACGTCAGATATGAGACAATAACGAGAGCAACGAAACCCCTGTAGTCAGTTTGCTATACTATGTTTATTTCCTAGATCTGGACATCTGGCAGCTGTAAAGTGGTGGAGGTCAAAGAATGCAAACCACGTCAAAGGAAACAAATCCTAGAGTTCTGGGTTTAATGCAATATTACGAGAAATTATATAAATGATTAGATTATATCATTGCCAAAAGTTGCTGTTGGGGGAAAGTTGCCAAACGACGTAAAATGTAATTTCTAGTTTGGCGCCTACTGTTTTCTTTTCGTTATAATAATACGCAATATTTTTTTATCCTATTGTTAAAATATAGGCCCTATCCTTTATAACTGAGACAACTTCGGCAGTTTTACCAATTTTGGTATTACTATTTTCCAATTCTAAAATTTTGCTAGTCTGTCACTCTGACCTCTACCCATTAAAAGCTGCCAGATGCCCGGATCTAGCTATAGGGATAGCATAACAATCTAACCAGACGGGTTGGTTGCTCTCGTTATTGTGTCATATCGGACGTGGCCATCAGGCCTATGATGGCAGATTTTATCAGCGGATAAGTTGATATAAACCTGATAAAATGACAAACAATGGCGGCTACTGTCATTTTATCAGGTTTATATCAACTTATCCGCTAATAAAATCTACCATCATAGGCCTATAGCTTTCAGTCCAGAACGTTTTGTAACGTTAACCACAAAACGTCACTTTAAAACCCAAAAAAAAAACGATATGGTGGAGAAACGCGCCCTGATCAGGTAAGGCTCGCAAGTTTGAGTCTCGCCTGAGACAATGGATTTTTCTACTTTTCCGGAATTTGTGGTTCACTTAGGTCTCTCTTTCGACCGGAGGCAATCTTCTTGGTCGCTGTAACCTGTGAATTTCTTACCTTATAGCTACTGCCACACGACGTTACGACGTCGCTGCTGACGCACTCGGGGCTGGTTCCGTCCATCATCCGCTTCAGCCTGAGCCAGTCCTCCAGGTCCCGGGCGGGCACTTCATAGGCCACGTATTCAGCCAGAAAGTCGGGGTGTTCGTCCAGGTATGACTTTACTTCCATCTCGTCGTTATCTGTCAATTAAATAGTTAAATTATTTAATTAAATTAAAAATTAAAAACCAAAAACTGTTGGCAATGATATAATCTAATTATTTATATAAATAGTGAAAATACATTATATCTAGTTCCCTAACTACAATGTACTTCTTATAGGGTTCCGTTGTCAATTAGGAACCCTTTTAGTTTCGCCATGTCTTTCTGTCCGTCTGTCTGTCCGCGGTTTAGCTCAGTGATCACTATAAACGTTTATAATGCTACTATAAAACGAACTCAAAATGCTAAAAGCATACAGATATGCTGTAAGACGGCTGTTATACTGCTTTGATGTGTTACTTGGGTTTGGCAACCTTACTCACCAGCAGGAACACAACACTATGAGTAGGGTCTAGTGCTACTTGGCTGTGGTTTTCTGTAAGGTGGAGGTACTTCCCCAGTCGGGCTCTGCTCCAGATTTGAGCGATGACATTCGCTGAACGTGCCCTACCACACTTAGCGAGATGCCATTCGCAGTGCCCATACCTCTCTTTTTGGCGTAGTTTAAGGACATACCCAGGTCCGGACGTAGTTTAAGGACATACCCCATCGTAATGTCATCGTAATAAAAAATTGAAAAATGAAAATATTCGTATTAAAATTGTGCCAAAGTTTGCATTGGCAAACAAAATAGTTGCTAATATTTGTTTGGGAAATGAAATTTGACCAAAATAAATTTGGTAAAACGGCAGGATCCCATCTTAACTACCTGTTTTATTTGTTTTGACGTATATTGTAAGTAGGTTTCAGTACCTTGTGTAGCTTCGGTAACATGAAAAAACCTCCAGGTATTAATGGATCACAATATATATTTAACCCGCAATCCTTAAATTGGGAAAGCATTTAAAAATCCATGGTTTAAACCGCGACAGAACGCAACAGACCGAATCGCTTAATTTAATCTAAAGACGTCCTTAAATAATGTTTGTATACAGTATACAAGGTACCTATACAGCGCCATCTGTGACCACTTTTGAGAACTATTATTTTATGAAAATTATGTTTTTAATAAGCAGAATAAAAACTACCCTATATGTTGCTCCGGGGTATAAACTGTTACCATACATAATTTCGTAAAATTCTGTGCAGTAGTTTTTACGTAGTGCGCGGACAAATTCACAGACAGACAGACAAGAATTCCAAAAATCACTGAAATGTATTCAGGCAACGTTTCTAAGACCCCCCGAATAAGTTTTTCTAGAATATCTTCAATGTACAATTTTTTTCTCCTTACGCGTTTATTATATGTATAGATAATATACATTTACTATAACAATTAAAACGTTAAAAATAGTGAATAAAAATAATAGTAATTATATACCAAGCATAAACTGAACCGTTTTCACTGCACTATAGTAGGTTTGTTAGTTACCTTTTGTTCCTCAGAGCGGAAATAGAACCTGTCATCCTACTATTGGCCAAAATATCTCTTTGAAAATAAGCGCCTTCATCCCTAGGTTTAACAGTCTACTATTATGTAACTATGACAAATCGATATGTCACGCTTCTATCTTCAGGTACTCAACCTAAGTATAAGTAATGTTTCTGCTTTGACTCTAATACAAATTACTGCCGCTCTATTTGGAGATAAGATTACCAGGAACTTGTATTCGAGTCACGTAGAGTGCTCCACAAACACACGCCGTACGGACGAATTATTGAGACGTTATCGTGATAACGGACTAGCCTAGTTCCGAGATAGCCGTGTTTGGACGGTTTAAGAGATGATTCGGTATAAATTGCTACTGTACTCGACGTGAGCGTTGTTTTTCTATGAGTTACATATTTATTTATCAAATATTTGAAAATATAAAATGAAAAAATTGGGCTGAAGTAATAAAGCTCTATTCCTGGAAAGACCTTAGGTTTATTTCCCCTCTGCTAAAATTATATGCAGAAAAATCATAACAGTCTATGAAAACCTATGTCAAAAATCGATTACACACATTTCGTTCATTGTTTTCAGAGGGTCAAGAGCTCCATGAAAATGCCTTTATATGTTGTTTTTCGGTATAAAAATGTTCTTTTTCGTCTAGTTTACAAAAAGATAACATTTTACATGCTATGATATATAATAATAACATATGGGTCATGCACGCTCCAAAAGTGAAGCACTTAAAATGAGTTATTTCAAACAATTGTCGCTAGTCGTGCACCAGCTAGCGTGAGATGCGAACGTGCCAATGAGCTCCCGTCACCCGCGTAAGAAAGAGACAAACTGTAAATTTCTAACAATGAGAATGACAAAGATGTAATGGTTGTCAAATAGATAAACATAACAGAATCGTTGCTAGGTTATGAAATAACTCTGGAAGTATTTTTTCTGCCCCTTTTGTTAGAGCATAACCCATCCATAGTAAATTGTTTACATGTAGGTAAGTACCTATAGTTTTACTTTATTTATCATTACTTTTATAATAAAAGACTTAATCCGAATCAAAAATCAAACTTCGTTTACAAAGTCGATTCAAAGACAATCGTTTTCTTTCTGACGGGCAGAAACTATTTTGACGTTTGACACATATTCATATTTAAAACAGCAAGGACTACTGTCCTCTATACTTTGTTTGAAATTACAAGCAAATATGACACTTAGCTTATTTTGTATGACATTTGGAAGGACTGCATCCGATAATGAATCATATATTAACAAGTGTTAAGTCTGCTATCTATTGCTCCATTTAGTGTTATGAAACTTATGAAGTATAAAAAGAATATGTCAAATATGTATGGTGTTTCCAAGTCAAAGGTACATCTTTGTCGATTGTCAATAGTGTCCGACCGAAGGTTCGGTTTCGATTTCGGCCAGTTTCGGCCTAAAGTTAGGTTTCCGCCAAAAAACGTCCGAACCTTTTGGCCGCGCCGAAACTTTCAGCATTGTACTTAATCTGCAAAAATGGCAAAAACGGAACCCTTATAGTTTCGTGAGGTCCGTCTGTCCGTCCGTCCGTCCGTCCGTATTTCACAGCCATTTTACTCAGAAACTATAAAACGTATCTTAAGAAAATTAAGACATAAGATGTATAATGTCTCTATTTAGTTATGTAGTAAAATTGCAGAAATAAATATTTTTAGGGGGGTCATTTCAATTATTTTTTTTACCAAATATCAACATATAACTTTGTACGATTTAATACAAAAAAAAATTGTACGATTTAAACATGTCCATCAAGGTTTAGGTTTCGGCTTCGGTTTCGGCCAAAACTGGATTCAGAGCCGAACTTTCTGTTTTGGTTTCGGCAAAAATTATTTAATCATGCCGACAAAAATAAACTGTGAAAATATTTTTTTCATTAGGGTACCTCCCCTACACACAAGTTCCAACTCTGTGATGTGGGATCTTCTAAAACAGTTTTTGGATAAAAGTACAAGTTTCCGGTTCCGAAAATAAAAAGTGCGTCTGCAGTAAGTCAAATTAAAATGAAAATTTCATGAAAGTGAGGCCTATATGAGTACTTTCAATGATAACTATACTAAATAAAATCAGTTCAAGCGTTCTTGAGTATTTAATCCCAAATATGTTGTGATTTCATAGTAAATGGAATGGACGTACCGTCACCGGCAATAGTATCTTCCTACACGAGGGCCGCAAAAATATGTGACACGCTCTTATATGTAAGGCCATAAATAAGAGCGTGTCACATATTTTTGCGGCCCTCGTGTAGGAATATACTATTGCCGGTGACTGTACCAAAGTGCAGCAAATATCCTATAAAAAAACAACCTATTGAGCGGGTGTATTGTGACATGCCGGCAACTACAGAACCCTACACTGAGCAATGAGCATGGCCCGACATGCTCTTGGCCGGTTTTTCTATCCTCAAGCTTTACTTTTTGAACCACCAATACCTAAGTGATTTATGGCGTAAAAGTATCTTTTGAACTAAGAGCTGGCCATGTCAGATATGATATGACACAATAATGAGAGCAACAAAACCCGTCTGATTAGATTACTATTATCCTTACTACTAGATCCGGGCATCTGGCAGATTTTAATGAGTGGAGGTCAGAGTAACATAGTAGCACAATTTTTGAATTGGAAAATAGTTATACCAAATTAGCTAAAAACGTTCTCAGTTTTAAAGAACAGGACCTATATTTTATCATTAGAACAAAAAACATTTCATATTATTACGAAAACAAAAACAGTAGGCGACAACCTATGAGTTTGGCACTACTTTCCCCCAACATAAACTTTAGGCGGTATAATCTAATTATTTATATAATTTCTCTAAATATTGCAAACCCAGAACTCTAGGATTTATTTTCTTGAAGTGGTTTGCATTATTTGACCTCTACCACTTTACAGCTGCCAGATGTTCAGATGGAGAAATAAGCATAGTATAGCAAACTGACTACAGGGGTTTCGCTGCTCTCATGATTGTGTCATATCTGACGTGGCTAGCTCTCCGTCTAAAGGGTTCCATACCTTCAATGGAATAGGTAAGGAAAAACTAATATCTCTGGTTAAGGAAGAATTTTGGATAGCTCAAAATTATCTTATCAATTATTTTCATATTTTTCGAATATTTTTTTTGTGTATAGCAAACTGACTACAGGGGTTTCGCTGCTCTCATGATTGTGTCATATCTGACGTGGCTAGCTCTCCGTCTAAAGGGTTCCATACCTTCAATGGAATAGGTAAGGAAAAACTAATATCTCTGGTTAAGGAAGAATTTTGGAGATAGCTCAAAATTATCTTATCAATTATTTTCATATTTTTCGAATATTTTTTTTGTGTATAGCAAACTGACTACAGGGGTTTCGCTGCTCTCATAATTGTGTCATATCTGACGTGGCTAGCTCTCCGTCTAAAGGGTTCCATACCTTCAATGGAATAGGTAAGGAAAAACTAATATCTCTGGTTAAGGAAGAATTTTGGAGATAGCTCAAAATTATCTTATCAATTATTTTCATATTTTTCGAATATTTTTTTTGTCTAACTAAATAGCTCAATTTTAGTTTTAAACACCTATCGATTGTTATGCCACGTATTAATATTTGGTAATTTTTTTAATATATTTATTAACATGTATTAAACTGCTCCCTTAAACATATTTTTTGCAGCAATTTTAGTACAAAACTAAATTTACTACAAAGTAGCGGCACTTGAAACGCACCTCCTGTTAAAATATCAATAATAATCGCTTTATGGTTTACGAGTAAAATTCCAGTGACATACGGACGGACAGAAGGATATGACGAAACTATAAGGGTTCCGTTTTTGCCATTATAGCTAAGGAACCCGGCTCTTTGGATATGCTAGATAATCGTCCATCATCCAACACCATCCATCAAAAATTGTCTGCTAACTTGTAATATATGGTTTCAAATCAAAAGATTTAAGAACAAATTATACTTGTAGTATGAGTTTCGGTTTCGACGTCTTTTTCCTTTATTGTTGACTACTGAAACATTGAGGGAGACGATTATATATTATACTTATGTGGTCACGGTGGGCGGAGCTTGCAGCCACAGAGTTTCACGCTACTCAAGTTAAGATAAATGGAAGGAGAAGACAAGTAAACGAGTGATATAGTGAATTCAGCCTTTCATGTTATCACTACATACTTGTAGCAGAGATGGGCATTTCGTAATCGATTCCTGATTACACGATTACTTGATTTTACTTCTGTAATCCACTACCGGTTGTCAGATTACTTGTAATGTAATCAAGTGAAACGGTGATTACCAGTACATATTAAGGAATCAGGAATCATCTATACGAAAAGTACAATTACTATCAATTGGGAATCATAATTGATTCCAAATTACTGGAATTGTTGACTGATTACCACCAGATTACTTCTACATATATGTATATATTAAATTCGCACTGCTGCCATGCTTGTGATGTTTTTTTTTTACATGTATCAGTTCGGATTCAGGCTTTGGGCATCGATCAGGTGCATCACACACTTGAGCGGAGTCGTAGCGGTCGATCATAGACAAAAATCAGCTGTAAGAAAAAACCCAACCTCCGGCTGAATTTTGTCTGACTCCATACAAAAACTCAGTCACCATAGACAAAAATTAGCCGTAAGTTGGGTTGTTTCCAATTTCCGGTGATTATTGTCTATGATTGACTGAATTCCGCTTTTGAAGTAAAGTACAGTCAGTCACAAAATCTTATATTGTCAAAAATCTGTAAACTGATTTAGAACCAATTCCTTCTAACCGATATTAGAATAAATAATAAGTATTTAGATGATTGTCTAAATAATAGTACAGTCAGCCACAAAATCATAAACTGTCAAAAACTTGTAAACTGATTTAGAACCTATTCCTCCTAACCGATATGAGAATCGTCTTAATACCCTAAGTATCAGATGATTGTCTAAAGAAAAGTACAGTCAGCCATGAAATCGTATAATGTCAAAAACTTGTTAACTGATTTAGAACCAATTCCTCCTAACTAATATAAGAATAAATAATAAGTATTTAGATGATTATCTAAAGAAAAGTACAGTCAGCCACAAAATCATAAACTGTCAAAAATTTGTACTGATTTAGAACCTATACCTCCTAGCCGATATTAGAATCGTCTTAATACCCTAAGTATCAGATGATTGACTAAAGAAAAGTACAGTCAGCCATAAAATCGTATAATGTCAAAAACTTGTAAACTGATTTAGAACCAATTCCTCCTGACTAATATAAGAATAAATAATAAGTATTTAGATGATTATCTAAAGAAAAGTACAGTCAGCTACAATATCATAAACTGTCAAAAACTTGTACTGATTTAGAACCTATTCCTCCTAACCGATATTAGAATCGTCTTAATACCCTAAGTATCAGATGATTGACTAAAGAAAAGTACAGTCAGCCATAAAATCGTATAATGTCAAAAACTTGTAAACTGATTTAGAACCAATTCCTCCTGACTAAAATAAGAATAAATAATAAGTATTTAGATGATTATCTGAAGAAAAGTACAGTCAGCTACAAAATCATAAACTGTCAAAAACATGTAGGTACTGGTTTAGAACCTATTCCTCCTAACCGATATTAGAATCGTCTTAATACCCTAAGTTTTTTTTTTTAATATGAAATAGGAGGCAAACGAGCAGACGAATCGCCTGATGGTAAGCAATTAACGCCGCCCATGGACGCCTGCAACACCAGAGGGGTCACAAGCGCGTTGCCGGCCTTTAAGATGGGAATACGCTCTTTTCTTGAAGGTTTGAAGGTCGTATCGGTCCGGAAATACCGCAGACGACAGTTCATTCCACAGTTTTTTTTGTGCGAGGCAGGAAGTTTCTAAAGTATCAGATGATTGTCTAAAAAAAAGTACAGTCAGCCATAAAACCGTATAATATCAAAACTTGTAAAATGATTTAGTACCAATTCCTCCTAACCGATATTAGAATAAATAATAAGTATTTAGATGATTGTCTAAAGAACTGTACAGTCAGCCACAAAATCGGTTCGCCACTAAAGCCACGCTACAAGCAAGCATGCATCGAACCCAAGATCGACCGGCTAGAAGAGCACAGAGGAAAAGTGTCCACATCGTCACGTCCCTCGGCCACGAGGATCAAACAAATAATGCAAAAAAATGCGATATAGGGTCGTCGGCAAAGAATAAAACTAGATTCTTCGTGTTCTTCCTGGTGCAGCACATCAGCTGGTGTTCCACAGGGTGGTGTGCTGTCTCCTCTTTTATTTTATATCTTCATTAATTCCATAACTCTTGATCTCTCCTCTTCGTATCACCTCTATGCCGACGACCTTCAAATATATTCGCAGGGTATGCATAGCGATCTCAATTCAGTTATAGAAGCCACGAATCTTGATCTGCTCCGCATATCAAATTGGAGTCAAAATTACGGTTTAAAAGTAAACCCCCTAAAGTCACAGGTAATTGTGATGGGTAGCGCTAAACAAATCTCCAAAATTGACTTTCTCAGGCTCCCTCCGATAGTCTTCGATGGTATCCAAATTCCTTTTTCCAACCAAGTGAAAAATCTTGGCGTAATCATGGATCGTTGTCTATCATGGGTGCCTCAGGTGAGTGAAGTGAGCAGGAAGATGTTTGCTGCCATAGGGTCTCTCAGACGGCTCCGGAATTTCCTGCCAAATGCTACTAAAATTGCGCTTGCTCAGTCGTTACTTCTCCCCATTCTTGATTATGCAGATATCTCCTATTTAGACCTAACCGAGGAGCAACTTAATAAGCTTGAGCGTATTCAAAATGCCTGCATTCGGTTCATTTTCGGATTACGCAAATTCGACCATGTTTCTAGTTTTCGTTCTCAACTCAAATGGCTCCCTATCCGTCACCGCCGTAACTCTCACATACTTTCTTTACTCTTTTCTATACTTTTTAACCCTGCAACTCCCCGCTACCTCAAAGAGCGTTTCTCTTATCTTAATTCTATTAGATCCTCTCAAAAATTGCTCCTAAAAGTGCCATCTTCATCTTCCAAATTTTATAATTGCTCATTTACGTTCCAGGCCGTTCGTTTGTGGAATTCTCTCCCTCTCAACATTAAACGCGCGCAATCTATTGGTAGCTTTAAATCGCAACTTAAGGAATACTATTTATCTCTTCCTTAGGTTTTTAAGTTGACACTGTTGTTTCTTATTGTGTGTATTATATATGTATATATGTACGTATATGTATGTTTATTTTGTATTTATTTAAGTATGTATATTCATATGAATGTGATGTGTTATCTATTTCGTCTCTTTTGTTTCTATGCACCACCTACTGCTTATTGTTTTTCTCTAGTCTCCACTACCCAAAGGTTGTCTGGAAGAAATCGCTCATTAGCGATAAGACCGCCTGTTGTTACCTCTACCTAAATTTATCTAATTGTAAAATTTGTGCTTGTAACTGTATGAGGTGTGCAATAAAGAGTATTTATTATTATTATTATCATCTTTATTTATTTTTTGTCTCAGGTTAGTTTTTATAATACTTTTACAAAATAAAATGTAAAAATACATCTAAAACATACAAAAACAATAAAAACATTATAAAAACCTAACCTAGGGTGCCGCCGGCAGCGGAGCAAGGCCCAGGCTGCCGGTGGTTAGGGCCGCAGAGTGAGGAACCTTCGGACTATGCGCGCCGTGTCCAAGATTACCGCCTTCTGAATCTGACCCTTGATCCAACCACAATCTCGTAGCGAAAGTCTCTCAAGATGTTGGTCGAGACTCTTCGCTATGAGACCGTTCGCAGAGACATTATTATTATTATTATTAGGGATCCTTATACAAGAAACGTGTTATTTTTCGTGTTTTGGTACGGAACCCTCCGTGTGAAAGTCCGACTCGCACCTGGCTTTCGATAACCCATTCGCAGGCAATCTTTAATTATATCCATCATTGTTTATAAATCACCCCTGACAACCATGCCAATGACACTCACGGTGTAATCCAGTCTGGAATTTAGTAATTTAGTTATTCAGATTACTTAAGTACTTGATTACTGAGGAATCAAGATTACAGTAGTGGTTTACAATACTGATTCCTAAGTAATGGATTACAAATGTAATCATAGTACCGTATTACAATAATTTTGGTTACCCAAGTAATTGATTACCGAGGAATCACGATTACTGTAATGTAATCGTGTAATTAATTCCAAAAGTAATTGATTATGCCCAACTCTGCTACATAGTATAAAACAAAGTCGCTTTCCACTGTCTGTCCCTATGTATGTTAGATCTTTAAAACTACGCAACGGATTTTGATGCGGTTTTTTTAAATAGATAGAGTGATTTATAAGAAAGGTTTATATGTATAATACATGCATAATTTAGTAGAGAAACACTGATAATTTTATAGGTTTCTGTGATCTCGTAAATAAACACATTTTTTGCGCTTACGAGTACATTGCAAACGCTTGCTGAACCCTACGAGATAGATAAAAATAATGTACTACTCGTACGAGTACATCTACTATTTACATACAAGTATTGTACACCTTAAAAAGGTCTATAAAAAAGTCCGCGACGGTATATACAGGGTGGAAAGATAAGTCGGGCCCTGGAGGGAAAAACCTTAAAACCTTGAGATAGCTCAATTCGCTCATAGGAAACATTCTTTTATATTTCCTAAAAACTGAAACTGCATTCACAGTTTTTTTCTCAATTTTCACTTTTTTCCATACTAATTGTATGAAAAATATTATTATTATTATTTATGGGTTCTCTTGTGCCCTAAACTTGGTTGGTATTTAAAAGTTTTTATCCTCGTTGGAAACACGATCGATTGGCATCAATTGTCATAAAAATGATTTATGGCAAAAATTACAAAATGAATACTTTTTTTGAAAACTGTGCTCTTTTCCAAAAATTGGCAAATGCAGTTATGTCCCTTTAAAGAAATTAAAGAATGTTTCCTTTCAGTGAATTGAGCTATCTCAACGTTTTAAGGTAGTTTTCCTCCAGGGCCCGACTTATCTTTCCACCCTGTATATGTCTATCTCTTAGGAATAACCAACAATAACCATTTTTTTACTCCCGTGCGAAGCCGGGGCGGGTCGCCAATATTATTATAATGTAAATAAACGCAAGGCAATCCAGACATCATAATGTCAGTTATTTATCAGGTTATTACTTCGTTTTGAATTAGATTTTTTATTAGAAATTATATTTCTCAGTGTGCCAAGTATTTTTTTTATTAGAAATGATGTGATATGATAAAGGCAAGAAAGGATTTCACTATGCATTATGTACAAACAGCAACACTCTTAACTGTACATCGGTGGACCTTATTACAAAGTACATACGGTCCACCGATGGACAGTTAAGATTATGGGCGTTGGTGCGTGATATTACTGATAATTCATTATGTATCTGTCAAGTTAGTCGTCGGATGAAAATTTTAAAGATGGCATGCTCTTCTGCAGAAAACTCGGAAGACTGGTAGAAGACTGCGTGGAGGGGCTACCAGGGGCCGTGTTCTAACTTTAAAACACGTAAGACACGACCATCTCCAATACAAATCCAATACATTCAGAGTCCGGTAAACTTTTTTTCAATGTCGCTCAATTTTTTGATACTATTTTGCAGTAAGTAACTAAATAAACTTTTATTAGTCGTAATCATAGTCATATTCAATCATTTATTTGTATTATAATGCATAACAATGCATGCAAATACAATTTTAAACAAATAGGCAGTAACTTACATAAGGCAAGTCAAATAAGATAATTATAATATACATATAATCATTATTAACATTATATATCAATGTGACAAAAATAAAAGCAAATAAAAAAATAATAATTTAAACAATATGTCAAGCACGATACATTTATCAATAACAAATAAAAATAATAAATAAATGTGTAACAAACTAAATTAAATTTCTGAATTTCAGAGGTCAAAGCTCGAAGGACTTAATGTCAGGTACATTGGTCAAAGATCCTATATTCATTTATCGTGTAAAATGGACGTTTAAGAAAATATTCCTTAACTGTCTTATCCAACGTTTTGAAGTCTTCTATATTTTTTATTTCATTTGACAGTAAATTATAAACTCTTATGGCAGTATTGTCTTGTCGAAATGTACGTAATGTGCGTCTTTTAAAAGTAGTTTATTTCTGTGTCGCAGATTATATTGATTTATAGTAGCACCCCGTTCCACGTTCCCGTTCCATTAGTTTATATAGGTATACATATTTTGAAAGTAGGTACTGGACTAAGAGCTGTCCACGTCAGATATGACACAATAATGAGAGCAACAAAACCCGTCTGGTTAGATTGCTATACTATCCTTATGGCTAGATCCAGGCATCTGGCAGCTTTTAATGGGTGGAAGTCAGAGTGACAGACTAGCAAAATTTTTGAATTGGAAAATAGTAATACCAAAATAGGTAAAAGCTGCCGAAGTTGTCTCAGGTATAAATGACAGGGTCTATATTTTAACATTCGAACAAAAAACATTGCGTAGCATTTCGGAAACAGAAACAGTAGGCGACGACAGTAGGTAAAACTGTGAATTACATTATACGTGGTTTTGGACTACTTTCCTCCATCAGAAAGTTTTGGCAATGATAATATCTAATTATTTATATAATTTCTCATAATACTGCATCAAAACCAGAATTCTCGGATTTTATTTATTTATTTATTTTATTTAAACTTTATTGCACAAATAAAAAGTGTACAAGAGGCGGATTTAATTTGTATTCTTAAAGTGGTTCTTAAGTTGGTTCTTCGACCTCCACCACTTTACAGCTGCCAGATGCCCGGATCTAGAAATAAGCATGTTATAGAAAACTAACGAGAGGGATTTCGTCGCTCTCATTAGTGTGTCATATCTGACGTGGCCAGCTCTCCGTCTATACGTTTCTTCTTAAATTGTATACTCTTTTTTTTTCTTGTTTTATTTATAAGTAATTCAGCCTGAATCTAACACCTATTTCGCGATTTTTGCTTGGAGAGGTGAAAAGAGTAAGGTTTTTATTTATTAATTCAAATCTGGGGGCACGGCAGTGCCCCCGCCAAGTCGAGCAAAAAAAACGGCACAGCCGTACCATCCTTTTCTCGAAGCATTTCAGGCCATTTTCGACCCCCTATAACTTCGTTGTGGATTAAACTAGAAGCCTGTATTTCTAGCAACCAAGCAAGCATTGTATAAATAAGGTATATTTAAAATTTCATTCAATTTGAACCAGTAACTAGTTTAAGAGTTATAACTAGTCAACGTTCTTAATTTTGTCACTCACTGACTGACCGATCATCAAAACTCTAAGGCACTTCTAGTAGACATAGAAGCTTCAAATTTTGAATAAAATTTGGTTTTAGTGTATAAATCAAGGATAAACTAAAATATTTTGCAATTTCAGTCCAGTTTTCGAGATACACCAACTGCATAAATAACTTTGTAATTCCATGTATGACATGATATATATAATACATGATTGAAAACAAGATACATAACAAAAAAAACTAAGCTTTACCTATAAATTAAAACTAAAATTAAAAATAAATGCTAATTAAAGTAAAACTTAACTAAAAACTAAAACTAAATAAAACCTAAAAAATATCAAAAAAATTAGGTGCCCGCGGCATGGTGCCAAGGATGCTGGCAGCATTTCCCCGCTGTATTGCAATGCTGATGCGTTGCGCGAGGAAGCTGCCAGCTCGTCGGTCACCAGTAGAGTCGATCAATCTTTTCGACAACTCTTTGAAAAGTTGACGAGCGCTGGGACCCCACGGACCAAGGGTCTCGACTCCGAACGGCAGGAAAAAGTAAGCGGAGCCGAGTCCCCGGTATTTAGAGATCTTTAGTTTTTCGGCCGCTTTAGCCGCCGCACCTACTTGCTTACTTGTCCCGATATGATGATGATATACATGATTTATATAAAAATTGTAACATCAGAGCCTCCGAGAAAAACCCATAGTCAGGGAGTGGACTTTGAGAATAACTGTAGCTGAAGCTCAAGAAGTAGTACCGGAAAAGAAAAGAGGAAGAATATTACCTATAAAAATAAGAAAAGCTCATGGGCTCGTGGTTTCTCTGAACGAGAAAGATTCTGTTTACCTTAACGTACTTTGTTATCTCGTAAATGTACTGCGAAGGTACAGTGAGTATTTGGTTACCCTTGAATAGATCGCCATTAGAATAGAAAGAGATATAACGTCATATTCATCGGAAATCGATACATGGTTTCGGGGGGTGGAAAAATCAATCGCTTCCATAAGAAGGGGTGGGATGGGTGAGTGGTGATCCATGTATTCCTGAACACGTAACGATACCCAATCCACCCTACTGCGATTGCAACCTATAACTATTCGACCAGTTTACTTCTGGTCATTCACTAGCAATAGTTTATATGGATCTTGAGGCTCAAGTTATACAGGTTATAGTCGATGGTTTAACTATAAAGCGATGGATATATGAGTATTTGAGGCTTTTGATCCATCCTCATGCAATGCTCGTGAGTACAGTGAATATCCAGTAGACTCGGATGGTATTACATTATTTGTAAATATGGGTTAGATTCGGACCTTTTGCTCTTTAACCTTTAACCTTCTGGACGCAAAGAACACCTAAAAGACACCAAAAGAGATCAGCGCTAGAAATCGCTAGCACCATGCTGAGATGAGGCCATTTCGTGGCACTTTTTTTTCTACATATTTCCCAATATACTATGTATGTGTGTGTGTCTACGAATCACTACATAGTATAAAACAAAGTCGTTTTCCGCAGTCTGTCCCTATGTATGCTTAGATCTTTAAAACTACATAACGGATTTTGATGCGGTTTTTTTAAATAGATAGAGTGAATCAAGAGGAAGGTTTTTATGTATAATACATGCATAGTATAGCAGAGAAACACTGATAATTTTAAAGGTTTCTAATGTGATGTCGTAAATAAACACATTTTTATGCGTTTATATTGCAAACGCTGGCTGACCCCTACGAGATAGATCAAAATAATGTACTACAGTATTGTACACCTTAAAAAGGTCTACAAAATCCTCGATGGTATATGTCTATGGGATAATCAATCCCGTGCGAAGCCGGGGCGGGTTGCTAGTGAACTATATTCTATTATTTTCTATTTTATCGTGAGTAGTTGTGACAGCGCTAAGAATTATAGAGAAGTACGTGAGTTTACTAAGGTTAGAGTGCTCAGTGCATACAACTGGTTATTTATTAGAAATAGAAATAGAAATATATTTATTCGTGACATTACAGACAGAACAAATAAATTACGGATAATTATAGAGTAAAACAAGTGTCACAAAATGGCCTCTTCTGAGCATGTTGCTAGCGTTAGCCAGCGCTGATCTTCCGAAAAGACCATCCGGTGAAAAATTCACGGCAGGTAACAAACATATTTAGCGAGTACCATCTATGATAACAAAAAGGCAATAAAAAACATCAGTAATAAACTTCAAGAGAACAATAGAAATGGAAAACTTAATAAAAGAAAAATAATAGTAACTTATAACTACAACGCAACAATCTAGTGACCGCGCATCTGACCGGACATGCCGTGACCCAACATTAATATTATAACTCTTAGCCACTAGTGCCAGCGTCAACGCCGTCAACGGCAGACACGTGAAACATAGCACAAAACAATACACTCTAACCTAAAATTCGTGGCTTACATACGACACAGAAGACTATAACTGAAAGAATACAATACACAACGTAGCAACAGAAGAAAGCGGGCTAACAAGACAATTGTTAACAAGGAATATACATACAGCAACGCAAAAGGAACATAACCTAGCGGTACGGTATTACAAACAACTAGTATCAACTCTACAAGTTTCCTCGTTGAGTTGGTGACAAAGCATAAACTTTTTAATGTTCAATTTAAAGCTATGACTACTTTTTAGGTCCCTCAATGGAGGTGGAATATTGTTCCAGCATTTTGACGCTGCATATCGAAAGCTCCCTCGGAAAGCAGCCGACGCATGACGAGGCGTCAGCAAGTACAACCTACACTCCCGGCGTTCACGTAACCTCATGCCAGCTAGCTTTTCTTAGCTTATTAGCACGAAAGCTTGACATTATGGCTAGACGACTAAAGGATCTGAGGGAAGAGCGGGCGGGGGGCGTAAATTCCAAGTTTTACAACGGGCGCCCTACAGGGCCGTCTTTTCCATAAGGGCACACGGGCCCCGTGTCCAGGACCCCCATCCTCAGGGCGGCCCCGAAAGTTTTTTTTACAGTCAACGTTGTCCCTAATCGAGCGCCTGAGGGCCCCTGATTCTCAAGTGACCTAGGGCCCCGTCACGTATTAAGACTGCCTTGGCGCCCTATGCACGCCCCTTGGACGCTCCCTCACTCCACTTAGTCGTCTAGCCTTCATAATGTCAAGCTTTCGGGCTAATAACTAGTTGTATGGAATAGTCACTCCAAGCTTACTTATTTCTCTATACCAAGAACTAAAAACACTGTTACACTTTACATTTTTCAGTGTCCTAACTAGCATCCTAATTAGGATCCTAACTTAACTTACGTTTTTTGTCTCAGCTTTTTGCTCCATTGAGCCTGGGGTCCGCTTGGCAACCTAATCCCAAGAATTGGCGTAGACACTAGTTTTAATGTAACCGACTGCCATCGGACCGTCCAACCCAGAGGGGAAACTAGGACTTGTTGGGATTAGATCCGGTTTCCTCACGATGTTTTCCTTCACCGAAAAGCGACTGGTAAATATCAAATGATATTTCGTACATAAGTTCCGAAACCTCAGTGGTACGAGCCGGGGTTTGAACCCGAGACCTTCGGATTGAAAGTCTGACGTCTTTCCGCCAGACCACCAGCACTTTTTTTTTAGGATTCTAACTTTACATACTAGTCAATCTAATTGCTAGTCGCGGTTACACTTGACAAAATGAAATGATTAAGCTAATTCAGGAAGCTAATTTAGGACAAGGGTAACAGGGCTTTAAAAAAAATTCCTATTTTTCTCCTAATGGTATTTTCATAATCAAGGTAGTCTATTTAGTACCTACATTGTTTTTACCCCCGACGCAAAAAGAGGGATGTTATAATATTAAGTTTGACCGTCATGTGTGTCTATCTGTCTATCTGTCTGTGGCACCATAGCTTTAAAATGGTTTAACAGATTAAATGCGGTGTTTTTTTTAATTTGTCAGCCTAGCAATTAATCTTAGCTATGTTTTGAATAAATCGTTACAGCTATTTCGGGAGTATTGCAAAATGTTTGATTAATTAAGTCATAATACTGTCATGGCACGGCCTTCCTTTGTTGAGTCATTTAGAGTTCACATTATATTGGACATTTTATAGAGTACCGTAAGGCTAGCCGTTTATATGTTTTAAATATGCCTAAGTGGCCTGCTGTAGGTTCCGAGTGATTCTCTCTAATGACGTCTTCACGCAGTTCCGATGGAATGACCTCTTTCCAGGAGAACTCATCTGTTAGTTCGTGTTTATTTTTACATAGCCTGTACAAGGTGTTATTCTTAATGAAATAATTTGGAAGGTTCTCCGGTTGAGATAAAGACGAGTTGTACAAAGACTTATACCACGAGTCGTTAGTCTTAAGGTGCCAATCCGACGAGCTAATGGCACTGACAGGAACAGCTCTTGATAGGGCATCAGGAATGACATTATCTACCCCACGACGATGCTTTAATTCGAAATTGAATGTAGACAAACGAACTCCCCAACGAGCTGTACCCGGAGCCGTACCTGTAGGATTATTCAATGACAAGAACCACTTGAGAGCGCTATGATCTGTAAATACCGTGAAAGGTTTACCGTTCTCTAGATAACACCTCCAGTGCTCCAGAGCTATCAAAACCGCAAGTGTTTCACGTTCGGTTATGCTATAGTTCTTCTCTGCTGGCGACAAGGACTTACTCATATAAGCAACCGGATGCTCCTTGCCATCAATGATCTGTGTAAGCATAGCACCAACACCATAGTTGCTCGCATCTGTGTGGACCTCGAAACCCTTGGTGTAATCAGGACAGGAAAGAACTGGAGCCGTGACTAGACACTCCTTTAACTTAAGGAAAGCAGCATCTGCCTCTGGAGTCCATTTGAAAGGGGGCCCGCCCTTCTTGCCAGAAGTCAACTTGTTTAGAGGCCCGGCTATGGTGCTGAAGTTGGGCACAAAACGACGGTACCAAGTTGCTGACCCAAGGAAACGCTTAATATCCTTACCACACGTAGGGGTCGGAAACTTAAGGATGGCCTCTACCTTAGCAGGATCGGTCCGTAGGCCACTACTGTCAACCACATAACCTAGATACTTCAGCTGTGATCTGAAAAACTCGCACTTCTTCAGGTTAACAGTAAGATTCGCTTGTTTAAGTTTATGAGCAACAACGAGACATGGGAATTAAAATCCTGCGAAACGATGATTATGTCATCAAGATACGCAAATACCTTTAAATCAAACTCTCTAAATAACATGTCGACAAGACGTTGCTGCGTAGCTGGTGCGTTGGTTAAGCCAAACGCTGTACGATTAAAGCGGAAGGTCCCACGACCGGGTACATAGAAGCCGGTTTTATCTCGATCCTGCTCCGCTATCGGAACCTGCCAGAACGCCTTCGATAAATCTATACTGGACAAATAACGGGCATCTCGCAGATTGTCCAGTATTTCCGATATATATGGTATGTTGTAGGCGTCCTTCTTAGTAAATATATAAACGGCTAGCCTTACGTTAGTACTTGAACCGTGGAAAGTCCGTGACAGTACCTAAATGCGGGGTCAATAGAAAAGTAAACCAATGTAAACAAACGCATTTGCCTTCATTGCTTCGCCATCATGCACTTTTAGAAAACAACCATGATTTAATTGTCAGCACACATAAACTTCTTATCAACCGACTTTGAGATTGCGAAGGTTCTCAATTCGTCGGGATCCTTGGTTTTGCTATATATTATTTTATGTATGTTCGCCGATTATTCGAAGACGGCCGTACTTGCTCACAGTTAGAGTTCTATTGTAACCAGATCAGGATCTGATGATGGGATCCTAGAGAAATCGAGGGAGCTCTTCAACTATTATAGGCACACCTATAGTGATTTAAATATTGTTTACAGTGGCTCGGGCATTTGCCTTCGGAAAGGTGGAGTCTAAGTGACGTCAGTTCTTTTTTGTTTAGAATAATTTATATTCATTTTTTATACAAATATACGTTAATGATTTTTATTTCAGCGAAACAGAATTTCTGTAATAATGTTTTATCATGTCAAATGTTTTTTTTTTGCCTAGATGTGCAGTCATATCTAAGGTCAGGTGGGGTAAGTGGAAACGCGGGGTAAGGGGAACACGTGTATGGCATATCTATACGTTTTCCGTTCCCGGGACAAAATAGACTATGTTTCCCTCACCTGACCTTACCTTATTTTATTATTCTATTTACGTCGAATATAGGCATAACGCTACTTTTGTCATTACCTAAAATATTATGTCTGATGTGTCCTGTCTTGAATTATAACTAAACAATTATTATAAAGCCTGACCAGAAATATATGATCATGCGCTATGTTGCGGAATTACATTGGAACTAATTTCTTACACTGGCAATAGTTTTAATTATAGGTTGTCATTGCGACGGTTTACTTGAATAATAGTAACGTGTTGAATATTAATATTCATCATAATAAATGATAAAAAATGGCGAAAACTACTCATAGTCACGAGTGAAACATTGTGAATAAGGTATGTAATAAACTGCAGGAAATAAAACGGTCGGAAAATGAAACTATTTCGCTACGAAACATTTTCAAATTAACATCAGAGCTGACAGGTAAACAAATCAAGATATCACCATACCATAGATAATAATATACTTTTTGACCATTTTGAACTGTTGCCATTTAAATAAGAATAATAGCGCCCTCTTGACAATAATCATATATTTCTGGTCAGGCTTTATAATGCTATCATAACCAAAATAGACTATATCCTATTCCGTGATGCAAAAAAAAACACTTCTAAAATGTCCCATTACAAAACTGCTGGTGGCTGACCTACTGCTGCTCGTTGCACTGTGATATGCAAATCCAGGAGCTTACTGCTCCGATAGTGGTAAAAAGGGGGAGTTGGAAAAAGGGGGTTGTTGGGGAACGTGACACGAAACGATAGTAAAAGTGGACCCTCAAGGTCAAGGTCAACAAAAATATGAAACAAAAAAAAGCCCTAACAAGCACCGTCTATGCGTTTAAAAATGTAACTTTCGCAAAGACAGCGCTTGTCAGGGCTTTACAAATATTTCACAAATAAATTATTATAAAGGATGGAATCTGGGTCGTGATCATGAATTTTCTGACTCTGTAACTGAACTCATATTGATAGAAACAGACTGATTTTTTTATTGTTCAAGTAGTATTTATGTTCAAGTAAGTAAATTATGGTGATCCTATTACTTTTTATATAAGCTGTATGGAAAACGACAAGACGTCACGTCACGTACTATGGTGACCAAATTGTATGCCAAAATTTATTATACTTATCACCTGAAAAATAATTATCACTATTGGTGACAAAAAAAATATGATTAGCATTAATAGGTTCATCTTTCAATTCTCTATCACGCCTTGATGTACACGACTATACTATACATAGTATACACGACCCCGATTCCATCCTGATGATATTTTCGCAAAGTGTGTAAATCCGAAAATCATTCAACCATTGCTCATATCCCATTGTAAATAGAGTCAACTTTCAGAGTTAACCGCCATTTTTCTCCTATCGGAATTACCCCAATGTACCCTAGTTCGGAAAGGCAACTACACTAAACGCAAGCGGTAGATTTTACCAAAAATTGACTCTTATTACAATGGAGTATGAATAATTTTTATATAATTTTCGGTATTTCTCGAATTCCGGAGTGATCCAAACAAACCTTAACTTTTTTTTTTTTTTTTATACCACGACGGTGGCAAACAAGCATACGGCCCGCCTGATGGTAAGCAGCTACCGTAACCTATGGACGCCTGCAACTCCAAAGGAGTCACATGCGCGTTGCCGACCCTTTACAAAAAGGAGGATTCACTGTGTTGACGACTAAAGGAACAAGAAGGTCCCTCATCGTCAACACACTGGGTCCTCTTTGAGCTCTTTGGCAACCTTACTCACCAGCAGGAACACAACACTATGAGTAGGGTCTAGTGCTATTTGGCTGTGGTTTTCTGTAAGGTGGAGGTACTTCCCCAGTCGGGCTCTGCTCCAGATTTGAGCGATGACATTCGCTGAACGTGCCCTACCACACTTAGCGAGATGCCATTCGCAGTGCCCATACCTCTCTTTTTGGCGTAGTTTAAGGACATACCCAGGTCCGGACGTAGTTTAAGGACATACCCCGGGTCCAATAACTTTGAAACTTTCGATATTGTTAAGTTGGATCCAGGGTTAGATGACTAGACTTTTATTGTAGAGCCACTTTATAGATCAGTGAAATTAGATATTAAATTGACAATGTGTGATGTAGTTGACATTTTTTAGTATTTTGTTAGGGGCGCTTACTAGACACTTGTTGTAGCAAAGCCCAGTATGTGATGATATTTGCTACAACAAGTATCTTGAGTTAGCCGAGAAGTTCGTGAAAAACTGTCAACTTTGTTGTAGTTCCTGTATAAACTCAAAAACTGTCCATTTATTGATAAGGTTGCTATTGGACTTGTACTGCCATTTTTCTGTGGTATCTTGTCAATGTATCTCTGCAGTTTTTTGTGAATTCACGCGCAAGTTGATTGTAATATTTCTTTGCTTTCAATGATATAAGTAGCCGTATCTTGTAGGATATTTAAGCTAGACAATCGAATTTAGACTCAAATTATTTCAAAAAGGGGCCTTCAAAATCGCCAAAGCAACCTCATTAATAAAAGGTATACCTAATTTGTAAAATGATAAGGAAAAGAACTGTAGTTTTTAATGTATTGCTCAGCCAGCACAAGTACCTACTTGTAGCAAATAAAGATGTAAATAGCCGTAACTATTGCCAACGACATATCAAAAATCCAGAATTATAATACATCACGCTTTGTGATTTTAGCAACTTTGATTGTTTAATTCCACGGGCAGATAAGGGTTATGTTTACATTGGACGTTTCATAGAGCTGGCTCAACAATGACACAGTTTTCACACTGCTGCCATTTCCGCAGGTGGTGCCGGTGCGCGAACGAGATAGCGCTCTGCATGTATATAGCGCTGTCACGCTTGCACACCGTCGCCGCATCCAGGTGCGGCGCCAGTGTATTAATCGCCTTGAAGTCCGTGACTGTACTAATGTATTAAGAACTCACCACGTCAGGTATGACGTAATAATGAGAGCATCGAAACCCGTCTTATAGAATACTAAGGTAATATAATAAGAATACACCCGTATAAAACGTATAATAAGAAGATTGGAATACTCTCTTTATTGCTAGATCCGGGCATCTGGCAGCTTTTAATGGGTGGAGGTCAGAGTGTCTAGCAAAATTTTACAGATGGAAATAAGTACTAGGCGCTCGATTCTGTGCCATCAAGTATAGGTTCCGGCACCTATATTGAATTAGTCGTATGGCAGAGTCTCTCAGTCACACTTTGTGCAATGTGCAAAATATGGAGGTCTTACATACCCGTGTTAACTATATAGGTTTATCTCTTGCCCATGATGCACATACATTATAGCGGTGTGTAGCATTTTACAAGTGTGGAGGTGCTGGACCACATTTCAATTTTGTTTACTATGAACGTCACTCATCTTCCTTTTTGTTTATGTCTATGGTAAAAAATGCCGAAGTTGTCTTATTTATAGAGAAGGGTTATATATTTTAACATTAGAACAAAAAACATTGCGTATTATTTCGGAAACAGAAACAGTTGACGACAAACTGTGAATTACATTATACGTCGTTTTGGACTACTTTCCCCCATCACAAAGTATTGGCAGGTATTTATTATATCAGTATATAATCTAATTATTTATATAATTTCTCATAATACTGCATCAAAACTAGAACTCTATGATTTGTATTCTTAAAGTGGTTTGCATTCTTTGACCTACACCACTTTACAGCTGCCAGATGTCCGGATCTAGAAATAATCATAGTATAGCAAACTAACGAGAGGGGTTTCGTCGCTTTCATTATTGTGTCATATCTGACGTGGCTAGCTCTCCGTCTACAACGCCACCAATCACAATACAAACGCAGCGGATGTCAGTGTCAGCTGTCTTAACATTTCCACTTACATTCAATAGTTGGCGGTGTGGGACCTGAAACAGATAACAGAGGTACTTATAGCATAGCCTGTATTTTGGAAGAACGCTATTTTGTAAACAACGTATTATACCCAAGACTAAAAACCTGAAACTGTTTGTTCAGAATCAAGAGTTGAATTGATTGCAGTATATCTCAACATGGGTATACTTTTTCTTTAATTTTTCCATTTTTTACGTGTCGAGTCTAAAAGTTTCTAATACTACAGTTTACCATTATATCTAGAGATTAGGAGATAGACGTTGAATATTTAATAAAGGCTGGCAGCTTTGACAAATTTGTTTTTTCACTGTACATAGTGTCATATAGGTTGTCATTGTCAAAGTATCTTATGTCATGTCATACAAATTGACCAGAGAAATGGGATGACAAAGAATGCTTGTCAACGATCAAAAGTGTGGCAAAAAAATGAAATCCATGTATGTGTCTAAATTGTCTATGTGAGCGTAAAATAGTGATGCCAAATACAACAGGTTAATTATCTATCGGTATTTGACTTTCTAATCGATACGTTCTAAAGGCCTCTACAGACGTAAGCGACTAGTCAAAGTAGTTAACTCAACTGTGACTTCAATTGACATCCCCACTACCAACTTGACGTTTCATTTCACGCACATTTTCGACTAATATTATTACATTACCTAATAGTTAATAACTAATATGTTTGTTCTAAGCAAATTATATTCTTTAGTATAAAAGAAATGTAAATAAACATAACTATTTATTATTAAATTAAAAATATTAAATAAACAAAATTATTTCCTAAAATTATTTCAAATATTTAATAAAACGGAAAACGGAATTTCAAGTGCGAATGCCACAGAGAACCTCCTATAGAGTAATAATGTTGCTCATTTTGTTCGCACCGCGAGTCTCCAAATCTTGCGGAAGACGTGAGGGGCGGGTGGGTGATAGCGGCGCTGCGATTGGTCGATTCAAGGACCGCGCGCTATCACCACGCTATCACGTGGTTGCGTAGTGATGGGACATGTGTACTACAAGTAAACAGTATTGTACCGTACCGTACCATAATTTGTTGTTGTTGATTGAGGTATTTACTGTTTACTAAATTGATAACAAATAACAATAATGCAATATGTATATGCCTACTTTAAAAACGTATTACCAATAAATTTTACCTAATCGCCTTATAGACTAATCTAAAATTACCTTATCTGTGCATTGAAAGTACTTTTAGAAGCGACTCCCATGTGACACTCAATTCAAGGTGTCTTCTAGAAGCAACGCTCATGTGACACCCATTAATAGTTGCTTAAAGCCACTCCTATGTGACACCTATTGAAAGCGCCTTATAGAAGAAACGCTCGTGTGACACCCATTGAAAGCGTCTTATAGAAGCAACGCTCATGTGACACCCATGGAAAGCGTCTTATAGAAGCAACGCTCATGAGACACTCATTAAAACCGTTTTATAGAAGCAACGCCCATGTGACACCCATTGAAAGCGTCTTATATAAGCAACACTCATATAACACCCATTGAAAGCGTCTTATAGAAGCAACGCACATGTGACACCTATTGAACTTGTCTCATAGCAGTAACGCTCATGTGACACCAATTAAAAGTTCCTAAAAACAACTCTCATAAGACACCATTTGAAAATGTCTCATAGAAGCAACGCTCATGTGACACCAATTAAAAGTTACTTGAAACAACTCTCATGTGACACCCATTGAAAGTATCTTATAGAAGCAACGCTCATGTGGCACCCTTAATACCCATATTTATTATAACTACATATATGAAAAGAAAAACTACCGACAGAATAAATCTTTAAATTCTACCAACTACTCAAACTAAAAGAAAAAACCGGCCAAGTGCGAGTCGGACTCGCGCACCGAGGGTTCCGTACAAACCTGTAGGTATATAGGGGTAGTAACTTTAAAATTATTAAAAATATTTTTATTATATGATGTAACAAAAAAATTACGGTTTTCGCAATTTTTCCTTTATCTGTGCTATATGAAGTTTCTTCGTGCCAAGTTTCAAGTTTCTGAGTTTACTGGAAGTACCCTTTAGGTTTTGAGTTTCTTGCGAGTACTCAGTTTCAAAATATGCGACTTAAATGGCTAATTTATTTTGATTGGCTTGACATAAAAGTTTGGTTTTGCTACATTTGAAAGGTCCTATAGCCCTGAGTATTTGACATGAATTTCAATTTAATACCTCCACGCGTTTACGAGGAAAAAGGTAGTAAGTTTAAAATTTAAAAAAAAAAAATTTGTATGATTTTACTAAAAATGTCTACTTTTTGTAATTTTTCCATTGTCTATGCTATATGACGTTGCTTCGTGCCAAATTTCAAGTTTCTGAGTTCACGGGAAGTACCCCGTAGGTTTTGCGAGTGCCGAAACTCTAACATTTGCAGCATAAACGACTGTATCTTTTGATTGCGTTGGCTTTTAAGTTTGATTTTTTCACAGCTCCAAGGGACAATAGACCTGAGTATTTGATATAAATTTCAGCTTGATACCTCCACGCGTTCCTGAGAAAAATGGTCTTGACAGACAGACAGACAGACAGACGGACTACAAAGTGATCCTATAAGGGTTCCGTTTTTTCCTTTCGAGGTACGGAACCCTAAAAATAAAATAAAACAAAGATCTTCTGTTTTCTATTGTACTTCGTATATTTGTTAAGTCGAAAGTACGTGGTGCCGGTATATAAGTCCGGTACACATCATCCGCACATCACTATCGTACACGTGCTTCCGTAAGAAAGGAATAGCACATTGCATTATTAACATGATAAAAAGAGACGGGCATACTAACTACTTCTCAATTGACTAATTCAAAATGAACTCCGCTGGCTAGAAACATATTCAAGTAAAAAAAATATTTTGTAGTAAAAGTGGAATGTAACTGTGGCGACAGCTATTTAATATAAAATATTGCCACTGTAATTTTCTAAACATTATAAATAATTATATATATTAAGTAATGTTTATTATAAAAATACCGTTGCGACTCCGCGCGGCGCGAGCGCAGCGTACAAGATCTTCCTTATCGCTCGGCCCGCTTCGTGATACTTCGGCGGCCGGCCATCGCGCCATTTCGTGCGCGCTCGGAAATCCCAGCGAGTCGGAAATTTACTACTCTCGAGGCTGGACGCACGCTCTCGCGCCGCCCGGGCTAACGGTTAGTGATTACGCGCCAACTCGCTAAGCATATTGTTTTCGGTTTGCTTTGCACCGTTTTGCGCTTTTAGTTTTCGCTGTATAGACGCTTTCTTTATGTACTTTTCCTATCTTCTGTGCTTACTTTGACTTTCTTCTTCTTGTAAATATTGTGCTGTGCTTTGACTGTTATTTCTTTCCTTTGTGCTTGTGACTCTTGTGTGCCGTTAATTGACAATATAATTTATGATGTGGAAATAGCTTGTTTTCATTAACTCGTTCGGCTAGTCACCCACATATTGGTGACCCTTGTGAAATGGACGGTTGTGTAACGGACATTTTTAAATTTTACCGTTAAGGAACATTTTAAAATTTTATCTTTTAACGGCCATTTTTTAAATTTCAATTTTGAACGAACGTTTGTGTTTTAAATTTTAACAGACATTTTGAATTTTATCTGTTTAAGTATTGCCTTTTTATGTTTTGAAGTGCAGTTACAATTATAGACTTTACGGATTTTTACACTTTAAAATGTCTGATAAAGAGGAAACAGCACCTCAGGTGACCGTTAAGGTACCTGGAGCGGAGGCCAGTACTGGTAGTGAGTCATCCGTGAGTCACATTAGTGTGAAACCACCTCCGTTTTATCCGGATAAACCGACTATGTGGTTCGCACAGCTGGACGGACAGTTTACTTTGACCAGGGTTACGAATGATACTACCAAGTTTTATCATGCCATATCAGTGTTGGAATACAAGTACGCGGTTGAAGTGGAAGATATTATAACCAACCCGCCCGCGACCGACAAATATGGCACACTCAAAAGAGAACTTATAGCTCGTTTGTCAAGTTCTAAGCAGGAGCGTTTGAAGCAGCTGATGATGAAAGAGGAGCTCCGTGATAGAAAGCCGACCCAATTTTTGCGTCATATCCGGAGTTTAGCAGGTGCAGATTACCCGGATGATTTTATTCGCCATTTATGGATGAGCCGGTTACCTACAGTGTTGCAGAGCATTGTCGCTTACCAGGACAATTTGCCCTTGGAAACCGTGGCGCAAATGGCGGATAAGGTGCATGAGGTTACACCACCTGGACCTGCTTACCAGGTGTCTGCTGCATCTTCTTCGGGCGTTCCTGATTCCGTAGCTGAGCTGCATCGTAAAATCGACGCGTTAACATCAAGGCTTGACGCGGTGTTCACCTCCCGGGGTAATCAGGGTAACTCCCGGTCGAGGTCCCGCGGCAAGCCATGCAATCGTTCCAGAAGCCGGTCGAGGGCTGGCAAGTCCAGCAGCGCCCGTGACGGCCAGCGCCTGTGCTGGTACCACTACAAGTATGCGGACAAGGCAGATAAGTGCATTTCCCCTTGTGCGTATCCAAAAAACTTGATGACCGGTCGCTCGTAGCGACCAGTGAGAGTGTTCCAGTGTCCAAACGTTTATTTGTCACTGATGCAAAGACAAAAGTACAGTTTTTGGTGGACACCGGGTCCGATCTGTGTGTTTACCCGGTTAGTTTTTTGCGTGCGCAACGTCATCGTAAAACTAATTATGAACTTTACGCTGCAAATAATACTACTATAAGTACTTATGGTTGGATAACTATGTCGCTAGATTTTAATTTACGCCGTATGTTTTGGTGGCGCTTTATAATCGCTGATGTGAGCAAACCCATTATTGGAGTTGATTTTCTCTGATTTTATAATTTGCTTGTCGATGTTCGCTATGCTCGCTTAGTCGACGGCACAACTTTGCTTTCATCAGCCGGCGTAATTGCTTCCGCTTGTGCTTGCCCGCAAATTAAAGTAATTTCAGGTGATACACCTTATCACCATCTTCTTGAGGAATACCCGGATATTATTAGACCTACCGGTAATCCTCAAGAGCGAAAATGTAAACACCAGACGCAACACTTTATTAAGACCACGCCAGGCCCACCTGTGTTTTCGAGGCCACGGCGCTTGGCACCTGACCGCCTCAAGATTGCAAAGCGGGAATTTGAGGATATGGTGCGCACGGGTATCGCGAGACGATCGGAGAGTCCTTGGTCGTCCCCGCTGCACTTGGTACCTAAAAAGGACAATGGTTGGCGTCCTTGTGGTGATTATCGCGCTCTTAATGCACGCACTATTCCTGATAGGTACCCGGTGCGGCATATCGCTGATTTCTCGCACAACCTTTTTAATTGCAAGGTTTTCAGCAAGTTGGACTTAGTGCGAGCATATAACCAGATTCCCGTTGCACCCGAGGACGTACCGAAAGGAGAGATCACGACACCCTTTGGACTCTTCGAGTTCCCATTTATGAGCTTTGGTTTGCGCAACGCGGCGCAAACGTTTCAGCGGTTTATGGACGAGGTCCTTAGGTTTTTTGACTATGGTAGCGAATTTCGCTAAATGTGTTGAGCGCCATATTTGAATGAAATAGTAGAAGTACTGCAAGGTAAAAAAATCTTTAATAATAAAAAAACCCGCTTAAAACTGGATATAATAAGAACCTAATTTAATCTTCTTACGTCATTACGTAAGAAAATCCTACGAATAAATTAATCTTATATTCGCATTACGTCATTACGTAATGCGAATATAAGATTAATTTATTCGTAGGATTTTCTTGAAGCAATAATTATAATTTTCATATTGAACAGTTATCGATATAAGTCCCTAAAACGTTTTGTCAATCCCTAGCGTCGAATAAATGTTTCGGTTTTTACACAAAATAATCATGAATAATAACTATTATGATAAAATATTGGCACACAGTATAAGAAACACTAAAATTAATTGTATCTAGTAAATACTTACACGATTTGTTTTGCTATTTTGATAAAATATTGTTTCAAAGACATCGATCGGAATATCATGTAAACCTGTGAAATGAGTAATTACTTGGGTTTTTCCTATGAGTAATAGTCCAATCTGGAACACAACACGACACCATGTTTCTCCTTTTTCATCCCAAGTTATTTTATTCACGATTGTTTCCACGCTAAAATATGAGCTGTCACGACGTGGGTACGTAAGCTAACTACCCAAATTCAAAAGCTGTCACTCGTTCAAAATGATCGTGTGTTTCTTTTGCACTCGTGGAATGTTCATATACGTGTTGGTTTCTCTTTTGCGCACTTCGTTTATCTTTTAGCGGCAAGCGCTATTTTATATCTATGAAATTGACAAAGTAGGTTGATAGGTTGACATGACATGACACATGTAGAGATGTGATAACAACGCAACAAATGTAGAGTTAACAATTGCATAGAATTGCAAGGAAAACTAAACATACGAATATCTTTCCAAATAAGTAACTGGTTGAAAATAAATATAAAGTAAATGTTATTAAAACGAATTGGTTCCATTTTTTAGCAAAAAAATTGTTTATGCAAAGTGTTCCTTGTATTTTGGATATCTCCCAATAAGGATTGTGTAGACTAGGCCTAACAGAGTCAACAAAATCAAAAAGGCAGTTTGCGCTGATTCATAATAACTAGTAATCCGTCTCGAACTGAGAACTCGCGATTTCCTTGCAAACAAGTGACCAATATAACAAGACCCTTTTGATGATTGTTTCGCGCCTTCTAGCTCCATAACCCCTCGATAGATTTTGCTCAAATACGAACTCTCAAATTATATTGATCTCTGCTAGCCCCAACAAATTTCATAAGGATTAGAAAAACGACACTAAAGTTATCGTGGTACAAATATTCAAGATCAAAAAACCATCGAAATGCTTGGACGTCTAGGTAGCCAGCTGATAGTTCAGTTGTGTACAAAGTTGTCTGTAAGAACTTCACTTCGCTTACGCTCCGCTCGTTCAAACATCTTTTCAACCAACTTCAAGATTTTGAAGGAGGAGGTTATCAATTCGTCGGGATCTTTGTTTTGTTTGCTTTTTTTTTTATGTGTGTTCACCGATTATTCAAAGACGGCTGTACCGATTTGTAAAATTATTTTTTTGCTTGAAAAAGTATACTTCACAGTTGGTCCCATTGTAACCAGGTCACGATGAGATCCTGGAGAAATCGAAGGAACTCTTCAACTATTATAGGCACACCTATAGTGATTTGAGTATTTTTTACAGCAGCTCGAGCATTTGCTTTGGAGGCTTAGTGAAGTCGGTAATTTTTTGTTTAAAATTATTTATTAGTATTAACTCTGAAACTAGACGTTTCCCAGAAATGTTTATAGGACATTTTAGTTTCTAAATATGATCAGGAATCCACTGTTGAAATCTGTCGGGTTCCCACCGTATATGGTCCTAGTTTCTAACTGAACTAGGGATCTTTGGAGCAGCTTTGGCTCTTTTACCCGAGCTCTTTTAACATCTTTGACTTCAAAATGCCCCGGCCCTTGCTTTATTTTTTAGCTCTAAGTATCTCAAGCCCAGATGACAAGCACGCGGGCCGTAGTTTGAAGACCTCAGTTCTAAGCGAAAACTCGAAATTTTCATGCAAATAAAAACTTTTAACAAAGAAAACATAAACCTCTCCTTTTTTTAGTGGGTTAAAAAAGCCTTTTCATGCAAAGCCTAGCTTGAGGCATAGTAAACTAGATATCAACGTAGTAATAGATTTCAACGGGCTACCGACAGTACAGGCGCAGTACTGTCGGCCGCCCGTTGAAATCTATTTATTTATCTTAGTAAGTTTATTTTAAACTAACTTTTCCCCGCTACTATATCTGCGAGGAATTAGTAATACTTACCCACCCTAATAACCTTTACCCACTGAAAGGATGCTTTCAAACTATCTACAAACAAAAAATCATCTAAATCTTCCCAAAAACTCAAAGTAGCTATGTTCATACCAAATTTCATCTAAATCCTTTCAGCGGTTATGGGTCCCCATACAAACTTCCAAACCCCTTTTTATCCCCTTAAGAGCCTTTTTCTAGAATAATATGTCCTTACCCGAAACTCAAACCATGAAAACTATGCTATTATCCTTCAGGAAAACTCAAACTGAACTATCCTCATACCTAATTAAATCTAAATCGGTTCAGCTGTATTGATACCCGTACAAATTTATTTTTACATCCTTAAGGGACGATTTCTAAAATAAACTAAACTGTTTTATAATTTTTTGATTATCTCCATACCAAATTGAATCTGTTGTGCAGTTATTGATTCCCCATATATTATTTTTATCTGTTTTCACCCCCTTGAGGGGTGATTTCCAGGATTAAAACTATATGTTATCCTTTCTCAGAACATAAACTGTCTTCATATCAAATTACATCTAATTTGGTTCAGCAGTTACTGATTCCCCTTTCAAATTCCAGATAATTTTACTCCCATAATAGGGATAATTTTGGGGATAAAGGCGATTTTATATCCTTCCCCAGTACTCAAACTATCTTCATACTAAATTTCATTTAAATCCGTTCAGCTGTTATTGACCCCGCATTCCAGCCCACCTCAAACTTCCACCCCCCTTTCCACACCCTTAAGAAATGAGTTCTAGGATAAAATTATTATACATATATCCTTACTCAGTACTCAAAATATATCCATACCAAATTTTATCTACATCGGTGCAGTTGTTATTGATTCACCATGCAAATTTCCACTCCCCTTTTCACCCCTTTCAGGTATGATTTCTGGGGTAAAAAACTGTTTTACGTCCTTCCCCAGAACCAAATCATTATTCCTAATTTTATCTAAATCGGTTCAGCGGCTATGGGTTCATCCATAAATTACGTCACATCCGTTTCGTGATTTGTTGAGCCTCTCTTTGTCACACATTGTCACATTTGTGTACTTCGTACCCCTTGGTGTGACATCACATAGGTATTCCACAATTTTATTTTAAATGTAATTATGGACTAACTACTGGGCTATTGGATGAAGAACCGGACGCCTGCCTAATAAAACGGTATCCACTTAAGTTATCTCCTGAAATAAATAAAATAAAAAAATCCGGCAGACGGTGACTCGCCCTCCCCATAAAAAGCGACATTAAAGATGGTTCAAGGCCAACACTGGTGAGGGGGCTGGGGGTAAAGAGGTGTCACTGGACTTTAAACATATAGCCAACTCACCACTTAGAAGTTTCCACATCTACCCTCGAGAACACAGCCCTAACGAACCACTCTGGACAGCCGGCTAGGACAAGCCAGAGGCAGGGGACCTTTCCCACCTATCAGACAGGGCACCCCAGGGCCACTCAGCTAGGTGGAGTCGCTACTCTCCAACAGCTCGCCACAAGCTGCCCTGCGTTGACTGATTGCGCTGGTGAAAACCAGTGGGCGATGGGGATATGTTATTATTATTATTTATATTATATATATTATATAGGATACTGAGTACTTTGTTATTTATATAGCTGGAAGAGATCCCTTACAGGAATAAGATCGCCTCTGTACCTCGTATTTGCTTTTGTTCTGTTTCGTATTCATTCCACATACAAACATCCACCTCCCTTTTAGGAATGATTAAAAATATATATTTTTTATTTTATCGTATGGCTACATGTCACTGGATATAGATAGGCATTTTTTCTCTGGGGTAGTAGTAGTGGGAAAGCAGATTATGAAGAAAATATAATAAATATTTAATACTATTCTCCAGAACTAGTACATACCAAATTTCATCTTAATCAGTTCAGCAGTATTATTGATTCACCAAACAAACAGCACCCCCATTTTCAACCCCTTGACGGATGTTTTTTTTTTATACAATGACGGTGGCAAACAAGCATACGGCCCGCCTGATAGTAAGTAGCTATCGTAGCCTATGGACGCCTGCAACTCCAGAGGTGTCACATGCATGTAGCGTTTTTGTTTTAAATATTTTTATCATTATTACCACTTCTTTCTGAAAAAATTTTGGGATCCATTTTATCCGTAATAATAATAAGCAAGAATCATTAAAAAAAAATTTTTGTTATATGTGTGGAACACAGACATCATTTATGACATTCGTATCTAAATTCGCAATCGCATTAAATGATGCGTATATTTTTACGAAAGCGAATGTTACTTAAACAATACATTAAAATAATTTTAAACAAAAAAGAGCCGACTTCATTTAGCCTCCACCTTTCCAAAAGGAAATGCTCGAGTTGCTGTAAAAATACTCAAATCACTATAGGTGTGCCAATAATAGTTGAATAGTTCCCTCAATTTCTCCAGGACCCCATTACCTATCAGATCCTGACCTGGTTACAATGAGACCAACTGTGAAGTATACTCTTTCAAAAAAAAAAAATTTTCCAAATCGGTCCAATTGTCTTCGAATAATCGGTGAACATACATAAAAAAAAGCAAAAACAAAGATCCCGACGAATAGATAACCTTTTCCTTCGAAATCTTGAAGTCGGTTGAAAACAATCTTTCTCAAACATAATTCCAACATACAATAAATATTCAACCAATATTCAAGTTCTATTGGAGTTGCATTGGAATAATCTTCAAGCAAATTCTGATATTTCTGATTAAGACGTTTAACTGCTGATTGCGTGGTTAATGCATTGGAGTTGTATCGAAGTTGGATCGTATCTAAACGTGTTTTAAGGCGCTAGGCGCTGATGGTGGCCGAAAACTGTTACTTTCTAAGCGATATATCTCAATAGCGGGTCATTCAAAAATTTTGAAAAAAATATATGTTATTTACCATTTCATGTACAACATTGTCAACGTTTGAATAACTCGTGTAACGTATAGTTTCTCCGTTATGTAAATGTAACGAAATGTCGTTTTACGGTTAATTTTGCTTATATCTACTGAACGGCTCATTCGATTTAAAATATTGTTGAACTAAAAAATATGTACTACAGAACACTACAAACTCAACGTTGGATATTTAAATTGATTAAATTTTCTTAAACAACTTGATCATAATTCCACATTTCGTGCGTTATTAGCTCGAAAACGGCGTTGCTGGCAGTCGTGAGCTAGCTTTGAGACGAGGAGGCTGTGTCGCTCGTCGCTCCGTGCTTCCCTTGTACTACATATACTTGTGCTTGGCCCGTGAGCAATAATATCGGACTTACTGTGCCTAAAGACTAAATAACTGCAGAGGGTTCATGCGGTGCGGATATAACGTGTCTTCCCGGAATCAATAATGTATAGACGTTTTATCTTTTAAGATAATGTACTCGTATGCATGTTTATGTACGTTCGTATAAAAAGTGTATTTTATTTAGATTATAATACAAGTAAAAAACAAATGGAGAAAAAACAAAAATCATGAAACTCACATTGCTCTGAAAACAAATTTGGTCATGTAAGTAAACTAAAATTATTATGTTTTAGTAGACGCATGCATCACGCAAAATAGGCATTAGTCGTCGAGTTGCGGAAATCTGCTAGTGCTGCAATACAATACACTAATAATTAATTTTATAAAAAACTCCAAAGAACCGAATTTATTTAAACATATTTATTTAAGAATACCGTGTTCTAAACGAATGTAATATGCGTTTTATTTTAAGATTAAACACAATCTTTAATGTTATACTTTATACTAATTCCTCAAATCTAGAAATTGCGAAGTAAACTGCAAAGGATTGCAGATAAACCGGCCAAGAGAATATCGGGCTATGCTCAGTGTAGGGATCCGTAGTTGCCGGCCTGTTACAATACATCCATTCAAAAGGTAGTCTATAAAGAAATATTTTGTGGCACTTACGTTATTTTACTATAGGCATAACTCAAAAACGGCTCAACCGATTGTATTCCATATAGTTTTTATTGAAAATACGTGATAAGTATTTCAATGGCCTCACTTCCAGGAATTTTCCCAATTTTTTTGGAAGCACGGTTCAAAAATCAAAGAGCATTTTAACTTTCGAAGCTATTATTTACGAAAGTATTCGTTTTATCCAAAAGTTGTTTAAGGCATATTCTTCTTGAAAGACCTATCCAACAATGGGTTTCAGATACTTATTGTTTTACCACTTTGTAGGCGTAATTAGGCGATTTTAATTAAAACTCATACCAAATTTCAGTCTACTAACTATCACTGAGCAAAGCCTGATTGAGAATCTAATAAAAAATTGCTGATATTTAAGAGTTCAATGTATGCAAGAATAAAGGAAATAAAGCTTTTTTTTATACCACGACGCTGGCAAACAAGCATACGACCCGCCTGATTGAAAGCAGTTATAAAGCCTATGGACGCCTGCAACCTCATAAGATTCACATGCACGTTGACTACCCTAAAAAAACTTTACTATGTCGGTGAAATGCAAATAAATACAAATTTTATATTAATTGTCAACACAAGTGAATAAATAAATTACTACTAAGGGTTAATACTACCTATCAAATATCTTTAAAAGACCGGCCAAGTTTGTATCGGACCATGTATAATGTAGGGTTCCGTAGAAAGTAGTTTCTTGGAGATAACTCAAAAACGGATGAACCGATTATATGTGAAATAATTTTCGTAGAAAATTAAGTACTAAGCCTTCTTGGTATTTTTTCATATTTTGTAGACTTACGGATTAATAGTTAGATGGGGGCTATTATATTTAGACTTTTGAAAATATTGACTTAATAAAAAACGTTTTAAAAATACTATATATAAATATATATATATATATATATATATATATATATATAAATATATAAGTATAAATATATATATATATGTATATATATAAAATATCTTTTATATATATATATATATATTTAAAAGATATTTAGCAATTTAGCCAGAAAACTAAGTAGCGGCACATGAAACACACCTCTAGATAAAATTTCAGTAATATATGTTTTATAATATAATATTTTCAGTAATATAAATTTTTAGCAAACACTGGTTTGCATTCTGTAGTAGGTATAGGTAAATTATTACAAATAATCAGACAATTCTGAAGTGTAATTGGGAAAAAAATCATGTATTTAATGTCACCCTGCATTGTACACGGTGTATACGGTGTTATCCGTTTTAGCGCGTAATTGGTATCCTATTCTTATGAAAACCTAAGAAAAAAAATATTTTGACGCAAAAAAAAAATTTTTTTCTATGGAGTGTTGGCCGGCTGGGACGACGTGCTCCATACAAAAAAAATGCGCCAAAAATAATTTTCTCCTATTTTCTCTTAATACGATACCAATTACGCCCTTATCACAAGTATTTTTGTAACATCCTGTAAACATAACATAAACATACTTAGCATATATGCAATACAATGCACACCTTAATACAAGTTAAAATAATAATTTTAAACAAAAAAGAACCGACTTCACTTACCCTCCTTTCCAAAAGCAAATGATCCAGCAACTGTAAAAAAACATTTAAATCACTATAGGTGTGCCTATAATAGTTGAAAAGTTCCCTCGATTTCTCCAGGATCCCATCATCAGATCCTGACCTGGTTACAATGGGACCAACTGTGAAGTATACTCTTTCAAACAAAAAAAGAATTTTCCAAATCGGTCCAGCCGAGTTCGAATAATCGGTGAACATACATTTAAAAAAAAATAGGAAAAAAAAAACAGAGATCCCGACGAAATGGTACCTAACCTCCTCCTTCGAAATCTTGAAGTCGGTTGAAAAAAAGATCCCGACTAATTGATAACCTCCTCCTTCGAAATCTTGAAGTCGGTTGAAAATAGTAAAAGTTGAGGTAAAACAACTGGAGGTCTTATCCGTAAAAATAGAACTGAATAAATACTTACTCGATGTGTAGTAGCGCTCACATATGATACATAAGTTCGTTATGTCCATTTTGTATGCACTATTTATATACCGAGAGTAGCTAGCTACGTTAAATATAACAAAATAAAGAGAGCGACGAAACCGCTCTGGTTAGTTTGCTATACTATGCTTATTTCTAGATCCAGACATCTGGCAGCTGTAAAGTGGTGGAGGTCAAAGAATGCAAACCACTTTAAGGTTACAAATCCTAGAGTCCTGGTTTTAATGCAGTATTATGAAAAATTATATAAATAATTAGATTATATTATTTCCAAAACTTTCTGATGGGGGAAAGTAGTCCAAAACGACGTATAATTTAATTCATAGTTTGTCGCCTACTGTTTCTGTTTCCGAAATAAAAAGCAATGTTTTTTTGTATTTAGATCTCCATACATACCTACATGTTGTTTGTTCTAATGTTAAAATATAGGCCCCGTCCTCTATAAATACGACAACTTCGGCAGTTTTTACCTATTTTGGTATTACTCTTTTCCAACTGAAAATTTTTGCTAGTCTGCCACTCTTACCTCCACCTATTATAAGCTGCCAGATGCCTGGATCTAGTAATAAGCATAGTATTGCAATAACGAGTACGTTTCACTGTACAAAGTTTTCAAGTACTTACAAAGTCACTAAAATTACACTCATAAAAATTTTTCACAAGTCTTAGATATAGCTTTTTTACACACTTTTTTGTCACTTTACAAACTTTTGTTTTAGTCCCTTAAATGTTTGTATGTCATTTGAAGCTCTTTTTTATAAACCGATAATTTGTTCAGAATAAGCTTTTATACAACAGATCCACAATAAAAAGTATAATAACAAGATCAATAAAAGTTCAAAATAATGTAGCACTGACGTCCATTATATCACCATTTTTTAATAAATAAAAAAAAACAACTCTTTCACTTAAAGTTTGCCGTGTAGCTTTCTCCCGATTTCGGCAATTTCATCATTGCCTTTCAACATCTCCTGATGAGCGGATTTTTTATTAAGATATGATATTGTAAATATAATGACCAACATTAATATGGCTACATGGTCAGATTTAAAATAGCTTTTTGGACACATTTTGGAAAGCAGCGACTACTTCAAAAACTATTATTTAAAATTATTATTGAACTAATTTAATTGTTTTGTCAGTTACCTGTTGATTTAAACTTCTCACTATTTAAAAATTACTTTACGATTTGTTAGTTTTGTAGCGATCTCGAGCGCTGATAGACTGCGTCTGTCTACAGGTTTCATTGACAGCCGGCTGCAACTTTGCAGCGTGGGGGTTCGGGCCGTTGGGGGGTTGCACGGGCGGGGGGGGGGGGGGGCACGGGCGGGGTGGCTAGACTACGGGAAACGGGAATGAACAGTAAGATTAAATCAACAGGTAACTGAATTAGTGCCAGTTTTTTGTTAAACCAATTGGTGGTTGGCGCTTATATTATTGACGTCGTATTTACTCCTATTCAATATTACAGTTCGAACGCTACTGGATAAAGTGATATCCGTCTGTCCACACGTGTCCACACCTAACTGTAAAAATTAGAGGTCTCACTAGAGAGTTTTATTGATTTTGACGTAGGTGGATATCGCTCTTTTGTGAATCCAAAGCATAGATCTAAAATGGCGCTTACGCTTAAAGATAAATATAATGAGCGAAAAAGGAACCAACACATATATGAACATTCCACTAGTGCGAAAGAGAGACACGATTATTTGGAAAGCGTGACAACTTGAATTTTTGTAGTTAGCTTACGAGTATATACCCACGTCGTGACAGCTCGTACGAGTATTTTAGTGTGAAAATAATATAACTTGGGTGAATATAATAACTTGGGATGAAAAAGGAGAATTGGGATGGGTGTCATGTTTTGTTACAGATTGCACTATTACTATTACTTATAGCAAAAACCCAGGTAATTACTCATTTCACAGGTTAACATGATATTCCAATCGATGTCTTTCCAACAATGTTTTATCAAATTAGCAAAATAAAGTGTGCAAGTAACTTATACAATTGTATATTCGTGTTTCTTTTGCTTTGTGCTAATATTCTATCATAATACACGAGATTATTTTGTGTAAAAATCGAAACTGTTCTACGCTAGGGATTGACAAAAAGTTTTAGGGACTTTTAACGAAACTGTTCGATATGAAAATTATAATTATTGCATAAAAAATGACAATGTATAAATTAATTTTATATTTACATTATGTGATTACGTAAGAATATTAAATTAGGTTTTTATTATTAAAGTGCTGCGAGCTCCATATTAGTACAGTACGCGAACAGTTTTGAGCTTCGATAACTCACAAGTGCGATTTTCTTTTTTAGTTAGATTATATGATATGATTAAATACTTATAGTAAAAAATATTTTCTAACAGTTTTTGACGTCGCGCTAGGTATTTTATATATATTTGTTAATAACAACAAGAAAAGATTATACAAGATATATTTTCCTTTACCATACCATTGCATTCAACTATTTCAACGTCATCTGTCATTTTATAACAGTTTGGTCAATAGATTATGTGAGCATAATGGAAAACAATTAGTCAAAATATAAGTGACCTTGAATTCAAAACGAATTACAAATGGCTAAGACGACATATGCTCTTGACAAAACTGTTATAAAATGTGAAGTTATGTTGCAATAATAAAAAGCGAAGCCTGGTGGAGAAAAATAAAACTTACATAATCTTTTCCATGTGTAGCAAGCAAATACATGTATTATGCCTAGTGCAATGCTAACAGTTGTTAGAAAATATTTTTTATTATTAGTACTTAACATATTCTAACAGGTCACAAAATAAAATTGGACTTGTGATTTATGTCATTTTTATAGGTTAAAAAGGCGTTCCCGTACTCCACTACATGGGACAGTGCAGCTGCCAAGTTTGTTAGTCTTTTAGCACCACCCAGGGATCACGTGTAGGACCTGGACCCTGATGAGTCCTGATGTCTATCAGTAATGAAGGTACGATTAATTTTTTTAATTTTACTAAGTGTAGCTTAGACTCTTAGGACCCAGGTTCCAAGAGTGGAAGGAGAGCAAAGGACCCGACTAGCACCCCGGACTAAATTTGACAGACCATGTGCTGAACACCCCCGATTCATATGTAAATTATATAATCATATAAAAACTGTCATTTGAATTAAAAGCTAATACTTGTATAACTTTAGAAGGTACGGTCAGCATCAAAAGTAACTACGCAATCGAAGACGTCATAAGCTCTTATTCCCTTTTAAAAAGGACTTTTGACGTCTTCGTTTGCGTAGCTACTTCTGATGCTGACTGTACTTCGGATCCATTCGAATAGTGACATTTTGATACATTGACTTGATGTCATGTTGACATTATTGTCACTTCACTTTTTTGTCGAAAAGGGCCCTCCAGAGTATATGAGCTCTAAGTTATAAGGGTATTTATGTGCCTAATTTCGTCTAAATCGTTTCAGCGGCATAAGCGCGTTAAGTAATAGAGATAGTAAACTCTTACTCGTATTCCAGGAAGCTCATAGTATTCATAGCATCCATTGTTAGAGTACAATGAACTTTATGAATCGGTGTCCGTAGAAAATAGGGCATCTATAAATAAATCTAGGACCTAGATAAATATGTACTGAAGCCAACTTACAATTGTCGCAAGTGTTTACTTCGTATACCCGGTACGAAGTAAGTCAAGTAACAGAACAATAGTACTGTCGCCATCAGATATATCGGAGCGGCCAAGGTGGTCACAAATATCTGCACAACGCCTCTATTGTCAAAGCGATAAAGTGCATGATCAGATATTTTTGAGTACCCTGGCCACTCCGATATATTTGATGGCGACTGTACATTACTAAAGACGGCGTTAAAACAGGGATTACTGGAGACGGCTGAGCGTAGCGAGGCCGTATCGGAATACGAGGATGGGAATCCGTTTTCATCCCGAGTTATCTATAGCGCTTTTCTCAAAATTGCAGGGAAATACTCGTAAATAATAAAATAATACAAAAAATATAAGTTCTGTTAACATAATTAGTCTACAACTGAATTCTCATTAGATTCAGAAGATATAGATATAGAGCGTAGCGAGGCCGAATAGGGATACGAGGCAGGGAATCCGTTTTTCTCAAAAAAATGCGTGGAAATAAGACCTAAAACCCAATACTAAAAGCCCAAAAATTTTAATCACATTCGGGATCTCTCGGTTTAATGCAAGTACTGTCTCGCGGCTGGCGCCCGCCGGTCACTGCCGACCGGCAGCACCCGCCCGGCCGTGACCGGCAGCGCCCGCCCGGCAGTGACCGGCAGCGCCCGCCCGGCAGTGACCAGCAGCCCCCGCCCGACTTGCGCCCCGCAGCCGGGCGGGTGCTACCTTTAATCCTTTTCATATCAAGTGTCACCAAGGCACCTGACACGTGAACCTTCCGAGCATATTTTTACTAACGTGACGACAACATTTCCATGCACGCATGTTTGAGAAAAGATACTTCCGAGCCTATTATGTAATATAATGAGGAACGTTACGACAATATTTCATTGCATTTGATAATAAATATGTCATCACTACTAATACTTTCGCTGGTGACTGTACTTAACAGGTGCCTTTATAAAATACATTATATGTAAGTACTTACGTTTTTGTGTTTTTGATATTTTATCTGGACTTTGACGACAGTTGGACACTGCAAATATATTTTAAGGAATTTTATTTCAAAACTTAATAAGTATAGATAGATTTTCACTTTAACGTGAGTTTAAGGTAATTAGTGCATAAAATAATTTTAAATTTATCTATCAATATAAGGGCCGGTTGCACCAAACTGTCTGTTATCGTCAACGTCATTGTTAAAAAAAACTTGTATGAAAATTTTGTCAGTTTTCTATGGGATGCCAGCTCCGTCGCCATATTTAACGTTGATCAGTTCGTTAGTTATGCGTGGTGCAACCCACCCTAAATCTATCATTGACTCTGTAATATTCTGTTCTTCGGTGTGACGCCATCTTGTGCCCTTTTTTACTTTTTTTGCTACTACTTTTTTATAAATTATATTAACCCTATTTTTGTGTTCCTTGATAATGTTTTAAAGAAATGGTATCGAAACGACTCAGTTAAGTTTATAAATTTAGAAATGTTGTAAGTTTTGCTTACACGGTACTTGCTGAGGCCTAGGGCCGTGCCGGCAGTTCCTGTGGTACCAGGACCAGGGAGCGGGAGACGGTGGCGGGGGGCGCGGGGACTTGGCTGAAAGCAGACACCGTCGACGTTACTGTTACGACATAATGGTGCGCTAACATGGATGTGGCCGTACATGCAAGCACACCATAATATCGTGAGGACAATTTGTTCGAATTATATTTTCCATACAAATCTACCGGTAATCAATTTCGGTATCTCGGTTGTTTGTTGCCTAATGTATTTTTATTGCTTGACTGATAATTTATTGCCGTAAAGAACTTAAATTATATTTGAGAATCTCGGGTAAATACTTGGGTAAATATTGCGAATGCACTAAGGTGCTATATCGATTTTTAGTCATTCCGGTATCAATCCCTGCCCTTGAAATATCGAGTTCTGATGCGTTTTTGTTCATACCACGACGATGGCAGAGAAGCATACGGTCCGTCAGACAAGCGGCTGCCATAGCCTATGGACGCTTGCTACTCCAGAGGTGGCGCATGCGCGTTGCCCGCTAAAGAGACAAGAGGGTCCTCCGTCGTGGACACAAATGCATCCATTTTGGTTTAGGTTTGCCTACCTCTTTAAACTAGGCTACAGAACCCGACCAGTATAAACAATACTTACCATTAGGCCGTCCGACGACGATCGGTGGCAGCCGCGGTGTCAACCTTTGGGAGGTCAGCAGGAGAGGCGACGGGGTTGGGCTATTTTGCTTTGACCGTAGGTGTCGAGGCGGCGGGGACAATCCAGCCATGGCGGAAGAGCGCTGCAAGCGAATATATACCTTATTATTACGAGTAAAATCAATTGTTTGTCAAAAATCTTGCATAAGTCTAATAACTGCTCAACGAAATTATTCTAATAAACCCAAACACTATGAGCTTCCATTATTTTATCACAGAGTTCTTATTCAGCCTTCGGTCTCCATCATCAGACCAGCTCGATGGGACCAACATATTACATTGTCACGTCACCCAAGTTACGCAGGTATGCTAAATATTATCTCAATCAGATAACAGGAACTGGTTCAAATCTGCCTTGCAAAATATTACCTAAACAACAAACACTATGACTGTGGTTTTTTTTTATTATTGTATGGCTACATGTCACTGGATATAAATAGGCATTTCTTCCCTGGGGTAGTAGCAGTGGGAAAGCAGATGATAAAGAAAATCCAGTTAGTGCTGCCAGGTCCAGATGGGACAGTGCAGTTGCCAAGTTTGTTACTCTTTAGCACCACAGAGGGATCACGTGTAGGGTTGTCTAAGGTGTTTCCTACGGACGCAGAGTAACATTGATCCCCTTATGACTGTGGTGAGTTAAATAAATAAAACATTTGTACGTTTTAAGTTAAGCCTGGTTACCAAAAATCAATTGAGAAGTTTATGGGCGCAGTGGCGGCCTAAGAGGGTGGCAAAGAGGGCAGTTGCCCGGGGCCTCACAACAACCCGAACAGAGATTTGCAAGGGCCTCGCAGAGTAGATTTTCACAAGGTCCGCCCGGTTACAAACCTAAAAAAACACATTACAGAACTTGATTACGTTTTTTTATACCACGACGGTGGTAAACAAGCATACGGCCCGCCTGATGGTAATCAGCTACCGTAGCCTATGGACGTCTGCAACTGCAGAGATGTCACATGCGCGTTGCTGACCCTTCACAAACAAGAGTCCCTCATCGTCAACACACTGGGTCCTCGTTGAGCTTTCGTTCGAGAACGAATGGGAAAATGCACACTATAAACATAAATAAACACACCGGGTAGGTTACACGAAATCGTCAGTCACCGTTAAAACCTCGTTTAATTTCATTGTAGACGCGCTTATTTATTAGTCCGCACAAAAATTATTGGTGCAACTGGCCCTAAGCCGTTAAAGGATTAGGAATATTTTTTCTTTTAATTCGACTCCTTAGGGATTATGGAATTAAAAGATCTTTATACTTTAAGCGTGGGCGAAGGCACAGGCGGAGGTCAAAAAAATTATTATAAAAATTTCATACACGGCGAGAAGAGATTGATAACTCAAGATATAAAATTGAAGAAATTTTAACCTCATGTTATTCTATTTTAAGTTCATATTTCTTGAACTTTTCCTCTTGACTTGTCAAGTTATTCCCGCCATTTACGGAATTACAACCTACGTGCTACCCTTTCGCAGACTTGTCTTACAATGAATACAGGAAGGATCTTGCCCAGTCCACGTCATAAACATCCTTATACTCTTGCACCTTATTTCAAACGAGTAAGGTTCAAAATTGTATAAATATTTTTGAAGTTGACGACGAGCCCGCTGTAAAATAAAGTTGTTTGCTTAATAAGCAATCAACTATTATTGTCAATTGTAGCTATAATACACTCAAGAAGAATGAAAAAGGGTAACCTTGTATGGACATTTATTTACAAAGTGAGCTGTATTCGATGTCCGTTCGTATAGTAATCAATCAAGCTTTGTGGTTAAATTAAATGGTTAAATTTGCTTTGCAGTTAAATATTTAGACACGCTTTTTGGTCGCATCACGCAAGCTAGGGTTCATTATACTATTGTTGCCATAAATAACCTTTTCAGATCAATAATAACTTAGGTACTTTTCAGTTTTTCCAATTTAGGGTATTTTGGGAGTACGTAATGTAAAAGGTGTATATGTTATGGACCAAGTGATAAATAGGTCATTATACATAATGCCCGTGCATTATAATTTATGGCCAATGTGAGTAGGTATGCAATATGATTATAAATATTCAAATAATTAAATTGCCCGGGCATTATAGTTTATGGCCAATATGAGTGGGCAATTTGATTATAAACATCCAAATAATTAAATTGTCCGGGCATTATACATAATGCCCATCCCCTATTTGTCAGAGTAATAAATCTTCGATAATAGCTATTGAAACAATTAAATTGTCCGGGCTTTATACATAATGAATGACTGTCAACTATGGGCAGTGTAATAAAAAACATGTTCTCGTATGTTGTGTTCGTATTTTTATTTTTGACATTAGCTTCACCAGAATTATTTCAGGCTCTTTTTCTAAAATTTCCCCACTGCTGCGATTGCTTTCCTCCCCGCAACCCGTCCAATATAATATAACCTTATTATCAAATTGTCCAATGGTCACGTAGCATTATTCATAATGACCAGACAATGTGATAAATAATGAAAAGTTGATAATAATTAATCACTTGACCTGATACAGCTGGGCATTATTCATAATGCCCGAGCATTATAAATAATGCTGGAATTAATCACTTGGTCCATAACATATACATATAGGGAGCACTTGCTTTTGTTAATGTGGTAATATGGGTATGCTAGTTTTGTGAGAAGAGTTATTTTTGTGATTAGGGTATATTGACTATATAATAGTGTATTTTGGGAGTAGTGCAAATGCGTCGGAGAGGTGTTTTGTCTTACGCATTTTTGCTTAAGTTTTGGATGCTGGATGGAAGTCCCTTATTTTATTTGACTAGCAACTTTTGTATGAAAATATTGGGATGCTTACTTTTAATAAAAAGTGGGTCGGTAAGTTTTTTAAAATTGTATTACACGTTATTAAATATTTAGCTTGATCCCGATTAAATTTATGTGCTTTCAAATCTTGTAAATTATATTTCAACCACTTCCCGGTGTATGATTGAGCTAAAAATTTGGTATACTTCTGTAATTGCATTGCATGACAACGCTATGGGTACGTACAGTCAGCAATAAAAGTGTGTACGAAACATAATATTTGGGAGCTACTTGTTTATCAAAACATTTATATCAGAAGCGTTGTGATGAAATATATAATATGTAGTGCAAATGCAGGGGATTTATAACACATGAAACCTTGAACGTAGGATTATTATTTATCCTGTAATCTTACAGTGGGCCGTATTTTTAAAACACGTTAAGACACGATTCAACTCCAATACAGATTGATTATTTGTTGTGTGTTGGAGATACATTTTACCGTATTCTATTTTAAAATATATACACAATAAATACATACACAATAAATACATACAAACACAATATATTTCAAACATACACACACAAAAAATAATCAACGAATGTGGTACATAGTTGTAATGGAGTTACATCGGAATATTTTTCAAGAAAATTCTGATATAAATATTATTTCTAAATCAGACGTTTAGGCACTAGCTGTATTGCGTAGTTAATACATTGAAGGTGGCAAGGTGGCTTTGAAATATAATGGCTACACTCACGTCACTTTAGTCACTTCGCGCGACATGTTTCGGAGAGCCTAGGTCTTCATATTTAAGCACTAAGAGTGCTATTTGAACCGGCCCGTAGCGCACTGATGCACGTCGCGTTGCCGACTGTGCTTAACGTGCCAAACACTCTTGAAGATGGAGACCTAGGCACTCCGAATCTTGTCGCTCGAAGTGACTGAAGTGACGTGAGTGTAACCGTTATATTTTAAAGTGTTAGTATGTCTCACGAAAGTTTAAATTTAATGCATTAAAGGTGGGTTGTATTCCCTATTCTAAACGAGTTTTAAAGTTTAAATACTGCCAGATGTGTGTTTAATGTATTTTAAAGTTAATTAGTATCTGTAAACCTCACCGTACGTACACTACAGTGAAGAACAGAGGGCACAGTGCTTCATCAATTTTATCATTTCCAGTAACCAATATATTGTAATGCCTCAAGTGTCACTGTTACTGATAATATCAACTGAAATAATATTTACCAATATGAGAATAATTAAACATTCATGGCATTCGGTTTGTAGGGTAATTGTGCTTTTCGTCTACTTATCGATTTTGCCAGCTTTGTGATGCAAAACGAGTATATTGAAGTACCCTTACTTTGTATTAAGTATAAATATAGTCGTATCATTCTAGAGCTTATACAGGTTGTAATCGTTAACAGCCCACCCAAAGAAGGAAAACTTAGAGGAAATAATCCTTGTAAAGCCGAATTTTGGTGTAGTTGTAGGTAAAGGTGTCTTACACAACATACTAAAAGTACCGGTGGATGGGTGCTAATGGAATGGTAGGGGGGGTATTGTAAAGTTCCCTTTTTTGTTTGTTTTTCGTAAATAACTTAGTAGGTGGCCAATATAAACACTTTTTGGCTGGGATCAATGTTTAATGTTATATCGAGGAAATACTATAAACACTTTTTTATTTAAAGTTTCGGAGTCATTATTTAAAAAAGTATTAGTTTTATCCAAAAATTGTTTTAGAATACCCTTATTTTTTTGCCCTGCTCAATTAAATCTCGGGTCCGCTCGGCAACCTAATCTCTTTGTATTGGCGTAAGCACTAGTTTTTATGAAAGCAACTGCGGCTGGTTTAAAGGGCAAAATGGCAACCTTGACGTTATATTTTAAAAACGTACGGAAGAGAACCGTGTGCGTGTAGAACCATACCAGAGACTCGCACCTCGCACGCACACGCGTGTGTCTCTGGTATTTAATACTTAGAGAATTCAACCCGGATAGAGTAGCCATGTCTGTCATTTCCGATACAAAAAAAGTCGATTTTTGCGAGGGGAGGGGAACGTCAAATGTATGACTATTCGTACGTAACGTACAAATAGCTACGTCAGATAAACGTCAGTCCATACATGTGTATGACCACTGGTCATATGTTTTCGGCAGAGGGGAACGCCTGTCAATGGCGACTCCGGTTGGTTGAATTGTCAAAGATTTAATGTGAGACATGCGCCATCAGGTGACCTGATTCGGTAACCGTATCCGGCTAACCCGGACTGTTACTTTGACCCTTACAAATGTGTGGCGTGGGATAAATACAGTTTATTAGCTTTATTGAATGGTGTACTGATAAAGATAACAATATCGACAAAGATTATAATATCGCAACTTCACATTTAATTATCAGTTATACTCACAAGCGCTGATGGCCTGACGGTAAGACGTCGGGACTTTCAATCCGGCGGTCTCGGGTTCAAACCCCGGCTCGTACCATTGAGTTTTTCGGAACTTATGTACGAAATATTATTTGATATTTACCGGTCGCTTTTCAGTGAAAGAAAACATCGTGACGATACCGGACCTAATGCCAACAAGGCCTAGTTTACCCTCTAAGTTGGAAGGTCAGAAGGCAGTCGCTTTCGTAAAAACTAGGTTGCCGAGCGGACCACAGACTAGATAGAGCCGTGGCAAATAGCCGGGACAAACGCTAGAAGGTAAAAACAATTGGAAACAATTTTAATCTATGTGTTATTCATGGCATTCATAGATAAAAATTAAATCACTTCAAACTCTTTACTATCACAACCGCAGTAAAAACAAAAACTGTCACCTGTCATAAAAATTGTGCAAAATTATCAGTATGTAATTGTTGTAGACAAAATGCTCGGACGGAGCGAGTATGCCGCCAGAGTGACAAATGGTTGTCGGATACGTGAAGGAAGACAGCCTCACTCCCAACCAGAAACTTATAGCTGGTGTTATATCTGGAGTCAGCACTAGGTATGGTACCCTTCCTACTTATAGCAAAATTCACGAAAGCATGCCGCGAGAGTGACAAATGGTTGTCGGGTACGTCCAGGAAGAAAACCTCACATCAAACCAGAAGCTTATAGCTGGCATCATATCTGGAGTCAGCACTAGGTATAGATAAAATGCTCGGATGGAGCGACCATGCCTTTGGAGTGACAAATGGTTGTCCGGACAGTCCAGCCAGACACAGTCATACGCGAACAAAAAAAAGGAAGGACTGTACAATATGTGACATCGAGTTCAGGCTTCATATTTTTTTTGTAGCTTCTACTCGCCTAAAGACAACTCCTCACCAAATTTTAAGTTGCGGAAACGCTTGGTTTGCGAGATAAAAAATAATCAAAGTTCCATATAAAATCCCGATTTTACACCGCCATGACACAATATTTTGCAGAGGAGAGGGGGGGAGTGTGATAGTGTTAGGTTCTGGCGCTTCGCCGGCCGCTGCCGCGGCACGCTCGCTTCGCTCGCTCGGCTCGCGCGCTGTAGGGTCGTAGTTCTACCTAACACTCCTCCTCGCTTCGCTCGTCGTCGTACCTACACCGACCTGCCTTAGAGTCTGTCTGAAACTACTTTGAACTAACCTAAAAAGTTCCTTCAGAGTGTCATGTTGTATCCCCCGCCCACAGACCCCGCCAATTCTATTTGCGTTTTGTTTTACGCGTTTTAGTAAAATCGTACCATTTTTGATAATTATTAATCAACAAATTTCCACAAAATAATGCTTATAAATTAAAAGAATCATTGAATAAATATCATGTAACTATTATTGTACACAAATAAGTCGAAAAAACTGTATTTATGTAAAAACTGAACATAAAACAAATCATCACGTTTTAGTTTTTCTCAACACGTTTAACGAAACGCAAAATATTGTGTCATGGCGGTGTAAAATCGGGATTTTATATGGAACTTTGATTATTTTTTATCTCGCAAACCAAGCGTTTCCGCAACTTAAAATTTGGTGAGGAGTTGTCTTTTGGCAAGTAGAAGCTACAAAAAAAATATGAAGCCTGAACTCGATGTCACATATTGTACAGTTGAGCCAAAAAAAACCGGCCAAGTGCGAGTCGGACTCGCGCACCGAGAGTTCCGTACAAACCTCTACAGCTTAAAGGTATTACAGACCTGAGTATTTGATATGAATTTCAATTTAATACCTCTACGCGTTCATGAGGAAAGGGGTAGTAACTTGAGTATATAGTATTATATGATGTAACTATACATTTACGGTTTTCGCAATTATTCCTTTATATGTGCTATAAGACGTTGCTTCGTACCAAATTTCAAGATTCTGAGATCACGGAAAGTACCCTGTAGGTTTTGATTCCCTTGCGAGTTTTGAAAATTTGCGGAAATTTGGTGCATAAACGGCTGTATCTTTTGATTGCCTTGGCTTAGGTTTGATTTTTTCACAGCTTCAAGGGACATTAGACCTGCGTATTTGATATAAATTTTAGCTTGATACCTCCACGCGTTCCTAAGACAAAGGGTCTTGACAAACGGACGGGCGGACGAACAACAAAGTGATCCTATAAATAAGGGTTCCGTTTTTTCCTTCCGAGGTACGGAACCCTAATAAAGTGTCAAAAAATATGATTGTTGGATACGTGGTGAAAGACAGCCTCACACCAAACTATAAGCTTATTCCTGGTGTGGTATTTGGAGTCAGCTCTATCCTGGCTACAACACTATCCTGGTAGACAAACCCCTATTTACGCGGCCGTAGAACCAGATTGAAATATATACCAAGCTAGAGTAGGATTTCCTAGAACTACTCCGAAGTTTTTGGAGTTTTCCTCAATACGTACGCAAACCTAGATGAAGATGGCGGGACGATCTTAACGTCTTCCGAAAATATTGGGCTAATGTAAGATAGTATGCCTGTAAGAAAAAAAGTAAGGCATTTTTTCTGCAGTGCATCATTACAGTGTACTAAATGAATAAAGATCTTTCAGATTCATAACCCAACCACTGGACATCCTAAAAGTCCGCACACAGCTCCAAGCCAAAGACAAGATTAAGGGATTGACATGGATCGGCCTCTTCTTTCGAATCCTGAAGGAGGAAGGCATCCCCGCCTTCTGGCACGGTCACAGTCTCGGACAAGTACCTACTACCTTTCTCATCTTTTACAATTTAGCTATTTGCATCTCTTTCTAATAAGTATGATTATAAGTAAGAGGCAAACAGTGAAATTTTAGCTTTCTGAAACGCGATCCTAAGCGTGTGTACTGTACAGTGATCAAATATATCGGAGCGGCCAAGGTACTCAAAAATATCTGAACATGCACTTTATCGCCTTGAGGCGTTGTTCAGATATTTGTGACCACCTTGGCCGATGTATCTGATGGCGACTGTACACGATGCCGAACTCCGCGCCGCCGGGCCTCTGCGCTGTGTCATACGAGATGCGAAAAGCTAGAAATCCATTTCAAAATCTGTCATTAATCCTATCTTGTAAGTTGTTTGTCCTGTCCGTCCTCCTAAGTATCGCTGGGCGGACAGAATAAAGGCAGATCTTCACCAGCTCTTTTCTACGACACTTCTGGGCGCGTTGGTGCCAAGCTAGTGAAGATCTGCCTTTATTCTGTCCGCCCAGCGATACTTAGAATGACGGACAGGACAAATAACTTACAGGATTAATAACAGATTTTGAAATTGATTCGAAACCTGGCGAGAAATTGAGCAAAATGACGTGATCTTGTGTCCGAGGCGAAGACTCATTTTGAGTCGTTGTCAATGATCAAATATTAAGCTATAAGAAGCAAGGCACTCAATAGTATGAAACCGCACGTGCCCATTTCTTCATATTTACTTGATAGGTAAACATCAGTGAGCGTCAGGATGGCGGGTGGACCTCGGGAATTTTATCGAATTGTTAATAAAAGTACTGTACCTGCAGTGTACCTTAGTGTACCTTCAGTAGAAATCAGTGTACCTCTTTCTAAAACGAGATTTTTCTAATAAAAGGTCCACCCGCCATCCTGACGTCAGGATGGCGGGTGGACCTGGTAAATGATACATTAAACCACATATAATGTATGTGGTTATAGTGTACCTTCAGTGTACCTCTGTATAACTTTAAAAACAATCTGCATACCTCTCCTCAAAAGGAGCTACGCTCAAAATAAGGTCCACCCGCCATCCTGACGTCAGGATGGCGGGTGGACCTGGTAAATCCTGCACTATATCACTCAAAAGGTACGTGATTAGTTTGCATCTTCAGTGTACCTCAGTGTACCTTTAGTAAAAATCAGTGTACCTCTTGCTAAAACGAGATTTTTCGAAAAAGGTCCACCCGCCATAAATCTTATTTTAAGCGAAGCTCCTTTTCAGGAGAGGTATGCAGATTGTTTTTAAAGTTATACAGAGGTACACTGAAGGTAAACTATAACCACATACATTATATGTGGTTTAATGTATCATTTCATAGGTCCACCCGCCATTCTGACGGGTGGACCTTTTTCGAAAAAATCTCGTTTTAGCAAGAGGTACACTGATTTTTACTAAAGGTACACTGAGGTACACTGAATATGCAATCTAATTACACACCTTTTGAGTAATAAAGTGCACGATTTACCAGGTCCACCCGCCATCCTGACGTCAGGATGGCGGGTGGGCCTGGTAAATATTGCTATTTATCACTCAAAAGGTGTGTAATTCGTTTGTATATTCAGTGTACCTCAGTGTACCTTTATTAAAAATCAGTGTACCTCTTGCAAAGAAGAGATTTTTTAAAAAAAAAGGTCCACCCGCTATGAACCTTTATTTCAAAAAATCTCGTTTTCTCAAGAGGTACACTGATTTTTAATAAAGGTACACTGAGGTACACTGAAGATACAAACTAATTACATACCTTTTGAGTAATAAAGTGCACGATTTACCAGGTCCACCCGCCATCCTGACGTCAGGATGGCGGGTGGACCTGGTAAATATTGCTGTTTATCACTCAAAAGGTGTGTAATTCGTTTGTATATTCAGTGTACCTCAGTGTACCTTTAGTAAAAGTCAGTGTACCTCTTGCAAAGACGAGATTTTTTAAAAAAAGGTCCACCCGCTATGTACCTTTACTTCAAAAAATCTCGTTTTCGCAAGAGGTACACTGATTTTTACTAAAGGTACACTGAGGTACACTGAATATGCAATCTAATTACACACCTTTTGAGTGATAAAGTGCAATATTTACCAGGTCCACCCGCCATTCTGACGTCAGGATGGCGGGTGGACCTGGTAAATCTTGCACTTTATCACTCAAAAGGTGTGTAATTCGTTTGTATATTCAGTGTACCTCAGTGTACCTTTAGTAAAAGTCGGTGTACCTCTTGCAAAAAAGATTTTTTTTCAAATAAAGGTCCAGCCGCCATGAACATTTATTTATAAAAATCTCTTCTTTGCAAGAGGTACACTGATTTTAACTAAAGGTACACTGAGGTACACTGAAGATGCGAACTAATTACACAACTTTTGAGTGATATAGTGCAAGATTTACCAGGTCCACCCGCCATCCTGACGTCAGAATGGCGGGTGGACCTGGTAAATCTTGCACTTTATCACTCAAAAGGTGTGTAATTAGATTGCATATTCAGTGTACCTTTAGTAGAAATCAGTGTACCTCTTGCTAAAACGAGATTTTTTCGAAAAAGGTCCACCCGTAAGAATGGCGGGTGGACCTATGAAATGATACATTAAACCACATATAATGTATGTGGTAATAGTGCACCTTCAGTGTACCTCTGTATAACTTTAAAAACAATCTGCATACCTCTCCCGAAAAGGAGCTACGCTTAAAATAAGGTTTATGGCGGGTGGACTTTTTTCGAAAAAATCTCGGTTTAGCAAGAGGTACACTGATTTTTACTAAAGGTACACTGAGGTACACTGAAGATGCAAACTAATCACGTACCTTTTGAGTGATATAGTGCAGGATTTACCAGGTCCACCCGCCATCCTGACGTCAGGATGGCGGGTGGACCTTATTTTGAGCGTAGCTCCTTTTGAGGAGAGGTATGCAGATTGTTTTTGAAGTTATACAGAGGTACACTGAAGGTACACTATAACCACATACATTATATGTGGTTTAATGTATCATTTCATAGGTCCACCCGCCATTCTTACGGGTGGACCTTTTTAGAAAAATCTCGTTTTAGAAAGAGGTACACTGATTTCTACTGAAGGTACACTGAGGTACACTAAAGGTACAGTACTTTTATTAATAATTCGATAAAATTCCCGAGGTCCACCCGCCATCCTGACGCTCACAAACATCACCATTTACTCATAGCCTAATTCATTTACTTATTATTTTTGATTTAATAATTGCAATTTATTCGGCGTAATAGATCAATAGAAACCATATTAATCGTGTGGATAGTTGATCCCTCTGGTCCATATAAATAAGAAGCGGGATACGAGAATCTGGATTCTAATGTATTTTTTGGGGTCGTTGCGCTAAGTTATTTGTTTTTATTCTTATTGCAGATGCATTCCATCCTGTCTGTGGCATCGCAGTTCCATGCTTATGAGATCAGCACGAAATTCGTCGAGAACCATGCCACTGCCTATGCCAGTCCACAAGTCAAGTAGGTACCTACGTGTAATATTTACAGTTCGAAGCAACAAATGGGAGAGAATTTCGTGTCATCCTTGACTGCATGTTTTTGCAAATTATAAATTTATAAAAAAAATCAGACAGTTTATTGCAGACTTTTTGGGTACATAGTTTGGTTAGTAGACACAGCACAGTGATAATAACAAAATACAATTTAGGACAGGTGTTAGAGTAGGTATGTCCAGAAAGAGAAGTGTCGTAGTTTATATGAAAGGTCAAAGGTCATACATTCTACGACACTTCTCTTTCCGGACAGACTAGTAAATAATTTCAATACAACACTAGAGCGTTTGCCTCGTCCCAATGCCGCATAATAGGGCAGTCCACCCTTTCAGCAAGCGTACTCAGGATGCTGTTGGTGCTACCCCGCACACGGCGCATTAGCGAGGCTGTTCTGTTGCGCAATATGGCGTGGGATCCCGGCACGCTCGCCACACTGCAATAGTGAGGCAGCCCCATCAACACCATGAACGCATTATTGTATTGCACTCGTAAGAGCCCTCTGCGTGTAACTGACCCATAGTGCACACGAGATATATGTTCCTACCTACAATAAAATATTGGGATTTAAAGAAAATAATTAACCCAGTAAAGGTTGTGCCAAAGGACCCCGCAGCAAACATAGGGAAAAAGTGGTTTCAGTCAAATCGCATGAAATTTTAGTATGATGTAGATTCAGGTCTCCTTATTATTTTTTTATAAGGGCGCAACTCCCTCAGAAGTACACTGTCAGAAATAATCAAGTTTATATTATTATTTTTCTATGACGTGTTTCTTAAAATCGATACTTTGAAATGACCCACACTGATACTTACTGGCGTTAAATATGATCTTAATAATGTTTCTGTCACGCTGAAATCGCATTTTGTTAGTTATTTATATGATGCAAAAGCAAAGAGAAAGATTTTACGAAAAATTGGTATGTTACATATGTTTTGTATGAAACAATACTTAATGATTATTTCTGAAAGTATACTTCTGAGCGAGTTGTGCCCTTATAAAAAAATTATCAGGAGACTTGAATCTACATTGTACTAAAATTTCGTGAGATTTGACTGAAACCACTTTTTCCCTATGTTTGCTGCGGGGTCCTTTCCGCAGTTACGATTTTTAAATAAAGAACTGCATAAATATTAGAGTCTGTACTCCAAATATTTCTGTACGGAAAGATTAGTGACATAAAAATATCTTAGTTTTATTGTAAATGCACTACTCTAATAATTAATGAAAACTATACAGTATTATATATTATAGTAGGTTACAATTTTTTTTTTGAGTTTCATGGGTACTTAACTGCTAAAGCCATTTATGGCTTATTTACAGCAAAAATTATTTTATTTATTGCCGTTTTGTACAGCCAGGTATGTCTACCAGTTCTATTTCTTCCTCAACTGCTCAAATGTTGACTGGAAGAGATCCCTTAAGGTGTATTCCTTCTGTTTTATGTTTCTTTGTTGTACAATAAAGTATTATGCTACTACTACTATTAAAATTTTACTTGTGTAAGGAAATATCACGTTGTCTTCCATGGATGTCTTTGCGCAGACTTTTTGTATTGGCGTTGCATTTTTAATTTAATCTAAATATATAAAAGAAGAAACTGACTGACTGACTGACTGACTGACTGACTGACTGACTGACTGACTGACTGACTGACTGACTGACTGACTGACTGACTGACTGACTGACTGACTGACTGACTGACTGACTGACTGACTGACTGACTGACTGACTGACTGACTGACTGACTGACTGACTGACTGACTGACTGACTGACTGACTGACTGACTGACTGACTGACTGACTGACTGACTGACTGACTGACTGACTGACTGACTGACTGACTGACTGACTGACTGACTGACTGACTGACTGACTGACTGACTGACTGACTGACTGACTGACTGACTGACTGACTGACTGACTGACTGACTGACTGACTGACTGACTGACTGACTGACTGACTGACTGACTGACTGACTGACTGACTGACTGACTGACTGACTGACTGACTGACTGACTGACTGACTGACTGACTGACTGACTGACTGACTGACTGACTGACTGACTGACTGACTGACTGACTGACTGACTGACTGACTGACTGACTGACTGACTGACTGACTGACTGACTGACTGACTGACTGACTGACTGACTGACTGACTGACTGACTGACTGACTGACTGACTGACTGACTGACTGACTGACTGACTGACTGACTGACTGACTGACTGACTGACTGACTGACTGACTGACTGACTGACTGACTGACTGACTGACTGACTGACTGACTGACTGACTGACTGACTGACTGACTGACTGACTGACTGACTGACTGACTGACTGACTGACTGACTGACTGACTGACTGACTGACTGACTGACTGACTGACTGACTGACTGACTGACTGACTGACTGACTGACTGACTGACTGACTGACTGACTGACTGACTGACTGACTGACTGACTGACTGACTGACTGACTGACTGACTGACTGACTGACTGACTGACTGACTGACTGACTGACTGACTGACTGACTGACTGACTGACTGACTGACTGACTGACTGACTGACTGACTGACTGACTGACTGACTGACTGACTGACTGACTGACTGACTGACTGACTGACTGACTGACTGACTGACTGACTGACTGACTGACTGACTGACTGACTGACTGACTGACTGACTGACTGACTGACTGACTGACTGACTGACTGACTGACTGACTGACTGACTGACTGACTGACTGACTGACTGACTGACTGACTGACTGACTGACTGACTGACTGACTGACTGACTGACTGACTGACTGACTGACTGACTGACTGACTGACTGACTGACTGACTGACTGACTGACTGACTGACTGACTGACTGACTGACTGACTGACTGACTGACTGACTGACTGACTGACTGACTGACTGACTGACTGACTGACTGACTGACTGACTGACTGACTGACTGACTGACATATCAACGCACAGCCCAAACCGCTGGTTCTAGAGATTCCAAATTTGGCACGTAGGTTCCTTATAAGGTCTAGGGATGCACTAAGAAAGGATTTTTCAAAATTCACCCCCTAAGGGGGTTAAATGGGGGTTCAAAGTTTGTATGGCGAATCAAGATTTGTTAGACTATTTTATTCGAAACTTCACAGGAGTATTCCTAACGATAAATGAGTAAGCACATGTTTCAGGTTTTTTGAAAATTCAACCCCTAAAAGGGACAAAAGTGGTCACAAAGTCTGAAAATCAACATGGGTATCGTATCCTTTTTGAGTACTTATAGTACGCGGGCGAAGCCGCGGGAAAAGGCTATTGAAGATAAATTCCCTTATTACCTCTCTTAGTAAACGTGGCAAGAAGCCGGACACAGGCGTTAGAAAGATTTTTGCATTTGCGTCTTCGACATCGAAAATTACATATTAAATGCAACGTCAGGATCTACAAATAATCATAAGTATAAATAAATGTTATGGGAAAATCTTACACAAATCAACCTAGTCCCACAGTAAGCTCAATAAAGCTTGTGTTGTGGGTACAAGGCGACGATATATATAAGTATAATAGATTGATATAGATAAATACTTAAATACATAGAAAACATCCATAACTCAGGAACAAATATCCGTGATGAACACACAAATACATGCCCTGACTAGGAGTCGAACCCGGGACCTCCTGCTTCATAGGCAGGGTCTACCGACTAGGCTAGTAGGCCGTTAATTAAAAGTGTATGCGGGTTTTCATGTTGAACTTAAACCAGTACTTAGCGGCGGCCCTTGCGGGGTACTCGTATTTTTGTCACTAACCAACACTTACGACTTACGTCTATGACTTCGTCGATCGAGTAAGTGACTTTGATAAAGTTATCAATGCAAAAATACGGGTGTTATAAGCATGACCGCTTTGTGTGCAAGTATCGGAATCTTTTTGTGGCCCCGTAACGCTTAAACGGCTTAACCGATTTAATGGCTTTTTAAAAGCAGCTTTGAAATCTAGCCAGAGATCTTAGATAGGTTTTATCAAAATCGGTTCAGCCTTTTTGGAGGTTATCATATTTTTAGGGTTCCGTACCTCGAAAGGAAAAAACGGAACCCTTATAGGATCACTTTGTTGTCCGTCTGTCTGTCTGTCTGTCTGTCAAGACCATTTTTCTCAGGGAACGCGTGGAGGTATCAAGCTGAAATTTATATCAAATACTCAGGTCTACTGTCCCTTGGAGCTGTGATAAAATCAAACTTCTAAGCCAACGCAATCAAAAGATACAGCCGTTTATGCCGTAAATTTTCGCAATTTCGAAACTCGCAAGGGAATCAAAACCTACAGGGTACTTCCCGTGAACTCAGAATCTTGAAATTTGGTACGAAGCAACTTCTTATAGCACAGATAAAGGACAAATTGCGAAAACCGTAAATTTTTACCTTCATCATATAATAAAAATATTTTTAATAATTTTAATGTTACTACCCCTATATACCTACAGGTTTGTACGGAACCCGCGGTGCGCGAGTCCGACTCGCACTTGACCGGTTTTTATTTTATTTATAATTAATATTTTGCTTCAATTTAGTTTTAAATCAATGTTACTTGAATGGGTACTTACTGTTACCTTTCCCTAGCCGACTTTATGGCACCTCACTTAAAATCTGTTTCTATCCTCGCCAGGAAGGTGCTGTTGTTCATGTGCGGGATATTCGCGGGCTGCGCAAGCGCCACCCTGGTGTCGCCGATTGAAGTGATCCGCGTCAGACAGATGGTTGTCAAGGTTATAGACGGAGAGCTGGCCACGTCAGATATGACACAATAATGAGAGCAACGAAACCCATGTAGTTAGTTTGCTATATTATGCTTATTTCTAGATCCGGACATCTGGCAGCTGTAAAGTGGTGGAGGTCAAGAATGCAAATAACTTGAAGAAAAGAAATCCTAGAGTTCTTGGTTTAATAAAATATTATGGGAAATTATGTAATTAATTAGGTTATATCATATCCAGAATGGTCTGTTGGGGGAAAGTAGTGCCAAATGATTGAAAATGAAATTTTTGGTTAGTCGCCTACTGTTTTTGTTTCCGCAATAATAGACAATGGTTTTTAATCTAATGTTAAAATATAGGCCCTGTCCTCTATAAATTACACAACTTTGGCATTTTTTACCTATTTTGGTATTACTTTTTTCCAACTTAAAAACTTTGTTGGTCTGTCACTCTGACATCCACCCATAAAAAGCTGCCAGATGCCCGGATCTAGCAATAAGGATGGTAAAGCAGTCTAATTAGACAGGTTTCATTGCTCTCATTATTGTGTCAGATCTGACGTGGCCAGCTCTTAGACCATTAGTACTCTTATACAGCGCGTCGCTGACCATGGGGATCGATTTTGCTTATAACACTGAACTGTGAACTACAATTTTTGAAAATTGTTTACTGTTCCAAACTTATTTGAGCAAGAAATGTATTGCTAAATCAATTCGAGCAACAATGTCAAGGAGGTACAGATTCAAACAAGATTTACTGAAAATATGGCTCGTGAAAATTATTACCGACCAGTCTTAAGGTGCGACCACACCGCTGCTCAAAATACGCTGACGGTACGGAATCGCAATGACGTGCCGTAAACGTCACGACTTTACCGATACGATGCGTCATTGCGATTCCGTAACGTCCCCATATTATAAGCAGCGGTGCATGTGGTCGCATTTTGATACCGTAATAAGACAAGTGCATAATAATGTGTCTAAGGACTTGTCATATCAACATACATATATATTTTAAACGATTCGGTCGAACGGTCTACTTATCAGGGGGCTCAGCCAAGATGACAATCGAAACGCTATCCATCTCTTTATCGCACTAATGTGGATGAGTGAGCGGGGCGTGTAGCGTTTGGTTTCGTTTTCTGGGCCAGGTGGCACTGCAATCGTTTAATAAATATATGTTGATGTTACAAGTCCTAACACACATTATTATGCACTTGTACTTAGACGTTCCCATTGAGATGGTGAAACGCCACTTCTTTTATCAAGGTGCTCTTCGGTAGGGAACTAGGGAGCACATTCTATGGCCGGATCGTTCGCGGGAGGAATTTCGGATATAAATTAGTATTACGAGTTATATTATAAGTTATATTATAAGTTATAACAATATTTTTGTTTCCAGGCCCAGTATGGTGGGGTGTGGCAGGGCGCGCGAGTCGTGTACCGCAGCGGCGGTCTACTGGCCTTCTACGAGGGGCTGCCGGCGTCACTCATGCAGGTGCACTTTCCTTTTGGACGTCAAGAACACCTAAGGGCCTCTGCTAGCTGGCGCGGACGCAGGCGCGCGGGTACAAAACAAGGAAAAATCGGTCGCACGCTTTCTCACGAGTTAGCACCGTTCGAACAATTTTCCCGTTTTCCACACGCAGCTAGCGGACGCCCTTAAGGTGGTGTTAACTTCTATTAAACAGTTGTTCAGTCCGGATAGCAGAGAAGCGCTTTTTCGCACTATATGCCATCTATATAGTGATGTACTGCTGATGTAAATTATGGAAAATATTTCGATTTAGTTGAAATTTGAAATGTATTTGACTCTCTTATCGATACTTTCTATAGTAGTTTATGTAACTGTTACGTAATAAGGGTCCTTAAAACATGAGTGTGGTTTTATGAAATGAGCCGCAGACGAATTTCATAATAAGATCACACGAGTGTTTTAAGGCCTAATTACGTACAGTTGCATACACTGCTTTATCTACACTCATATTATATATATTAAATTAAGTGTTCGGAAACCATAGAATGACCGCCATTGTACCGTCATGGCCAACTCGATTGTGCCGGCGCTCGCGCGGGACCAATCGAGTTGGCCATGGCGGTAACATTATGTTATCAAATTCGATGTTCCAAATTTGAAACTCATTGCTTAACAATATTTGAGCATGCAAAGTTAAAATTACGTTACTGCCGCAGATAAGAAACTTATCATAGTTAAATCGTTTGTTGTAATGCTTGTCATTGTCTACGGTTTTTGAACGCATTTTAGAGTACTTACAGTATGAGTGTAGATAAACGTTATATCATATTCATATTTTACACTAAAAGACATTAAAATTCGAGAAAATAATCAGGATAATTTTGTATTGCACTGATTAAAATATGAGCTGTTACGAGTCAGGTTTATGTCTAGTGACAGATTATCAGAGCGGAATTCTACTTTTCATAGACAAAAGCCGAAATTTGTCTATGGTGCCTGAACTTTTGTATGAACTGCAACGGCGCCAGCTAGCGGACGCGATAAGTAGGTAAAGTTTTTTCTGATATTCACACTTATCAAATAATACTAGGGATATAACGACTCGCTCGAGCGGTACTTTCTCTGACAGTCTTATTACGGTATAAGACTGGTAACAAATTTTCACGAGCCATATTTTCTGTAAATCTTGTTTGAATTTGTACCTCCTTTACAGTGTTGAAATGCTATTCATGAAATTGGAGTTGTAGCAGAAATAAATATAACTAGAGAGTTCTTAAGTTGAGGATTGACCACGGCGTTCTGGAAACGGAAGGCCTCCAAGTTTTGCTAAGAGGTATTGTTGTACTGGTCATCTCGTTCACTAGTTATTACTATTAACGGATGTTTGTCCCCAGATGGGCCCACAAACGGGCATAACGTTCGCCGTGTTCCGCTTCGTCCAGCCGCTCGTGATGGACTACCTGGCCTATTTGAAATACGGCCGAACGGACACAGAGGAAGACAGGAAGGCGACAGTTAAAAAGTGATTTAATTTACCCAAAACATATCTCATGCACGGCACATAATGAAATTCCTAGGCATAATCATTAAGTTCCTGGGATCACGAAATCATGAAATAGCGGCATTTCATAACATGCCTGAAATTCGGTCACCATATCATGAATTCCTAAGCCTATCGTCAATTCCTTAGGCATATAGATTACTGGAAACTATGCACCATACAATATTCCTAGGCACATCGAGAATTGGCGGCATTTCATGATATTCCTAAAATTTGGCCTATGATTTGGATATTCATGAAATTTCTAGGCATATTATGAAAATCAAATTAAGTATATCATAAACCACCTATATACATTACCACCACCACTGTTTCGCTTTAAAGATTGCGTTAAGCGTGACCTGACCTCGTTAAATAGCGGGCATGGCGAATGGGAGAAGCTTGCTGATGAGAAGGATCAGTGGCGTAATATCATCAAGGAAGGCCAGAAACTCCATGATGGAATCTGGTTCGACAAACTAGCAGAAAAGAGGGCGAGACGGCAGGGTTGTAACACCAGCATATCAGTTGCAACATATAGATGTGCAAAATGTGGGCGCGCTTGCCAGTCCCGTATTGGTTTGTCTGCCAAAGGAAGTGTCTAAGTTGATTTTGGACATTGCGTCTAATGGTCTAAGAGCTGGCCACGTCAGATGTGACACAATAATGAGAGCAATGAAACCTGTCTAGTTAGACTGCTTTACCATCCTTATTGCTAGATCCGGTCATCTGGCAGCTTTTAATGGGTGGATGTCAGAGTGACACACCAACAAAGTTTTTAAGTTGGAAAAAAGTAATACCAAAATAGGTAAAAAATTACAAAGTTGTGTAATTTATAGAGAACAGGGCCTATATTTTAACATAAGATTAAAAAAACATTGTCTGTTTTTTTTTTTTTTTTTTATACTACGACGGTGGCAAACAAGCATACGGCCCGCCTGATGGTAAGCAGCTACCGTAACCTATGGACGCCTGCATCTCCAAAGGAGTCACATGCGCGTTGCCGACCCTTTACAAAAAGGAGGATTCACTGTGTTGACGGCTAAAGGAACAAGAAGGTCCCTCATCGTCAACACACTGGGTCCTCTTTGAGCTCTTTGGCAACCTTACTCACCAGCAGAAACACAACACTATGAGTAGGGTCTAGTGCTATTTGGCTGTGGTTTTCTGTAAGGTGGAGGTACTTCCCCAGTCGGGCTCTGCTCCAGATTTGAGCGATGACATTCGCTGAACGTGCCCTACCACACTTAGCGAGATGCCATTCGCAGTGCCCATACCTCTCTTTTTGGCGTAGTTTAAGGACATACCCAAGTCCGGACGTAGTTTAAGGACATACCCCGGGTCCAAACCCCGGGACCCCGGGTCGGGTTATTGCGGAAACAAAAACAGTAGGCGACTAACTAAAAACTGCATTTTACATTATTTGGCACTACTTTCACCCAACAGAACCTTCTGGATATGATATAACCTATTTAATTACATAATTTCCCATAATATTTCATTAAACCCAAAACTCTAGGATTTGTTTTCTTCAAGTTATTTGCATTATTTGACCTCCACCACTTTACAGCTGCCAGATGTCCGGATCTAGAAATAAGCATAGTATAGCAAACTAACTACATGGGTTTCGTTGCTCTCATTATTGTGTCATATCTGACGTGGCCAGCTCTCCGTCTATAATCGTCTGCCATAGGCGTTACAGACCAATGATGATATAAATCATAAAATTGCGGCAGTACCCCTTATCCTATGCCTTTTTTCGCAGGCACCTGCTGATTTCGTCGACTGTTGCTGGCTCGGCTGCTGGCTTCGTGTCCAAAACTCTTACCTACCCCTTCGACTTGGCCAAGAGAAGACTCCAAATATCAGTAAGAGTTGTTTCCATTATCCGTCCGTCCGTGTCAACTACGCAATACAGCTAGCGCCTAAACGTCTGAATTAGGAATATCAGAATTTGCTTGGAAATTGCAACTCCAATATACCTTCAATACTGGTTGGTTATTTGTTGTGTGTTGGAGTCATATATAAGATATCTCTATACTTCGCTTAGCGCGTTATTTCTATGAAACCTAAGCTGCCAAATAGAAGGGGTGCGGGAGGGGAGCGTGCGATGCTAGACAGGGAACGCGCGATTGTTCCGTGGGGTGTAAGAGAATCAGACATTAATGGTTGCCATGGAAACGTACTAAGCTTACTGTAACTTCCAATAATTTAGTATCTAACTATAGAGTGAAATTACTTCAAGCGTTGCAGCGGGGGTCGCCCGGCTATGCGGGGTCTTGAGTTAATTAGTCTATGGTTGAAGTTATGTTTGAGATAGATTGTGTTTTTAATGTATTGTTTATGTATTTTAAAATTAGAATACGGCTCTTAATTTTCCCAGCTACTAGCGATATTTTACAGACCTAGGGTAAATCGCCAGTAACTGGCCACCGTTCAGTAACTGGCCCCCTCATACTAAAAATGAACTCTATTCACCTACAAACAGAATACATTTTAGTATAACTTGGTCAGTTATTGAAGGGTGGCAAGTAATGAAATCCTTATACTAAAATGAATTTTGTTTATAGGTGAACAGAGTTCATTATTAGTAAGAAGTGGCCAGTTATTGAACGGTGGCCAGTTACTGGCGATTAACCCTATATATGTGCTTTTTTTATATTAAATGCCCTATTTGAGTCGAAAAAGTTACATAAATCATGATATGTAACAAGCACCGTAACAAGCCTACTCGGCCAATGACAAAATGACATTAATTTCACACTCAACTTCATGACATGACTGTTCCGTCGCGTAACCGGTTACGTAAAACGGGGTTATGTTTTCCGCATACTTACTTGGTAATTGTATTTATAATGGAGCGATATCTGGGGACGTTGTATCTAATATATTAAATTATATTTTATTGGGACCCGTATGTGTATTATGTTCAAGAGACCAATCTACTATCTGGCCATAGAGACAAATTTAGAATCAATTCGCACTCTATTAAAGACAGATATAAATAACACCGAGGTTACCGCAATGGTATTAACTTTTGGATTGCCTACTTATCAAATAAGTTTTTGTTAAAAACTGCACTTTTCTTGTAAGTCATATATTGCTCAACGAAATGATGTTGACAAACCCAAACACGATGACCTTCCATCGTTTTATCACAGAGTTCTTAAGACCACCTTTTTGTACCCAGTCATGCTAAATTTCAGCTCAATTGGGCATCAGGAACTGGTTCTAAATCTGGTTTGAAAGATTCTACCAAAACAACAATCTAACTGACAAGAGACGATGGCAAGAGGCCCGACGGAATGACATTGGTGCCTTGGAGGATGGGGCGGCCCCTAGTCTGGGATGCTACATGTGTAGACACCCTGGCGCCGTCCCATCTTCCAGTTAGTAATTAATAATATAATAGTAATTAGTAGTGCTGGATCTGCAGCATCCAGAGCCGAAGACCTCAAACGCCGCAAGTATGCTGCCCTTGGCAGTGGCTACATATTTGAGGCGTTTGGGGTCGAGACGCTGGGGCCATGGGGACCGGGCGCGCGCAGGGTATATAAAAACCTAGCGTCGCGCCTGATTGAAACAACAGGTGACCAGAGGGCTGGCCAGTATTTCGCTCAGCGAATAAGCATTGCCATACAACGTGGCAATGCGGCCAGCCTTCTGGGCACACTAACTACCCATTGGAAGCGATCTAGGAGATATTTTCTACTTGTAGTTTAAGTTTTTAGTGTTTATTTTTTTTATTTTAAGATCATTTAATTGTACCTAATGTAATATAAATTGTCATGTTTATGTACGATAACTCGATAACGCAATAAATGAATATACTGACAAGCAATGTGAGACAAACAAAAGCTTTTAAAACTACATCTACTAACTCAAAAGAGCTCAAACCTCTTTGACGCCTTGTCCTAAATATTTTGGACAAGAAAATATGATCATATTCCTATTACAGAGCCACCAACCAAGCCCCGACGTGAAGACGCCGACAACGTCTCAGAACCTGGTCAAATGCAAAACGCTGGTGGAATGTATCATGGACATGATCCGCAAGGTTGGTTCTGTTGGTTGGTGTATGTAGACTGAGTAGACGCTCGAGCGGTGCGATTGACGTTCATAATAAACAGACGCAAACGTATGGGAGTGACCTCAGTGGACGCTGAGCCCTTAGAAGCAACGATAATGTTTTAGGTGTTTTCCACTGAGGCCGTAACTAGCTTAATATCTACTTACGAAAACTAGCCAACATGTTTTTTTTTTCTCGGACGTCTCAGTATTTCCATGTACTTCTAGCAGGAAATAATCTTCCTGAAGTCCATGCATTTGTTTAAAATTGAATAATAATCTTAATAACTGACCTGCTTGCATACGGAATGTAACAGATTATTTTTTACTGAGCAAGAATCACTTATTTTGTAGTTACCCTTTGAACAAACAGACCTTTAGATCGGCAGCGAGAAAGCGAGCTCGAATTGCTACTCGCTGCTAGGTCATACATAACTCATAAGTGCACACACTGAGACGCTTGCGCGGGGCGATCGGCGGGAAGTCCGACGCGGCGTCCATATCTAACAACTGTAAACGTATGCTAGCGGTTTGGGTGGGAAAAAAATAAAGAATTGTAAAATATGACGAGGCATTATTGTATTATAATAATGACATTAATGGCTTACTCCGCCGAACAGTAGGAAAAAAATGTCGAAAGAAAAGTCTACAGAAATAGATTTTTAAAGCGAAATCGGCCTCAGTGGACGCTGCTTAAGCGGCCCAGACACTATCAGTAATAATGTAATTATTTCTGTATCTGTCCTTTTCTGTGCATATGAAGGATTAAAATCCTTACGCTTAACGCCACGCCATCCGCCATGCCATCCGCCCCGCCGCCCGCGCCGCTGCACGCTCGCCACGGCCGTACGCTAACCCGTTAATTTCAGGACGGAATCAACGGCTTGTACGCCGGCTGGGACGTCTCCAACCAGCGCGCGACGCTGCAAAGCCTCGCCACATTCACCACCTATGAGATGGTGTGCTTCGCGATGCGCGAATACAACAGCCGTACTTAGCGTTGGTATAGACTGGTCTTTGCGGTTCTCAACTTTAGGAATTGACTGCGTTTTTTGGATCAGCGTAGACTATCTTGATTCGAAGGTTTAGTTCTTTCGAAGTCATTGTGTATCTTTATTACAAATGCGATTAAAGAAGACTCAATAATAGTTAAGTTACACGCAATTCGTGTTTTAGATGAAACAAAGTATTTCAGCTATTATAATTTCTTTTTTCCTATTTACACAATAAAAATTGATAACTGAGTTTTTACCACACATCTACAACTTGTCCTTTTGAGTCATACTCGTACATATTCAAACGTTTAGTCGATCGTGGGTCCAACTGTAACCAATAGAGAACAACTCTCGGACTCAAAAAGCCTTTTAAAACGCGCAGTTTCGTTCAAACTGATTCAATGTCAGAAAGGACTCAAGTTTCTACAAAATACACCTCTAAAATTTTTGCAAGAAATCAAGTTTCGAAGTCTAGTCCTAAAGTTGAACTTCAAAGGCTCGAGTCGTTGCCAACCGTATTAACCGGTAGTTAATGTGACTTTTGCTTCAGGACGGTCTACCGGGCCTGTTCTCCGGATGGACCATCACGATCCTCAGGGCCCAGTTGTACACTGTGGTCTCGTTCACGTCGTATGAGATGATGTGCCACATGCTGCGTGACATCAACGAGCGCGCACAATAATGTTGGTAAATACTCGAGTCTTTGCAGTTCTTAGCTTTAGGACTCGAATCAGTTTTAGAGACACTAGCTCTTGCGCACGACACTCACGGTCGCGGCAGGCAGCGCGCAATTGGATTATAAAAATTATGGATTGTATACCGGGTGTGGCCTGTAATAAGAGCAATAAATAAAAACGTGGATTCTACTCGTCAAACAATAAAACTTTTGTTCGACAACTTTTAAAAATAACTTGAGGCATGAATTTTAGTACACTTAAAAATTTATTCGAACACGCAATGTATTGCAAAATTGATTATAATTATAACTGTAGGGTGACAAGATTGACAAGTCATGTCAATTAGACGGATTTTAACGCACATTGAAAATACTATTTAGTTTTTTATGAAAAAGAGACATTCTAAAGACAACATATTTTTTTTAAGTTGTTAAACAAAAGTTTTATTGTTTGAGGAGTAGAATCTACGTTTTGATTTATTGCTCTTATTACAGGCCACTAACAATAAACTATTTGACATTGAAAAAAAATATATATATTAAGCATCCATAGTACTACCTATATACATTACAAAATTTTCTTAAGTTCTACATACGTCCGTGTATTTCAAAACGAAATGTTTTCTAATAGTAATACATGCAAAACGTTGGCAGTTATTATCAAAAATGTCTTTTAATTTTGAAGTAAATAATTCAGGACGGTAACGGTTTTTAATTGAAATTTGAACGCATTTTTTCGTGAATTTATAAAGCTTTGGTATAGGTATCGCCAGGAGAGTTGAAGTCACGCGTTGAAGTAAAATTAAAACAACATGTCATGTAATGACAACGGGGCCGCGATTCGAAAAATAAACATACACACTGGACAGACACAGCTCCAACCCAACTGAACTCAACGCTATAACGACATTGACATTTGCTATTCGAACAGATTTTCATTCAACATTGGTATCACATTGGTCTCACATTGGTACAACATTGCTACAATGTGCGACCAATGTGTGACCAATGTGAGACCAATGTGATACCAATGTTGAATGAATATCTGTTCGAATAGCAAATGTCAATGTCGTTATAGCGTTGAGTTGAGTTGGGTTGGAGCTGTGTCTTTCCAGTGTGTGTGTTTATTTTTCGAATCGCGGCCCGGGATTTTGAAATAACCGTTCTTTTTTCGTACTGATAACAGGTTCAACAGTGAACATGCTATCGGTAGTAGATAGAGTGATTTAAGAGGAAGGTTTATATGTATAATACATGCTTAATATAGCAGAGAAACACTGATAATTTAAGAGGTTTCTAATATGATGTCGTAAATAAACACATTTGTTTGCGCTTACATTGCAAACGCTGGCTGAACCCTACGAGATAAATCAAAATAATGTACTACAGTATTGTACACCTTAAAAAGGTCTACAAAAAAGTCCGCGATGGTATATGTCTATCTCTCAGGGATAACCCACAATAACCATCGTACGAAGCCGGGGCGGGTCGCTATTAACAAATAAAGGTTTAATATTAGTAGGTATATTGTTTGTTCATTATTTTCGAAAATATATCGTGCTTTTAATAACATTTACATTCACTTCACTCATTTATTACATTTATTCACTTTTGCAATCAGTACGCAATGTAGCTGTGTGCGTTATCATTCGCCTCAACCTTCGTGGCGATGCCTATAACGTGATGTCGAGAGTTATTTTTCACTTGAATAAGTGCCGAGGTCTCTATAATAATAATAAATAACCACAGAAACTCTAAACGTTTGCAATTTTTAAACAAGTATTTCAACAACCATTTTCATTCCTTCCTTGAATCTTTAATTTGATGTCAGAGGTTTATGGAGTTTTTCCGAGTCACGCGTCTCGCGAATCACAAATCGAAAAAGAACTTAACTCTCGACCCAATACGATCTATGATGTCTTATCTTATCGAGAGTTTCGTAAAGATGCGTCAAGTTCTAAGACAGGACTTGAGTTTGCAATTTGTGTTACTTTCAATTCAAATATACGGAATGATTATTTAAATTATGGCAGCATCTGACCGTACCATAACTCAAGTTTAAACAAACTAAATCGAGAAACCTGGGTTGAGTCTTGTTTTGGGTCTTCAATACGTTGCACAGTGCCTTAGTTTTTACTGTAATGCTGTGTAACTGTTGTTTTGAATAATACTCTAGTTGTTACCAACCCTAATGCCTGTTTCACGAAAAGAACGCTCGGAGCGAATTCGCTCGGATTTTGACGCCGTCGGCGGCGAGCGTGTGAAACAATCGTATTAACTCGCTTGTCACGCGGCTTAAAACGCTCGGAGCGTTTTTTCCGTGATCGAGGCCGCAATGGCCGCTTTTATACTTTGCCGTTGACAGCAAATTACCATCACGATATTCTGGTGCGTTCACATGTGAATGGTTTCTTTCTATGATACAGATGCGTCCAGTCCACTGAATATGACCGCACCATTATATCGTGGTGGTAATTTGCCATCAATGGCAAGGTATAACAGCGGCCATTTAAGTGATGTAAATGCTTGCTTCAGGAAGGCTTCACTGGTATGTACAGGGGTTGGCCCATAACCATATTCAAGGCGCAGTTCACCAGCATATTGATATTCACTACCTACGAGATGATGTGCAGCGCGCTCCGCGATTTTACTATACCGAGCTCGGGCAAATGAAAATTGGATACTTAGACTTTACCGGTAAACCGGTTATTTTCATGTAAACCGTATTTACCGGTTTGCATTCTCTAGGTGGGTCACGATTTACGTCCTGCAGACGTTTTTAAACTGTGGATTGTTGGATCAAACAAGCATCGGCTGACGGCTACCTATAGTCGAAAGAATTTAAACCTCCTACTTAGTAATTAAATTCCATTTTTAAGTATTAGCGCTTTGTCGTGCCTCTGAACAGGTTCAGGCTGTCTGATCGCGACCATTTCTACTGCCATTTAAATATGAATTCTTTTGTCTACTTAGAAGGTCCAATTATTTCATTAACATTAGCACGCCGACTTCGGTTGTTTAATGTGAATCGTATATAATTATACCCCGTTTATGCATAAAGAGCTGTTATTAACCTTTTGAACGCTTTCTCTCGCGTATCATGTGGCATACACGCCAACATCTCAACTAATTAGAAACTAATATAAACCTTATCTGTCAGGAGGACAATTGACATTGTCCGCCATAGCCACTTTAGTGGTCGTTGGCGTGGCAGGCACGACAGCACACGACCGATTTAGTGGCTCTTGGCGTTCAAAAGGTTGATAATTACATATAAATGATCGCTCCACAGCTTAAAAACTGTCAATAACAATAGAACATTTTTCTCTTATTATTTTGTCTGTCAGGCATTCAATTGTAACATAGTTTGTTAGAATATCATAGTCCTAGTGTGACTGAAAATATGTCATGACGTCATGACCCTGTATTTGTAGGTAAGTTATGCAAAATAAATGTTTTTATCCTTAAATTTGTTTTATTACAATAACATTATTACGCTAATGCTAATGTCAATTTACAATTAGATCATCAAAATATTTAAAAAAAGTCGCAAATCTGACAGACAACGCACAAATTTAAATAAACGGATGTGCGTTGAAGGTACAACCCGTTAGAATGCATTCACTATCTTGAACGCATTTAAGTGTAAGACCTGAGTGGACGCTCGAAGCGGAGCGTTCGGCGGAGCGTGCAGCGTGGCAGGCGAGCGTGCATTCGCTTTGTGCAGCGTCGACTCAGGAGTGCGATTTTTGAATCTCACCAAGTGACTAATTCTCACCGATGCGAGTGATTTACCTTCGGAAATCACTCACATCGGTGAGAATTAGTCACTTGGTGAGATTCAAAAATCGCACTCCAGGACACCAGTATGAGTTTCATTTGTTTAACGTAGACGCCGCACGCACTGCCCCGCTGCACGCCCAACTCAAGCGTCCACTCAGGCCTTACACTAAGCGTTTTGCCGACTTTCACCTATTGCCTTGAACGCAACTTTGAGTACATAATATATGTACATCCCCTCAACCCTCAGTGCGTTCAAAGCGTAAGTGAGTAAAGTGAGTTCGTGTTGAGTCCATATACCGGGTGTGGCCTGTAATAAGAGCAAAAAATTAAAACGTAGATTTTACTCCTAAAACTAGACAACGATTGTTCAACAATTTTTAAAAATAACCTGTAGTTTGAATTTTATTACAGTTTAAAGTTTATTCGAACACGCAATGTATTACGACATTGATAAATATCTGTAGGGTGACAAGACTGACAGGCGATGTCATTTAGGCGGACTTTGATGTACATTGAAAATACTATTTAGTTTGTTTGAAAAATAGACAATCTAGAAATCTACATAACTTTCAAAAGTCGTTGAACAAACATTGTCTCGTTTGAGGAATAGAATCTACGTTTTGAATTTTTTGCTCCTGTTACAGGCCACACCCGGTATACTGTTGAGTGTGTTGAGTACATATGTTGATGCATTCCGTTTATAAAAAGATACGCCACTGTGACCTGTTATATATGCGTTTAGGGCATGTTAAGGGCTCTAAGTATACGTCCGGTGGCCGGTCCGGCCGACTGATTCGTTTTTCCGACCGAATGGTTGCTTTTATACTTTGCCGTGAGCGGCCACGGCACGGTAAAACTATATGATTTAATTCATAAGTCGATCATAGGCATAAAGCTCTATAAATGGAGTACGCTTCGCCTCATCTTTCCAAACAAAAAAGTCTGCCAAAATCTGAGGGGGGCGAGGTAGCACGCATGTGAATTTTTCAAGTCAAAGGTACATCATTGTCGGTTGTTAATACAGTTTATTTCTAAATGAATTTTTATGGCAGCAACGCTTTATTGACAACCAACAAAGATGTACCTTTGACTTGAAAACACCAAACATATTTGACATATTTTTTTTATACTTCATAACACTAAATGGAGCAATAGATAGTCGACTGTACAGATGTTAACATATGGTTCATTATTGGATGCAGTCTTTGGAAATGTCAAGCAAAAAAGCCAAGGATCATTTTTGATTGTATTTTCAAACAAAATATAGAAGACAGCAATCCTTAAGCGCGTTAAATATGGAGAAGTGTCAAACGTCAAATAGTTACTGCCCGTCAGAAAGAAAACGATTGTCTTTGAATCGATTCTGTAAACGAAGCTTGATTTTCGATTTAGGTTAAATCGTTTATTACGAAAGTAATGATAAATAAAGTAAAACTGTACTTACATCTGAAATGGTATTTCATCTTTTTGTAAACTAGACGAAATATAACATTTTTTTACATCCAAAAACAGCGCCTAAGGGCATTTTCACGGAGCTTGTTATCCATTGACAGCGATGACGAAAATGCGTGACATCGATTATTGAAATAGTTTTTATAGATGTACTAGATTTTCCGCCAATACTTTTGACAGAGGGGAAATGATACTCAGGGCCTCTCCTGGTTTAGAACTCTCTGATCATAGGCTATATACTTTTCACTCAGAGAGTTCTAAACCAGGAGAGGCCTTAGGTATCATTTCCCCTCTGTCAAAAGTATTGGCAGGAAAATCTAGTACATCTATAAAAACTATTTCAATAATCGAATGTGACGCACTTTCGTCATCGCTGTCGATGGATAACAAGCTCCGTGAAAGTGCCTTTATGCGCTGTTTTTGCATGTAAAAAATGTTATATTTCGTCTAGTTTACAAAAAGATGAAATACCATTTCAGATGTAAGTAAAGTTTTACTTTATTTATCATTACTTTCGTAATAAGAGGTTTAAACTAAATCGAAAATCAATCTTCGTTTACAGAATCGATTCAAAGACAATCGTTTTCTTTCTGATGGGCAGTAACTATTTGAAGTTTGACATTTCTCCATATTTAACGCGCTTAAGGATTGCTGTCTTCTATATTTTGTTTGAAAATACAATCAAAAATGATCCTTGGCTTTTTTGTTTGACATTTGCAAAGACTGCATCCAATAATGAACCATATGTTAACGTATGTACAGTCGACTATATATTGCTCCATTTAGTGTTTTCTAGTCAAAGGTACATCTTTGTCGGTTGTCAATAAAGCGTTGCTGCCATAAAAAATCATTTAGAAATAACCTGTATTAACAACCGACAATGATGTACCTTTGACTAGAAAACATCACATGCGTGCTACCTCGTCCCCCTCAGATTATGGCAGACTTTTTTGTTTGGAAAGATATATGAGGCGAAGCGTACTCCATTTATAGAGCTTTATGTTTTCACTATTTGATAATTTAAAAATCAAGAGCGAAGAGAAAGATAAAGATTGATAAAGATCAAAATACGTCAACCGGACGTGTGCATGTGTCATTCGATCGGGTAACCGAATCAGGCAACCGTACCGTACCGTAATATTGTTAAAATTGACTTAAAGATGACTTAAAGACATTGACAAAGAAATCCCAATTACAAACACCATCCAAAAATCCAACATCACCTTAATTACAGTAATTACCTACCTTATTATGCCACAGAAGTCAAATTTTTAGTGAAGATACATTACATATGTTAGTGCGGAACAGCAAATTAAAGGATTCAGCAACAAATGTGCCGAATGTATGTAAATATAATAGCAAGAATTAGTAATTAGTATTCAATTCCTTATACCTTCTTCTTCTGCGGACAGCTAAGTACAGTCGCCATCAGATATATCGGAGCGGCCAAAGTGGTACAAATATCTAAACAACGCCTCTATAGTCAAGGCGATAAAGTGCATGTTCAGATATTTTTGAGTACCTTGGCCGCTCTGATATATTTGATGGCGACTGTACAAAAGAAGCATCCACTGAGGGCGGCATAGGCCACTGAGGGACATTTGTAACCACGTAAGGTTCAACACCTTACAACCCAAATAATATTGATTTAAATGTGCCCTTATAATCTATTATCTGTCATTTTACTTTAAATATTCAGGAATTGTACGTGAGACAAATGGCGGGCGAAAGCTAGTTTAATATAGGACGCAAAAGTAAAAAAGTTATAAAAAATGCGAAGGTTGTTTTGAATAAAAAAAACCGGCCAAGAGCGTGTCGGGCCACGCTCAGTGTAGGGTTCCGTAGTTTTCCGTCCGTCACAGTAAGTGTCCCCACTTAAGAGTTAAAATAACACCGCCATGTAGGATATGATATGAGCGTTCCACGTACAGCGACATCTATCGGCAAATTAAGTAAACTATTGCGCGCGAGCTTAAAGTATGGAAGATGATTTTTATGGGATAATTCTTTATTGCGTAAACCGATTTTCACCGTTTTTACTTTATTTGAAAGCACGTCATTTCATTGTGATTTTGTAGAAATTACAGGTACAATAAACACCTGCTTATACGGTTAAATTACAAACTTAGTTCAGAAATTATTTTGTAATTTTTTTTCAATAACTATTAAACCTATCAAGTTCAAAATAACTTTCCTAGAAAGTTTTTATAAAGTTCTACTTTTGAGATTTTTTTCATATTTTTAAAACTTATGGTTCAAAAGTTAGAGGGGGGGGGCACATTTTTTTTTACTTCTGGAGCGATTATTTCCGAAAATATTTACATTATCAAAAAACGATTTTAGAAAACCCCTATTCATTTTTAAATACTTATCCAACAATATATCACACGTTAGGGTTGAAATGAAAAAAAAAATCACTCCCCACTTTACGTATAGGGGAGGTACCCTAATAAAACATTTTTTTTCCACTTTTTATTTTACCACTTTGTCGGCGTGATTGATATACATATTAGTGCCAAATTTCAGCTTTCTAGTGCTAACGGTCACTGAGATTATCCGCGGACGGACGGACGGACGGACGGACGGACGGACGGACGGACGGACGGGCAGACATGGCGAAACTATAAGGGTTCCTAGTTGACTACGGAACCCTAAAAAACGGGTAATGGCTTTCTTTCGACTTCACTTTTCGGTCAAAGATGTCTGTTGTATAGGTCCGTGGTGTCAATATATTCATAATAATCAATGATTTTAGGTATTGCGCGTGTTGCGGTCGATACAAATACAGTCAAGTGAAAAGGTACGTTCTCAGCTCTCGAAGTACAATAGTAGCGCCATCTGGCAAGTTCAAAGCCACACACTAAATCAAATCCTACATACATGTGGCGTGGTGTATGAAGGATGTTTTGGTAAACGTTTTGAGTAAAGGGAAAAGGATGTTTTGGTAAAAATATATGGGGATAAACACTGAATACTGAATGGGTACAATTTACCAAGCAATTGCTTCTATAATAAATTGCTAGGTAAGTAGATACTCGAATGAGGTAACTTTGAATACAGGGGTAACAATAGACCGCAATTCTTAGCTAACATCATCATCTGGGAGAAATATTGACGTTTGGAATCTAGACTGGTAGTACCAGGTTCAAATATTGTAATTATTACAGTAGGTACTGTCAGCCAAGTTCACAAATTTGGGGACTTTATTTCTCATGTCTAAAGTGCCCCTTTGTTCCACTATACCATTTGACAGTACTTATATTTAATCATTTTAAACAAAAAAAACCGACCTTTCCAATAGCAAATGCTCGAGATGCTGTAAAAAATACTCAAATCACTATAGGTGTGCCTATAATAGTTGAAGAGTTACCTCGATTTCTCCAGGATCCCATCATCAGATCCTGACCGTACCATGTAACCAACTGTGAAGTATACTCTTTCAAACAAAAAGAATTATCCAAATCGGTCCAGCCATCTTCGAATAATCGGTGAACATACATAAAAAAAATGCAAAAAAAACAAAGATCCCGACGGATTGATAACCTCTTGCTTCGAAATCTTGAAGTCGGTTGAAAACAGAACGTTGCATATTATGGCCCTTATTATATTATATATATTATAAATTATAATAATAGGTTTTGTTACCGTATTTTTTGTAACGCTTCCTTCGGCATTGTAACAGATAAATTGTACCCATTCAGTATTCAGTGTTTATCCCCATATATTTTTACTAAAACATCCTTCATACACCACGCCACATGTATGTAGGATTTGGTTTAGTGTGTGGTTTTGAACTCGCCAGACGGCGCTACTATTGTACTTCGAGGGCTGAGCGGTCAAACTCGAAAACTCAAGACAATTTTTTCATTGCAAAAAAGAACTTCACGTAACTCACGAATAGTTCTAATTTAAACATCCTATTTTTTGGACTTATCGGGTTTATTTATTTATTTTATTATAAGGAGATACAACGGAAGCATACAAGTGAAGAAGATTATAAATAAATAGAAAATACGTACCTAGATTAAGATGTTCCCTTAGACATATCTCACTGAGAACATTGATGGTATTAGAATATAAACCTAGATAGATACATGCAAACAATGGTTTGACTGCTTAAGGCTCCTTATTCCCTAAAAGGTCGAAAATCTCTATTAATGAAAAAAGCCGCATAAAATGCTATTTATAACTTTTATAAGATAGTTTGAAGTATCAGTAATACAAAAAAATAATTTTGAACCATGTTTATTATTATTAAGTACCCAAAAATACGATTCTTACAAAAAGTGTCCTGTGAAGTGTGATTTAAGTGTCATTTTTAAAAATTCATAGTAATTTGAAATTTACTGCTATAGTAATGTTTTTTTTATCGTGATAGAAATATAGTTTACCTTTGCAATGGTAATATTTTTAGGGCAAAATATTCATAGGGTTTTCGTGGAAAAAATGAAATGTGACGGGGTTTTCATCAAAAAACTGGCATATAATCAGAAGGTATTTTGTCGATTATCCAAGATGAATCTTTGATTTTTATTTCCATGGCCGTCTCATACATGATATACTCAATTGAATTTAATTCAAATTGAATAAGAATTTTTACCCTTCTTTGCGTAATCTGAAAATGAACGGTACACCTAACTGGAAAATCCGGAAAGGCCTTCCAAGACAACGAATTTTTTTCATATTTCACTCGTTAAAATGTAATATTTGCTCCGATGGCCGTCTAGATAAAGAAATGAACTATTATGTGCATCAATAGTTGATTTAAAAAACTTAGAATTTTCGCCATAGCCTTCGAAGAAAATGAAGCATTTCGTGAAATTCGCGCGTTTTGGGAATAAGGCCTCTTAACTCTCGATTTATATACATCGTGGGCACGTATAACCCGACAGATCTTAACCACGAATTTCTGAGACCAAAAGAAGGCCAAATTTAGCCAAAAAAAATTTTTTTTCTTTTTTTTTTTTAATTTTTGAATGTTTATTGCACATGAAAAGTAAATGTTAGTAATAAAATGATCGCCAAAAACAAAATTTTTTTTAAAATAGTTTCTGCATAGTTTTCCTTGTCACTTTGTTATCTGTCAATAAGGACGTGTAAACTATGCCCAATATAGGCCAGGCAATAGAGGGGTTGACCTCGCATTAATTCCTCAGTCCAAAAAAACTTTACAGCATGATAAAGTGTCAGGAGTAGATGGTATATAATTATTTTTATAAAACAATTGTCCTACTTAGGTTTTTTTTACCTAAACTCTTATATCGTCTATATTTACGTTTGGAAAAATGCTCAATCTAATTTGATTTCACTATAAATATTGACTTGAAGTATGTAACCAATGATAAAAATTTCAAAAAAAAATCCACAACAGAACATATTTTTTTATAAAAAATATTTTTTTTGTGTAACTCACATCGGAAATTTGCTCGGTCTTTTTTTTACTGAAGTGAAATTAAATGTATGTATTCTACGTATGACAAAAAAAAATTTTCATCATCAAACTTTATCAGTATAAATATTTGCTTATTACTCACAGTACAATATTGCTCCGTCAATTATTATTTTTAATTATATTTCCTTTAAGACTTTTCTTTCGACTGTACAACAATCCAAAAAAATATCCTGCGTATTAAAAAGTTAAATCATGTCACAAATAAAGATTCCTAATATTTCACTCGTTAGTGGAATGCGCAAGTGCAGGACGCGGAACGCGGGAGTGGGGATGCGAGGGGCCATGCGCAGTGTGTGCAAGCACGTTGACTGAACAATGTTTCTCTAACTACTCTCGCTCAAAGCTCTCTAAGAGCCTATACACTTTTTTAATGATCTTCTTTAATAAACTCAAAGAAACAGTTTACCTTTATGGTTCTGCACGGTACTAAAATATTCATTAATACACCCATACTGATAGTAATTTTATCTTAATTGATATAATTTGTAGTGGTGCTAAACGCCTAGTCACAGTGTAAATAAAAAAGTACGCTGGTTGTAATATATTTGATACATTTTTAAAATGCATGCGTGTTGAGTAGATGTGTCATATGCAGACTCCGTTATCAGTGGTGAAAATTTAATGAAAGCGAATCATAGGGTTGTCACACAATATTTTATTACGAGTACAACATGTGACATATTTGTAAAAAAAACATAATTTTCAATTATATCACCACTCCATGACAAAAAGGTTTTTATTCTTTGAGATGGTATTTTCATTAGGTAACATTTTCCGTAACTCTGATGTCTGGTTATTGCTTGTGCAATACAATTTATTTTTTAGCCATCCGTTTCCACTTTTCATATTTTTTTAAATATTGTGACCATTTCATCCTAGGAACCGTCATATATATACGATACGTTTAAATACGAATCTTAGTCATCTTACTTTAAAATTTATATGCATTTGCACAATTGTATCATGTTAGTGAAAAAAAAACAAATTTATTTATTTATTAGAAAACTATAATCTTATGCCCTGGTTACACCTACCGAGTACAGTGGCGAGACAGCAAAATGCCACTCGGCCGAGAGAGTAAAATGGCCGAGTGACTGTTTACACGCGTTTTTTGAATTTTCTGGCGAGTCAGTCAGCGTGTTCAGTAACGAAGTGCACGGAAGGTGAGCTTACCCAATTATGAATCGCAAAAATATCATTCGAAAACATATAAAGTTGCTAATACCACTCCTCATAGAGGAATTGATGGACTTGTTAGAGCAAGAGAAAAATCGTATTTGAACGAGACGAGACCATGGATTTTAAAGAGACCTGATCTTGGCGCTAAAAATAAAATTTTTCAAGAACTCATGTAATTTTTTTAGGGTTCCCTACCCAAAGGGTATAACGGGACCCTATTACTGAGACTCCGCTGTCCGTCCGTCCGTCCGTCACTAGACTATATCTCATGAACCGTGATAGTTAGTTGAAATTTTCACATGATGTATTTCTATTGCTGCTATAACAACAAATACTAAAAAACAGAATAAAATAAATATTTAAGGGGGCTACCATACAACAGACATAATTTTTTTGCCGTTTTTATAGATAATGGTACGGAACCCTTCATGCGCGACTCCGAATCGCACTTGGCTGATTTTTTATTTATGTACGTTAACTGTAGCATAAGGTAGGTACGATTAAGTCAACGAACTGGCATAGTTAGTTTAAAAAAAAAATTTTACAAAATGATTTATTAAATTGGTCACTATTGTAACTGTGGCGACGAAAATTTGTTCCTGTTGTCCCTCATTAGGGACATAGGATTTGCGTAAAAGTTTTGCACTTGCCACGGTCTTAAACGGCAACTTATAGCCGAGACCGGCTTATCCTACATCTGTCTTAACTTATCGCCTCTTTGTATTGCGGGTTTGGGGGGGCGTCCCGACATCCTACTGCCAGTAGGTAGATTGCTAGTGGAGACTATGTGGATAAGTGGTTATCCGGTCTTCGGAGTAAGTGTTCGATTCGATCCATACAGATACAAATAATTTATTGTACCTACGAAACAACACATGACAATGGCCAGTGTTTGGCGTACAATAATGTTGATTCTATTGCATGTTATGTCATTGAATGTCTAATAATGTTTATAGTTATATCAACTATTGGTAGATGCCAAAAAAAAGATAGAAATCATTTTAAACAACAAAAGAAACAAGAGCGTTAGTGCTGCCTGCTGGCCTCGAATACCGGAGGACTTGGTCACTTTTTCTAAAGCATTTGACATCTATTTCAGCTTATAACAAAATAAACAATTAAATATTACACACAGATAAAAAAAAATACAGTTGTCACAGGTGAATTAGACAACAGACATAAATCTTATTTAAGCGTCATTTATAAGTACAACTTATGTTCAAATTCGGGGAAATCAAGAGTTTAAGTCATCTGGCAAATTCGCTGTTTCGCATATGCCTTGATATACCCGTTATGAAGAAATCTATGGTTGTCGCTCTAGCGGGCAGGCGGGGGGCGAAGACAAAGTCACGCGTACCAGATCTGGGGGCACGGCAGTTACCCCGCCAAGTCGAGCAAAACAAAGGCACGGCCGAACCATCCTTTTCCCGAAGCCATTCAGGTCATTTTCGACCCCCCTCTAATTCTGTTATCGATAAAGCCAGAAGGCTGAAATTTCTGTGAGACAAGGAAGATATATTCCCAATATCATTGAATTTAAACATACTTTAAGAACTATTGCAAGTCAAAGTTCCTTAATTTTATCACTGACTCACTGATTACGATCATCGTATATCTAAGGTACTTCTAGCAGTCCCACAAGCTCCAAATTTTGAACACTTCTAGGGTTTAGGCTGTAAAGCCACTGAAAATTAAAACATACCGCAATATCAGACGGGTTCTCTAGTTTTACAAACCACACAGTTAACATTGTAATCACATATAAATATATGCAAAAGCTAAGTAATTTTTCCTGTTGCTAAAATTTTAGCTTTTTTTTTACACTACATAATTAGATAGTATAGGTTAGATACTTACAAAAAGAAATGAGATCCCATCAAAAACATCAACTCTGGCACACCGGCTTGGTTTTACATTAGATATCAATACTTTTTGAAGTAGGAGAACTGCGTTGCGAGACTGGCATTCTTGTACCATCAGGTTCAAAATTGCATGGTCAATTTATCAATGAATTCATTCATAAATTGGCCATGCAATTCTGAACCCGATAGTACAGTCAAGTGTGAAAATATGGGTGTACTCATCTTACTCAAAAATATGTCCCATAGTATCTTATTCCGTTGTAATAAGTGCGTAGTACCATATTTATGAGACGATTTTTTCGATACGTATTTTTGCACTTGACTGTACATGTACTCTCTTCTCTCTAGTGATTACTTGCCGAGTACTACCCAGCTAGCTAGATGCGTACCAGGCCAGTAATTTTTCCTAAGGGCACACCCTTAGGACAAATTACTGGCCTAGTAGCTTCGTGTCACAACACTAAAATGCTCAAACTTGGTTAAGGCATATAGCGTGCGTACCTTGAGACCCTACCGCGTTTCTCAAAAAGTCCTCGGCAATGCGCCGAGGGTCATGTTTCTACGTTGAACAAACGTTAGCGGCATCTATATAACTCGATCAATGCGCCATCTGTTGGTAGGCGGCTTGACTAGTGTCGAAGCGTAGTTGTATCGGTGCATGCGGCTGCATTATGTGCATTATGACACTACAAGCGTCATCTGTTGGCGAGTAGTGGTGATGGTGTTCTATTTAGTAAGGCAATGATACTCTGGTGCTTCCATTAAATACTAAATTGTTTAATTAGTAATACGCCATCAAAATATTTATTAAAATTATTATGATACTAGTTAAGTACAAATATGAAAATAGACAATTATATAATTGAAGTAACTTACTCCACTTTTTTCACTATGACGCAAGCATAGCTGTGTCGTAGCCGTGGATGCTAAACTGGACTCGATAGCTGAAGCACGACGACATATTACTGCGTGCTCACTCGCTTTAAAAGGCTAGACAAATTTTTCATTTCAAGATGTGACACGTATATGTGGATTATTTTTTGGAAATTTCTATTTTGGCTGTTGAATTGACTACCTAACGTGAATGAAAAACGAAACCAGGCTGAGGAATTCTCCATGAAGTTTAGAAATATACTGTAATAACGATTTTTTTCTTAGATTTTTTCGTAAATATTATGCTAAAATAAGACTAACATGATCCCCACTGTTACAAACCTGACTGAGAAATTTTCCTAACAAAATGACGAGTGTAACCAAATATTTTTGAATAAAAGTTACAGTTTTATTTGAACTTTTGACAGTATCTGTCAGTAATCAAAATAATTTGTTTAGCGAAAAATATACCCCGAGGAAAATTCCAGTACAAACTATAAAGCTTTTTGTACATTTTTGTAAAAATACCAAAACTGACATACTTTTTTTTTGGAAAAATAGTGTTTTGTGTTTGTTATGACCTATACTATACCCCATTAAAGGAATCATCGACTGAGGAATTAATGCGAGGTCTCCATACAACGACCCGGTAGATTTCCCACACTATAGTGACAACAACGCCATCAGAAAGGCGTTTTGTGCTGAGTTATAATAAAAAGTATATTTTTTTAAATTGGTATTAACTCTGAAACTAGGCGTATTCCAGAAAAGTTTATAGGGCATTTTAGTATCTAAATATGATCAGGAATACACTATTACAATCTTTCTAGTTATAGGGGCCCACGGTGTATTTTCATATATATGTATGTGTTTAGTTTTTTTAGTTATAAGTATGTATACATATATATATATATTCTTCAATTTAAGATATACCTAACGTACCCGCAGTTACAATAGCACTCGTATTACAGAACTATCACACACAGTCGAAAACGCGTGCCTTATAAAAAAAAGGCACAAAAGAAAAAAAAGGTGCCCACTCGGAAGCTGGAACCGAAACGGAGGCCTACAGAGACGTGCGGTGCGTATTAACACTTTCCGTACCACCTAGTGCTACGAGCTACGCTCGTAGCCCGTAGCCACGTATTTGTCGTATGTAGCGCGTAGTAGCTACGAAGAGAGGACCCGGCAGTCGGGTTCCTGGTCGTGAAAGTGTTAACCCATACAACGTTAATCACGACACGTTGTCGCCACGCCTCAAACAAAGCATTTTCGCTACATAGCATACAACGTTAATCACGACACGTTGTCGTTACGCCTCAACAAAGCATTTTCGCTACATAGCGGGTAAATGTTATCAGCTACGACGTAGCACTGGGCGCGTAGCATAGCGGTGAATGTGTCAAACGCGACTCATCCTGACTGCTTGTTTGCTGCAGCCTGGTTGTTTGCTACAGCTCGCTTTGAGAGCTTGTGGTAGGCTGAGCAACCTAATCCCAAAAAATTGCATAGGCACTAGTTTATAGGAAAGCCTTTGCCAAATAACGTACTTACATAAAATCCAAGTAGATTCTAGGCTTTAATATAAATACTTCACGATGATTCCCTTCTTCGCCTATTAACCGATTTCGATTCCCTCATGGTCATAGGTTTATTGTACCAGTTTTTTAAATCCACTTTAATATTGTTTTTGTTTTAATGTGTTTGTAGTGCAATATTTATCCCGTTTGTGCGAAAGTTGCACCTACCCACACCCACAGCCACAGAAAAGCCAACGCTTCCAAGAGGTACAATACCAGTTATATATTTAGACTCCATATCCAGCGGAATTTTCCATTGGATCCATATAAAGACATACAATTATAATATTTAATTATATTTAAAAATAGCGTTCGACCGCAATTCCTCGTTGGAATATTCAATCCTTATTTTGGTTCCTCAGGGAACAAATTGTAAAAGTACTTAGTTTTCAACCGACTTCAAGATTTCAAAGGAAGAGCTCGAGGTTATCAATTCGTCGGGATCTTTATTTTTGCTTTTTTTATTTTATTTTTTTATATATGTTTACCGATTATTCGAAGACGGCTGGACCGATTTGGAAAATTCTTTTTTTGTTTGAAAGAGTATACTTCACAGTTAGTCCCATTATAACCAGGTCAAGATCTGATGATGGGATCCTGGAGAAATCGAAGGAACTCTTCAACTATTATAGGCACATCTATAGTGATTTGAGTATTTTTTACAGCAGCTCGAGCATTTGCTGTTGGAAAGTTGAATGCTGAAGTCGGTTCTTTTTTGTTTAAAATTATATTGTGTATAGTTGATTGGTGAACAAGGGATGAAATCACTCATTTCTGTCCAACATTTTAAGCTATTTCGCTCGACTGGAGTGCAAATCAAATACATACTATACTTTTTATTTCGTAAACAGGGAAATTTGAAATACATGTGTATTCTATATCACATTCTTATCATATAAGCACTCATTTCCTTGAGTTTTATGCATTAATGGGGAATTTTTTTTTGTGGTACGGTCATGAACTTTAATTGTTGAGCAGTAGGGTTCCGTTTTACACTGGATATTTAATAGAGTATTTTTAAAGTGATTTCTACTCACAGTCGCTCTTTTGATCCTAATAGGAGTTAAAAAGTGTCGCAACATTTCCATATATTTTCGTTAGCTCCATTTCATTACCGCCCTAAGAAGTAACTCTATGAAATAATTTGAAACAAAAGAAAGCCGACTTCGCTTAGGCTTATCTACCTTTCCAAGAGCTACCTGAAGAGCCTAAGCAACCTGTAAAAACAACTCAAATAGTTGTACCTATATTGTTTGAAGAGTTCTCTTGATTCTCATGATCCGTATATCCTGCAACTCAATTAACCGTTTTAACAACCTGTGGCATGCCACTACATGTAGTGTGTTTGGTCCTACAACTGAAGAACAAATCATTTTTTTTTTAAATAAATATTTTGATTTGTTTATTTTAAGTAGACACAGTACTATATAAATCATAAACTTATATAAATGTCATATACAAATGAAAAAAAAAGCTATAATACCTGCGCCTGAGCATTTACAAAGATTGCATATACACGGGAAAATTCGACCGGTGCAGCTGTGACCCGGGTGGCCAAGTGGTAAAGGCGTCTGCCGCGAATACAGAAGACGCTGGTTCGATCCCAGTCCTGGGCACCGGAGGCCTAGGTCACTTTTTTTCCTTTGTATATGACATCTATATACGTTTTTGTTTGGTCCTAGTTTATATTTTATTATTTTATTATATTTGTTAAATATATATGTATGTATGAGCTATGTAAGTTTATTTATTTTTTATTTATATATTTTTCTTTCTTTTATATGTGTAATTTTATTAATGTTTGGTTTATTTGCTTTGCAACACCTACTTTTCTGTTAATTTACAAAGGTTTCCGCTTCCCAAAGGTTGTCTGGAAGAGATCGCTCTTTAGCGATAAGACCGCCAATTGTTTTGCCTCTGCTTTTTTGTTTGTGACTTGTGTATACTTTGTGTCTATTATTTGAGGTGTGCAATAAAGAGTATTTATGTTATGTTACTCGTATGTTATGTTATGATTTCTTCAAGATCCCATCGTCAGGTCAAGTATACCCTTTCTAACTAAACAATATATCGACGAATTGAGAACGTTCTTCTTCGAAATCTTGAAGTCGGTTGAAAATCGTGGCTCAATGGGAAAATAAAAAGTTGGGACACTTTATTTCTCCTATCAGGATCGAAAGGGCTCGCAATTTTGAGTAGTAATCAGATTTAAAATAAAAGTGGAGGGCAGAGCAAAAAAATAGCCCTACACGGGCGTACGCCCACGCCCGGTACAAATCAAGGAACCATCCGTCGCTAGCGACCGGCCCGCTCCGTGCGACCACACCAGCTAGCGTACGCCCGTGCAACTACGGCACCTAGAGTATGCCCTTATATTTCCTATGATTTCAGGTTACTCCTGACGTGATATGCGAAAGCCTCCTGAAACTTTCAGAATGGCAGGAAACTGTCTCTTTCACCGTACTCTTGAGTCACATAAGGGTACTAAACATTTACATATACCTCAATCTATGGTTTTATATTAAATAACCAAGGCAGTGCCACTGCCAAGAATATTTCCAGGGAACGTGGACCTCTAACTGCATTTTAAGCGTGTAGGTTCTAATCGGTTCTCGCATAAAACACCGAAATTCAAAATTATTTTATCATTTTATGGTCTTCATGTAAAAGTCAATAATGTATTTGGATAATGACTCCGTATTGTTCGACTAAACGTGAAAGAGTAAATGTAGGGAACGAAATATACCGGTATTTATATCATACCAATATAATTGTGGATATGGCATTTATTTTCGTTGCTTCGCAATCACGCATTTTCAAAGAACAACCATGGTTTCATTGTCAGCTTATACACATAAACTTGTTATTTATATGATGTTTAGTAAAAACTTCCGTTACTTATATTTCAATGAAAACGATTTTCTTAAATAATATTTTGCCTTGTTTCAAATGCTTTTTTTGCATACATACACAGCCACATTTTATTTTTCTTTTGACTCTGATTAATAACCCGCCAGGGGAAGACATCGAAGATACTAGTCCAACATTATTGTACTGGTGGTTCAGTTGTACAGGTACTCCCTACTTTCCAACTTGGATTCAGACCTACTATTCCCACATTTCCGAGCTGTGGCGTAAAAAATAGTTTAAAAACTCGAGGCAGGTAACGGTGAACCAAATTAATAAAAAAAAAACGTTTTTAACTTTTTCTATTATATAATGAATGTGGATTTCAAAGTAGTATTTTTTTTTTCAGGATAATTATCAAGTGTCCACGACTGCACTAAGAAATGAAGTTCGTGAAAAACTGTTAATAGCACATAAAGCGGGTGGGTTATACATATAATTTATCTACACTCACATTGTAAGTCCTCTAAAACGTGTTCAAAAACGGTAGGCAATGGCTAGCATTACCACAACCGATTTTACTATGATAAGCTTTTTATGTGTGGCAGTAACGTAATTTTAACTTAATATGCTCAAATATTGATGTGTTATGAGTTTTGATAACATAATGTACACCTGCACGCGCCCGCGCGGCCGCCGACACGCTCCCCCCCGACCGCCAACACGCTCCCCCCGACCGCCGGCACTCTCCCTCCCGACCGCCGGCACAATCGAGTTGGCCATGGCGGTGCAATGGCGGCCATTCTATGGTTTCCGAACACGGCAATTAGTATAAATAATATGAGTGTAGATAAAGCAGTGTATGCAACTGTACGTAATTAGGCCTTCTTACCCAAGTAACAAAATGTGGTTATGTAGTGGTTCCGGAGCCAGGTCTATAACAGGCTAGTAAAAGTTTATAACGACGGAAAAGGGCCCATTTTATACGCTTACTTTTGCTAATAAAACACTCATAGTAGACTGGGCGAGCACCACTTAGACCAATAATACACTCATAGTTGACCTACGCAGAACTATCTGCTCCCGCGAAGCCAACTAGGAGCGACTAATAGAACCAGACATCACGACCTAAGCCCATAATATACTTATAGTTAGACTCCGGAGAACCATTTGCTCACTATGAGCATTTAATGGAACCAGACAGGCCTGTAACGTACACCCGTATGACTTTTCTGTTGTGATGTGCGTTTGTGGAGAAGACTAAACAAAATTAAGAGGTAAGTCAAACTATCAATACTTCACATTTATAATTAGTCCACAGAATACATGTAACATGTTTGCGCGGCAAACGCATGAGTATTTTCGGTGAAGTATATTGTGTTTTACATCTCAATTTTTGTTCGCCTTTTGAAAACGGCTTATTTACTAAGTTGTGTTTAAAAATAATATGAATCCTAACAGCATTCTCGAACCATATTGGGACGAATTAAAATTAACTCGGCACACTTATCATTTGTTGGTATGTTTTCTGTACTTTCTTCTTATATGAACCGCTTTTTTTTAACCGCTTCCATTTTTTTATATCCATTTTGGTTATTATTTAATAAAAACCCAATGCCTCAAAAGAAATCAAAATGGCTGTGACGATGCGATAATTTTTAAAAGCAAATGTCTTCTTAAACGGACTTCACGAAGACATCTTTGGACACTAATAGTTTTACAAGAAACCTTTATATAGAAATTAAGTCTATAACAGCATTCGAGAGTCCACAATAATACCAAGTACACTTACTCTTAGAAGAAACCACTGCAGAACTAATTCACTTGTAATTGACGATTAAACTTGACTTATACACCCCTATAAGGTCAGTAACAAGTAAAAAAGGTTCTAAGTGCATTTAGTTCAATAAACTACTATTACTAGCTTATGACACTTGTAGCGGATTTATAACTACTTCTTGTAGGCGATTATAAGTGTAACTTACTGGAGTATGTATTCTCAAGTGTATTTAACCCTTTGCACCACTTTTATAGGCCTTCTTAACCTTTACTGCGCCTATAATTTCTTTCTATACACGACTATAAGTCAGCTTATAAGAACAGGTCTACTATAAAACCAAATAAACTCCGTGGAACCTGATATAAGCTTTGTGGTAAAACCTAGAACCATTAAGAGAGAGGTACTAGTGCTGTAAGCCTGTAAACTGTGCACTACAGGATAACTTTGTTACTTGGGTACGTAACAGTTACATAAAATACTGTTATAGGAAATGGGTGACTTTGACGATGGCGTTACATATTTGTGTTCCTATTAGAAACGGGATATTTACTATGTATATTTGTGGTTTAGAGCACCCGATATTTCCTCCAATATTTGTTTTCTTTTAGTAGTTATAATAATGGTAGTGGCCGCGGATCATTTTTACTCTGCGTCCGTAGGAAACACCTTAGACAACCCTACACGTGATCCCTGGGTGGTGCTAAAAGAGTAACAAACTTGGCAGCTCCACTGTCCCCTCTGGACCTCGCAGCACTCACTGGATTTTCATTATCATCTGCTTTCCCAGTACTACTACTCCAGGGAAGAAATGCCTAGCTATATCCAGTGACATGTAGCCATACGATAAATAAAATGGTCGTGACCAAGTCAGCTTTCTCCGTCCACAAAATTTTAGAGATTTTAGAAAATGGTTAAAAGGGAGTCTTTAAGCTGACCAGACACTGTCAGTAATAGTAACATTATTTCTCTGCTCATCCTTCTCATCCTTCATATACATAGAAAAGGACGGGTATAGAAATAATGACGTTATTACTGATAGCATCTGGACTGCTTACGGCGTCTGCTAGCGGGCGCGGTTGCACGGAGTGGGCGCTCGCGCGCGGGTACAAATCGGGTAAAATTGTACAAACGGCCCTAACTGGCGCGGACTCGTGCGACGGATATTTCCTTGGTTCGTACCCGCTCGCATGCGCCCGCTCCGTGCTAAAACCTCTATACTCTTACTAGCCGCAAAATTAACTGGCGACTGAAATTATAACTGCTGTCTCCTTCACTCTTGCTGTGGCCGTGCAAGTGTAAAAGAGTAAAGGTGTGTTATGATATTTATTTCGGATGTGTTTTAGGGAAGGTCTGCGTGAACTGCAAAGGTCGCTGGCGGCTCACAACCACCTCAGAACGGCTTCGACAAGTCCCCAAATCGGAGCTCAGTTTATTCTGGGAGGTGTACTGCGACACGATGGACCCCCTTACATTAAGGGTAAATAATAATAAATATTACCAGACAATCTAACTGACCTAGTCTCACAGTAAGTTCATAAGGCTTGTGTTGTGGGTACTAGACGACAATATATAGTATCATAGATAGATACAGATAAATACTTAATGTGTGTAAATCTTAATCTTAACACACAAATAAATGCCCTTACCAGGATTCAGGCGCGGATCCAGGATTTCGTTCAGGGGGGGGGGGCACTTCTTCACAAAAAAATCTCGCGGTCTGCACCTAGGGGCCCCGTAGTATACAAGGTTTGCGTTTCTGGGGGACGGGGGGCAATTGCCCCCGTTGCCCCCCCCGTAACCGCGCCTGCCAGTATTAGAACCCGGGACCTCCTGATTTATAGGCCCCTGCCTATAAATCACTACCGGCTGTATAAGGTCACTACCGGCTGTTAAATAGGAAAAAATAAAAGCGTATTTTAAAATTTAACATACCCTGAGGTACGCTAACTCGTAAAATTGAGGTATTTTTCCACGTGCTTTGATTTCATCATAAAACTAGCACAAAAACACCTCAAGTTTACGAGCTTGCGTATCCCGTCACCGTGCGTTTTCACATTATCCGATCCGATATCGGATGTCGGACAGGGATACGAAGAAGACAAATTTTAAATTTGTGCATTTATATATTTTTCCTTAAAATGCCAAATGTCCGTTGCTCAAAACAAAGCACTAACACAAAAAAGGCAGACTTAATGCCATAGGATACTCTCTAGCAGCTTCTTTTTTCCTTGAGCCATCCGACATCTGATATCGGACCGGACAGTGTGAAAGCGCTTTAGCCGTTTAACACATACACACCGTCAGTTGCCGAGCAAGAAAATAAGGATAACCCACAGAACGTAAATGGTGCCAACTACCAAATATCTTTTTTTGTTTAGCCTCTTAATACGTTTCACGACAGACTGTAGGAATTTGACATATGCAAAGTACAAACATGATGAGTTTTTTACAATTGTAGCACCGTATATGCTTTGCTTTGGACGTTTATGCTCGTTTACGTGCGTCTACGTCATCGGTATATTATATCCATACATCGGGGTTTTCGGTGCGGGAATGTTTGACATTAGTCAAAGAGTAGGTATTGACTTAAAAAACAGAATGTACTCTAGCAGGTTTCTACCTATTGAATAATTAATTGATAAAAATACTTGATAAAATTGTAGGTACAGTCACGAGCAAAGGTATCTTCCTACACGACGGCCGCAAAAATATATGACATGCTCTTATGGCCCTACAAATAAGAGTGTGTCACATATTTTTGCGGCCTTCGTGTAGGAAGATACTATTGCCGGTGACTGTACAATCAATATATATAATAGTCAGTCATCTCATCATCAACCTCTTCAGTAAATTCCCTAATTATTTATAAGCAAATAGTTCATGAATATCGGACGTCAAGATTAATATTTGTCATACCGTGTCTTTTTCTTAGGTAATTATCTAGTTAATAAATTTCTCATATGCAATTTCATTTTTAAAATACTATATAATAGTCAATACAAACATGCCTCCAAGAAAAAAGCTCGTATCCTAGTGTGTGACTATTCGCAGAGAGGTAGTTATTCATTAGGCATAATATGATATTTTCTCAGACTAACATATCTGTTTATCTCTACTCTTTCTCAAATCATTCCCGCACCGAAAATCCCGATGTATCTGACGTGTTAATATTACACTCGCCGCGCAGACCACGGAAACACGATGTCAATGTGTAAAATGCCTTATAAGACTTGTTTTACGCTTAAAGTTATATCCTGCATCCCAGAGATCCATATAAAGGATAAATAATTTAAAAAAAAAACACAATTTAAGCAGAATAAAGATATAGTGACACAAGTACCAATAAAAACTAACAATAGTACTTTACTTAAAAATTTATATTTACTATTTCAGCACAGCCCCCCTAAACCAAAGGTTGAAAAAAGAGACGAGGGAAGCGAGAATTCTCCGCCGTCCGACGATTAAAAGGTAAAACAATTGGGAATATGCACGGAAAATATTTTTTTTTACAAATGCGCTCAAACACAAAATTATATTGGGTAAATACCTACAAGTGGAAAATTGCTTCCATTTTAACATTGGTATCTTAGTCCTGATATTATTTGTTTAAAAAACATATATTTTTATATCCGACGATTAAAACAATTTTGCCAACTTTTCAAGTGTCAGTATTGCAATATTAACCAAAAAAAAGGTAAAAGGTAAAGGTATTACAAGCACGCTCAATTACAAAATTACATTGAGTAGATAGGTTTTTTTGTCCAGATATAATTTTGTATAAAAACATATTTTTTTAATTCCTATGACCAAAACAATATTGCAAACTTGTCAATCGTCAATGTTGCAATATAAACTAAGAAAAAGGTAAAAAAATGCGCGTATGCACGGAAAAGATTTGTTTAAAAAAACCTAAGTAGAAAATTGCAACTATTTTAAAAATTATTCTTTTATATCTCAACCCTTGTAGATCTTCCATAGAAACTTCATAGTAACAAACAGATCGTTACGACGTTTCATAAAGTGAAGATAATTTGACTCACTCGGGTTGTAGTCAATTGAGTGACAGAATTCATTCATTTTTATACATTTTCGGTATGCCGGGCGACTGGGACGGTTTATGTGTGTTGGTAGTTGTAGCCGTAATTTTACAACTGGCATGTTCCATGTTAAGATTCGTATACAACTACCTTTATCATGAACTTTAACATGATTTGTCTATATCGTCGCCATCAAAAATATCTGTACTGTACTGCGCGCAAAAATATATTGGAGTTTTTTTGATATTGAAATTTGGTGAGATATTTTAAGCATCAATTTTCGTTCTGATTGTTTTAATACCAGTACATAAATATAACAAAAAATGTTTCCAAAATTGCATGGGCAATAAGATTTATATAATCTTCAACCTCTGACCTTCTTCCCTCTCACTCACGCTCTGTTGTATTTTTTTGTATTTAATAAGATAAAAATACAATTCTCGTGTACAAAAACTCCTTTTATTTCTTTGGCTCTTAAAACTATACAATTATATAACAATATTACATAAAGGTATTGATTGGTAACTGTTACATGCTTGGCGTATTAACAAATAACCTATTTAACTAATCCAAGACAATTTTAAAATATGATATTATTCTCATCGTAACCTTCTCGCACTGTTAACCTTTTGAACGCCAAGAGCCAGTGGTCATGGCAGACGCTGTCAAAGCAATTTTACTGTTGACAGATAAGGTTTAAATTCGTTTCTCACTAGTTGAGATGTTGGCGTGTATGCCACATTTTGCGAGAGAGGTTAAAGACGTGCGTATATATGTATATCATATTTTAAAACCTGAATACCTGTACAGTCAAAGCCAAAAATATGTATACAATTTTGTACCTTATAAAAAAGGAGTAAGGACAGTATAGTGCCAAAGTGTACACATATTTTTGGCGTTGTCTGTACGTGATATATTGCATATAGACTATATATATACACCGGTTTATCTATACGCATTACAACAGAAGTTTACCATCATTAAACCGCTTCAAGTAGACAAATAAGTACAGTCAGCGGCAGATGTAGCTTAGCGGTTAAAGTGTTCAAAATTACCTTCACACGCTTATTCTCTTAACAATAAAGTCGTATCAAGATCCTATTCAACACCCCGCTTAACTTCCGCTGCTGACTGTACATAACTAGAGGTACAGTCAACCAATTTGATTCCTATGCCACTCTAGAACCTTGTCATAATAGATAGTTTGGTAGCGAATAGGTTACATTTTATACGTATCCACGGGCAACTGTCATTACGACAAGGTTCTACAGTGGCCTAGGAATCAAATTGGTTGACCGTACATTATGATTTTATTTACAACGTCAACTTGACACAGTTCTATAGTGGGATACCGTCAGCAGAAGTTCCTAAGGCCAGGTGTTTAGTTCTGAATACAACAGGAATAGGAACGTGTGCAACTCATTTTGACCACGTCGTGTGCTTACATACTTCTGCTACTGACTCAATGAATTAATTCGATTTAGGATTTCGATTTGGTAGTCTGTTTGCGATAGTTTTGGATATTAATAAATGTTATTAAAAAACTACTGAGAGGTTTTTCTAAGTCTTCTTGATTTTCACCAAATGTGTAGTTTGTTTGTCATATAGGCTTCTTCTCATTATTATCAATACCTGTAAAAAAAATAAGAGTTTTATAGATATAATGGAGTTGAAACTAGATGGCGCTAGTCATCTGACTAGCGCCATCTAGTTTCAACTCCGTTATATGTCACCCCATAAGGTAGAATTTCAAACTAATGTTGTCTTGGTGCATACATACATTTGAGGAATAATGTTTCTTATTTCAAAGGTCTAAACTTTAGACTCTAAAGTAGTATTTTTAATTGAGTACAGTATTCTGACAGCTGCCATACAAACTAGTTTAACTTCGTATGGCAGGATCTGTCAGATTACTGTACTGAGTCAAAAATACTACTTTACTTTGAACGGGTTAAGAATGTCACTACTGTACAATTTTTCTAACAACCAATATTTGACGGCTGTCATTCACATACATATTTTGCGTTTTAGGTTATAAATTGTATGGAAATGACAGCCGTCAAATATTGGTTGTTAGAAAAATTTTACAGTAGGCTGTGTGTTATCTTATCTATCAGTTGATGAAACGAGACAGTCAACAAGTAAGTATAAGACAAATACATTACAAAATGTCATAGACTAGATCAAAAGGGACCATTTGGTGTTGGCGCTTACGCTTTTATTGCTGTAATTCAATATTGAATTTGTACAGTCGCCATCAGATATACCGGAGCGGCCTAGGTGGTCACAAATATTTGAACAACGCCTCTATTGCCAAGGCGAAAAAGTGCATGGTCAGATATTTTTGACTACCTTGGCCGCTCCGATATATTTCATGGCTGTACAACGCAAGCGCCTTTCGCCAAATGGCTCGAAAGGTTCCAAAAAACGTGTCACTTATTGGTGGAAATTGCTCGTCAAATACTGCAGGCGTTTTATTTTGCCAACTTTTCGAAAGTCCTAATAAATTGTGACCGAAAAATATATCCATATCGTTAGAGCTATTCTCAAAAACTTGTTTTAATGCATGTTTGCTTTTAATTAGGTAATTGAAGACTGCTGGACTAGAAAATGTTATTTATTTGTCCTGATTTTATCTAAAGATTATATCTTATTACCGTAAAATCCTTACCTATTTCTACTAATACACGTGGGATGTAATCAATGCCAGCCATGCGACAGCGCCTCGCTCTCCCACCCCTTATGCTCCTCATGAACCTCATGATGAACGTGCACGGGAACGATCTTCTCCACGATCACCTTCTTCTCCACCGGGTACGGCACGTGCTTCACCACGGGAACGTGAACTTCCTTGTACACAGGGACTTCCTTGTACACAGGGACTTCTTTGACGACGGGCACGTGGACCTTGGAGACGTGGTGGTGGTGGATGGTGTGGACCTTATAGGGGACGTGGATTGTGACGTGCTTGCTGTAAACAAGAAGATTAGATATATATATGTAATTATGTACGTTACTAAAAACCACTATGGAGAGCGACTCGTTTCGGTTGCGTTTGCTTCAAATATTTACGGATTTTGAGTCGATTTTAATTACCACCCGACTCCAACTGAGCCAACTGTACCTTATTTACCCCCCTCAATGTCCCGTTTATATAAATTGCCTTCCACCCCGGCCGTTCGGTTATCGATCCGTCAGAGTTGAAAGCCAGAAAAAAACGTTTTAATGCAGTGTCCGTGTAGCCTGTGATTTAACTACATTGAAATGCAATCAGGCTCACATATAACGTAAGATTTCACCTGATCACAGAGAAAGTGAATTGAAATCGAGGCACGTAAACAAGGCACTGACTTAGGTTCCGGATTAAAATGAAGTAAAGGTATCCCAGTTTTAGTGACATGATACCTTTTTCTTTTGAAGTGCGCTAGTACTAGGGCATGTCTTCCTTATTGATTGTATGGAGAGGATAGTTTTGCAGTGCACAGACTTTAATTGTTGAGTCATCTAGAGTCCAATTTACATTGGACCTTTCATAGAGTAAGTACGAAACAAAATAAAGTAGATCGAACCTTAAATTGATCAACAATTAAAGCCCGAAGCTGACTTTATTGTTAAGACAATAAGAACATATAAAGGTCGTTTTTAAGACCTCATCCGCGGTGACTGTACCCATTATAAAAGTACAAACTTGTTTAAAGACTGAGTTTAATTTCTAATTTAAATAAATAATAATATGAATGTTAGATCATATTAAGGTTTGGTGGGGTAAGGGGAACAATAATGAGATAAACATTGCCTAAACGAATTAACAACCTAATCTCCTACTGACTTAGTTTATTTAACACAATTCCACTACCTAAAGATTGTCTGGGAGAAATCGCTTTTTAGCGATAAGACCGCCTGTTGTTTACCTCTATTCTGACTTTATGCATTTGTGTACTGGTATTATTTTTGAGGTGTTCAATAAAGAGTATTTGTATTGTATTGTAATCTCAATTCTCATCAGGTGATTTAGAACTATATATTCAACTCATAAGATTCAAATTTCTGTGTCATATGTATCATATGTTCATATGCATAATATAAGTTGACCGTCAACATAATCGGGACGCACTGCCTGGACTATAAGTATCAATTTTTTTACCAGGCGATTTAGAATTATATTTCAAACACATAAGGTTAATATTTCCGCATCACATCAATAAGTTGACCGCCATGTTAAATGAGTTTCCAAATAAGTTGAAAGCGAAATATTATAAAACCCATCACGTTTTCCTCAAGATCGGTCCAGTTTCAAAAGGGCGTAACTGTGTACGGTTTTCGTAAGCAGATATTGCGTTAAGGATACTGTAATGTTACACGGAAGAATGAGTGGACTACATGTCTTACGGTGGTCTTACGCCATTTGATGTGCTGTCTAATGAGTATGTGTAAACCGAACACATACTTGAACATAAATATTTAAAATATACTTTGTCATACAGTCACTGTTACTGCACTTTTTGGCCAGACAGATCATAAAACTAATATCAGGGGGTTACACTATGTCTCTCTCTATTGTACAGTCGCCATCAAATATATCGTAGCGGCCAAGGTACTCAAAAATATCTGAACATGCACTTTATCGCCTAGACAATAGAGGCGTTGTTCAGATATTTGTGATCACCTTGGGCGCTCCGATATATCTGATGGCGACTGTACCAGTTTTTCCCGGTGCGCTTACCGCACCGCGAGGGCTAATGAGTGAAGGGTACAAACTTAAGGAAAATACAGTGTGATTATACTGATTATCTCTGTCTAATATTGACATGTGAGAAACTGATTAAACTAAAGCCTGACCAGAAATATATGATTATTGTCAAGAGGATTACTCTCATTTATATGGCAACAGTTCAGTATAGTCATAGAGCTCTATGGTATGGTGACATCTTGATTTGTTTACCTGTCAGCTCTGATGTCAATTTGAAAATGTTTTACAGCGAAATAGTTTCATTTCCCGAGCGTATTATTACAGCAGTTTATTATATACACTATTTACAAGGTTTCGCTCTTGACTATGGACAATTTTGGGATTTTTTGTCGGTTATTATTTAATTTTCAACATTTTATTATTATTCAAGTAAACTGCCACAATGAGAGTGACAGCATGTCATGCACTCACACATGCATAATCATCCTGTCATTAAAATTATTGCTAGTGTAAGAAATTAGTTCCAATTAAATTCCGCAACATGGCGCATGATCATATATTTCTAGTCAGGCTTTACAAGTATACTAGGATTTACGTTGCATTAAAACCTTATTACGAGTATATTAGGAAAAACTGAAATTATTGTCCTATTACACAAACAGTGAAACCACTAAAAAAATATACAATTCCAAGCCAAGATAATTATCAATACCACGCTTTTGCAAAGATCCGTTATTTGTCACAATTGCACAGATATCGAGAACGGTAAACAAGTAATTAGTGATTACTCAACCCGCTCTCATTAGCCCACACAGATTGTAAGATGTAAGATGAAGTCGGTTAACAGTGACTTACGTAACTTGCCGGGTGTGTTGTGTAGTTGGTCGCTCGGACTAACCGGAAGACGAATTCGAACTTTGAATCTTGATTTTACATTAATTTGTCACATATTTCAGTCTCAGCGTATCTCAGTCCTTGCTTATATTTAGGTGCGCGCCAAATTTTTCTCAATAAATGCCTTTACAACGTAGCTACAACATTTTTTACTCGATTTTATATTATTTGACATTACTTGCAGTGTCACTAAGTACGACAACCAGCTACTAAACTCGTATTTCAAATCACACGTAAAGAATATAAAAAAAACAAACTCCTTAACTCAAAAAGTCTTTATAATTTAAAATTAGTAGTTAAGTTCTTTATGAATGTACCTAACTTTTAAAGAAATATATAGTTTTCTTTTTTTTACTTGACACGGTATTAAAATCCTTTTACTGTCAAATTGTGCTACCCAAAGGTTGTCTGGAAGACATCGCTTATTAGCGATAAGACCGTCTGTTGTTTGCCTCTTTTTATGTTCATTGTGTATTTATTCTGTGTTGTAATTTAGAAGTGCAATAAAGCATTCATTCAGTCATTCATTGCGATGGAAGGATTTCAAAGAAAACTCATGTCAAGTTAATTTACATTCTTTCCGTGCGATTTAAAATACAAGGGTATTATGTTGACAGAAAGACCACTTGTAATCGTAAGCTCGTTTGATAATCTAACCTGCAATAGGTATAATTTAAAAAGCCAGCTTTATTTTTATGTATAAGTAGCTCCTGATTTTTTTTACGCAATACTTACTCGTAATACACATGCAATTAACTTTAATACATTTTGATTGCACCGGTTGCGATACGCTTGTGATTCGCTAAGTTTGAGAACATAATAAGATCGTCGTGACTTTAAAAGATGGCATTGTTTAAAAATGTCTTCTGAATGTAAGAGTTTAACAAAATTGTTTGTAGAATGTAAACAAAGAAACCGCGTAACTGAACCGTTCGGCTATGTTAGATAGACAAAAGGATTCACTAGGATTAAGGTATGAAAATTAATCAAAATGATTTATCGGTTAGGTTTTGTCTACTACGGAAAGAAGAACCTTATCAACCAACTTCAAGATTTCGAAGTAGGAGGTTATCAATTCGTCGGGATCTTTTTTTTTTTTGCTATTCTTTTTTTATGTATGTTCACCGATTATTCAAAAACGGCTTAACCGATTTGGAAAATTATTTTTTTGTTTGAAAGCGTATACTTCACAGTAGGTGCCATTCTAACCATGTCAGGGTCTGATAATGGGATCCTGGAGAAATCGAGGAAACTCTTCAACTATTATAGGCACACCTATAGTGATTTGAGTATTTTTTACAGCAGCTCGAGCATTTGCTGTTGGAAAGGTGGATGCTAAGTGAAGTCGATTCTTTTTTGTTTAAAATTATTTTAAGTAAAACAAATACTAAACAGACAGAACCCCTATCCCTCCTATGGCCCTACAAATAAGAGCATGTCACATATTTTTGCGGCCTTCGTGTAGGAAAACACTATTGCCAGTGACTGTACATATAAGGTTTCATGAAAAATTATTTTCAACATCATCAATTTAGTGTTATCTCCAAACTGCTGATGACAATGAGACCAACTGTCAAGTATACCTTTCAAACAAAAAAAAAAGAATTTTCCATATCGGTCCAGTAATCTTCTGGAAAAGGTGAAAAAAGCAAGAGAGATCCTGACGAATTTAAAACCTCCTCCTTCGAAATCTTTGTCAGTTGACATAGTCGTGTCAGTATCATTTTGGACTCCTCCCCCCCTTATTATATTTCTGCTGCTGACTATAAGTACTAACCACGTTTCTGATCAAGGTCGTCAATATCAATAAAGCTGAATAAGCTCATTAGTATTACATGATGCTAAATTAGTTATCAAATTGGCTTGTTTACCAGTCGACTCAAACTTCATAAATTTCTCTATTTTGCCTTGAAATATACATGCCTCTATACATGTGAAACTGCAATCAGTGTTCTCTTCGATCCTTCATCGGTAACTTTAGTTAATCTATAGATTATAAGTAATTGATTTCAATTACTTATAATCTATGGATAAGAAAATAAGTCCCGCCGAGTTTCTTTCCGGTCATAAATAATTCTTCTCGGGTCAGAGGTGTAGGGTTAGAACCGGAGGTAGTTTTTTTTTTTCTCTCTGACGTTCATAAGTGCATTGTAATGTACCTAAATTGATAATAATAGAAAACTATCTTTTATCTTTTTTATCTTTTATCTTTTAATTGTCTTTTTGGAACGACAAGTCTTCAGATATACGTCTATGGTAAGCATTAAAGTACAGTGATACGTTTAAGTTTAAGGGCATAAGAAACTAAGAACAACATTTTTCCACGCGAAAAAAAAAATTGGTCGTGAATAGAGGGTTGACCGGCGCTTAGAGAATTCAACCCGGAAGAAGTAGCCATGTCTGTCATTTCCGATACAAAAAAGTCTGCCGATTTTTGCGGGGGAGGGGAACGTCAAATGTATGGCTATTCGTACGTCACGTAAAAATAGCTACGTCACATAAACGTCAGTCCATACATGTGTATGACTGGTCATATGTTTTCGGCAGAGGGGAACGCCTGTCAATGGCGACTCCGGCTGGTTGAATTCTCAAAGGCGACGGGTCCCATACAAAAAAAAATTGCGTCCAAAATCCTATTTTTAGTTACTCGCATTATGCCCTTCACAGATCACCAATACTTTTGTTACAACCTGTATTATATCGAGTAACACAATCGGAACGCAAAAAGGCGTCGCACAGGTCGACTTTTTCCGTAGACAGCCGATCGTCCTAAGTAAATCGCTAGTCACTCACTAACGACCGACCGCTTCGTTATAATTAGCCCAGCGTAAGCAAGACTACCGAATAAAGGATGATTCACGCTGTCATATTCCGCGTCCTACACGACACTTCCGTCTCTTCATGTTGTGTAGAAAACATCTTCTTAAATTCTCAGCTTCTTAAATTTGTCTTTGTCGAGTGCCAATCTGAACAGTTCCTTAACGGTCTTATAGAAAACTAGCCTTTTCCCGCGGCTTTGCCCGCGTACTATAAGTACTCAAAAAGGATACGATACCCACGTTGATTTTCAGACTTTGTGACCACATTTGCCCCTTTTAGGGGTTGAATTTAAAAAAAACCTGAAACACATGTTTACTCATTTATCGTTAGAAATACTCCTGCGAAGTTTCGAATAAAATAGTCTAACAAATCTTGATTCGCCATACAAACTTTGGACCTCCATTTTACCCTCTTAGGGGGTGAATTTTGAAAAATCTTTTCTAAGTGCATCCCTAGACCTTATAAGGAACCTACGTGCCAAATTTGGAATCTCTAGAACCAGCGGTTTGGGCTGTGCGTTGATATGTCAGTCAGTCAGTCAGTCAGTGAGTCAGTCGATCAGTCAGTCAATTAGTCAATCAGTCAGTCAGTTTCTTCTTTTATATATTTAGACATCACGTGACCTCCGAGGACCAAGTGTCGCTTTCTATATTATGCAGCCGCGATGAGAATGGGATAAGACTTGACAGATTTGCTATACACTTACTTCAAAATTAATATGGATTAACAGGTATCTCAATCCTATTCTAATTCTATTATGCTTATGGTCTAACAGCTAGCCACGTCAGATATGACACAATAATGAGAGCAATGAAACCTATCTAGTAAGATTGCAATACTATCCTTATTGGTTATTGCTAGATCCGGGCATCTGGCAGCTTTTAATGGGTGGATGTCAGAGTGAAAGACTAGCAAAGTTATTGAAATGGAAAAAAGTAATACCAAAATTGGTAAATACGGCTGAAGTTCTTACTTATAGAGGACGGGGCCTATATTTTAACATTAGAACAAAAAATATTGCGTAAAATTTCGGAAACAGAAACAGTAGGCGACAATCTATGAATTATACGTCGTTATGGACTACTTTCTCCCATCCGAAACTTTTGGCAATGATATGATTTAATTATTTATGTATATAATTTTTCATAAAACTGCATCAAAACCAGAACGGATTTGTATTCTTAAAATGGTTTGCATTCTTTGACCTCCACCACTTTTTCCGGATCTAGAAATAAGCATAGTATAGCAAACTAACGAGAGGGGTTTCGTCGCTCTCATTAATTGTGTCATATCTGACGTGGCTAGCTCCCGTCTATTAGTAATACACACTGAAGTGTCGGAAGTGTCGTGTAGGACGCGCAAAATTACAGCATGAATCATCCTTAAGCGAGAATGCTACGAATACTAAATAGCAAGGATTGCTAAATAGTAAAGAAAATATTAAACTTCTCTTCTTTAGCCTTCATAAAACGAATATTACAGGAAAGTGGAAGCTAGGAAATATTGTTGCCGTAGGGCAATATTCCTTATTAACGTCTTACCTTCGACGCTATTGTTTGCCACTATATAAGTATAAAACCCCTTGGTAGTACAGCTTAGAATACAGAGAGTTTACTCATCTAAATATGATTTAAAAATGCAAAGAAACCGGATTTAATTTGTATGGGAATACATTTAGGAAGTGACCCATTGTATTCGTTCCTTTATTTTTAAATTGATATGAGTATTTAAAGGTTAACTTTGATGAGAAGTAATGTGAGGTAGATTATGTGACAACAATTCATGCAACTGGAAGGTCTATTTGAAAAATTTGGTTTTAAACAAGATTGGACCGGACCGGATTGAAAATGTAGCGTTCGGGTTATTAAAACAGATATTAAATAGAGAATACTTAACGTCAATACGATAAGTCAAATGGTTTGATGATTTTTAGGATTCCGTAGCCAAATGGCAAAAAACGGAACCCTTACGGATTCGTCATGTCTGTCTGTCCGTCCGTATGTCACAGCCATTTTACTCGGAAACTATACGACGTATCTGAATATAATAAAAATACACATAAGGTGTATTTTGTATGCAGCTACTTAGTTATGTAGTTAAATTTATTTTTAGGGGGGGGGCTCCATACATGTAACTAAATTTCAAAATTTTTTTAACCAAATATCAACATATGACATATCAATCGACAGGTCTTTAAAAATAACATTAAGGTTTCTTTGGCCATTTTGTGATTATGTGAATATTTTCTGAAATAATCGCTTCGAAAGTCAGAAAAATTGTGTCCCCTCTGTAACTTTTGAACCATAAGTCCAAAAAATCCTACGAGAATTGTTTTGAACATTATCGGTTCAGCCATTTTTGAGTTATCTCCAAAAAACTTCTTCCATAGGTATTAGTTACGACCTTTTGGTATTAGTTTGGTGCTTATTCCATTAAAGGTACGGAACCCTCCTATGCGTGGTCCGACACGCACTTGGCCAGTTTTTTTTACAACGTTGGGTTTTTTTAAATGTCATTTTGATGATAAAATAATTTTAATAACAAACTGAACCTGTCAAAAATCTGCTCCAAGTGTATTTAAGTATATCAAAACAATTGGTATTGAATAAGAAATTCACACAAGACCCAACCGTTTATTAACTTTTTATTTCTTCTATAAGTGCACCATCTTAAATTATGTAAGTTGTTAATGTAAATGAAAATGCAATTAAATAGAATCCAAACGGCGAGTATCTTGAAATTTGAAATTCATCTTGAAATTAATTAGTCTCTAGTAGTAATATAATACCGCTGTTCATAAAATGCTTGTTTAACTACAACATTGTCTGGTCTGGGGATATTACCCTTTTTTTAAAGATTGGATTACTTTTTCTGCAATTTAATTCATAGATCAAGAGTAGGCCGTAGGCAACCCTCATGCTGACTGTACAAAATGCTCCAAGTCTAGCTCCGGCTGGCAAGTGCTAAAATACATATTTTTTCACCGTACATTGCCCTACATAAGCTGAATTCTGCTACTCGATGAAGTAGGGTTGCCTACGGTCTACTCTTGATCTATCATTTATTTATCTATAACCATGAGTTTGGTCTAGTTCATATCTAGTGCTATTTAGTAATGGACTTGCAACGGTGCAACATAACGCAGGACAGTCACGTCTGAAATAATGAATACATTTAATGTGACAAAAATATGTATCCACGACCATAGGGTCGCACTACGGAGGATATGGATACATTCAATGTGACAAAAATATGTATCCAAGACGTTACGCCTTGGTAATAGTACAGTCAAGGTGAAAAATAAATATACGCCCAAAGCTACAAAAAGATGTACACATCAACCCTATTGCTATAAAAATACGGTATGTTTACATATTAGTGGAAATGAGTGGTGTATACTTATTAATGACCTTGACTGTACCAAGGCGTAACGTCTTGGATACATATTTTTGTCCCATTGAATGTATCCATATTTTGAAATATTTCCGTCGTTTTAGCGGAGCTCGGACACCAACTAAACAATCTTATGAAATTCAACGCGGTCGTTTATAAATATAAAATATGTATAGCATAACAGTAGAATAACTAGTTATTAACTATCTCACCTGCAGACAAACTGTGGAAACAGTTTTGCAAGGTACTGTATAAATTAATGTATACTTTTAGAATATTAGTCTATCTAGGTATTTATCAATGTAGTACATTAAATTTCCATAGTATCCATCTACTGAAGCTAATTGAGAGTGCACGATAAAAACGAACTTTTCCGAGAGAATACGATGGAAAATTAATTATGCACTATCTACATCTGTATTTATTATTCTTATTATCTGGGTCTCGTTTGAAAACCACGGGCCTTTTCATTCCGGTTTTTTGTTAGGCTTGCGTGGTGATACGATCCAACACCCAGAGGCCGCTTAATAGATAATTTAGTAACACATATGATAGTGATTTTGCTGCTTTAAGTAATGTTCGAGGAGACTCGACGGAGACGACGGTGATCCAGTTTTCAATATTACCGGTTGTTTCATAGCATGGGTTATATTGTCGCGCCGGGCGCCGCTGTAGGTAATTGCTTGCTTATTGCGGCCCGTAATTACGGGCCCGTTAATTTCAGACAGGCCGAAATATACACGGTGAAATTTTAATCACCAGTCATATCGTGCGAGGTGATTTTGTAGGCCATGATGAACAACTAACTAAACAACGTTGCAGTGAACGTGTTGTTAGGAGTAGTTGACTTTTGCAACGACTTTTGCAACATAATGACCACTCATTATATGCTGTAGCTGCATGTTGATTAAATGCCTGTTTAGTATCAACGGGGTATTTTTATATTAATATCGTTTGAGTTATGGCATTTATCGTTTCATATTTGTTCCTGAGTTATGGATGTTTTCTATGTATTTAAGTATTTATCTATATCTATCTATTATATATGTCGTCGTCTAGTAGCCACAACACAAGCCTTATTGAGCTTACTGTGGGACTAGGTTGATTTGTGTAAAAATTGTCCCCTAATATTTTTTATTTATTTATTTTATTTTTATTTTTACAATTGGCCATGGTGCTAAACTAAAGCACATATTTGCAGAAGATACGTCTAAATGTCGAAGTTTATCTAATCAAGTTAGTCGTTACGTCATTATTACTCTTAGCACTAGTAAAGCTAGTTAGTCTAGACTGCGAGTATTAATTGATGTTCTACGATGCGATGTTTTATATAACACTGATGAAATATTAATTTCGAACGTCAAGCGACATGTGGTAATGGCGGCATGGTTCCGAATTATAATTTTAAAATACATAAATATTACATAAAAAAACACAAACTATCTCAAACATAACTACAACGCATATCGAAGTTGTATTGGACTTGCATAGCGAAAATTTTCAAGCAAATTCTGATATACTTGTGTATACTTTGTGTCTATTATTTGAGGTGTGCAATAAAGAGTATTTGTTGTTGTTGTTGTTATATCTGATTCAGACGTTTAGGCTCTAGCTGTATTTTGTAGTTAATGCATAGGAGTATTGAAGTTGGGTCATGTTAACACGTTTTAAAGTTAGAATATGACCCCTTATATGGCGGACCAAACATGGGAACAGTAAAAAATCCTTTCCGGTCCTGAAAATTGATCTAAGTTCGTATTTATCATGCTTTCTCAGTCTACTTCAGAAGAAAAAATCGAGAATTGTAAAATCTTGTGTAAACTACTATGAGGTTATACCGGCCGTCTTTAAATCAAGATCAAAATTAAACAAAGTTTGACGCTAAATAAAATAGCATTTATTCGACATATTCGCGAAATTACTTTAAATGACGAAATGATGCAAGCTTTATTATAAAAGTATAGAAGTGCCAAAATCTCGAAAACTATGCAATAATAAGCGCCAAATTTGCTTAATCTGACGATGGTTTTAGGAACTGAGTCCCAATTTTATGATAACTATGACTATATCCAACAGTGGAATAGTGGTACTTACTGATGATGACCTCCGGGCACGGGGGTCGCCACAACCGCGGCAATCACAAGGGATACGAGCTGGAACAATACCACTGTGTTTAGTATTGAATAAATACACTAATTGCATTGGAAAGCTATTTGAAGGGTACGACGTCATAGTACATTACGCACCTAGGGCGGTAAAATAAAGAATGGTTCAGATCATGGGCATTTGTCGTCCGAACCAAAGGTGAGGTACTGTTATTACTCTCTGTAGTGCGTACACAATTATTTTCACGTCTTCTCCTGGGTGTAAAGTGCGATTTTCCGCTGCGCGCGCGAGCGGTAGTCTTACTTATCGTCCGAAGTGATGTAGTTTACACTTATGTCTCGTATTACAAAGGAATAAGGGAGTAAATCGCACCTAAACATGACCCCCTATTCGACAAGCCAACTGTGACACGTGGATATCCTTGTGTGATTACTTCTCTGAGACATGTAGTACGATAATGTGTTAAAGTGGCAACTATTAGAAACTTTCGAATGATTTAGTCCCAATTTGGGCAATATCTTCGATGTCGACTGTAAACGAAAAGAACATGTCTAAAGCAGTATTTTTAATTGAGTAAGTAATTTGACGGCACTTTATATGACTTTGAAAACCACTTTGCATGTCAAGAGCTGTTAGATTACTGCAGTCAATCAAACTATTACTTTAGTCACTTTGACGTTTTCAATTAACGCGCTTTTAAAGATTGGAAATATTGAATTTAACATACTTATATTTAGGTACTTTATTCATAATTAGACGCTTTTATGAGCAAAAAAATGGATTTATGATATTTACCGCTGTAAAAACAATTATTGCGAGTTTTGAAATAGAAATCTCATTTAATAAAAAAAAGTGACTAATAGGTAGATATATAGTTATCAATTTTTTCTGAGATAAGGTGAGACCTTTGTCCAGCAGTGGGATGTAAGACAGGGAAAGCTGAACCACACAATCGCGTTCAATTTATGAGGCTAACTTTTGATCACTCCGATATAGGTACGATATGATAGTGATTCTACACCTTCTACTATTGTGACAAGGTGCAAAATTGTGCACATCTTTGACGTACATATGATCGACTGGTTTTTCAACACTACATGTATAGCCAGGCATTTTGTGACATAAAATACATAAATGATAAATAGATATGCGAAATAAAATAGAAGTAGGTAAATAATAAATAATAAACAATCGCAATGGACAATAATGTCCGTAAATATAAATTCAATGCCTTTTTTATCACAAATTAAATCTCTTATTAAGAATTGTTGATCCCAGTAGTAGGTTAACTACAATCAAAGCACTTCACTTATTTGAAGAGTAGGTAACAGGTCGATTTGAAAACATTTCGCGTAACAAACACTTGAAATTTAAGCGCAGCAATAACATTTGAAATCACTTATTAATTAACGGATCGTCTCTAATATAATATACATTATTATAAAATAAATATATAATCATATATATCAATAAGCAAGGGAAAAACTTTAGTATGTCACTTTTCACAACATCACTTATAGAAATAAGATCACTCAAAACTCGAAACACTTACAGCGAGTTTTGCGTACATCTTGCTAGTTGCTGGACTGATTGTGTGTTCAGTGAAAACTTAGAAGTAGGTATGCCCCACGAACGGACGAACGGAGCATATATACATTAGTTTACGTAACGGCCATCCCTTCTTTGCGAAGCGGGGAGCGTAAGAGGTTGCGATAAGCTTCTTTCTGGTAGCGGCTATCGTGGTATCGTGTATGTCGGTATTTTTTCGATTAATTTTTTTTGTAGTTGTTTGTATTTATTGGGGAACATATGTATATGTACACAATAAGACTACAATAAAAATTAACCTTAAAAAACTAAAATAAACTTATAAATAAAGCATGCTCCCCAAGTCGTCTTCGTGGGTTATGGTACCCAAAGCCTGGCAGCGTTACCTCTTTGGATGGCCAGGCTTATCCTTTGGCCGAAATAGCTGCCAGCCTTCTGGTTACCTGATGCATCGACGAGGCGCCTAAAGAGCTCCTTGAAAAGCGAGCTCTTTTAATAATTTATTTATTGTTTTATTTTTACTTAAAATTTTGTGGTTTTTTTTATGTGGACTGGATACAGTACAGATTAGGGTAGTTAGTGTCCACAGAATACTAAGCGTTTTGTTGGCAATTTAATTATATTATCAAAACAAATATAATTGTCTTCTATAAAATTATAAGTCAATATTGTGATTTTTTTTGTATAAGTACCAAAATAAACAACCGAACCTATTAATATTAGAAAGTAAAATCAATTCTAAAATATTTTTTGACCTTCTCTAATCCTTAACATTAATCTTTTCAACCATTAACGTTAGCAACATCGATCTAGGAACCATTATAGCCCGTCTAATTGTGAGGTGCTATACTCGTACGATGTAGCCTACAAATCCGTGTAACATGCGTGTTGCTGACACCTTGGAAGAACTACACATTATCGGGTATTTTGACGATTTCATGTAAGTATTACTGTTTTGAAAAAATAAGTACGGCCGAGTATCTTGCCGGTCATAATTTCTTTTCAGGTCAGAGAACTGGTGGTAGTAGCTTTTTTGATATTCATAAGGGCATTGTATAAGTAATGTGTCTAAATTGAAGAAATATCCTTTATGAAATCTAGCGTGCATATTTAGTTAAAACAGTTCAAAATTAAAATATACTTTTATAAGGCCTATTCAATTCAATAAGCCATCAGCGATATTTTGTTACATTATTCTGTAACTTACATAGGTACGTACTTAATCATGTAATTTATTTCCGTTACATTGCAAAATATGGATAATATCATAATATGTCTATTCCTCCATAGTAGGTAAGGTTGTAGTTTTCGTCCACTTATCGATCTCTAGTTTCTCGTTAGATCTCGAGTCTAGTTTAGGTTAATATTACGCTATAGTATTATTAAACGTATTTCCTTGCATATTTATAAAAAAAAAATTGTAATATTAGTGTGGGTAGTGTGTTAGTTTCCGTTCATACGTATATATTTATATGTATACCGGGTGTGGCCTGTAATAGGAGCAAAAAATTAAAACGTAGATTATACTGCTCAGACTAGACAATGTTTGTTCAACGACTTTTGAAAGTTGTGTAGTTTTTATATTGTCTCTTTTTCAAACAAACTAAATAGTATTTTCATTGTACATCAAGTTCCGCCTAAATGACATCGTCTGTCAGTCTTGTCACCCTACAGATATTAATCAATGTCGTAGTACATTGCGTGTTCGAATAAACTTTAAACTGTAATAATATTCAAACTACAAGATATTTTTAAAAGTTGTTGAACAAACGTTGACTAGTTTGAGGAGTAGGATCTACGTTTTAATTTTTTGCTCTTATTACAGGTCACACCCGGTATATGTGTATATATTTAAGTTTTTCCCAAAATAAAAGCTTAAAATTAAAATAAGTTTTTGTCAAAAATTCTAATTTCATAAGCCGACTGTACTTTTCTTGCAAAAGTTGTCTACTCCTCAATGAGACGATTCTAACAAGCTCAAACACAATGGGCTTCCATTGTTTTATCATAGACCACCTTCGTTCTCCACCATCAGACCAGCTCCATGTCATCATAAATTCATAATATTGCTTTGCACAGCCGCTCCGTTGCTAGTTTTGTACCAAGCTTTGAGTTACACCACGTTAAGTTTCAGGGGTGGAACTGTTGCTGTTAAAGTATAAAATAGTATAGGGTACTCAATTATGCTCCTCGATTCATAGAAAATACAAATAAAATTGCACCTAAGGCGGCCTTCACACTGCACGCGAAGCCGCATCTCTGTGATACTGATAATGATAACCATAACTACAGGTACGAGTATATGTGGTAACCGGTGCCCGCGTGCCCATAGTAAACATGACATTATTAATAATTCGTAGTTATACTAGCTATAAATTTAGTAGACTAACATCTTGTAGTGGGTGTTTAAATCAGCCGGAGGGTTCCGTAATTGCAACCGGTTCCATCCGTAAAACGCAATCTCGATGAGCTCTCAAGCCCAAACTATAAACTGATCTCTTGATTTTTACCCATCCAGCAATAGTTGCTAAACTTATCAAGTTTTTGTTAATTTCAATATTTTTGTGAAACATAAGGTGAACGACTGAAGTGAAGTAAAAGAATGAAGGCCGCTAAGCTAAAATGGACTTTCTTTGTCAGAGATAACCCCTATTGGATACCGCCGGTCCGGTTTCCGACAGCATGCCCGATTACCCGACTCAGGTGAGGATTTCTCCCAGCTGCCTACGGATAGGGTTTGCTCTCGGTACTGGTTTTCTATACAAATCCAGTACCGGAACCGGGAATTCCCGGTTCTCGCCACACAAAATCAGAACCGGGAGCATTCCCTACCTACGGACTAAACCTCTCCCTAAAACCCTGTGCAGTGTTTTGTATCCAGAAACTCGGTGCTAGCGGTATACGCGTTGTTTCCGGGTGAATCGATGTGTTGATCCGGGAAGTAATGTGGAGTGTACCTAATATTATACAGGGTGTAACAAAAATACTGGTGATCCGTTTAAATAGTGAAAATAAAAAACCGGCCAAGAGCGTGTCGGGCCACGCTCAGTGTAGGGTTCCGTAGTTTTCTGTCCGTCACAGTAAGTGTCCCCACTTAAGAGTTTTTGAAAGCACGTCATTTCATTGTGATTTTGTAGAAATTACAGGTACAATAAACACCTGCTTATACGGTTAAAACAAACTTAGATTAGAAATTATGTTGTATTTTTTTTTTCAAAAACTATTCAACCTATCAAGTTCAAAATAATTTTCCTAGAAAGTTTTTATAAAGTTCTACTTTTGAGATTTTTTTCATACTTTTAAAACTTATGGTTCAAAAGTTAGAAGGGGGGGGACACATTTTTTTGTACTTCTGGAGCGATTATTTCAAAAAATATTTACATTATCAAAAAATGATTTGAGTAAACCCCTATTCATTTTTAAATACCTATCCAACAATATATCACACGTTAGGGTTGAAATGAAAAAAAAATCACTCCCCACTTTACGTATAGGGGAGGTACCCTAATAAAACATTTTTTTTTCACTTTTTATTTTACCACTTTGTCGGCGTGATTGATATACATATTAGTACCAAATTTCAGCTTTCTAGTGCTAACGGTCACTGAGATTATCCGCGGACGGACGGACGGGCAGACATGGCGAAACTATAAGGGTTTCCAGTTGACTACGGAACCCTAAAAAGCCGGTCAACACTCCATACAAAACCAAATTTTTCTTTAGCGCGAAAAATTTTTTTTCTTAGTTTTTCATAATTAGAATACAATACCAATTATGCCCTTAAACGGATCACACGCAGTTTTGTTACACCCTGTATATTTGTGTATGAGTGAGTAGCTAAGAAGGAAGAAAAGAAGTTGGCAGAGTACGCGCGTTTACCGAATTCATCCGGATCGCTGGGTCAAACGTACTTTACCCTCATTCTCAAAATTCACGCTTTAGCAACTTTTTTCCTACATTTTGGCATGTTTTGATTTTTTCTGGCAACTTTGGATGTAGGGTCGGCACTGTTCGTTGTAGTTCGCGGGTCGTGGCATTCAAGCCTCGTGGGTTTAATTATGCGAGGTTAAAGTTCGGTACATTATAAACCTTAACAGGTATTGTAGGATAAACCAGGTGTTTTGACATTTGTGTGTATGTGGCAAGGCTTTAAGACATAGATTTAACCAGTACTTTCTTAGGATATTTTCTAAACATTTTTTTTAAGTACTTAATTTTTATATTTTCATGGTTAAGCGTCACCGACTGAAACTCAATGTTCAGCGTCTATTCCATGAAATAATTTTTGCCTTCCCCATTAAATTATCTAATGGAAAAAGCGAATTGTTCAAGTGGCAGTGCAATGAAATACGAAGTGTGTGAATGGACTACGAGCTGGCCACGTCTAGTTAGATAGCTTTCCCACCCTTTTTGCTAGATCAGCTTTTAATGGATGGAGGTCAGAGTGACACACCAACAAAGTTTTTCAATTGGTAAAAAGTAATACCAAAATAGGTGAAAACTGCTGAAAGTGTGTCATTTATATAGGATAGGGCCTATATTTTGACATTGAACAAAAAACATTGTATTATTGCGAAAACAAAACACAGTAGGTGTGATTAACTATAAATTGCTTTACAGATCATTTGGCTCTCATCACTACATAGTTCTCGTGTTAAGAGAGTAAACAAAGGTTATTTAGGAAAATGTAAAACTACTTATAATAAATTACCCAGGGAAGCACTAGACTTACCATTACCAAGGTTAAAAAAATACCTTAAATCTGGGCTATTACATAAGGCTTATTACACCGTGGAATAGTACCTTACTGACAATAATGCATGGACTAATCTAGAGACATCAAATCAGATTAAGTGACATACAATTTACTTTTATAGATGATTACTGTGTTATAATAATAAATGTACTTATTTTAATAATTTTATTCTGTAATTTGTAGTTGTTAGTATTTTCGTGTAACCTAGATTAAGTATGTACTTTGACGATGCAAAAGTGATTGTAAAATCCTACTTGATTTTTGACTTTGACTAAATGATTTTTGACTTTGACATCATTTGGCTTCCCGAACAGAAACTTCTGGCTATGATTAATTACATAATTCCCTATGATATTGCATCAAACCCAGAACTCTGGGATTTGTTTTCTTCGAGTTATTTGCATTCTTTGACCTCCACCACTTTACAGCTGCCAGATGTCCGGATCGAAAAATAAGCATAGTATAGCAAACTGACTAGAGGGGATTCGTTGCTCTCATTATTGTGTCATATCTGACGTGGCTAGCTCTCCGACTACAAAGCATTGCGAACGCTCCGCAAAGCGAATTATATTACTATTATGTTGTCACTCATTACTATGACTTCTTCTTGTAATTTAGTATAATGATATGATCTTTTACTTATAGCAAATCGCGAATGCACGCAATTGGTCAACATAGTTTGCTTATTTTTCTTGTTATTCTATTTGTCTCTCATTATGTAGGTCAACGCGCGCATAAAAAATACACTTCTCAGGGGAATTACTATGAGAAGTGACCCATTTTTATCGTCCTTGAGTGCATTTAAAATACCTAATTTATAAAATCTATAATTTTGGTGACTGTAACAGTATATAAAATATATGTATGTATGTTTATTATTATATGTATATGTGTAAATTCAAGAATATAGTTTAATATGTAGGTATCTATTGTTCGTTTTTTTTTATTGTTACTCTTATTGTTTTCTCTTCTGTCATATTGTTAAGTCCGCCATTTAGAGTATGCATTATGCAATAAAGATTAAATAAATAAATAATGTAGGTTAAGCTCCTTTAAATGCCAAAAATCATTAAGCCTTAAAAAGGTCCTTCGAATCCTGCTCTGGAGTTGCCTGCGCCCATCGATTAGGTAGCTTCTTTCCGTTAGGCGGGCTATATTCTTATTTGCAACCAAATTAGTACAAAAAATGGCGGTCAAAAAGTCCTCGCAACATGGTCGTCTTGGTCAAGCATTACGTAGTTACATAACGGTCACATTTCCAACTTACACGTGATTTAAAGAAACCAAGGACGCCCTCGTAATTTGAAGGCTTGTGGAATACAAATCTGACCGATGGTCGGTGGACCAGTTTAACGACCGGTCAAGTGTTGCAGTTTAAATCCGCCTACCATGTTAGCGCCGAGCTTTGAATTGTCAAAGGACCTTACTTTCCTAATAATATTTCAGATGCGAAAGTCTGTCTGTCTGTCTAAATTAGGTAGGTAGTACAGTCGCCATCAGATAAAGTTAGGTACCATTTAAATTCACTTCATTTGAGTCAAGATTTGATGGGAATTTAGTTTTGTATTTGTTTGTTCAGTCGCCGTCTGATATATCGGAGCGGCCAAGGTGGTCATAAATATCTGAACAACCCCTCTCTTGTCAAGGCGATAGAGTGCCATGTTCAGATATTTTTAAGTACCTTCGCCGCTGTGATATATTTGATGGCGACTGTACCTACTTATAGGGATAGATTGATTAGTATTATAAGAACAGTCAAATATATCGGAGCAGCCAAGGTACTCGAAAATATCTAAGCATGCACTTTGTCGCCTTGACAATAGAGGCGTTGTTCAGATATTTGTGACCAGCTTGGCCGCTCCGATATATCAGACGGCGACTGAACAAACAAAAACAAAAATAAATTCCCATCAAATCTTGACTCAAATGAAGTGAATCTAAATGGTACCTAACTTTATCAACGCCAAGGACGCTTAAAAGCGTCACTGTCGTGCCGTCAGCGCCAAGATCTCCTATAAGGGTTGTGATGGCGTACACTGTCAAGGCAACCTCCAAGTAAAGTGGCGTGTGAGTGACGTTTTTGATACGACGTATGGCGGTCAAAGGATTAACAAACATATTACGCATCCTCGCACATACCTGGTGGAAACGCAGGCTAAATGTATCCTTCGTTCTGGCAACCCTAGAGGCGACGCAATGACTCAATGAGCGACACGTTACATACAAACCACGTCAAATATATGTATACACGTTTGCACCTTGTTACAACGGAATAAAGATGCTAAAATGTACACATATATTTGGAGTCGATGACATGTGTAATCCTAGGAAGCGCCCCAGTTTGCAAAGCGCATCAGAAGTGGTTTATCCGAAACGGAGAAAGGTAACTGGTTCATAATGAGGCTGGTGTGTTTTTGTTTAACTTTTCCTTGGGTGTGTGAGTTACGGGTGGTCAATAAACAAGCTCTCAATTTAATGACGTTAAAAGTAAAACGTATTCCAGGAGTGCGATTTTTGAATCTCACCAAGTGACTAATTCTCACCGATGTGAGTGATTTCCGAAAGTAAATCACTCACATCGGTGAGAATTAGTCACTTGGTGAGATTCAAAAATCGCACTCCTGAGCCTTATTTGAAGACGGCGATTCCCTCTTGTTCCTTAGTTGTCAACATAGTGAATCGTCCTTTATACTAAATGGTGGCAACTGACAACGCGCATGTGACACTGACACCTCTGCAGTTATAGTCGTTACAGATATCTATATGCTACGGTAGCTACTTACCATCAGGCGGACCGTATGCTTGTTACCGTCGTGGTGTAAAATATATACATAATTTGTCATTGATTTGATTTCATTATAGAAAAGAATTGCACTTCTCAAAAGTGATGATTATCTTGTTCGGAATGGTGATATTGCTGCCAGAATTATAATAAGAGAAAATGTGCAATATTAAAAAGCGTAGATGGCGCTGCTATCGCAAAAAAAAACTCTTAACATCGGATGCCAATGACATTGCCAAAAAAAAACTGGCCAAGTGCGAGTCGGACTCGCGCACCGAGGGTTCCGTGCAAACCTTTACAACTTAAAGGTATTATAGACCCGAGTATTTGATATGAATTTCAATTTAATACCTCTACGCGTTTACGAGGAAAAAGGTAGTAAGTTTAAAATAAAAAAAATGTTATATGACGTTGCTTCGTGCCAAATTTCAAGTTTGTGAGTTCACGGGAAGTACCCCGTAAGTTTTGCGAGTGCCGAAAAACTCTAAAATTTGCAGCATAAACGACTGTATCTACTGATTGCGTTGGCTTTTAAGTTTAATTTTTTCACAGCTCCAAGGGACTATAGAACTGAGTATTTGATATAAATTTCAGCTTGATACCTCCACGCATTCCTGAGAAAAATTGTCTTGACAGACAGACAGACAGACCGACAACAAAGTGATCCTATAAGGGTTCCGTTTTTTTCCTTTCGAGGTACGGAACCCTAAAAACAATGAGATCCATTGACTATCTGTCTGTGGGTTTTTATTATATTTTAGTTTGATGAAAATAATATGATTTTGATATCAAATCCGTAAGTTTCGTAACAAAATATGATAACTTTTTAATACAAGCTTTTACCTATATCCAACTGTAGTTTTCTTGCAAAAGATCTGCTTACTGCTCAACAAGATGATTTTAACAGACCTAACTCCCGTGCTCCCGAGCTCCTGTTGCTCCCGAAAAGCAGCACTACGGGAAGAGTGGCGGCGAGTCGTGAAACGGGTCACTCTAAATACAACATAATGGCCACGACCACTCTGTAAAGAGTGTAACGACAAAGAAGAAGAATAGGTTCTGTCACAACGTTTTTAACTGATAAAATCGCCGTAGTACAGTCACCATCAAATATATCAGACGAGCGGCGAAGGTACTCAATAATATCTGAACAACGCCCCTATTGTCAAGGCGAAAAAGTGCCTTGACAATAGGGGCGTTGTTCAGATACCTATGACCAACTTAGCCGTTCCGATATATCTGATGGTGACTGTACAACTGCTTACTGACCTGTAACTGAAATAAATATGTACTATTTTAACACGTCTATCAAAGTTTCAGTTTCTGTTTCGGTTTCGGCCGAAACTGGACCCAGAGCCGAACCTTATGTTTCGGTTTCGGTTTCGGCAAAAAACATGTTTCGGTCGGACACTAAAAAAATATGATAAAACACCACGGTGCTGCCATCTGCTGAAAATCTCGATCGCGTAAACCCTCATTGGACATCAAGAACTTGTTCAAATCTCCGGGAGTTAAACAAAAGCCAGTAAAAAATGTAAAGGAGGTACATACTCAAACAAGGTTTACTTTTTTTTTTAATACCACGACGGTGGCAAACAAGCATACGGCCCGCCTGATGGTAAGCAGCTACTGTAACCTATGGACGACTGCAACTCCAAAGGAGTCACATACGCGTTGCCGACCCTTTACAATAAGGAGGATTCACTGTGATGACGGCTAAAGGAACAAGAAGGTCCCTCATCGTCAACACACTGGGTCCTCTTTGAGCTCTTTGGCAACCTTACTCACCAGCAGGAACACAACACTATGAGTAGGGTCTAGTGCTATTTGGCTGTGGTTTTCTGTAAGGTGGAGGTACTTCCCCAGTCAGGCTCTGCTCCAGATTTGAGCGAGATGACATTCGCTGAACGTGCCCTACCACACTGTAGTTTAAGGACATACCCAAGTCCGGACGTAGTTACTTACTAAAAACATGGCTTGTGAAATTTGTAACCGGCCAGTCTTATACCGTAATAAGACTGTCAAAGAAAGTACCGCCCGAGTCGTTCTTGTGGGACTATTGTGAGTCCATTTTTGTTATCCCTAGTAGTATTTGATCGGCGAGTAAAAAATACTTAAAATGACTGTTGTCAGGTCATTCTAACCTGTCATCATCTGTCAGTTACTACAGTGTTCTAAAAGACCGAGTAATAACACTATTTTAACCAGAATATATCGATTATTGTTCAAAGCGAGTAGCCTTTTCTAAAGTAGGCTAATTACTGTTTATTGAAAGATTTACTATCATTTTAACCGGGCGCTTGCAACATGTGCGCCTGCGCAACTTTACCGTCTGCGAACACTAACATTATGGAATGGTAGACTTGCTCTTCAATCGTCTAATCGTTAAAAAACTGTCCAAGTGCGAGTCGGAACCTGACCTTTTTATTTACCTTAGCGATATTTTTATACGAAGTTTCTAAACTGACTAAAATGTATAACCCTGTATATTTGTAGCAGTTTAATCAAGTGGACGGTAAACTGGACCTGGACGGGAAACTAGCACAATCACCCTATTATTTCCTGTATTATGTTTAAGTATAAAAAAATTGGCTTATCAGTTTCGGAAATAAAGGGATCGGTAAATTCTCGCCTATTTTCTTGTATAAATTCGAAACTATTTCTCTCAAAAACATTCGAGAAATGAAATAAATAAATTGTTCTGTGGGTTCGAACCCGGGACCTCCTGCTTCGTAGGCAGGGTCACTACCGACTGGGCTAGGAGGCCGTTCAAGTTAGTTTTAAATGCTGCGATGGAAGTTGCATCTCTAATGATCAGGTAAGCGATTATATACGGAGGTAGGTACCGAGACAATCGACCGACTTCTCTGACTTCGCTTAACTGCTGCTCCGCCACCATTCGGTTTGCATTTATATTGCTCCTAAATTGGCCCGCCTGGTGGTAAGCAGTTACCGTAGCCCATGAACGCCTGCAACTCCAGAGGATTCGCATGCGCGTTGCCTACCCTTTAAGAACCTATACACTCCTTTTTTGAAGAACCTCATACTATGGGAAAACCTTGGCAGGGAGTTCATTCCACAGCCGCAGCGTTCGTGGGAGGAAATTCCTCTTAAACCGTACAGTGCGCGACCCCTTGGGCTCCAGGGTGTGAGGATGAACACCCTGGTTAATTGGTAAATTAAGTTTATTCCTCTGCGTTACAAAGGTAAAAATAGCTACCTGCTGTATAAAAAGATATGTAGGTAACTAATGTTCCCGGCGTTCTAAGCTTCGAGTCCGCCGAAGTTCATTAGACTCATTAGGCTGCGTTTCCACCAGAGATGAGCGAGGATGCGTTGCGAGGAAGATGTTTTTAAGAACCAACCCTAGAGCTGCGCTGCAAGTATGAACAAATGAAGTGATTCTATTGGTGCTCGCTCGCTACAAACACATTCCTCGGAAAGCATCCTCGCTTATCTCTGGTAGAAACGCAGCCTTAGGTACCTTCACTACACTTACCTACCTACAAGGAAAATGTTGGCGCAACCATACCGCAGTCGGGTTACTTAATTTTTTTTATTCGACTTGTTACCATTTTGGTCCGGAACCCTAAAAACCACAGATTGTTTGTTAATGTCTGAAGACTAGTTTGGCAGCCATATCGCTATGTAAATTCGGAGTAGAAGTGTGTTTTCTACGGCCACGAACTCCAAAGTTCAAATGCATTTCAACTTTAGCATTTTGAACACTGCAAATTTATATACTAATAAAAATAATGGTTCTATCTAGACTCATAATTATTAATTTAAAAGAAAGCAAATTTAATCTTCTTTTACAATCGATGCATAACTCCATGCCAACCAAATTACTTTTCCATAAAAAGTCACTTATAAACAAACAAAACTACTTGCGTACATTAAACCCTCCTGATAGCGAATTTGATGATTAATCTCAATCTCATTTCCATTGCCTTATGAGTAGGACAACGACCATGTCTTCTATTTTTAGGACCGAAAAACAAACAGGTCTCCTATTTTTAGTTGAGCCATCATGCAGGCACTTTAGTTATATATAGTTGGCCTTGAGTGTTATAATTTAGTGTGTATCATATCTCGACATCTTTTTAGAGTGTGTTAACACCGTAACAAGTTTATTACACACGTGATTTCGATGTGTATCAACAATGCGTATCATGTTGTTATACGTTACTAAATAGTTTTAGTGCGTTAATAAAAACGCTAAGCACCTCATTTGAATCGTGTTATGCATGTTATGAACAAATTGATTAAATAATAATGTTAAACAAAAAAGAACCGACTTCACTTAGTCTCCACCTTCCCAAAAGCAAATGCTCGAGCTGAGGTAAAAAAAAACTCAAATCTCTATAGGTGTACCTATAATAGTTGAAGAGTTCCCTCGATTTCTCCAGGTTTCCATCATCAGATCCTGACCTGGTAACAATAGGACCAACTGTGAAGTATACTCTTTCAAACAAAAAAAAATCCTAATCGGTCCAGCGGTCTTCGAATAATCGGTGAACATACATAAAAAAAATAAAGCAATAACAACCCTATAGGTACCCTTTGTGGTAATGTTATTGTTATACAGCTAGTAGGCACTGCCCACAAGTCCCACAACATTAATCGCGAAGTAAGAAAGTCAATTTATAATAGGCATGGTGAATTTTTTTCATGTATGGTATCAATCGATTCGTTTTGTTGTAAGGATCAAATGTCTATATGGGGCCAATTGCGTTAAAGCAACACAAAAGTAGGAAATGAGACTTAAAGTCCGAGATTTGCATTTCACGCTCCTAACAAAATGACGTGCAAAAGTGACGTCACGATCACATAGTCGCCCTGTTTAAAGTATGGAAAAAATATGACGTTGCTATTTTTACAGTGAAATGGTGCGTTTATGTATATGGTTGCAATACAAAAAAATTTACAGTAAAATGTAAAAAATCGAATGGTATCATTGTTTTTTTTTTAATTTCGCACTTTAAAAAATCGTAAAATTTAGTAATTTTGCAGCTTGATATCTTTGAGCCATTTCAATAGAATTTATAAATTTTCACTTTAGTTGGATATATGTATTGATCATTTTGCATCCCATCAACTAAATTTTATTGCATAATTCAACATGTGTCATCATTTTACTTATGGAAACACTCACTCTTACTTGAACATTACAATACAGCATCAGAAGAAGGTAAGCGGGCGAGGTGTTCAAAATGACCTGCACACGCTCTTATTTTCTTAACAATAAAGTCGTGTCCAGCTCATTTTGAACACCTCGCCCGCATAGCTACTTCTGCTGCTGACTGTACAATGTGCTCGCGACGCATAATACTTTTTGATTTTCCAAATGCCCACCCATTTGTGGGCAGATCATTATCGTTTATTTCACAAGTTTTTATTGCTAACTGTACTTTTTTTGGTACAATTCCTAACTGCTCACCAAGACGAGCCCAAACACGAGTAAGTTGAGGTGTTCCACCTTTCAGATCCATCATCAGAACAGTTCCATGTTTTAATCATATTGCATGGTCATCCAATGTACACACGCATGCAATTTGAGCTCAGAAGTGGGATAAGTTCACCCTGCAAGATTAGATTACAGACAGACAACGGGACAGCCGAAACGAAATAAAAGCTTGTAAGAAATGCTCTTAGGCAACCATACCTCCCAAGTAACACATCAAAGCAGTATAACGGCCGTCTTACAGCATATCTGTATGCTTTTAGCATTTTGAGTTCGTTTTATAGTAGCATTATAAACGTTTATAGTGCTGATATAGGTCTTAAATGGGCACAAATTACCCAGCTTGAGATCCTATACAGGTCATTTAATAGCATTACAGGCGCATTATGTCTGCGCTATTCGCATTATCGTTGTCATGGAAAGTGCCAATCGCATTAAAGAAGCATGAGTACACTCTATTAACTTGCTAACCGCATTAAAGAAGCATTAATACGGCCAAAAAACTTGCTAGTCGCAGTAAAGAACTATTAGTACTCTCGATTAACTTGCCAATCGCAATACAAAAGCATTATACTAGCATAAGAGTGTAGTAAAATAAACCTTACGTCAATGCAAAACCGTCTCTAATACCGACGGAACAAATGTTATAATACAATGAACGTTGTGATTTAACTACTTTGTCTCGCAATATAAAATGGACGAAGACGGTACAAAAAACTGAATGAGTGACACGTCATATTTGTTTGCATCGTCACAAAATTTATAAAAGTTTTTGACTCTTTTACGTTATTATATCCTTCAAATATTACTGCGCAATGTAGTTTACTGTAAATGTGTATATAAGTTTCATTGAAATTTGTCACGCGCCTTTGATTTATTGTGGTTTTGCTATAAAATATTATAAAAATATATGCGTCAAATAAACAAAACAATTGTGTAATCCTCGTATAGAACGAGTTTTGCATTATTAACATAATAGTGTTGGTTGAGCAGTCTTAAATTAAGTTATTTCATTATTATATAGGTATTTTCCTTGTATAAATAGGTCCGCATGATTTTATTTTTTGGTTATAAATTATTTACAAAATGGCGTTGGTCTATATAGACGGAGAGCTAGCCACATCAGATATGACACAATAATAAGAGCAACCAAACCCCTTTAGTCAGTTTGGTATACTATGCTTATTTCTAGATCTGGACATAAATCCTAGAGATCTGGGTTTGATGCAATATTATGAGAAACTATACAAATACTATACAATATTAAGAGAAATTATACCAAAGTTTATGTTGGGGGAAAGTAGTGACAAACAATGTATAATATAGTTCATAGTTTGTCGCCTACTGTTTTTGTAATAATACACAATATTATTTGGTCTAACGTTTTTTATCGATTTTTGACCAGTTTTGAGTCGATATTCCAACATAATCACTACAGATAGAATTATAAGGCAAACGACTATCGGTTCTTGAATCTTTTATCTCCATTCTTTAGAGCTTGATCTTGAAATAAATGAGCCGTTATTTTTTTATGATATTTTTAAAATATGGTCTAAAAAACACGATTTATCGATATTCGAATGGTGTAAAGAATCTTACATATACGTAATCTACATATTAGGGTTCCTCTTTGATTTTTCTAAAAACTGTAGAGATTTTAATTTTTAACTAATTAACACAAAATTTATGACCATAAAACCACTTTTTTAGCCTAAACCGGTTCGACTTTGATGTCATATATCTCGAAGACAAGTAAATATAGGATACTATATTTACTTGTTTAAAGCCGTTACTGATAATATGATAAGCTATATAAATCAATAGAAAAGTAAGGGAATCAGATCTAAAGTCGTTGGCGCCAGGGAGCCCATTAAAATATAGGCCCTGTCCTTTATAACTGAGACAACTTCGGCAGTTTTTACCTAGTTTAGTATTACTATTTTCCAAATCTAACCAGACGGGTTTTGTTGCTCTCATTATTGTGTCATATCTGACGTGGTTAGCTCTTAGTCCAATAGCAGCTCAATGACCCTTAAAAAAAGGTTATTAATGCCTACAGCATTACACGTGAATAATTATGCTAGTAAACAACATTAAGCATTACATACTACTTAAAATTGCTATTGTAGACCCTAAGGCACTAAAACAGCTAAAAGCTGTATAGGGGCTGTTCATAAATTATGTCATCAATTTTTGATGATTTTTTAACCCCCCCCCCCCCCCCCCCCCCCTAAAATAATCCAACCCTCCCCTGCCCAATAAAGTGACGTCATTTAAAAAAAATGCGTTTGTAGCGTAATTGTAAAATAAAAAACTATTTAGTAGATAATATTTTATAGCATTAAAAGTTTATAGAAACACGAATTTAATTCCTTTTTTACACATTGACTTTTTAAAGATGAGAGAGATGATGTGAGCTTCGCCCCCCCCCCCTCCTACGTCATGCTAACATCATCCGATGTCCAGACCCGCCCCAATTTGAAATGACGTAATTTATGAACAGCCCCTTATAGTGAATTACTTGCCTTTATAATTATTTATATTATTGCTATTATACAGCATTAGGAATGTATTACCTACTTATAAATGCTATTGTACGCCCTAAGGCATTAAAAATAGCTAAAAGCTGTATAGCGAATTTACGTGGCATTATAATGGTTAATATTCATGCTCTTAAACAGCATTAAGCATTTATTTATGCTATTGTAGAACCTAAGGCACTAAACCACACCGAAGCATTAACCCTTCTAATGCTATGCTATTCAGTGCTGAATTCAGCTCAAGTGTAGGATGGGCCTCAAACTTTTTCTTACTTATTTATACCTAAGTAGGTACAGTAAGTACTTATAAAGGCTAAGTATTACTTAATCTACAATGAATAAGCTTTGAAGTGTTTGGCGAAGCTTTTTGTGATCAAACCAAGACGAAACTGTACAGCTGAATGCTGTACAGTTGCATTTTGGTTCGCTGCACTAAAACTAATGGCTAAACAAAAGCATTTACAATGCCATCAAACAAGTTATACAGCGTAAAGCATCATATAATGCTATTGTAGAACCTAAAGCACTAAAAACAGCTGAAAGCTGTATACCGGATTTACGTGGCATTATAATGGCTAATATTCATGCTCATAAACAGCATTAAGCATTTATTTATGCTATTGTAGAACCTAAGGCACTAAACCACACCGAAGCATTAGTGTAGCAAACCAAAACGCAACTGTACAGCATTCAGCTGTACAGTTGCATTTTGGTTCGCTGCACTAAAACTAAAGGCTTTAAAAAAGCGTTTACATATGCCATTATACAACCGTTATACAGCTTAAAGCATTATATAATGCTATTGTATAACCTAAAGCACGTAAGTGCTTTTAAACAGCTGAAATCTGTACAGTTGCGTTGTGGTTTGCTGCACTAAAGCTAAAGGCTTTACAAAAGCATTTAGATATGCTATTATACATATAATGCGACAAGTTGCTCGGTGAACGTACTTATATAAGAGTTTATACGGTCCTTAAGTTCGAAATAAGTTAACTATGCATATGTTATAATGCTTCCTGTGTTACTTGGGCTATCTTTTTAATTAATGAGGAATTAAAGCATTTACAGATTTAGGAAAAATATAGTCACCTAGAAAATCCGATGCCGATGGTTTTTGAATGTAAGTAGATGAAAGTAGCGATTCGCGTATGGCGGTCTCGTCTACTAATAATCCTCTTGGCAAAGACCAAATACTACTGGACTAATGTCTATACAAATTCGGGCTATATCTCTGTTTTCGGTATTACGTGCCGCAGCGCCATCTGTTTAATGGAAATTGAATTAAGGTACAGAGGGCTGATCTCGACTGCGGGGAAATTTCAACTCTTAGGTGTTTTACATCATTAACTATATAGCTATCTATATCCGGATAGCGGAAAAGCGCTTTTTCGCTCTATAAATGGCACTCAAATATGTAATCTGTATTATGTTAAACACTTATGATATTATAATTCAGTTAAATTTTCCCTAAGCCGAGAATGCCCCGCTGCACCTTACCTATATATGTATTATCAAATTCCAGTCGCCTAAAAAAATATGGAACTCAGATCTGCCGCGTGATTGACTCGATTAATGGCGATAGTATATTCTCCTTATTTATGGGAACACGATTTGTATCGAACTGAAAAGTTCAGTCCAGGTATTTATGGTCCATGGCTCTTGATGATGACATGCGTCGTCCTACGTATATACTGTATGTTTCTATGTATATGTACAAAAAAAAATGTAAGCAAGGTGCTTATATGATACGTTCACTGCCGTCGGGGTTTTATGAAAGTGAAGGCACATTTTATCGTCAATAAAAGCGATAATTGGATTATTAACCCGTTTATTTTTGAAACATATTTAATTACAATTACAGACATAAGTACTAGAATGCTTAAAATATACAAAATATATTTTATTAAAGTGAAAGGCTGAATTGATATAAGTACCGTATGATATGTGTACTCTTTCACACAAATGTATTGTCGGTTTTGTATGAAGTTTAGTTGTAGGTAGGTTACAAATAGGTAAGTATAGTGCGCTATACTTGAAGTATGGAGCATTTGTCCTTAAGCCACCGGACAATTATACTTAAGATAAGATAAGAGAGATCTTTATTTCAACCAAAAATACATAATATAATGTACATGGACCCACATAGGGTGTAGCAACATAAATTGGTAACACAAATACACATTCATGTCTAACTATGTACTTATAATTGTAACTAATACTTGTACTTATAATTGTAACTAATACTTGTACTTATAATTGTAATACTCATAACTGTTTTTATATAATATTACAGCCTACAAGGTTTTATACTCCATAAATTCGGTTATTGTATAATATCACTTTTCGGTGAGCATACTTTTGAGGTGGTTTTTCCACCCGGCTATCGCCAGGAAAATAAAACTTTCTGAGCAGGAGAGATGAAATAGTTTGTGAAATGACTGAAACCACATTGACACATTCAAGTAGGTACAAACGTGTCGGTAGGTAGTAGGTACCTAGTGATCTCGTATGGGTATCTGAGATGTCTTAAATTAGTACGGTATATACAATAGAGCTGCGCAAAACGCTTCACTGAATTGAAAATATTGATTCATATTTCGCTCGCCCAGATATGTATTACTCATTTCGCTCAGTCGCTCTAATGGATCAGGAGTGCGATTTTTGAATCTCACCAAGTGACTAATTCTCACCGATGTGAGTGATTTACTTTCGGAAATCACTCACATCGGTGAGAATTAGTCAATTGGTGAGATTCAAAAATCGCACTCTTGATCGCATATTCGCATCGTCTCATTCGTTTGACGCGGCCGGCTCATTCGATCATAATGAGTGGGAAAGAGCGAGCAAGTAACACTGTAAACACTGAGATGAGTTAATGAGCGAATTAAATCTTCAGTGAGTTGAAGAGCGAGTGAGTTGAATCAAAATATATAGTTAATTTAAATCACTCACACGTGAACGACCCATGTCTAATGTCGAAGTCTTGAAAACTAGACGTTTGCCTGTTTCGATTTTAGAAATTTCCATTGACTTCGCTTTGTCACGGCTCCAAATCAGAGTAACGATGCACGATACGCATTCCATAAGTAACTCTTTATTTTTACATTAAAGTGAAATCCGATCTCAATACGGTCCGCTGCAGCCCCGCAGCATCTGACAGGTGACATTTCAAAATATACCCAATATATTACGCTACATTATTACTGAATATCCCCACTTCAAAAAGGTCATAAGTCAGAACAAGGCGCATAGCAGTAACGGTGTTTTAATAGCAGAGTTTGTACGTACATTACGGCACATAGTTGATAAGCCAACAAGTCGAGCGAAACAAAATTACAGTAATTTGGGATCATACAGCAGGTCCGAATACGCCCACTAAAACCCATCGTATTAGCTATTCGAAAAATGCTTTAAAGATCTTAGTGCTAGTGTAATAAAGTCCATTTTACTGTTGACCGTTAGGTTTTGAAGGGCACAATAACTGGCTTAGTTTGTCAATTAAAATTAGGGCTATTTAGTTTGTTAAAATCGAGTTTGACGTCTATTTATAGTAATTATGTAATGTAGCGGTCTTTATGGTAGTTTGATCAGGGCCTCGATTCGACATGACATAACTGACAGTCGCCTGCAGACAACTATGATATCACACTTTTGTGACTGTTGAAATTTGGGGTGGAATCACTCAAGAGTGATATCTCATGGTGGAACCACACTTCGTTATGTGTTATTCGTTATGCGGCTTCGCTGTATTTGCCTGAATATATGTTAATATATGTTATGTGTGAAGCGAACAACAAATAGGGGATACCACACTTCGCCGTATTTGGCGAATAATTATTCGTGTCCTTTGAAGTGTGTCAAAAAACCGACAAGTGAACGGATACGCGTATTTGCTATTTGCGCTTATACGTTATGCGTGCGAATATGCCAAATACAGACGAATAAGTCCTACACACTTCGTCGTATTCGGACGAATAACGCGCATAACGAATAACACATAACGAAGTGTGGTTCGAGCATTATCCTGCGTGTCTTTCCTATTCTATACAATAAGAAAGAGACGCAACACGAATATTTGTCCGCATAGGCGAAGTGTGGTGCCACCATAAAATAGTGGCCATAAGCCATAGACAAGACGCTCTATCGAGACCTACTGACAGCTTGACAGGGCCACGTGTGGACAGATGCATATCACTCTATCCAATAGCGATACAAGTGTGACATCCACGTCTCACAGTTTGTCATGTCGAATCGAGGCCCTGTATCAATACAGTAAAAAAAACAGAAGCTCAAACTAAAATTCGGCATTCAGACATTTCAGATCAAACCCTTCCAATGCTATGCTATTCAGTGCTGAATTCAGCTCAAGTGTAGTGTAGGATGGGCCTCAAACTTTTTCTTACTTATTTATACCTAAGTAGGTACAGTAAGTACTTATAAAACGCCTGTCACCAGGCTAAGTATTACTTAATCTACAATGAATAAGCTGGCGAAGCTTTTTTGTGATTTTTACTTTCTAATCCTGTCAATAACATATTAATACCTCATTAGATTATGCCTACGAGTATGTCACGTCTTTCGTCGTCTCAACTCAACACAACAGCACGTCGGGCCATGTTAAATGTAGGGTTCCGTAGTTGACGAAGCGACACCCGAATTGAACCCGATTGAGCTAGATCTAATAAAAAAAGTTGTTACAAAACTGCTAGTTATCCGTTTAAGGCTTAGAAAATTCAACCCGGATGGAGTAGCCGTGTCTGTCATTTCCGATACAAAAGAAGTCTGCCGATTTTTGCGGGGGAGGGGAACGCCAAATAATTGGCTATTCGTACGTAACGTACAAATAGCTACGTCAGATAAACGTCAGTCCATATATGTGTTGTGTTATATTATATGTTTTCGGCAGAGGGGAACGCCTGTCAATGGCGACTCCGGTTGGCTGATTTCTCTAAGGTTTAAGGGCATAAGTACAAGGGCTGCTATTTATATATCCGGAAACCGGGATTACAATCTTCTTAAATAGCATATTTGACCTCCATGGTAAAATTTGAACTTTTTTAAGTACTGGCCGGTATATTTTTTCTTTCTTATTAACGCTCGTGTTTTGTTTTTGACGGGTTTTAAATGTCATCTCGCAGCAAGAATGGAACTCACTCGTGAAAATATTCGTGCTATGATTTATTATGATTTTCGGCGTGGTTTAACGCAACAACAGTGCATAGATCAACTAACTTCAACTTTTGGTGATGAAGCCCCATCTAAAACTACTGTGTATCACTGGTTTAGTGAGTTCAATCGTGGACGTAGTATGCTTACGGACGAAGTTAAGGCAGGTCGCCCGAAATCGGTCGTTGTACAACAAAATATCGAGGCTGTGCGAAAACTTATAATGGACGACCGACATGTTACGTACCGCGAGATAGAGGCGACTCTGGGTATTTCTATGACCAGCATTAATAGCATATTACATAATTATTTGGCTGTAAAAAAAATTTGTTCGCGTTGGATACCCCACAACTTAACAAAAGAGCAAAAAGATGCTCGCGTCGAATGGTGCAATAAAATGTTAAAAAAATATAACCGTGGTGACTCAAAAGCCGTTTATAACATCTATACAGGTGACGAATCCTGGATCTATGCATACGATCCCGAAACGAAGCAACAATCAACGGTATGGGTGTTTCAAAATGAGCCGAACCCTACGAAAGTTACTCGTGCAAAAAGTACATTGAAACAAATGGTGGCCTGCTTCTTCGGTATTAATGGCCATGTAGCTACAGTGCCACTAGAAAACCGTAGAACGGTTAATTCAGAGTGGTACACGACCATTTGCTTACCGGAAGTATTTGAACAAATTCGTAAAACTAACCAGCGACGAAGAATCATTCTTCATCATGACAATGCCAGCTGTCATACGTCACGCGAAACAACTCTATTTTTGGAGGGTCAAAATGTGGAATTAACGGGTCATCCGCCGTACAGCCCTGACTTGGCACCCAACGATTTTTATTTATTTCCAAATATAAAGAATAAATTACGTGGTCAACGATTTTCGACCGCTGAAGATGCTGTCGACGCATTCAAACAACACGTTATGGAGGTACCTCAGGCGGAGTGGCAGAAGTGCTTTAAAAATTGGTTCACGCGAATGCAAAAGTGCATAGATCATCAAGGGGAATACTTTGAAAAACAATAAAACCATTTTCAGCCGTGTACGTTTGTTTGTTTTTTTGTTTCCGGATATATAAGTAGCAATCCTCGTACTTATTTGACGTCCCGTTCTTATTACGAAACTAGTTTTACGGGAAATTTTCTTTTCGGAGGTTGGGCCTGCTGGGACAGTATCCTATATAATTTAATTAGTATGTCCAAAGAACTTCACTTCCACTTTTTCCAAGATGGATCACCAGTATTTTAGTAACTCTTTGTATAGTACATGAAAATAATAAATAAATATTACAGGACAATCTTACACAAACCCAGGACCTAGTCCCAAGGTAAGCTCAATAAGGCTTGTGTTGTCTAGTACCCGACGACGATATAAGTAAGTATATAATAAAGCGTGACCAGAAATATATGATCATGCGCCATGTTGCGGAATTTCATTGGAACTAATTTCTTACACTGGCAACAATTTTAATGACAGAATGATATGCATGTGTGAGCAGTGTTGCCAGATCTCCTGTTTTTACAGGAGATCTTCTGGTTTTAGGGTGTGTCTACTGTTCTACTGTTTTTCTCTCAAATTCTACTGGATTTAAGAATTTCACTCGTGTAATCAAGAAAAAAAACCATAACGTACGCATAACTTGTCAAAGTTATCGAAGTGAGTGTAAGACGCCCTTAAATTCAATCGTAGTGTATAACATCTAATGTCACAATTTCTGATGTTACGAAATGAACGATCAGAACGATGAATCCGTGGACCCTGTGGTCTGTGGTTATGGCAAGGGTGTCTATCTCCACGCTGTGACAGCTACTGCCTTGGAACGTATCGGATACGTTTTCGGGGTTGTCAAAATCCCTTCCGTTTATTCGCGGTATGACCACAGACAAGATAAAGTATTTAAATAGTTTATAGTAGTAGTTTTGTACTAAAATAATAATTAGATTGGGCAAATAAGGTAATAAATCGGACATTTATCTAATATTGTAATAAAATTACTGATAGATTACGTAGATTAAGGCAGATTGGGGCAGGTCCAGCAATTATACTAATTACGTACTTGTCAACCCTACAACGTCGAAAGGTAAAATTGTATGGAGACGTCATGTGTCACCGTTCATCTGTCAAAGTTCTGTCAAACGTTGATTTCGTACGGAAGACGACCTTCTGTATGAAATACTATTATATTATTCTGTGGTTATGGTTAGATAAGTAAGAAACCTTTCCCTGTAGATAAGAAAATTGACAACTATGTAAATAAGATGATACAATTCAAGTGAGGATGAAAATAATCAGCATAATAGCATATTAATTTATTGCATTTTGGTAAGTTTTATGAAAGAAATTTTGTCTACTGTTTTTATTTTAAATCTCCTGTTTTTTAGGGCTCGTATCTACTGATTTTTTCAGATTGGACCTGGCAACACTGTGTGTGAGTGCATTTGATAGGTTGTTATTGTTGTCAAGTGTCATTGAGACGGTTTACTTGAATAAATTTTTTTTATCCATATTCAAGAGCGAAACATTGTAAATAGTGTATATAATAAACTGATGTAAATAACACGCTCGGAAACTGATACCATTTCGCTGTGAAGCATTTTCAAATTAACATCAGAGCTGAGAGGTAAACAAATCAGTGACAAATCAAGATGTCACTATACCATAGATAACAACACGCTCTATGACTTGCCATATAAATGAGAATAATAGCGCCCTCTTGACAATAATCATATATTTCTGGTCAGGCTTTAGATAGATATTGATAAAAATTTAAATACATAAAAAACATCCATAACTCAGGTACAAATATTTGTGATAAACACACAACCCTTACCAGGATTCGAACCCGGGACCTCCTGCTTCGTAGGCAGTCACTACCGACTGGGCTAGGAGGTCGTTAAATAAGTGGGAATTAGAATCTTCAAAAGCTGACCAGACACTGTCAGTAATAATGACATTATTTCTCTACTCATCCTTCTCATTCTCTATATATATACATATAAAAGGACGGCTACAGAAATAATGACATTAATACTGACAGTGTCTGGTCAACTAAAGAATCATACTAATCTGGAAAGATACCAGGGGGCTTAGCCAAGATGACAATCGTTTGCAGAAAACGAATCGAAACGCTATCCATATCTCTATCGCGCTAATATGGAAGAGTGAGCGAGAGCGTGTAGCGTTTCGTTTTGTTTTCCGCAAAAGATAGTCATCTTGGCTACAGGACCAGGAACGTCGAAGTTCGATCGTCTATCTCGTTTTTTCCTGAAAAGCAGATTTCTCCAATACATATGTGTACAGTACACACGGTTGTTCAAAAATATGTGAACACGTACTTAAACCCATGTATGGGTCATAAATGTCATAATAAGGTCGTGTTTACACTTCTCTCTTCATACATTCATCTTACTACTTTTATTTTATTTATTTATTGATGTTCAGGGCAACAACAGCATTAAATAAGAGTATTACATAATATATTAATAAGAGGTTACATAACAGATAGCCAATAACAGTTATCCATAAATTACATTGTACATAATAAGAAATGTAGGTAAGTATTAATTGCTAGGAAACAGTACAAACATGAAGTGTACAAAAAAAGTCAAATAAAATGCTCATCGCAAGTAAGGTAATTAATTGACCACATAAAGAGATTTTATAACTTTATAAACAAGATGTTTCTACTTGTACCGTGATTAAATAATTGAAAGCCTGTACACCAATTAATGTCTAATACCAAATATATTTAAAAGGAATTTTAAAGGGAATAGGTATATTGGGTATGGGTATTACAAAGGAATAACTTTATGAAACTGAAACTGAAACTATAACTGAAAATATAACAGGGTCGGTAACGCGCATGTAACTACTAGAGACGCATTCATCCATAAGCTACGTTGAGCTGCCCGCTTGCCAATAGAGGTTAGGTACATATTTGCCACAGACGTAATTTAAAAGCTCACGATACATGCTGTGCCTAGTGTGAGGATCAATGCATTGTTCCTCCTGTATAAGTTTTCTATCTATCTATATTTAGGAGCCTTGACAGCGCCCCTCTTCGGTCGGACATAGGCATCCTCTAGAAGCGTGGAAGTATGGAGAGGATTCCTCTCCATACTTCCACGCTAATACCAAACTGAAAATATAACAGGGTCGGTAACGCGCATGTAACTACTAGAGACGCATTCATCCATAAGCTACGTTGAGCTGCCCGCTTGCCAATAGAGGTTAGGTACATATTTGCCACAGACGTAATTTAAAAGCTCACGATACATGCTGTGCCTAGTGTGAGGATCACTGCATTGTTCCTCCTGTATAAGTTTTCTATCTATCTATATTTAGGAGCCTTGACAGCGCCCCTCTTCGGTCGGACATAGGCATCCTCTAGAAGCGTGGAAGTATGGAGAGGATTCCTCTCCATACTTCCACGCTTCTCGATCCATTGCCATCTGCATCCAATTCTCGCCAGCTTGTTGACAGATGTTGTCCTTTCCATTTTATTTGTGGGTTGCCACGACCGCGTGTGTTAGCGGGTTTCCAATTAAGAGTCTTGGTCTAAGAGCTGGGCCGCGATTCGAAAAATAAACACACACTGGACAGACACAGCTCTAACCCAACTCAACTCAACGCTATAACGACATTGACATTTGCTATTCGAACAGATTTTCATTCAACATTGGTCTCACATTGGTACAACATTGGTACAATGTGTGACCAGTTGGGTTGGAGCTGTGTCTTCCAGTGTGTGTGTTTATGTTTCGAATCGCGGCCCTGGCTACGTCAGATATGAGTGATATGACACAATAATGAGAGCAATGAAACCCATCCTGGCATCTAGCAGCTTTTAATGGGTGGATGTCAGTGACAGACTAGCAAAGTTTTTGAATTGGAAAAAAGTAATACCAAAATAAGTAAAACGGCCGAAGTTATCTTCTTTATAGAGGACGGGGCCTATATTTTAACATTAGAACAAAAAACATTGCGTAATATTTCGGAAACAGAAACAGTAGGCGACAAACTATGAATTATATTATACGTCGTTTTGGACTACTTTCCCCCATCAGAAACTTTTGGCAATGATATGATCTAATTATTTATATATTTTTTCATAATACTGCATCCAAACCAGAACTCTAGGATTTGTATTCTTAAAGTGGTTTGCATTCTTTGACCTCCACCACTTTACAGCTGCCGATTTCCGGATCTAGAAATAAGCATAGTATAGCAAACTAACGAGAGGGGTTTCGTCGCTCTCATTATTGTGTCATATCTGACGTGTCCATCGTGGCTGTATAAGTTTTATTAGTAAATAAATATAATTGATATGATTTTAAAAAAAACAGACTTTCATTTTCAATGTTCGCTACAGTGTCCTATCCAAAACAAAGTGGAAGGAGAACCGAGAAGTGTTAAATGGGATTCGTTCCACTCCAATTACGATGTCGTATCATTCACTGCATCTGTATGCCAGTTTTTACTTACGTACGCAGCAGCAGCACTCAACGGAGAAAACTGACAGGTGCAAGGTTAGCGCGCGAATACTAATAGGGAGGATCGTGAGAGAAATAAAATTAGTACATATATTACAGCATAGGCCGGGAAAACGGCGTTTAACGCTTCGAACGCCATACGTCAGAGACAAAAACGTCACTGACACGCCAAGATGACTGGCGCAAGCGAGCGAATATAAACCTTATTTGAAAGTATGAAGGTTACTTTGACAGCGTACGCCACAACACTAATAGGTGCTCTTGGCGCTATGGGCACGAGAATTCATGACACCTTTAGGTGCTCTTGGCGTTCAAAAGGATAAGGGAATCCGTTTTCAGGCCAAGGTATGTATAAGATGGAGCGGGACAATCTCGGCTGCGGGAAGTTTCAACTAAATCGAAATATCTCTCTCTCTCTCTTCCAAGCTATGTGTCCCACATGGTAGTGGGGTCAGCTTTCCGCACCTAGCTTCTCCACTTCGCCCTATCCTCGACGTCTTTTCCGCACACCTGACACTCACTCATGTCCTTTAGCACCACGTCCTTCCATCTTGTCCTGGGTTTGTGTCCTCTTTTACGTGGGATGGAAAGCCGTAGCGAATTATTAAATTAAATCAAAATATCATACGTGTTTAATATAATTAACTATAGTGCCATATATATTAGAGTGAAAAAGCGCTTTTCCGCTATACGGATATAGATGGCAATATAGTTAATGATATCGCGATTTAGTTGAAATTTACCCGCAGTCGAGATTGACCCTCTGCACCTTTAATACAGTAAAGATACAGTTGCGTCAAACGTTAATTTATAATAGCCTGATTTTTTTTTTTTATTCTTAAGGGATATTTAAAGATAATATATGCAAAAATCCTACAAACTTTTTACCCGGAAGTAGTTAAATAGGTAAAAAAATATTTAAAAAATTTTAAATTTTTATTTACAATAATATCAATTATTTTTATTTGTAAACATGACGATATTTAAGTCGTCTTTCTGTTGAAAGCGAAAAACAAGAAACCATGTCCATGTAAAACCACATAACTTACAAAATGTACGGCGCGGGCGATATATTACCTATTTGATCTTACACATTTCAAAAGACTTAGAAACGATATATTCATTAAAATCCTACTAGAAAAACGCTTGTAATATGTGTGTACATATTAGTGGGGGTTAGCTAATAACGATATTTTGTAGGATTTCATTGCATAAATAATACTAGTATCATGATATATCCGTTACACTAAAAATATTAGCTATTATTAATTATTTCCAATTCCCCATACTAGCCGCCCGTAAAATGACTGTAGTACTTAGTGTTTTTCTATGTCACGATTAATGATAGACCCACTTTGTCGACTTACAAGGAAACTTCATTTTTTCACCAATACATGTCTTGACTAATAACTCCATTATCGACAAAGTGGGCACTTTTTCCGTGCACAAGAACAATGAAACTTATAAAAATAAAGTATGTTCCTTTATTATTCTCACTTCAGATAGGGACCACTCATGTGCGAAGCGGTCACTGCAGGACCTCGATTCGACATGCCAAACTGCGAGACGTGGCTCTCACACTTGTCTCGCTAGGTGATGGAGTGAAATCCATGTCCACACGATTCGACATGCCAAACTGCGAGACGTGGCTCTCACACTTGTCTCGCTAGGTGATGGAGTGAAATCCATGTCTACACCTGTCCACACCTAACTGTCAATCTGTCAGTAGGTCTCGCTAGAGCGTTTTGTCTATGGCTATGGCCACCATTTTAGATGTCACTCTTGACTGATTCCACCCCAAATTTCAACTGTCACAAAAGTGTTATCTCTCATAGTTGTCTCGCTAGCTACTGTCAGTTATGCCATGTCGAATTGAGGCCCTGGGTATAATTTATCCCTCCCCACTACACTGTCATTTCAAAAGGATAAGAATAAAATCAATTTTTCTGCAAATACTTTTTCTATACTATTTACAGCATCTAAAGAAGCTCCCTGTACTTCAGTTATATACAGTAATGCCTGTCTCGCTCTCGTTTTACCTAGTCTAGTTACTCGTTACCTCTAATTGGCAATTACCAAGTCAGGCGCGAATCCAGGATTTCGTTCAGGGGGGGCGCTATCCAGGATTTCGTTCAGGGGGGGGGGGGCACTTTCCAGGATTTCGTTCACGGGGGGGCACTTTCCTTCACAAAAAATCTCGTGGTCCGCACCTATGGGCCCCGTAGTATACGAGTTTAGCGTTTCAGGGGGGGGCAATTGCCCCTGTTGCCCCCCCCCCCCTCCTGTATCCGCGCCTGTACCAAGTGCTCAATGCTTAAATAAAACGAGATTTAATATTAATTTTGAATATTCTCATATCGAGTTAACATTCCCATCCCTAGATGTCTTGTATAAAAGACAACGGCGACGAGGAACAGGAAAAACGTTGAAATTTGGAGCAAATTTTATGATAGCCCTATTATTAAAGAATAGATTTATACAGCTGCTTTAAGTGCAAATGTTAAAAAAAATAAAGACTTGAAACATTAACATGAGTGTAAAAGAAATTACATTTGATATTTTTTTCACGCAGAGCGGTTGAATTTGTGTCTTGTATACAAGACAGCGGCGCCAGTGTATCGTTCCATCGTTCATCGTTGTCTTGTATACATGCCAACGGCGGTCAAAATGTTAAAGAGAATAACAATTTTTGCAATTTTATTTGAAACGAACGCGTGCATTTGAACGTTTTATGTATGCCTTTAAAATATGTATTACATCATTATAATTTATATTCGACTAATATTTTGCCAACGGAAAAACAAAGTTTCTATAACATGTTACAATTAATGAACAAAAAATTTTATGTTAAATCGAATGCGATTTGCTTCGAATTCTAAACGTATTCCGTATTCAATTAGGTTTAAAATAAATTGAGCTGTAAGTTCATATCAGTCGGTCGGGTTACCCATAACCAGGTGTAAAGTTATGTAAGGTGTGCCGTGCATTTAAAGCAAATTGCATAATTTATCGAGATTAAGATGCCACACACTTGTGTACTAACTACCGTGTGCTCAAATGTATGGCATAGTCCACTGAAATATTGTTGTTTGTTATGTAATGTATGTAGCACACACAGCTATAACCGATGAACTGTTCAAAATTATCTTGTTAAAACTTTATTCTTAAGTTCCTTCTATCTATCGGACGGTTCGCGGATGGAGGGGGGGGGGAGCTAGGCGAAAAAAGTCCCATGACCGTCACGAAAACGCGACACAAAGCCATACGATTGAGAAACATGTGAAATGACACACAAGTGACAAAGTGAAAAGACAAAAGGCCAAAAAAAAGTCAAAAGAGGCAAAATGACAATAATGAATGACATAACTGACAAAAATGACAAAAACTAAATTAAATTAAATAACAATAACGTCGTTCCAATCGAGTGTTCCACGACACTCACGAATTTTTTTCAGCAACTGTGTTAAAAATAAAATTTATGACACTCAGGTACCTACAGCGTATGTATTAGGTATAATTTTTATATGTAATGCACTAATTTACAACAATTGACTTGCCTTGGCCAGAAGTGTTGAGCACCCTTGCGATTTTCATACAAAACTCGAATGTTTAGACTGGCGTTTCTTTTTTTTGGCGTTATTTTATCAATTAATTAAAACTGAACATGCATGTTTTGTTGAAGTGAGTAGTAACTGCATAGAAAGTGTTATCAAGTGAAGTTTTCTAGATATATCAATAAAATATAACATTTTACATCATCGTACATTGTTATGATAGGGAATTAATACTTAACATCAAAATAGTAAACAAAAAAGAGCTATGCTCAACACTTCTGGCCAATGCTGTAATTTGATGCTTGAACCATTGACTTTGATAAGTTGACCTAACCTAGAGTGGCAGGCATGCGAGGGGCGGAAGGCTCCCACGCGCTATGTTGAAGGTGCCTTTCTCCGACTTGTCCTGACCTGTCTAACCTTCCGCTTCCGCCCTGTAACGCCTGAAGATGCGTCAACAAACAATTCCAATAACTCACTCTATTTTTCTAGCGGAAATAAACGCAGTTATAGTCCCGTCCCACTGGCAATATTTTGAGGGTTAAGTTTCGAAAATTCTAAAGTCACTTATTATTGAAGTTGGAAATACAGTGTGTACATGAGAATCTTTCAGTGCGTTTTGTGTCATATTCAATTGGTGCTTTTTTTGTAATTCAATAATTTGAGGTTAACTTTTTTAGCTTGCCATAACTTGAGTAAAAGAATATTAGAGTTACAAAATATAACTGTTTTGTATTTAGAACAGTTTTATTGTTGCACAAAACCAGTTTGTGTCATTTACGTCGAGTGCAATTTGATATAGTATGACAACGCTAAAAAACTTCGTATAAAAAATTTGAGTTAATAAAATAAGGATTAACTATATCATCACCTTAAAATACGTCAATAAAATCAATATGTGTCAAATTAAGCAATGAAAATTTAAGTTTCTTGTTATATTCGTTTTTTTAGGCTGTGATCGTTTCAATAAATTATTAAAGTCACCAGAGTTCACATTATGATAATCACAAGGGGATTTTAAAGTAGATATTTCAATTTGTGTCACTTTCATCAATGATATTTCGACAAAAATTAAACAGAAACAATATTTGCGTTCAGACTAAGTCCTAACTATAGCGCGTGACCTTCATGGCAAGCCTGTTCGGCGTGCTTCTGTAGTGACTACTAGAAGTAGACCCCCGGCTCGCTTCTTAATAAGTTAAACCATGGGTCAACCAGGCGCTGGAATCTTAGCAGTTACGATGTAGGTACTTGCTCACGGAGGCGCGCGCGGGGTGATCTAGCTGACATACTCGACAAAGGAACTGAGCGGTGGAGCGGGGCGCGGGTAGCCGGGGAGTGGGGCAATGAACTCGTGCTTGTCTCGCCCCGACGTACCTTTTAAGCGGTAGCTTACTGTTTGTTTATGTTTTGACTAGATTTTTGATTACATTTTCGAAGATTTCAAGCATCGTGAAGTATGGGTAGAAAACGCAACGTATATTTTTTGTTTTAGTTTCGTTTTATTTTTGTTTTACTTTTGTTTTACTTTTGTTTTATTTTTGTTAATATTTTGTTATTATTTTGTCTTTATTTTGTTTTTATTTTGTTTTCATTTTGTTTTTATTCTGTTTTTATTTTGTTTTATTTTATTCTTTTTTTTATACCATGACGGTGGCAAACAAGCATACGGCCTGCCAGATAGTAAGCCGTAGCCTATGGATGCCTACAACTCCAGAGGTGTCACATGCGCGTTGCCGACCCTTTACAAAAAGGAGGAGAATATCTCGGCCATTTTTTATTTTAGAGAAAAGTTTTTCAGATAAAACACGCTTATTTTAGCGTTTTCTATACGGCAAAATCGTAAAAAGTACATGTTATAATGACGTCCCGTCGAAGGTTTTTTTTTTCGAAAACCAAATTATACAGGGTGTTTGGTAATTCGACCTATTCCTTGAAAGGAGTTATTCTAGAGGTCATTTACAATGTCTTTAGCCCAGTCAACCAGGGTTCTAAATTCAGTGGTTTACTAGTTATTCGAGTTTTTAGTGTTTTTCAAAAAAACGCAATCTTCCGGCCTTAAAATGGCATTTGTATAAAAACTACATGAATCAGAATGGTTAATTATTTATTTTCTAGTAGCCAATGAACAAAAGGTTACTCCGAACAAAAAAAAACAGGTCATAAAAATTAAGACTTAGAAATAAAAGGTAATAATCACAAGCCATCTCACTGTGTTTTATTTTTTTTCAAAATCAAAGACGATTACCCTAAAAAAAGTGTATGACACTTCACGTAAAAATAACAAATGGATTCCTCAATTCATAACCTTTCTGAAAAGGTACAAATGTTGACATGATTTACTAAATTATTGAAAATAATAATAATAATAATAACAGAGCAGGTAGCGGGTGTACTGGAAGCGTACCAGACCCGAAAGCAGTTTGTTTGTGTCACTTTTGTTTCTCTTTGTGTGCTTGGTTTACCTTATCTTTCATCTTATCTTGACTTTTATCTTTTGAGGGTCCAGGTCATAACAGGTTGCCCTTGGGAAGTATTCTGACATGTTCGTGTGTTGTGAAAGATGATGAAAGCAACACAAATAAAGTTAACCAGGAAACAGTTTGTTTTTGTCACTTTTGTTTCCCTGAGTCCTTTGTTTGCCTCCAGTAACTTATCTTATCTTTTGAAGGTCAATGTCAGGACAGGTTGCCTTCGGTGAGTATTTGGACGTGTTCGTATGTTATGGTATTATTAATTTATGAAAGTAGTCATAATAAAGAATTCCTAACCAAAAACCGGTTTTTGTGTGTGTTTTATGACTTAAATTATGGATTTATGGTAGAGAGATTAAAGAAATTAAAACAACCATTTTCTGAGTAAAATTAAATTTTAAAATAAATCATAATAAAATCTTAATATAATTTTACTAAAAATTAATCTCACTAATAACAATGAACACCACACTAAGATCTTAAAAATAAACATAATAATTTACAAATCTTGTTCAAATTGCCTGCCCTCATTTCGAATGCAAGCACGAAGCCTTTTGCGTACATCGGTGATTGTTACTCGCGGTGACATGCCTTATTTCATGTTTCATGACTCCTTGCTGGCCAAGGGATCGGACCGCCTCGACCAATACATCCACTGTCACACACACCGGTACTAGTGAGCTGGGCAGCCATCGTGTTGGTAAATCATGGCCATCCTTGTACCAAGCGGCACATCCTCCAGCAGCGCGGTTATTATTATTTTCAATAATTTAGTGAATCATGTCAACATTTGTACTTTTTCGGAAAGGTTATGAATTGAGGAATCCATTTCAGTTATTTTTACGCGAAGTGTCATACACATTTTTTAGGGTATTCGTCTTTGATTTATAATTTTTTTTAAAGTACGATAGCTATTGATTTATTACCTGTTATTTCTAAAGTCTTAATTGTTTGACATGATTTTTTTTTAAATAACCTTCTGTTCACTGGATGCCAGTAAAGAAATAATTAACCATCCTAATTCATGTAGTTTTTTTTTATTGCCATTTTAAGGCCGGAAGATGGCGTTTTTTTGAAAAACACTAAAAACTCGAATAACTCGAAAACCACTTAATTTAGACCCCTGGTTGACTGGGCTAAAAACATTGTAAATAACCTCTAGAATAAACCCCTTTCCAGGAATAGGTCGAATTACCAGTCACCCTGTATACAAGTTCAGAGTCCATTATCTCGGCCATTTTTGATTTTAGAGAAAAGTTTTTCGAATAAAACAAGCTTAGTTTAGCGTATTCTATAAGGAAAAATCATAAAAAGTACATGTTATAATGACGTCCCGTCGATGGTTTTTTCTTTGAATTCCAAATTATATACAAGTTCAAAGTCCATTATCTAGGCCATTTTTGATTTTAGAGAAAAGTTTTTAAAATAAAACACGCTCAGTTTAGCATATTCTATACGGAATAATCATAAAAAGTACACGTTATAATGTAGTCCAGTCGATGATTTTTTTTCAGTCCAAATTATATACAAGTTCAGAGTCCATTATCTCAGCCATTTTTGATTTTAGAGAAAAGTTTCTCAAATAAAACACGCTTATTTTAGCGTATTCTCTACGGAAAAATCATAAAAAGTACTCGTTAAAATGATACCCCGTCGCCATTTTATTATTTAAGTCCAAATTTTATTCCATGTAGTCAATCTTCAAAGAAAGGTAACTTAAAAGTTTTTGAGTTAAAAAAATGTTTCTAATAAAACTTGCTTATTTGAGTACATTATACACAATAAGACAAAAAAAAGTATGTGTCATAATGACACCATTTCAACCAACCCCATAACTTTCAAAACTATTGAGTTAAAAAAAATGTTAAAGAAAAGTTGCTTATTTGTATGTATTTTATACAATAAGTTAATAAAAACATAGCGTTATTATGACATCTGATGAAAAATTTATTAAGCCCAGGCCGGCTCTTTGCTAGTCCAACCGAGAGGCTGATAACGAAATTTCGATTTTCGCGTTTCACGATTGGCACTCTGTAAACAAACCGCCTTGATGCATAAATTACATATTTATTAGTTACAAATGATCTGTGACAATTTGTCAAAATACTGTTTATATGGTAAACTAGGTTAACCGTGGCACACAGATCCGCCGTTGCAGTCCGTTACGGACTACGGTGTAGTCATACGTTATATCACCATTAATTACTTAAGTTTTATATTACTGCTTTCTTTACTATGAAAAATAAAGAAGAGCGATTAAAAACTCGCTGTTTGTTTTTGTCGCACTTATTACTATATGTATGTATAGAGCAATAATGTATAGAAAACAAACGAGCTGCTAGGCAGCCTGGCCGGTACATGCACCCCGCCCGCGCCTTACCCTTCCCTGCGCATGCCCTTTACGCAAAAAAAGTTTTTGTTTTGAAAAATAAAAATAATCCATTGATTATAACGACACAAATTTCAAACATGGTTTCGATACGCCTTTATAAAAATACTAACGCAAACATTAATAACTTTAATATTTTATTGTACTGTTAACAGGGTTCTACAAGAAAAAAAATTTAAATAAATATCATTGATTAATATGGCACAAATTTATTCAAATACTAGATACCGATATTTTAGAAAGCACAGTACCTAATCGATCACCTTTAATTTTATATAGGCTTATAAAAGTCCACATGTTTGTGCTGATTGAATGTCAGTATTCCCATTGACGAAAGTGACACAAAACGCGTGCGTGCGTCAGTAACAACTTTGCTGTTACAGTGAAAAAACAATTTTGATCTCTAATTTTATATTCACCGAATAATGTTTAAAAACAGAAATGTCTAAGTTTCTACCTAAGCAACAACCTAGGATGACACAAATTATTATTATTAGCTAAGTTGGATGCCCTGAATTCTGTATGTGAAAAATAAGCATCTTTAATATTATCGAAACTTCATAATTTATCGGTACGGGTCTATTATGACCAGTGATCGTGTAACTAGACGCACTAGCTGCTCTAGCTAACAAGTAAATTGAGTGAAACAGAAAACTGTTATAAAATTATTCTCAGCAATTGAATCTACGATTAAATTGGTCATATTTTAGTAAATAGTATTTCATTTAAATATTTATTTTTACGCTAAATAAGTATTTTCTTAATTCTCTGAATTAAATCAAACACAAAGCATTTCTATTTCAAGCTTAAATAACAAGCAATAGTTTCATAAAACTTGACTATAATAGCTCATTAATCAGACGTCGAGTGTTTGTTTAAACTTATCAACAAGGGCTCTTTAGAGGAACAGAGGCGGCTCGGATTGAAAGAGGCGGTCGGGTCGGCCGGGTTAGGCGAGCTAGGTGCGCTAGCGAGGTCGGGTTTGATATATACCGATCCCCGAGGGAACTCGAGGCATTCTTATTTTGACCGTCGGATTGTCATTGACTCTGGCTCGCTCGTATAGTGTATAGTGAAAAGGTGAATCGTGAGGTTATTGTCGATAAGGTTGAGTTTGACGCTGTGTAACTACTATGTTGCATTGTGTTGAATTGTCGACTTTATTTTGTTGATAATAAGGTTGAGAGTTCAATAGTGTAGTGTTCAACGGTGCAGTGCAGTGTCTCCGCTACAACTTGTTGGATTTTCAATCTTTTTGTTACGTGTTTTGGTGAGTTTTTCCGCGATTTTGAGCTAGATCAATGGCTAGGTTGCATAGTCAACCTGACTGAATACACTTCATCTATCGGTGAGAATGAAGTTTATTCAGGAATCCTGTATAGTTTTTAGGACCAGATCTGGAGGGGGGTCTCAGACACTAGGGTTTGCTACACCTCGGTTTTGTCGGCCGAAAGTTTTCTAGCTTAGAGTAGGGCTAGGGTTCTCACACACATTTAAGTAAAATAGAGGTTAGCCTCTAATTTTTTTGCATACATTAGAATAGGTGAATTGGGGTAGAGTTAGAGTAGAGTCATACACAGGATGGTGGTATTATTTTTAATCAGTGGAGATGGGAAAGGGATAAAGTGTTATATTTTTGTTACCATTTATATAAAATTGGTTTGGTTTACAACTTTATGATCCTTAATAGCAGTAAAATATGGATCAATAAATTCAGTAAAATATGGATGTGATACTGAGACGCGTACATTAAATATGATACTAAGGTAATTAACACATATTTTTTGGGAGAGTTTAGGGGAACAAAATTATTTGAGGACATACTAAATAATTTTGTTACAGGGAGCTAGTGACAGGCGAAGCAGTTCACTAGTGACAATTGAGCTTTTCTACAAGGGGTAAAAAGGGGCAGTTAAGTCATATTTATTAGACGAATGTTCTCAGTATTGCATACATATTTACAAAATATTCAGACGAGTTTCTTGGCGTTTCTTCTTGTCTGAAAGTAGGTTCCGAAACGCTGGTAAATATACATTTTTATTGTGCATAGGAATACCTATTAAAAACAATACAAAACAAAATAGGTATTATAAGGTTAGTTGGCCTGACTCCATCCGTACGTGGCAGTAAGTAGGTATGTTTGTATCCTTTGGTATTTATAAAATAATATTTTTGCTTGATTAAAATAAATATTTTCCTTTAGCTAGCTAGGTCGGTTAAGGGGTTAAAAAGGAAAATAAAAATACAAACTACAAGGACTTACTACTGTCACGGTAACTGGTCACGGTAGGGTCGGAAGGAGATATTATTAAAAAAAAAACTAATATGTTTTTAATTTATACTTACCTAAGTAAAATAACTCCGTAAAATTATTATTTTTGCAGTACATTTTAGTAAATTGTATTACTTAATCAAGAGGGTTATTAGGAATAGTAAGGAAATCCAAATCTAATTAGTCTACACATAAAATACGAAGGGTTACAAGGTTCATAACAGGGTTTTTACTAGACGATCACATGGCCAAATTAAATTATTTTCTTAGTTAACAATTAATCCAGGTCGATTTTTATTTAAGCGGTATAAGGTTTAGTTATTGAAAGTTACAATCGGAATTAGGTGAGCTAAAATACCTATTCTTCGCGAGAGGACATAATATAGAGCGTTTACAACCGGATATTTTTTTTTATTCCATGTGCGATATTTATTCGGGTAATTGTCGTAATATTAAACATGACATGTTTTGTTAACAGTGCGGCACGTTTAATGTTAGTTTTTCGTAAAAAGGACTAGACAAATGGAGGAATGTACAAGTTGTCTAAGAAGTAGTTGTAAGACGAATGATATGGGTTTTCCCACGCATTGTTTGTTAATGAGTCAATATTACGACAATTACCCGAATAAATATCGAATACCCGGAATAAAAATATAAAAAAATATCCGGTTGTAACCACTCTATATTATGTCCTCTCGCGAAGAATAGGTATTTTAGCTCACCTAATTCCGATCACTGGTGAGGATGAACACCCTGCCAATGAAGAACGGTGTGGTGATAGAAAGCGGCATAGTATAAAATAAAGTCGCTTTCCGCTGTCTGTCCCTATGTATGTTTAGATCTTTAAAACTACGCTACGGGAGGCTGATGCGTTTTTTTTAAATAGATAGTGATTCAAGAGGAAGATTTATATGTATAACACATGCATAATATAGTAGAGAAACACTGATAATTTGAAGAGGTTTCTAATGTGAAGTCGTAAATAAATACTTTTTTTGCGCTTACATTGCAAAAAACGCTGGCTGAATAACCCTGCGAGATAGATCAAAATAACAGTATGGTCTTAAAAAGGTCTACAAAAAAGTCCGCGATGGTATTATGTCTATCTCTTAGGGATAACCCACAATAACCATTTTTTATCCCGTGCTTACGCACCGGGGCGGGTCACAGTAATAATATAAAAAATCAACCTATTTTTTGCTAATGTACTAATGTTACTTAATGCGCTGTCATGCTGAGTAAAGTTGGTTATCGTCCGTCATATCGGTAGTTACCATTATTACTAAACAAACTCAAACTTGCGGGAAGAAAAACACAAAAAAGAATCTGATTTTGGATAGGTATTACCGATTGTACCCATAAACATAAACAAAAAGGAAGATGACTGACGTTCATAGTAAACAAAAATGAAATGTGGTCCTGTACCAATACACTTGTAAAATGCTACACACCGCTATAATGTATGTGCATCATGAGCAAAAGAGATAAACCTATGTCTAGACACGCGGCAGCGTTTCAAGCCAAGTTCAAGCAAAGGAACGGGCTAGCCAGCACCAAGTGTATATTACACGAACCACTTGGTGCCACTTTTGACCCTTCTATAACTCAAAACCTCTTTAACGTAAACATAAAACATAAAACTACGTGTATTTAATTATATCCATCTAGAAGCCCAAATTTCATGAAGCTAGCTCAAACGGTTGTAAAGATATATTATGAAGGACAAAAAGTCGTAAATTTTAGCACTGACTGACATATAGTACCTAAATCTAACCTACTTCCAGATGACCTAGAAGGATGAAATTTGGAATCCAGCTCGGTAATTGTGTGTAAGCGTAGGAAAAAATCTAAAAATAAAAAAAAGTTAAAAAATAGGGGGGGTCACCATACAATTTTTTATTTTTATTGTATCGTTGGAACCGTTACAAGCAGATATTTGAAACTATCCCAATATATGTATTATTGTATTTGCTATATAACAGAAATAGAAAAATAAAATTAAGTCAAAAAATAAGTGGTGTCGCCATACAAAAAACTTGTAATACGCGCTAAACGATCGGCCAACGGTGTGTCGTCGGCGGCGCGCGGCACCATATAATTATACACAGAACAGAAGTAAAGAGAATGTAGACAATAGCATAAAAAAGAAAACCATGCAGCGGAAACGCAAGAAAAAACATTAAATCTCAATACCTGCCTAGTTTTCTTTACAAAAAGTAATGATATCCCACCAAAAACATAAATGTAAAAAAGGAGAGCCATGTTCAATACAAAAATTATGCTTGTGGGCTTCGTCGCAAAAATAATGGAGATCTAAATGGGTGCCAAGTTCTATGCAAAATCCAAATATGTATTTATAGGAACAAAATAACATTATGAACAAGTATTAAACTCTATTTCTTTGCTTTATTGGATACCTATAACAATTTCTGTAATTTAAAAATGTGAGATCTTAAAGTAGGTTAGATTTGACTTGGCCAGTTTTTATCAGAATTAAAATATATATATATATATATATATATGTTGAATAACTTTATAAAATGACTGATGTAATGAAAACTGTTTTAAAATTAACCCCTAAATTTTTTTTCAAATTTAACTACATAACTAAGTAACTGCATACAAAATACACCTTATGTGTAAATTCTATTCAGATGCGTCGTATAATTTCCGAGTAAAATGCCTGTGACATACGGACGGACAGACAGACAGACAGACATGACGAATCCATAAGGGTTCCGTTTTTTGCGATTTGGCTACGGAACCCTAAAAACGACATTTTTTTGTTCCTAGGCGCTACCTACTTGCATTTTGGCTGTCTTTCCCCGTGCTTTACTCAAAATAAAAAAATGAAAGTGACACAAACGAGTATTATTGACGGAGAGCTAGCCACGTCAGATATGACACCATAATGAGAGCGAAGAAACTCCTTTCGTTAATTTACTATACTATTGCTTATTTCTAGATCCAGACATCTGGTGTACAGTGGTGGAGGTCAAAGAATGCAAACCACTTTAAAAATACAAATTCTAGAGTTCTGGTTTTGATGCAGTATTATGATAAATTGTATGAATAATAAGATCATTGCCAAAAATGTCGGATGGGGGAAAGTAGTCCAAAACAATGTTTAAAGTAATTCATAGTTTATCGCCTACTGTTTCTGATTCTGTTTTAATGTTAAAATATAGGCCCCGTCCTCTATAAATAAGACAACTGCGGCAGTGTTTATCTATTTTGGTATTGCTTTTTTTTTCAACTGAAGGCTATAAGCCTTATGGCCTGTTTCACACTCTCCAGTTAAAGCATATCTGTCAGATAAATGTTTGCTGTGCTTTTCTTTTATATGACTGGAGAAAAGGATAGCAATAATTTTAACTGGCAGATAAGTTTATCTGGAGATTGTGAAACAGGCCCTTAGAGTAAATTATAAGTATAGCATAAAACTTCAGGCGAGATGCAATATTTTCATTTATGCTTGAATTGAAATTTGAAAGAATTGCACGTAGAATAGACCACGAGTGTATTAAAAAATTAAAATACTATAGCTTATAGTCAAAAATTGCTGTTAAATTTTCGCGCCTAAACGATCTATACTTCCTGTGACGTCACTCATGTGTGTCACTCGCATATTTGTTCGTCCAGTGTAAAATTGTTTTTTTTTAGGGTTCCGTACCTCGAAAGGAAAAAACGGAACTCTTATAGGATCACTTTGTTGTCCGTCTGTCTGTCTGTCTGTCTGTCAAGACCATTTTTCTCAGGAACGCGTGGAGGTATCAAGCTGAAAGGACCCCGCAGCAAACATAGGGAAAAAGTGGTTTCAGTCAAATCGCATGAAATTTTAGTATGATATAGATTCAGGTCTCCTTATTTTTATTTTATAAGGGCGCAACTCCCTCAGAAGTACACTGTCAGAAATAATCAAGTTTATATTATTATTTTTCTATGACGTGTTTCTTAAAATCGATACTTTGAAATGACCCACACTGATACTTACTGGAGTTAAATATGATCTTAATAACGTTTTTGTCACGTTGAAATCGCATTTTGTTAGTTATTTATATTATGCAAAAGCAAAGAGAAAGATTTTACGAAAAATTGGTATGTTACATATGTTTTGTATGAAACAATACTTATTGATTATTTCTGAAAGTATACTTCTGAGCGAGTTGTGCCCTTATAAAAAAATAATCAGGAGACTCGAATCTACATTGTACTAAAATTTCGTGAGATTTAACTGAAACCACTTTTTCCCTATGTTTGCTGCGGGGTCCTTTATATCAAATACTCAAGTCTATTGTCCCTTGGAGCTGTGAAAAAATCAAACTTAAAAGCCAACGTAATCAAAAGATACAGTCGTTTATGCTGCAAATTTTAGAGTTTTTCGGCACTCGCAAAACCTACGGGGTACTTCCCGTGAACTCAGAAACTTGAAATTTGGCACGAAGTCACGTCATATAGCAGAGACAATGGAAAAATTACAAAAATTAGACAGTTTCAGTAAAATCATACAAAAAAATATTTTTTTTAATTTTAAACTTACTACCTTTTTCCTCGTAAACGCGTGGAGGTATTAAATTAAATTTCATGTCAAATACTCAGGGCTATAGGACCTTTCAGATGTAGCAAAACCAAACTTTTATGTCAACGCAATCAAAAGAAATAGCAATTTAAGTCGCATATTTTGAAACTGAGTACTCGCAAGAAACTCAAAACCTAAAGGGTACTTCCCGTAAACTCAGAAACTTGAAACTTGGCACGAAGAAACTTCATATAGCGCAGACAAAGGAAAAATTACGAAAAGTAGATATTTTTAGTTAAATCATACAAAAAATATTTTTTTAAATTTTAAACTTACTACCTTTTTCCTCGTAAACGCGTAGAGGTATTAAATTGAAATTAATAATAAACATACTACAACTTTTGCTTGTTATAGGGTTGTACGGAACCCTCGGTGCGCGAGTCCGACTCGCACTTGGCCGGTTTTTTTTTTACCTGGATGCTAGCCCTTTAAGCCAACTCCATTAGTTGTCATAACAGGAGTGACGTCACGTCTGATTGGTGGATTAAAATACGTTCCGTTTCACATTACTTCAAATCGTAATTATTATTTGAAATTAGTATAAACTAAAGTAAAAACGTTGCAATAGCTATTATTTTATGTTTCTTCAACATTTTCATCACAAAATAATAGTAAATATTATAGCTGCATTTTCCCTATTAATTGTTACTAGCAAAGAGTAGTATAATTATAACTGACAGTTACTAGTCAAGTTCCAATGTCACCTAATGTAATTTTTGTAACGCGTATTAAACATGAGAACCGTTGGCGGGCTGGCGCGACACTGCTGCTGCTGGCGTGCTGTGGGTGGCTGTACTATCAGTACGCACCCGCCACGCCGCCTCAAAGTCATTACGAAATCGACCCGCTTGAGAAAAATAACGAAATTAAACTATTGGAGGACCAGCTGATGGCTGATGCTCAACGGTTCCCTTCCTTACCGCTCGCTTACTACTACAAGCGCCATTACGGCAGCTACCGATACTACAAATCAACCTGCGCACCGTTCCCTTCAGTGTACGACCTCGAGTACTCTAACACGTACTGGCAAACGCTGCGCTCGCGTCAAGGAGTCTTTCTTCTGTACGGCGCTTACCTTGACGCACGCAACGCGTCCCGCGTCGGTCCGGCCGTGCGGTTGCTGGTAGTTCACGACCGCGTCAAACCGCGGCCCACACACTGCCAACTCTGGTTCGAAGAACGACCCAACCCTGTGTTTAAGCGAGTGTTGGAGTATAAGTATATGGGGGTGGAATCAAACAGTACCACCAACGGCGAGTTTCAGCCGTACCTGCTGACATGCGTGCTGCCACCGGACGTGCGCATTCTGCGGCCTGCCGCAGTCTCACTGGTTGAGCAGCCTTGCGACCGCGCTACCAACTGCCTACGCGTGCACTTCGCAATGCCGCCCGACCACATTCAGAAGGATTTCGCCGTCTGTGTCAAGGGGCTAGACTTCCAGCACGGGAACAAAGCCGTGCGCCTCGTAGAGTGGATCGAACTCGTTCGTCTACTCGGGGCTGACAAAGTATTCTTCTACGAGCTTCAAGTCCACCCCGACATCGGCAGAGTTCTCGCTTACTACGGTGCACGGGGGGTAGTCCAGAGTACGCCTATCACGCTGCCGGCCGGGCCCAACCAGCCGGTCTTACGGCGCATGTTTCTGAAGACTAAAACGAACAAGCAGTTGGAGTTGGTGCCGTATAACGACTGTCTTTATCGGAACATGTACCGATACCGCTGGCTAGTATTGCTGGACGTGGAAGAAGTTATCGTGCCGCTGCTAGACCCGGATTGGAGTTCTCTGTTAAAACGCGTGTCGCTAGCCGCTCCGAGCAGGAACCCGCGGTCTTCCTACCTCGCGTCTAACGTATTGTATCTGAACGATGGCACGCGGAATTTCTCTAAACCCGGTGGGTACGTAAAGGCGTTCCACGATACGGCACGCGTAGTAGTTGCGCACAACCGCTTGCCGCTGGCGTGCTTGGACGGGGTTTGCTCGTGGTCTACGCTGGACACGCGGCTGGCTCGCCTGCAGTTTTACCGCGACTATTGCGTGACGGAGCCGTATGGGTACGAGTCGGCAGAGTGCCTGCAGCTTCATATCGAGACGGCAGACGACGCGCTGTGGCGACTGGCCGACCAGCTCGTGCCACGCGTCTCGCGCGTGCTGGCAGAACTGGGGCTGCTCCCCCCGCCCCCGAGCTCTACCAACCACCCCCGGGCCTTGTCCCCCCATGGTAACCACTCGTTTATCAGCTAGACATGCTTTATTTTTGTAAGAATTATTTTTTATTGTACCTATATTCAAATTTTTTTTATACATACGAGTATGTTTTTTTTAAGTCGGTGCCCGTAATGGTTTTTTTTAGATTTACGTATTGATATAAGTAATATAAGTGACGAAGCTTTCCTATGCGCGGCCAAGGAACTCACAAATATCTGAACATGCACTTTATCGCCATGACAATAGAGGCGTTGTTCAGATATTTGTGACCACCTTAGCCTCTCCGATATCTCCAATGGCGACTGCACTAACCATAAACATCTCTAGTATACGTTCCTCAATTCCGACCAGCCATTTCCGACACTTAAAATGATTATCACTTACGAAAAATTCCGCATGCCATGCTCTTCATCATCAGGTCGTCTTCGCAAATCATATCTACGCAGGTACAGTCACGGACTTTAATTGTTGAGCCATTTACGTTTCAAGCTATATTCTTTTGTTTCATACTTACTCTATGAAACGTCCAATCTAAAGTGAACCTTAAATGGCTCAACAATTAAAGTCCGTGACCGTACAACCGCCATTAGTTAGGTATATCGGAACGGTGCAACCAAGGTGGTCTCAAATATCTGAACTACATCTCTATTGTCAAGGCGATAAAGTGCAAGTTCAGATATTTGTGATTTCCTTGGCCGCTCCTATATATCTGATGGCGACTGTACCAGTTGCTGAGGTTGTCTAAGGTGAAAATCAAAACCCAATTCAATGTGACAGAATTCATTTATCTAAAATAATTAACCCTTTGACCGCCAAAGACGTCAAATCACGTGCACGGAGTCGTGCCCCCAGCGCCAGCACGTGATATCACGTCTAAAATATAACCTGACGCTGAGGGCACGATTTTTCCGTCCGATGCTTGGCGGTCAAAGGGTTAATACAAACAAACAGCATATACAAATATATTTCAGCAGCTATATGCGATTCATTTACTTACATCTACATAGCTACCCATACGCCAATGGTCCTTAACCTTTTGAACGCCAAGAACCCCTAAAGGTGTCATGAGTTCTCGTGCCCACAGCGCCAAGAGCCACTATATGGGTTATGGCGTACGCCTGGGAAAGTAACCTTCATACTTTCAAGTAAAGTTTATATTGGCTCACTTGCGCCAGTGATCTTGGCGTATGAGTGACGTTTTGTCTATGACGTATGGCGTTCAAAGGGTTAATCATTTTGACGATAAGACGATTATCACACTGGCGCCGCAACCGGATGCGGCGACGGTGTGCACGCGTGACAGCGCTATACACATGCAAAGCGCTATCTCGCTCGCGCACCGGCGCCGCGTGCGGAAACCGTAGCAGTCTGAAAGCCGCCTAAGAATACCTAATGATGCTATCAGTCGTGCCCACAGCGGCAAGAACACCTATAAGCGTTATGACGTACGCTGTCAAAATAGTTTCAAGTACAATGCAACAATAAAGAGTAAAAATTAATTGAGGTCGCCATTGTGCTTCAACAGGCAACATTTATACTAGACTAGAACTAAAACCTTTTTGATACTTGCTTAGGATAATAATATGATTTAAAACATTACAGTACCGAACATGCCATAATTAGAACAGTCACGGTTATTTTTACTTGTTTCTTGTGTGCATTCTGTGAAAGCGATAACCATTTGAACTTGATACGGCGTTCACACCAGCGTGTTCGTACTCGCGTCGGTGCTCGTCGAACAGTTCGATGCATCATTCGCGTACGAGTGCCCACACGAATGTCCGCTCCGTTTTGCAAGCGGGACGCGAGTGACCACGTCACGCGCGCGCAATCAGAGACAACATATGTATATAACTGCACCTTGTGAGAGCGATGCGCGCATGTTGTGATTGTGCCGTCGTTCTAATCGCGCCCGCTTCCTCCTTTCTAACAAAACGCGCGAGTCTGACGGAGCCTTTAATGCTATAAGCTAGGACAATCCTACACAAATCATTTATTTAGTTTTACTATTTTAAGTAATTTTAGGTAAAATCTGTATTATTTCTAAGATTTTTTATGGAAATAAAGGCCATATTATTTATTATATTTCAAGCCATAGTAAATTAATTGAATAATACGTATTCTAAATAAACAATATGTTGGTACAGTACAGCCGACTAAAGTTTATCAAATTGTTCACCTTATTGCGTTGTAATAAGTTTGAAAAGTGGATAGGTACAGTCACCATCAGATATATCGGAGCGGCCAAAGTGGTCACAAATATCTGAACAAAGCCCTTATTATTAAGGCGATAAAGTGCATGTTCAGATATTTTTGAGTACCGTGGCCGTTCCCATATATTTGATGGCAACTGTACATCTTTTTGTAGTCGGCTGTACTAAATAATTTCATAGTGTTGATATTTTTACGAATCAAAAAATCCGTCTCATTTATTTTCTTAGTTTGATCGAGTAGTAAAATATCAAAAAGTGGCCATTACGCTATATGACTTGTCAACCTTGAACAACATACTTAATAACCTCAAAAATATATACGGTAGCGAAATTACATCAAAATACAAATTTGTTTGTCAATAGCTGTACATATTTGCCTAGTTTTATAAATACAAAATGAAATATTTAGTATTATATACCCGTCATTTGTAACGTCTAAAAGGGACCACTGTATAGTACTAATATTATTTACTCCGTGACGTAGTGTTTGACAACATTGACCACATTGACAAGACACCGGGTGTTGCCATGTAAGGCTATGTTAGTGCTATTTTATTTATGTTCTACTCTTTATTGTCGCAGTATAAGGTTGGTATTCGCTTGCATGCGTCCGTGATCTTGGCGCGTGAGTGACGTTTTTGGATGACGTATAGCGTATGGTAAGAACCACTGCCATATACGTAGATTTGCCGGTCAGATTTGTTATGTCTAATCCTTTGAGAATTCAACCAACCGGAGTCGCCATTGGCAGGCGTTCCCCTCTGCCGAAAACATATGACTAGTGGTCATATACTGTGTATGGACTGACGTTTATCTATCGTACGAATAGTCATACATTTGACGTTCCCCTTCCCCGCAAAAATTGGCAGGTTTTTTTGTATAGAAAATGACAGACATGGCTATTCCGGGTTGAATTCTCTAAGGTCTGATAAGATGTGTCTGACGGACACATCTTACAATGCATGGAGAGAATCTGACAAATGTGTGTGCCGCAGATCTGGCGGCAGCCTAATTCCCGCGACACAATAAGAGCATTGTCGGGCCAGACACGTCTGCCAAAGATCTGACAGGTAAATCTGTACGTGTATGTAATTAATTTAATTACGTACTATAATATAATAATTTATTTTTTTGAACAATGGGTTGATCGAGCATAATCTCTAATAGTTAAAGCAATGACGCGTAGTTTCAGTGACCGCGAGGCAACCGGATGGCTCGCGGTATCGGTAACTGCCCGGCCTGGGCGGATGGCAATTTGTTTCCGGCGTATGTATGAAGACAAGATGTGACAAGCATGCTAATTTTGAAGCAGTTTCCTGACAATTTTTTTCTTCGCTCTCGTACAGGGAATCACATCATGCAAAATGCAAAAAACAATTCTCCTCCACCGATCGAAAAATTCACCTTGCGTCCGGCTTCTAACTCTGATGGTTCAATAACTGCCCGGCTTGGTCCGATGGCAATTTGTTTCCGGTGTCTGTATGTGATGAAAGAACCTGCATGCTAATTTTAAAGCGGTTGCCTGACAATTTTTTTTTCTTCGCTCTCGTACAGTCAGCATCATGTATACCGTGGCTGTTAAGATACCCAAATATATTGTCACATCCAGAGTAGTAATTAATAATAACTCAAACAAAGTAATCTAATTCTTCAGACCATTTACCGTTTACAAATATACAGGAGCACTCACAAATCCTAATACTTGACAACAGTCAAGCCGGCAATAATACCGGTACAACCACACCGCCACTGGTTGCGTAGCAGCCATTATTCATAAATATGTATACAACATGAAATCAAACTTTGTTCCGGATGCAATAAGGCTTATAAAGGTTACGTAGCTTAAACTTCTTAGAACTTTAAATTTTGTCACTTACATGCATATCGATTTGATACGTTGTACTGACATCAATATGTTTTTGAGCTCTATGTCATTAAAAATAAAGTTAATTTTTCTAGCGTGTCCCGTAATTTTGGAGAGTGTATATCATAGTTTCGGACACGTACTCTCGGAGTATCCTGCTGTCGAATGTTCGTTGATTCGACTGTCGCTGGATCGAATGTTCACTGGGTCGAAATACTTGTGGCCGAATTATGTATAATCGAATAATCGTAATCTAGAATTGTATGGGTTCGATTTGTTGTGTATCGAATATTCGTTGATTCGAATGTTGCTAGATCGAATGTTCGCTGGGTCGAAATACTTGTGGCCGAATTATTTTTATTTTATTTATTTATTAAAGGTTTATTACTGGTGAATAACGCATTTTATCTTAGGTCTTAGGAGTGAGTGTAAATACTTCATGCAATATGATAACTCTTTATTTCAAGTAGGCACTGGCACTTTAAAATAATGAGTTCATAATTCTGTCAGTCAGTCATTATAGGACTGTCATATTACCTAATAAAATAATATATAATTTAATTAAACCTATTAGTAATATTATAAGTTATCTGGGTATTGTATGATTAAAAAATGAATCAAAGTCGGGTATGTAATTTAGGCAAGTCGAAGTATGGAAAAGACGACTATTTCTCGACGGGTATATCTATAACTATAACTACAACATGAATAAAAAAACGGAAGTACTTTTTATTGGAGTTGTTCAAAGAAGAAAAGTGGTAGATGTGGTGTATACTTGAAAACGACTCTAGAGAACAAGGATCATGTATTTAATAGCTTTTCTGGAGAACATCTCCATGGCCCCGAAAATGAAAGTATAGAAGATATGAATTTACGAACATTGCTGAAAAGAAAAGCTAATGACAGTTTAGAATCACCGGGGCAAATAATACAAAGATGCAAGCAAGTAGTAACCACCACAAATGCACCCTACATGCCCTCTGACAATGCTATGCGTTCGATTATACATCGAACACGGAACAATGGGCTCCCCAAAATTCCCAAAAGGTTGATTGATGTGGAGATTCCTTGGAAGAATAATAAGTAAGGAAGCGGAATCAACGCTCAAAATGTGCTCCACTTTCCTGGTGCCAAAGTGGGCGGAGCTTGTGACAGCGGTGCCCTAATGTCATGTCAAACATTTTGAAATTGTCATGTCGTCAAAATATTTGTTTTTTCGGCCCATGAAATTTCGGTAATATATCGGTATTAAAATGCCGGCTTGTGCCGTGCATTGGTGCAGGAGCCACACAGGCGCCAAAGATGTGATATTTCTTTTCATCGGTAAGTAAATCACGCATACATATTCTCATACATTACGGACTTGGTCGATGTTATGCAATATAAGTTTTGGAAAAGTAAACATAACTCATTTGAGGAAAAGTATAATGAATTTATCTAATTGTAAAATTTGTGCTTGTAACTGTATGAGGTGTGCAATAAAGAGTATTTATTATTATTATTTATTATTAATGTTCATTTATAAGTAGGGGAAATACGGACATAATGACATATACTGACAAAATGACATAGCGGACATATTTCGAATTTGGCGGTCTTTAGCGAGGCCATAGCAACAGACGGCGATGGTCATTTTTACAAACCTGCAAGATACCTAGCAACATTGGCTTAGTTTCGTGGAAGTAGCGAGTCAGATCGTGTTTCGTGCTCGCAAAAGTTAATTTTATATGTGGATATTTTCGGTGTTTTGGTGAGGTATAGGTTATCATTTGTTATTATTTTGACAAAAACTAAAGACATGCCATATACGCTTGTGAATTGACCAAGTTGTAATACGATCTACAGTCATTTTAATTAAATATGATTTTACAAGTTTCTTTTTACATTTGGGAAAAATGACATATCTATATTTCGGACAAAATGACATAATTATAATAAATAAATAAATATGACCCAAAAACAAAACACCCTGTCATTTTGTCCGTGCTTCCCCTATTACCTAGTAGTAATAGCAGTTAGGTTTCCGTTGTTAACAAATAATCTTTTCAGTTTGTTTTTTTCGATATACAGTATGGTTCCTTGGAATAAATCTGTATCAATATTATACTACTTTGATAATATTGAAATGTCTCCCTTGTACTCATCTATTGGGAATATGGGATGCGTACTTAATAAACAATCTGAATATGCCACCTCAGTGGGTTTTACTTACCTACTAAATATAATTTAAATTCTGTTATAATGATGACTTCAACAGTATGTGTATGTTTAAAGTTTTTTTTTTTCAAATCACTAATATTAAGTAAAGTCAACGAAATCGACAGAACAAAACCCTTCGAATTAGTACCTACCATACTTACTCTGGTAAGATCATACCATTCTGGCCGTGCCATTTCTAGTACAACTGACTAATAGGTATGACTCTTATTTTTCATTAATAATGAATGCTATAACTTCATAGCATAGTCTTTAATTATCAAATCTAGAGCAGAGCCCGACTGGGGAACTACCTCTACCTTACAGAAAACCACAGCCAATTAGCACTACACCCTACTCATAGTGTTATGTTCCTGCCGGTGAGTAAGGTTGCCAGAGAGCTCAGAGGATGCAGTGTGTTGACGACGGGGGATCCTCTTGTCCCTTTAGCTGTCAACACAGTGAATCCTCTGGAGTTACAGGCGTCTATAGACTACGGTAGCTGCTTACGATCAGGTGAGCCGTATGCCTGTTTGCTACCGTTGTAGTATAAAAAAATGGATACAAAATGTAAATTTATCTTTGTATTTCCCTGAGCCTGCTAAAATAAATAGTACACATAACGAACTCATCCGTTATTTTTTTAGTTCTAAAAAACAAGGAAGCAAAAATAATTTTAACTATTTATATTGAAGGTATGCTAATATTTTCTAGTCTGGTCAAAAATAATGTTAAAAAATAATCCCTTTTATTATTTGCCATAATCAACCTTAATTGCTTAACAATATGTTGCTTGAGACCAAGAGGGTCTCCCTAATGTAACGGATTTATAAAATTGTAAAAAAGTTCAAAATCATTACTATTTTATGTTAATTTATGCTTATTTTGTGGTATGACTCCCTATGTTGTAATTATGCACTTTTATTAAATAAATGAAAGATGAATATAAAGAAAGGCTTTCATATTATTCCTTATTCCAAGAACGATTAAATTTACGTATATTACATAAGTAATGAAAAATGCACTAAAAAATAAATTGCTAATTGATTACATTATTATTTACTACGTGAACCCATCCACGTCATGCTTAGGCGTATTTATTATACGTTAACTTGACATTTCAGTTATTTCATTTGCATATCTCCTGTCCAATTAAACTTCATTGTCAAATTGATTTTGACCACTCACAACACGGCAACTTATCTTATTGGTGAAATGGCATGAAACCTTTGCGGAATTAAGGTTAACACAAAAAAATATGCTTAAAGAATGAGTACTTGATTGGTTAATAAGACATAAGACATTTTAGTTTTGTAAACGTGAAAATGGGTCGTGTTTTCACATGAACTTTGCTTGCCTTTACTCGTCTTGATATTATATGTCGATGGGAGATTCCCGATAAGCACACCGAATTTAATGGTAAAGATTTCCTGATCGGTCATTATAAGCAAGGCAGAGACAGTGTAATCATATTAGGTACAGAAGAAAATATAAATAGATTGAATAGATCTCGTGTGTGGTTGATGGATGGAACTTTCAAGTGCTGTCCATCGCCGTTCACGCAGATTTATTCTGTACATGGCATTGTTGGCAGTAACGGCAATCAAAAGTTTGTCCCACTGGTGTACGGTTTACTGAGCAGAAAGACCACGAACATCTATGTTGTTTTTCTTGAGCTTCTTGAGTCTTATGCGAAGTATAAAAATAAAATAATCTTAGCTCCGGAAATTATATTAACTGATTTTGAAGATGCTTCCTTGAAAGCTTCGAAGATAAGCTTTCCTGACTGTCATTCGAAAGGCTGTTTCTTTCATTTGAAGCAAAGTATATTGCGTTACATTAAAAAGTGTGGACTAAAACAGAAATATGGGGAAGACAGCGAATTTGCCCACAAAATTCGACAACTGTCCGCGTTAGCATACCTCGAACCGGAAGAAATTCCTGTCGCGTTTGATTTACTACGATCAGAAACCCTGCCACCTGAAGCCCTTCAACTTGCCAATTGGTTTTCCAGATATTACGTGCATGGAGAAAACGTCTCTCCTCAATATCCTCCTGCATTATGGTCAGTTAGTGACTGTTTGGATTCATGTATTCCACGCACTCAAAACGCAATCGAAAGCTGGCACGCTCGCTGGAACTCCCTATTAGGCAGAAAAAAATGGAATATATTCAAGACTTTCGAAGAAATTCAAAAGGAACAAAAAAATACAGAGATGACAATATTAAAAATCTCTACGCTAGATTACACAGTGAGAAGAAGAACAAAACCAGCGGATCGTTTCAATGAATTGTTGAGGCATAAAACTGATCTAGGCACGTTAGAATTTTTGAGTGCACTGGCATATTTAACTTATATGAGAATTAGGTGAAAACATTGTACAATATTGCCATTCATTTTTTTTATATTAGTGCAATTGAGTAGTTTAGTTTTTCAGTAGTTCCTTCTAGTATGGCAAAGTAAATTAAAAATGGTTGAGTAATTAAGAGTTTTATTTTATCATCCTTTTTACCTTCTAACGATTTTTAGTGTCATGTTCAGATTGACAAACAAAGCTATATTTTATACAAGTATTAAAGAAAAAACATTTGTATTTTAGGATTTTTCTGTTTATAACGAATGAACTCAAAAATGACTGGACCGATTTAAAAAAAGGTTTTGACCTTAGTGTTTAACCCTAAAAAAATTTTTTTTCTACGCTTTTCGACCCAGCGAACATTCAATCCATTGACAGTCGAGCCAACGAACATTCGTACCCGAGATCTTCTACGAGATGACAATCGAAACCACAAATTCGATTCTACAATTTATTATTTCTACGCTTTTCGACCCAGCGAACATTCGATCCAGCGACAGTCGAATCAACGAACATTCGACAGCAGGATACTCCGAGAGTACGTGTCCGAAACTATGATATACACTCAATTTTGGATACTTTGAATGCTACGATACCGATGGTGTTGTGGGTGTTCCAGTGCTAACAGCGGATTGGAAGTAACCAAGTATTAGGCGTTGTGCGTGCTCCGGTATATTTGTACTCGTCGGATGGCCCGAAGAATTTGATCACTCTGGACGAACCGGTATTAATGGTTATTGTAGATGTTGCGGTAAATTTGGAAGTATTCCCTGTCACCAGAGCTCGGATTTTTCACGGCAAAACAAAACACTAGCGTAATTTAGCCAGTGCTTGAAATATTATTTTATCGATATCGATAATTCAGAACTAGAAGAAATAAAAGTCACCAAATAAAATTAATATGTAATAAAACTAATAAAAACATTTGTATAAAGTTACTATATATTAGAAACAGACGCAATTTCTTCTTCAAAATCTACGTCAGTACACACAGCAGCACAAGACATTTTATTTGGGTAATAGTGATAGGAGTAGATGATCATTATCTTTTCAACATTCTCTTGGAGTAAACAGTTGCGTTTATCACTATAAATCCATTTATGTACACTAAATGTACGTTCAACTTCAGTTGACGTCAAGGGAGCAAATTTATAGAATTCATTATCAGTTCGGGTAATATTTTCAGATATGTCTCTTAAAATTTCGTAATCAGGATTTCGTTCGAGCACGGCTTCAAATTTACGTATCACTGGTAAAAGTTTACTCCAGTTTACGTAGCAACGAACAGTATTCAGAATGAGGAAGGATTCCGCAATGGATAAAGTCGAACATTGCAATTGTTCTATTGAAGAGGCTATTACTTCGTAGTTGTCGCGAATGAAATTTAACTCCGGTCGTAGTTTGCGTGTTTGAAAACATTTTTTTGCAGCTCTTATAGCTGCCGAGTCATTAGCAAGTATGGAGACGACATCACGTATTTGCTCATAGTATTGAGCGTAATATACCGCAGCAGATATCCAAGTTCCCCATCTGGTGATAATTGGCTCGGGAGGTAGGGGAATGGACGGATATTTTGCCTTAAAAAGGCGTACACGCTCTGGAGATTTTAGGAATATCTTTTTGACATTCGATATCAACCCATCCACACCTTTGAAATTATCTCGCACTTCTTCGGCAACCCGGTGCAGACCATGAGCTAAACGCGTAATGTGTTTCATACGAGGAAACGTTGCTTTTAAAATACGACCGGCTTTAAGCATATATGCGGCACTATCTGTGCAAAGTAAAAGCAAATTGTTTACGTTATCATTGAAAGAATTTTGAAACAAAAATTTTAATTGGTTTATTATTAGGTTTGCTATTGTATCCCCATTTACCTTCTCTAAAACCTTCGACCCCAAAAGATAAAATTGCTTAGAACAATTTTTTTGCAAAGACCGAATCACCACGTTTGTCACACATTTTCCCATGAAATCTGGTGTTTCGTCTATAGATATCCACAAATAATTGGTTTCGTTTACCTCTCTTATACCCTGTATAGTTTTTTTGTACACGAGATTTAAATAAATTTTTCGCAGGGTCGATTCGTCCGGTAAAGAAGTCATAGAGCAGTCGCAACATAAATACTTGTTAAAAAAATGACGAAAATTATTGTTGTTGACTGTTGCCCATGGTATGTTGCATGAAATAAGAAAAATAATTAAATCGAAATAAAATTGATGTTTCCTATTTGGTTGCCCCGAACGGTAATTGTGGCGGTTGCTTTTCACATGATTCTCAATATTGCATTTCTTCAGTTTTAGATGCATATCGCACATAGAGCAGTATATAGTGGAGGTCACTTCATTATAGACTAACTCAGGGTGATTTTCAATCCACGTTTTGATCCGATCTTGTACATTACTCATTTTTGTATTAATTGATACCTTGCAATATTAAGTTATTATACGTATATCCAACACGTCGGATTCAATGCGTTGCGAAATAAATAATACCTAGATGCAATTTACGTTTTATACGTAATGAAATGACAGTTAAAGTGTGAATGTCATATGTCATGTGAGATGAAATTTGCAGTCGTTTCTATCATTTTAAATGAGGTGGTATAGTTACTTCGTTCTAAGTTGTACATGCAGACCTACCTCTTTGTTGCTCGACTATGGCAAAGCTAAAATGAAAAGTTATTTTATTACTTATACAAGTGTACGGTAATTAATGCACAACCTTCTAACCCCCAGTAGGTCACCTTAGACTGGTCAAAAATATTGATTTTGAGCTCTAGTAAGTCTCCTGTTTTTCGAAATTTTCGCACGTTTGTTAGTTTTTAAATTTTGACATTCACACTGATAGGTGTACCATCGAATAAAAAAAGAAAAAATGTACTGAGGCAATACCTGTCATATACTCTAGTAAGACTCGATAGGTGTCGATAAAATAATATTTCAAGCACTGGCTAAATTACGCTAGTGTTTTGTTTTGCCGTGAAAAATCCGAGCTCTGCCTGTCACTATCTATTTGATGCTGACTGTACAGGGAACTAGTCTAACCAGGAGGGATGTCATTAAAATTTTGTTATATAACCAGGGTACATTATTTCAAGCAACCGCTGTTTCAATCGGTTGCCTCGCGATCAAATTTTTTTTACAGCCCCGTATTTCCGCTCCAGTCCAAGTTGGTTCAGTTCGGGTTGCACAGGGCGGTTCCTCATCACTTCAGGAGCTTAAATACCGCGAGCCATCCGGTTGCCTCGCGGTCACTGAAACTACGCGTCATTGCTCTGAATATAACAGTTGTGGTGCGAAATAAATATTTAACATGGCTTTCGTATTGTTATGAATGTTATGATGGATTACAGGAAAGCACCTAAGTGTCTGAAAGATAGGCAAGCCGATGGAAATTCAGTTATGTAGGCGTACCGCCCCAGTGAAGTGAAAGTTCCCGCAACGGCTTGAAACATGATTCTAAACAGGGTGTAACAGTATTTAGTGTTAATTATTAAAATGTGTACAATTTCATAAATCGATCTAGTTAACGATGCATTAAAACTTTTATATAATAAATAGCTTTCATAAATTGACTATTAATTATACACTTATTTCATTATAAATTCTTGATTAAGATTAATATATCTACACACGATTCTCTTAATACTAGAGTAATAACTATTAATAACACTCATTATAATTATTATTATACATTACTGCTGCAATATACTGGATAACTACCCACTTATTACATTTTTACACAAATACAGGGTAATTTTTCACCCTATAACAAAAATTGTGTACACTGTACAGTCTAACCACTCTATTCATAAACGTCTTACAAGTCCCATTTAGTTAAAATGTGTTTTGTCTGTTTCCAACAAACGTCACTGTCACCGTGACAGATAACGACAAACTATTATTAGCTCAATGAGGTTTCTTCCTCTTAGCGTTCGTCCCGACCTGGTGTTCGCTTGACAACCTAATCCCATGAATTGGCGTAGCCACTAGATTCACTGAAAAGCGACTGGTAAATATCAAATGATATTCCGTACATAAATTCCGAAACACTCAGTGGTACAAGCCGGCGTTTGAACCGGAGACCTCCGGATTGAAAGTCGGACGTCTTACTGCCAGGCTAACAGCGCTCTCGCCAGGCTACCAGCACTTTATTAGTTAAATGTGGCTTGTAAGACGTTTATGAATAAGGGGGGTAAGAAAGGGGGGGAAGGGGGTTGGTTTGCTATACGATCATTATTCGGTATGCATGATATAGATAGGGGCCACTCACATCACAATGGAAGATCGTTAAAAAAGCTCAATGCAAATTAGTATCGTCAACCAGCTCTTGAAGTAATGACCCAATTGATTTGACTACAAGTTAAGTTATTTGCTCGTAGGGTTTTAAAAGAAAAATCCGAAGCCCTATTTACAACAACTTACGTTACAAAACTTTGTAGGGTCGATCGGGGGTATAAACTAGGCGACCCGCTGACACAGTTGATCGGACTACTAAACTTGTCATCATTTAACTCATACTTACTTAAAGCCTGACCAGAAATATATGATTATTGTCAAGAGGGCGCTATTATTCTCATTTATATGGCAACAGTTCAGTATAGCCATAAAGCGTATTATTTCTCTATGGTATAGTGACATCTTGATTTGTTTACCTGTCAGCTTTGATGTTCATTTAAAAATGTTTTACAGCGAAATAGTTCCATTTCCCGAGCGTATTATTTACAGCTGTTTATTACATGCACTATTATAATGTTTCGCTCTTGACTATGAATGATTTTGGGATATTTTGGTCTTTTATTGTTTAATATTCAATACTTTACTATAATTCGAATAAACCGAGACAATGACACTGACAGCCAATCACATGGACTCACACATGCATATCATTCTGTCAGTAAAATGATTGCCAGTGCAAGAAATTAGTTCCAATGAAATTCCGCAACATGGCGCATGATCATATATTTCTGGTCAGGCTTTAGCTTATTCATAAACGTATTACACACCTCATATAGTCCATTTATGTTATGTCTGTTTTTAACAAACTGACAGATGATGACAAACGATTATTAGTTAAATGTGGCTTGATAGACGTTTATGAATACGTTATAAGCGGAATATAATACAGAGTTACCTCTTTGGCAACAGCACAACGGGTTGTGTTAGGACTCCTTTCTCTGTAATTCTTTATATACACGAGTTCAACAATCTGTACGTTACAAAATATCAATGCATCGTTTCATCAGCATTACCCAGGAGTGTAGGGTCGGACGGGGGCATGAACCAGGCGCCCCGGGGACCCCGTTGATCGGACTACTAGTTGAGCATGGTATGGTTGTCGTAAATGTTGCGGCGTTGCTCTCGAACCTGTTAAGTAGATGGTTTATAAATAGTCTTAATTTATTTAGTATCACTAATTAAAACCGGCCAATTGCGAGTCGGACTCGCGCAAGAAGGGTTCCGTACCATCCATACTAATATTATAAATGGGGAAGTGTATGTGTGTGTTTGTTTGTCCGTCTTTCACGGCAAAACGGGGCGACGAATTGACGTGATTTTTTAAGTGGAGATAGTTGAAGGGATGGAGAGTGACATAGGCTACTTTTTATCTCTTTCTAACCCCCCACTTCCCTAAAATGGGGGGTGGAAGATTGTATGGTTTGTTACCCCGAATTTAACGCGAGCGAAGCCGCGGGCAAAAGCTAGTTATCTATAAAAACGGCAAAAAAATCATGTCTGTTGTATGGGAGTCCCCTTAAATATTTATTTTAATCTGTTTCCTAGTGTTTGTTTTTATAGCGGCAACAGAAATACATCATCTGTGAAAATTTCAACTGTCTAACTATCACGGTTCATGAGATACAGCCTGGTGACAGAACGGTCAGACAGACAGACGGAGAGCAGAGTCTAAAAAAAGCAAAAACAAAGGTCCAGATAAGTTAAGAAACTCCTCCTTCGAAATCTTTAAGTCTGTTGAAAACAGATCCGTATCTTGGACCTGTTTTTACAAGTTGGCTTCCATTTCCATCACTGCTATGAAACAATTGAATATATCTGGGGTCATCCATTAAGTCCTCACTCGGGAGGAGTCAACAAAAAGTAACAAATTTTGGACGTCTCCTAAACATTGTGGACATTACATAAATTGTATAGAAAATAAGATTTGCTTTATTTGAGCAGAAAATAAAGGCCGTTCTATCAGTTATTAGTTATTACTATTCTCATGTTGATTTAATCTCAATATAATTTATATGCAATACATTTAACATTTAACCTGCACTTTGCCTTTGTCATATAAAATGAAATTCTGAATACGTGACGTGACGTCAGTCAAGAGGGAGGGGGACGAGGTACGCAGTACGCATTGTGCTATAAGGATAGGAGGGGCCGGAAGATCGTAGAATTGGTAAGACGTAATTTGTGGGTGAACCCCTACAGAAAAGTAACCAATAGTAAGGCAGCACTGTCGCTTCCACTTGTCCTGCTGATGAGTGACCCGGTTGAACATGTTGCCCCGGACGGCCATGGGCTGCCCTAACACCTGACTGTAGAACCATCATCCTACAGGAAAGTAGACTATTTTGAGGCTGACCTGTCGCTTCCACTTGTCCTGCAGGTGAGTGACCCGGTTCAGCATGTTACCCCGGACGCCCATGGGCTGCCCTGACACCTCAGTCACCTCACTGTAGAACCATCATCCTTAAGGCAAGTAGACTATTCTGAGGCTCACCTGTCGCTTCCACTTGTCCTGCTCGTGAGTGACCCGGTTGAGCATGTTGCCCCGGACGCCCAAGGACTGCCCTGACACCTCACTGTAGAACCATCATCCTTAAAGCAAATAGACTATTCTGAGGCTCACCTGTCGCTTCCACTTGTCCTGCTGGTGAGTAACCCGGTTGAGCACGTTGCCCCGGACGCCCATGGGCTGCCCTGACACCTCACTGTAGAACCATCATCCTTAAGGCAAGTACACTATTCTGAGGCTCACCTGTCGCTTCCACTTGTCCTGCTGGTGAGTAACCCGGTTGAGCACGTTGCCCCGGACGCCCATGGGCTGCCCTGACACCTCACTGTAGAACCATCATCCTTAAGGCAAGTACACTATTCTGAGGCTCACCTGTCGCTCCCACTTATCCTGCTGGTGAGTGACCCGGTTGAGCATGTTGCCCCGGACGTCCATGGACTGCCCTGACACCTCACTGTAGAACCATCATCCTTAAGGCAAGTACACTATTCTGAGGCTCACCTGTCGCTTCCACTTGTCCTGCTGGTGAGTAACCCGGTTGAGCACGTTGCCCCGGACGCCCATGGGCTGCCCTGACACCTCACTGTAGAACCATCATCCTTAAGGCAAGTACACTATTCTGAGGCTCACCTGTCGCTTCCACTTGTCCTGCTCGTGAGTGACCCGGTTGAGCATGTTGCCCCGGACGCCCATGGACTGCCCTGACACCTCACTGTAGAACCATCATCCTTAAAGCAAATAGACTATTCTGAGGCTCACCTGTCGCTTCCACTTGTCCTGCTGGTGAGTGACCCGGTTGAGCACGTTACCCTGGACACCCATGGGCTGCCCTGACACCTCACTGTAGAACCATCATCCTTAAGGCAAGTACACTATTCTGAGGCTCACCTGTCCTGTCGCTTCCACTTGTCCTGCTGATGAGTGACCCGGTTGAGCACGTTGCCCCGGACGCCCATGGGCTGCCCTGACACCTCACTGTAGAACCATCATCCTTAAGGCAAGTACACTATTCTGAGGCTCACCTGTCGCTTCCACTTGTCCTGCTGGTGAGTGACCCGGTTGAGCATGTTGCCCCGGACGTCCATGGACTGCCCTGACACCTCACTGTAGAACCATCATCCTTAAGGCAAGTACACTATTCTGAGGCTCACCTGTCGCTTCCACTTGTCCTGCTGGTGAGTAACCCGGTTGAGCACGTTGCCCCGGACGCCCATGGGCTGCCCTGACACCTCACTGTAGAACCATCATCCTTAAGGCAAGTACACTATTCTGAGGCTCACCTGTCGCTTCCACTTGTCCTGCTGGTGAGTAACCCGGTTGAGCACGTTGCCCCGGACGCCCATGGGCTGCCCTGACACCTCACTGTAGAACCATCATCCTTAAGGCAAGTACACTATTCTGAGGCTCACCTGTCGCTTCCACTTGTCCTGCTGGTGAGTGACCCGGTTGAGCACATTGCCCCGGACGCCCATGGGCTGCCCTGACACCCCCACTGTAGAGCCATCATCCTAAAATCACAAAAAACGTAATTTACAATCAGGATAAACGCAAAATAGTCGCAAAAAAAATCATATTGTTGGTTATGTCGAATAGGCGGGTTCACACCTGACGCACCGCCTCGCGACAAAACGGTGGTGCGTCAGGTGTGGTCCCGCCTAATCCCTGAAGTCTATGGTAAAGTATCTTAACGTATTTAGGGTACCAAAATACAAAAGACGGTTGGCAGTACACCACAGATACTGTACCATACCATAGACCATATTGATTTGGCATATACCTACGAGCCATAACCAAGAAAAAAAATTTTGCGATTGCATCTGCCATCTGGGGCTTTTCGCGTTTATCCTCATTCGCGTTTATCATAAGAAATGATTTAAAATAATATTTTACACATTATTATTTTCCACGACATAAAAAAACACGAGAAGCAATATTGTAGTTTTTATTTTTCGCGCGTTATAAATTCGTTTCAACGCATTTGTCCAACAAATAAAAACAATAGTACATACTTCTTCATTCGTGTGCTCCTGGTAGGACGCCTTCGCGCGCTTGTTGATGAGCGGGTCCAGACATATGAGGAAACCCATGTAGACCACCAGCAGCATTATCACCCAAATCACTATTATCACTACCACCTGAAACACAACGAATTGCATTTTTGTTGAAAATTTCATTTTAAGGGTTCCGTACCCAAAGGGTAAAAACGGGACCCTATTACTAAGACTGCGCTGTCCGTCTGTCTGTCTGTCCGTTTGTCATCAGGCTGTATCTCATGAACCGTGATAGTTAGACAGTTGTAATTTTCACTGATGATGTATTTCTGCTGCCGCTGTACGACGGTACGACGGAACCCTTCGTGCGCGAGTCCGACTTGCACTTAGCCGATTTTTTAAACAAACTGTTAACGCCGGCTGTACTTTTCTTGCAATAGTTATCTATTGCTCAATGAGATTCTAACAAAACCAAACACAATAAGCTTCCATTTTATATCACAGAGTTCTTGTGACCGCCTTCGGCCTCACATGTCAGCTAGAATTCTTGTGACCACCTTTGGCCTCCGGCCTCACATGCCAGCTAGAATTCTTGTGACCACCTTCGGCCTCACATGTCAGCTAGAGTTCTTATGACCACCTTCGGCCTCACATGTCAGCTAGAGCTCTTGTGAGCACCTTCAGCCTCACATGTCAGCTAGAGTTCTTGTGACCACCTTTGGCCTCACATGTCAGCTAGAGCTCTTGTGACCACATCCGGCCTCATTTGTCAGCTAGAGTTCTTGTCACATCATCTCACATGTCAGCTTGATTGTACACAAAATATTGTATTGACACCCAGTTACGCAGGTATGCTAAATTTCAGCTCAATCGGACATCAGGAACTGGTTCAATTGTGACATTTTCATTTAATTACTTTAGCTGAAATCAGCGATCAGAAACTAGTATACAAATATAATATTTTTCAATCTTTCATTTAAAGCCTAAGAGTAGACCGTTGGCAACCCTCTCTCATTGGGTAACAGGATTCAGTCTCTTTTTAATTGATACAGTCAGAAAGGGAAGGTTAGATTATCTCGCGCGCGAGATACTCAATTCAAATCATTTATTTCAAGCAGTTACAGCTCATATTCACGTCATATTACTGTCGCGTCACTCTTGTGCTAACCGTGCTGCCGATTTAGGTGCTATGCACGTAAAAAGTTGTATTTTAGTACCTGGCAGGGCTCGAGAGGATAAATATCAATGATAGTTATCTTGCTAATTATCGCGATAATTATCTTGATTGTTATGTCCGATAATTATCAATTTATTTATAATATCCCAAAATTTATTAAGGCGGAATGGACAAAAAAAAATATTGCGCTTGAAAATCTACATCAGTAGTTATTTTTATTTTATACCACGACGGAGGCAAACAAGCATACGGCCCGCCTGATGGTAAGCAGCTACCGCAGCCTATGGATGCCTGCAACTCCAGAGGTGCCACATGCGCGTTGCCGACCCTTCACAAAAAGGAGGATTCACGGTAGTTGAGCTATAATGAAAAAAATCCTTACCGGGGATAATTATCTGATAAATATCGCGATAAATATCATTATCATGACAATTTCGAACCCTGCTACTTAGTAGTCAGAGCCAAGCTTGGAGTATTTATTACCATTTCATATTTAAACGGGCAATCTAATAATATGAAATAAGTAGTTAATCTTACCTTGATGATAACAAGAACAGTAAGTTACCTTGATGATGGTGGTGTTCCTGTTCTCGTACTTGCACTCGCAGCGGGGACAGAACTCCTGATCCAGGCCCTTGATGAGGTCGTCCACTTGAGGCAGAATCACGTCACAGTTGTCATACAGTTAATAACAAGAACAGTAAGTTACCTTGATGATGGTGGTGTTCCTGTTCTCGTACTTGCACTCGCAGCGGGGACAGAACTCCTGATCCAGGCCCTTGATGAGGTCGTCCACTTGAGGCAGAATCACGTCACAGTTGTCATACAGTTAATAACAAGAACAGTAAGTTACCTTGATGATGGTGGTGTTCCTGTTCTCGTACTTGCACTCGCAGCGGGGACAGAACTCCTGATCCCGACCCTTGATGAGGTCACCCACTTGAGTCAGAATCACGTCACAGTTGTCATACAGTTAATAACAAGAACAGTAAGTTACCTTGATGATGGTGGTGTTCCTGTTCTCGTACTTGCACTCGCAGCGGGGACAGAACTCCTGATCCCGGCCCTTGATGAGATCGCCCACTTGAGGCAGAATCACGTCACAGTTGTCATACAGATAATAACAAGAACAGTAAGTTACCTTGATGATGGTGGTGTTCCTGTTCTCGTACTTGCACTCGCAGCGCACAGTGTGGGATTTTGCCTTAGTTGCGGACACCCTTATGTTTTGTGGTTTTTGGATACACGATAACTAAAAACATCTTCTATTACAACTCCCATGATTTTAACTATCATAGTTTTTGAGATATTGACAAAATCGAGAAAAGCCCTGAGAAACCATAGAACGCATTTTTTGTTTTGTTTGAGCAGTTTTATTATTGAATGCTCCATGGTATGATAGACAATATTTAATAGCACTAATATATGTATTTAAACATTTAAAAAATCTCTTCTATAGGCGTCAATTTATGAATTTCCATGATATTGTAATTAATTTTTTTTCGGCAATTCTCTTTACGGTCGCATTTTTTTTATATGCACAAATATTAAGAAAGATAATAACTATTGGAACAAAAAAATCAAACGCGTCCAACACAGGAACACGGAGATATCATTTTTTTAAATTTTGGTTAGGGTTGTCAAATACCGACAATAACAATTAAACTATTTTATTCTGAATCATTTCAACTCCTTTCGTCCATACCATATACTGGTTATTTTATGAGTTTCGGAATTTTCACTCTTACCAATTGACATATGGTCGATTCTTCAATGATACTCATATAGCTACATATCTAGTAGATAGCCACGGCGTTGTTCGGCAACTCACTCTTGAGTGCAAAAGAGCGGGCGTTCGATCCCAAGCTCCCGCAGTATCCTTTTCCATTTATTTATTTTTAAGTTGGTATTCCTTATTGCAGGGTCGTTTAAATAACAACCATATCAGGTCGAAGTAAGTGTTTTCATAACTTCACACCAATATAAAGACTCTGTGATGACATTTATTAAGTTTACCCTCCAAAATAAAGATGATATGCATTGGTGTAATGACATGCAAATTCTAATACAGTGAAACGTTAAATACATACAGTACCAATCACGAAATAAATACTGACGTTATAATCGAGAGCACGATACCAATCATAAAACAACTAGTTTAGACTTGTTCTATAGAGCACTAAATAAATAAATGAATATTATAAAGACTGTGTACGATAAAATCCGGACATGTATGATCTGGTATATATTTTTTCGGTACCACATATTCAAGCATTTCTTTCATTTTAATAATCTGGAATTAAAGTAATATATACTAAAAATAGAATCATATTACAATTGTATGGGCTTGCGTGAGTTTTTGCCAAATATATTCCATCATATCTTGAATTTTTTGTCCAGCATTTTTTGATAATCTTCACTCACTTCCTGCTGCAATGCCACAATTGTATTTATATTTTCACAAGCTATTTTATGCTCATTAGAATGTTATCTTACAAAATAATGCTATTTGAAACTTTTTTCTACTTGCGGCAGTCAGGAAGACTTTCTACTTCAAGCACTAAAAGTAGTTTTTATATGGGAGGCATATTTTTGGAAAAAGTCAAGCTCACCAAAGCTAGAACACCTCAGAACTATTTACATCTCTAAGTACAATTAGAAAAATGTAAGCTATTATGAAAAGTGAATGTAATAAGGTTTAATTTGGTTTATCTAATAAAAAATAAAAAAACTATTTTTCACAGGAAAATTTGATAAACACTGTCAGAACACCGTGTACAAAAAAATATAGGCACTGTGGAATATATAGTGATCAAAGTCACAGATAACGTAACGTTATATTATGTTTGTAATTTTATTATGTAGCTTGATAACCACAAATTATTTAAAATAAGTGTTGCTTGAATATGTGGTATCGAAAAAAAAAAACAGATCATGCATGTCCAGATTTTATCGTACATAGTCTTTAGGACAATCTTACACAAATCGACCTAGTCCTACAGTAAGCTAAGTAAGTACTAGACGACGATATATGTATATAATAGATAAATATGGATAAATACTTAAATACATAGAAAACATCCATAACTCAGGAAAAAATATTTGTGATAAACACACAAATAAATGCCCTGACCAGGACTTGAACCCGGGACCTCCGGCCTCATAGGCAGTCACTACCGACTGGGCTAGAAGCCCGTTAAGCACTAGAATCGTCGACCCTTATCTGTCTTCCCGGATGCTACAAAACAATAAACAAAAACGTTTACCTATTATTGTTGTTTTATTTTAATCTTTTTTTTGTTGTTTGTTGTTATTAGAGTATATTTATCTCAAGTATTTGGAATTTGTATTTGACCACTTCAATGATTGTGTAACTTCTCTTACTCGTAACTCGCTAATTGTGTAAAGCACTACCTGTTTCTGAAGCTCTGTTCTCCTTCTCCTGCTACCCTAAGGTTGTCTGGTAGAGATCGCTTAATAGCGATAAGACCGCCTGTTGTTACCATTATTTACTTTGTTAAATCTGTTTCAGTACTTCTTTTTCTTTGTGTGGTGCAATAAAAAATATTGTATTGTATACCAAAAAAAGTTCTGCCCCTTCTAAAAGTAACGTCAGATAACGTTTATGTGACAACCCTATTTCCATAGAAATCAGAAAAAAACTTAGAAACGTAATTTCTCCGAGTTCTTGAGAGATAATTTAATACAATTTTTACAGTTAAAAGGTACATATATTAAGTTGATTTTACGGGTAAAAAATAATGCGACCCTTTTATAGTTAATTAACTATTTACACTTTTCTGAAATATTTAAATTTATTGATATAGCCTGTCCCTGTGTTTTCAGAGTCCTGCAACTTTCACAACTAGTATATTTTAAACGTGCAATCATTATGTATTTAATTCGAAATCGTAGTCTGACTTCTTTTAGGAAATTTCGATAAAAACGTTTTTTATGAAGGTCGTTGACCTCTCAGAAAAAAGTCTATAACTACGAAATTAAGTGACATATTCCAACGAGAGTTTCTTAGCATGCTTTATTACAGCAAAATCCATCATAATATAAAATAAAATAAGGATGTCCGCAACTAAGGCAAAATCCCACACTGTGCAGCGGGGACAGAACTCCTGATCCCGGCCCTTGATGAGGTCGCCCACTTCAGGCAGAATCACGTCACAGTTGTCATACAGTTAATAACAAGGACAGTAAGTTACCTTGATGATGGTGGTGTTCCTGTTCTCGTACTTGCACTCGCAGCGGGGACAGAACTCCTGATCCCGGCCCTTGATGAGATCGCCCACTTGAGGCAGAATCACGTCACAGTTGTCATACAGATAATAACAAGAACAGTAAGTTACCTTGATGATGGTGGTGTTCCTGTTCTCGTACTTGCATTCGCAGCGGGGACAGAATTCCTGCTCCCGGCCCTTGATGAGGTCGCCCACTTGAGGCAGAATCACGTCACAGTTGTCATACAGATAATAACAAGAACAGTAAGTTACCTTGATGATGGTGGTGTTCCTGTTCTCGTACTTACATTCGCAGCGGGGACAGAATTCCTGCTCCCGGCCCTTGATGAGGTCGCCCACTTGAGGCAGAATCACGTCACAGTTGTCATACAGTTAATAACAAGAACAGTAAGTTACCTTGATGATGGTGGTGTTCCTGTTCTCGTACTGGCACTCGCAGCGGGGACAGAACTCCTGATCCCGGCCCTTGATGAGATCGCCTACTTGAGGCAGAATCACGTCACAGTTGTCATACAGATAATAACAAGAACAGTAAGTTACCTTGATGATGGTGGTGTTCCTGTTCTCGTACTTGCACTCGCAACGGGGACAGAACTCCTGCTCCCGGCCCTTGATGAGGTCGCCCACTTGAGGCAGAATCACGCCGTCACAGTTGCTGATATACAAATTAAACTGAATAAAATGTGTTAAAAAAATAAAAGCTTAGTTGCACTCGAGCGCGATGCCGGCCGGGCGTGAGCGCGGGTGCCTAATCTAACGACATAAGGCATACTTTAGGTATAATGTATATATCCTTAAGACTAAATATTATAATAATCAATGAAACTAACAGTCAGTGAATAATGGCTATTTGTGTTTTATATTATACATATTATGTGTTCAAATTCAGCAAACAGACAAAAAATCCAGCACTGTGTTGATAATTATTTGCCTATGGGTTCTGGTTCTTTGTATGAGGCCCAAAGACATTTCCCGAACAGTGGTTTTTTTTTCTGTATACTGAATTCTGTGAAGTTGTCCTAGACGATACATAAGTCTCATTTAACTATTAAGTGTTTGTCATAATGTGTCAGTTCAACAGTTTCGTTTGTTAGAAACAGAATAGGGGGCTAGTTTTTAGGGTTCCGTAGCCAAATGGCAAAAAACGGAACCCTTATGGATTCGTCATGTCTGTCTGTCTGTCTGTCCGTCCGTATGTCACAGCCATTTTACTCGGAAACTATACGACGTATCTGAATAAAATTTAAACATAAGGTGTATTCTGTATGCCGCTACTTAGTTATGTATTTAAATTTGAAAAAAAAATATTTTAAGGGGGGCGCTCCATACATGTAACTAAATTTAAAAAAAAATGTTTTTACCAAATATCAACATATGACACACCAATCGATAGGTCTTTAAAAATAATATTGAGGTTTCTTTGATCATTTTGTGATTAAATAAATATTTTCTTAAATAATCGCTTCGAAAGTCAGAAAAATTGTGTACCCCCCTGTAACTTTTTAGTCGGTGGTGCACACGACAACAAAGAGCATTTACAGCAGTCAAATAGTATATTAAAAAAACAAAGCGCGATGTAAAGCTGCATTTTTGGTATGTTATTTGGCTCCCTTAGAGGAGTATGAAACTGTATTTTGCAAGCAAAAAAAAATTGTGCTCCCTGCGTAATTCGCAAAAAACTGCGAAATTTTGGCACTTTTTTTAGTTTTTCCAGTTTCATTAAAAAACTACAACTTTTTTGGAACTAGGTGCTTAAAAATAATTAAATTTAATAAAAATATGAATAAAATGAGCTCATTTACAGTACCCTACGTGTAATAGTTCATGAAATATGAAGCTTCTAAAATGATATATTTTTTAAAATACTTGGTTTTCTGAGTTTTGTTTATGGTTACAGTTAAATATCGCCACAAATGTTCGCGCATGAAGCAAAATTATAAAAAATAAGTAATAGTACATTTAATAAATAACCTTTCATTTAAGCCCAAAACGGGGTCAGTAAACCTTATAGTCCGCTTGAGATCATAAAAAAACATATTGCATACCTAACTGATGTTTTGAGATATGGGCCTAACGTAACATGCAATTGTGGGTAATATGAATGAAAAGCAAATAAGTTATAGTCTTTTTAAATTTATCGACTTCCTAGAAATGATTTAACTGTTCTAATAAATTTCAGGGAAATAAAATGCAACCTATATCTCCCAAGTACTGATCTCGAGAACGAACTAATATACGATGGCATACCTACTATCAATTAAATTTTACTTTTTTTTGAGGGTGCCGGTTGGGCATCTTGTTGAATTGTCTCAAGTATTTCAAATCGTTTAGACAGCATATACTCTTCAACTGATATAGATGTATCGATGTTTTTCTCGTTTTCGTTGTCAGATTCGTCGTCGTCGATAACTATAGCAGGAGTATTTAGGCATGTCTTTCCTCGACAGAAATGGCAGAGAATAGAACATTTTAGACCTGCTTTCTGACACGTGCAACCTCGCCCATTGCACCCTTTTCGGCACTTACATGATATAAATTTTAGGAGAGTTTGGGGAGCTGGGTCTTTTGTAGTAGTGATTGGTAGCAATCCATGCTGTTTGCTGTTCCAGCCCCAGTCAGTTGGTACTTTTTCTATTCCGAACCAGTCCTGAACCTGGTGGTATGATCTATATGCATGTTGTGCTGCAGCCTCTTCAGTTGGGGGCAGACGAGCTAGATGCACCTTCGCGTTAGCAGCTGATCGTACGAAGATTTCATAACGGCGAGTGTCCAAAGTGCTGGTGAGTACTCCTCCTCCATACAGAGCCACAAGAAGTTTATTTCCAGCAGCGGCTATTTCTTCATGAGTGGCATTAGGCTGTAGGAAAATAGCAGCCACCTCAATGAGCTGTGGATGTTTTTGGACGACTTGTAACATCTTCATCTTTCCATGTCCGAAAAGGGCAGAGGTGGTATCACAGCCAGAGAGGGCGTGTAAAACTAATACAAATCCAGGGGGTAATCCAGTTAGTTTTCCGTGATTAAAAGAGGTAGACGAAAACTGAAAAGGACCAGATTTACTTTTGCCACTTTTCTGAAAGAACACATTTTTCGCATTGGATCCAATTCCATTCAATATAATTAAAAGGTCCACATCTTCTCCAACAATTATGACTTTTTCATAAGATTATACTTTTTAATAAAGCACTGTGGTACGGTGAACGAAAATTTAAATATTATAATATAACTTAACAATTTCCTAAAGGCTAAGTTAGGTTTAAGTAAGTAAAAAAGGAGGAGGAGTATGCGAGCATGTGACACCTCTGGAGTTGCATGCGTTCGTAGTCTGCGGTTGTAGCTGCTTGTCACAAGGCGGGCCGTATGCTTGTTTGCCACCGTCGTGGAATATAAAATAAAAAAATAAGTGGTATATTACACATCAACCATATTTTTAAAAGTTACATTTTTCATATTTTTAGGGTTCCGTATTTTTCTTACAATTACAAGAAAACTATATGGTTTACTGAACCCGTTTGGTGCTTAAATGAAAGGTTATTAAATGTGATATCACTTATTTTTATAATTTGACTCTAGGCATGAACTTTTGTGGTGATATTTAGCTGTAAACATAAAAAAAAACTCAGAAAATCGAGATTTCTCTTAAAAATATCATTTTTTGAAGCTTCATATTTCATCAATTATTATACGTAGGGTAGTGTGAATGGGCTCAATTTATTCATAATTTTATTAACTTTAATCAATGCTAAGCACCTAGTTCCAAAAAGCTTTCAGTTTTTTAATGAAGCTGGAAAAACTAAAAAAAGTGTGAAAATTTCGCACTTTTTTGCGTACTACGCAGGGAGCACAACTTTTTTTTGCTTGCAAAATACAGTTTCATATTTTCCATATTTATAACATACCAAAAATGCAGCTTTACATCGCGCTTTGTTTTTTTAGGAAAAATTTGATTACAATTTGACTGGCCTAATTATACGGATTTTAGTGATGATGGGATCTCCTTTTGCATAGTGAGACTTTAGGACCCATAGGCCATTTTAGGAAGCAGAGCCTCCTAAATTTATGGTGCGGTGGGGGTAAAAAGGGGGGGTTAAAATTTTCGCGACACATAGATTGAAAACTATAAGTCTTACCAACATACTTCAAAGGCAAGAATTGTAGAGAATTTTATGAAGAATATTTCCTTTATTGAAAGTTTTGTGGTAACTTCATCCGCTTTTGTAAAAAAAATATGAATGTTTCTACTTTTATGGGAAGTGGGGAAAATAATTGTTATATTTGTAACACATTATAGTGCAGAGTTTAGATTTGGCTTGAAAGTCTCGTATCCAGGGCATAAATAAAATAAGAAAAATAATTATTTCTGTTTGACTAGATACTATTAAAATATTATTATTGGTATGGTATTTATGGTATACCATTGAGTTAGGTAAACACCCCGTTTCTAATAGTAGTTAAATTAGTATGTTATACGTCGTATATTAAACGGTTTATTTGAAAATAATGATGAAGGTAAGGGAGCGTCCATTAATCGCGTCATACGTTTTTGGCTGGATTTAGAACATGGTGATCTTTGGGGTGATATTTTCAGGTCCCCCCCCCCCCCCCCCGTCCAATATGACGTGTAATTTTTTTTAACTACACTAAGTACAGTTTTCTAACACGTGAACCTACGTAAACTACATGTAAGTACACATATCTCACTATTTTAATTAAAATAATCTTTAATAGAAAAAAAACCGGCCAAGTGCATGTCGGACCACGCATAATGGAGAGTTTCGTAACTACTATCGAAAAAGTAATAGCAAAAGGTCGTATCTGCCTATGAAATAAGTTTTTTGGAGATAACTCAATAATTCCTAAACCGATAATCTTCTCAATTTTTTCAAGTTATACCTACCGGTCCACTATTTTTTTAGACTTACGGGGTGAATATTTGATAAAATATTCACTAAATAAAAAAATGTTCAAACAAACCTCAATGCTAAAAAAAGACCTATCGAGTGACTTGCACCATGTTGATATTTGGTTAAAAAAAATGTGTTTTGTATGGAGTACCTATACAAAAAATACACCTTATGTTCAAATATGTATTAAGATATTATGGTTTAAGACATTTATTCCCATAAGAATATACATTATTCAATTCAATATACCTTTATACTTTCCGAGTAAAATGGCTATTAGTCCCAAGCTGTAAAAAAACTTGTCGTGGAGGAGTTCCATACTCTTCCCGAGCAGTTTCTATTTCACTAAATAGTACTATTTAAATACAATTGTTTGGTTTTTAGATTTAAAAAAATCGCTATACGTCTGCTTATAAGGTTTCAGGAGTTCCCTTGATTCCTCATGGATCCCGTCAAAAAAATTACACGTGATATCTGTCCAGACCCTCCTCCCCCCTGTGGTGATCATTGGTGATTTTTTCTTGATCCCCTCCCCCCATATACAATATGACGCGATTAATGGACGCCCCCTAATGTACTCAAGGCTAAAATAATCGATAGGTCCTAGGCACCATTCATCACACCAAGAGCGTAGCGTACCTAACCTAAGTTCATATATAATATAATGATATTAGGCGTTGTCCGTTGATAAAAGATTCAAGCGCCCCACGATTTTAGTTTTTTGTCTTTTCAATGCTCTAGCTACATTGATGAGAGTGGTGTGATGACTGGTACCTAGAACCTACCGAATTATTTTTATAGCTTTTTGTACATTATCTATGTCATTGTTTATTTTCAATTAAAGCTTTTGAATTTACGTAAACAATACTTATTTTCTTTTCAAGTTGTTATGTTACTAAAACTGTCTAAACTCCGCTTACTTTATGATCCGCAATGCACTGTGTTCTACTAGTAAATCCCTTTCATTTTATACTTGATTGAGGGGGTTGTTAAGAAATATGTAATACGCGGCATGCTGTAGCGGCAGCCATCTTGGATTTACAATGATACTGAATCTATTAAAATGTAATTGTCATCAGAACTTAAGGTGTGCACCAGATATCGGATCAATTTGTCAACAGGGTAAAATTTCAACCACAAAATTATGGAGATGTGGGATGAAGCATGTAGATATGCAGACTTGCATTTAGTTATGTAAATATTAGTTATATTATAATAAATTAACAAATTTTCAAATAAGTTTGTGTAATGTCTAAGTAGGTCTAACACAAAATTGTTATTTTTAATTTAGAGCGCACTATTCGCCAACAGACTGTCCTCAGTTGAAGATGTACATATACCTACCACTTAAGTTTTCTCTCTAAAAAAATGAACGGGCCCTTATTGATAATCCCCAATGATGTATCTTTCACTTGAAAACGTCACTAGATAACAGGGACCGGAGAACTCCTCTATTTGATAACTCTTTTCGATAGGCTAATCCTATTATTTGGTTACAAAATTATATGGTTACCCTATATTCAATGTTATGCCCCTGTCTAATGTCTTAGCAATAGAGATGAAATTAGCTTAATAGGTAAACGTCATTTTGGATTTTTATTTCGGTAAGCGCTACATTATCATTATTAGCAGCAGCAGTAGCAGCCAGTATCAGTCCACTGCTGGACATAGGCCTCTCCCATGGCACGCCACTATGCTCGATCTTCTGCTCTACTCCTCCAATCCGTACCCGACAAGCGCTTACCTTTGGGTAACGCAATGATGTGCTTACTAAATTGATAGTTTTTAAAAACAACCCTACCAAATACTCACTCGATCTAATACCCCTTTATTGGTAACCGGTTCCGGTATCTTCTAAACGATCTCTTTATTTCACTTACGGATTATAACAAGCATACTAAGGCAAGGTAAACAATAGCGTTTAAAATGGTTGACGTCCATTTAGTTGTGAAAGATATAATTAGGCAAGCATTAGAGCTCAAACCACATCGTTTTTCCTACATAATTAGATTGTGGTTGATAACAGGCCTATTCATATTTTTTTTTTCGTTAAAGATATTATAACCAATATAGGAATTATATACTTTTTATAAAGGGGAATAACAGGGCTTTATCATGAAAATATTTTTTTTATGTTACATTACGACCATTAATTTAAAAAAGTATAGGCATTTATTCAAAAAAATATCAAACATTGATTTCATATTTTTTATGTTTTCTCAGTTTTCTTATATGGAAAGGTATAAATAAAATACCGAAAATGAATTCAGCATCCTTGCTTTACACGAAAATGATATCAAACTTGATTATATAGATCTATTTTATTTTTAATTAATTATGGAGTGCACCCCCCACTTCATCAAAAATTTGCATCAGAAACTTGGCTCCCCTTCTTAAATTAATCTTAGAGCCTAAAGGAGTAGCTCTGCAAATGGAAATTCCATCATCATTTTCCGTATAAATAAGTGTACACCACCGACTATTTGAACTGTAAGTCCAAAAAATATGAAAAAATTTGAGGAGATGCGCCTTATCATATACTTTCTACGAAAATTGTTTTGAACATTATCGGTTTTGCCATTTTTGAGTTATCTCCAAAAAACTTCTTCCATAGGCATCAGATACGACCTTTTGGTATTAGTTTGGTTCTTATTCCATTGAAGGTACGGAACCCTCCTATGCATGGTCCGACACGCACTTGGCCGGTTTTTTATGCAATTTGCTTGACAATGTAGGACAGTAGTGAGTAGCCTAAGTAGGGTTGTGCTCTTTCTCACCATTTGTTAGGGTGCACATTGGCAATGTAGAGTTTCCTGTCCGACGTAGTGTTGTTGCTGGTAGAGTTGTTGTTCAGCACTGCGGAGGGGCTCGGACACACACATTTACACCTCTTGTCTTCGTAGGACTGCCCCTGTGGTGTGAAAATTAAAAGATAGATAGAAAAATATTTACTTTTTTATTGCAATAACACATAAAATAATCACATGAAAACATCCTCATAATTTAACTCCTCCGGCAGACATGATCAGCCCAGTCCCACTTTAATTTCAGCATCTTCCGAGCTACATACAAAATTTGGGTATATTGTCAGGTGATAACCAAACCTCACAAATTACTCCCACAGGTTCATGGTCATAATGAACAATAATAGTTACAAAACAAGGTTTATTTTCGTTAATTCCAATTTTTTGCAATTAGCGAGTATTGGTTGTCACTTGACAATATACCCAAATTGTGTATGTAGCCTGGAAGGTCGTGAAATTAAAGTGGGACTGGGCTGATCATGTTTACCGGCGGAGTTGTGGTGTAAAATCATAACACAGTGGGAGCCCGGAAATTGGAATTGGGGATGTGGCAAACCCCACTGGTGATGGCTGGATGGACTAGAACCCTTTTTGAAGGAGTGGTCAGACAGCAGAGATTGGTGGAAAGATTTGGGGAGGGCCTTGGCCCAGCAGTGGGACTCAATAGGCTCTATATAATAAAAATATATGACCTAAATATAGATAATTTAATTATTCTAGACTAACAGTTGTAAGTAAACACGCTAAGAACATGGTAGTGGGCATTGCACCAAAAAAAAGTGTTCGCCGCTTTAGCACAGTCATTCATTCCACTTCACAGCAAAGCACTTGTATTCTAACGAAACAGGAGATAGCCATTTCCTCTAGACATTTTAATATTTTAAATACAATTAAACTTGCAATAACGGATACAATCCAACGGATATCATCTTTGCATCAAATTATCAACATAATCTAATACGCATAAAAATTTATCATGAACGTAGGGTTTTATTATTATGACGCCCCTAAACTAAAGCAGTCAATGATTTTTTTATTAAGGACGTGTGCTTTAAGAATGCCTTTGTTTAACTTGATGACTAGGCATTTTGTTTTCTCCAACACACTAGAATTATAAAATGAAAATAAAATAACATTTCACTTGGTGACGAACGTACACTTACCGACACACAGACTGCGCTGGAAGCGGCCAAAGCAAATATAAATAGCAGGTAACGCATATTGCACGATTTGATATTAAAGAGATTGTAAATTCATTCAATTCACGATTTTTTATAAAATAAATGTAATTAGTTTTTATTAAACATCAATACAGCTGCCATTTTGATAGGTCTGATTGACAGTCAGTACTGTAATGTTGCTATGCCACAAAATAATAATAGGCTAGCCTGTTATTATTTTAATTTCAATGGTGCAATCACATGGACCCGGGGTATGTCCTTAAACTACGTCCGGACCTGGGTATGTCCTTAAACTACGCCATAAAGAGAGGTATGGGCACTGCGAATGGCATCTCGCTAAGTGTGGTAGGGCACGTTCAGCGAATGTCATCGCTCAAATCTGGAGCAGAGCCCGACTGGGGAAGTACCTCCACCTTACAGAAAACCACAGCCAAATAGCACTAGACCCTACTCATAGTGTTGTATTCCAGCTGGTGAGTAAGGTTGCCAAAGAGCTCAAAGAGGACCCAGTGTGTTGACGATGAGGGACCTTCTTGTTCCTTTAGTCGTCAACACAGTGAATCCTCCTTTTTGTAAAGGGTCGGCAACGCGCATGTGACTCCTTTGGAGTTGCAGGCGTCCATAGGCTACGGTAGCTGCTTACCATCAGGCGGGCCGTATGCTTGTTTGCCACCGTCGTGGTATAAAAAAAAAAAAAAAAAAAAAACATATGCGTGCGAGTGACGAGCCGAATGACGAGGCGAATGCATGGCGAATGGGGAACGCAAAGAGTCATTGGTCCTTAGAAAAGCTAAATTTGTATGGAGGTCGTTGTTATTTGTTTTAGTGGAAATGACTCGTTGTTTTGTCTCGAAACTCCGAAATAGAAATCGACCGGTTACTGAAATACTCTAAAATTAAAATGCTGTAGCTGATTGTCATAGGGACTGTTTTTGGCTAAGAAAAGCTTTTTGACTGTATACTTGTGTATTCGGTTTTCGTAGATAGTTAAGGACCATTCATCTTCTGTCTCTTTCTCTCATTGTATGAAATCAGGAACAGCGCCCTCTACAAAAAGTTTTCACCTTCTGCCTTCCCCATTGCCCTCCAGAGAGTTCTAAACTTTATGTTGCCCTCAGACTAAACCATTGATCATAGCGCGCGTCTGTTTTCACATGCGTGTTGGCAGTTGGCGCTTGCGCCCGTGCCATGGATGTACTATATAGGGGATGCGACATATGTAAATCAAAACACATAAAAATATATTCACCTCGTTTTAACTCAGCGCCATATTCATAAACAAAAAGAGATGACGAGTATATACGTAAAAACCCAATGCGGCCGAAAAATCCGCCATATTGAGAGCTCGGGAAGCCAAAACCTATACATTTTAACCGCCATGTTGGTAGCTCAGTACAAACAGCAACACGCTTAACAGTACATCGGTGGCCCTTATTACAAAAGCCATAAGGTCCACCGATGGGCAGTTAACAGTGTGGGCGAGGGTTCCTCAAAATCGACACTCGGCCATGTTGGTAGCTCAGTACAAACAGCAACACGCTTAACAGTACATCGGTGGCCCTTATTACAAAAGCCATAAGGTCCACCGATGGGCAGTTAACAGTGTGGGCGAGGGTACCTCAAAATCGACACTCGTCTTTCGTTGATATGTCATTTCCCCTATATTTATTTCAATGGCTCGTGCTCGTGCGCGAGGTCGTGACAGGGAGTTGACGAATATGTGAACTAGGGCTCCCGGTCGTATCCGGGTGTACCCGTTTCGAATACCCGTTTCTGAATAACACGCTACACGGTTTTCTGGCCCGTTTCGCACGTGTAATTAAGATACATGTAGTTAAGATCTAACTTCTAACTACTTCGGACCCGTTCGGGCCGGTATTAACTATCCGTGTACCCGTGGAAACGTGTCTGAGAAACGTCTCTTGGAAACGTCTCCAGGAAACGTTTCCAAGAGACGGCGGTTTGTGTAAACCGCTTCCTTAGCACCGCCGGTCTTAAGTGTAACACGTGTAGCGGGAGCTCTAATATGAACGGACATTCTTGTTCTCTTTCTCTTTTAGGCAAACGTATCGGATACGATTTGTCGATTTGTCAAATTCATTTTTTTGATAGAGATGCACACCCTTACTTGGGGCCACACTTCGCGCATTCGGCCGAATATTCGTATGATCTGAATTCATATTCACAATTGTCTATGGTTGCGGAAACTTGTCTATGTCCTCCATACAAAATTTCTGTTACCATAGACAAATTTCCGCAACCATACACAATTGCCTATGAATTTGTGAATTCAGATCTGAATTCAGTACAAATGTGTAGTGCAAAGAATATAATATAAATTTACTTCTTCGGTGATAGTTTTAACCTTATTTGTAAAGGGTCGGCAACGCGCATGTGACGCCTTTGGAGTTGCAGGCGTCCATAGGTTACGGTAGCTGCTTACCATCAGGCGGGCCGTATGCTTGTTTGCCACCGTCGTGGTATAAAAAAAAAAAAAAAAAAATATTTCCTTTGTTCATGTTGCTGTTACAAAAACAATCTTCTGGCACCGTTTGTGTTTGTGGTTCGGTTGGCATTTTGACATTTTTGACAACCTAGAATATAATGTATTGATTTTTTGCAGTATAATCAGCCCACTTCCCCATTGTCCAAAATTTCTCCCTTAAAACAAATTTAGGTCTTAATTAATTGATATCTTCAATCAGTGTTCGTCATGGCAGCGAAAATACAAGAAGCTCAGGAACACTGCAGGGCTGCTGAAAAATAGTATGTGAAGAAACAGTATTTGTATTGATTTTTATTTGTCAATCAGTATTTTTTTATTATTTTAAGTTACTGCTGATTGCAGTCGTGTGTAAGTGTCTAACACATAATAATAACTACTAAAGCGAAATGTTATTGTACTTTTTATATTACTCTTTTTGGGGTCATGATTTGTGTTGTATTCGTCTTCTTTGTGTTTCACTACACTGCAGCCCTAATATTGACAATCAATTCAGATTTTTGCGCCAGATTATGGTATAAAAAGACAGGTATAGCACTCACTACGTGACAGACACCACTTTGATTCACAAACTTTAAATTTTTGGGTAATTTTAACTATGTTAGTGGATGTGGCATAGCGCATTCTGCATATTCTGCAACTCTGGTGAACCTTAACTTAGTCCTGCACTCTGAATGGTGGCTACATCCATTAATTTAGTCATAATTACCCCCAAATCACAGAATAAGGGTGAGTTGCACCACACATAACAAACAAACAGATCAACGTTAAATATGGCGACGGAGCTGTCAACCCATGAGGGTGATTGTTAACAATGACGTTGATGTTAACAGACGGTTTGGTGCAACCGGCCCTAAATAAAATAAAAAAGCCTTTTATTTCTGGGTGCAAAAAATGAATCTAAAATAAATTGCAGCAACAATAACTTAGTCTAGGATAATTAAACCTAAATTTGTTGGGTAAAGAAACACACCAGAACCCTCTTACGAGGTATAGGCCTCTTCCAGAGTCTTCCACCTCTCTCGATCTTGGGCCACCCATACTCAGTTGGCCCCTGCCACCTTGACTATGTCGTCAGCCCAACGTGCCAGTGGCCGTCTTGGTTTCCTTTTACCATCAGGCCCTAAGTAATAGTACAAGTACAGAAGATTCTCCTTCCTCATTTAGACATTTAGTTACAGAGCTCAAAACGTTATCTGTCATGCACTCATAAAAAAAATAGGGTTATCAATGTGCTTCATATATCCATGCAGGTTTGAGAAATTGAAATGATGATGTTTTCAATTGAAAGTACACATCATTGTCGGTTGTCTTTAAAAAATATATTAGAAATAAACTCTATTAACAACCGACATTCAGTAGTTAATAAAACGAACAAATCGGCCGGTGCAGAGGCAGACCAAAAAAGAGGTGGCGGGACGATCTGGACGCATTTTGTAGCGACTGGCGAGAGCATGGACTAGGCCATGACGAGTGGCAGAAGCGAGGGGAGGCCTTAGCCCAGCAGTGGGATACAATATAGGCTACGGAAATAAAAAACAACCGACAATGATGTACTTTTTGACTTGTAAAGGTCACATATTCTCAAACGCACCTATAAAGTGATAAGCTATGTGCCAACCCTTCCCTCATTAGCTCTCACATTGTGGTAACGCGTCGGGAAAAATGGGTACAATGGAGAGAGACATAGTGAAGCCCTGCCAAAATTTAAAGTTTGAGAATCAATGTGGTGTCTATAATGTAGTGAGTGCTATACCTGTCTTATTATACCATGTGCCGGATGTAAAGATACACATTTTACTTGACTTTAAATTTTAAAACGAATGCATACATTTTGAAATCGTTTTTCTTATTAGCAAGCTTTGGCCCGCTTAATTTCAGTTTCTGCAGCCTTGCGACTTTTAGTGTTTTAAGAGGCTAAGAACATCTTTACTCCTAGAAATTAATTGACTTCTGATGCTGCTGCCACCGACAAGGCCAGGCACGGGGGCTTGTAGCACCGCATTATCTTATGAAGCCCTACCCTTCCCTTGCTTTGAGGAAGAAAGAAAATCTAGCAGACTTATCATTATAAAAAGCGATAATTTATTTTTTCTAAAAAAAAATTTGCTGCTACTTTTTTTGCATTGCGGCATCGGCGTTTCGTGTTGCGCCACTAGAGACGTGACTAATTATATATATCTCATCTAGGAGACTTATCGAACTAGGTTCAGTGTCGTGGGCTCTTGTTCAATGAGGAAGTCAATTTTTTTGTAGTAGTATTGTGTATTGATCTCTTGGTACGACCTGACCTTAACATTATTTTTAATTTGGTCTATATAATTAATTCTAGGTCTTCCCCTTCCTTGCCTTCCTTCCATTTTTCCTTCAACTATCTTCTGTATAAAGTTGTCATGTCGTATGAGGTGGCCCATCATCCTCCCTCTTCTCGACTCTATGCTATCCATCAACTGCCTCTTTTCCTCCACTCTTTCCAGCACTTCTTCGTTCGTCACTCTCTCAGTCCAGCTAATCCTCTCCATCCGCCTCCAACACCACATTTCAAACGCCTCAAGTATACTCTTGTCCCTCTGTGTCAGTGTCCATGTCTCGCTGCCGTAAAGTGCTATGCTCCATATATATGTTTTTACAAATTTCTTCTTTGTGTTTTTGGATATGTTTGAAGTTAGTAGGTTCCTTTTATTATGAAAAGCTTGTTTGGCCATTGCTATCCTGGCTTTTATATCGGGCGTACACCTAGAGTCGGCGGTGATGAGGCTTCCTAAATATCTAAAGGATTTAACCATTTGTACCGTTGATCCATTTAGTAAAATTTGTGACAAGGGCTGGTTTTCTTTTTTTGACGAGGAGGCCTGGGACCGAAGCAAATGGAGAGCCCACTTTGAGTTGCACCGACAAGAGCATGGCTCTTAAGTGTTTGATGATGATTGTGTATTGACTTATCAACCAAGTTAACTAACAAGTTTTTTTACTATGCATTTTATATCTTTATTAGCCATAAAACAGCGGTGTCTTATGCTGCCCATCCAGTAGTCACATGTACATAGTCAACCATAGTTTCAATTAAGTTAAGATACTCCACAGACCTCTCATCATTAAGCCTCATTATTACAAGGGGCACGAGGTCATCACGAACAGCCTCTCAATAATATTCTACACCAATTTGTAGTATAAAAACCAGATTCACCTACCCTATAACTTGATTTTTGTGGATATTTTTAATTCACATGAGTAATGATCAAAAACGTTAACTCAACTGACTAACTGCTAGAGAATGCCTCGTGGCATAAAGTTCGCCTTTTGTACGATAAGCTTTCTTTTTGTGCAATATAGATTAAATAAAATAAATAAATAAATAAGCGGTCGCACTCTCATACTAAATTAGTACGGGAGCGCCTATATGTGGTGACCTCGATCGTTCACGTTACCCCCACCATGCATTTCGCATAGCGAATAGCAAGATTGTGTTACACATTTCTGCATGCTTCATGCTTCAGATGTTTGTTTCCATAGATTTTTAGATTTTACTATTTAATTAATACAATCAAACCCCTGTTTAAATCCTGTACAAGAAGAAATGAAAATTGATCCTTTTAATAAATTCTCTTGCTTGCCATATTTTATCTACATTTTATTGGAGTAACTGCGCGGTCACTGATTTTGTGCGAGCGAAACAGAAATAAAATTATGCGCGTGCTGTAGAAATAGGAAATGGCGTGTCAATGTACAAGACTCTTCATGCCTCGCGTCTTTACTATAATATACTGTCCCCAGATTTAATATGCAGATCTCTTGCCATTAGAATTTTTAAATAACTCAATATTACCTACATTTAACATAATCAATTAAGCCTTCAAATTCTGGTGCAAAGCTTAATTGATATTGCATCTCATGATGTTTGGCCTTTGTTGTTTTTTGTGCTTGCGAATGTTTTATTTGATTGCTTCTATGCTATAATGTCGTAGCATAGAAGCAATCGTTATATTATTTTTCACATCATCTGTTACTTTTATTGTCATAGTTTCCAATATTTTCTAACCAGAAATATTTTCTTCTACAATATATATCTAAAATAAATATGTTTTATCTCTTTTCTCACATATTTTTTGTTTTAAGCTGAAAATCGCCAAAATGCTTTAAGCTCTTACAAAACATCAACTTTCAAAGCATAAATTTGGCGAGTTTTTTCGATATTAACTATCATCTTAAGTTGAATCTAACATATATGATATGTAATAATAAGATTAACCAACATGTGTATAATTTTCACACAGCCTAAAGACATCTTTTCTCCGATGGAAGCCAGATTACGATTCTGCAGCTGACGAATATAACCAAGCGGGTGAGATAAAATAATTTGTTCAGTTGCAACATTGAAATAATTGGCACAATATAATTTTAAACAAAAAAGAACCGACTTCACTTAGCCTCCACCTTTCCAAAAACAAATGCTCGAGCTGCTGTAAAAAATACTCAAATCACTATAGGTGTGCCTATTAATAGTTGAAGATTTCCATCGATTTCTCCAGGATCCCATCATCAGATCCTGACCTGGTTACAATGGGACCTATTTCAAACAAAAAAAGAATTTTCCAAATCGGTCGTGGTTGGTTTGTTGGTTTTAATTAAACTTTTATGTTTTATCTTTACTTTTCAACGCCAAGGACGCTTAAAAATAAATAATTATACATTTACATAATACCTAGTAGCAATAGTGACCTGCAAAAAAAATGTTGACTAAAACTACTTAATTGTCATTCACCAGCTCAATGCTACCGGATCGCCCGGGACATGAAGAACTCCAAGGAGTGCCACCTGAAGGCCTCCGAGAACTACAACAAGCACAAGGCCTTCTTCCACGCGGCACGGGCCTTGGAGAACGCTATACTAGTCAGCAAGGAGACCTCCGGGCCGGAGGAGGTAAGAACTGTCTCATACAGCAACCTTCATTCTCTGGAGCATCTCGTGATGGCAAATGTATAATTATTTATTTTTAAGGGGCTGACAACAGCTAAATTCCCTCCCTATCTTTTTCAGCGCGAGTGAAAGAGAAACACTATGTTACGATTAGTATGGGAGCTCATTGCAAATTTTGCAAAATGATGTATTAAAAAAAACAGCGCATTAATTGGGAAATATAAAACAACGAAGTTTTTAGTATTAGTGTTTTTAGTAAAGTTGCTGTTTTCTTAATTGGTGAAACCTTTTACGCCACCGTTTCTGTCTCGGTTACACAACTATACTTAAAACTACGGAAATCACCAGCCACAAGTTACTAGACGGCCTCGCTTGTATCACACTCGGCCAGCAGTTCCCTACTTCCAGGAGTTAGGACAATCATGATACCAATAAATTTCCAAAACAATTACCGTAATATTACGCTACTATAGTCCAATACCCTTTACAACTGTGATCCACTAGTTCATTACGTAAGTACTTAATGAGCTCCCGTCACCCGCCTGAGAGAAAGATAAACTGTTAATTTTATAACAATGAGAGGGACTAAGATGTAATTATTGTCAAAATAGATAAACATAACAGAATCATTGCTAGGTTATGAAATAACTCTTGAAGTATTTTTTCTGGTCATTTTGTTAGAGTATAATCCATCCATAGTAAATATCATTGGTATACCTAGACTAGTAATTACCTAGTCGGTCTTTAAGTTCTGTCACAAGGGTTTTAAGTGATAAAATATAATACAAAGCTTTTATTAAAAAAAAATTGACTTGATTAGAAAGCTTATTTCATACATATTAAAATATAATATGATTAACTTATAATCAAGATCGCGTATTTTATAAATCCTTGTAAACTTGAAGATTATTGTCAGTCCCAAACACGCCGCTGATTTATGAAAATTGTACTTCACAAAAGTTGGTTAAGATATTTGTTATAGTTGTCCAGAGTTACAAATTGTTATTTTTATGAAAGTAGATGTTTAAGGCATATTTTAAAACCAATATTTAGTTGACTTACAAGTCTGTGCTTCAGCTATTCTTCTCCTGAACCTCAACGTACTTTTCGGTTTTAAGCAAAACACGACGATTTTGATGCCATCAAGGTAGTCTTTCAAAATTTTGTAAACTAGCCTTCTTGTCAGTCAGACCGATGTTAATTATGTATTAAAATGAAGGTAAAAGATCAAGCTAATGCAGTATGCAAGACCGAAGCCTCTTAAAATTGAATAAATATAATTATGGTCAAAATCAACTCGAACAGGGCGCGTGTTTTTGACGTGTTTTTTTATTGCGCTTTTTCGAATGTTACAGGGAATTGTGTAAAACTGCCACAACTATTTGCCTTAAATAATATCGTAAATTAATCAGTGTTAAATAGGCTTTTTAACAATATATTGAAATAGTAAGCAACCTCTAACAGTTCCTATTTTACCAGTCCAAACCCTAGTGACAGAACTTATGAACCGACTAAGTAGAATAGCTTCTACAAACTTTAATATAATCTGTAGGTGTACAACTTGGCTACAGAAGCAGCCAGCCTGTACCAACAGCAGGGGTCAGGGGACTCCGCGGCCGCGGCACTGGACAAGGCCGCTAAAATCATCGAGGAGCGCTCGCCCGAGCTGGCTTACAAACTGTTCGCACAGGCCGCTGATGTCTCTTCAGTAAGCAATTTTTTTATAATTGTGTTGACTGCTAAAGAGATAATAGGGTCCCCCGGCGTCAGGGCTTAATTGTAACCGGTTTTCGCAAAAAGCCCCGAAATAACCCAATATGTTTACATATTTTATGGTTTTTTATGTAGAACTCGTATTGTTTTTAGGTTATGACTTTATATTGTAAGATTTTTCGATTAAATATGAAGCATAGCATAGCAAACTGACTAAAGGTGTTTCGTTTCTCTTATTATTGTGTCATATCTGACGCGGCTAGCTCTGTCTATAAAGATTTTTCACGCTACTGTTCGGAAATGTGACAAAAAATGGTCAAAATCCAAGCTGGAAAGTAATAAATTTATATTATTATGACAAATGTTTTTTTTATTTCCTCACAGTAGTCGCGAAAAGCACTATGTAATATCTCGGCCGAAAGCGCTATAGGTGGACTCGTATCTTCGAGGGCCTCCCCTGGCGGGTCGGCCCTCGAACTAACTCGATCCACCTATAGCTTACTTTCAAGCCTCTACAACAATGTACTATACCTTTGAAATACTTCAGGCTTACAAGTAGAACATTTTGGAAGCCCCTCGTAAGGCAGAAAATATTGTATTTCACTTTCGTTCACAGGGCGAAAGCAGTCAGCATGCGGGGGCGGAATACATCAGCAAAGCGTCCAGGCTTCTAGTCAAGCTGCAATGGTAAATACCGTAACCTTGGGATATTAGGTATAGACGGGAAATGGTAATTAGTGTCCGACCGAAACATGTTTTTTTGCCGAAACCGAAACCGAAACAGAAGGTTCGGCTCTGGGTCCAGTTTCGGCCGAAACCGAAACCGAATCTTTGAAAGACGTGTTAAATCCATACTAATATTATAAATGGGAAAGTGTATGTGTGTGTTTGTTTGTTTGTCCGTCTTTCACGGCCAAACGGGGCGACGAATTGACGTGATTTTTTAAGTGGAGATAGTTGAAGGGATGGAGAGTGACATATGCTACTTTTTGTCTCTTTCTAACCCCCCACTTCCCTAAAATGGGGGGTGGAAGTTTGTATGGTTTGTTACCCCGAATTTAACGCGAGCGAAGCCGCGGGCAAAAGCTAGTGGTATATAAACTTGTACCGGGCAGAGAGTTCTAAACCAGGAGAGGCCCTGAGTATCATTTCCCCTCTGTCAAAAGTATTGGCGGAAAATCTAGTACATCTATAAAAACTATTTCAATAATCGATGCCACGCCATTTTCGTCATCGCTGTCGATGGATAACAAGCTCCGTGAAAATGCCCTTATGCGCTGTTTTTGGATGTAAAAAATGTTATATTTCGTCTAGTTTACAAAAAGATGAAATACCATTTCAGATGTAAGTACAGTTTTACTTTATTTACCATTACTTTCGTAATAAAAGATTTAACCTAAATCGAAAATCAAGCTTCGTTTACAGAATCGATTCAAAGACAATCGTTTTCTTTCTGACGGGCAGTAACTATTTGACGTTTGACACTTCTCCATATTTAATGCGCTTAAGGATTGCTGTCTTCTATATTTTGTGTGAAAATACAATCAAAAATGATCCTTGGCTTTTTTGTTTGACATTTCCAAAGACTGCATCCAATAATGAACCATATGTTAACACGTGTACAGTCGACTATCTATTGCTCCATTTAGTGTTATGAAGTATAAAAATAATATGTCAAATATGTTTGGTGTTTTCAAGTTAAAGGTACATCTTTGTCGGTTGTCAATAAAGCGTTGCTGCCATAAAAATTCATTTAGAAATAAACTGTATTAACAACCGACAATGATGTACCTTTGACTAGAAAACTTCACATGCGTGCTACCTCGCCCCCCTCAGATTTTGGCAGACTTTTTTGTTTGGAAAGATGAGGCGAAGCGTACTCCATTTATAGAGCTTTATGGTACCGGGTGTGGTCTGTAACACGAGCAGAAAATTCAATCGTAGATTCTACTCCTCAAACTAGACAACGTTTGTTCAGCGACTTTAAAAATTTACTGGTGGTTTGATCTTTAGTACACTTTAAAGTTTATTCGAATACGCAATGTATTGCGAAATTGATTATGTCTGTAGGTCTGTCTGACAAGCAATGTCAATTGGACAGAGTTTAACGTACATTGATAATATTATTTAGTTTGATGAAAAAGAGACGATCTAAAGACTCCGTATTTTTTAAGTCATTAAACAAAAGTTTTATAGTTCGAGGAGTCGAATGTACATTTTCATTTATTTATTTATTTTTCAATACACAAACAGTCACACGTACATACATAAAAATATAGATTTGATTAACAAAATTATGTAAAAACAGACCTGCAAGTCCATAAATGTGGTACATTTAAAAACTTTACAAAAGCGAATGCGAGAAGGAAAACAAATAAAAAAAAACTACCTACGTATTTTTATATTTTTTTTGCTCGGGTTACGGGTTAGGCCACATACTGTATTAGATATCATATACGAAGGAAAACGTGACCTAAGCCTTCGGTGCTCAGGGCTCGGATCGAACCAGCTTCTGCATTCGCGATAGACCCCCTAATAACCACTTAGACTACCCGGGTCACAGCGGCACCGGTCGAATTTTCCCGTGTATATGCAATCTTTGTAAATGCTAAGGCGCATAATGTTAGGCGCAGGCGATGGTCTTATAAAACTTTTAATAGGTATGACAGAGAAGGCGCTATTATTGTTGGTCCTTGTCATAGTCACACATTGTGATTATTGCTTAATACTAAAAGGTATAGTATAAACTTTTTGTTGCACTTCAATTCCCCTCCAAGACACCAACCGACTAAATTATGTAGGTTGTTTACGGTATGCTATCAGCCATCTTGAAACGTGTTTCAAAATTAGTCGCGTTGCGTATAGTCTGTCCTTGGGCGAACGTGTGTTTCAATTGTTGTGACTGTAAGAGCTGGTTCTCACTTGTCGGAAGTCGGGCTAGGATTTTAATCGGATGTTCCAGTGGCAGAACATTTTCTATGAAGTTGTTCACACTAAATCGGTGTCGGACGAGTGTCAATAGCTTCATATAAAATGTTCTGCCACTGGGACGACCGATTAAAATCCGGATCCTACATCCAACAAGTGGGGAACCAGCTTTAAAGCGTGTGTTTTTGATATAACCGCATACGCTAAACGTAACAAACATACTTTTGTATGTTTTATTAAAATTACCATTTCTTTTTTTCCTTACATAATATTTCAGCACGCAATGTGGACTACATGATTACTTTTCCTATAAAATGTCACAATTGATGATATGTTAATATCGAGGAGGACCATCCTCCTCCCCGACCGCCGGTACGATCCACCGGGAGATCGAAGTTACTTTACTAAATTGTATACAGGGGATAGGTTGTATTGTACAGGCATTCTTCGAACTTAATTCTTACCGGCTTGCCTATTTTAAGCACTCAGAGAAAAAATATTGTACCTATACAATAGTGACATAATTAAGCTTTTCAATCTCGTACCTTACTTAGGCTACTCAGCAAGATTCGTGGCCTTAACAAGTTAACACGGTATTCGACTGAAAAGCTCTTTATTATGTCTCGATTGTATAAAATACTATTACAAAAAAGCCTTTTGTACATGTATAGGTACGACCAAGCTGTGGATAGTCTTCGAAGGGAGATAGGTTTCCACCAGGAGAGCGGCAACACCGGTGCCATTGGCCGGCTCACTGTTGCTGTGGTACTGGTCCAGCTAGCCAGAGGAGATGCTGTGGCTGCAGAGAAAGCTTACAAGGTACCTACTCCACATACTCATCCTCATAGTCTTCGAAGTGAGACAGGTTTCCATCAGGAGAGCGGCAACACCAGTGCCATTGGCCGGCTCACTGTTGCTGAGGTACTGGTCCAGCTAGCCAGAGGAGATGCTGTGGCTGCAGAGAAAGCTTACAAGGTACCTACTCCACATACTCATCCTCATAGTCTTCGAAGGGAGATAGGTTTCCATCAGGAGAGCGGCAACACCGGTGCCATTGGCCGGCTCACTGTTGCTGTGGTACTGGTCCAGCTAGCCAGAGGAGATGCTGTGGCTGCAGAGAAAGCTTACAAGGTACCTACTCCACATACTCATCCTCATAGTCTTCGAAGGAAGATAGGTTTCCATCAGGAGAGCGACAACACCGGTGCCATTGGCCGGCTCACTGTTGCTGTGGTACTGGTCTAGCTAGCCAGAGGAGATGCTTAAGAAAGCTTACAAGGCACATACCTAACACTACATACTTACAAGGTACTTATACTTGTGTCACTGTACACACGACTTGATTAGATATGACATGACCTGTGGTCTCTTAAGGGCGATAGGTTTCCATCATGAAATCGGCAATACCGGTGCTATTTTCCGGCTCGCTATCGCTTTTTAGCGATAAGACCGCCAGTTGTTACCTAATTTTAAGGGTATTGTAAAACTCTTTTATTAAGCTGCGTTTCCACCAGAGATGAGCGAGGGCGCGTCAAGAAAAATGCGTTTAATAAGAACCAATCCTGGAGCTGCGCTTTTATTTTTTTATTTTATTATACCACGACGGTGGCAAACAAGCATAAGGCCCGCCTGATGGTAAGCAGCTGCCGTAGCCTATGGACGCCTGCAACTCCAGAGGTGGCACATGCGCGTTGCCGGCCCTTTACAACAAGGAGGATTCACAGTGTTGACGGCTAAAGAAACAAGAGGGTCCTTCGTCGTCAACACACTGCGTCCTCTTTGAGCTCTTTGGCAACATTACTTACTAGCAGGAACACAACACTATGAGTAGGGTCTAGTGCTATTTGGCTGTGATTTTCTGTAAGGTGGAGGTACTTCCCCAGTCGGGCTCTGCTCCAGATTTGAGCGAGATGACATTCGGTGTGCTGTGCACTACCACACAAACCGAGATGTCATTCGCAGTAATATACCTCTCTTTACATATGACATACCCGGGTCCGGACGTTGAAAGTCCTCGCAACAATGAGAGCGATCATCACTGGTGGAAACGCAGCCTTACTATGTTTGGTGCAACAAAGATTGTTTACTAACTTACTCTTCACTTCACTAACATAGTATAAAACAAAGTCGCTTTTTGTCCCTATGTATGTTTAGATCTTTAAAACTAAGCAACGGATTTTGATGCGGTTTATTTTAATAGATAGAGTGATTCAAGAGGAAGGTTTATAAATATGTATAATACATGCATAATATAGTAGTGAAACACTGATGATTTTAGAGGTTTCTAATGTGATGTCGTAAATAACACCATTTTTTGCGCTTACATTGCAAACGCTGGCTGAGTCCTAAGAGATAGATCAAAAAGTGTACTACAGTATTGTACATCTTAAAAATGTCTACAATAAACTCCGCGATGTTATATGTCTATCTCTTAGGGATAACCCACAATAACCATTTTTTATCCCGTGCGAAGCCGGGGCGGGTCGCTAGTTATTTATATATCAGTATTGTTTTTTTTTTGCCGTCAGGAATGGGGGAACAACTGCGAAGTGGCGGAAATGCAGACGATAGAACAACTATTGTCGGCATACGACGAAGAAGACCGCGAGTCTGCCAAGCGAGCACTTATGTCTCCCTTCATCAGGAGCATGGACGTCGAGTATGCCAGGCTAGCGCAGGTAGACAGACACTCAAGCAAAAAAAAAAACGTCCAAGTGCGAGGCGCACAGAGGGTTCCGTACAAACCTGTAGGTAATCATAAGTAATAGTTCACCCATAATTTTTCTGTTCACCCATAATCTGTGCTATAAGACGTTGCTTCGTGCCAAATTTCGAGATTCTGAGTTCACGGGAAGTACCCTGTAGGTTTTGATTTCCTTGCGAGTTTCGAAAATCTGCGGCATAAACGACTGTATCTTTTGATTGCGTTGGCTTAGAAGTTTGACTTTTTCACAGCTCCAAGGGACAGTAGACCTGAGTATTTGATATAAAGGAGATCGTCAATTTTGTTAGGTGATCTGGCCCAGATCATTTAGGACCGTTTAGGAATGGTTCTTACCTTTAAAGAATCGTCATAATTTCTAGATCAGGATGGTGGTAAAAATATTGCGAAATCTAATGGGAAAACTGAAAAATCATGCATTTAATACTTGAATCTGACAAGGACAATATTTGAAAGCGTGCTTGCCTATGATTTATATATTAATGTAAAAATAGTACCGATTTTTTAAAGATAATGTACAAAAGCGGACTTGAAAACAAAACGGGAATCATGATGAGAAAATGAAAAGTCATATTTTGATCGTATTTATAGTTCCTGTATTTCGGTATACAAAGACGGCTGTCAACCCATCGTTGATACTATTAACTGAACATTCCTAACACCTATTGCGAAGGGATAAGGTTTACCACCGTTAAGTGCGATAGCACTAGTATCTGACATTACAAAATTGAAAAAAAAAGGTGCCTTAGTTATCGAAGGAGCATGACATTATGCCATTATGAAACCCACTTTTAATATTCAAACTCCGATCAAAAATGCAAAAATACGCATTTTCAATATTTAGGCGTTTTAATACAGTCGATTTCTAATTTAAACTTGCGTATTCGTAGGTTTAGATACTATTTTAATATCACAATGTTCTAACTTACCGAACAGTATCAAAACGCAGATTATGTAACGGTATACATTGACAGTGTCAAACCAAAAAACAATCCCGTTTCAGGCCAGGGTGAAGTTAAACTTTATGTCAATGCCATAAGGACGTTAACGACTTGTCTTGCTGTATTTTAATCGCGGAAAAATCAACATAATGTTTATTTATTTAGTACTTCTAATTCCCGTTTCATTTTTTTGCAATATTTTGTCTACTTTAGTAATAAAATGAGTATTTATTTTACATTGCAGTACAAACTGTATACGGTTTATATCAGGTGGCCCAGAATTGACGATCTCCTTTCAGCTTGATACCTCCACGCGTTCCTGAGAAAAAGGGTTGACAGACGGACAGGCCGACGGACGGACAACAAAGTGATCCTAACAGGGTTCCGTTTTTTCCTTTCGAGGTACGGAACCCTAAAAATACCCGCCAGTCCGACCATCTATCACGATAGCTCATGTAGCGATTTGTGAAACATTGCGTTGCCTATACGATTTATATTACAGTACCTATAATGTGAGAACAAGAATGGTATCATATAGCCGGTGTTCCCTGTAACATGAGCAAAAAATTACAACACAGATTCTACTCCTCAAAGTATACACAATTTGTTCAGGGACTTCGAAAAATAACTTGTGGTTTAATTTTAAGTACACTATTTAATTGACCGCGGCTAACAGCCCTCGTCCGGTTTTGAACCGACTTCAAGATTTCGAAGGAGGAGGTTATGGAAATATCGATTCCTCGAGATCTTTGTTTTTGCTATGTTTTTTATGTGTTGTATTCACCGATTATTCGAAGACGGCTGCACCGATTTGGAATATTCTATTATTGTTTGAAAGAGTATACTTCACAGTTGGTCCCATTGTAACCAGGTCAGGATCTGATAATGAGATTTTGGGAAATCGAGGGATCTCTTCAACTATTATAGGCACACCTTTAGTGATTTAAGTATTTTTTACAGCAGCTCGAGCATTTGCTTATGGAAAGGTGGAGGCTAAGTGCAGTCGGTTTTTGTTTAAAATTATTTTGTGAATGTTAAGCTACCGAGTTTGTTTCAGTTGGTGCCCCTGCCCGAGGCATTAGAGCCCACGCCCAGTGCTGGGATCCGTGAGAACGCGGCGCCTTCATACGTCAGTCCCAATGCTGCCAACCATGAGGTCAGTCTTCTTTCATTACTACATGGACTTAGAGCTGGCCACGTCAGATATGACACGATAATGAGAGCAATAAAACCAGTCTCGTTAGATTGCTATCCGGGCATCTGGCAGCTTTTAATGGGTTGACAGAACAACAAAATTTTAAAGTTGGAAAAAAGTAATGCCAAAATAGGTAAACACTATCGAAGTTGTCTCATTTATACAGGACAGATAGAGCCTATATTTTAACATTATAACATTTATAACAAAAAACATTGCGTATTATTGCGCTAACTAAAGGTGCGACCACACCGCTGCTAGAAATACGGTTTGGAAGGTTCGCGTCAAAATATTTCGTATGGGGCACGTCACATACACGTTGCGTCTGCGTATTTTGAGCAGCGGTGTGGAGAGCATGCGTTAAACTCGTGAAAAATATCAGATAAAAATCACGATAATTATCAAGATAACTATCACTGATAACAATTTTTTCGAACCCTGCTTGAAGCTTGAAGACGTTTGCCAAGTCTTTGAAAGCGTTGAAGAACTGTTTGATATGATGCCCACGGCAGCTTTTTATCATCGCACCGCTCGCCGCCTGCAGGGTGTTCATCCTCGCACCCTGGAGGTTAACGGGTAGCGTACTGTGCGGTTTAAGAGGAATCTCCTCCCGCAAACGCTACGGTTGTGGAATGAACTCCCTGCCGAGGTTTACCCAGTGGGCTACAGTATGAGGTTGTTCAAAAAAGGAGTGTATAGGGTAGGCAACGCGCATGTGAACCCTCTGGAGTTACAGCCGTCCATAGGCTACGGTAACTGCTTGCCAGGCTTGTTTTCCACCGCCGTGTTATAAAAAAAACGTGTAAATGTTGTATAAAAAATATTACACGTTTAATTTCTTTTAATTTAAACACCGTCTATTGTTGTCTTTGAGAGATTTATAGTCTGGCAAACCATTTCTGTCAGTAGAAACGCGCGGCAAATTCAAAATACGTACATGTGGCAACCCTTTGTGATGAGACACCGTATTTCATGACGAACATTTCAATTCACATTTAATTTGTTTCTAGTGCATTTCACTCTCTCATCTTAAGCGCGAGTGAGATAGAACTCCTGCAACGTTCCCAATTAAATTTAAATTCATTTTTAAGGCATATGTCAATTGCCTCAAACAGTTTATCTGTTGCAGTTGATGACAGATCAGACGAAATATATCCGTCTCCTTTTCACACACCGTAAATGTCACCTAATGAAAGGGGCGGAAATACCAACTAAAATTAAAAACCTAAAATTTGATGATCTTTGCTGCTTTTTTCACTGATTCTTAGTGTTGTCATAATTTTGTTCGCTGTACATTGCTACTGAGTTCGTTGGCTGGCCAGACTATAAATAAAAAAATAAGTGGTGTAAAATCAGCAGCAGATGTAGCGAAGCGGGTGAGGTGTTCAATGACCTTCACACGCTCTTATCAATATCATTTTGTATTTTTCTCCGTTTTCGAACGAGCGGAGCGTAAGCGAAGTTCTTACAAACAACTTCGGCTACTGGGACGTCTCGGCATTTCGATGGCGTTTTGATTTTATAACGTTTTTCTGATCTTGATGCAATTTGTTGGGGTTGTACGAGATATACATATAATTTGTGAGTTCGTATATGAGCAGGATCGATCAAGGGGTTGTGGAGCTACAAGGCGAAAAGAAATCTTCAGAAGGGTTTTGTTATATTGCTCATCTCGTTTGCAAGTAAATCGCGAGTTCTCAAGTTCTGGGCGGAGTACTAGTTTTTTTTCTAATCTTGGACTATAATAATGCTACAATTGAGATTTTGTAGACCGTACTACTAGAGCATACTTTTCGATGGAGCTTATATGGACGCAAATTTTAGCATCGTCGCCGAAACTGAAATGGATTTTCATACAATATTATACAATGGTCGGGGAGGAGGACGATCCTCCCCGACCACCGTTACGATCCACCGGGAGATCGAAGTTACTAAATTGTATAGAGGGATAACGGTTTGTGTAAGGCTTTCGTCAAACTTAATTCTTACCGGCTTGCCTATTTTGAGCAGTCGTAGAAAAAGTATCATATTGCTACGATTGTATAATAGTACATGACTTACCAAGGACTGTAAAAGAAACTAAGCCCGAAATTGCAGGTATTTGTAATCCGAGCCGCACGCGAGGGTTGTAAATATGCGATAGAGGGCTTTCTCTTTTACTGCCCGTGGTGAGTACACAATTTTACGTCTCCACCTGGCCATAATGCGAATTTTACCGTACGCGTAGCGTGCGGTAAAACTGACATTATAGCCAGGTGTGACGTAAAATACTATATTGCCGTCTGTGTTGGTCTTTGCCATATATTTTACGTAATATTAATGTGGTAAATTATCCATTTCAGCATGCGTCACCCGAAAGTGACAGTCGGCCCGACAACGCGTCGTACGAGCCGCCTGCGCAACCAGCCGAAGAGGATGAGCTATGCTAAGTAGCTGCTATTAAATCGGTAGAGATGTACCGTCGAGAACGTTCTCCGTTTACTATGGGAAATACTCTCGAGCGAGAACGTTTCGCATAAAAAACGGGACTGTTCACAAGAACGGTACACCTCTTTAAACCAGTCACGCCAGAGAACGTCAACCGCGCCATTAGATCAACGAGAAAAACCTCGATCTCGCTTATTAATGACGGACAGACACAGTGAGTCAAAAGCATCGTGGTGCGGCAATAAAATAAAGGAAGAACGCTGCGACGCGTAGCGACTGCAGACAGCGCGAGTGAGCGAGACGTCTATCTTTAAGAGTTTCGTCTCAATCGGAACGTTGCTTTTGGCCAAACTATAACATCCTCCTTAGACACTTTAAAAATGGCGGGCAATAAACTTTGTTTTTTTAAGATATTACCTATCTATATTGTGTCCATTATTAACATTTCCACCGTCACAGTCGCCGATAAGATGGAACTAAATAATAAAATAAAGATATGTAAAGTAGTTGTGGCGTATCTTCCACTATAATCACCTGTGTGATTTAATTTTGCGTGTTTACATATTATTAAGAATGCTGCTTAAATGGCAAAATTTCATTGTAGAGAATACGATTTTGAACGTAGTAAAATTTTTTATATTTTCTAAATTTACAATTCGTACGCCAAAATAATGAGGGTTTCCGCGATCGAGATTCTCACTAGATGGCAGCACCGTGACGAGAGGTCTTTTTGACAGCAGCTGTCATAATCCACTAATTAAAAAAAAGATTTTTTTTTTCTTTTAATTAATGGCTTTTACTCCTCGCCTATTTTAGCGAGGTGAATTCTGCCAATGTCAAGGTACGATTTCATTCATTTAAGTAAAATAAAATAAAAGCAACGTTGTTCGGTTAAGGCCTTGTTGATTGTGAACTTACAAACACGTGGGTGGCCGGGACCCCGGATAACCGTTTGTTCAACTAAAGGATGGTTACACGCGTTTTGGGACTAATTTTTCATTAGCTGCACACTTGTTCGTTAGGTCACCGCACAATAAGCTATCAATATTACACACTGCACTACGTAAATGAGAAAAAAACAAAAACTATTCTAAAGACGACGTAGCCATCTTGAAGCTCAAACGGAAATCCTAAAAAAGATTTAACATGATTGGTAACGGTGCTGCCATCTAGTAAAACCCTCATTTTTATATATTTTATTTTTAGAAAGGTTGCACAAAGGCATTTTTTTATGCAATGGCCTAATGTAGGTGTATCAAATTATTAACCGAGAATTGGTTATTTATTTAGTGAAATGAGAAATTTTACGTGCGTAAAGTATATTTGAATTTTATTGTAATAATAAAATAACTTATTACACACTCGCGTTATTATATTAAGTATATTAAAGGCAATATTAACAGATCACATATATTCTTTTAGAAATACTTAAGAGCTATGGAAAAAAAACATTTATAAAGTTGCATTTTAGTACTTATATCAATATATAGGTTGGCCAGGGATTGTTTTACTTCAAGCATAGACAGAAATAATCATACTGTCTCTTTCTTACCCTAGTACCCTGTCTAAAAAAAATGGATGAATATAGCTTATTACTTCCACTGTTAGTGCACTTTTTGGCCAGCCTGACTTTAGGTAAGTAGTTATGATTTGTGATGTATATTTTTAAGATAATATTAAATATGTTATAAATATTATAAATTATGTATATTATGTATCAAAAAATTAATCACGTTATAAAAAAAATAAGCTTATGTTATTGTTACAAAACTGATACATTTATAATTTGCCTGAGAAATTTAAAGATGTTGAACTAATTTTAAATATGTCGTAATTATCGTCAATTTTGAACTTGTAGTTTTAAGTACAATTGGTACAATATTTCCCAAGATTGACGTACCGATGGTGTCTTGAAAGATTCGCCCCTGGGACATTTAATAAATGAATACTTAGGGCGGGTTGCACCACGCACACTTAACGAACTCATCATGGTTGCAGTAGACGTCAAGTCCGTTTTTCCGTTGCACCATGCACTTTAGCAGTCAGAAAGTTACGTTAACCTTCACCAGCCGTCGAGCACTGGTTAACTCAAATCTACGTTTAAATATGGCTGACAGTTTGCAAAAATGTCTCGTATTTCAAGGATAAATGCATTATTAGACAAAAAGACAGTGATATTTGATGAAAAATATTAAAATATTGTTAGCAGTAATAAATATATGCGAGTATCTGAACGTAAAAAGGCGTATACGATTGACGTTTGGTTTTATTCACAATTTTCAGATCAGATAACGGTATTAAATAATAAGTACATAAAATTCTTTGTAAAAAGTGCGTTATTTAGTTAAAATCGAGTGCCGAGTGACTTCAGGTTGAAATAGTACAGACTTCTGTTATGTATCACAAACATACCAGAACCTACAGTCATTGTCATGAAAGCCGACAGCCGTAGAATGAGCAGGACCAGAATCATGACAACCATTAAAAAACCACTGTTTTTGTCAATGAAGACCAAACCTTTGGAAACAACGGTTGACTTGAATACTGTAAGGTAGAAGACAAAAGGGGACGTAAACCTCCGACGCGGTGGAATGACCAGGTCAAGAAGAAAAACAAGTTTTATGACACGGTAGAACAGGCCACGAACGGGACTTCATGGGAGCAAGTCATACGATTCAAAAGATGCCAGATGATCAGAGAGGTTTCTTTAATGCTTTTAATAAGGGCATGAAGTTATAGCACCAAACATTTATCGCCAATGTCCTACAGAAATCGAGCCTCTACACCTAACTAAACAATGTTCAGAACAGTACATGTAAATAAAGTGTGATGCGGAATTTACAATCAAGTAAATAAGAGTGTCATGTGTTGTGGGACAATAAAAAAATAGTTCAACAATGGTTAGGTATCCACAAATTCAAATGTGTATGAAAATTCATTATAGTAATTCATATAATTCTTGTTTTTTATTTGATTTCATTATTTGCCTTAAAACAAGCACAGTAGGCCTCTATTTAATGACAACTTGTGATAATGTCACAAAATGTCCGGTCCCTTCAGTGTTGATAAAGAGCTTACACTGTATTTCAGTTTAATTTGTGAAATAAACACAAAGATTTTACAGATCTATTGAAACATTAAACCCATATAAATAAATAAACTATCTCCTGACAATTTGGTAATAGCATGGTTTAACTAATTTGACTTCATGTGTGTCGCTCTTCTATGGCAATTGTTACCTACCATTTGCTGCTCGTCGCTGCAATCAGGATTATGGCCAATCAAGTGTTTACAGATGGTGCCGGCATAGGTTGTAGTCTCAGTCCTACCAATAGTGTCAAATTCTTGTTTTATTTGGAATTTACTGGCATTAATTTTAGCCCTTTAAGCCAAATCTCATTCAACAAAACTAGTGGTAGGTGCCTACTTATGCTGGCACCTCCTGACTTTTGACAGATACCTTCCCCATTAGTATATTTTAAATCGGACATTATTATGAACATGCTTTTTTTAATCCAAATTGTACTCACTGTACAGTTCATGTAGGAAGATACTATTGCCGGTGACTGTACACAAAATAAGTACATGCATTTCATTTTGAAAGTATAAAAAGTAGATATATTTTCATACTTACATTTCTATAAGGGAAAAAGCTTCCTAAGATGATGTATGTATGCATGCATTTTTGATTAGTCCTAGTCCTATCATCAGTGCTCAAAATCAATTATAAAATATGTGTTATGTTATGATTTTACTATGAATTTATTAGTAATAAATAATAAAGGTCTCTCTTTATCATATATCTTTCCCAACCAGCATAGGTACCTATTTACAAATAAAACATAATAGTAACTAGGTACCTACCTACATGGCTGTTGTATGACTTGCAAACATATATCATTACAAAGAAATAAATGATTATGATTATTAAGATACAAGTGATAAGAAAACATTTTTGGAATCCTAGCCACACTAATGTTTTATGGTCACTTTTACCTGAATAATATTTGTAACATGTATCAAGAGTAGAGTATTGTTAATAACCATTATCAAAGATCTGTGGTTCAGTATATGAAGTTTTTTGTCCGATCAATAAGCTGGCTCACTTTGGCCAAGGGTCCGCTTCACACTATCCAAGAACTGATTGACCTGACTTAAAATACCTCAAGTGTCAAAATTCATTGATTATTTATGCCAAGTGCTAGAAAACTGGTGAATAATATTTGCAGTAGAAATATGTTTGGAGGGGGGAGGATCTTGCTTCCATCTACAAAGGAAACCTATGCCAGTGTTTGAATAATAAATAAAACAAAAATAAGGTAACTAAATAAATATAATTATGTATTTTATTATCAAAATTGAAATACTGATTAGGTTAATATAATTATACTTTATTTTTACATTGAGATTCTACCAATTTCTTGAAATCACTGCATTTTTACTTTCAAACATCCTTGAGTTAAGCACTGAGTAGCATAACAAGCCTCGATTTCATCTTGTCTTCAATACCAAAGGTAAATTCAAACCTGAAATAAAAAACATTGTGTATTATTAATGTCACATATTTGCTACTCATAATTTGTTAACAAAGATGCTTTAGAACACTCTTTCAATAAGTAGGTACATATATAAGTTCAATATTTAGGGCGTTAGTTACAGTGCCAGCCATAATCAACCAGGTTGGAGGGATCCAACACCCTATTTTTACAAATTTTCAAGTTCTCAATACTAGTGGTGCCTTTGTTTTGCGATTGGGCGCCTTCTCGCCATTTGGTGCTTCCAGCTTTGCTTGTTTAGGGTTCTGTAAGTAGTAAGAAACTAGCAGGATAAATTACTCACTATAATATAATACACAATACACCAGCCGACTATTCTGGCTTTTGCTTTAAGCACCACTCACAACACAAGTTGCATTATCCTTTGGAAAAATTGGTCGTAAGGCGGCTATGGATAGCCCACTTTTTGACTGAGTAATAAACATGTTCAGGAATGGCTAAAATTGTTGAATATTCTTGATTTTCAAGCTGCAAAGTTAAGTTTAGTTCAGCGGTCTTTTCTTTAGATTTTTTTCTTCGTGTGACGATTTTGACAAGTTTAGTTTGGCACTTATGGTTGGGTTGCCATATGAAAATAATATTCTACCATAAAAATGTTGTTAGAAATGCGTTTATACAGTGGCATCCCACGTAACTCTTACGTTCTGTTATTTTGCACTTGGTGCAACCCATTCATGTTAGCAATCGTTAAGTACCTCCGATTAGCGTAACATTTGGCTTACTTTAACAGGCGGTTTGGTGCAACCCACCCTTAATCTAAGTAAATAGTTAATATACTTTAAAAAATCTCGTGTTCACTTATAACACAAGTAATAAGTAACAAGTAAAACTACGTCGTTTTTCTCTAAAAACCTTACTAATATACACCGTGGGCACTGATAATTAGAAAAAAAATAACAGTGTATTCCTGATTATATTTAAATGCTAAAATTTTCTATAAACTTTTCTGGAATTCGCCTAGTTTCAGAGTTAATAGCAATATTTAAAAAAATATTTTGCGTTATTACTCAGCACAAAACGCGTATTTGATTGTTGCCACTATTGGGCATAGTTTACACGTCCTAATTGATTTTTTTTTTTTATTATTCAAATAAGTTACACAGTATTACAGTAATAAAACCAATGCACTGCGAACTACAAAAATATACAGAAAAATATTTATAACTAGTTTATTTAGGCGACGTAACTGCGTGGCTCCGTTGCGCCGTCTGATCTGGTGTCATTGATAGATATCAAAGTGACAAGAAACACTTTGCAGAAACAAAATTTTTACAAAAAAATTACCAATTTGTTTAAGGCGATCATTTTATTAATAACATTTATTTTTCATGTGCAGAAAACCTTTAAAAAAAAAATTACAATTTTTTTTTACGAAATGACCTAAAGTCACAATATTTTTTCCTTCTTATGGTCTCAGAACTGCGTGGTTAAGATCTTTCGGATTACTCAAGCCCACGGTGTATTTTGGTCATTAGCATGGCAATTCAGTTGACCCAAAACGCATGGCGATGGATAGCACTATGTTGGCTGTTTTTGCCGGTAAATTGTCTACTGCACGCATTGATTTATTATGTATTCTACTAGAACAAATTTTTTGCGCCATGTTTGGCGGTTGACAGCTATGACAGAATCAAAGAGTAGTATAGACTTTTAGAGATTTTCAGTACAACTTTTGGGACAAAAAATTTCTTAGGGATGTCATCTCCTTTTACTCAATGACTGCACGCGTCTATTTTAATTTAATTTTTCATCAAATATAAATCGCCGTGTTTTATCTCCAAAGTCGCCTCTTACTTGTAGCCCCCGTGAGAATTGTTATACTATTTTTGCTGCAGACTAGTGATAAAATATACAGTCAATAAGTTTGAACGGCAAAGATGCCATTCCACATCAAAAGTCATTTGGCGTCCAGACTTGTTGATGAGTGTAATAAATAACTGTATAACTAAGTATGTTTGTTTTTATTATTGTTGTAAGTGTGTTTGCTACCTAAACTTAAATGAAGATATGGTCCCCAGTATACAAGTTTCCAGGTTACAAATTCGATGTTTGCCTGTACCTATTTCTAACTATTTAAAATGGAGTGTAGAGATAATATTCAAGGCTGAAGGCAAGCGAGAAGCGTTTAAATACCATTTTCAACCGACTTCAAGATTTCGAAGGAGGAGGTTATCAATTAGTCGCAGAGAGTTCTCTTTATGATTAGTCGGGATCTTTGTTTTTGCTTGTTTTTTTTTTAAGTATGTTCACCGATTATTCGAAGACTGCTGGACTGATTTGGAAAATTCCTTTTTTGTTTGAAACTTCACAGTTGGTCCCATTGTAACCAGGAGTGCGATTTTTGAATCTCACCAAGTGACTAATTCTCACCGATGTGAGTGATTTACTATCGGAAATCACTCACATCGGTGAGAATTAGTCACTTGGTGAGATTCAAAAATCGCACTCCAGGTCAGGATCTGATGATGGGATCCTGGAGAAATCGAGGGAACTCTTCAACTATTATAGGCACGCCTATAGTGATTTTAGTATATTTTACAGCAGCTCGAGAATTTCCTTTTGTAAATTAATATTGTATTAAGCAGAACGTCTGCTAACGATACTACATGCTTAGAAAAAATGGAAAAGTAGAAAAATCCACCGCCTCATGCGAGACTCGAACTCGCGACTTTGGGATGCATGCCTGAGGCGGTGGATTTTTCTACTTTTCCATTTTTTCTAAGCATTCCTTTTGTAAAGGTGGAGGCTAAGTGAAGTCGGTTCTTTTTTGTTTAAAATTATATATATCTGAATGTGCTAACTGTAGTACGGTTTTCACTCAGTACAGAAGCGACAAAAATTGTGTACAATTAAAGTTCTGAATTGTTGACCCAGTGCCGCACCATGATGAGGTCAAATACTTTTTGTAGCGATACAGTTGCGCGTTCCGTGAACGCGACTGTATACTGTAGCGCGGCCGTTTTGCTACTGAATCGCTTCAAAAAGTGTGCCCATTCAATGGGTGGTTAACCCTTTTGCCGCCAAAAACGTCAAATCACGCGTACGGAAAGTCGTGCCCTCATCGCCAGCGGATGATGTCACGTGTAAAATATATATAACCGTAACGTGTAAAATAAAGTGTGGTAGGGCACGTTCAGCGAATGTCATCTCGCTCAAATCTGGAGCAGAGCCCGACTGGGGAAGTACCTCCACCTTACAGAAAACCACAGCCAAATAGCACTAGACCCTACTCATAGTGTTGTGTTCCTGCTGGTGAGTAAGGTTGCCAAATAGATCCTCGTTTTTGTAAAGGGTCGGCAACGCGCATGTGACTCCTTTGGAGTTTCAGGCGTCCATGGAGGTTACGGTAGCTGCTTACCATCAGGCAGGCCGTATGCATTAGGGCGGGGGGGGGGGGGGGTCCGGTCACTGATGCCGACATGATTTTTGGAGGGGTCTGTAATTAATGTTTGATGTGTACGATTATGGGCCGCGCCTGGGTCTGTGGTATCGTTTACGAAGACATGTATTCATTTTGATATTAATGCGGCGGTCATCCACCTCAAGAGATAGTATAAGGTTGAATGAAGGTAACATGAGATAGAAATTACGACTAAACACTTTTCAGTTATTACTTATAGGCGAAGAGATGACCCCAGAATACGGTATAGGTACCTACAATTACAATAAGCTTTTCGACGCCAACGACGGATACATCCGAACCGCAGGTTCAACGTTAACGACGTATATTTGTATATTTCAGATTCGCAATTGGCCGGTCTTAATTAAAACAGCAAAAGATACTTGTTTCAACTAATTTAATCACGATTTTTCATGGAACTAAATGTACATTTATCTAAAATATAATTATTTAAGTCAACCTCATGGTTTACATTTACAGACACTATACATTACATTATACCATATACACGGCTAACTGAGAGTGAGAGAGATGCCGCTATCTATTGGAAAAACGAGAAAGTGATATATTTAAGGGTCCATAGGGTCGATACTGCTATGCTATCTTATATTAAACGATGTTTAACTAAATCTCTCTTAGCTAGCCGAAATATGCGTTAATTATGAGGCCTTTGATTAGAATTCTTAATACTATGATACAACAAACTTAAGAGACATACTGAGTGCTTCATTTGTAAAATTAATTTATATTCATGTCAAAATAAAATAAAAAACTTGTAAAAAAATTAGAACTTAATTAAATGATTGTGTGGCACAGAACCGTTGAAGCCCAAGTTCATTTCAAAGCATTTAGCTAAAATCTGGACAATTTGAAGACTAACCCCTTTATTCATAAACGTCTTAGTCGTCTTACAAGTCCCATTTAGTTAAACTATGTTTTGTCTATTTCTAACAAACAACTGTCAAAGTGACAAACAAGGACAAACGATTCTTAGTTAAATGAGGCTTGCAAGACGTTTATGAATTACGAGTTAATATTAAAATTGTAATGTTTTAGTAATAACCAACTGCATAAGCAAGTATCAACAACTTCTTGCTAGTCACCAGCGGCCTTAACCTTCGCAAGGCACTGGGTGGCGCTTGTTAAAATCTGTGCGGGTAGTTGCGAGGCCCCGCTAGTATCACAATTTACACGCTTTTCAGGAACAGGACCCAGGTGTTATAAAACACAAGATTTGAACCACTCTTGTTTTTCTAATAATTGCTTGGGCCATAGACTAATTAACCCAAGCCCCGCATAGCCGGGCGACCCCCGCTGCTACGCTCGAAGTAAATTCATAGTGATTCATTCTATAGTGAGACACTAATATTGGAAGTGACAGTAAACATAGTACGTCTCCATGGCAACCATTAATGCCCGACTCTCTTACGCCCCACGGAAGAATCACGCGTTCCCTGTCTAGCATTGCGTGTTCCCCTCCCGCAGCCCTTCTTTTTGGCAGCTTAGGTTTCAAAGAAATAATGGGCTAAGCGGAGTATAGAGATATCTTGTATATGGCTTGGGCTATCTTAATAGTAGCTAAGTCAAAATAACTGTACTTCACAAAAAATATAGAGGCTGAAATATGAATCACCATTCACATCGAGCAAGGTGATTAGGTATAGGCCATACTGAAGTTACTGAACAACTATTACTATTGGACCAAATCCCAAATTGTAAGAAACTTTTTGGTTTCCGCATAGAAAATGGCCTCCTAGTCTAGTCGGTAGTGACCCTGCCTATGAAGCAGGGGGTCCCGGGTTCGAATCCTGGTCAGGGCATTTATTTGTGTGTTTATCACGGACATTTGTTCCTGAGTTATGGATGTTTTCTATGTATTTAAGTATTTATATGTATATACATATTTATTACATATATCGTCGTCTAGTACCCACAACACAAGCCTTATGAGCTTACTGTGGGACTTGGTTGATTTGTGTAAGATTGTTCCATAATATTTATTATTTATTTATTTAAAATGACAACATGTGATCATTTCGGCCGATGTATGAAACATCAAAAAAAACTTTCGTGATTGCGGAGATGGTCCCATAGTAAAACTTGTACAGTATAGCCTACCTAATTACAGTCGCTATCAAATATATTGGAGCGACTACGGTAGTCAAAAATATCTGAACATGCACTTTATCGCTTTGACAATAGAGGCGTTGTTCAGATATTTGTGACCACCTTAGCCGCTCCGATATATCTGATGGCGACTGTACCTCGCTCAATATGAACGGTGGTTAATATTTCATCCTGTGTTTATATCTTCTTTCTGAGATAGGCGAAAAGAGGCCATTATTCAGAATTCGAATCACTGTTTTACAAGCCAGGCAAACTTAGCCATGATAGGCAATGTGGCCTGCAGTTGGCGGTATACAAATGTACAAGCTGCAACTTTTCAAGAATTAATAACCAGGTGCAGAAAGACTGGTAATTACTGAAAATTTAAATTTTTAACATTGATTTATTAATGATTTTTAACTACCTACATTTTACATAAAGCAAAATATCTATGTAGAAAAAACATATTTCATGAATTTTGTATCTTATAATATTATAAGAGGTTCAGTCAAATAATCTTGTCAAAGTTTTCTACCACAAAACAGTAGAAATAAGAGCTAAATATTACTTAAAGCCTATTTACAAGCATTTCAATTGATACAATATTATTGCAATGGCAGTCTTAGTCTAACTTTCTACTCATAAAAATACCATTTCTAGTTGCCATTCAAATTTTCTACTAGTGCTGCATAGAACGTAGATATAATTACATTAATTTTCGCTATGTTTTCATCACCTTTATACAGGATTCATACGTTATAACCAACAATAAGGAATATGCAGTCCCCAAACATGGATAGCAAACTTAGTGCGCAGACGGGTGCCACTGTAGAGGCCGCCTGTCAAATCAGTGTTGCCAGAGGAACTGCCTTTACCACTACATACGAGATTTTTTTTAAATCTGTTACTTACGACTGAATATTTTTATGACTGAACATAGTGTGGATGTAGGGTGGGACCATCGGAGGCACTGATGATGTAGGTTCTGGAACTGGCTCTTTTTCCTTGTTATTCTTCGTCTTCCTGAACTGGAACCCATTTTTGCGAAGAATTTTACGAAGCGTTTCTCTAGATCCTTTAAAATTGATTTCTTCTTTAAGGATTTGTAAGAGTTTGTTAATAGTGGGCACCTCCTTCTTAAATGCATAGAACTCATGAATTTTACGTCTTATGACTTGCAAGTCGTACTCATCGACTTCTATCTTTCCTTTAGTACGAACGCGTTTTTTGGGCGTTTTCTTTAACGTTTCGGGGTCTAGTAGGCCTTGTTCTACCAGACGCGCTTCTTTGACGATATTAAGTACGGTACGTTCCGACACACCTGTAAAAAATACCACATTTTAGTTATTGCAAGAACCTTGTTAGGAAAGTGATCAGGTGGCAAATACCTAATGTATTGCCAATTATAATGGCACATAAGTCGCGATCTGTAAAAGGTATTTTAACTTGTAATCGGTGTCTGGTGCCTCTTTGGATACAGGTTCTTATAATAATAATAACAACCAACCCTGAATAGGTCAGAAAATAAATAATCACAAGTAAATTTGAAGGTATTAATGTAGAAATAAATCTTACAATCTTTTATTACATATAATAAACGCATTCGCGAACCACATACGCAAAAAATATTGCACGGAATTTCATGAAATTTTGTATAGTAACAGTTTATATGCCGGAGAACATTCAGGATAGTTATTCCTCCAAAACGCACACGGGCGAAGCCGGGGAACAGCTAGTATTAAACATAAAATGTACTAAGGCTAGGCTTGGTTCAATCTACATACTTTAAAGCTAAGACATTTTTCAAAAGCTAGTGTTCGATTGTAAATACTCGCTGCATTAAAAAAAATGTTTTCTTTCGAAATCATATTTTTTTAATACTGTTCGGTTACATCTTAGAGGGATTGCGATATGCTCGTATGGCAACACTGACCTGTAGCGGCAGAGACCCGCACATACACTTTACTTAACGGAATTATTGGCACTTGCATACGTTTTTCTTCGTCCATGAATTCTTTCACTTTCAATATTATCTCACGAACTTCACTGGTTATATTTTTCGGCATTTTGGCTGTTATTTATGATTAAAATAGTCACAAAAACACACAACAGACATATGTGTCCTATGGCCGCTTTGACAGTTTGTTGACAAGATGGCGTCTGTAGTTCCACATTTCGCCAACCGCACAGCGCTAACTTGGTTTTGCCGTCAAGCGGCAAAGTCAAAAATTGTAATTTCAAATTATGTTTTTACCGCAAAATACTATTCCACGCAGGCATTTACCTTCAGTTCTTGCAGAAGACGATGTTATTCATATACATAATCGAGGAGGGGGTGTTTGGGTGGAATTAAGGCGGTGGTGGAGCGATTTATTTTTGTTGTCCTATGATGATCCCAGATCCAAGCATTACTACACGAGTTCGTATGCGATGATGATGGCGAGGACAGCTCATTTTCATAATGAACGTAGTAGTATCCATCCTTTTAGTAAATTCAGGTAAGTAATTTACTTCGATACTACTAAGGCTACCAAAGTTAATCACGACTGATTTGGAAGGACTGTACAATATGTGACATCGAGTTCAGGCTTCATATTTTTTTTGTAGCTTCTACTCGCCAAAAGACAACTCTTCACCAAATTTTAAGTTGCGGAAACGCTTGGTTAGCGAGATAAAAAATAATCAAAGTTCCATATAAAATCCCGATTTTACACCGCCATGACACAATATTTTGCAGACGAGAGGGGGGGAGTGTTAGGTTCTGGCGCTTCGCCGGCCGCTGCCGCGGCACGCTCGCTTCGCTCGCTCGGCTCGCGCGCTGTAGGGTCGCAGTTCTACCTAACACTCCTCCTCGCTACGCTCGTCGTCGTACCTACACCGACCTGCCTTAGAGTCTGTCTGAAACTACTTTGAACTAACCTAAAAAGTTCCTACAAAGTGTCATGTCGTATCCCCCGCCCACAGACCCCGCCAATTCTATTTGCGTTTTGTTTTACGCGTTTTAATAAAATCGTACCATTTTTGATAATTATTAATCAACAATTTTCCATAAAATAATTCTTATAAATTAAAAGAATCATTGAATAAATATCATGTAACTATTATTGTACACAAATAAGTCGAAAAAACTGTATTTATGTAAAAACTGAACATAAAACAAATCATCACGTTTTAGTTTTTCTCAACACGTTTAACGAAACGCAAAATATTGTGTCATGGCGGTGTAAAATCGGGATTTTATATGGAACTTTGATTATTTTTTATCTCGCAAACCAAGCGTTTCCGCAACTTAAAATTTGGTGAGGAGTTGTCTTTTGGCGAGTAGAAGCTACAAAAAAAATATGAAGCCTGAACTCGATGTCACATATTGTACAGTTGAGCCAAAAGAATATCTTAAAGTACCCTTACTTAAATGTATTATATTTCATTTTATAGCTTATATAGTCTAGTTTATGTTAATATTACGCGATAATTATCCATACTTGCGAGATTTTGTATAATAGTACATTACTGCAGAGACCAGTAAGTAAGCTTTCCTGGCTGAGTATTTAGTAGCCGTCCGAGTCGAAGACGAGGACGGCTACAATACGAAGCCAGGTAAGCTGATTACGGTCGAAGCATGTATAGTGCTTTTCTCAAACATGTAAGGAAATAAAATTACTTGTTTAGTGCTTCAGTTACTGGCTGAGTGATTTAATGTTGTATGAAAATCCTTTACGTACGTCGCGCTGAACCTGCCTTGGAATAGAGTCCCTACTGGTCTCTAATTACTAACGTAACAGGAACATTTCCGAGCATGTTTGAGAAAAAAATATTATTTGAAAAAGTGGGGTATTCGTTAGTTTTCGTCCATAAATGTCAGTTTTCCGTCCTGGGCTCTGCTAGTTTTCGTCCACTGAGTAGGGCGATTATTTCTGAAAATATCCACTTAATCAAAAAATTATAAAACAAACCTCAATGTTATTTTTAAAGTCCTATCGATTGATGTGCAACATGATGATTTTTGGTAAAAAAAATTGTTACATGTATGGAAAACCCCTTGTGGCTCCCCCCTAAAAAAATTATTTTCAGTAATTTTACTACAATACTAAGTAGGGGTATACAAAATACACCTTCTGTTATAATTTCATGAATATTAGTTATAGTCTCCAAATAAAAAATGGCCATGGCATACGGACGAACTACGGACATGACGAAACTATAAGGTTTCCGTTTTTGCCATTTTGGGTACGGAATCCTAAAAACTAATGATAGTAAGGATTAACACCGTGTTTCTGTATTTCCGTCAATATTAGCATACAGTTAGGTACGATTAAGGAAACGAAATGGCGTAGTTAGTTTTTATAAATTTGTTTTTTCCATACAAGTATGTATTGTTAAATCGATCACGGTATTATATTTAACTCAACGAAACAATCGAATATTATAACTAAGGCATTTTATCACCAAACAATGATATTGTAGGCCTTTAATGTTAACCACTGCTTGTACTATAAAGCCTTGGCCAAACAGCAAGCGTGGCGCAGCGCGGCGGCACGCTGCGCCGCGCTGGGTCACATCAGTCGGACGTTAGGCAGCGTGGTGCGTCGTGCGAGCGTAGCAATATACTGTAATTGTGATTATGGATATAGAAAAAAATAATCTTGACTTCGGAAGGAATGAGCGACCCTCCGCGCGCGCATGATGTATCGGGCGCGAGTCACGCCAGCATTGCGCGCGGCCGCGCCGCGTTCGCGCGCGCGATGAGGGCGTGTTGAGAGCGCAAGGCCGGTGCGATTCGCGCGCGCCCTGTTTGAACACTCATCGCGTCGGCGTCACGCGGCGCGGACGCGGCGCTGCGCCACGCTTGCTGTTTGACCAAGGCTTAATGCAATTGACACGACTAGCGTAGTCAACCGCGCATTAGATCGTTTATTATTGGGTCGTTCCTTAGAGAATTCAACCCGGAGTAGCCATGTCTGCCGTTTTCTTTACAAACCAAGTCTGCCGATTTTTGCGGGGGCGGGGAACGTCAAGTGTATTCTGTGACTATTCGTGCGTAACGTACAAATAGGTGTATGCATGACCACTGGTCATATGTTTTCGGCAAAGGGGAACGCCTGTCAATGGCGACTCCGGTTGGTTGAATTCTCTAAGGGTCGTGCATTACCCGGAATCGTGCCGCCGAAGGTTTCCGATTGGTTCCGATCAGATCCGAAGGTTATGCGACTATTTAAAAAAGTAGCTTTTTTCATAGTAATCAGCTCAAAACACGAGACTTCCTTTTTTCGGATATTTGTTCAAATATTTAACAGCGCATGTTTTTGTTTGTTTGTTTTCGTGTGGTTTTAATTGCCGGTAAATAGATAAAGGTGATGTGATAGTGCTTAGTGAAAATAACGGATAATATTCATTGTGAAAGATGTACGGGTGTGTGTGCGTGTGTGTCTGTACGGACGATGGCAATGGCACGATCACAAAGCTTTCTTTTGAAGTGAAATAAGCAGAGCACGCCATAGTATGGAGGTTATAATTGTTATTCTACTACCATTTGGTCATTCTAATGTTAATTATAGTTTTGTCCACTCACAAATAACTCGTATATTAAAGATAACAATGCAACAGAAGAGCTAGTTTTAAATGTTCTCAAGTCATTTAAATGTTTTATTTATTACATTTATTTACGTAACATTATATGAGGAATGGACAGAAACTAAAGTGTGTAGGTAATCAAATATAATATTACCATACTACTATATACTATAATATTACGTATTAATTAAGTATTTTGAAGTAAAATAACCATTAGAAATATTTACCTAGCTGTCTGGATTTCCGGGATCAGGTGGTCGCAAAACTGAATTTTATACCAAATTGCTCTGCTAGTTTTGATCCACAAAGTTTATATATTAATTATATTCTAAAACTTTAATCTCCACTTAAAATATTGTACAATTAACTTTAAAATAGATAATTCATGCCAAACATATTTAGTGCACTGCCTAAATCATTAATAAAACTCATCATAAACTTTTCCCGCCACAAGTTTTTTTCTTCATTGCGATGACATTTGCTAGGGCCGAATTCGAGGCGGCTATTAATGTTTTATTTTTAAAGGCACTATTTGTCAAATTACTTTTTTATGATAGTAGAATTGTTTCTTAGATATTATGGATCGCAACAAGACCAAACGTCCGCAGAAAAATTCATTTACGTTCAAGTTTTCTCCATATATTTGTAGCAGAACCGTCAGGTGGACGGAAACTGACCATGGACGGGAAACGAGCACAATCACCCTAGGGTGATTGTGCTAGTTTTCGTCAACTCTTGTCAGTTTCCCGTCCATACTTATTTATATGTTTATCTTCAAGTTTTCCCAAAATAAAAGCTTAAAATTAAAAAATCTACTAAAGAATAAACTATAAATATAAACTATATTGACCTTAAATTAAATTAAATTAAATTAAATATACGTTTATTTCAGGCCCGGGAGCCCATATGAATTGTTAGTTACATGTCTTAGTGTCTACGTTAGCATACAACAGTACTTAATTTAGATTATTTTACAACAAAATTCAAACACTCCGAATAAATAAATGTTAAAATTAAAATTACAGAAACACGTTAGAAATTCAAATTACATTGCTACTCAAAAATTATAATAGTCACATTCAATCAATACATTAAAATTGTCACACCAGGCCAAGCATTATTTGCCTCCATTTGTCATAAATGGGGCAGTCGAACCTGTACGCAAACACTCGCAGGATTCCGTTGCTGCTGCCTCGAACGCGACTGAGTAAGGAGGCCACTTTCTTGCGGATGATGGCATGGAACCCATCCGTGTGCGCCTCTGCGAACATTCCTGACGCGCTACAGAACCGAGGGAGCCGCATCAGCATCCTGAAAATGTTGTTGTATTGGATGCGTAGAACACTGGCAGCCTTACGGGTATACTTCACCCACAGACTGCTCGCATAAAAGGATTGGCAATATGCCTTAAAAAGTGCTACTTTAACCGGCTTAGAGCATCGAGCAAATCTGCGGGCAATCATGTTTCCTCTGACTGCCAGCGCCCCACGCTCTCTTTCAAGGTCACTGTCATCATTCAGGTCTTCGGTAATTACATGACCTAAATATTTAAATTTAGTCACCACCTGAAGAGAGCTGCCGTTCAGTTTAATGGGCGGAACATTTAACGGTTTCTCTTTCCCGCTCTTAAAAACAAGCACTTCACTTTTGTCCGAGTTATATTTGAGCCCGTGTTCCGTCGCATAGGCCTCACAAATAGCAACGAGTTCTCGGATCGAACTCACTGACGGTCCCAGCAACACCATATCATCGGCATAGCTGATATTGTTTACGCACGTATTATTTATATGGCAGCCTGTATGTGTGTTGCTGAGCTCACCTATGAGGTCGTTGACATATAGGTTAAAAAGCAGAGCACACGTTAGCCCTCCCTGCCTCACACCACATTCCATGCCATACGAGTCTGACAGGGCTGAGCCCCACCTCACTTGATTCTGTTGATGACCGTACCAATACCTCAGGATAGATATACATTCATCCGGTACACCCGCGCCCTCCAGTTTGTCCCATAGCTTGCTGTATAAAACGGTATCAAAAGCTTTCGACAAATCTAGAAAGCACGCGTATACCGGTGATTTTCTTTCTGTGTAGTATTTGACAGTCCCTTTGAGACATAAGATGGCCGATTCTGTAGACAACCCAGTCCGGAACCCGAACTGGGCATCATGCAGTTTTATATGCCGCAACAAAATGTCATTTAATAGGGCATCAAAAACTTTTGCAAGGATGGTAGCAAGTGAGATAGGTCTGTAGTTAACAATACTGGCCACATCACCGGTTTTATTCTTTATTATGGGGACTACAATCGTTTTTGTCAACTCGTCAGGCAAGAAACCATGCCCCAAACATAAATTAAACAAAAGCGCAAGAACCCTAGGCAAGTGGACCCCCGCATGTTTCAGGTGCTCAACACTGAGGCTGTCGTGACCCGGTGATTTCCCGGGCTTCATTCCTTGGATAACCTTTTTAACCTGCTTAGCCGAAAATTCGACAGATCGACCGGTCACACCCAGCTCAGCATAGCCCGCCCGAACCGTATTACCAGGCGTGCACGCTCGGATACTAAAATGTCGTTTAAACAAGTTAGCGATATCGCTATGATCATTTATCCCGTCTATATCGGTAGGTTGGCCCGGCTTGACATTTAACTTGTTCGTCTGTTTCCAAAAATTGTTAAAATCGTTACTAGCGTGCAAAGAAGCTAGGTTATCCATTTTTAGCTGCTCCTGTCTATCTTGGCACCATTTTAATTTGCGTTTAAAAACCTTTCTACTTTCACACATATTGAGATACATGGGACCACATGTGGGTTTCCCCGCTTGAACCCAGGAAAGAAAATGTAGCCGAGCCTCCCTGTGATAACGAGCAACATATTTATTCCAGCCCGAGATGTAACCATCTCTTCGCTGCGGTTTCCTTTGTTTGTAACACGAACGTGCCGCATCTGACAATATACTAACAACATCACAATACATATTACGCAGTAACTTTCTATGACCTTCACATGTACAAACACCATGAGGACATTGAGTGAGTTCAGATGGGAAAACAATTTTCCTCAAGTTTTCATCACACAACCTCCGATAGAGTTCCACCTGCTCAGATTTCCTTTCACCCCAGATAACTTTATTACTTACATTGTTAATAGGGCAACTTAACTTTGAATTAACTCTAAACAAGTCACACTGTATACATAAGGGCAAGTGATCCGACCATATAACGTCCTTTTTAATCCACACACTCTTGACTGTCTGTAACGCAGCGCTGGAAGTAATACAGTGATCTAGCCACCTTGCGGACCCGTGCGCATCGCTCACGAACGTAAACGTCCCAGAGTCATGCCCTAGCACAGCCATATCCACACAACATAGTCCTTGGTCTTCACAAAAAGCTAACATTTCATGACAAAAGCGTTCTTTCGGGTGCGCGTTAAAATCTCCCATTATGAACACAGCCTCAGTGTTAACTTGCTCCGATATAATCGAGCTAATTATACCTAAACATTCAGTGAACTCAGGTAAATTGTCTAAACTGTTTGTCGGCATATAGACGCTGAATAATAAGACTGACCTATTACTTACAGTCACTCTCACAGCCGCTACTCTTGCACTATTACAATTAATAACACTTACTGAGTCGAACGAAGTTTTTCGCCACAATATAGCAACCCCACCGAAGGGCCTTCCACGTAGGATACCTTGCGACGTGTCCACTGCCGAGGTGCCCGTACTGCCAAAATCATCGTCCACAGGTCGTGTGAAGTTAACCATGTCTCTTGCAACGCAACGACATCAGCTGCCTTGCAAAGTTGTCTTACGCCTTCCATTGATCTTTTCAGACATTTACAATTATATGAAACAAAGCTTGTCAACTGTTTATTGTTACTATCCATTAATTGACGGGTTTATATGCTGCCTCTCATTCTTGTCGTAAACCTTTGGGGTTTCCTTATGAACGCCCTTGCGATCCACAAAACTTTATCCCATTTATTTGCAGCAGTTTAATCAAGTGGACGGTAAACTGGACCTGGACGGGAAAGTAGCACAATTACTACTTACTTACTTACCTATTAATGTCAAAGAATATAATATTCACTAGGATGATTATTGATTAGGGTGGTCCAAAAATTTAAAATTTTTGATATTTTAATCTCCACAAGGTTGTTTCGGTTACAATACTCATAAAACATATTTACACCTAATTTGAGAACAATTAAATGTTATTTTTGCCACGGCAAAAAGCTGGTTAAGGGCGGCAAATGACCGTTCGTTGTTGTGGAAATCCTTGGGGGAGGCTTTTGTCCAGCAGTGGACGCATTCGGCTGAAATGATGATGATGATGAAATGTTATTTAGAGGTCGCTATAAATGACACAATTTTGCAGAACATGTATGAAGGAAATTTAACTAATCAATAATTCTTAAATGAATATATTTTTGATAGTTTTTTACATAATGTCAACTAGTTATGACTGAATAAATAATAAATAAATAAATAATATAGCGCATACATTTTTTTATTTTGGGTCAGCTTAATTTTTTTCTTTTGTATGAGTTTATTTCTTAATATGAAATTCATAGCAACCAGTAAATTGAAATGAGCTCAATTTAGTATATAGATTGTATTTTCATAATAGAACAAAAGGAGCCTTGTGGAGATAAGATATATTACTTATACTTTTTTTTCTCCATACATTCATGGACCATCCTATTACCTATGTTTAAGTTCCTACCCATTGCTCAAGCATGTTATATTAAACTAGCTATATGCTGTAGCCTATAAACAATTGTTTTTCTAAAAGTGACATTGAGTGTGTCTCCTTCAAGACTGTTTGCAGGCAGTTTTGGGAACCCAGTACGTTACCTACTAAAACAACTTACAGACAACCTACCTACTAAAAGTCAGTTCTGGTAGCTGGATCTAAACTAGGTTTAATTTAATGAAAAATGTACTTAAGTTAAGTACTTTTTTACAAAAACATGTTTGAATAACCTTAATATTGGTATCGAATATATTATCTACACTACACCCATACCATAGCATTACTTCCCTATAATATAAGTGATATGTTCATAAACTGCCTATATTAAGAAATCTGTAGATACTCGTATAGTTAGATACCTATCTTCTTCTTTAACGGCCTCCTAGCCCAGTCGGTAGTGACCCTGCCTACGAAGCAGGAGGTCCCGGGTTCGAATCCTGGTCAGGGCATTTATTTGTGTGTTTATCACAGATATTTGTTTATAAGTTATGGATGTTTTCTATGTATTTAAGTATTTATCCATATTTATCTATTATATATATCGTCGTCTAGTACCCATAACACAAGCCTTATTGAGCTTACTGTGGGCCTAGGTCGATTTGTGTTAGATTGTCGTATAATATTTATTTATTATTTATTTATTTATTATCTTCGGTGCATCGCAAAATTTACTTTTTCTACTCGTCTAGATACTATAATGTTATAATCGATACCTTGTTGAACCCGAACTACTAGCGCATACTCTTTGATGGAGCTTTTATGGTCGCATATTTTAGCTTCGTCAACTTATACTGAAATTTTCATACAATATTATAGCACGGTCGGGGAGGAGGACAACGTCCTCCCACCGTCGCCACAATCCACCGGGAGATTAAAGTTACTAAATTGTATAAAGCGAGCAGGTTGTAAGGCAATTCGTCGAACTTAATTCCTACCGGCTTGCCTATTTTGACCACACGTAGACAAAGTATTGTTTACAATAGAGACATAATAAAGCTTTTCAATCTCGTACTAAAAAAATACGGTACCTACCTATACTCGAGTGAAAAGATCTTCATTATGTTACGATTGTATTAAATACTATTACAATATCGATGACCGATACTCTACGATGTAAAGGTCCCTTTTTTGGTTTTTCGTAAATAACTCAGTAACGGTGGCTCATACGAAAAAAAAATCTTCTACTTAATTCATCCATATATAATTTTCTATAAAAAAGATTCTTTATATATCGAGGAAATACGATTAAACACTTTTTTAAACTTTCTGAGCTATTATTTACGAAGGTTAATTTTATCCTAAAACTGTTCTAAAATACCCTTATTTTTAGGGTTCCGTAGCCAAATGGCAAAAAACGGAACCCTTATGGATTCGTCATGTCTGTCTGTCTGTCTGTCTGTCCGTCCGTATGTCACAGGCGTTTTACTCGGAAACTATACGACATATCTGAATAAAATTTACACATAAGGTGTATTTTGTATGCAGCTACTTAGTTATGTAGTTAAATTTAAAAAAAAAAAAATTTTTAGGGGGGCGCTCCATACAGGTAACTAAATTTAAAAAAAATAACCAAACATCAATCGATAGGTCTTTCAAAATAACATTGAGGTTTCTTTGACTATTTTGTGATTAAGTAAATATTTTCTGAAATAATCGCTTCGAAAGTCAGAAAAGTTATGTAGCCCCCCCCCCCCGTAACTTTTGAACCGTAAGTTCAAAAAATATGAAAAAATTTGAAGAGATGCGCCTTATCAATATCATATACTTTCTACGAAAATTGTTTTGAACATTATCGGTTCAGCCATTTTTGAGTTATCTCCAAAAAACTTCTTCCATAGGCATCAGATACGACCTTTTGGTATTAGTTTGGTTCTTATTCCATTGAAGGTACGGAACCCTTCCTATGCGTGGTCCGACACGCACTTGGCCGGTTTTTTTTATTAGACCTATCCAACGATACCCCACACAATTAGGATTGGAGTAAAAAAAAATTACCCCCCCACTTCATGTGTATAGGAGGGAGGGTACACTAAAAAAAATATTTTTCCAGATTTTGTTTCAAAACTTTGTCGCATACTCACACGACATTTCACTTTTCTAGTACTTAGCCATCACTACTCCGTCGTCTGTGGCATTTATTCCCTGGGTTCATATCTTGTATCTGTGTCTAAGAAGTAAAAAAAATAAAAAGACCGTCAAGTTAAACGAGTTAAACCATAATTTCACGTTAGTTTAGTCATTATGCGTAACATAATAAGTATTTTTATATTATTTTTTTAATTTTTCGCTATCGAAGTGAAAAATAGTATGCATTACTCTGGTCTAAGAGCCATATTAACAGAAAATAGATGTCATATACTTCAGAAAAAGTGACCAAACCCTCCGGTCCGAGGCCAGATTTGAACTGGCGTCTTCAGCTTTCGCGGCTGACGTCCTGACCACTAGACCACCCGGTCACGGCGGAACTTGACAAATTTTGTCATGTATATGCAATCTCTGAATTTGAAATGGCTAGGCGCCGTTGACCATACTCTAAGGGCATGCGCAGTACGTGCTTGCACTTCCTATCCGAATCTCTTTCGTGATTCTGGTATAGCGAGAGAGATGAATCTTGAAGCAAATCAAATTATTTTGTTCAATATTTTTTGATTTGCAATTTTTTTAAGTAGTTACACTACTATATACACTACTGTTACACTACTGTATAAACTGAAAATAGAGATCTATTATCTATTCTATATAGCAAATCAAATTATTTTGTTCAATATTGTAAAATAGAGATCTATTTTCAGTTTATATATAGTAGTGTAACTACTTACAAAAATTGCAAATCAAAAAATATTGAACAAAATAATTTGATTTGCTTTGAACCGCATTCGAACAGGCGTTGGAAACTGCGCCCACCACTGGTACAAGTGGGGCTGGCGTGATTCCCGCAATGCGTATGCGGTGCCTCCGACCAAACAGTGGAACACATGATCTTTGAATGCTCGGTCACCAAATTCAACGGACGGGTTGAAGACCTCGCGAGACTTAGCAAAGAGGCCATTGAGTATCTGAAGAAGGCTAATCTCAATCTATAGCTTAAACTATGTACTTTTAATATACAGGGTGCAATCTTTTACGTGATACAAAAATAGTGTATCTAGTTCCGCTTATGCTGGAGAATATAATGCATTTACTCAATTGTTTAAATTAGTCTTATTTAATTAGTGATATTTTTCTAACAAATACTTTAATCACAAACTCAAAGTATGGACACCCTACATTCTATGACAATGACACTTCACGAGTTTTATCAATTATCCAGAGAGTTCTAAACCAGGAGAGGCCTTAGGTATCATTTCCCCTCTGTCAAAAGTATTGGCAGGAAAATCTAGTACATCTATAAAAACTATTTCAATAATCGAATGTCACGCACTTTCGTCATCGCTGTCGATGGATAACAAGCTCCGTGAAAATGCTCTTATGCGCTGTTTATGGATGTAAAAAATGTTATATTTCGTCTAGTTTACAAAAAGATGAAATACCATTTCAGATAGAAGTAAAGTTTTACTTTATTTATCATTACTTTCATAATAAAAGATTTAACCTAAATCGAAAATCAAGCTTTGTTTACAGAATCGATTCAAAGACAATCGTTTTCTTTCTGACGGGCAGTAACTATTTGACGTTTGACATTTTTCCATATTTAACGCGCTTAAGGATCGCTGTCTTCTATATTTTGTTTGAAAATACAATCAAAAATGATCCTTGGCTTTTTTGTTTGACATTCGCAAAGACTGCATCCAATAATTAACCATATGTTAACGTATGTACAGTCGACTGTCTATTGCTCCATTTAGTGTTATGAAGTATAAAAAGAATATGTCAAATATGTTTGGTATTTTCAAGTCAAAGGTACATTTTTTTTTTTTTTTTTTTATACTACGACGGTGGCAAACAAGCATACGGCCCACCTGATGGTAAGCAGTTACCGTAGCCTATGGACGCCTGCAACCCCAGAGGATTCACATGCGCGTTGCCTACCCTTTAGGTACATAAGTACCCTTCCAAACATCTTTGTCGGTTGTCAATAAAGCGTTGCTGCCATAAAAATTCATTTAAAAATAAACTGTATTAACAACCGACAATGATGTACCTTTAACTAGAAAACATCACATGTGTGCTACCTCGCCCCCCTCAGATTTTGGCAGACTTTTTTGTTTGGAAAGATGAGGCGAAGCGTACTCCATTTATAGAGCTTTATGCAATTATCTTATCACTGTAATTGACATCTAGTAGATAGTTTCCGTACGTAATTACCGATTCAAAAAAACCTTTTCAAATTTAATAATTTTCTCTTAAGGAATCTTAGACGGACTAGCGTTACCCAGTTTCCGCTAGGGACAGCGACATCTAGAGTCACCCAGAAAAAAAAACTCGAAACAAATCTGTCGCCTAATTGGATTCACGTAGAGGAAGACATTTTTTTTACGTAAATCACAATTTTAAGCGTCTTTCTTGACTACACACAAATGCAACGCCCGAATGCATTATGCCCGAATGCATTACACAGCCAAGTTGTGAACATTTGCGAGTGGCTCTAAATTACCGTGTGGTGATTGTACCCCTACATAAACGAAGTAACTAGACAAAATTTATTTCCAAAAAAACAGTTTATTTCAAACGTATTTTAATAAATGTTCAAAATGTCTGCCACCTTCCTGCCAGCATAACTCCGCACGCCGTCTTAAATTGTCTCTAAGTTTGCGAAGTACATACTCCTTGGCTCTCACAGCATCAAACGCCTGTACAATTTTTTGGCGAAGCTCAGCGACAGTATGCGATTCTCGCTCGTAAACTTGCCTTTTAATCTCACCCCATAAAAAGAAGTCTAGTGGGGTGAGATCAGGGCTACGAGGTGGCCAAGCGATGGGGCCATTGCGTCCAATCTATCGGTCGGGAAACTCCTGATCTAAGTAGTTTCGAACCTGTAGTTAAAAGTGTGCAGGAGCTCCGTCTTGCTGAAAGTATAAGTTCTCTAGATTTTCATCAGAAACTCCCATCAATGATCTTGGTAATGTTTCTTAGCAGATCCTCGTATTTATGCCCATTTAGTGTACCTTCAATAAAATGCGGCCCTACTACGCAATTATTGAGAATGCCTGCCCACACATTAAGCGAAAAGCGACTTTGGAATGTATCTCTGCGTGTGACATGTGGGTTTACATCACTCCACCAGTGTTCATTGTGGACGTTGAACAATCCTATTCTTGTAAAGGTCGCTTCATCTGACCACAAGATGTTGAGATGTGACCTAGTAGCCATTGGCAAAACTGCATCCTTTTGCCGTAATCCGCGAGAACATTATCCTGCACACGCTGAAAGTGGAAATGATGTTTCCCTTGAGCATTCAACAGTTTCCTAATAAAAAAATGGGGGGTTCCATATCGAGCCGCGGCTTGCCTTGTGCTGGCTTGTGGGTGGCGGTGGAAGTACTGCAGTACTCCAGTACGGAACGCTTCCGAGTACCGTGCTCGTCGTCCTCTGCCTCGGGCATGTTCTGGGACCGTAAACTGTCCATAAGTCCTTAAATTATGGACAGTGCTGTTTATAAGACGACGTGTCGGGATTGGAAGTTCCGGATATTTTTCATGGAACAATATCTGAGTTTGCACCGTACTACGTACGGGTCGTAAAATAAAACGACACCATATCCGAACGCTCAATATGCGTAAAAGGATAAGGAGGAGGCATTTTTAAAACTTGGTAAAATTTTTGATATAAGAGTTAGATGATTGTTGTGACAAGTCATGTCACGTTGACAGTTGTCGAAATTACTTGTTTTAAATTATTATGAGTAGCACTCTAGAGTATTTACTGTAAATTGATACCAAACTTTTTGCTCTATCTTAAAAGAAGTAGGGTGACCATTCACATGCAAAAAAAAGAGGATATCTTGCGACTGAAATTAAATCTGAATAAAGCAAGTTAACAAATCGAGACCCTTGTAAGGAATGTTAGTTGGGGGGGGAAGTATATGAAACACTAGTTTTGTATCACGTAAAAAATTGCACCCTGTATATATATAAATAATCCAGTGACTCGTAATGCCATACGATAAATAAATAAATTTGATTTGCTTCAAGATTCAGCCATATTAACAATCAAACAATTTTCCACAGCAAATAACCACCTCGTAGTAATATGGTCTACTTTAGACCCTTGTCAAACAATCTACTATTTATATTGTATTAAGTATGAGAAATAGTGAAAATGCCTTAATTTTTCCCTTAGAAACTCTTGGGACTGCCTAACGCTGCATATTCTCATTTTACGCATGGTAGTGTTTAACTTCAACAACTCTATAATACATAGCCCTGATATATTCTGGCACTATTTACTGTTGGTTATCGACTTCGTATTCATCGTGGACTTGTACGTCAATGCTAAAACTGGTTACGCTATCAAAAGAACTAGACAAGTGGTCCTGAATTCCCGTGACATATTGTTGAATTACCTCTCTACAAATGCTTTCGTCCATGCTATGACAGCGATACCATACCAGGGCCTCCTGTTCCTTAGACTAGGAAAAGACGTAACAAACGCAGCTGCCAGAGCAAATATATTTGTTTGTGCTATAAAGCTTATAAGTCTAATTCAAATAATAAAACTCTTGCAAGCATCTAAATACTGGGCAAAAGATCGTGGTAGTTTTGCAAGGACGGTTGCCTTCAAGTTCTTGAGAATAATTGGTGTCGGACTCGTGGTCACGTTTCAAATATTATCAGCGACCACCGCATGGAGTACTATATCGGCAATCCAAACAGGATCAATGAAACCGGACACATATAGCGCATATATGATAGAATATAAGTATTACCACGTGCTCGGAAGCGAAGAGGAAAGTAAATTATTCTTCATGAGGTTTTTCAGAGTGTGCAAGAATTTTTTTCTTTTCGGATACGGAGCTAAACCTGACGTAGATACTTCTGATCACCTTGCAGCTATTCTAACTTACTGCGCGGCCTTTTTATTTCACTTCTGGGCTGGAATAGAGTTGTATAACTGCGTGGCAAGAGATAGCTCCCTGGACGATCGTCTATATGCGGCTAGGGCACAGACTTTTAACGTCTTACGGATAAGGGGACTTCCTGATACAATACACAATAAAGTCGTAGACTATTATGAGTATAATATGTCGAGATTGATAATCTTAGAAAAAAAGAACATTCTGTTTAAATCGTTACCCGACGTTTTGACGTCGGAAATCAAGATGAGCTGTTATAAAAACTACGTGGAAAAGATTCCATCCTTTGCAAAATGTCCACCAGAAGTGATCGCTAAAATTGTGGATCTGCTACAGCCAGAAATATACTTGGCTAATGATTTGATAAGCAGCGTAAGTATTATTTTATACCGAAGTGGGCTGTTATGGCTTAAAAATCATTAGAAAAATGGGCATTAATATTATTCATACATAAGCCCAATACTTACTTCGTTGTTGGAGACTACTTTGAGTGTTCTTTTAGCTATTTCCTATCATGACCATATAATAACGACTTTATAGGTTGTGTCCTAAAAACAACAATTAGTCCGTCAGTTAGATTATTATTATCAAAAAGTAATATTTTAAAAGTAACTTGACAAGAGAAGAAATAACGTGTCCAGTATGTTTTGATATTCTAAGATTCTAACTGACTGCAAGCTTCTTGTCATATTTTTGTAAGCAGGTTCCTTATCCTAGTTATAAAAAACCGAAACCGGGATGTGCCCGGTTCCTTCAAACTGTACTGGGAGTATGCCCTACCCAGGATACCGTTTATCAAGCATTTCTTGCTCACACAGCACGACGGGATGATAATAGTAGAAGCCGGGCTTCTGGCGGTATACTCTGCCGAGCAGGAGGAGACCCGACATCTCATGGACGGCGATCACTTTGGAGAAGAGGCGCTGATCACAGACCGAGAAACGTTGGAGACTGTTGTTGCTATCACAGCGAGCTCGGTTGGTATATTTATTCTCGGTGTGTGAGGTTTAAAACCTGGTTTCGGTCCAACCATAACTGAACCAAAAGAGAACTAGCACGCATTAGTTTTGACGTTAAAACATGTGAAAGTGCTTGTAATTATTTAACAATTTTAACCGAATATCTGGTTTCGGCTAAAAATCAAGTTTCGATCGGCAACACCGGATAATTTATATTTTCTGTCTACTTACCTACATGCATGATACATTATTGTTCACTTTTAAAAACCATATATAAAGTTAGTTTTGTTTTCCCGTTGAAATAGATTAAAAAACAATTTTATTAGTTTTTTTAAAAGGGTGTAGCCAGGATAGCCTTGGAAAAATTTCCCCATTGCTTTTAGTTCGAAATTGTAACCAAACGATGCTTTTTAAAGATGATAATACCCTGCACATCGCTTCAACCCCTTTCTTATCGATTATTTCTTTTGTAACAACCTGTATAATGAGTTACAGTCTTGGCACTAACACTATTTTTTTAAATATGTACCAACATCTTATCTACTTACGTTTTATCCAAAATTCATCCGCTTAGCACGGGTGGAACAAAAAAAAATCACGCCCTGTTATCACGCCTATCTTCTATCTAAATATAGAAAAGAAGAAACTGAGTGACTGACTGACTGACTGACTGACATATCAACGCACAGCCCAAACCGCTGGTTCTAGAGATTCCAAATTTGGCACGTAGGTTCCTTATAAGGTCTAGGGGTGCACTAAGAAAGGATTTTTCAAAATTCACCCCCTAAGGGGGTAAAATGGGGGTCCAAAGTTTGTATCGCGAATCAAGATTTGTTAGACTATTTTATTCGAAACTTCACAGGAGTATTCCTAACGATAAATGAGTAAACACGTGTTTCAGGTTTTTTGAAAATTCAACCCCTAAAAGGGGCAAATGTGGTCACAAAGTCTGAAAATCAACATGGGTATCGTATCCTTTTTGAGTAAGTACTTATAGTACGCGGGCGAAGCCGCGGGAAAAGGCTAGTTTCCTATAAGTTCGTCTGAGATTTTAAGACGTAGTATCCATATGCTACTTGGCAGGACCACAAATCCTAATGGATTAATCAACATCGAATATTCAAGGGAAGGCTATCCCGCTACACACTTTGCATACTTACCACATTGGCTATTGAGATGGTTTAAGATAATAAATTTCTACTAACTATATGACGCTGTTTATATTTCATAGAGTTTATTTAATTTTGATTTCACATTTTCAGGTCCTTTTACTGGACAAAGTGCTCTACCTTAAAACTATGGCCGAGTATCCAGACCTCTTCTGTTCGTTACGTATGGATTTATTATTGGCCACCGTACGAACCGCCGGAAGACCCGGTATCGAACAAACCGGTATTTCACCGGAATCGTAACCGGTAAAACTAATTTTAAGTATTTTTATAGAATAATGGAAGATTCAGATGTTTAATTACCTTACTTACAGTCGACGTCAAAGATATCGATATTATTTCTTCACTTTAAGCTTTAAGGGGATGATAACAGCGGAATTCCGTCCCTATCTTTTTAAGCCCGAGTGAAAGAGAGACACTGTGTTACAATTAGTATGGGAGTTCATTGCAAATTCTGCAAAATGATGAATTAAATAAAAACTGTGAATTAATTGAAACATATAAAATAATTAAAGTTTCATTAGTATTAAGTGTTTGAATTTTGTTTTTAATTACAGAACTTACTGATTAAAGCTAATTTTAAGACGTAACTTCGGAATTATTTTCTATCGAGTCGATTTCGTCAAAGCGTGTATCGAACTTAACAAAGTTCTTAAAATATAATGAATATTAACGTATAATTTTTTCACTTTCCCAAATCAAATAGTTATATATTGCTAAAAAACTGTTTAAGCAAAGTCAATTTCAAGGTCATCGTCTGTTGTCAACCTCGCTAGTTAAAGCAATCGCGCTAGTAGGGATTACGGTAGATATCCGGTACTGTCTCGGAACCGGGAATCCCCGGTTCTTCTGGATTTTTCGGTACTGAGTTATTTTTTTCGATTTTTTGCTAATTTGAGCTATGATATAATGAACGCTGCCGTCATTCCTCGCGTATCTCTTGATCCAAACTGGGTTGCTATACAAACCGCTCTTTTACAGTTAGCGATTTTCTGTTGGTCACATTTTCAATGGTTTCATAGTAAAAATACTATATACTTAAAACCTGTTCTATTCATAAGTAAGTAAAAATAGGGAAAGTAGAAAGTACATAACAAATAAAATATAAAGTTTAAAGGCGAATTTTTCCTTAAGTTACTGTTGGTTGATCGGAGCATTCGGAGTCTCATTGCAGAATTTCAACAGCTTTACCACAGAATAACTAATAGTACTACCGTAGCTTTACCGTTCTTTGAAAGTAGAACAATTTAAAAATCTCCGACTTTCATTCCGTATAGACTCTATATTATTATTATTTATTTATTTATTTATTTCAAGATAAAACTTAAGTGGTAGGTATACATATTTTTTTTCGCCAAACTGAGGACAGTTTGTTGGCGAATAGTGCGCTCTATAATAAAAATAACAATTTTGTATTATACCTACTTACCCATTACACAAACTTATGAAGTAGGTAGTATTTTATTAAAAGTTTTTAGTTAATACTTAGATACAAAATAAAGTATATAGGTACAGATATAGGTATAGTAAGTATATAGGTATAGGTACAGATATTTGTACCTGAGTTATGGATGTTTCCTATGTATTTAAATATTTATCTATATGTATCTATTATATATATCGTCGTCTAGTACCCACAACACAAGCCATACATATTCATCTATGCCTTATTGAGCTTACTGTGGGCCTAGGTCGGTTTGTGTAAGATTGTCCTATAACTTTTTTTTTTTTATAGGTGTTTTTGTATTAAACAGTACTTACCTGCCTACCATACTATTTAATACTAGAGTCAAACGCATCGTGCCAGTACCACGGACCAAGAGAGAAACCGGATATAACTCTTACTCTAATTCCCTAACCACAGTTGAACCTTATTTTATTACAAAACAGACGTTTATAGGTAACTAGTAAAAAGTTGTAAAAACGGTCCGATAGAGAGCATAATAGTAGGGGGCGGTGTCTCACTCGCACTCGTTACAAAATGGTCACATTTGACATTTTGATTGTCTGATGACGTCATTACCTCCTTAGTCAAAACGAGACACAGTCCCCTAGACAACCCTCTCTTTCGGCCTCACATTGTGACCGAAGCGTATACTCCAGTTTAAAATGATAACTTCATGGCCAGTACGGCAATAAAATAAAGGAAGAACGCTGCGACGCGTTGCGAATGCAGACAGCGAGAGTGAGCGAGACGTCTATCTTTAGGAGTTTCGACTCAATCGGAACGTTGCTTTTGGCCCAAGTATAGTCATACTATACTACTTAAATACAACCCTTAGTATCCAAAAACCTAACCGGTATCATAAACCAGAGTTGGGCATAATCAATTACTTTTGGAATTAATTACACGATTACATTACAGTAATCGTGATTCCTCGGTAATCGATTACTTAGGTAATCAAAATTACTGTAATACTGTACTATGATTACATCTGTAATCCATTACCTAGGAATCAGTATTGTAAACCACTACTGTAATCTTGATTCCTCAGTAATCAAGTACTTAAGTAATCTGAATTACTAAATTACTAAATTCCAGACTGGATTACACCGTGAGTGTCATCACACCCGGTTTACTGCCATACTAACTTTCTCATCATAGACGTTGACTTGACGTTTGTCAAATCGAGGGGAAAAATCACAGATATCTCAAAGAACAGATCAGAAATTATAAGTCAGACGTTTTTTCATATAGTTGTCTCTTTGGTTATTTATGGTTAACCAAGATGAGTTAGAATGGGACAGATAGTACGACCTTGTTCGGCTGTTAACTAATTGTCTCGATTTAAAACTTAACCAACTTGTCAAATTAACCGAGACGTCAAACACAAAATTGTAGCATAAGACGGTTTCTTACAAGTTATGGTGCTATTTCCGATAATTAAGGTGTATAAATTGAATAATTCAAGATTATATTAGGCAGAAATGTCATGCATAGTGCCCTACTGCCGGAGCTGGTTCAAATCAGCAAAGAAGTCCGGAGAAAATACCAGTTTTCATCGGTAAGACACAATTGTTTTTATTTCGAAAATTTCAAGCACATTATGTAACATAATAGTCTCGGATAACTGCACATGCTGGATACTATAAAATAAGAACTGTTTACGTAGTTTCAAGTTGATTTTATTGAGATTTATTGGTAAAATTAAATTTTTGTAAACGACGCTAGTGTTGTAACTAAATGAAAATAATTATGTCGATATTTTATCGATATGAAACATTTGTATAGGCAAAGACAAAATATTATTATATTAAATTATTGTTTACATACTCAATTGTAAATTTTTCAGATTTTCGGAAAATAATCTATTACGTCAAATATGGATCGACGCCGTAGGGCTAAATAATAAGGGAAAAGTAAAAAAATGAAAAGATAGGGGAAAAGCTTCGTGTCCATTTAAATACAACTGTTTTATTTATGGGTCAGTAGCCAGTCCTCCCAGTAGACAGTAGTCCTCGTGTACCGTTCATATTATATCTCTCCTGTAAATAATAAAACGTGTAAATAGATGAATGACTTTTTAGTTGTCTGCACTATTTGTCCTTTTCAGGATTCCGTACCTCAAACGGAAAAAAAGAACCCTTATAGGATCACTTTGTTCTTTGTCTGTCCGTCTGTCAAGACAGAAATTCTCAGGAACGTGTGAGGTATCAAGTTGAAATTAATTTCAAATATTCGGGTCTGCAATCCATTGGTGCTGATAAATGAAAAACAAAACAAAAGAACTATACTAAAATTATAATTTAATTTAATTTCTTAAAAAAAGGGAACTGCCTTTATAAAACAAACCCACTGAAAAGCACAAAATTCACCTGTTAGTTTTTCGGAAATGTACCCCACCCGCAAATTACAACTTTGTAGCTTCCGATGTAACGGCTTCGCTTTAATACAAACTTTTAAACCCCGTTTTAACTCCTCTGGGGTGGAATTTTGAAAAACACTTAAATTACTTTTTTTTTTACTTTTAAGCGATTAGCCTACAAACGAACATTTAACACTTTCCGTACCAACTAGTGCTACGCGCTACGCTCGTAGCCCGTAACCACGTATTGGTCGTATGTAGCGCGTAGTAGCTACGAAGAGAGAACCTAACAGTCGGGTTCCTGGTCGTGAAAGTGTTAAGTCAGTCACGAAAAAAAGCTTTTTTTAACCCATTTTTAACACTCGGGTTGAATTTCAAAAAACTGATATTTCTTTTATTATTTTTAATCATCAGCGACCGTACGAATTTTTTAGTCTCTGTATAAAAAAAAATCCTACCCACACAAATTTTTAACCCACTTTTTACCTCCTTAGCCATTGATTTATTCGAAATCACCTCTTAGTACATACAAATTATATATGTAACCTGGTCTAACATTTTCAACTCTTTAGCTGCAGTGGTTTCGGTGTTTACGTTGATGTGTCAGTCAGGACAAAAGCATTTAAAGATAGACTAGCGTTCCGCCCGCGACTTCGTCCCCTTATAACACGGCTACCTACTCATACACAGTTTCATCTTTATAAAATGTGTGGTTTGGTATTAGAATATTTTTTTTGTTTATATTAATTATCATACAACTTACTTTTAAGACATATACATACATTCATCATACAAATCGTCAACGTTTTTTAACCCCCTTAAGGGATGAATATCAAAACACGCTGAAATTGCTTTTCTTATTTTTTAATAAGTAGATAAAATAGGTAAAAAGTAGCCAATCTGCAAATTACAACTTTCAGCAGTTTCGGCCTTGTTTTAGTACAAACTTTTCAACCTTGTTTTAACTCATCTAGGGTGGAATTTTGAAAAACACTGAAATTAGTTTTTTTTGTTTTGAAGTTTCGAGTCTGAAATGAACTTTCGAGTCTGTCACAAAAAAGTAGGTATCTATATCAACTTTCAACCCCTTTTTAACCCCGTTTGCGGGGTTGAATGAAAAAAAAACGCTCAAATTACTTTCATTATTTTTAATGTATTAAATGTACGAAGTTGCATGCCAACTTAAAATTTTAATCCCTACCCGTAAAAATTTTTTACTCTTCGTTTTTACTCCCTTAGGGGTTTAATTCTTCAAATTTGTTTCGTATTTCTTAAATACATTATGAACGAAAATTATAACTTTCTAGTTTCAGTAGTTTCGGCCTGGCTATAATCCAACTTTTCAACCCCGTTTCAACTCCTTTGGGGTGGAGTTTTGAAAAACGCTGAAATTATTTTTTTGTTTGGAGCTGAGTAGCCTACAAAGGAACTTTCAAGTCTGTCACATTTTTTTAAAAATATTTTGTTACAAAGTTTCAACCCCTTTTTAACCCCGTTAGAGGTTATATAGCAGAAAACGCTGAAATGACTTTTATTATTTTTTTATTAGCAACAAACGTACGAAGTTTCAAGTTTCTAACTTAAAATTTTAAATCCTAACCGTACAAACGCTTAACCCTGTTTTTACCGCCTTAGGGCTTGAATTTTTCAAAATCGATCCTTATTACTTGTACAAATTAAAAATGTAACCTTATCTGCAAATTTCAACTTTCCAGCTTCAGTAGTTTCGGCTCTGCGTGGATCATTCAGCGAGTCAGTCAGGACATAGGCATTTATATAAATATAAATTAAAATAATATAGATTTATATTTTATCAGTGTAATTAAAAAAATAGTGTAATACTGATAAATAAAATGAGCCCATTATTTATTCCACCCTGATTATTACTCCTAAGTAAGCAACTACGCACCATACGCTATGCCCTTCTGCGCTTCTTATATACCTACACGGTCAATGACCTTAGGTGCACTAATCGTATCGGCCGCCGCACGTCTTATGTGTTGTAGTTTCCGCCCCGCGCCCCGCTCCAATTATGTTTATTTTTTGATTACTAATTTTACAATTCCTGAAAATGCTCACTATATCTACTGGTGAAATTTTGATATTAAGTAACATATTATTAAAGCTAAAAGGAGCATCAAAGTCATGAGTGTAGAATTAATGCGCGTATTCGTAAATCATTTAAAATCATTTAAGAAATAGTAATAATACAGTCACCACTGTAAAAAATTTTTTAAACGAAGCGTAATAATTGTCTCGACAATATAGTGAAAAATCACCATTTGTATAATTAGTGTTTGATTAATATTGAATTTTTTAAACATTTTTATTATTTCTAATGTATTCTCAACTTGACAGGTGGTGAATATTTCAAATACTGTTTGAAATATTCAGGTAGTCCCTTGGATTAAGAATTTCTAGTGTAGGATTTAATGTTTGTCGTAAATAAACATTCAGATTTTCAAAAATTTTTTTTAAACAAAGCACAATGTATTTTTTGGGAAAAACTTAATACATATTTTCAATAAATGTTGTTTAACCAGATCCCAAGGACAAAATAGTGTAGGATTAAATGTGATCTCCTCGAACAACTTAAAGTTTAGTGACGGGACTATACTATGGGACATATTTTTGAGTAAGATGAGTACACCCATATTTTTACACTTGACTGTACACGGTAATAAATACTACTCTCTGCGGGCTTTTTTTATAAAAAAAAACATTTTTTACAATAGTTTGGTAGGTGTGTAACTACCCTACCATGCAGATATAATATCCCTTTATTGGTAACCGGTTCCGGTCCCAGATTCGCAGGTCTTAACGCTTTGATGTTATGAAATTTGACTTGTAGAAAGCGTATTAAGTTTTAGAAAATGATAGAGCCTACTGAAACACACACGGGCGAAGCCGCGGGTACCGCTAGTTATATTAGTAGTTAATAATCCCTATTATTGTCATTTCAGCAATTGAATATCAGCACATGGAGAGGCATTTCGATCACAACTACTGTAAATGCGATCCAACTGCAAAAGTCAAAAGTTACTTAATATGCTCATAGTGGCTGATTATAATAAAGATCAGATTAATGTAAATCAAAACTTCATAAGAATATATTTTATTGTTAAATTATTTCTCTCAGGTACCTATACAATGACAATTAATAAATCGTGTAAAATAATTGTTATTTTATTTTCATGACATTATCATCCCTTATATCGAGAATCACTTGATGGCCGCATTTTCTTAGTAATTCGAATTATTATTTCAATTACTACATTTGTTTCAATGTAACCCATTAGATTCAAAATAAAGATACATATTGTGTTCCTCTCAATGACACTAGAACTCATTACTAATTGAGAAAATGTTATTGCAGTTAATATCCACTTTTGGAAAATGCATACAGCATGTTGTTTGTAATGTTTTTGATTGTATTTCCATGCATTACAAAGGATTACTTCAACGGAAACCGACAAGTCTCTCCCCGGCAACTTCCCCAGCTATTTCGTCAGGAATCCATGACTTTCCGTCCCTGGGCAATGTACTTTTTATTTTTAATATCCTGTTCTAAAATGCTAATGTTAAACTTGGGAGAATCGAAAAATCGTAAAAAAGAACAGAATGATAATTTCAACTGCAAAATTAGTATACTTTTAATTGGCCTCAAATTACACAGAATACTTTTGTAAAATCTTACAATGACAAAAATAAATAATAGGTACGTAAAAAATGAAAAAAGGGACCCTGATTTTCTGAAATACACTAAATGTTCACACCAGGATTTGAACCCGAGCCCCCGGTTTAGAAGGCAGGCTCACTACCGACTAGGCTAAAAAACTTCTATTTTGCCCCTGTCACATGCCTGCCACAGATTAAACAACGTGTTGAAAATTATATTAGACAGTCGGTCGTCTGATACGTAGTATCTACTAAGTAGTCTGTGAGTGTCATTGGCATGGTTGTCAGGGGTGATTTATAAACAATGATGGATATAATTAAAGATTGCTTGCGAATGGGTTTTCATAAAGCCAGCTATGTGCGAGTCGGACTTTCACATGGAGGGTTCCGTACAAACACACGAAAAATAACACGTTCCTTGTATAAGGATCCCTTGAATTTATATCGCATTTTTTACATTCTTTGCTTAATCCTCGTGGCTGAGGGACGTGACGATGTGGACACTTTTCCCCTGTGCTCTTCTAGCCGGTCAATGCTGGGCTCGATGCATTCTTGCCTGTAGTGTGGCTTTAGTCGCGGACCGATTTTGTGGCTGACTGTACTGTTCTTTAGACAATCATCTAAATCCTTATAATTTATTCTAATATCGGTTAGGAGGAATTAGTTCTAAATCAGTTTACAAGTTTTTGACAGTTTGTGATTTTGTGGCTGACTGTACTTTTCTTTAGATAATCATCTAAATACTTATTAATATTTATTCTAATATCGGTTAGAAGGAATTGGTTCTAAATCAGTTTACAGGTTTTTGACATTATACGATTTTGTGGCTGACTGTACTTTTATTTAGACAATCATCTAAATAATAATTATTATTTATTCTAATATCGGTTAGAAGGAATTGGTCTAAATCAGTTTACAGGTTTTTGACAATATACGATTTTGTGACTGACTGTAGGTACTTTCAAACACTGTGAGTTAAATAAAAGCTTGTAAAAAAATAGCTTTCTTAATATACTTAAGGTGCATCACACAATTGAGCGGAATTCAGTCGATCATAGACAATAATCAGCCGGAAATAGGAAACAACCCAACTTCCGGCTAAGTTTTGTCTATGGCAAGGACGTCTTTGGTCTATGGTGACTGATTTTTTGTATGGAGTCAGACAAAATTCAGAGGTTGGGTTTTTTCTTACTTAGAGCTGATTTTTGTCTATGATCGACCGCTACGATTCCGCTAATCGATGCCCAAAGCCTGAATCCGAACTGATTTATGTAAAAAAAACATCACAAGCATGGCAGCTGTGCGAATTTAATATATATATGTAGAAGTAATCTGGTGGTAATCAGTCAACAATTCCAGTAATTTGGAATCAATTTTGATTCCCAATTAATAGTAATTGTACTTTTTCTATAGATGATTCCTGATTCCTTAATATGTACCGTTTCACTTGATTACATTACAAGTAATCTGACAGCCGGTAGTGGATTACAGAAGTAAAATCAAGTAATCGTGTAATCAGGAATCGATTACGAAATGCCCATCTCTGTCATAAACCCCTCTGTTTGCGTTGGACTACTAGGTCTAGGTACTAGAACTGCAAGCCCTGTGACAACACAACGCCATCTCATTTCAAATCATGGAATTTATACTAACACGGAGCCAGACTCAAGAACGTTTATACTTCAAGCTAGAAACGGTAATAAATATAGGTACTCTCCGAGAGGGCGCTGATAGTAATTTCATTTGTCTTGTACAAATAGCCGCGCCACTAGATGGCTCGCTGAGTCCTCTTTTTTGACTAAATAACTTGATGAAGTAGGGTTAATATTTAACTACATATACTACTACCGACGGCTGCAAAGGCTTCCCCTGTATAGCCCCACCCGTCCGTCACGGCTCAGTGCATGCTTTCGCCTCGCTATTAATTAATAGTCTCCGCCGGTGCAGGATAAAGTATAAGTTAATTGTTTCGGTGTAAGTTTATCTTCCTCTTAGCGTTTGTCCCAGCTTTTTGCTCTATTGAGCCTGGGCTACGCTCGGCAACTTAATGGCGAGGGATTCAGACTGTCCACAGCTGGTCTCACAACTGGTACGCCTTCTCGTACCCCCTCTGTTTCAATCAAAGATTAATTTTAGGCCACGTAATCGCGACTTACTGGCAGTTCCTAATGCACGCACTGTGGCGTACAGGAACTCGCCATTAGTTCGCGCCTTACATTACCTTAACGCACTTTTCGAGTCAGCACCTGACTGCGATGTTTTTGCCAGTAGTTGGAAGACGTTGTATGACGAATGTAAGAGGTAATGTGAGGCGATGGATGATCGGCCGTCTTCAGTTAGTATTTAGTATTTAAGATTATTGTTATTGTATAACACAACTCTATGTTAACGTTATTCTAATATAATAATAATATTGTATGCATACCACAGTGTAATACTGTGTAATATGTTTGGAAATAAATAAAATAAATAAAAATAAAAATAAAATAAAATAAGTTTTTACGAAAGCGACTGCTATCTGACCTTCCAACCCAGAGGGGAAACTAGGCCTTGTTGGGATTAGATCCGGTTCCGGAATCGACTGGTAAATATCAAGTGATAATTTGTACATATGTTCCGAAAAACTCAGTGGTAGGAGCCGGAGTTAGAACCCGAGACCTTCGGATTGAAAATCTGACGTCTTACCGCTAGGTCACTGGCTAAGTGTAAGTTTTCGGTGTAAGTTAACTTTTCTTAATTTGTAACACCTCATCTATCATCCTTAAATAAGTGTGTGGCAAATTGCGTTTTATCCTATAGAGTGAAAAGTAATTTTATTTAGCACAAGTTTTGACTTGTGTATAACCTTACGCGGTTATGTTAGATATAGAATCAATAATTGAATGCAAATGAACAAATTGGCCTGGGCAGATTAAAAAGGAGATGACGGGACGATTTGGACGCATTTTGTAGTGACTGGCGAGAGTATGCACTAGGCCGTGACGAGTGGCGGAAGAGAGGGGAGGCCTTTGCCCAGCAGTGGGATACAATATTTATAGGCTACGGAAAAAAATACTAGCAATAAAATATTAAAACTTCAATATTGTATTCATATTGAAGTTTTAATATTTTATAGCTAGTATTTCCCTCGCATTAGTGTTGTGAAAAACGTTTTACACTTGGCAGCAAAGTTTCACGCTCTCTACGCTCGTGGCTCAATTTTGGAATCTTTCGCTGGAGGGTCTCAATATAAGTACTGTCACCGGCAATAGTATCTTCCTACACGAAGGCCGCAAAAATATGTGACACGCTCGTATTTGTAGGGCCATAAGAGCGTGTCACATATTTTTGCGGAATTCGTGTAGGAAGATACTATTGCCGGTGACTGTACGAGAGGTTAACAACGACTTTGCTTCCTTGTATAATAAATAACTAAATATTCCAGGTATCCTTCTGTGACTTTACTTTACCTCCTTCCTCCGACGGAATACGGTATTTAATACATTTACATTTACAATTTCAATGCGAGCATGTCTCTAGAGCCAGAGACCAATAATTAATACAGACGTGAAGACGGCGTCATTGTTGTAGATGGCGGCACCAAGCGCCTAATAGCAATGATATTTTTTATTTGACATGACTTACCCTCTGCGGCTACGGCCCCATACATTATGCGGTAACTCTAGTTTGCTCTGATTCAGATGGCGCTTCAGAGTTACCGTATAATGTATGGGGCCGTATAGCGCCATCTTTTTTTTTTTGACGGAGTGAAATGCGTTTACGCATCCCCCCAGCCCCGGGGTAAGGGTCTTGCGGGGGGTATCTGGGACTCGCTCTTCCTGCCTCTCTTCTATCAAAGAGAGGGTGAAGAGAATACCCACTAAAACACTCCGGGCTAACCGCCTAACCGTTCGTGGGGGGCATCACGGGTCCATCAGTCATTCTCCGTGATACCCCCCCGTAAGTACAGCGCCATCTAGTAAAGCTATCAAACTTGGAGCAGAAAAATTTCTTAGACTGTGCCCCCCTAGTTTATACATTATCTTTGCTCGCAACTCATCTCTGGTGGAAACGCAGCCCAAGGGCGTCGCAGCGACTCCTTTTGGAGGAGTGACAACGACAAGTTCAATATTATGAATTGTACCAAATGGAACCTTGTTGTTATTGAAATAGGGTTGTTTTTTGTATTTTTTTGGCTCAATCTTGTATACAACCTTAACGGATTTTCACCTTATATTTCTGGCTTGTTGATCTTTTATCTTCTATGTCCTATGGCTATGTAAGATTTAAATGGTAAAACGGTAAATAATAGTAGTTTATCTACACTCATATTGTAAGTTCTCTAAAACGTGTTCGAAAACGGTAGGCAATGGCTAGCATTACCACGACCGATTTTACTATGATAAGCTTTTTATCCGTAGCAGTAACGTAATTTTAACTTTTCATGCTCAATTATTGATGTGCTATGAGTTTTGATAACATAATGTACACCTGCACCCTCCCGGGGATCCGCCGACAGCCCGACACGCGCCCGCGCGACCGCCGGCACACAAGAGTTGGCCACGGCGGTGCAATGGCGGCCATTCTATGGTTTCCAAATAAGGCATTTAGAATAAATAATATGAGTGTAGATAAAGCAGTATATGCAACTGTACGTAATCAGGCCTTAAAACACTCGTGTGATCTTATTATGAAATTCGTCTGCGGCTCATTTCATAAAACCACACTCATGTTTTAAGGACCCTTATTACGTAACAGTTACATAAACTACTATTATGACTATTATGTACCACAGATAAAACTTTCGAACACGTTTTAGAGAACTTACAATATGAGTGTAGATAAACGAGATTAAAGTGCAATCGCACCAAATACACACGTGTAACACGAGTAATAACTTTGTTAATAGATTGTTTGGTCACTTAATTGTTGTTTTTCAAATAATTAGGTAACAAAGTAGTTTAAAAAACAATATTTTTGAACCTTTTTTTAATAGGTAAGAAAATTAAACCTTGTCTGGAAGAAATCGCTCATTAGCGATAAGACCGCCTGTTGTTACCTCTACCTAAATTTATCTAATTGTAAAATTTGTGCTTGTAACTGTATGAGGTGTGCAATAAAGAGTATTACTTTGTATGTCTTTCCCGACCACGGAACAATTGTGTTCCGGACCTTTGGGAGGCATATGCGGAGCCGAAGCCAACGCGCAGAGGCCCTTTCGACAATTTAATGAAAAGTGTTGGGTACACTAAGCGGATGCTGCCCCTACCCGTGTCATGGGACGCACGCAGAGACAGCACCCGCCATGGTGTAAAGACTATTGAGAGTTAATGGAGTCTAAAATGTACTAGGCTATTGGGTGAAAAGTATGGACTAACTACTGGGCTATTGGATGAAGAACCGGACACCTGCCTAATAAAACGGTATCCAATTTTATTTCCGGCAGACGGTGACTCGCCTGCCGCAAGATGGGCCCCCGTAAAAAGCGACATCAAAGATGGCTCAAGGGCAACACCGGTGCGTGGGCTGTGAGGTTGTCGAGAGGTAAGTCTGCGGTAGCCAGATCCCGGTAATCCGTTCAGCAGGCCGCCGGCGTTATGACATTTTACACTTCCAACCTGGAGCATAGGTCCCGCTCTTGCGACTCCACTCTGGCCGGCCAGTTAAGGCAAGCACAGAGGCGAGGGCCAAATGGAAAGGACCCTCTGGAATAGGGGTCCGCGGTGTCGCCACTCACCGTCAGCTCGCCACAAGCTGCCCCCGCGGGTTATAAAGAGTATTTATTATTATTATTATTATTAAACCATTTATGGAAAAGTAGAACATAGTCCAAGAGCGAGTGATCCGTTAAAACCTTTGCATCTGTTACAGTTTCAAGTATAAGAAACTGAATTTTCACGAATGTTAATGAATATTCGGTAATTATTTAGTTTATAATGCAGAAAGAGAAGTGTCATATAATTCACTAGTTCTCATAATTATTCTAAGCCACGAGACTTCTCTGTCCCCACGATTTCTATCAGTCCTTATTATTTATTTGTCATTGTACGAACATTACAAAAACACAAAACTTTTAAATCTGACGTCACGCCGCACGCAGAACCCAGCTGTTCCATACTACGTATGAATTAGCAAAATATTCGTACTCCTTCCTTTCCCGATTATTTTTAGAGAAACCGTCCGTCTGACGTTTGCCGCGCACACGGGCGTCCGCGCGCGGCCCGGACGGTAACGGAGCCCCACCGGAGCCCCATGGAGCCCCCGGCGTTCGCAGGAGACCCGCCGGCCCTCGCCGCGGCCCCCGGCGGCACCGCCTCCGTACTCGTGCCGCTGGCGGGGACGCCGCCTTTCCAATACGAATGGTAAATATAGACATTCCTCAGGCGTGTGGTATACATTATTTTGATTGTGACATTTGATAGTGCTAGTGTTTGTAGGTTAGGATTTTAGGCAAAATTCTTTCAAAGATTTAGACTACAACTTTTCTAGAATCAATACGCTTATTTTTTTACGCCATTAACCGCCATTAAATAAAATCTTGCCGTATTATATAGAAACTTGTAGCAAACTTCTAAATAACAGCGTCAACTTACGACATTTACACATTGCTAGTGCTAGGCAAAGTACTGTTTTTCAGCGATAGAAAGTGCTTTTCAACTGAGTCTAAATCCAAAGCAATGCCCGTACCCTCCATTAGACTTTGAGTCTTATGAACGTTGTAATAAGGTCGTATATAGCCTGTGTTGTCGTCGGGACTGTTTATTTGTTTTTGCATGTGCCCGGTATAAATAAGTCGGTAGGTAAGACACTTGTCGCGTCTGTGTGTTCTGATTGGTTCCGTGAAAGTTTTGAAGTTGACTTTCACGGCAAGCCAGTGTAAGGGTACAAACTGAGTAGACGGTCAAGCGGCGCGACCGGCGGCGCGTCCATGGTATATAGATACAAATGCAAAATTAGTGTGCGGCCTGGACGGCTATTGATGACGCTAGTTTTTTAACAGCTCTCAATAAATAGTTAGATATATTGCTTTATTATTCTAAAAGTATAAGTACATTATTTATTTAATTTTATTTTTTTATTATTTATTTAATACCTTGTAAAAGATACAGCTAACACAAATAAAGGGTCCCACAAAACAGTTTTCACGGTTTGACCGTTAACATTAATTTAAACAGTGCCCTGCAAAACTCTTTCCATTTCGATGTGATTATGTTTAGTTGGTGATTTTCATATCGATGTGATTATGTTGAGTTGGTGATTGATAGAATGTTGTAATTCATTAATTTAATTACATTTTAATACATGTATTAATTAAACCAAAAGAAATACAATATTTACTCGCTGTATATTGTCGTAATGTTTACTTTAGGATTAAGACAAGAGAAACGTACCGACATCATATGTCAATCACAAACAATGAAAAACTAAAGTTTACATTTTTGTCACGATGTGAGTCGTCGTCACTTTTCATCCACGTACATAAAGATAACCAATACTGGTTAACCTGATGCTACGGCTCGCCCCTGTTTAATTAGCATTGGGAATATCCCATGAATGCACAATTTATTAGAACAAAACAAACCACGTTTCTATCGTCTGTGGCCGTGACGAGTAGGTACAAATTTGAAAGGTATTAAGTACAGTCTCGTCTGAAAATATGGAAATATTTAATGTGACCAAAAGTATGTAGCCACGACTGTATAACCATTGTGTTTAAGTCTTGTGTGTTTGTGTTTAAAGTGCTTTATTAAACACAAAACAAAACATACTTACATTATGAAACTAAGTAAATATTAAAATAAATACAACTACATTTATACTACCTAAAAACTTACGTTAAAATCCCTGTTTAAAAGAATTTGTCATATTAAACGTATCCATATTGTCAGACGTGACCGTAGGTACTAAGACCGTAGGTGCCTACCAAGTGCGTGTCGGACCACGCGTAATGGAGGATTCCGTAACTTCAACGGAATAAGAAAAAATAATTATTAAAATGTCTTATCTGCACAGGAAGAGGTTTTTCGGAGATAACTCGAAATTATTCAAAATAATTTTCGGTGAAAGAATATGCAAAGACGTATCTTCTCAATTTTTTCATATTTTTGGATATCCGGCTCAAAAGGTACAAGGGGAGGGGAACGCAATTTTGTTGACTTTCGGGGTGATTATTTCTGAAAATATTCACTAAATCAAAAAATGTTTAAACACCTTTATGTTATATTTAAAGACCGATCGAATCTATTTGGTAAAAAATTGTTTTGTCAATTAGTTACATGTATGAATTTGGAGTAGGTCCCCTAAAATTTTTTTTCAGCTATTTTACTACAAAACAAAGTAGCGGCTTATAAAATACACCTTATGTTAAAATTTAATTAAGACAGGTCTTACAGTTTCCGAGTAAAATGGCTGTAACATACGAACGGATGGACATACGGGCATGATGAAACTATAAGGGTTCCGTTTTTGCCATTTTGGCTACGGAACCCTAAAAATAGAACTGGAAAACTCACCGGGGCGGAATGCGTCTAGGTATTAACTCTTAACCATGCAGTACATCACAACTGTTTTTTCTCAATATTTGTTCTTAAATAACATTCGGATCCATCCATGGGACAGATTAGGTAAATTAGACATCTATCTAAAACCTGATCAGAAATATATGATCATGCGCCATGTTTCGGAAGTTCATTGGAACTAATTTCTTACACTGGCAATAATTTTAATGACGATGATATGCATGTGTGAGTGTCATTGTGGCGGTTTACTTGAATAATAATAAAGTTTTGAATATTAAATAATTAACGACAAAAAATCCCAAAATTATCCATAGTTAAGAGCGAAACATTGTAAACAATGTATATAATAAACTGCTGCAAATAATACGCTCGGGAAATGAAACTATTTCGCTGTGTAACATTTTCTAATTAACATCAGAGCTGACAGGTAAACAAATCAAGATGTCACCATACCATAGAGAAAAATACGCTCTATTATTTTGCATGATAGCCTAAGCCTTAGTTAAGTTAGATTTTAAGTTGTATATTGCAGTGCCCTACAGGGTTTCATATTTGAACAAAATAAAATGTAACATCTTGTAAACCTATGAAAGCAATAAAGATACTGATTACTGATTACCGAACTGTTGCCACATAAATGAAAATAATAGCGCCCTCTTGACAATGGTCATATATTTCTGGTCAGGCTTTACATACCATAGTACTAAAATTACAGTTAGATTGAACATTATTACTTCGGTTAGAAGGCGCAGATCTTCTAAAAAAAGACGATTACAATGCAACTTATTGGTAATCACTAATCAAACAGTCTTCATTATTTATTGATCTCCGATACAATTAAATACTTTGTACATTTTGCGTCAAATTTTTAACTGCTGGTGCTGACCACGGTAACATCATCCATACTGCTGACGGAAAATAGTAGATTGTTTGACAAGGGTCTAAAGTACGCCATATTACCACGAGGTAGTTATTTTCGAGGTAGAAAATTGATCGAGTGGTAATATGGCTTTTAGACCAGAGTAATGCGTACTATTTTTCACTTCGATTGCGAGAAAATAAGATAAAAATACTTATTATTTACGCACAATAACTAAACTAAGGTGAAATTATGGTTTAACTTGACGGTCTTTTAATTTTTTTAACTTCTTTGACATAGATACAAAATATAAATACCGCGAATAAATGCCACAGACGACGGTATAATTAGCTCTTTAAAAAAACTATCTAGCGTTCCGATTAACTTCGATATGTGTTGTGATTGGTGGATTTAATATGGTGAAGTGTTCTGATTGGTCAATTTAAAATGTTTTGTATATCATAAATATGTATACCTACATAGAGGCTAAATGTACTACTTTAGTCCGCCTTGGTAAGCATAATATGACACACTTTTTGAGCATGAGAAGTGAAAAAGTAGATTGTTATACCACTGTGATACTTGTTTGTTATACTATACTATACGTCATGTATACAGGGTGTTTGGTAACCGGATGCAAAGCCGAAAGTAGGAGATAGCCTAGGTCATGTAGAACATTTTTAGCCATACTTGTCTTAGACAAATGTTATTAGTTTTTTTTTAATTTAAATTTAAAAATTTGTCGGAGAAAACTGCAAAACTTCAGACTAAATCGATAATTAGTACTTTTTTTACTGCAGGTAGATTTTTTTTTGTTTTATTTCGTATTGTGCAATGTCTATCAAACACTAGAAAAGTGATTTCAAACATCTGTGTCTAAAGAAAACAAGTTGACAGCGATTTAAAATTTTAGTTACATGAAAATGTAAACGATTTAAGTGATTTCAAAGTACGAAAAAAAAAAACTAAAATAGCCACGAATTTTCAAACCATTTTAAAAACATGCTTGGCTTTTACCCTTTTATTTAAGCTATCAAACACGACTGTAGCTACTGTATCCTTGAAAATAAGCCACCTAAACCAACTGGGTAGCTAAAATGTTTCACTCTACTTGTGATACTTGTGGTAGTTGTGGTGACGAATCTCATTATGATTTTACAATAAAACATTGGTTCTGAATACTAAGTTGGCGTTGACTTGACATTTGACTTGTTTTAAAAGGGTTAAGTGTACTGGACAAAACTACCACATGCAATTTTAACAAACAAAGGCTTGCGGCGGTGAGAGACAAAAGGGACTGATAGCGGCAGGCGGCGGGCGATAAGACAATCATGTCTCAAGCCATTTTATCTTTGAAAATAGGCTACCTGTACTAATAAGAGGGAATGTTTAGGGTAAATTAAAACAAAAGCATAAAAGATAAGTTATTTATTTTTACGATCAACACATTAAAATTACACATCATCGCTCGTTTTCAAAATGTGACCCGCCGTTTCGAATACAAGCACGAGCCCGTCTTCTTACTTCTGTGGTGGTTGTTCCGAATATCATTTCTTCCCTCATCCTTTCGAACGCCGCTTCTATCCTCTCCCTCAGCTCTTCTACGGTATTAATGACCTCTTGTGTGTAGACTAGCTCCTTAGCTCGGCCCCAAACGAAAAAATCCAATGGTGTCAAATCAGGTGACCGAGCGGGCCAAGGGATTCGTCCGCCTCTGCCGATCCAACCGTCCGGGAAACAGTTATCCAGATGCTCCCTTACAGCCAGAGAGTAATGGGCGGGACAACCGTCGTGTTGAAATGTCACTGCACCGGGCAGCTGGTCTTCGTCAATAAGCCTGGGCAAATCGTTTTGTAAAAATTGCAAATAATTTGCCCCATTTAAATTATTTGGCAAAAAATGTGGCCCAATAAGGACTCTGCCGATGATTCCAGCCCACACATTGACGGAAAACCTTCTTTGGAAGGACACTTGCTTTTTCCAATGTGGATTGTTGTTTTTGTCAGCCCGTTGGTGTAGGTTATGGAAATTTGTGATCCCCTCCCGGGAAAATTTCGATTCATCGGTCCAAAGAATGCTTCGCAAAAAACGTCGGTCTTCGATATCCGCATTGAGTAAAAATCGGCAGAAGTCCACTCGGCGTGCAGGATCTCCTTCGTCCAAACCTTGAACTCCGATGCCGCGAAAAGGATATTTTCCCTCACGATTCATTGTGGCCCATACTTTCCATGTGGACAAGTTCAGATTACGAGCTACCACTCTGATGCTCGTATTCGGATCCTCTGCAAATGCCTGTAGAACGTCTTCCTCCACTTCAGGGCGATTACGTCCTGGATTCCCTCCATGTTGCACAGCAATACCATTCTCACGTAGTCTTCGGAATGAATTGTAAAACACTCTCACATTAGGCAATCTCCGGTTTGGAAAACGCTCTTGGTACATCCGTCGGGCCATCGCTCCATTACTGTCAGCTTTGCAGTACATGTAGATAATGTCGGCGTATTCTTCGTTCGTAAACTCCATGTTTACAATGAAGAAGTCGTAATTACACGTGAAGGAGCGCCTACGGCAGCTACAACTTGACACGGTAAATTGAGATGAGAGCGGGAAATTAAACCACAATGAACGTCTAATCGCAACTGAAGTTGTAACTAGACTAAATGACTAGTTTTTGCACAAATACTCATGTAGCTAATCAGTTTATCTTTGTCAATAAAGCACAAAACCGATCATCTTTGTTTAACGCCGCTCACCGCCTGCCGCTATCAGTCTCTTTTGTCTCTCACCGCCGCAAGCCTTTGTTTGTTAAAATTGCATGTGGTAGTTTTGTCCAGTACACTTAACCCTTTTAAAACAAGTCAAATGTCAAGTCAACGCCAACTTAGTATTCAGAACCAATGTTTTATTGTAAAATCATAATGAGATTCGTCACCACAACTACCACAAGTATCACAAGTAGAGTGAAACATTTTAGCTACCCAGTTGGTTTAGGTGGCTTATTTTCAAGGATACAGTAGCTACAGTCGTGTTTGATAGCTTAAATAAAAGGGTAAAAGCCAAGCATGTTTTTAAAATCGTTTGAAAATTCGTGGCTATTTTAGTTTTTTTTTTATCGTACTTTGAAATCACTTAAATCGTTTACATTTTCATGTAACTAAAATTTTAAATCGCTGTCAACTTGTTTTCTTTAGACACAGATGTTTGAAATCACTTTTCTAGTGTTTGATAGACATTGCACAATAAGAAATAAAACAAAAAAAAATCTACCTGCAGTAAAAAAAGTACTAATTATCGATTTAGTCTGAAGTTTTGCAGTTTTCTCCGACAAATCTTAAAATTTAAATTAGAAAAAAACTAATAACATTTGTCTAAGACAAGTATGGCTAAAAATGTTCTACATGACCTAGACTATCTCCTACTTTCGGCTTTGCATCCGGTTACCAAACACCCTGTAAATGCTACAGAGCAGTGCAGCAGCAGTATGAAAAAAATAGCACTATGCAGAAAATTTGCTGGGATATCTAAAATATCCATTAATTTTCTCCATCAATTACTTATTAAATTTAGTTAAATTATGTTTTGTCTCATTCTAACATACACAGTTGTCAAAGTGACAGATAACACAAAATATAAATTAACTAATTGAGGACTTGAGGACTTAATTGTAACCGTATCCAATTCTGAACAGTCACTTAGGCACTATTTAATTATATATTTATTTAATCTTTATTGCACATAAGGAAACTTAACGTACAAAAGGCGGACTTAATGCCATAAGGCATTATCTACCAGTCAACCTTTAGGGCAAAACAGAAAAGATTGTAGGCGGTGCATCGAATGAAATTAATAACGAAAAGGTATTCTATTACCCTATTCATACACATAAAATACATACATATAAAACTACTACACATACCTATAATAATATACACGGTGCCCATGAGCATTGCGAGAGATTTTAACCACGCATTTCTGAGGTCAAAAGAATGAAAAAACATTATATGACTTTTGTTGTAAAACGCCAAAAAAAATTTTTTTTTTTTTTTTTTTCAGTTTTTTGGAATGCTGGTTCTACATAAAAAGTAAATGTCATTAGAAAAAAGTAACGGAAAAAGTAAATTGCTACATTTTTTCTCGTAAAAACTAGTCCATGAAAAGTGTTTCTTAGGTCTTTGATATCAGTCAATAAGAGATGTCTAGACTATGCCCCATACCGGTGAGATCGCCATCAAAAAATCATTTTACACTGAGAAACAATTCAAAATGCAATTTTTTGTAAGTAGTATTTACTCTGAAACTATGTCGAATTTCGGAAAAGTTTAAAGGACATTTTGTTCTCTAAATATGATCATGAATACACTGTTAAAGTCTCTCGCAATGCTCACGGGCACCGTGTATATACACACAAATACGTATATATGTAATTCTATCTCGCCAAGGAAAACACTTTTGGAGAAGATACATAAATTTTACTTTGAGCTACCAGCAAAAAAAGCTCGCACAGACCTTTTAAAAACGTAGCTCGACGGAGCTTTCCAAATTTCAGTGCGAAGACCGTTACGAAGACGAGCCACCTGAATAGAAAACGAATTAGAGATGAAACCTGTACGATGAAGCGCGATAGAGGGTTAGATTATTCGCGGAGCAATTGATGGTCACGGGAAGTATAAAAGACTATATGCCCTATCTGTCGAGATAGCTTTTAGATAGATTCTAACTTTCCCATCTCCGCTTTTATTTTTCAAGGGATCTTTTGACTTGTTAATTTGTTAGAAGAAAAGGAAGAAAAAGCTTTTCATCGACAAAGTCCTCGACAGAATAGTGAGTTATATGCAGGGACCGGAACCGGTAACCATTAAAGGGGTATTAGATTGGGTATTTGATAGAGTTGTTTTTAAAAACCCTATCAATTCGGTAAGCGTATCGTTTGACTTACCCGAACGAAAGGCTAACCATGTCAATACAGTTAATTCGGGTAAGTGGTTACAACCCAGCATATGGTTTCCCTATCAGATAGGGTTTTTCAAAGGCGTTAAGCTATTTTAAACTCTGTGACCAATACATTTGGCTTATTTATTATTCGAGCACCCTACGAGCTAAGCGCTACCGGTATTGCGGCACGACCGAGCCTACAGACAAACAAGAATCTTTTTGCGTATGTTTTCGTACTTACACCTTTGATCTAGACGCTATTATTGCTTGTTAGTGCGCTAAAAGATCGTTGTGTGGTGCCGGTGTTTTTGTTCTTGCCATTCGAGCGTGACGGCTCGTGTCGATTGAATCTTAGACCCAGGCTTATAGGAACCAAAATCAAATGCATATTGTGAAGTGTTAAAATATATAATTTTGTGTTATTCTAGTTATAGGTAGTACTTTGTTTCAATGGCTCCAGCAAAATGTGACGCCGTTCACCGATACTTCTAGTATAATGAAACGATCAATATCAGTCATTGTTGGACACTCAAGAATAAAATGATTATTTGAAAAAAATATCGTAAGAATAAACTTATGTTGATTGTATTCCCGTTAAAATGATTCAAAATGATTTCGTCGGGACTAATTCATATGCGAGAAAATGTAATAAAAATAATTGATTCTTAACAGAATTATTTATCATCAATCATGCTTTTTATTTTAAATAATGTTCCGCGTATAAGAATGTTTTCTGGGTTTTTCGGTGTAAGAAAACATCGTGTGGAAACTGGACCTAATCCCAATAAGGCGTAGTTTCCCTTAGACGTGTGCGCCGCGCCGGCGTGGCGTAGCCGCGCCGTGGGACCCACGCCGCCGCCGCCGCCGCGGATTTCAAAATCCACTCCGTTGGTCAAAATTTCAGAATTCGACAAAAATTAACCAATGCTAATTACCGATGAAGGAAAGACAGTTGAAAAATTAACAACGTATATTGACGAATTAAACCATATAAACATCTACACATTGAACTAGTCAATTCCTTCTCTAGCAGAGCTTGAAATTGAAAAAATTGTGCGCATCGATTAGAAGTTGTGACATTTTGAACATGGAAAGAGTACCCCACGTGGAATATTTTTAGTTTTGGAGGTCCGTAAAATTTTTGGACCTTCACGTCTAAATCAGGGGTCCCATGTAATATAGTACTCTCTGGTTAAGGCTGCTAGGGGTTGTGTGGTATTATTTTCGTATAAAACAGACATGCAGAATTAATTTTGGATATTAAAAAAGTTCTGCGGATAGGAAAATTACTCTGAAAAATATATTTTTTAGAACATTATATAACTAATAATTATCATAATTTTGAAAAAAAAATATCATAAGCAAGCATGTTTAATGCAATCTTTAAATATATACAATTTTAAGGCTTTTACTCAACAAAAAATACATGAAAAAAAATCTTTCGCGTTGTGGTGTATATGTTTTTTCCATAGTAAATCTAAAATCAATGTGAACATAAACTTCCGTAGTGTAGTGACCTTAAAATGTATGTATTGTTTATTATTTATCATAATAATTTGTACAAAATGCAGAAATGGAACATATAATCGATTTGTGTTTAACTTAATAAGGAAAAACGTGTTTTTTGAATTCTTTTTTTTCTATATTTGCATATTGTAGAAGTTATTATGAGCAAAATTGACTAATAATAAACCATACATATATTTTAAGGTCAATACACTATGGAAGTTCACGTTCACGTTGATTTTAGATAATTACTATGGAGAAAACATATACACCAACGACGCGAATGTTTTATTTTTCACGTAGTTTTTGTTGAGTAAAAGCCTTAAGAGTACGGTAAAACTTTTTTTTCGATTTCGCTCAACTTCTTGATACTATTTTGCAGTAACTCACGAAATTTCTATTAGTTTGTATACATATTTGGAAAGTACGTATCTTATTAAATTGTATAAGTGGAACGCAATTCACCCTAATCTAACACCAATTTCGCGATTTTTGCTTGGAGAGGTGAAAAGAGTAAGACTTTTATTGATTAAAATTAAATTATACTACTATAATTAAATTATTATTTAATTATACTAGTACGTATAATACATAAATACGTTGGAAAATGAGTTGTCTGAGGAATAAGTAGAACAATTTTTTTCATTTTCATATATATTTTTTAAGGGAGAGTATGTTTTACTAAACATACTCTCCCTAAGTTAAGGTGATATTTTTGGGGAGGTATTATAGCATTTTAGAATAGTAAAAATACAGAACTAAACTGTACTTCATGCTTTAATCAGATAATATAAAACATATTAGGGGCCATAAAAAATAAAAACTAATAATCAAGCGACAAGATTGCACGAATAAACGTCCTCACTAAACAAGCTCTGTAAGAATTCAGTTTTAGGGTATTAAATATTAATATATATAGACCAAAATAACTTTTTTGCAATAACAAGACTTCAAACTATAATCGTTACCGGACTCTTAAAATTTTATATATTTAAATCTGCATTAAATATGATTTCTTATGATATTTTTTACATATCAAAAGATTGAAAATTATTAGTAATATAACGTTCTATAAAATATATTTTTCTGACTGATTTTCCTCTCCGCAGAACTTTTTTTAAATATGGAATTTCATATTTTTACTATCAGAAATGAATTTTGCATATCTGTTTTAGTCACAAATGATACCACACAACCCCTAGCAACCTTAACCAGAGAGTACTAGCAAATAGCACGGGACCCTTGATTTAGACGGGAAGGTCCAAAAATTTTACGGATCTCCAAAACTAAAAATATTCATCGTGGTGCACTCTATCTATGTTCAAAAATTCATAACATTTTCTCGATGCGCACAATTTATTTCACTTTTGTACTGAGTGATAACCACACTACTCTTTCGGGAGACTAATAAATGAGTATGATTTAACCGCTCACCAAATAAATATGAAGTCGATGGTCTAATTAATAAGATTGGTAACGAAAATAAAAAAAATCTGCTACCAAAATTGTGTCACCAACTAAATTTGCCTTTTCGGTGGCAGGCTTGATCCTTAATACTAAACGGTATGTTTGGACCTATTGCGAGTAAAAAAAAAAGGATCCTTATTTATCACAATTATGAGAAACATCAACATAAAAGCGATTTCCGAAATATAGGCAAGACTGAAGTGTACTAGAAAAACATCCATTAATATGCAAAGAGCATTACAATATTGTTTTATGTTCATTGTTCCTAAAAGGTTATTAATATTTTTAATGCGAAACGTGACGTAGCCAAAAGTGACCTTGACGCCGGCGTGGCGCAGCCACGCCGCCAAAAATTCCCGGCGCGCCGCCGCCGCGGATTTTTATGGCGGCGCACACGTCTAGTTTCCCTTTTGCCCAGCAAAAATTATATCTGTTTTAAAATCCATGGTAGGCAGATACACTCTTTTCACTTCTCATGCTCGTAAAGTTCGACTTTAAATCGTACGTGGACGATATAAAATCGCATTTTAAGCTCTAGGGCATAAAGTAAAATTTTCTTCTAAGACCAAGAATGTGGCTCAACAGCCAAACAGAGTCAAAATATATTGCACAATTTAATTGAACAGTAAAATTTCGTAGAATACTGAAACTTGTTCTTTTATTATATTCTTGTACTCAGATAGAATAAGCTTTCTGGCCCAGACAATTCCTATTGGATGGGATTTTTTTTTGTATAGATCAAAGTGTCAGGAATTGATACCAATAAAATTTATAAGTGAATATTGGGCGCTAAGGTGCCAAAAAAATGGTAAAAATGGTAAAAACCAGTTTTTCGCTTCTAGAGGAAAAACTACGGCACCGACAAAAAATAGTTAAATGTAACAAATGTGCGCAATAAAAAAACAAAGAGAATGAGCCCCAGTAGAGCAAAATCTGTTTAGAGGATCGTCCGCAATGTGAAAAAAAATTACCAGTGTAAGTTGACCATTGTATAAGAATAATTACTAGGGCAGAAGAGGTCAGCTAAACATGGTTATTTAATTTTAAGAGAAATGAAGCATTATTGCAAATGGCACCTAAAATATAAGAATAGCAGAATTAAAATACTTAAATATAGTTTAAGTTAATTATTAATTTTTTTTAGGTGCAATTTGTAATAATGCTTCATTTCTCTTAAAATTACACAACCAAGTTTAGCTGACCTCTTTTGCCCTAGTAATGATTCTTATACTAAGGTCAACTTACACTGGTTAAAACACGTTGTTTTTGCAAATATTGTAAATTCAATAACTCGCGTTCCGAAAGTTCTGGAGAGCTGAAATTTGAATATGATGTGAGTCAGTTTTGTGGTCCTCTAACTACAGTTAAATGTTCAAATGAAAATGTTGTAAACTTTTTGCAAACCGTCGAATTTTGCAAAAAGTGACCTTTTTTTAAATCGACTGGGAGGGTATTTTAATTTTCGAAAAACGTTATAATTTCGATTTCTATGCATTAAGGAGGAGTTGAACTACAAATTTCCAAGTTTACAAATCATTTGACAAAGAATAAAGTTGTTTAAATAATCTATGAAGTTCAGGCACTTTTTGCGCGCGTGGCGGCGACGCACTATGGCCCAAACGCCCGATCTAGCTGGACAAAATTATTTTACACTCATACACTAGAATTGAAAAACGAAACGAAAACGAAACGAAAACGAAAACGAAACGAAAACGAAACGAAAACGAAACGAAAACGAAACGAAAACGAAACGAAAACGAAACGAAAACGAAACGAAAACGAAACGAAAACGAAACGAAAACGAAACGAAAACGAAACGAAAACGAAACGAAAACGAAACGAAAACGAAACGAAAACGAAACGAAAACGAAACGAAAACGAAACGAAAACGAAACGAAAACGAAACGAAAACGAAACGAAAACGAAACGAAAACGAAACGAAAACGAAACGAAAACGAAACGAAAACGAAACGAAAACGAAACGAAAACGAAACGAAAACGAAACGAAAACGAAACGAAAACGAAACGAAAACGAAACGAAAACGAAACGAAAACGAAACGAAAACGAAACGAAAACGAAACGAAAACGAAACGAAAACGAAACGAAAACGAAACGAAAACGAAACGAAAACGAAACGAAAACGAAACGAAAACGAAACGAAAACGAAACGAAAACGAAACGAAAACGAAACGAAAACGAAAAAAAAACAAAAAAAACAAAAAAAAAAATTAACAAAAAAAATTATACACTGAATTTTTTTTTAATATAAAATGAAAAAAAAAATTATTCATATATATATATATATATATATATATATATATATATATATGAATAATTTTTTTTTTTTCGGGATACGCAGATTCACCGTGTATATATATATATATATATATATATACACGGTGAATCTGCGTATCCCGACAGATTTTAACCATAAATTCCTGATAATTGACTGATAAATAACTGACTGAGACTAAAATATCGTATAAACTTTTCTGGAATTAGCCTAGTTTCAGAGTTCTTCTTTGTCGTTACACTCTTAACAGAGTGGTCGTGGCCAAAATGTACTAATTTATTTTAATTGACAGGTTTACCAATAACATTTATGTTTTTATGTTCAAAAGCATTTTAAAAATCCGAAAAATAAAAAAATTTTTTTTTTTGCGAAATCGACCTAAATTCGTAAAACATTTATTACTCCTTATGACCTCAGGAATTTATGGTTGAAATCTTTCGGGCTACTCAGATTCACCGTGTATAATAATAATAATAAAAAAACCAGTCTATCTTGAATTTTAAAACAGATATAATTTATACACTCCGAATAATTAACCGAAAATAACTACCATGGCTATTTATCAGTAAAAAGTATATGGATTATAAAACAGAAATAATTTTCGAAATTACATCCCCTAATTATAAATATTAATTATTTGACGGGGTATTTACCTCGCACCCGAAATATCGGGTGCCCAATAACGCTAATATACATGGTAAATACCCCGTTTCAAATAATATTTATAATGTGAATGACCATGTGAGCTTAAAAAATCGCATATCCCATAATTAGCTGAAAACGACTACCAATCCCTACGCCAATTCATGGGATTAGGTTGCCAAGCGGACCACAGGCTCAACTGAGCCGTGGCAAAAGCCGGGACAAACTCTAGGAGGATGAATATTGGTTTGTGTCAAATCGATTTGAATATGAATAAAAATTGTGTTTTTATTCTTATTCAAAATAATTATTGCCCATCTCATCAGTACATGCGAACTATGCAAAAATAAACTGAATGTAAGACACATTTCTCTAACAGAAATTCTTTAATTTAAAGTTGTGTACGTGAGCAGAGGACTGGACTGTGAGTTTGACTTTTCCAGAATGAATAAACGACAGCAAATCTTATATTTACTCAATTTGTTCCGCCGCCACCTCTCCTGTTCCATTTCAAATGAGAAAGATAGAACCGCCTGCCTGCGTGGAAAAGAGACAGGAAAAGGGTAGCCCTATGATAGGGTAAGCGGTAAATATTAAAGCTATCTTTACCCCATTCGACTCGGAAACCACATTGAAAAGGGTTAAGCCTATTCAAAATGATTTCCATATCGATAGGGTAACCCAATGATAGGGTAACCCTATCATTAGGGTAAGACTTTAATAGGGTTACCCTATCGAAACGATTAATCAAATGAAGGGGTTTTCCGGTCCCTGGTTATATGGATGATATATAAGCTTAGGGAATTGTCAAGGTCCATACAATATCGCATTTCTCTAAACCACTGGGTGCCGCTGGTTAAACGTCTGTTTTTGGTATTATAGTTGGTGGTGTACACGACAACAAAGGGCATTATACGAATTTTAGTGATGATGGGATCTCCTTTTGCATAGTGAGACTTTAGGACCCATAGGCCATTTTAGGAAGCAGCGCGACACATAGATTGAAAAGTATAAGTCTTAGCAACATACTTCAAAGGCAATAATTGAAGAGAATTTCATAAATAATAAATAGTGTATTGAAAGTTTTGTGGTATATATAGTCTGCCCGGCGGCTTATATACGGCATACTTTAAGTATGGCGCATTTATCCTTAAGCCGCCGGACAAATTATAACTTCAACCGTTATTTAAAATAAATATATATATATATATATATATATTTTTAACGTAAACTGTTTTGACTAGGTACTATTGAAAGTATTATTATTGGTATGGTATTTACCATGTATATTTAAGTTAGGTAAACATCCCGTTTCTAATAGTACTTAAATTAGCATGGTAGAAATCGTATATGAATTGAAAATATTGATGCACGTAATGTAAATAAAAATCGATAGGATTTCGGTGCATCGCGGGGGATGTCACGATATATCGGCGCCTGGCGCCGCGGTATCCTCTATTTTCAGTTGCGTAGAGTATAATGAAGCGCGCGGCCGGCGATCAACGCACTCTGGAGGACTTCGGCGCAACGGGGGGATGCCAATGCATGCCAGCGCCTACCGCCGCGGTATCCTCTAGCGTGCTCTTCGATGCTCCGGAGAGATCTCCATGCTGCTCCAAGGTCGGCCTCAGAACATTAAAATGTATACCTTACTGTGATTGAAATTGCAAAAATATACATTAATCAATTTAATAGTATCTCCGCTCCGCTGGGCCAGTTTACGCTGGTCCTTATTGACAACTCGCTATGATTGACCTTTCACTTGAAAATGTCACTAGATAACAGGGACCGGAAAACTCCTCTATTTGATTACTTTTCCATAGGGTAACCCTATTGTTTGATTACACAATGATATGGTTACCCTATATTCAATGTTGTTTCCTTGTCTAATGGTAATGTCTTAGCAAGAAATTATTTACAGATGAAATAGCTTGATCATATTGGGTTTTTATTTCGGTAAGCGCTACATCATCATCATCATCAGCAGCAGCAGCCAGTAAATTAGTCCACTGCTGGACATAGGCCTCTCCCATGGCACGCCACTGTGCTCGATCTTCTGCTCTCCTCCTCCAATCCATACCCGCCATGCGCTTACCTTTAGGCATCTTTGGGTAACGCAATGATGTGCTTACTAAATTGATAGTTTTTAAAAACAACCCTGCCATATAGTTACTCGATCTCTTCTTCTTCTACCTAGCGTTAACCCGGCTATTGCCAGGGTCCGCTTTCCTGCTCGCTTTCCTCCACTTTGCGCGGTGTTGGGCATCTTCTTTTATGAGCCCGTTTTCGCTTATGTCGGCCTCCACGACATTCAGCCAGCGCTTTTTTGGTCTTCCGCGACCGCGTCGAGGGCCGTCCAGGGCTAGGTCATATAGTTACTCGATCTAATAATAATCAAACTATTTATTTGACTTACGGACTATATATAACATGCATACAAAGGCAAGTTAAATAATAGCCTGTAAAATGGTTGACGTCCATTATTTGTGAAAAATATTATTAGCCAAGCATTAGAGCTCAAACCACATCGTTTTTCCTACATAATGAGGTTGTGGTTGAAAGCAGGCCTATTAATATATTTTTTTCGTTAAATTTACATTAAAACAAATATAGGATCTGTATACTTGTTATAAAAGGGAATAACTAGGCTTTATCATAGAAATATATTTTTTATGTTACGACCATAAATAAATAAAATATAGGCATGTATTTAAAAAAATATCAAACGTCGGTTTCATATTTTTTATATTTTCTTAGTTTTCTTATATGGAAAGGTATAAATAAAATACCAAAAATTAATTCGGCATCCTTGCTTTACACGAAAATTTGACTATATGGCTCTATTTTATTGTTAATAAATTTTGGCCCCCCCCACTTCGTCAAAAAATTGCATTAAAAATTTGATGGGCGCCCCTTCTTAAATTAATCTTAGAGCCTAAAGGCCTCACCCTGCAAAAGGAAATTCCATCATCGTCATTTTCCGTATAATTAAGTGTGCACCATCAACTATTAGCTGCCAAAGCGCCATTTGTCGACAGGTCGACACTGCAGTTGATTTATTTTGGCAGCGTTAAACGCCGAACTTTATAAAACTGATCTAATGAGTTTCTGAAACAATAGATGGTGCTAGTAGCTTAGCCAGAAATCCAGGAACGTGGTTTTGTATGGACTTTGCAATGCTTTTTGCTTATATGTATCATCCTTGGTGAGTTATATAATATTCGTAGAAGTCTTGTGATGTGGCGACCGACATTCTGAATTTGATATTACAGTGTCATGTGAATGCTGGCACTGTTTCCGTATAGATATAGAGGTACGGTCACGCCTGAAAATATGGATACATTTAATGTAACAAAAACATGTATCCACGACTTTACGCCTTGGTAATAGAGTTTGGGCTACATATTTTTGTTACACTAAATGTATCCATATTTTCAGACGTGACTGTACTACGAGGTTAAACAATAATTTTACTAATATATATTACCAGCCGTTCCCGCGGCTTCACCCACCTGCGTTTTGGAGGAAGAACACTAAACCCTTTTTACCAATCAGCCCACATAATTTTTTTGAAAAGATCTTCTAAATTGGTACGGTGTGGAAAAGGGTAAATGTTGCTCTCAGGTATAAACTGTTAATATTATCTTTTACAGAATATCATGAAATTGAATTTCATGATATTCTGTAAATCATGAAATTCTGTGCAGTAAGTAGTTTTTGCGTAGTTAGTGAACACATGTGTATACAGGATGATTCATGAGACGTCAGCAGGAACAACCCTACACACTTAGTTAACGATAATGAATCGACCGCCACCATGTTTAAGTGAAACAATAACGCCTTTCAATTTTTTTTACCTTTTTGTTTCGTAGAAATTTTATTCTCTGTAATCATGGTCACCCCACATAAACAAATCAATAAAGATAAAACCTCTTTGACAATCATGACAGCACTTTGATCATGAAAAATAAAACTAAAAATTAAGTGAGATACGATGTTTCAAAAGTAACCAGACATCAATTTGACACATATCACAGAAAAACAAGAGAATATCAGTACTCGACGGAGTATTCTAATTGTAGAGTGACCATGCGTGTCGTAAATAATTTCAAATGTTTTATTTTTATTTCAAAATATTTTTTGGCGCTTATCACACTAATACTGATATCAAACAATAGCTTATTTTTAACTGAATCAGTAGTGTTAAGCCTGCTCACGTCTCATGAATCACCCTGTATACGCGTTTATTATAACTACTACTTAAGGGTCTCTATCGGTTCCCATACATTTTTACTTCCGTTTTTTTCAGTCCTTAACGTTTCCATCATAATTTTTATTAGTCATATTGTCAATAGTCATAAAATTTAACAATCTAAATTGCTGGTCCGATTTTTGCAGGTCATCATTATTGTTAGTCATAAAATCTGTTACTCATAATATTCAAAGTCCAGATGGTATCTATTACATAATGTTGAAGGCAATAAACTTGCTTATAATAATTGTTTTAAGTTCTTTAATCGCAGATTATAATGATAACTAGGGGTGTACATATTGGTTTCCACAAATTTTAAGTTCCGATTTTTTATAGTCCATAACGTTAGCCAATAGTTATATAACTAAACAACACAAATTACATTTCCGATAACTCATTGCGTCGAGGACATGATACTAGGTAATTTGAACAGAGGTCTTTTAATTGGTAGTTGACCTATTTCAATAAAATTCAGGCAAATAGGGCACGTTCAGCGAATGTCATCTCGCTCAAATCTTGATCAGACCCCGACTGGGGAAGTACCTCCACCTAACAGAAAACCACAGCCAAATAGCACTAGACCCTACTCATAGTGTTGTGTTCCTGCTGGTAAGTAAGGTTGCCAAAGAGCTCAAAGAGGACCCAGTGTGTTGACGATGAGGGACCTTCTTGTTCCTTTAGCCATCAACACAGTGAATCCTCCTTTTTGTCAAGGGTCGGCAACGCGCCTCCTTTGGAGTTGCAGGCATCCATTGGTTACGGTAGCTGCTTACCATCAGGCGGGCCGTATGCTTGTTTGCCACCGTCGTGGTATAAAAAAAAATCATGTCATGCCTTTTCATTTCGGCTTTTTTTACTTCATTTTCTTTTACATGTAATAATATTTATTCCGCATATAATTATTTTTCTTAGGGGTCGCAATTCTAACCTAACCTAACCAACTTCTGGCAACAGTTCGTTTTCTTGGGGCTCGCAGTTCTAACCTAACCTAACCCACTTCTGGCAACAGTTCGTTTTCTTGGGGGTCGCAGTTCTAACCTAACCTACCCCACTTCTGGCAACAGTTCGTTTTCTTGGGGGTCGCAGTTCTAACCTGACCTAACCCACTTCCGGCAACAGTTCGTTTTCTTGGGGGTCGCAGTTCTAGCCTAACCTAACACACTTCTGGTAATAGTACGTTTTCTTGAGAGTCGCGTTTAGTAGGTCGAAGAAATGAATTGCAATGTTATGCCAATTAAGATAATTTGAAACAAATCAGCGATTAAGTAATATTCGTTGAATAGTATTTCTACGTAGTAAGATAAATTTAAATAAATAGTACTTGAAATAAAATAACGCCAAACAATATTACTAGTACTAAAGTTTCGATGAATCGTTGTCGATAAAATAATATTCGATGAAAAGGTTGTCGACAAAACAAGGGTACACCGACTCTGGGACTGTATTTCTTTTTTGATAGCAAGTCGGGTGTGGTGTGGATGCAAGATACCTAAGACTCCTCCTCGCTTCGCTCGTCGTTGTACCTAACGGTGACTCTGGAACTGTGTTTCTTTTTTGAAAGCGAGTTCATTGATGTTTTAATGTTATACTCATCAATTTTATGACCTTAGTGATTATAGTGTTGAATATTATTGCTCAATAATATTAGAACTATTAAAGGTTCTACTTGAAAAAAAAATTATGACTATTGATGTTTATGTCCATAAATCATAACGACTATCGAAATTCGAATTCATTTTATGACTATCGAAATTCGAAACAATAAGTTTATGGAAAACAAAAGGATGACATGATTAAGGTGACGGGTATCGCAGTTGACGACTGCATTTTGCGTTTTTATAATCGCAGCTTCCGCTTCTGCCATCTAGTATACTTGAGATGAACTATGACAATTCAATGTTGACATGTTTAAATAGTCAAGCAATCGCGGTCTTTTACAGTAAGATGGCGCTTTGGTAATGATTCCATTTTATGTGTACTTACTTAATTAAAGTTACTATTGTATGTAGGTAATCAATGACGAAATAATTAAAGTTACCTATAATATAAAACTACTTGACCAACGCACGCCATTACCTACAGTATCATAATCGCACAATTATAATGTTTTATTCTAAATATCCAAAATAAGCATTCATCATGGCGGTTATATTTCTATGTGTCAAGTACGTGTCAAGTCTTTCAAAATAAAAGTTCAAATAAAATGTACTTAACTGAAGATAATATTATTTGTAACTAATTTGTTTTATGTCCTCTTCTGTTCTGAAAAATCCAGGTTTTTAGTATCTATAACGAAATTAGAGATGGTCAAAATCGCTTTCAATGAGGACGGTAAAGTGCGTTGGGATAAGACCGCATCGGGAGAACATCGGATAATTCAATTACCTATCTGGAAAATTATCCTTTAGTTGCAAATACAAACCACACATCCTCCAACACTATTGTGTACCTGTACCTAGTTGCATTTTGATATAATGGCGATGCCGCTTTTTTCAGGTACATTAACATTTTACTTAAATGTTTCTTCCGGTAGGTATGCTTAATAAAAACGACTGTTGTTTAAGTGAAAAGTTTAAAAAACCGGCCAAGTGCGTGTCGGACCACGCATAGGAGGGTTCCGTACCTTCAATGGAATAAGAACCACACTAATAGCAAAAGGTCGTATCTGATGCCTATGGAAGAAGTTTTTTGGAAATGGCTCAAAAATGGCTAAACCGATAATGTTCAAAACAATTTTCGTAGCAAGTATATAATAAGGCGCATCTTCTCAAATTTTTTCATATTTTTTGGACTTACGGTTCAAAAGTGACAGGGGGGGCTACAAATTTTTTCTGACTTTCGAAGCGATTATATCAAAAAATATTTACTTAATGCTCAAAAAAACTTCAATATTATTTTTAAAGACCTATCGATTGATGTATCACATGTTGATATATGGTAAAAACAATTTTTTTGAAATTTAGATACATGTATGGAGCGCCCCCCCTTAAATTTTTTTTTTTTTTTATTTAAATACATAACTAAGTAGCGGCATACAGAATACACCTTATGTGTAAATTTTATTCAGATACGTCGTATAGTTTCCGAGTAAAATGGCTGTGACATACGGACGGGCAGACATACAGACAGACGTGACGAATCCATAAGGGTTCCGTTTTTTGCCATTTGGCTACGGAACCCTAAAAATCACTTATTCTTTATTTGACGATCTCCTAGCCCTGTCGGTAGTGACCCTGCCTACGAAGCAGGAGGTCCCGGGTTCGAATCCTGGTCAGGGCATTTATTTGTGTGTTGATCACAGATATTTGTTCCTGAGTTATGGATGTTTTCTTTGTATTTAAGTATTTATCCATATTTATCTATTATATATATCGTCGTCTAGTACCCATAACACAAGCCTTATTGAACTTACTGTGGGCCTAGGTCGATTTGTGTAAGATTGTCGTATAATATTTATTTATTATTTATAGTAAATGTATGGAAAATATTTAATTTGTGGCTTTTTAGTACAATACCTAATAATAGGAAACTATTAGAAACGATAGGAATAGAATCGATTGGCATGCTGCTTTTTTGCATGTGAAAAATAAAAAAAACAATTTTCATAAAGTATGGGAAATTTTTTTCTCAATTTGTGGCTTTTCTAGCCGCAAATTATTTTTGATCCCATACAAGAATGGGATCGATTGGCATCAAAAAGAAGTTTACCAAATGTGACCTCATCTCGCATCCTGTATGTTTTTTTCCAAAATCCGTAGAAGACCTTCCCTCAATTTCAAATGAATGAAGATTTATTAATTTGAAATTGAGGGAAGGTCTTCTAAGACCATTTTCGCGTTGCAGCGAGGGATCTGGTAGCTGCCCCCACTGACCCAAAAATAAATTGAACTTGTATATTATTTCAAATTATCGAAGTTACAAGTAAAAGTAGTTAAGATAAAAGTAATTGCAATTACAAATTATATGTAATCGGGAATACTACTGACATGTAATCTCAATTACAAGCAATTTCAATTACTTAATATAATTGATTTTCTTGTAATTGAATTAGCAATTTAATACATTACAAAAGTAGGTACCATCTAATAAATTACGCCCAACACTGAATAAACATCAGGTTTAAGAGGGTCGTATGGAGGATGTATGCTATCTGCTGCCGAAGTCGCGCATACATGTGATCTTTATAGACAAAAAAGTTTCGTTCTATAAATTCAATTGTTTGTCACAAAAAATGGTTTGATTTGTTTTTGCGTGACATTTAAGACTGGATCTTATTAATTGTTGCTGTGAACATTTTTTAAATGTGTACCTAGTTGGTTACTAGGAACAGGTTTAGACACGGGTATGTTACGTCCAAAAGGGAGGTATGGGCACTCCGAATGTTATCTCGCTAACTGTGGTAAGGCACAGTTCAGCGAATGTTATCACGCTCAAATCTGGACCTGGCTCAGAGCTCGACTGGGGAAGTACCTCACAGAAAACCATAGCCAAAGAGCAAATAACTTAATTCAACGTAAAGTTTAAGATTAATTTTTTAACATGTTTTAATCATTTTCATTTATACATATACCATAAGTGTTCTTTACTAAAAAAAATTACAAATATAAAAGCGTTTGTCGTCTCACATAAGAATTATAAATTGAAATTACACAAAATAATTAAAAACATGAAAAGTCAGCACGAGTAAGTTAATAACATATACCTGCTTTTGCCCGCGGCTTCGCTCGCGTTAAATTCGGGGTAACAAACCATACAAACTTCCACCCCCCATTTTAGGGAAGTGAGGGGTTAGAAAGAGAATAAAAGTAGCCAATGTCACTCTCCATCCCTTCAACTATCTCCATTTAAAAAATCACTTCAATTCGTCGCCCCGTTTTGCCGTGAAAGACGGACAAACAAACAAACACACACGTACACTTTCCCATTTATAATATTAGTATGGATTAGTTGTATCGTGTCGTGTCGTCACGGTTTTTTGGGTACATTTTTGGGTTAGTTTTGGTTAATTGCCATCTGTTTCAAAAGTTTTACCATATCAAAATCCATTACAATATTAAAATACTAGCTTTTACCCGCGACTTCGTCTGCGCGAAATTAACATGAGCGATATGGAATTACATAATAAAACGCAAAATAAAAGTTCCTAGTTAGTAAAATCTAAGAGCAAATATAAAACTAGTACGTATGCTATTTCAAGTCGACAGGGAGCAACAATTCCATATAAACTTCCATTCCGTTTTCACCCCCTTATACATACCAAATTTCATCTAAATTAGTTGAGCGGTTTAAGCGTGAAGAGTTAACAGACAGACACACTATAATATTAGTATGGATACGTCCATATAATATATCTCTTCAAGTAGGGTGGGGAAAAAAAAAGAATTATAGCCAAAAGAGTTTTTTAAATTTTTTTAAATTTTGAAACATCTTGCTTCAAAGGTTTGAAACATCTTGTCTTTCCACTCTCAATATTTTTAACTCACTCGTTTTTGAAAAGTTTGAGAAAATGCTGAAAGGTTGACATGAACATAATACCAGGCGGTTTATAATTATATCTATTATTAGAAACCGTGCATAGGGTGGTTATGCTAGTTTCCCGTCCGGGTTGCCGTCCACCTGATTAAACTGCTACAAATTTATTGGACTAAGAGCTGGCCACGTCAGATATGACACAATAATGAGAGCAATGAAACCTGACTATTGTGTCATATCTGACGTGGCCAGCTCTCCGTCTACATGGAAAAAACTTTTTGAGGTCAAATTGGCCATTGATAATAATTATTTATTCTTTAATTGATATATTAATTATAAGCTTTAATTTGAAAAACTTGAATATCAATATATCAATAAATATGGACGGAAAACTGACACATACTCCACTTTTACAAAAAATGTTTTAGTATAAAAAACCTTTCGAGTATGATTTATTTTCGTATAATATTAATCTAAACAAGATCATATAAGCTCTAGAACGGGCACTTCAAAATTTATTATTGCATTACAAAGCTGGCAAAATCGATAAGTGGAAGAAAACTAGCACCTAAAAACTTACTAAGAGTACATTTTATTGAATAGTCCAATCTTAAGTAGAAGGAGTAGATTTTGAAATTTTATACACGACAAACAGCTTAGGTACACTTCATACTGATTTGAAACAAGGATTAATATTTAGAGAAATTTTTACAAAGGTAAAGCATAAAAGTCAGCCCTGAAAGCTGACCAACTAGTTCAAAAATGGTCCGATCTTACCCCATCGTACCTTACGAGTACTTATTGGTTTTTTCATTTTAGGGATTGTGAGAAATTATATTGGTATATATACTTATACGATTAAATTAATTCCATATCTACTTACCTACCTAATAATAACATTAATAATTCACTATATCTTTTAAATCGTACGAAAACGAACATACAATAAGCCATATAAACCTAATGGCGCGACCAGACATCGCAGAGTACCGGGACAGCCGAGCCGATTGTTTCTTTCTTATTCCATAGTAAAGAGAGAGATATATAACCTATCACGATGATGTGGACAAATCATTGACAAATGCACGAATGTGTTCCAACTTCAAGCGCATTTGATTCTATTCAATGAATCCGTCATTCATATCATAATATAGATCTAGCTTGCAACAGCGCAAAGCAAGAAGCGAAATGAGCAAATGAAAGTAAGCTGGCAACGTCGCCTCGGATGGAAACTGCTCGAACAAACGCGCTCTTGTAATACAAATTAAAATTATGGTAAAAACATGGACGAAGCCGTCTATGGTAAAAAGTACCCATACCCACTGTAAAAATTGAATAATGAATTAGTATCTTTTATAAGTTGGTAGTTTAAATATATTGGGTAAAAAAGTCAAAATAAAAAGATTAAACTAACTAGTAACTTGACTATAGTATGATTTGACTTTTTTTTGTCCAAAAATACCTATAAATCGCTTAGGATCAGGATTGAAAATATAAATGAGAAATGAGATAAAAAAATAAACAAAAAAGTTAACATCAGCCTAGATTTGAACTCGGACATATCTACTTAGTAAGCAAGCGTACTATAACCTAAGCTATGTGAAACGAATTTCCGCACGCAAAATTACTAATCATATTACTCAAATTTGACACATGAAACATGTCTCTGGCTGCAATAGAATAAACGCCTATAAGTTTTATTAGCAATTGCATAGTTCTGATTATTACAGGCTCTTACAAGGTTTTTCGTCTTAAACCTTTATTAAGCGCTTAATACGACTATAGTATCTGCCGAACATTAGTAATGTGCTAAGACGTAGTTATGTTTAATTTCGCAACATAGAATTATTTCTGACCGACATAAAACTTGCGACAAGTTTTCTCCAAAACAGTTTCTTAACGATGATATATATACCTAATTATGTTATACAAGACCAAGCACGTATCGGTACAACGAACACAACTATATGCCCCTACAGAAAATGTAACATTCATGCTCCAACGTGGTTTGTTTTCTTCAAAAACCTTGCACAAAAACACCTCGATTTGACGTGTTTGCATATATCGTCGCCTTAACACTATTAGTCCGATAAAATATATGCCTTAAAATATTTCTGAATAATTATTGATAGATATTGATGTTATACTTATCAATTTTATGCCTTTTGCAATTATAGTATTATAGATCTTTATTATTAAAACTGAAACGATATGCTTTACAAAAATTATGACTATTGATGTTTATGCCCATAAATTATATGGATATCAATTTCTGACTATCGAAATTCGAAACAATACGTTTATGGGAAACAAAGGGATCCCCTTTACTTAATATTATAAATGCTAAAGTGTGTATGTCTGTCCGTCTGCTACCTCTTCACGTTTAAACCACTGAACCACCGGTTAGCCGTGGCCTATCAGACTGGGGTCCGTGCCAGTTCTACCGTACCGTCAATGAGAATGATTGTACTTAAATATGTTAAGATGTTTATTCTTCATTATTACCCCCTTAACTCACAAGCGACTTTGCAGTTGGATGGCGCACAGGTACATTTAAAAAACTGTTCAACAACCCACATAACACCTTCTCAGTAAAATTAATATTAAAAGATAAAAAGTACCTGTGTCCCTTTCTATGTTAGGTACAGTCTGCCTGTAATTTGTGCTTTTAATCAAAAACTTTGTTCAACTTCCGCAGGTCCAGTCGCGGAATTTAATCGTTGAGCTATTTACGGTACAAGCTACGTTCTTTTGTCTAAAACTTACTCCATGAACTGTCCAGTGTAAGGTGAACCCTAACTGACTCAACAATCAAACTCCATAGCTGTACAACAGATAGCAATACCAGAGTACACCCATTTACAACGAGTAGTTCAACTTGTGGGCTGCGGGCAAAAACAACTGACGACGCGATCGAATTAGGCATGATTAGACATGAGTGTTAGTAATGTTAGTATGGAGCTACCGTTGCGCCAGCAAAATATTTAATTTTGATAAAAAATCTGTGCATACTTACTCGAGTAATTTATTAAATAATTTTATATTTACAATTATTGTATCCGGTAGGTGCCGCTGCAATGGCAATTTCGGTGATTTCGTGACCTCCTAAACGACTGGTTTGATTTTAATTAAAAATCTAATGCATGTTTGAGCAACTTACAGAATGGTTAAATTTCAATTAGACCCGACGGGTGGCGCTGCAATCGGGTGTAGGAAATATAATATAATATAAATGTGATCAAGTGTGTGGTCAAAAGAAATCATGAAATTGATGTGAGGTAACCTTTATTTAAGACAGAAAGGTGAAAATTAACCCCTTATCTCCAAAATTACTACACCTAAACTTAAAAAAATACAGAAAAAATATTTACTTATATATTACAGGAACACCTATAAGAGGAAACGGTCTAGCGTGAGCCCAACTTAATAAATAAAATAAATAAAAAACCTTGTATTGTGGTATTTATTATACCCATTGGTTATTGTACACCAAGCATAACATTTATGAAATCATACCATTTTATTGGTATATGGAAATGAAATTATAATTAGATTTTTAATAAACTATGACATGGATAGATTATTAAAAATCAAATAAAGAAACATGCTTGGTACAGCCCTGCGTCGGAAATTTGAATTTTGAATGTGAATTTTTATTTGTTCGAAGATGGGCGACTGGTCTAATAGACCACGTTCCTTATACTGTGGCAACACGGAACCCGAACAACAAACTAACAAATAAACTCTTTATTTGACTTTACGGACTATAACAAGCATACAAAGGCAAGTTAAATAATAGCCTGTGAAATGGTTGACGTCCATTATTTGTGAACAATATTATAAGGCAAGCATTAGAGCTCAAAACACATCGTTTTTAGGGTTCCGTAGCCAGAATAGAAAAAACGGAACCCTTATAGTTTTGGTCATGTCCGTATGTCCGTCCGTCCGTATGTCACAGCCATTCTACTCGGAAACTATAAGACGCATCTTAATAAAATTTATATTTTCTACACCCGATTGAAATACATATGTGTACGGTAGTACTATTAGTTATTCTGTGATATGTGTATAGTTGTTTTAGATTAAATTGTTTTCTTCACCACGCAAAGCAAATTGCTTCCGTCTGCAGCTTTTTTCCAATACTGTTATTTGATCACACTGAAATTTCCGGGCATGTTATCAAGCCAAATGCGAACATAAACATAATAAGTACCAACACTATGCAATGCATACATTTTAGGACATGTAGTACCTACAATTGTAATAATTAGCCAAACTACGCCAAACAGCTTACAATCAACTAAACTTATTTTATATTGTCACTATTTCGCCATGGGTCACTCAATTGCTCCATTTAGAACCTCGACAGAAAAATAGGGGTGATTTAGGTAATATAAGGTTCGAAATAGGGGAGGCATTATGGGGCAAAAACCTTTAATTACCTACAAAAGTATGTAACTCTTATAAACCTAAGAGAAGAGCGGTGGCTCCAAACACAGGCATTATTTTGCTTACCGGGTAGCCCCATCCCCTGCATCATAACCTTGTATGCTTTTATAAAATATTTTTTTTTTTTATAATGGCCTTAGATACTACCATCGGCTACCTTAAAATTGACCATGGCCTATTTTAACTGCAGCCTGGCCACGGTCCTGTGATACCATAATTTTTTTTTATCAATGCACCCATTCTTAAACGTTTCTCAATAGCTCAGTCTAAAACCAATTTACTATGACATCATCCAAGGTTCACGATAAACTAAAAATAAATGTAGTCGACAGCGCCATCTAGTTTCACCTGCCGACGACACTTAGCAGCGCCATCTGTTGAAAAATAGGTGAATGGGGTTGGCTGGTGGAAGTATTTTACAGATGGCGCCAGCATAGGTTGTACATGGCAATCCCATGAAGCTTTATAATGTGAAGCTAGTACATACTTATATTTTTTCAACACACCTGCTCGTAACGAGGTTCTTATTCCACCGCTTTTATGCTCATACTCCTAGATATTAAACACGCGGGCATTTCACAATAATTATCCAACTAGTGGAATAATTTAATAATCCTATCAAGTGAAGTTTGTACTCTAGTACCAAGTTGTACGTACGCAGACGAATCGTTGTAATTTAGTCGGGTATTACCTTTACTTTTTTTAACTCTTTATGAGTTTACATTCTAAAAAAACCGGCCAAGTGCGAGTTGGACTCGCGCACCGAGGGTTCCGTACAAACCTATAACAAGCAAAAGTTGTAGTATGTTTATTAATAATTTCAATTGAATACCTCTACGCGTTTACGAGGAAAAAGGTAGTAAGTTTAAAATTTAAAAAAAAAATTTTTGTATGATTTTACTAAAAATGACAACTTTTCGTAATTTTTCCTTTGTCTGTGCTATATGAAGTTTCTTCGTGCCAAGTTTCAAGTTTCTGAGCTTTCGGGAAGTACCCTTTAGGTTTTGAGTTTCTTGCGAGTATATACTCAGTTTCAAAATATGCGACTTAAATTGCTATTTCTTTTGATTGCGTTGACATAAAAGTTTGATCTTACTACATCTGAAAGGTCTTATAGACCTGAGTATTTGACATGAATTTCAATTTAATACCTCCACGCGTTTACGAGGAAAAAGGTAGTAAGTTTAAAATTTAAAAAAAAAAAATTTGTATGATTTTACTAAAAATGTCTACTTTTCGTAATTTTTCCTTTGTCTGTGCTATATGAAGTTTCTTCGTGCCAAGTTTCAAGTTTCTGAGTTTACGGGAAGTACCCTTTAGGTTTTGAGTTTCTTGCGAGTACGCAGTTTCAAAATATGCGACTTAAATTGCTATTTTAATCTAAATTGCTAAAAGTTTGGTTTTGTTACATCTGAAAGGTCTTGTAGCCCTGAGTATTTGACATGAATTTCAATTAAGTACCTCCACGCGTTCACGAAGAAAAAGGTAGTAAGTATAAAAAATAAAAAAAAATAATTTGTATGATTTTACTAAAAATGTCTACTTTTTGTAATTTTTTCATTGTCTATGCTATATGACGTTGCTTCGTGCCAAATTTCAAGTTTCTGAGTTCACGGGAAGTACCCCGTAGGTTTTGCGAGTGCCGAAAAACTCTAAAATTTGCAGCATTAACGACTGTATCTTTTGAATGCGTGGGCTTCTAAGTTTGATTTTCTCACAGCTCCAAGGGTCAATAGACTTGAGTATTTGATATAAATTTCAGCTTTATACCTCCACGCGTTCCTGAGAAAAATGGTCTTCACAGACAGACAGACAGACAGACAGACAGACAGACAGACGGACAACAAAGTGATCCTATAAGGGTTCCGTTTTTTCCTTTCGAGGTATGGAACCCTAAAAAGTAAAAAAAAGTAAATATATTAAAAATACACACATTTACGATAGAATAGAAATTATACAATCCTGATTGTGAATAAGAATCATTTCAACTTATTATATTACTCGTAATACACAATAATAGTAGTGTATGTAACTGTTACGTAATATGGGTCCTTAAAACATGAGTGTGGTTTTATGAAACGAGCCGCAAGTGAGTTTCATAATAAGATCACACGAGTGTTTTAAGGCCTAATTACGTACAGTTGCATACACTGCTTTATCTACACTCATATTATTTATTCTAAATGCCGTATTCGGAAACCATAGAATGGCCGCCATTGCACCGCCATGGCCAACTCGAATGTGCCGGCGGCGGTCGGGGAGGCGCGTGTCGGGCTGTCGGCGGTAGCGCGGGAGGGTGCAGGTGTACATTATGTTATCAAAACTCATAACACATCAATAGTTGAGCATGTAAAGTTAAAATTACGTTACTGCCACAGATAAAAAGCTTATCATAGTAAAATCGGTCGTGGTAATGCTAGCCATTGCCTACCGTTTTCGAACACGTTTTAGAGAACTTACAATATGAGTGTAGATAAATTACATTTTAAACACGAATTGTATGTTTTAATATTGGCTGTTTGGCATTATACGTCCACGCCTTTGCCTCAAGCTGCACGCACATCCAAAAAAGAAAATTGCGCGCCATTTATAGGTTAACCTCAAATCATTGTTTATTTTGTTAGAGTTTTCTCGTCGTGTTTTATTAATTTAAACAAATTTATATTTTCAATGAATAAGAAAACAACTTTAGCGTTAATTTAACCTCTGGATATATTTCAAAATTGTGATACATACTAGTAAAATGTCATCATAAAAATCTAGTGAGCAATACGTAAGAAAAAAATACTATAATTGATTGCACAATAAATGTGAAGTCTTTAATTTCATGAAATGATTTGAAAAAGAGTTCCAGATACTCAATAACATCACAAAAAAGGTTAGTTAAATTTTATTATCTTAGGTTCGTAAGTACCTCTATCCTGTAAACATTCTGACAATTAATGTATTTATCAAAAGTTATTAATTATACTATTCTGTTATTTCCTCGCAAGTGTGTTGAAAAACGTCGTATGAAACGCGTGTGCTTGATCATTACATAAGCTCAGCTTCCTTATGCGTAATGATACTATTACACAACTGAATCGAACTTAATAACCGAGTAAAACAGGCAGCCATAAGAGACTAGAAAAAACGATACGATAAAGAGCATAAAGTAGGAGGTAGTGTCTCACTCGCACCCGTTACAATATTGACATATTAACTCCAATGACGTCGTAACTCCCTTATTTAAAACGAGATGCAATGGCCTACTTTGATTTCTCTTTCTGCTTCACATTTTGATCAATGTACTATCTCTGCATTATGAAAGCTTCATGAGTCCATGGACCATGACCAATTCTGTTTTTTTTTGTAATTTTTTGACCTGGATTCCTTTGAAGCAATCCCTATAGAATAATAATATAGTGACAGATACAATCCCAAAATCTTTGGCAGTTGCGTTCCCTATTACGATATTGAAAAAAACAAACAACACATATTTAAGCATTAGTTGATGAATCTCGTAGTCATATATTATAAGTCCAGATCATTGAGTAACAGGAGATGACATCCCTAAGATGTTTTTTGTCCCAATAGTTGTAGTGAAAATCACTACAAGTCTATACTACTCTTTGATTCAGTCACAGCTGTCAACCGCTACACACGGCGCACAAAATTTGTTCTACATGTCACATCTAGTAGAATATGTAATAAATCAATGGTCCAGATATATAAAACGATCGTATTATTAGGTACACGTGCAAAATTTTCAGTGCAGTTTACTTATCTGTTATGTATAGGTACCATATTTATTTATTATACTTACTATATCATTCTTCAGATTATTTATGTTGTTAGCGATGGTTATAACTAACGCTTTATTTTGGCCTTTATTAAGGCCCGATGCTTCTTCTTTTTTACAAATTCTCAGCTTATATAATCGCTAAAAAGAACTAAAGCCAGCGTCGAAAATAAAAAGGCGCCAAATAGCTGTCAAAAACTTGATACTTTGTGAAGAAATCTGAGTAAAACTAATTTCCAACACCAATATTATACCATTAACCAATATTATACCATTACTGAAAGACAATTTCTTCACGTTTCCCATGAAATAATGCAAATGTAGACGTGTCTCCAAATATCTGGTGAAGCAGGGAATTTGTCGATGCCGTGTATTTCGATATGGAAACCTACATTCTTTTTGTGTACTTAAATAAAACCTACATTAATAATCACTACAAGAAGCGGTTGAAAGGATTTATTAATAAAATGCCCTCTAAATCGAGCCTAAAGACTTTATCCAACATACTCCCACAGTATTGACCTATTGAACAGTATTGGGTTGTGTGACCAAGGGTGCCTTTCGGAAAAGCGACAAGAATGAAATGCGATAATAGTAGTTTATGGAACTGTTACGTTTTAAGGCCTAATTACGTACAGTTGCATACACTGCTTTATCTACACTCATATTATATATATTAAATTAAGTGCTCGGAAACCATAGAATGACCGCCATTGCACCGCCATGGCCAACTCGATTGTGCCGGCGGTCGGGGAGGCGCGTGTCAGGAAGGAGCACAGGATTTACATTATGTTATCAAAACTCATAGCACATCAATATTTGAGCATGTAAAGTTAAAATTACGTTACTGCCACAGATTAAAAGCTTATCATAGTAAAATCGGTTGTGGTAATGCTAGCCATTGCCTACCGTTTTTGAACACGTTTTAGAGGACTTACAGTGTGATTGTAGATAAAATATGTTTCTAAATAATCTGTAAGAAAAAAAACCTACTTCAATGGGGGAGACCGGTGAAAGATTATCGTACATGGTCCACTATTATTCATAAACGTCTACTAAAGTTAAGAGGCCTCTGATAATCGTTTGTCCCTTTCCGTCCAATCTATATGAGGGAAAGGGACAAACGATTATCCGCGATCTCGTTAACTTTGGTGGCCGTTTATGAATAAGGGGGTTAGATTCCATGCAACGAAATAAAGAAGTCTTGAATCTAACTTGCTTAACAAACACAGCGAAGAGGACAAATCGCCAAACGTGAACTATGCGTCGTTGAAGAGTTCCGTTCTGATCATCATCAGCCGTTCCACTTCATCAAATATCACTTCTTTAAATGTGGTGAATCTTAAATTTAATATTTTTAGTTTAAGGTAGTATTTTCTTAATAATTAAGATGAAGGTACTTGTGAAATGCTCAAAACCTTTTCATATCTTGCTTCCTTTGCCAATGCGCACAATTTACGTATAGTCGTCTCAGTTACGGTTAACTATGAGCCGCCATATTTGATCGGCCATTTCCTATATCGATGTTGTCTCAATCACATCGACTCGCACAAATTATCCGTAAAATCTCAATTTAAAAAAAAGTTTCTTACAAAGGAAAAAGTGAACGCGTGCGCGTGTGATCAATTCATGAATGTACAGTCAAAACCACCGAAGAAAGTGTTTCATCCAGCTGGCCAGCTTTCACGTATTCCAGAGAACTTAAGGTGAGTGCGCTTGGTTTTAAAATTATGTCAACTTTGAGATCGAATATCTAGGCCATTTTTGATTTCAGAGAAAAGGACACTAACATCCATCGAAATTTTTCTATGTCCTGATTACCCTTTCGTACAGCCCGACCGTTTCCTCGATTCCTAATCCAATCCTCGAATCCCATCATAAGAACTGCGTTTTGACAAAAACAGATCCAATCTGTATGTATATGCTTACAATCAAAAAAAGAATTTTCAAAATCGGTTCACAAATGACGGAGTTATGAAGTAATAAACATAAAAAAAACCAAAAAAAACATATAACCGAATTGAGAACCTTTTGAAATCATGAAGTCGGTTAAAAATATATTACTTGATTGAACTCACACCAAAGACACCAATAATGTATCAAAAGACTGTCGGGTGTGTAATGGAGGGCATATACAACAAAACTTACAACGGAGCGGGGAAAAATGAAAGATGATAAAAAACCTGGGCTATTTGATATACATTATAGTTAAAGCAATGACGCGTAGTTTCAGTGACCGCGAGGCAACCGGATGGCTCGCGGTATTTAAGCTCCTGAAGTGATGAGGAACCGCCCTGTGCAACCAAGCGTTTTGGTGTCTACTGTAAGCCTGTAAGATCTATTTTTACAAATAAACAAACAAACAAACCCAAATTGACCCAACATTTTTTTACAACAAAAACATTTTTTTATCGCGAGGCAACCGATTGAAACATCAGTTGCCTGAAAGAATGTACGCTGGTTATATAACAAAATTTTAATGCCATCCCTCCTGGTTGGACTGGTTCCCTGTACGAGAGCGAAGAAAAAAAAAATGTCAGGCAACCGCTTGAAAATTAGCATGCTTGTTACTGGAAACAAATTACCATCCGCCCAGGCCCGGCAGTTACCAAACCATCAGAGTTAAAAGCCGGACGCAAGGGGAAATTTTTCAATCGGTGGAGAAGAACTTAGGAAAAATGCACTTACAATCATTGAAATTGGATGGCATTTGTTTTATGAGTTTCGTATGATGTGGAAAACGATATGTCCAAATGCCATCCCTCTCCTATGAAATTTCATGCATCTGTGGTAATTGATTGCAAAACATTTAATAGCGCGTATTCAAATTCGACGAATTTCTCGTTTGTAGGAGTGGTCACAGAGGGATGAAATTTAATTGGAGAGGGATTACAACTCTGTTGATAGCATTTCTAGTTCCGAGAAAATGTATACGCGCCGTTTGCAACGTCCTACATAGAAACAGTCTGTAGACCACTATTCAAATCAACGCAAGTTCTACCCCTGCCGTGCATGTACATATACGGGCATGCATATTACAGGCATCGCTCTTTGTAAGAGCGCATCCTGAATATTTTGATTCAAATAGTACCTTTCATCCTAGAACCTCCATGCCACATGGTAATCCTCATTCACCGTAAATTACCAAAATGTATATTAGATAGCCCACCCGAGATTGTTTAAAAGTGCCCTCTGTAAATGGCTATGATCAAAATGTTATTACTCTGTTGAGGAATTTATGTCCGACGGAAATCGGTAATTAAGCCATTTTTTATTATTTTGTTGATAATAAGTAATGTGCAGACATAGAAGTTTTAGTGGCAGGAATGAAAATGTCATAGGGACTTCCCAACGATATTAATTTATCGATAAATCGTTTTGACAGTTATGATGTACATATAATATGAATTTGCAAGTTGTATAATATAATATAATATTATTGTATAATACACAGCATGAACTTATTATAAATCGATTATGTAAATGGGTGTCATTCGTTTTGTTTTAGTTGTTAAAATGATTTCTTGGTTTAACTACAATAATATCCCGCAGAATAGTAAAGCAGTATGTTGTATTTAATAATATAGACTTCCGCAAAGTAACGCCTGTTTCCATAAATTATTTCGTCTTTTTTTAAATTTCTAATATGTGTTAAAGTATAACAGCACGCCTAGCATATCTTCACGTGTGACGCGCGAGTTCATACTTCAAGCGCGACTCGAAGTATGAAGTGACAGGCGACAACGTAAGATATGCTAGCCCCACAGATCACCATTACATAACGTCGATAGGTAGCTATCAGCATTACATGTTAATTTATACTTTACCCGGTAAACTTAGTAAGTGCTATGAAATGTCAGAATGTCACTTCAAAAGTTATCGATGAATTTATTATTGGAAGGAAGTCCCTAGTTAATTGACATTTTTGCCACAAAAACTTCTATGTCTGGTAATGTGTAAATTATGTTAATTATTGATTTTTGTGTTTTATCCAATTCCCCTATCCTATAAAATTTAACTTAATATTCTAATACAAAATAATTTGTAATAAGCCATTCTTTAATAATTTTGAAATCTAGCGTATTGCTATAATAATTCTACTGACATTTTGTATTAAACGAGTACAGCGCAAATTCACCAAAATTCCAGCTTATCTAAAGGCACGATCATATGAGGATAGACTAAAACAGCTAGGCCTAACAACACTACAAAAGAGGCGCCAACGTGTAGACATGATTAAGACTTTAAAAATCCTAAACGGCTCTTACGACTGCCCAGATCTGACCGACTTGTTCACTCGACATCTAAACACGCGCACAATAGGACATAACCTTAAACTAACAACGAGAATACATAATACAAATATCGGCAAAAACTTTATTGCGAACCGAATTGAAAATACTTGGAACAAATTACCCTCCCAAGTTGTGAACTCCAACAGCTCTACTCTACATTGCATGCCTATTATAAGGTAGAACATAAGAACACCTATTTATTATAACTTTATAAGACCACCAAAATGTAAGCATTAACATATTTCTTTTCATTTCATATTTCATTAAAAAAAATAAAAATAAAACCAGTTATTTATTCCTAATATCATTCAAATACAGATTACAAATTACATGCATTTTACATTTTATAATTAAATTTATCATAATTACAATAACAATATAACATTTTGTTATAGGTATAATAATAATAATTTATTAATTATTTTCATTTATCATTATAAAAGCATATTGTTAATTATTTCTTAGATCTAAGGACCTCGAATCTTTTCGAGTGTAGGCCTCCTCCATCTCCTTCCATGTTTCTCTCTTTGGCTCTCGTCATCCGATTTTGTTCTGCCATTTTAGATATTTCATCCGACCATCTTTCTAGCGGTTTACCTTTCCTTCATTTCCCGTCTACGACATCAGAAGTGGCATATGAAGTCTGACATCCCATCGCAAAAAAAGTTTATTTTACACAAATTTTCATGAGCCATATTTTTAGTAAATCTTCTTTGAGTTTGTGCCTCTTTTACATTGTTGCTCGAAGTTTAAAACCGAATTCAGCAGGATAAGCTTTTCTATGAAAACGCTTTTTATCCCCAAGAATGAAATAAATTGTATTAATTAGTTCTAGAAAGCAAATAAAAGAGATTTGTTTACTTGCTTATTTATTTCCATTAAGTGACTTATGGATTTTAGCTAATGAAACCGTGTTTACATTATCGAAAGAATATTTTTTTCATGTAATAAGAATAAGGTAAAAGATTTTGCTTAATTTTTTTCTTTGTTTTTCCAAGCTTTAAATTAAAATGAAATTTATATGGTTTGCACTTTAAACTTTCTGTTACTCGCTATTCCGCTTAAATTACTTCAAATCGTTAATCATGTTTTTCTCAGTGTTAAATATTATGCCCCTACGGGCATAATATTTTACTTGTTGAAAAAGCATGTTTTAGTAAAAATAATAACAATAATGTATACCTACATTATTTTGCATTTAAAAACATCCTAAGTATCATTTATTTTCTTCTCATTCTTCACTTTCCAATCTTGCTTCAGTTTCACCCATTCACGCTAAAACGACTAACAGTGAGCTGAATACCTTGACACGTAAGATTTCCTTCTTCTAAGTCAATTATATCTAAAACCGCATTCAAAAACAGCCTAAGTATCTACCCATTTCCACGCATATCTTACCTTCCAATTTTCCGCTAGTTCAACGTTAACCACCACGCTGAAAGCCACATAAGCGGCTACTGAAACCAGTGACGTTAAATGCGTTTTTCCATTAAGCCCAAACATTTAAACTTAAAACGTCTTAAGACGGTATGAAACACGTCGACGCTTAGTGCGATTTTCCGTTGAGAAGGTATCTGCGTCCGCGCAGAGCGGTTTCAAAAATAAACCAGTCTGTCGTTTGCCGAGCTACCAACAGCTCGCCATGCGTTACCATGGGTAGCAACTGCTGTAAGGCCGACTCTGGCCGTGTCGTTCGAGGGTCTTCTGTATACACCAGGTATCTGGTACTAATACTACAAGAGTTGTACGGGGTTGTATGGGTGCTGAGAATATCGTACGTGAAGTGATTGTGTAGTGAGTGTTGGTGTTACTAGAAGAGGTAGATGGTAACTAACTGAGAAAAAGCCAACTCGTCTAGGTCATGTCATCATTAATTATTTAGAATTTAGAAAATGCCTGTTACATCATTGTTCATCATTGTTTAAGAGCGATGCGGTAATGTATGTAGAGCAGGGGGGTTTCACTGTGTCTCTCTCTATTGTACCCGTCTTTGCCGATGCGGTTACCGTATATGAGGAAAGGGTTGGCACATCACTTATCACCTTATGGGTGCGTTCGAGAATAGTATTTTTTCAGCATTTTCAGCCAATGTTTATGATATCCGTACTGCACGGATATATGAAGCACGTTGAAAACCCTTTTTGTCAAATTGAGGAAGGGGAATCTTCTGTACTTGTACTATTACTTATTCTGAGTGTTGAGCAAGATCGATATTTTTTGACGGAGATATAGTTTGAGCGGTTTGGGCCAATACAAAGTGGGCTCTGTAAAGCGAGTGTGGAAACATAGAGCCAATAAAACTTTAAAAAATAAACAGTAGAGATAGACAAATAATTGCCTGTTAAAATTATGCTCCTGTTTTCGGCCCCATCCCCATTTTAGGGATTTTTCATTATTTTCCAGGCGCAATTTAAACACATAAGATGTACTATTTGTTCATTTAGCCATCATTTTTGAAAGTTACTCTTTTAAGTCGCATTTTACTAATCTTCAAGGTACAATTATTTCGCTTTTTGCTTCTCTTTATTTGGTTGATACAGAGAACGCATTCGTTGCTGTTTTAAAAATTTCCTTGTATTTAACTATTTGCACCCTATTGGATTAAAAAATATGCCCGCCGGCTTGCGCGGACGCAAAGAAAATAAAACCGGCCAAGTGCGAGTCGGACTCGCGCACCGAGGGTTCCGTACAAACCTGTAGGTATATAGGGGTATTGACTTTAAAATTATTTAAAATCTTTTTATGATATGATTTAACTAAAAATTTACGGTCTTCGCAATTTTTCCTTTATCTGTGCTATAAGACGTTGCTTCATACAAAATTTCAAATTTCTGAGTTCACGGGAAGTACCCTGTAGGTTTTGATTCCCTTGCTAGTTTCAAAATTTGCGGAAATTTGCGGCAAAAACGGCTGTATCTTTTGATTGCGTTGGCTTAGAATTCTGATTTTTTCACAGCTCCAAGGGACAGTAGACTTGAGTATTAGATATAAATTTCAGTTTGATACCTCCACGCATTCCTGAGAAAAAGGGTCTTGACAGTCGGACGGACGGACGGACGGACAACAAAGTGATCCTATAAGGGTTCCGTTTTTTCTTTCGAGGTACGGAACTCTAAAAACAAAAACGCTTAATGGGCTGCAGGCGCCAATGACCTTGGATCGGAATCCCTTAGTTTTCTTTTGATGTTATGGCTTAGCATATGGATTGCAACGGCCTTAACAAAGCATCCTGGTATCCTGCAATTAATTCATAATTGACTGTCTTCGAGGCATTTGGCATCAAACTTAAACAATTTTAGGCCGAAAACCGGTTTTCCGGCCTGAACTTTTATGTTAATAATTTTTAAACTAAATTCTCTCGTCGGTTTTTAGAAACGTCAACGGGGAACCCAAATATAGATAACAGCGTTATCCATCCGGGCCATCCGAATATCCAATATAGTGTTGCTTTAGACTTACATATTTTTTATGTGGCTGCATACTTTATAGAATGGAGATCGACTCAAAACTTGTCAAATATCAATAACAAACGTGTAGAGATTAAAGGCACATAAAAATTAAAGGCTAACTTACACAACACAAGCCATCTTCAAGTAAAACTGAGCAGCTTATGGTTTTAAATAGCGACTCATGGTAAGGTTTCAGATCCATCAGCATACCTAATTTGATTACTTTCCTAAGAAGTGAATTCGGCTATTTTTCAAGAAACGTTAATACGATTTGTATAAATAAATAAAAAAATAAAATAAAATAAAATTTGTATATTTTCAGACATAGGATGGTAACAAATGCTTAAAAAAATTAAAGTTAAACCTAAATTTTAAAACTAAGACACTATAGAAGACTTATTTACTCCGTATAACCCGGTTTTGCCCATGCATTCGCAGATGAGATTACTAGGTTCATACAAAGCAATCACATTTGTTTAAAGGTAAGCAGCTTTAGTATGGTTTTCACTGAGTATAAAGGGAAAAAATTGTGTGCATCGACAAAACATGGAATGGTATTCTGCCTTTGACTTTGTGATGAATGTGACGTCCATACATATTACTTTACCAAAATTAGAGAGGAATACGAAAGTAACGTTACCATTACAGTATTTATACAATACATATGTACAATTGTATATGCACATAAAGTGAACACAAAGGTGGTAAAGGTTGTGCCATTTGGTTTAGTGAAATAATGATTAAGTATTTGGATTTGCAAGTACCTTATTAAATTAATAAACCTAATTTAATTTAATGCCCGAATTGAGAACTTAATCTCACTGAAGTCCGTATTATATTGTATTTGTACACTCTACAATTTCAATTATAATTTCACTTCATTAATCTAAAACGTTCTTAATCTCAATCTAATCGCAGTTAGATAATAACTCTGATTCCGACAACCATTAACCACTTTATAATATAACAACCTCTAAAACATTTGACGAAGGTACTGTGAAACGACTAATCTATAATCTTGCAACTATGTCCACTTGTTTACTACGTGATTACCTATAAGTATCAACCCCAATCTTTTTTTTTGTTTTATCTTAGTTTTGTCATTAATTTATGAACAAATTCCAACTTAAAACTGCGTCTTTTTAATAAAACATACACCTAAGATCAGATAGTTCAAAAGTTCGTAACTATGCTATTCGTTTACGAATATATTTGAGTTATTTACCGGGTATTGGAGTGTACAGATTTGTATAATGCTTTGCCGACCCTTTGTGTACGCGTAACACCTCTGGGGGGCGATTTTTGACAATCAAGCGCTCGAATTCAAAGAATTTAACATCGAATATAATCGCAAACAAAGGTTTGTCGCCATTATTTACGCCTGAACGCTGACGCTGTTGTTTTTAAAACATCATTTCTTCGTTTTATTTAGAGTTTTAAATGTTATATTCGAGCGCTCGAATCTCATAAATCGCCCCCCTGGCCGCCGCCGCAGGCCGCAAGCTTGTATGCCACCGTTGTGGTATCAAAAAAAATACAAGTTAGTTTTGGAACATAGTTACTAACTTACACTACTACTTACTTACTTGGACTATCGTATCGTATTGTTGACGTTGTAGGTATCCTTTTGACATGAATAAGAAAAGAACGACCCAAACAAGAATCTAAAACAATTTTTTTTTAATATACCTCATTGTAAATTGTTTGCATACCTACTTAGTTTTAGTTATTTATTCATTTTTATACGAAGTCAAGAGGAATAACGTGAAATAATTATATATAGGTATTGAGCTGTTTCGGGGTTTGGCAAAACCTGACACTTATAACGATCCCTGTTTTTTCCTACATTAATGCACGTAATCTCGGATACCTAATACATTAACGGCATCACACTTGTTGACAAACAAACTGAAAGGTTGTCAGTGTCGCTCTCGGCGTTACATTGTTTTTGCTACAATCATGTTTACCTTAGAATGGTTCCAAACGCTGAGAGCACGCTACTCAGCGGCTCAGGAAAACCACCATTACACGATATACCGGTATTTTTGGCAAATACTGGTAAGTATACAAAAATAACGGTATTGCGTGCCCTAAATCATGTCATTGTTATACATGTTTCACGAAAAAGACGCTTCGCGATTTATATCCTGCATTATAATTATCAAAGTTTCGGGCTAATAACAAGTGAAGTGAGCACTTATTTGTAGCGTACGGACAGGGCTGGATTCGACATGGCATAACTGACAGTCGCTTGCGAGACAAATATGATATCACCCTTTGGTAACAGTTGAAATTTGGGGTGGAATCACTCAAGAGTGATATCTAAAATGTTGGCCATAGCCATAGACAAAGCGCTCTAGCGAGACCTACTGACAGCTTGACAGTTAGGTGTGGACACGTGTGGACAGATGGATATCACTCTATCCACTAGCTATACGAGTGTGACATCCATGTCTCACAGTTTGGCATGTCGAATCGGGGCCCAGGTGGTGGCATTATTGAGCAGAGAGGGCAATGGAGTCGCCTAAGTACACTTTATGATTGAATGACTACTGTTTAAATGATTTTTTTCTCTAAAACATACACTTCTTATTCAAGTAGTGCTAATTGCTTTTAGAGCGAAAATATTGAATTTATACCTCGTGGCTTTTAATCGTGCTGTTTTAAATTATAACCCAACGCATTACAACTATTATTAATAAAAAGTTGTCAATATTGACAACATTCAATTTTATGTCGTAGGTATCCATAATGTATGAAGTTTTTGGCCAGTAATGAAGGTTGTATATGGTTAGGAATTTTATTCTAGCTTCTCTGTGATGATTTGACACCATCTTCCTATATTTGTCTCTGAGTGAAGAGCATCGATTAAGTGTGAGAATTGTAAAATAAATTAAATTCATTTATTTATTCGATATTTCTCTATGCCGAAGGGCACATATGGGAATCCGCCCTTTGTAACGGCCTTTAGGAAGCATAATGGCTTACTCGAAAAATTTCCCTTTGTCCTGTAGCTCAATGAAGGTCGCAGTTATCGTGAAGTTAGCATGATATAAGCTTGAATAGGAGTATAGGAGTACAGGTGCGACTGTACGAATTATTCTAACACTTAACATACTTGCGTAACTTAATTGACAGTAAAATATTTTAGTACTATAAATCGACTATGATAATGGAGACTGAAGGTCATCATAAAAACTCTGTGACAAAAAAATGGGATTTCATTATGATTGGGTTTGTTAGAATCATCTTGTTGAGAAGTAGATGACGTTTTTAAGAAAAATATAGTCGACGTTAAAAGCTTTTATGAACAAAAACTTATAATTAGGTATAATACACGGTAAAACTACAAAATTTGCAAGAAAAGTAGGTAGGCTAAAACCTTGTGTTAAAAAAAATACAAAAACTTATAGTTTAACTTTTAGTTTTGTAGAATTGTAGTATCGTATGTAGGTTTTCGAAACGATAGGTCGCTAAGCTACCGGAGCACAGGATCTTAAGTAAGACAACAAGGGTTTCACTGACAATAGAGATTATTTCCACCTGAAGACGCAAACATTTTGTCCATAAAATATTTACCCGTTATTCCAAAATATTATTAAGGTAAGGACAATAAATTATCAGATTATTCAGACAATTTTAAATTATAATACATTAACCGAGATTCCTACTGAAAACAAATACCGGTAAATCTGTCTGAAATATATCCAAACGTGATACAAAGCCATTAAACCCGTTTTTGCGTAAAGGATTGGGCGATTCTACTTTTCGTTGTACAATAAGTTATTGACACTTTTTCGTAAAATGCATATTTTAGAATATTTGACCATTACTATTATTTGCTGTTTTGTGACAGAGAAAGAGGCTTAATTAGGCTATCAATCCCGATAGCTTAGTTTAATATAACAACTGTAAATATTCTTAATCACAGTAACTCAGTGGTCTTTGATTGTTTCCCGATTTGTATGAAAATAAGGCATTTACCACTGCGCTACCATCTTTTTACATTAATCTATGAATGAATTGACATGAATTTTGGTTAGTAAATTCCTATTATTTGGTTCAGGTACAATTTGGGAATACAATTTCATTCACAAATTCAATGCCCAACATACCTTTTTCCGGCATTAGATTAATGATCATGAAAAAGTAGCATGAGCCGATTAACAGATATCCCTTTGATTATTGTTAAATAGTCTGCAAACGAAGTTCTTGGAAACGTTTACTTTCAAGCCGGTACACTTCTTTGCCACCAACGCAGAAAAACTCCCGTCCACTTTGACTCAGTGGCACAATGACCTTGAAACCCCTAAATATAGGTCACCGGTTTTTATAGAAGCATGCCCAAGGTTCTGAAACAAACATATTAATCATTCGAATATGTTTTTATTCAGAAATAAGAATTGTGAGCTGAAATGCCAACGCGGCTCGAGGCGACGGCGATGGGGTTTTGCGAAAAATGCGTTGTTTAATCGTTTTTCTTCATGGTATAGTCACCTCCAATAATCTTCCTAAATGAGGGCCGTAAAATGTGTGACATACTCTTTTGGCGCTACAAATAAATTTGTGTCAGTTATTTTTGCGGCCTTCGTAGAGGAATGACTGTATTTTGTCAATACCTGTATAACGGGATGTTTATAAATTACGTTTTAGATTTGGTGAGATTTCAAAAAAAATCGTCGTTTGCCCTACAATCACGTAAGAAATTTCTAAATTGACGTTGCAATGAAAATACGTTGTTATGAGCTATACTTCGGTTTTTAATTTTAGAAACATCGTGCAAAACCGTTGTAAGAATTTGTGGGTAAACGTATTGTTTTGTTGGTTTAATCGTATCCCTTTTGGAAACAAGCCAATTATGCACGTTTAAATTTTTCGTTGATAAAAAATAAGTTGGGGACATCGGTGAAATAGAGCGGTGTTTTTTAAACCTAATAAAACGAGATACCTATATGTTTGTATTTATGTACCTAGAACAGGTATTTATTTTGTAGTTAAGTATATATTAATGGAGTTATATACAAAACCATTAGAATTCACTGATAAGACAAATATTCTAGTAATTTCACAGTGTTTCTTCTTGCGAAATATATTTATGTAATTTTAAACGGTTTTTACGTCATAGTGAGTTGGGATTTGTATCTAAAGCCTGACCAGAAATATTTGATCATGCGCCATGTTGCGGAATATCATTGGACTAATTTCTTACACTGGCAATCATTTAAATAAATGATGTGTTGTCTCTGTTTTCAGTGTCATTGTGGCGGTTTACTTCAGTATTAAGCGTTGAATATTAAATAATTAATGTCAAGAAATGCCCAAAACTGGTCAAAGAGCAAAACATTGTAATTAATGTATGTAATAAACTGCTGAAAATAAAACGCTCGGGAAATGAAACAATTTCGCTACGAAACATTTACAAATCAACATCAGAGCTGACAGGTAAACAAATCAAGATGACAGTATACCATAGAGAATAATGTACTTTTTGACTATACTGAACTGTTGCCATAAAAATGAGAATAATAGCGCCCTCTTGAGAATCTTTTTCTTCTCTTGACAATGATAATATATTTCTGGTCAGGCTTTACATATGTAGTTATACATTTTTCTATTTTTTTCAAAAAAACAGCTGGATTAATTTAACAGCGTATTAAATATATAAAAAAACACCCATAGCTCACGAACAAATATTGTGAATTGTGATAAACAATAATAAATACCCTTACTGCCTTCCAGCCTCGTTGGCAGTTACTGCAGGGTCATAGGGTTACATCGGTATTTTTCATGCAAAGTTTTGTTTCATAACTTTTAGGGGAAATTTACTTCTTCTTCTTCTTCTTCCTGCCCTTGTCCCAGTTTATCTGGGGTCGGGCCTCCTTGTGCATCGGCGCCAGGATATTCTATCCCGGGTTGTCGTAGGCGAAAGTTTCTGGGCTTTTAAATCCCTTTCTACAGTTGACCACCACGTAGCTGGTCGTCTGCCTCTTCCTGTGGACTGTGTACAGATGTTGAGTACAGTTTTCACGGAGTAGCTGTCATCTCGATGCATTACGTGGCCGTACCATCGAAGTCGGCCCAGTTCGGGTTCCACAAAACATCAAGAGCTCAAATACCGCGAGCCATCAGGCTGCCTCTAGGATAACGACTACGCGTCGTTGTTCTGATAGATACGTCCTTCCCTTCAAATAACCCCTTACTGGGATATGAACCCTGGACCTTCTACTTCATAAGCAGCTTAATTACCGTCTATGCTAGGTTATTTACCGGTTACAATCCCCAGGTTTAGGGTGACGCCATATCCCTGTTCGATCGAACGATTGTACTTATTGCATATAGTATTGTATACACATTATTATTGGCTGTACTACATATGGCTTGGGCGGCTGCCCAGCGTTCATCGAAGTTGCGCAAACGCGCTAGATAGCACACGGGATGACGGGCTCGGAATATAGGTCAATAACCAGAACAATTGGGTCTAGAAAAGGATGAGAGATCTTTATTATTTAATTTAGGCACATTCCAATGAACTTCAGAAGAGGAAACTACACCTCTGACTGGAGGAATAACTTTCTCTATCTGTGCCAAAGCTGAGCTGAGCTGAGGAATAAAATTGTAATTAAATACTAATAGATCAAGAGTGGGCCGTAGGCAACCCTACCTCATCGAGTAGTAGAATTCGGCTTATGAAGGGCAATGCATGGTAAAATGTTATGTATTTTAGTACCAGGTAGCCTGAGCCGAAGTTGGAGCATTTTGTACAGTCAGCCAAACCAAAAAAACCCAAAGTATAATATTAAATAAGTATGGCGGTAAGATGTCTGACTTTCAATCCTGAGGTCTCGGGTTCAAACCCCGGCTCGTACCAATGAAGTTTTTCGGAACTTATGTACGAAATATCATTTGACATTTACCAATTGCTATTCTATGAAGGAAAACATCGTGAGGAAACCTGCATACATCCGCGAAGAAATTCAAAGGTGTATGTGAAGTCTCCAATCGGCTTTAGGCCAGCGGTGGGACTATAGCCCGATCCCTCTAGTGCATGAGAGGAGGCCTGTGCCCAGAGTGGGACGTTAAATAATAGGCTAAAATATTATTATTTCTTGCCCGAATGATAATCGTGTTCCGGACCTTTGGGATGCGTATGTGGAGCCGAAGCCAACGCGCAGAGGCCCTTTCGACAATTTAATGAAAAGTGAGGGGTACACTAAGCGGATGCTGCCTCTGCCCGTGTCATGGAACGCACGCACAGACAGCACTCGCCATGGTGTAAGGACTATTGAGAGTTCATGGAGTCTAAAATGTACTAAGGGCTGTTCAATTTACTAAACTAACAATAATACTTAATTCAATATTAATCCTTCAACTAATCAATAACTGATTGGTAGTGGCTGGTTATAAAATAAACATGTACAAGTCTATCAAGTGTTGTACATATTTTTTTTTATTGTCTTAATATTTTTCACGATGGAGCCAATGAATATTGAAGATCGCAAATTTATCGTGCAAAAATGGTGTACAGGCCAATTTTTACTGCGGAAAATTGCGAATTAGTTTAAATGTTCCAAGTCAGCCGGGCTTCAAATCATAAAATAAATTTAGAAAGCATCATACGCTCGACCATTTACCAAAAATCGCGGTGGAGAAATGCCCGGCAAACCCAAATTTCGAAGAGAAGGTCATGTGGCTATTAAAATCAAAAAAGTACATGTCCGTTCGTCAAATTGCTAAAAAAGAAGTTATTAGCGTAGGCAGTATACAAAATATTAAGAAAAGAAATGACATACGGACATATGCTTTGCACCTTTTTCATTTCATTTCATATTGTCACGATCTCAGGGATCTGAAGCCCTAATCTAGTTTAACCTACATTATCGCCAGTTACCTTGTATCCTTATAGTGAGTCTTCGTGAATTGGCCAGTGATCGTCTATTCCTCTACGTTGTGCTTTAAAGTAACCCAGGTTAACGCAGTAAAGAAAGCTCGCCCGCGCCCCGCCCGTCCTTCTTCATGCTCCCTCATCGACCTCCTGTTTTTTAAAGATTGTATGACCAAACGGCCATCAAGTACTCCTAGACCTATATGGGAATATTTTCATGAAGATTGTCTTTGATCGATGTCAGTTAGTCCGAGTAAGTATAGAACAATGAGCTTAAAGTAGGGAGGATATGGTCAGTGTGTCGAATTATCTTTACTCAGTCTTTTTAGCTATTTGTATGTCATAAAATCTAGAATTGATGGGCCCATTAGATGAATACCTACCTTGTCACTGTGAAATCCTGTTATTATTAAATAAGTATATATAGGTCACATCTAAGAATCATCCTTATACTACCGCTGTCTATATATAGTTGTCTTGCCTAGTTACAAAGTCAGAAATACCGGTTTCGCAGAAAGTCCACTAGCACTCAAAGGTCCGTAAGAAATGAAGTTAGGGACACAGGGAGGGCCTTTAACAATAGATACACACAAACACATCAAATAAAATAACTTTGGTAAGGCGGGACATTATAGTATTTAAAATATAAAGTTTCAGTGAGAAGACATATACGACTAGAAATACTTAACTTTCTTGTGGCTGAAGTCTGCCTGTAATCCCTACTGCACATGCTCCTAGTGGTTTCACATCCGGTTTTCCTAAGCTGCACATTCTTGCACATATTGTTGCATATAATAGAATATCTTTTTCGTTCCAATCCAGCGCGATCTTTGACTGCCATATTGACGATATTGACAGTTATTTCAAACAAATTCCAATGTCAGTGATTTTATATTTGAAATTCTGAGAGTATTTATTCTTCTAAGGCATAGACAACAGTAGAAGTAAAATGGCTGATATACACTGTATAACCAAGCAGTTCGTGGTCCTTGAAAATATAAAGTAAACCTAAAATATAATTTAACAATTATAATTATTTGAACGGGTACGGACGGCCCGTTACAATATAATAAGCAAAAAATGCCGAAGAGAAGGGCCGAGGAACAAAGATGGCCCAAAAAAAGGTGCCGCAATGTATGCGATATTTTGCTGCAAAACAAATCTCGATGCATTCTTATGTACAATGAAACGTACGTGAAGTTTGACAGCAGTAAGTTACCGGGGCTCTAGTATTATTAAACTTTATTTTTATACTATGCATAAATATACACCGTTACAAATATATTTTTGTTACAAAAAATCCATAAATTGAACTATTTTTGATGTCCGCTTAGTAAATTGAACACTCCTTAGGCTATTGGGTGAAAAGTAAGGACTAACTACTGGCCTATTGGACGAAGAACCGGACGCCTGCCTAATAAAACGGTATCCAATTCTATTTCCGGCAGACGGTAACTTGCCCTCCGCAAGATCGGCCTCCTCATAAAAAGCGGCATCGAAGATGTCACGGGTGCGGGGGCTGATTGTAGTGTAGATAAGAGAGGTGACACTGGACATATAGCCAACTCGCCACATATGTTTCCACATCTGCCCTGGAGAACGCAACTCTTAACTCTCTCTGTTTTATATGTGACAGACGTTTATGAATACTTGAGAGCTTGTATGTTTGGGTGCATGTTACGATTACTACTACTACGCAAAACCGGCTGAACGAATTTTGATGAGATATGACTGGCTTAGTATATATTATTTTTTTAAGTTTAATTTTAGTTTTAATTGCTAGACATAAATTCATTTATAAATTCGTAACAGATTTCTTCATTTATTAACTAAAAAGGGAAATAGGATACTTTATATTCCGGACTTTATCTCCTAAGGCCTAAGGAATGGTAATGAATGAGGGTTGCAATTTCACTGATATATTTTTAGCAAACTAAGAGTAGGTAATAAGTACCGCGTTAACTTTTACGTAACACATAACCACACCTTTAAAATCAATATTATGATATTTTGACTACTGTTTAAAATCAAAACTTCGTCTGAAAATTATCGAACGAGCGGAGCGTAAGCGAAGTGAAGTTCTTACAGACAACTGCGGACATAACAGAAGTGTCAGCTGGCCTAGCTAGACATCTGTGCATTTCGATGGCTTTTTGATTTTGAATAGTTGTTGCGCGATAACTTTAGTAACGTGTTTCTGATTTATCTGAAATTTGTTGGTGTTGTAGTAGAGCTCAATACAATTTGAGAGTTAGTTCATGAGCATGCGCGATCAAGGGGTTATGGAGCTGGAAGGCTCAAAAAAATCATTATTAGGGTCTTGTTATATTGGTCACCTCGTTTGAAAGAAAATCGTCAGTTCTCAGTTCGGGGCAGACTACTCGTACTAGTAACCTAAAATTTAAGTAAGAAACAAACGGAAAATACACCGGGAAAGAAAATACGTGAACGAGCGAATATGTATATAAGACGAGTCCTTGAATTACTATTCCCGCCTAGGCATAAGGCACATGGACCGTCAAATCATTTCGGGGTGCTGGTTGGGTCATTTGCGTCAATTACGTCCTTTACACCCTTGGACCCTGGTCATCCTGGGTCCTAAGAGTCACGGTCAATAGAGGTATGATTTTTTGATTGCTTTTACTAAAAGCCTCTCTGCCTTTGTTTCTCAAGCAAATAAAAAAGGATCAAATGGTAGAAAAGAAGCACATGACCCCACCACCACCCCAAAAAATTGGACGGTCCAAGTGCCGAACAACCTGTATCATAATTATAATTCATTAGTAATTAAATTAGCTGTGTACAAAAAATTTCGTAGACAAAACAAACGATGAAAAGGTAAAAATCAATACAGTAATGGATTTCAGTAAGAACCTACAAGTTCTTTCGTTATAATAACATTAATAACTATACTACTACCATACGGTAACTTACCTCGAGTTAGATATTCAGTCAAAACGTTGATACTTATGGATAATTTCACTGCAAATTGCCGTCCTTCGCAAATTTGGGCCGTATTCGTTAAGAAAGTTCGTTCCGCAAGCGGCGCCGGTGTGCGAGCAAGATAGCGCTCTGCATGTGTATAGCGCTGTCACGCTTGCTCACCGTCGCCCCACCCGGTTGCGGCGCCAGTGTGATACTTAATCGCCTAAGACACGATCAACTCAAGGGGCGCCGTATGCTTACTTTAAAACACATTAATATAACATCACAGCATTAACTACGCAAAACAGCTAGCGCCTAAACGTCTGAATTAGAAATATCAGATTATGCACGAAAAATATTCCGATGCATCTCCGATACAACTTGAATATTGGTTGATTACTTGTTGTGTGTTGGAGTTATGTTTGATATAGATTGTGTTATGTATTTTAAAATTAGAATACGGAACCAGTACAACTCGAATGCATTTTTAACTACGCAATATTGCGCTGTATTTAGGTATACACGGTGAATCTGAGTAACCCGAAAGATTTTAACCATACCTCCTGATTCCTGAGGTCATAAAGAGTAATAAATGTTATATGAATGTAGGTAAATTTCGCCAAAAAAAACATTTTTTTTGTTTGCATTTTTTCGATTTTTTTAATGCTTTTGAACATAAAAACATAAATGTTATTGGTAAAACTGTCGATTAAAATAAATTAGTACATTTTTTTTCGTAAAAAATAGTTTACGTAAAGTATTCCTTGTCACTTTGATATCTGTCAATAAGAATGTCTAGACTAGACCCCATCAATGGTGACATCGCCATCAAAAAAGCGTTTTGCACTGAGTCACAATAAAAAATGTTTTTTATTTAATTGGTAGTAACTCTGAAACTAGGCCAATTCCAGAAAAGTTTATACAACATTTTAGTCTCCAATTATGATCAGGAATTCATGGTTAAAATGTGCCGGGTTACTCAGATTCACCGTGTATACAGCCAACGCCTATGGTCTGAATCAGAATTAGCTTGAAGATTATTCAGATATAATACCAATATACAGTTAGGTGCATAACTGAGTCAAAATTAGTACCTTAGTAAAATGTAAATAATTTGATAACAATCAAAGTTACATAAAAGTTCTAAACGTAAAATATTAATCCTTGGGTACCGCTACAAAACTGCTTCACAAATTATTTTCTTCCGACTTATACATTTTTCTCAATTTCATACCGAAAACTGTGAAATTTCACCTAATTTATTTTTCCCATTATTTCATTTTTTCTTAGGCATTCCCAATTCAGTAACTCATTTAAAGTAAGGAATTCCACGACCATTATTTTAGTTATCAAACATTTAAATCAGGCTTATTTTTGTAATTAGTTAATGGCAATGTATTGTCAGGTGCAAAACTGAGTCAAGGCAAATGGCCGAACAACTTTCTCGTTAGTTAATTTTTGTAGCGGACTTCATTCTGAGATAACCATAAAAATACGTGAGTGATATAAAAGTCATACACCTCATTTTAAAGAGCATATAATGTACTATTTCAACTAATTGTCTTACCTGGTTGTGTAAAAGAAAAATATCAATATCGGGTTAAATAAAAAAAATGTAGTTTAACGGTTTTTGGTTCAAAATCATGGACGAATAAAAAAATCAAGATTGTGAATGCAATGAATCGAAATTGGCTTTCATATGGATACATAGCTGACACCGAGACGAACAAATATAACCTGAAAGTTTTTATTTTTTTCATAATTGATAAGACTTATCTTCATTTAACGATGTCGGTGCAAAACTGAGTCAGTACCAAATATTATCTAATAGAGAAAATGTTTATTTTTATCTACAATAACATAATAGGTCAGTAAGTTTATTAGCGTTGTTAACAATTAATAATAAAATAGTAACTTAATAACTAGCCTCTTCTGAAATAATGAAAGAAACATGTCAAAGTGATGCACATTGGTTCAGTTATGCACCTAACTGTAACTCCAATATTGGTCGATTATTGGTATGGTGTTGAAATTATGTTGGAGATAGTTGTGTTTTATTGTTTGTGTATTTTAAAGTTAGAATACGATACCATAACGCATGGCGTAACAATATGGCATAGATAGTGATACTAGCATTTAAAAAAATGAATTATGGAGTTATGTACAACAGTTATCTTTCTCCTTTCCCATCTTCCCCCACCTTAACTTATTTTAATTTGAGGCCATAACGAAGTCTATCCCATCCCATCGACAGTAACGTGAACATATCCGAATTATTAACCGACTATACAGGGTGTTTGGTAACCGGATGCAAAGCCGAAAGTAGGAGATAGCCTAGGTCATGTAGAACATTTTTAGCCATACTTGTCTTAGACAAATGTTATTAGTTTTTTTTAAATTTAAATTTAAAAATTTGTCGGAGAAAACTGCAAAACTTCAGACTAAATCGATAATTAGTACTTTTTTTACTGCAGGTAGATTTTTTTGTTTTATTTCGTATTGTGCAATGTCTATCAAACACTAGAAAAGTGATTTCAAACATCTGTGTCTAAAGAAAACAAGTTGACAGCGATTTAAAATTTTAGTTACATGAAAATGTAAACGATTTAAGTGATTTCAAAGTACGAAAAAAAAAAACTAAAATAGCCACGAATTTTCAAACCATTTTAAAAACATGCTTGGCTTTTACCCTTTTATTTAAGCTATCAAACACGACTGTAGCTACTGTATCCTTGAAAATAAGCCACCTAAACCAACTGGGTAGCTAAAATGTTTCACTCTACTTGTGATACTTGTGGTAGTTGTGGTGACGAATCTCATTATGATTTTACAATAAAACATTGGTTCTGAATACTAAGTTGGCGTTGACTTGACATTTGACTTGTTTTAAAAGGGTTAAGTGTACTGGACAAAACTACCACATGCAATTTTAACAAACAAAGGCTTGCGGCGGTGAGAGACAAAAGGGACTGATAGCGGCAGGCGGCGGGCGATAAGACAATCATGTCTCAAGCCATTTTATCTTTGAAAATAGGCTACCTGTACTAATAAGAGGGAATGTTTAGGGTAAATTAAAACAAAAGCATAAAAGATAAGTTATTTATTTTTACGATCAACACATTAAAATTACACATCATCGCTCGTTTTCAAAATGTGACCCGCCGTTTCGAATACAAGCACGAGCCCGTCTTCTTACTTCTGTGGTGGTTGTTCCGAATATCATTTCTTCCCTCATCCTTTCGAACGCCGCTTCTATCCTCTCCCTCAGCTCTTCTACGGTATTAATGACCTCTTGTGTGTAGACTAGCTCCTTAGCTCGGCCCCAAACGAAAAAATCCAATGGTGTCAAATCAGGTGACCGAGCGGGCCAAGGGATTCGTCCGCCTCTGCCGATCCAACCGTCCGGGAAACAGTTATCCAGATGCTCCCTTACAGCCAGAGAGTAATGGGCGGGACAACCGTCGTGTTGAAATGTCACTGCACCGGGCAGCTGGTCTTCGTCAATAAGCCTGGGCAAATCGTTTTGTAAAAATTCCAAATAATTTGCCCCATTTAAATTATTTGGCAAAAAATGTGGCCCAATAAGGACTCTGCCGATGATTCCAGCCCACACATTGACGGAAAACCTTCTTTGGAAGGACACTTGCTTTTTCCAATGTGGATTGTTGTTTTTGTCAGCCCATTGGTGTAGGTTATGGAAATTTGTGATCCCCTCCCGGGAAAATTTCGATTCATCGGTCCAAAGAATGCTTCGCAAAAAACGTCGGTCTTCGATATCCGCATTGAGTAAAAATCGCCAGAAGTCCACTCGGCGTGCAGGATCTCCTTCGTCCAAACCTTGAACTCCGATGCCGCGAAAAGGATATTTTCCCTCACGATTCATTGTGGCCCATACTTTCCATGTGGACAAGTTCAGATTACGAGCTACCACTCTGATGCTCGTATTCGGATCCTCTGCAAATGCCTGTAGAACGTCTTCCTCCACTTCAGGGCGATTACGTCCTGGATTCCCTCCATGTTGCACAGCAATACCATTCTCACGTAGCCTTCGGAATGAATTGTAAAACACTCTCACATTAGGCAATCTCCGGTTTGGAAAACGCTCTTGGTACATCCGTCGGGCCATCGCTCCATTACTGTCAGCTTTGCAGTACATGTAGATAATGTCGGCGTATTCTTCGTTCGTAAACTCCATGTTTACAATGAAGAAGTCGTAATTACACGCGAAGGAGCGCCTACGGCAGCTACAACTTGACACGGTAAATTGAGATGAGAGCGGGAAATTAAACCACAATGAACGTCTAATCGCAACTGAAGTTGTAACTAGACTAAATTACTAGTTTTTGCACAAATACTCATGTAGCTAATCAGTTTATCTTTGTCAATAAAGCACAAAACCGATCATCTTTGTTTAACGCCGCTCACCGCCTGCCGCTATCAGTCTCTTTTGTCTCTCACCGCCGCAAGCCTTTGTTTGTTAAAATTGCATGTGGTAGTTTTGTCCAGTACACTTAACCCTTTTAAAACAAGTCAAATGTCAAGTCAACGCCAACTTAGTATTCAGAACCAATGTTTTATTGTAAAATCATAATGAGATTCGTCACCACAACTACCACAAGTATCACAAGTAGAGTGAAACATTTTAGCTACCCAGTTGGTTTAGGTGGCTTATTTTCAAGGATACAGTAGCTACAGTCGTGTTTGATAGCTTAAATAAAAGGGTAAAAGCCAAGCATGTTTTTAAAATGGTTTGAAAATTCGTGGCTATTTTAGTTTTTTTTTTTTATCGTACTTTGAAATCACTTAAATCGTTTACATTTTCATGTAACTAAAATTTTAAATCGCTGTCAACTTGTTTTCTTTAGACACAGATGTTTGAAATCACTTTTCTAGTGTTTGATAGACATTGCACAATAAGAAATAAAACAAAAAAAAATCTACCTGCAGTAAAAAAAGTACTAATTATCGATTTAGTCTGAAGTTTTGCAGTTTTCTCCGACAAATCTTAAAATTTAAATTAAAAAAAAACTAATAACATTTGTCTAAGACAAGTATGGCTAAAAATGTTCTACATGACCTAGACTATCTCCTACTTTCGGCTTTGCATCCGGTTACCAAACACCCTGTATTGGAAAATAATACTTTTCCAACATTTGATCAATAAAGTATGTAGGTTATACTCCCACTCGCCTTTATAATAGCTCACTGAATGAAAACCACTAACTGACGTATAGGGGGAATAATCCGTGTATAGCAGAATTTTGGTATAGTCTAATGATACAATTGTCTCTTTCACTTTGAATGTGAGGAGGACTTAAAAGATGTTGTTATAAATATTTGACGCCTGCTGGCCACTTAATAATTTTGAAAAGTTAAGAAGATTAGCTATTTACCCATCAGCCTTCACAATACGAACGAAAATCACGAACTGCCGAATAGGGGGAATAATCCGTGAATAGCAGAATTTTGGTATACATAGTTGTAGGTAAAGGTGTCTTAAACAACATACTAAAAGTACTGGTGTGTGGGGACGGACAGAGAGGGGGGTGTAAAAGTTAATTTTTTAGTTTTTCGTAAATAACGCGTAAACGATAGCCAATACATAAATATATAAAAATGTATAAAAATGTTCTTGTATGTAATTCGTTTACCTACATAAAATTTTCTACAAAAAGGGTACTGTACACTTTGCTGGGATGAATGTTTCATGAGATATCGAGGGAACTAAAGAGACACTTTTTGTTTAAATTACGGAGCTATTTACAAAATTATTCGTTTTATCAAAAAAAATCTGCAAGGCCCTTATTTTTTTTAACTTATCCAACGATACCCCACTGAGTAGGGTTCTTACCATTATAGTTTCGCCATGACTGCCTGTCCGTCTGTCCGCCCGCGGCTTTGCTCAGTGATGGTTAGTACTAGAAAACGGAACTTTCGTATAAGTATGTGTTTTAATCACGATTGCAAATCGCAAAGATATAAAACAAAATCTGAAAAAAAATTTTTTTTCCGTACACATAGTAAGCACGATCTATCTAACGATAACGGTCTGAGACTCATCAGTTTTGCAACATCAAAAGACATGGTGATAAAGAGTACGATGTTTCCCCATAAAAACATATATAAAGGTACATGGAAGTCCCCTGATGGGCATACCATCAATCAGATCGATCACGTGCTCATAGACGATAGACACAAAAGTGCCATACAAGACGTCAGGACATTTAGAGGGGCTGACTGCGACAGTGACCACTTTTTGCTAGCGATCAAATTAAAAATCAGAATTAAAGCTATAAAACAGATAACACAGAAACACGACCCTCAATTAAACATAGACCAGTTAAAACATCGTGATATTAAAAATAGGTTTCAACTAGAATTAAGTAACAGTTTCAGTGGGCTACCAATCGATGACAATATTAACAAAATATGGGAAGACATAAAAACTACAGTAAATAAAGTGGCACTTAAAGTACTAGGTCGCAGAAGAAGGAAAAAGAGAAGAAAATGGTGGAATGATGAATGTGAGAGAGCCATAGAAGAAAGAAATAAATACAAAATCCTCTCCTTACAAAACGCACGGTGGGAGAATAGGTACAAGTTTTTCCAGATAGAAGCCAAGAGGACAATAAAAAAGGCAAAAAGGTTTCACTTAGACGGCATAGTAAGAGGGATGGAAACGCTGCTTCGAGGAAACCAATCTCGAAAATTCTACAAAGAGTTCAAAGTTTTTAAAAAAGGGTATCAGCCGGTCACTCAATTGTTGGAAGACGACAGTGGAAATTTAATAACATCTAGTGCCGAAATTAAGAGCATGTGGAAGGACCACTTCCAACAATTACTAAATTGTCCCCCTTTAGACGAGCCAATTCGTCTTAACGACGCCGGTAATGATGACAGCGAAGCCCCCCCTCCGACCTTTGACGAAGTTTATCAAGCGATTCTGTGTCTCAAGAACAACAAGGCTCCTTGAATTGATGGCCTGCCATCAGAAATATGGAAAAGCTGTGGCGGCATTGTACAGACTAAAATTTACGAACTTGTGCTTAAGATATGGCAACTAGAGGAACAACCGCAGGATTGGAATATGGGCGTCATCTGTCCTGTGCACAAAAAAGGCTCCAAAAAGAAGTGCACCAACTACCGAGGCATCGCTCTTCTTACAACGGCGTACAAAATCTTCTCTAACGTGCTGCTTAAGAGGCTGGAACCACATGCTGAAAGAATCCTTGGGGATTACCAATGTGGTTTCCGCAGAAATCGCAGCGCGATAGACCAGATTTTCCTGCTGAGACAGCTCATGCAAAAAAGATGGGAGTACGCACAGAGCATCCACTCTTTGTTTGTGGACTTCACAAAGGCCTACGACAGCATAGATCGGGGGACCCTATATTCCATTCTCGTGAATTTTAACATCCCTAGGAAACTAGTGGCTATAATTGCTACAGCCACGAAAAATAGTACAATGCGCGTCAAGGTGGGTGGAGAGCTCTCGGAAGAATTCCCGGTGATGACTGGCCTAAAGCAAGGAGATGCCTTATCACCAGTGCTTTTCAACCTAGCCCTTGAACATGTCGTCAGGAAAGTTTTAGCACTGGACGTAGGTGTTGAGTTGAGCGGCAGGCACAAGGTGATAGGGTACGCAGATGACCTTGCTTTATTAGGGGAAAGCCGGGAAGAGGTGGCCGGAGCGGCGGGGGTGTTGGAGCAGGAGGCGTCCAAGATAGGTCTCAGGATCAATCAAGCTAAAACTGAATACCTCCACATGAAACGATACAAAAATACACGGGCTCAGCGTGTTAGTCTTCATGTTGGAGGTACCGTCTACAAGGGAGTTGACAAATTCCGGTATCTTGGTTGCACCATAACCGACACTAACACCAGAGAGGAGGAAATTAACATCCGCGTTCAAAACACCCTGAGATGCAGTGCAGCCCTCCACAAGGTGTTGGTGTCCAGGCTTCTCAGTAGGAATACAAAGTTAAGGATCTACAAAACGGTCATAAGACCTATCCTTATGTATGGCTGTGAGGCCTGGACACTGACACAAAAAGAGGAAAGTCAGCTCCTTGTAGCGGAAAGGAAGGTTTTGCGTAAGATCCTGGGACCTGTCAAGAGAGACGACGGCACATGGAGGGTCCGTAAGAACATAAAGATCCAGGAGCTGGTGGCTGAACCCAACATCATCGGCGTGACGAAATCACACAGACTTCGATGGTTCGGTCACTTACTCCGAATGGGAGAGGATCGTGCTGCCAAGAGAGCGTACGTGGGACGACCGACTGGTCGCCGCCCAGTTGGGCGACCCAGATACCGCTGGGAGGACAGTGTGCAGGCGGATCTGCGTCTTCTCCAAGTCAGTGACTGGCAAGAAGCTGCGCACGATCGGGACAGATGGCGTGCTCTCGTTTCGGAGGCCAAGACCCTCTTTGGGTCCCTGAGCCAAATTAGTTAGTTAGTTAGTACACATAAAGGGGGGTAATTTTTTTTTACTCCAAACCTAACGATTGGATTATCGTTAGATAGGTCTTTAAAAAAAGGGTCTTCAAAAGTGTGCTATATGGTCCCCATTAAGGTGGCCTTTTCGTGTTTTAATGTTTCAAAGTAAATTGATTTAAATAAAATATTATCCGAAAGCAACGTTACTAAGCGCCCAGGGCTCAAAACGAACCAGCGCCGTTTGTAAATAATTTAATTGAATAATCGGATTTACTCTAATTAAATAATTACCTTAAAATAAAGTTTTTCCAAGAACCTGTGATTCAGACCGTCTGAGTATTTTCTACGGAAAGTACGTAATTACTATGTACGGTAACCATATACAGTCGCCATCAAATATATCAGAGCGGCCAGGGTACTCAAAAATATCTCAACATGCACTTTATCGCCTTGACAATAGAGGCATTGTTACGATATTTGTGACCACCTTGGCCGCTCCGATAAATCTGATGGCGACTGTACAGTAAAAACTCTTTTCCTAAGTAAAAATCTTCGCTATATACCTACTTAGGTTAAGTTAGCGCAATTTATTTTGAGGATATTCCGGATACCGTCGGATTTCAATTTCGCAGTACTTCGAGACCAAAAACTAAGTCACTTCTGTAAAAAAAAAACTACTTCTCACCATACAATTGGAGACTTTTTAAAGCAGCTCGTAACCGCTGCAATCAGATGGTACGTACAGCAAAGCGACGGTACATTCATCATCATGTTTCTTCTTCCTCTATAGCTGATGTTTGGAAGTTTCTCAAGTCGCTCGGCCTGGGAAAACCAGCTAATCATTTCAATGGCGATTCCTTCACTCTGAATGATCTTAACAGGCATTTTTCTTCTGCTCTTTCTGTCGACACCCAAATTAAGGCCACCGCTCTTTCTAACATATCTTCATTGCTTTCTCCTATAACTGATTCTTTCTCGTTCTGTCATGTTTCTAGTGTTGATATAAAAGGCATTATTAAAGCCATCAATTCTAAAGCTGTAGGTTGTGATGATGTCAGCCGTTACATGATTGTATCGGTTCTCGACTGCGTACTTCCTGTAATAGTTGACATCATCAACTCTTCTTTGGCTAATGGCGAATTCCCTTCTCTTTGGCGTAAAGCATTTGTGATTCCGCTTCCCAAAATGAATAATCCCACCACTCTCAGTAACTTTCGACCCATCTCAATTCTACCTTTCCTTTCGAAAATAGCTGAAGCGGTGGTGCACAAGCAATTTTCTAATTTTGTTTATTCGCATGGTCTGTTGTGCCCCTTACAATCAGGTTTTCGACCTAGTCATAGCACTAGTACAGCGCTTATTAAGGTGACAGAAGATATTAGGCGGGGCATGGACGGTCAAATGGTAACGGTTCTAATTTTAATCGACTTCTCCAACGCATTTAATACCGTGGACCATGACATTCTTCTTGCCCTGCTCAATCACTTAAATGTCTCGGAAATAACCCTTAACTGGTTTGCTGCCTACCTCAGAGGCCGCCAGCAGGCAGTCCGTGTTGACCATTCTCTGTCTGATTGGTGTGACCTGGCTACTGGTGTGCCTCAGGGAGGAATCTTATCTCCACTTCTATTCTCAACCTTTATTAATTTTATTACACCTGACCTTCGCTGTTCCTATCATCTTTACGCCGACGACCTACAACTCTACGACCAGTGTGCCGTGGCTGACCTTCCCAGTTGCATCATTAAACTTAACCGGGATCTATTACATATTCAGCAGTGGTCTGAGAGGTTCGGTCTCTTTGTTAACCCTTCGAAGTGCCAGGCTATCGTTATTGGTAGCTCCCGACAACTTGCTAGACTAGACCTTGACACGATTGCGCCTGTAACTTTCAACGGTTCACCCATACAGTTTAGTCATAGCGTTAAGGATCTGGGTGTTCTTTTGGACAGTACACTTAGTTGGAGAGCACAGGTTACTGAAGTCAGCCGGAAAGTCATAGGCTCGCTTCACTATCTTAACAAGCTAAAACACTTCTTACCCATTAAAACTAAAATCTTACTAATTAATACTTTGATTCTACCTATTATAGATTACGGTGATGTGTGCTATCCGGACTTAAATGAAGAACTTCTCAATAAATTAGATCGCCTTCTCAATAATTGTATTCGCTTCATCTTTTGTCTTCGCAAATATGATCACGTCTCCTCCTTCCGCTCTCAGCTTGGCTGGCTTCCAATCCGTCAACGACGTAATCTCCGCATGCTTTGCACTCTCTTTTCTGTACTTAACGATCCACACTCTCCTGCTTACCTCAAGTCTTTCTTTAAATATTACGGCGTTACACGCGTCCGTCAACTTCGCTCTTCCGGCAATTTGTCTCTGTCCATCCCTATTCATCGAACTGGCTTCATGTCGAACTCGTTCACAGTGCGGGTGGCGCGCCTTTGGAACGCTCTTCCCTTTAATGTCAGAAATTCCCCAAATAAGTTTGCATTAAAAAAATCTTTACGCACGCTCTTTGCTAGCGGAATGAAAGTCTCTTAGTTTCTCTGTTTTGTATGTTTCGTCTTCTATTTATTTATGTATTTAGTATATGTAAATTATATATGTATGTATATCCATATGTGTGTATCTATGTATTTGTCTTTTATTTATTATTAGTAGCACCGCCCACAATCTCTCTGCTTTGCCTTAAGGTTGACTGGTAGAGAATGCCTCATAGCATTAAGTCCGCCTTTTGTACTTTAAGTTTTTCTTTTGTGCAATAAAGGTTAAATAAATAAATAATAAATACAAATTTAGATTTTCTAGGGACCATTTTTGGATATATCATTTTGTCAGTTGCCTTCCCCATTTAGTAACCATATTTAAAAATAATCTAAAATGGACCTAACCTAGTCGGATTTTCTCTTCCAGAATTTACACTCACCTTTCTATATGTAGCAGACTTTATAATCTTCTTTATTGACCTCCTGCGTGCCTCCTTCCGAGTTTTCAAATCTTTTTTTATGTTATTAGTTATACACATAGTTCATGCAAGTTCATAACGACACGGTACCAAACTCACAAGACTTTGTTATGACATACGTCCGTCTAAAATTAGACCCGGATATTTACTAGATCGCGATTTCCCCGTCCGATTTTACGGCAGATCTGAGACATGAAAGGAAATTCGTTTTTAGGGTTCCGTAGTCAACTAGGAACCCTTATAGTTTCGCCATGTCTGTCTGTCCGTCCGTCTGTTCGTGGTCTAGCTCAGTGACCGTTAGTACTAGAGAACTGAAATTGGGTATAAGTGGTTAAATAAAAATAAAAATAAAATTTTTTTTAAATTTTTTTTTTCCTTTTTATTACGTAGAAATTTTACTTATTATCAGTAAGCATGGTGACTCTACATAAGCAAATCAATAAAGAATAATTATCAAATTAAGTGTGATACTATGTTTCCAAAGTGACCAGATATTTGACATATATCCCAGAAAAAAAGTCACTATTAGTAGTCGATGGAGCATTCTAATTGTACAGTAACCTTGCGTGTCGTAAATAATTAAATTTTGCAAATTTTTAACTTAATTTTTTTAGCGCTTATCACACTAAGGGCCGGTTGCACCAAACCGTCTGTTAACGTCAATGTCATCGTTAAAAAAATCTTATATGAAAACTTTGACAGTTTTCTATGGGATGACAGCTCCGTCGCCATATTTAACGTTGATCAGTTCGTTAGTTATGCGTGGTGCAACCCACCCTAATACTGGTATCAAACAATAACAACAACAACAACAGTTAATCCTGCTCACGTCTACTGAATTAACCTGTATATTATTATTTAATACCCGAAAACTCATGATTAGCGAGGACGTTGATTCGTGCAAACCTGTCTTTTTATTTTTTTATGCCTTCTTATATGTTTTATATTATTATTAATTTATTTTTACATGTAAAATTTTATAAAATACTAACATATTTTCAAAAATACCACCTAAACTTCGATATTTTTCCTACAATTGCTTGACTAAACATACTCTTGCTTAAAAAATATAGGTATATAAAAATTAACAAGAATGTTATTATTATATTACTACATTTTTATTTTTTAATTATTTAAACTTTATTGCACAATACAAATATAAAGTACAAATGGCGGACTTAATGCCCAAAGGCATTCTCTACCAGTCAACCATCGGGATAAACAGAAATGGTTGTAGATGCAGGCAATCAACAAAAACAGAAAAAGGGTCACTTAAAGAAACACTATACTAATGGCGGCCGAAACGTAATATATTTACATATACTTACATATATACATTATAATATAATAAACGTACATAAAATTTACTTTATCTACACTCATATTGTAAGTCCTCTAAAATGCGTTCAAAAACCGTAGGCAATGACCAGCATTACAACAAACGATTTCACTATGATAAGTTTCTTATCTGTGGCAGTAATGTAATTTTAACTTTACATGCTCAAATATTGTTAAGTTATGATATGAGTTTCAAATTTGGAACAGCTGTCAAAACCAACACAATTTCAATGGGTTTCTATTCTGGTATCCATAGATTTTAAAATGTTGTCGATACGAAACGTCAGTACGATATATTTTTTGACATAAACCGCACGACATTTTGATCTCGGATGACATGAGAATAAGGACTTCGTTCGTTGGCTGATATTAAAAAAAAAACTCGCGACAGAAGTTTGTACGGCCGCCATTTCTGTTATCAACTTGTCAGTTATTGTTTGTCGAAACATTATTAATTGCGAAAATGTAAATGTTTACTATTAACTATATTATAATAAATAAATATACTTTCCTTATCAGTTCTAATATATTTATTTTTATTAAGCTTATGTGTTTATGCTTATGTTTCAGCACTTGTATCTATCTACCTAGTAATGCAGGTCAATTGCCTTCGGCTTCTGAACCCATCTTTGAGTACTTGCAATATGTGTGTAGATAAACTAATGTATGCAACTGTACATAATTAGGCCTTAAAACACTCGTGTGATCCTATAATGAAACTCGCTGCGCTCGTTTCATTGAACCCCACTCGTGTTTTAAGGCCCCTCATTATGTATCAGTTGCATAAACTACTATTATGTACCCAGTGATAAATATACTATACCTACAATGGACAATTATACCGTGAGCTTGTCGGAAAAATGCTTGCGCAACATGCGCTTAAACGAGAATTTACTTTGTGCCTGTCTAATACTGAGCGGAAGATCATTCCAAAGCCGGATCATCTGAACAGTGAAGGAACTAGAGACAAATCCAGTATGAAAGTAAACGGAGAGTTTAAGACTACGGGACTCACGAAGGGTGCAACCCGGTCGGGCGGTTATAAAATGAAATTTGGATCTACTAGTCTGGAGCGGTCGGATCAAATAAGACGGTATACAATGTGCACAGGATTCGGATTGACCTACGTTCGCGGATTGGAAGCCAGTTAAGTCGTCGGCGATAAGCAGATATGTGATCATATTTACGGAGTCCGGAAATGAATCTGATGTTGTTATTAAGAAGTCTATCTAGTTGTCGAGTAAAACCTGAGTGATATTTGAGTAACACACATCAGCATAAAGCTCTATAAATGGAGTACGCTTCGCCTCATCTTTCCAAACAAAAAAGTCTGCCAAAATCTGAGGGGGGCGAGGTAGCACGCATGTGATGTTTTCTAGTCATAGGTACATCATTGTCGGTTGTTAATACAATGTATTTCTAAATGATTTTTTATGGCAGCAACGCTTTATTGACAACCGACAAAGATGTACCTTCGACTTGAAAACACCAAACATATTTGACATATTCTTTTTATACTTCATAACACTAAATGGAGCAATAGATAGTCGATTGTACATACGTTAACATATGGTTCATTATTGGATGCAGTCTTTGCAAATGTCAAACAAAAAAGCCAAGGATCATTTTTGATTGTATTTTCAAACAAAATATAGAAAACAGCAATCCTTAAGCGCGTTAAATATGGAGAAGTGTCAAACGTCAAATAGTTACTGCCCGTCAGAAAGAAAACGATTGTCTTTGAATCGATTCTGTAAACGGAGCTTGATTTTCGATTTAGGTTAAATCTTTTATTACGAAAGTCATGATAAATAAAGTAAAACTTTACTTACATCTGAAATGGAATTTCATCTTTTTGTAAACTAGACGAAATATAGCATTTTTTATATCCAAAAACAGCGCATAAAGGCATTTTCACGGAGCTTGTTATCCATCGACAGCGATGACGAAAGTGTGTGACATCGATTATTGAAATAGTTTTTATAGATGTACTAGATTTTCCAGCCAATACTTTTGACAGAGGGGAAATGATACCTAAGGCCTCTCCTGGTTTAGAACTCTCTGCACATCAGCATAATCAATGACGGGGTAAATGAGAGTTTGAACTAAGAGAATCTTAGTGTTGTCAGGAAGGAAGTGTTTTAAACGACAAAGGGCTCTAAGTGTGTTGGTCACTCTGCGACATACATCAGACACTTGTTGTTCAGACCCAGGTTCTGTACTTGTGATGCCAAAGGAATGGGTATATCTTCGAAAAGTATAGGTGGCAGTTGTGACATGTTGGTCCTAGAAAGTAAGCGGGGGCTTTCAAGCACTTTCGCCTGGCATTTATACGGGTTTAAAGAAATGCCAAAAGAACGGGACCAAGCAGATATATGATTTAAATCCTCATTAATGTTGGCAATACCGCGGTCCATATGCTGCATATATATATGCTGTATATGTATTAGTTTATTTAATTTGTATTTTATGTATGTTATATTATTTATATATTTTATGTGTATTCAGTTGAAAGAAATTACATTGGCTTCTCATTACCCTTAATTTTGTTAGATGAATCGTCTACAATCTTTTCTGTTTTGCCCTAAGGTTGACTAGTAGAGAATGCCTAATGGAATTAAGTCCGCTTTAGGTACGTTAAGTTTTATTATGTGTAATAAAGATTAAATAAATAAACAAAACTGTTCCACAAATTCCTCAAACGACTAGTTTTCCAACGTATTTATATATTTTATTTACATACGAGTCTAACATAATTGTAATCGGTAAAAATCTCACTTTCTTCACCTCTCCAAGCAAAAATCGCGAAACAGCTGTTAGATTGAGGAGATTTTTTTATAAATTAAACATAAAGCCAAAAACCTGTTCCACTTCTGCAATTTAAAAAGAAACGATCATTAAAATATGTATACTAACTAACAGAAGTCTCGTTAGTTACCTATTGCAAAAAGAGTATCGAAAAGTTGAGCGAAATGAAAAAAAAACTTTACCGGTCTCCAGAGAGTTCTAAACCAGGAGAGGCCCTGAGTATCATTTCCCCTCTGTTAAAAGTATTGGCGGAAAATCTAGTACATCTATAAAAACTATTTCAATAATCGATGTCACGCATTTTCGTCATCGCTGTCAATGGATAACAAGCTCCGTGAAAATGCCCTTATGCGCTGTTTTTGGATGTAAAAAAATGTTATAATTCGTCTAGTTTACAAAAAGATGAAATACCATTTCAGATGTAAGTACAGTTTAAATCGAAAATCAAGCTTCGTTTACAGAATCGATTCAAAGACAATCGTTTTCTTTCTGACGGGCAGTAACTATTTGACGTTTGACAGTTCTCCATATTTAACGCGCTTAAGGATTGCTGTCTTCTATATTTTGTTTGAAAATACAATCAAAAATGATCCTTGGCTTTTTTGTTTGACATTTCCAAAGACTGCATCCAATTATTCACCATATGTTAACATTTGTAAAGTCGACTCTCTATTGCTCCATTTAGTGTTATGAAGTATAAAAAGAATATGTCAAATATGTTTGGTGTTTTCAAGTCAAAGGTACATCTTTGTCGGTTGTCAATAAAGCGTTGCTGCCATAAAATTCATTTAGAAATAAACTGTATTAACAACCGACAATGATGTACCTTTGACTTGAAAACTTCACATGCGTGCTACCTCGCCCCCCTCAGATTTTGGCAGACTTTTTTGTTTGGAAAGATGAGGCGAAGCGTACTCCATTTATAGAGCTTTATGCCGGTCTCTTAACCTAACGACACGTCACTTAGAGTACTCAACCAACCGGAGTCGCCATTGACAGGCGTTCCCCTCTGCCGAAAACATATGACCAGTGGTCATACACATGTATGGACTGACGTAGCTATTTATACGTTACGTACGAATAGCCGTACAGTTGACGTTCCCCTCCCCCGCAAAAATTGGCAGACTTTTTTTGTATAGAAAATGCACGGATCAGAAGACAATCCGGATAGTACTTTTACTATATTTCCCTAACCACAGTTGAACCTTATTACCGAGCAAAACAGTCGTTCATAGGTCACTAGTAAAAACTAATAAAAACGGTCCGATAGAGAGCATAATGTAGGGGGCGGTGTCTCACTCGCACAATGCTGCCAACTTATGAAACTTACCAATGTGGTTTTATTTATCTACATTTATTTTAGTGACACACTAGAAGTTACTTCCTACTTATAATAATTTATTGCAAGATTTGAATTAATACTTTGTTCCCTTTTAGCTGCTTTGAATTTTTTTACCACGTAAATATTATTCATTCATTAAATTAAAGAATTGCAATTAATATTGCAGACAGTAGTAAGTTTTGTAATATTTGAAATACGGTCTGGTATCCCCATCCCATCAGTCCCATTACTGACATAATATGTCACTGATATTATTTCAAATGACGCCGCTCAGCTCAACAACATTTCGTAACAAAATTTTTAAGTAAAAATGGTCAAGATATGTTGCGTAAAAGGGTGCAGGGGTGAGACTTTACAATAAAGTAGACTTTCCTTTCACCGGTAATCCACAATCATTCAACTTTACGATTTAACAACAAGTTAAGATTGTCAAACAATAGGGTGACTATGATGTCGGCAAGCTGCGGGTCGGTTTTGTTGTTTTTACAAAAATGTATATAAGTACATGGTCTGTTCCTAAGTATTACTTACACAGGACAGGAGTGGCCCGCGGGTCTTTTTAGGCCCTTTCGAAAGGGTCCTAAAATGGCACAAGGCCATACAAAAAATTATAGTAGTGGCAGTATACGTAATAAATAAATAAATATTAAATAAATATTATGGGACAATCTTACACAAATCAACCTAGTCCCACAGTAAGCTCAATAAGGCTTGTGTTGTGACGACGACGACGACGAGACGACGATATATGCAATAGATATATACATATAAATACTTAAATACATAGAAAACATCCATAACTCAGGAACAAATATCCATGATAAACACACAAATAAATGCCCTGACCAATATTCGAACCCGGGACCTCCTGCTTCATAGGCAGGGTCACTACCGACTAGGCTAGGAGGCCGTTAAAATATACTTTATTGTACAACATTTGTACAACAAAGAAAAATAAAACAGGAAGTATATACAATTTTTGTACATGGAAGAGATCTCTTCCAGTCAACCATTGAGCAGTTTAATGTTATTGATGTTTTCTTTATTTACCTTTAAGTATATTAAAGTCGGAGAACTGTCCACATCAGATATGACGCAATAGTGGGAGTCACGAACCCCCTGTACTTACTTAGTTTTAGTTTGCTATTGTTCATCGGTGTTATGCAAACGAGTTGTAAGAAATAAATATCTTACAGTTCTAGGTTTGAAGCAGTGCAGTATCATGTAATTAATAAGATTATATCATTTTCAGGAGTTTCTGTTGGGGGAAAATAGTGCAAAATGACGTTACGTTATTGTATTGTTTGTCGCCTACCTACTGTTTTCCGTAGCGATACGCAATGTTTTTACTTTTTGTTATTATATTAGCGATAGGCTTCGACAGTTTTTACCTATTAAGTGAAATATTTTGCTGGTCTGTCACTCTGACGTCCTCCGATAAATAGCTGCCAGATGCCTGGATCTAGCAATAAGTTTAAAATAGTAAACTAATTAGAGGGGTTCTCTGCTCATTATTGCGTCAACGTATCTGAAGTGGCAAGCTCCTTAAGTCAGTAGAATGTATACGTTCCCATATGAACTATGAGACTTCTTTTTCTGGACAATACTTACTAGACGACAAGCATATTTAATTTAATATTTATCTTCATACTATCCCAATCCCACATACATCATAGTACATATGGTCACTCTACTTAGAATGAGATGCAGCCCCCTACATTACCATCTCTTTCGGCCTCACTTTGCGGTCGAAGTATGACCTCCAGATTGTATTTAGCTTCATGAGAAAATGACAGATGATTACTCCATCCAGGTTGAATTCTCTAAGACACGTCACGTCAACTAGTGACAATTACCATGCAAGAACCTCAAGTGGTTTCCGAAAGACAAATTAAAAGGTTGCTGAACTTTCTTAAAATAGCATTCCGAATTTAGTCCGGGTTTTGAGGAAGATAATTTATAGACGGAAACATTTGGGATTAACTGACAACACATCTGGCCATTATAATAGGACAAAATGGTGTTAAGAAAATCCTTTAATGTGTTATTGCAAGTTTAGTGCTGATTATGTCGATATATTCAGCTTTGAATTTCGTTGTGCTTTATCAGACTTCTGTAGTTTTAGCGCATACATTCGTTTTTTTTTCGCTCTCTGGTTTTTCATATTACTTTTTTCGTTTATTATTTTTATTAATAAGACGATCTTTAGCCTGATGGCAAATAACTTAGTGATCTAGTGCTCACGGTCTGGGCAGGGAGGTTTCACTATGTCTCTCTACATTGTACCCGTTTTTTCCGATGCGCTTACTGTATTTGAGGGCTAATGAGGGAAGGGTTGGCACATCGCTTATTACCTTATGGGTGCGTTCGAGAATATGTGTTTTTATTAAACGTACATCATAGTCGGTTGTTAATAGAGTTTATTTCTAAAATATTTTATATGGCAGTTAACGTCTTATTGACAACCGGCAATGATGTGTGTACCTTTTATTAAAAACATCACATATTATCATTTCAGCCAGTGTTTATGATATATGATATATGAAGCCCGTTGAAAACCCTATCAGGGAAACAAACAGACGTAACAATGAACGAAGTGATGGCGTTATAGTTTAGGTGTGGTGCCGTATCAAGTGAATGCTAACCGTTTATAGGTAAAACCACGAACCTACATCTCACCTCATTACTGAGTCATTAAGATTCGAAAGGGGGCATCGAAATTGTAGCAGGGGAGCCCGACAGGGGATTTTTAGAGCCACTTAAGCGTGCTAGATTAAGGTATGAGTATGAGTGATATCTTAATGTGACACACTCTACCATATGCCGAGCTATGTTGTATTGCTCTCCACCCTGACCGATTGATTACCTTCTCGTATAGGAACCCTGAAGTTCGACGTGTTTAGCCCGTTCTATGGCATGAACTAACGGTTTCCCTCCCTGCTTTTGATGATCTTCAACGGGACTGATCAGCAAGGCCTTTTCAAGGCTACCAGATTTATGTGAGGGTTAAAGAAGCCCAGCATTCTCGAATGGCAGAATTCCTGCATTTTTCATGACTCCCTTAGTCAAACCGAGAGTCAGTCCCTCTGCTCGGAGTATCCCAATCCCGAGTGCCAAACATGCCCGAAGAATGAAGTAACGTCGGATTACAGACAGAGAAAACTATATATAGTGGGTGGTGACAACGATGAATGGACTCGTTGGCATGTATCGTAATTTATTACGCAGTCGAACGCTCACGCCCCATTGAGTTCCACTTAAAAATTGAAACTGATATTTTAATAAAGTATGCTATTATGACGCCAAAAATATTGCGACACATGTACTACACCAAGTTGACTTAAATTTTAAGTATTAGTAATACGTACCCTTTACATTATTTTACCCGCCAACAGAAATACAGAAGCGTGACACAATCTTTACTTGTAGCCGAGTCTCGTCGCCTCAAAACTACGATATGGAATTATATTTAGGGGCAACTTTATTGATAGAAATACCGCGTTTATTGTACAAAGGAGGTGTATAAGAAATATGTGTGGCTTAAAAATGAGGGACTGTTGCATTCTTACTCGGTGGAATTACTGACTTCCGAGTCACAGGCAACCGCCTAGTTCGGGAGACAGAGGCTCAGTTCCGGTGAAACTGTATCAAACCTAATACATAAGTTTCTCTTAAGGTATTAGAGTGCTGTTGAAATGTTACTTACACTTATATTAGGTCAATACAGATTATTCTTTTTCTTATTCATATTCCGTATTTTAGATCTTTAAATATACTGAACTTACCCAGCCCATATATTTAGAAGCGGCCATTTTTGTCAAATCGAATCCCAATCTGTACAATAAAATTACTGACACATGAAGACTCCCCGGGAAACCTCAATATGAAAATTTACTGCGCAAAATTACACGCTTGTAATACAGCCCTAGTACGGAGAAGTTTATTGGAAATGGCACTGCAAATATACCTAGATATAACAAAATTCCACATTATATTAAAAAACTAAGTCTTGGAAAACGGTTATTATAGTGTGAAACAATTTTTAAATGATATTGATGTTTAACATAACTTTTGTAAGACTACTTGACATTGCTAACTATTAATTGATATTATATATTATATATTATTGCTTTTTGGCATTTGACATTTGAATTATCAATGCGTATTAATTACGTTTTTTATCATTACAAATGATTTAGTTATTAATTGCATAGTAAATTTAAGTTAAGTGTTTATAACTTTTATACGTTAAAAAAAATTTTCACCGATTATTCGAAGACGGCAGGACCGATTTAGAAAATTCTTTTTTGTTTGAAAGAGTATACTTCACAGTTGGTCCCATTGTAACCAGGTCAGGATCTGATGATGGGATCCTGGAGAAATCGAGGGAAGTCTTCAACTATTATAGGCACACCTAAAGTGATTTGAGTATTTTTTACAGCAGCTTGAGCATTTGCTGTTGGAAAGGTGGATGCTAAGTGAAATCGGTTCTTTTTTGTTTAAAATTATTGTATTAGATTAGGTACTTATTATAAGCGCAATTAATTGTAGCTCATATAATATTTTTTCAATATAATTTGCATGCATTATCATAAAGAGTAACTTAGTTATAGAAGTCGCCTCTTTGGCGTAGTTCTACCCCGGTGTTTTCCAATTGGCTCTGTCTTTTAGTATTTTCACCCACAAGGCTCCGCAGCGTTTTCTAAATCCTATATCCTCCTATCGTTCCATTGGGTAACCTTTTTTCCGTGATTTATCCCATGGCAATCATTTCCCTTGTAAAAATCTGAGTCGTGATCCTGAACCACTTTTTCTGACTTTTCATTTGATCAAAACAGAATGAGTTTTATCATTTAAATTTTTAAGTAAAAATAATCATAAACTAAGTAAATCCTGGTCACCCTATCAGTTTTGAGACACGCTATATTGAAAATGAGTGACCAAATTGTACTTCAAAATTTATTTTTCCACTTGTCATCTGCAAAATAATGATCAATATTGGTGACAAAAAATTATGAATTTAGGTTCATTTTTCGATTCTGTATCATGCCTTGAGCACACGCCACACGACCCCAATTTCACCCGTATACCGTATTTTAATAATTTCTGAGTGTCGTTAGTCAAACTCACCCATGACCTTGCGTCGCATATATGAGTCGTTTAAATATAGCCGGTGTCGTCTCGCCAAGCGGGTTAGTCGGTGCTGTCTTTGCAGAGTAGTTGCGAAATTTGCTGACGCCCTTCTTTTACCTTTACTTTAGCTTACACACTGAAGGGGACCTATTAGAATCAGACCTATCTCCTTGGAAGTTTGTATGGGGTTTCAATAATCGTAGCACCGATTAAGGTGAAATTTAGTTTGAATATAGTTTAAGTTCTGGATATATTTTATCTCTGAAATAATCCATTAAGGGAGGAAAAATACTGGCTTACTAATTCCACGCAAATCTGTCTGTTACGTTTTTATCAACCGCTGTACCGATTTATATTAAATTAGGTACAGCGAGAGTTGGAGTCCGGGAAGGCTAGGATAGATTTCATCAAGGAAATAATCCCTTAAGGCGATGAAAGTGGAGTTATAAATTATAATATTATGTGCTCTAAATCATTGGTTCTTAAGCTGTATTCCCTGGAAGCAAATAAAGTGGTTTTCGGCTTTATAAACATAACAACCCTTTATTATAGTGATTGTTCATAAGTATTTAGGGCCAGACAGTTGGTACTTGACGAGAAATTATGTTGTATAGGTACTCGACTTTTATCGCCGAAAAGTTAAAATTCACTACTAATTAGAAAGTTTGCCATTGCATTGAATTTACGACCGTATTTACGAAGCATTTTGTATTGTATTTTCAAAGAACCGGCCAAAAGCTTTATTGTTAAGGGTATTTAGATAAAACCTTTTATTATATGCCCGTCAAGTCTCATAACTAAGTGGGATTACTGTAATAATAGAGATATATACTCGAACCTGTTTTCTAAGAGTTGCTTGTAATTCTACACTGCACTATTGTTAAACCCACGCTTGTCTGGTTCTTTGCCTAAGTTCAGAGACAAGGTAATAATTAAGACTGTTATTGATATCCACATCCATGCAAACGGTTGCCTTTTAAAAAGCTTTTATTTAACTTGCCCTGTTAGGGTCACATCTCGCATGTTAAAATTGACGATTGATACTTTCAATGAGCGAATGGACTTAGATATGGCATGGTAAAATAAAACAGGGTATCGCCACCATGATACCACTTTGATTCTTAAACTTTAAATTTTGGGGTAAATATAACTAAGTTAGTGGATGTGGCTTAGAGGATTCTGCATAATCTACAACTCTGGTAAACCTAAACCTGGCTCTGCACTCCGCAAGGTGGATCCACTAAGGTAGTTAGAGTACCAAGTACCCCAAAATGTAAACATCAAAGTGGTGTCTATGACGTAGTGATGGCGATGCCTTGTTTTCTTCTACCATGAGATTTGGTATGTACATTGGATGACATTGATGACAATACGATATTATGATGATATTGAACTGATTTGTAATGAATACGGAGTTGGCCATAGGAAGGAAATAAAACAAAGAAATATCACCAGAATGAATGTTGACAGGAAAGTACAGTCTGCATTAAAAGCTTGTAAAAAAATATATTTTCCGAAAAACTTTTAACCTGATAGGGTTCAGAATCCGGCTCGTATTTACCTCTGAGTAACTTTGTACAAAATATTATTATTTGATATTAATCAGTCGCTTTTTAGAAAAGGAACACATCGTGAGGAAACTGAACCTAATCCGAACAATGCCTAGTTTCCCTTCACGGTTGGAGAGTCAGGAGGCAGAGTGCTTTCGTAAAAACTAGTACTTACGCAATTTTTCGGGAAATCGCACCTCAGATTTCATTCAAATTCAATCATTTTTATGGTTCCGTAGCCAAATGGCAAAAAACGGAACCCTTATGGATTCGTCATGTCTGTCTGTCTGTCTGTCCGTCCGTATGTCACAGCCATTTTACTCGGAAACTATACGACGTATCTGAATAAAATTTACACATAAGGTGTATTTTGTATGCCGCTACTTAGTTATGGTGTTCAATTTGAAAAAAAAAATATTTTTAGGGGGGCGCTCCATAGATGTAACTAAATTTCAAAAAATGCTTTTTAACCAAATATCAACATGTGACACATCAATCGATATGTTTTCAAAAATAGCATTGAGGTTTCTGAAATAATCGCTTCGAAAGTCAGAAAAATTGTGTGTCCCCCCCCCCTGTAACTTTTGAACCGTAAGTCCAAAAAATATGAAAAAAATTGAGGCGATGTGCCTTATCATATTCTTTCTACGAAAATTATTTTAAACATTATGGGTTCAGCCATTTTTGAGTTATCTCCATAAAACTTCTTCCATAGGCATCAGATACGACCTTTTGGTATTAGTTTGGTTCTTATTACATTGAAGGTACGGAACCCTCCTATGCGTGGTCCGACACGCACTTGGCCGGTTTTTAAGCCTTGGAAAAAAGCCACGAATTCCGTCTGAATTTCAGGGACAAAAAATATCATCTTCTTTATTAACAGTCTTTTTTATTTGTTAGTCGTTGTTGAATTTTTGATAAAGAAAAGAACTACTTAGGGCATGTATTTATACTTTTCACATTATTGTGATATCATGCAAGGATTTGCAAAAGAATTGGCATTCAAAGTTTTATTCTTCGAATGGAAAATGTATTGGAAATACATTTAACACAGAGGCGCATTTTAAAAATGGGCGCCCGGAGCCATAAAGGGCTTATGGGCCGGTACTTGACTGACTGGCTACCTGAACCCAGTGCGTGGGGCGGCAGACGCCGCCGCTGGCGTGTGCCGCCCCGGGCGTCTTGCCGCCCCGGGCCATGGCCCTCTTGGTCCTAGGGTAAATACGCCCCTGATTTAACATTTTCCTGTTTAACATATTCCTGTACATTTTAGACGTACAATCAGCAGCAGAAGTAGGTTAGAGGATATTACGCCCAGGGGAGTTAGTCTCTCGAGATCCTGGGACTGTTTGAAGTTGCAAGGTTAGACCGAGAGTTGTAGTAGGCGACGATCACAATAGATCACCCAAGTAACACATCAAAGCAGTATAACGGCCGTCTTACAGTATTTCTGTATGCTTTTAGCATTTTGAGTTCATTCTATAGCAGCATTATAAAAGTTTATAATGCTAATATAGCTCTTAAATGGGCACAAATTATCCGGCTTGAGATCCTATATAGGTTATATAATAGCATTACAGGCGCATTATATCTGCGCTATTAGGATTATTGTGGTCATGGAAAGTGCCTATCGCATTAAAGATGCATTAGCACGCTCGATTAAGTTGCTAATCGCATTAAAGAAGCATTAGTACGCTTGATTAAGTTGCCAATCGCATTACAGAAGCATTTTACTAGCATAAGAGTATAGTAAAATAAACCCAACGGCATTGCAAAAACGTCTCCAATTCCGACGGAAAAAATGTTATAATACAATTAACGTTGTGATTTTGTGACGGTACAAAACTGAATGAGTGACACGTCATATTTGATTGCATCGTAACAAAATGTATCAAAGTTTTTGACTCTTTTATGTTATTATATCCTTCAAATATTACTGCGCAATGTAGTTTACTGTAAATGTGTAGTTTCGATGAAAATTTTCACGCGCCTTTTAATTATTGTGGTTTTGATATAAAAAAAATTAAAAAGATATGCGTCAAACAAAACAATTGTGAAATCCTTGTATAGAACGAATTTTGCATTATTAGCATAATAATGTTGGTTGAGCAGTCTTAAATTAAGTTATTTTATTATCATATAGGTTTTATTTCTTGTATAAATAGGTCCGCATGATTTTATTTGTAGGTTATAAATTATTGACAAAATGGCGTTGGTCTATACAACTCAGCGACCCTTAAAAAAGCTTATTAATGCCTACAGCCGTATAAATACGTACATGTGAATAATTATACTATTAATCAACATTAAGCATATATATATTACTTAAAATTCCTATGGTAGACCCTAAGGCACTTGAACTGCTGAAAGTAGTATAGGGGCTGTTCATACACTACGTCATAATATTTTGATGATTTTTGACCCCCCCTCTGCCAAATAAAATTACGTCATTTCCAAAAAAATGCGTTTTTAGCTAATTGTACAATAAAAAACTATTTAGTAGATAATATTTTATAGAGACACGAATTTTATTCCTTTTTTTACTCATTGAAGCATTTAAAGATGCGAGAGATGGTGTCATCTTCAGAATAACCCCCCATCCCTCCTACGTCATGCTACCATCATCCGATATCCAGACCCCCCAAATGTGAAATGACGTAATTTATGAACAGCCCCATAGCGAATTACTTGGCTTTATAATGGTTTATATTATTGCTATTATACAGCATTAGGAATTTGTTACCTACTTATAAATGCTATTGATATTATATATGCCCTAATGCACTAAAAACAGCTAAAAGCTGTATGGCGAATTACTTCGCTTTATTATGGTTTATATTATAGCTATTATACAGTATTAAGCATTTATTCATGCTATTTATTTATTTAAACTTGATTGCACATAAAATATACAAATGGTGGACTATATGCATTAAGGCATTCTCTACCAGTCAACCACTGGGCCAAAAAGATATGTTTGGTGCAGGCTTTATGAAATATACTGAAACAGTATCACACTTGCTATTGTAGAATTTAAAGCACTAAAAATATGGCAACAATTCATTCTCTTAAACAGCATTCAGCATTTATATGCTATTGTAGGCATCAAATAATACTATTGTAAAACCTAAGGCACTAAAACAGCTGAAAGATGTACAGTGGCTTTTTGGTTCGCTGCACTAAAACTGGCTTTTTACAAAAGCATTTACATATGCCATTATACAACCGTTATACAGCGTAAATCATCATCATAAATAATGCGTCAAGTTGCTCGTGGAATGTATAGGTATATAAGAGTTTATACGGTCCTTAAGTTCTAAATAAGAATGCTTCCTGTGTTACTTGGGGGACAAGGAAGCAGAAATAACATTTTTAAATTCCGGACGATATTGAAAGGTCCCGAAGTTCTTACTTAGTAATAGTTAAAATAAACATCCTTAATTTATTGAATATTGGTTGCCCAGAAACAATATTAGGAACTAACCGACATATTTTCAAAGGAATACGGCTGTCGCATACCTACTTTCGTGAGAATCAGACATGATCTCTATAAAAATTTCTATCTCCGGATAAAAAATTTATGTTTACAGAATCAACGTTTGTAATTCCTACATATTTATCTTTAAAATAATAAATCAATAGGTACCTATGTACAAAAACTTGTCAGGTGACAACCCTCACAGCTCGGTCATAAAACTGCGGCGTGCAAAGAAGATTCACGGTTCGTGCGCGGTTATAAGTTTCAATTTTGCTTGCAGGCGGCGAGTATAGGTATAATTTTATACCTAAATCTGACTTTTGTGAAGGAGTGAATTTTCTGTACGGTAGTACTATTAGTTATTCTGTGGCAAGGTCGCGGGAAAACAGGGTTAACCGGCCAAGTAGCCGGGTAGGAATACGAGGACGGGAATTCATTTTCACGTCAAGATATCTATAGTTCTGTTCTCAAATTTGCAATGAAAATCAAGAATGAAGCTTCTGCTATTGACTGTACATTCAGAGTCAATAGAAAAACAAAATAAGGTAAACTAATATGGCTGACTTACAATGTTTTCTGGGCAAAAAACTATTTGACATGACAAAATATTATGAAAGAAACTAGTTTTCACTGAAATATAAGTAATAACGGATATACTGATTTAGACTTACACGATTTTCACTCATTATTTTGACAAATACTTGCATTTCGAAACCACCAGATGTCGTGAGTGTTGTGTGTAGGCAAAGTGACAACCCTAGCGTGAATGTGCATAATCGAGATGAACTGCGGGTAGTTCGAAAAACCCGCGCAGCTAGATGCTGATACAATTTCTCGCCAGTCTGCCTGCGACCACGATCGTTACGGTACGCTCGAAACGTCAGGGAAATAATAAAAGTAAGTGTACGCGATTAAGTCCCGTTTTTGTCAAAATAATGAATAACGGATATTTTAACTAAAATTAATGTAAGTAACAAGTTTTAGTACATTAATTGACAATGAAACCATGGTTGTTCTTCAAAAGTGCGTGATTGCGAAGCAATGTAGGTAAAAGGGGTTCTTTACTTTATTTTACTTTTTAATTTACCCCGAATATATGTACATGCATGAACAGTTACAGTAGAGAAGTAAAAAGATGTTAGTAATTAGTATTGATTCCTGCGAGATAATAATATAATAAGTCTGGACCCGGGGTACGTCCTTAAACTAAGTCCGGACTTGGGTATGTCCTTAAACTACGCCAAAAAGAGAGGTGTGGGCACTGCGAATGGCATCTCGCTATGTGTGGTAGGGCACGTTCAGCGAATGTCATCTCGCTCAAATCTGGAGCAGAGCCCGACTGGGGAAGTACCTCCACCTTACAGAAAACCACAGCCAAATAGCACTACACCCTACTCATAGTGTTGTGTTCCTGCTGGTAAGTAAGGTTGCCAAAGAGCTCAAAGAGGACCCAGTGTGTTGACGATGAGGGACCTTCTTGTTCCTTTAGCCATCAACACAGTGAATCCTCCTTTTTGGTCAAGGGTCGGCAACGCGCCTCCTTTGGAGTTGCAGGCATCCATTGGTTACGGTAGCTGCTTACCATCAGGCGGGCTGTATGATTGTTTGCCACCGTCGTGGTATAAAAAAAAAGTTTGGCAAACAGCTAAATCACGTAGTGTTTTTACATTGCTTGAAAAATGCACATGGTATAGAATAGAACAAATTATATTTTGTATAACTATCTAGTCTAGTACCCTTCTGTTCAACCAACTGTATATCTGGCTGTATATTAACGATGGATAAAAAATGCATTGCTACCCAGATAAAATCCGGGCTATTGTTGCAATCATCAATATTTTCCGCTTTTTAGAGAGTTCAAAATCAAATTGTGTTCGTAAAATATTTAAAAAAGTTATATTTATGTTCACTCATACGTAAATTATAAACTAGGGGTTCAGACGTCTGCCGCGAATGCAGAAGACGCTGGTTCGGTGCCTGCCCTGGGCCTTGTTTTGTGACATCTATATTTCAGTTAATCATTTTGGTACTGTTTTTAAATATATATGGTAGATGTACAACATCTGTACCAAAACTGGTGCCGTATTCTAATTTTAAAATACATAAACAATACATTAAAAACGCAAACTATCTCAAACATAACTCCAACACACAACAAGTACTCGTAATCAACCAGTACTGAAGTTGTATTGGGCTTGAACCGGAATAATTTCAAGGAAATTCTGATATTTCTGATGATCGTTAGGCGCTAACTGTATTGTGTAGTTAATGCCAATGCATTAACTACACAATATACAAATTGTAGTTGTGTCGTGTCAACACATGTGATTTAAAGTCAGAATACTGCCTCTGAAACGTCATCAATATTACAGCGTCACATATTGTTAATATACTCGTACATATATTGGTATATTGTAATCTCTTCCTCCTAGCGTTTGTCCCAGCTTTTTGCTCTATTGAGCCTGGGGTCCGCTCGGCAACCTAATCCCAGGAATTGGCGTAGGCACTAGTTTTTACGAAAGCGATTACCATCTGACATTTCATACCAGAGGGGAAACTAGGCCTTGTTGGGATTCGATCCGGTTTCCTCACAATGTTTTCCTTCACCGAAAACCGACTGGTAAATAACAAATGATATATTCGTACATAAGTTCCGAAAAACTCAGTGGGACGAGCCGGGGTTGAACCCGCAACCTTCGGATTGATAGTCTGACATCTTACCGCCAGGCCGCCAGCGCTCTTTATTGGTATATTGTAATAAAATAAATAAATGAATTAATGAATAGCGTAAGAAAGTTAACACGTTCACTGTCCCCAAACAAAATATTCTCACAGTGTGATGTGACCCCATGGTAGGAGCACGGACTCCTGAAAAGAAGCTTCATGACCCCACATTGGGGGCACCCGGAACGGACAGGGAACATGTTAAGGCGCTCGAATAATGGCCCATTCATATTAAATTGCCATGCGTGAACTATAGGGGCCATCACAGGACCCTACAATTGACGCAATGGCAATGGCAATGCCACGTATAAGTTACCGAATTAGTCCACTAGACGGTAGGTAGATGTATATATATAGTGTAAGGACGCCCGGCCGGATACAGGCGGGCTGTCGATCGCTGGAGTACCCTGGAGTTAGAGCTGCAGATTACTGTCCCGGCTGCCTTCCCATACTACTGTCTTCGAATCTTCTCGTTTTCCTGCAGAACTTCCGTTGTTCCAGAAGGACATCCTTGAGTTTGAGATCCTTTCGTTTTCATTGATCTAGTTCATCTTTTCCGAATTTTGCCGCGTACATAATGTATTTTTCATCTCTCCTGTTCGGAAAGTTTTATTTTCCTGGATAGATAGCCGGGTAGAAAATTGCTTTTCCATCCCTAGGGTGGAAAGTAATTAGCTGTGTTAATTGTGGATTGAGCCGGTGCCCACCCGGATGCCCTGCTCCCCGACCACCGGCAAAACATTGAATTTGTCTTTTTCAAATTGTTCAAATTTTACTTAAAATTTTTATAGTTTATTCTTTATATACCAGTTTTATAAAATGTGCGTGTGGTATTGTACTTTCCTCACAGTCGAAATGAAAAGCAGTGTTTAACTTGGGTGAAATTACCCATTTCACCCTCGAACTATTGCTCTCACTTCGTTCGAGCGCCAGAAATATCTCAGGTGAAATGGGTCACTTTCAACCCTTGGTTAACAATCTACTATTGCTATTACCAGTCAGCTGCAAAAGTAGCTAAGCGGGTGAGGTGTTCAATATGAGCTTGACACGCTCTCTCTCTTAACAACAAAGTCATGTCAAACTCATTTTACACCTCACCGGCTCAGCTACTTGCTTACTGGTTTCCTCCTTGCCACATTGTGGCAGGAGTCCCTACTTATACCCAATACCTTGAGATGTCTGTTAAAAGTGTTGTGACCGGTGATGATGCCGGTCAAGCACCCTTAGACTCTTCTTACCTAGTTTTAGAACATAGAACCCCTTTCCTTTGGTCTATACCATCGATCAACATTTTGGACTGCCTACTGCCAGTTTCCTCCTTAAAATTTCTCTCCGCATCTCTTTATTTTAGCCTGTTTATGACACCATTTGCCACTAGACGGCACGGCAGTACCTACAACGCGCAAGGGTGCATACTTGAACCGTAAGGGATAACACCTATTATTTGCGTGAAGTAACTCAAATTTTCAATTTCGATCACAAGATGGCAGAGTGCAGACCCTTCAACGAGCACGGTCCCTATTTTCTGCTTAAAAACTGTAGTTTTCACTACTGCAGGCAGGCGAAATTAGAGAAAGAATACACCAGAATGGTTTAGTTCAAATCAACTTCTAGGCATTTTTCTCAGCAGTTTTAAGTTTTCCAGTATATGAGTTGTCCCTCTCTAACACGCATTATTTATACAGGAGCAGAGCGGGAGCGTCCCTGGACTCGCGCTTCACCGTCTCGGAGGGCGCGGGCGGCGTGCGGCTCACGGTCACAGCGGCGCGAGAGCAGGACGGCGGCATCTACACGCTACAAGTGAGTCCCTCTAACACATAGTACGGTTAAGGGTCTGCTAGACGGTCGCCAACAAGGCTGCCGACGGTCCAAGGTCACCCTGACCTTGGTGCTTCTTACAATTTTACTGAAAACAACTGTCTACACGGCCCGTCCAGACCAAGGTCGGCCTGTCGCAGGGGCTTGTTTGCGACCATCGCAGACGCTTTAGGAGAAGGGTGAGTTCGTTGGAAGCACAGATAAAGGTTCTCTGTGGTTTGAAGGTAAACGGTAACGAGGTGTCTGTGTTTATTTCTTTTTTTCGCTGCAAGAGACAATGAATTACGTTTAGTCCGACCGCTATAGTGAGTCCTAGCCTGCGCAGTGCACGGGCGCTGGGAAATGGCGACTTGGGGACTGACGCACTTAACACACCTTACATGTCTGCAAAGAGGGCTATGTTGGTTAAACTTTTTAGTTTGCACCTATAGGCAGTAAATTACAAAAGAAACATGTTCCCAATATAGTTGCCTGAGAATCGCTCATTATAACTGACATCTCTATTAATTTATATACACCAGTGCAATAGATTTTATTGCTCTGAATATACGACTGACGACGTGCTGTCCCCATAGCTGTAGCCACGTTAGGGTTAGCTCACACATATTGACTGTTTTTTTTACAGGCCAGCAATGCAGCAGGCAGGGACACGGCTCGCGTGCGGCTCGAGGTGTCCCCAGAAGAGGCGACCGGGGACGACCCGCCGACATTCCTGCGTCGTCTGCAGGACCTCACCGTCAAAGTGGGCACGAGGACGCGGTTCCTTGTTGAGATAGTCAGCTCCACTGAGTGCAAAGTAAGACATTACAATCAAACAGAAGTAACGTAAGCAACTGAGAAACATGGCAAAAATCATTGAAGGTCGAGCAAGCCTCGGTAGCTCAGTTGGTTAGAGCGAAAGGACCGGTGTTTCGATAGGTTGCAAGTTAGAATCTTGTTCGTCGCAGTAAGTTTTTCCATTTGGTTTCAGTAACAAAAAAAATAAGTACATCTACATAAGGATAAAAACCCACAGATTATAAATTTCACATGACATTTTTGCTAGGCCTACTGCCGTATTATAATTTGAGAATTTATTACATTATTATTTTAAACAATACATTAAAAACACATTGGAAACAGTTCAAACATACCTCCAAAATACAACAAATAATCAACCAATATAGAAGTTGTATTGCAGTTGCATCGGAATAATTTTCAAGAAAATTCTGACATTTCTGATTCGGACGTTTAGGCGTTAGCTGTATTGCGTAGTTCAGGGGTCGGCAAACCGCGGCTCGCGAGCTGCATGCGGATCTTTGAAGAGTCAGTTGTGGCTCTTCGAGTTCCCCTCAATTAAAAAAAAATCAAATATTACAGTAAAAAAACATAAAACAGAAAACTGCGGCTCTATGAGCTTCCGAAAATTCTATATTTTTCCGCCATCAGGCTCTTTGTCGAAAAAGTTTGCCGATTAGTTAATGCATTGGAGTTGGATTGTTACTTAACGGGTTTTAAAGTTAGAATACGGCCCCTAGAGACTTTACGAATATACCGCATGGATTTGATATTTCCAAACCATAACCAACGAGTTTAATTTATTTTGAGATCGCGACGCCATTTGGGCATATTTTTACGCGCTTATCCTCATTCTACAGTCTTAAAAATACCAGACGTCGATCGAGTCCATTGACGCGTAAATAAACGCGATAATGACGCGTAAAATAGGGTTTGCAATCTGGATCCGAAATTATCCGGATCTGGACTCGGATCCCCGGAACTTCCCGTACATTTTTTGATTATATAGAGTATATAGATCAGTTCGTGCGTTCTGCGCTCGGCGTGCGGACGCGTTTAAGTGCAAATTGGATTTCTGACGGATCGCGTATCAGTGCAAGATGGTTCAATGTAAAAAATGTAAGCAGTTTTTGTCGATGAAAAGAGATGAAACTGTGGAGTGTAAAGGTGGATGTGGTGCGGCTTATCACAAAAAGTGTGCGCGAAATATAAAAAGCATAGAACAGCAAGAAGTGTGCGAGGAATGTTTGAAGAAGAATGAAAGTCCGGGAGGCGGTTCAAAACAGAGAAAAATAGTAATGGATCCCTCTGATTTAACCGTCGAGTCGCTCCTAAAGGAGGTAAATACGAAGTTGGAGATAATCTATAAAATGGAAAAAAATTTAGAGGATCTTAAACAGACGGTGGACTTTTACTCCGCAAAATATCAGGAGTTGATAGAATTTAAGGAGGATGCAAGTAAAAAAATGAAATCCCTGGAGCAAAAAAACGTATACCTTCAGAAATGTAACGAGGCATTGGAAGAAAGAGTACAAGAATTAGAAAACAAAGACAAGCAGTTAAATATAGAAATAGTAGGTCTGGAGATTCCAAGCCAAGAAGACCTCCGTAAAACTGTGGAAAGAGTAGCTGATAAATTTGAGTTAAATCCAAGTGATATAACGGAAGTCGTGAGGGTAGGACGAGAAAAAAAAGAAGCAACCAAGCCTCAGCCGATCGTCATTACGCTGAACTCGAAAGCCTCCCGTGACCAGTGGCTCGCGGCAAGGAAGACAAGCCTAACTAACAAAGACATGTTTAACAATGGAAGCACAAAAAGAATCTTCATAAATGAAGATCTACCTAGGTTCAAGCGGCAGCTATTTTGGTCTGCAAAGACGGAGCTTAAGGATATATGGCGATACATATGGGTACAAAACTCAAATATTCTTGTTAGAAAAGAGAACGAACCTAAAATTTACAGAATCAGGAGTTATAAGGACATTGACAACCTAAAACAACAGAAGTAACAGCAATTAGCTGCGCGGACACACTAGGTGATTACAAGATTCTACGAAATTCACAGATCAGAGCGATAGTATAGTAAATAATATAGAATACAAAAGGTTTGAAGAGATACAGGAGTGGGGTAAAGACAGGGGCCATAGTGATAACAAAATCCATATTATACATCTTAATATTCGTTCACTAAGAAAACATTTCAATGAATTTATAGTATTATTAAGCCAAAGTGGGATTTCTTTAGATATCATAATATTAACAGAAATCAATATCAAAAATGAGGAGATACCATTTTATGCTATTGATGGCTATGACATCTGCGCCAACACTAGAGAAACACAGAGAGGTGGAGGAGTTTTAATTTATTTTAAGAATAATTTGCAGATGGACATTGGAATGTTAAAAATGACTACTTTTGAAGGCTTACATGGAAAGTTGACATACAACAACAAATTCTTGCATATTGTTGCAGTCTATCGGCCGCCTCAACTAAACAAAATTCTGTTTGTGGATCAGCTCAGAGTTATGCTGCAAGATATTCCGAGTAATGAAGATTTAATTGTTATTGGTGATATGAATATAGATGTGTTTAAACCGAAGAATAACTCTCACGTAAATAGTTACAAAAACACGTTGTGTGGTCTGGGCCTTTTTTCTGCAATACCGGACTCAGAGATAACGCGACAAGCGATAGTGGAAGAGCGGACGGATGACTCATGCATCGATCACCTGTGGGTGCGAGCGGGACGGCGAGGCGTCGGACTGCAAACGGCACCTGCGTCTGCTTTTGTTCTCGAGTGTAGCATATCGGACCACCACATTATAGGTGTTACGTTAGATTTGAATATTAATATAGCGGAGAATAAGTGTAGTGATCGCAAAATATTAATAAATGATAAGCTGGTCCGAGATAAGCTTCATGAATACGATTGGTCACAACCGCTGAGTATAATGTGTCCTATAATATTGTACCAGCAGATATTTATTGTGTTTAACAACATCTATGAACAATGTAAATATGAAAAGTCGGTTAACAATAAACGGGAAACTCAGCCATGGGTGACCCGAGATCTATATAAAATGCTGGTTAAAAGGGATAACTTATTTAGGACATGGAAAATGTCGCCTCATAATATGAATAGAAGGTTGGAATATACCAGATATCGGAACCGAGTAAATAAGTTAATAAATATAGCTAAAAATAACCATAGGAAGTCGGAAATAATCAATTGTCAAGGGGATTACAGGAAAATTTGGTCACATGTAAACTGCTGGTTAGGCCGGGTAAAGGGAAGTGTGGATAGTACAATAAAAAAATACTTGGGTAAAACAGAAAATTTGTACAATATTTGTTGTGAGTTTGCGAAAACATTTACTAAGGAAATATTAGCTATTAAACATGTGTGTAGTGTGAAACTTTTGGACAGAAAAACGTATGTAAACAGAACCGACATTTCTTTTAGATATGTAAAAGTTAGGCCGCATGAGATTGAGAAAATAATTAGTAGTTTAAGCTCTAAGAAAGCGCCAGGTCTTGACAATATTAGGGTACATGATTTAAAAATTATTAATGAAAAAATTAGCCCTGTAATAGCACACTTTATTAACTTAAGCCTATCATCAGGAATATATCCAGACATGTTAAAAAAAGCCACTATACGACCGATATACAAAGCCGGTAGCCACTATGACTATGCAAACTATAGACCAATCGCAATTTTACCTACTATCAACAAGATTGTCGAAAAAGTAATTGTAGGCCAAGTTAGTATGTTTTTGGAGAGGCATAGCATATTAACAGACCATCAGCATGGGTTTAGGAAAGGCCGCAGCACAGCCACGGCCTTGACCCATTTCTCGGAGGCAGTTAACGATAGCTTAAATAATGGGAAGCAGGTACTATGCCTTTTTATTGATTATAAAAAGGCATTTGATACCCTTGACCACAATGTATTGCTACAAGCTATGGAGGAATGTGGCATAAGGGGACCCACAAATGCGTGGTTTAAAAATTACCTAACCAATAGAACCATTCAAACCGCGATTGAGGGTACTAAAGGCGCTGAGGCGAGTGTGACGCTTGGAGTGCCTACCGGCTCAGTATATGGGCCAGTCGGTTACATAATCTTTGTAAACAGTGTCGTGAATGTAGTGAAAAATTGCAAAGTTTGTGTGTATGCTGATGACATGTGCCTATTTTATGCGTCAGAAAATATCAATGAGGCACGCTGTGAGTTGCAAAATGATTTTGAAAATGTAACAAGATGGGCGCATGACAATGGCATAATAATTAATGTCAAAAAAACCAAATGCTTACATATATACTCACCACACAGCCGAGTAGCCAAAAAAGTGGATTATACACAGGTGGGCATAGTGGGTCATACTTACGACTGTTTGCATAGGAATAAATTAGACTGTGATTGTGTGTTTTTAGAATATGTAGACCGTTGCAAATATTTGGGGCTGCTAGTGGACTATAACTTTAATTTTAAATTTCACATAGAAAACGTGTGTAAGAAATTACGTACAGTGTTGGGACAAATCTATCAGCTTAGAAGTGTGGTGAGTAAAGATGTGTTATTGGTAATATATTACGCGCTGGCAGATTCTTTAATTAATTACGGGTTTAATATATACGGCCGCACATTTAAGACCTACATAAATGATGTACAAAATTTACAAACCAGAATAGTGAAGTATTTAGTAGACAGAAAAACAAAAAATAAGTGTAACGATTACTATCAGTTGTTTCCAGTTTGTAAAATTCTACCTGTCGATATGAAAAATAAGTACCTGTTGTCCTTAGAAAACTATTATTTAGATGAACATAAATGCCCCGTTACTAATAAATATAATACGAGGAGGGTACGAGAGGGAAAGTTAATACAACCTACATCCGTCAACTATTACGGCAAAAGGTTAAATAAATATCTAGTACCGAGGTTGTTTAACGAAATGGGGTGGCTGAGAGACAAACCTAAGTTGAGTAAGCCTGTCCTTAAGAGAAAACTCAAAAATTACCTTTTGCAAGTGAAAAGTGTGTAAATGTAGTTAGTTTATTTTATTTTATTTTATTGCGTGTTAATTGTTTTGCATAGGTGCATGATTCGACTTAATTGTATTGCGCGCATCATCGCCAACAAACTGGTTACAGTTTGGCGATAACAAAACTTATTGTAAATGCATGTACCTTATGAATAAATAAATTAAAAAAAAAAAAAAAAACACTTGGAGAGTGTTTTTTAGGGTTCCGTAGTCAACTAGGAACCCTTATAGTTTCGCCATGTCTGTCCGTCCGTCCGTCCGTCCGCGGATAATCTCAGTGACCGTTAGCACTAGAAAGCTGAAATTTGGTACTAATATGTATATCAATCACGCCGACAAAGTGGTAAAATAAAAAGTGGAAAAAATGTTTTATTAGGGTACCTCCCCTATACGTAAAGTGGGGAGTGATTTTTTTTTCATTTCAACTCTAACGCGTGATATATTGTTGGATAGGTATTTAAAAATGCATAGGGATTTAGCAAAATCATTTTTTGATAATGTAAATATTTTCTGAGATAATCGTTTCGAAAGTCGGAAAAATAGCGTCCCCCCCCCCCCCCCCCCGTAACTTTTGAACCGTAAGTCCAAAAAATATGAAAAAATTTGAGAAGATGCGCATTATGATAAACTTTCTAGGAAAATTATTTTGATCATTATAGGTCTAGCCATTTTTGAGTTATTTCCAAAAAACTTCTTCCATAGGCATCAGATACGACCTTTTGGCATTAGTCTGGTTCTTATTCCATTGAAGCTACGGAACCCTCCATTATGCGTGTTCCGACACGCACTTGACCGATTTTATATACTAGAATCACTTACTGTTTTTTATTAATTTTTTTCTCTTAGGTTAGGCTACTTACAATATTTTTATAAAAGTAAAATACAAAAATACATCTAAAACACACAAAAACAATAAAAAAATTATGAAGAACCTAACCTAGGGTGCCGCCGGCAACGGAGCAGGGCCCAGGCTTCCGGTGGTTAGGGAGTGAGGAACCTTCGGACTATGCGCGCCGTGTCCAAGATTACCGCCTTCTGAATCTAGCCCTTGATCCAACCACAACCCCGGTTTATTTCTTTGGTATTTCTCTTAAACTATAACTTATTGTTGGTTAATCTAACCTTGCTTTGATATGTTTTCTAACAACAACGCATTTATATTTACTTTTAAGTTTTGATGTACTGTTGTTTTGAAAAAATAAGTTCCGCCGAGTTTCTTACCGGTCCCTATTCTGCTCGGGTCAGAGGTGTAGGGTTAGAACCGGTGTAGTTATTTTTTCTTTTACTTTGATAAACTATCTGTCGTGTAAAAGTGCCTTTGTGGCCTACTTGCTGAATAAATGTTTGCGTTTGAGTTTCATATCCGTCATGCAAACCCTAGGTATGCGTAAATATAAATTGATAAAGTTAAAAGATTAACATTACAAAGCGTGGCATTATACGACGTAGCTCCCCTAGGGAATTATGGATTTTCGTTACCTTTTTTTTTTTTTTATACCATGACGGTGGCAAACAAGCATACGGCCCGCCTGGTGGTAAGCAGTTACCGTAGCCTATGGACGCCTGCAACCCCAGAGGATTTACATGCGCGTTGCCTACCCTTTAGGAACCTATACACTCCTTTTTTGAAGAACCTCATACTGTAGCCCACTGGGAAAACCTCGGCAGGGAGTTCATTCCACAGCCGCAGCGTTCGTGGGAGGAAATTCCTCTTAAATCGTACTGTGCGCGACCCATTGGGCTCCAGGGTGTGGGGATGAACACCCTGCCGGCGGCGAGCGGTGCGGTGATAAAAAGCTGCCGTGGGCATCATATCAAACAGTTCTTCAGAGCACAACCCATTGTACAAGCGATTGAGTTACCTTATTGAGTTTTATATTCTGGAACATTTCTTTCGCAATTTTGTTGAAAAACACTGCACCAGTGTACCGAGGCTTACTGTATCGTATACAGATACAGTCAGCAGCAGAAGTAGCTTAGCGGGTGAGTTGTACATCACATTAGTACTTCGGACCAATAAGCAGGGGGTCCTGTACTCCCCTGTCACGCACAGTCTATAAAAATCAGCGTGAAAAAAACGCCCGCAAGCGTTGAAATACCATAATATCGAGAAACGCAATCCGCTCACAAAAAGTGGCCCAGTATTAAAAAAAAACCGGCCAAGAGCGTGTCAGGCCACGCTCAGTGTAGTGTTCCGTAGTTTTCCGTCCGTCACAGTAAGTGTCCCCACTTAAGAGATAAAATAACACCGCCATGTAGGATATGATATGAGCGTTCCACGTACAGCGACATCTATCGGCAAATTAAGTAAACTATTGCGCGCGAGCTTAAAGTATAGAAGATGATTTTTATGGGATAATTCTTTATTGCGTGAACCGATTTTCACCGTTTTCACTTTATTTGAAAGCACGTTATTTCTTTGTGATTTTGTAGAAATTACAGGTACGATAAACACCTTCTTATACGGTTAAATTAAATTACAAACTTAGTACAGAAATTATTTTGTATTTTTTTTTCAAAAACTATTCAGCCTATCAAGTTCAAAATAATTTTCCTAGAATTTTTTATAAAGTTCTACTTTTGAGATATTTTTCATATTTTTAAAACTTATGGTTCAAAAATTAGAGGGGGAGGGACACATTTTTTTTTACTTCTGGAGCCATTATTTCCGAAAATATTTGCATTATCAAAAAATGATTTTAGTAAACCCCTATTCATTTCTAAATACCTATCCAACAATATATCACAAGTTAGGGTTTAAATGAAAAAAAAATCACTCTCCACTTTACGTACAGGGGAGGTACCCTAATAAAACATTTTTTCCACTTTTTATTTTACCACTTTGTCGGCGTGATTGATATACATATTAGTACCAAATTTCAGCTTTCTAGTGCTAACGGTCACTGAGATTATCCGCGGACGGACGGACGGACGGACAGACATGGCGAAACTATAAGGGTTCCTAGTTGACTACGGAACCCTAAAAATTTTGTGCAGGCCACGCTTTTCCCGGAGACAACCCAATTTAAATTGTACATTTAAAACTAAAATTAAATTACATACCTAAATAAAATAATAACTAATAATAAGTAAGCCTCGCATGCGCGTTCTTACAAGAAAACGCTATTAGAAATTATAGTAGTTTATGTAACTGTTACGTAATTAGATCACACGAGTGTTTTAAGGCCTAATTACGTACAGTTTCATACACTACTTTATCTACACTCATATTATATATCCTAAATGACATGTTCGGAAACCATAGAATGACCGCCATTGCAACGCCATAGCCTTTACATTATGTTATCAATGTTATCATATTCGATGTTCCAAATTTGAAACTCATAACTTAACAATATTTGAGCATGTAAAGTTAAAATTACGTTACTGCCACAGATAAAAAGCTTATCATAGTAAAATCGGTTGTTGTAATGCTGGCCATTGCCTACCGTTTTTGAACACATTTTAGAGGACTTACAATGTGAGTGTAGATAAAAATAGTTAACTACTTATACATTATGGACTTACGGTAGTAAACATGCCTTTCTAACTATAACTCAAACAAACAAAAATACACGCTACAATAATATTATTGTATGACTAACATACTCTTTATTTACGCTATGCGTCGCAAACTTCTGTTATAACTTATAAAAATAATATTTAAGAACAATCAACTGTTAAAATTAATTAGTTACTTTCGTGGTCATTTGTTAACTACGAGTATATACTCGTATATTTCAAACCAAGATTGATTATCAGTATCACAACCTATTTAAGGGAAATGCTTCGTTAATTTTAGATCAGCGTAAATAAGACTACCAAATCAGTTTGATGCCACGAATATGGAAGTCAAGTTTTACTAGTCAGTTACTCGCGATAGAATCAATAGGAATAATTTACTTTAACAAATTCTTAAAACGGTTGCAGGTAAATCTGAAAACTCTATTAATGAGCGTGTATTTTAAATTCATGTTGTTAATTCGTACCTAATCTTTAAATAGGTGCCTCTTCATTCCGTGAAGGGTGCTATGTTTGGATTTGTATCTAAAAATAACTATTATCAATGTACTTGAGGCCACGTGCCGGATTCTAATTTTAAAATACATTAACAATACAATAACAACACAACCTATCTCAAACATAACTCCAACACACAACAAACAATCAACCAATATTGAAGTTGTATTGGTTGTATTGGAGTTGCGTTGGAATATTTCTCAAGCAAATTCTGATATTTCTGATTCAGATGTTTATGCTGTAGCTGTATTGCGTTGTTAATGCATTGGAGTTGGATCGTGTTTATACGTGTTTTAAAGTTCGAATACGGCCCCACGAGAGTCTGCACGGTTATATATCTTCTGCCGAGTCATACAACCAACATTTTATATTATACTTGTATTTTTATAAGTATTTAGTTTCCCAACTTGTTGTCATAATCACAAAATTAACATTTACAGCACCACAGCATTTGGCGCCGTGTTTTGAGCACTGACTTTGTATGTTTAAAATAGAAAAAAAACATCAGTCAAGTCCCCGACGCAATACGCAGCAGTACGATTTTATTACACTTAAATAAAAAAAAACGCATTTAACGTTTGCGATGAAAAACTAAAAAGTTGACTTCAATCGTCGGAATGGATGTGATTGCTGAAACTCTGTTCATGAAATGTATGATCTATTTTATTTTTCCTCCGACTAGACTGGTAGACGGAGAGCTAGCCACGTCAGATATGACACAATAATGAGAGCGCGAAACGCCTCTCGTTCGTATACTATGGTTATTTCTAGATTCGGACCTCTGGCAGCTGGAAAGTGGTGGAGGTCTAATGCAAACCATTTTAAGATTACAAATCCTGAGTTCTGGTTTTGATGCAGTATTATAAGAAATTATCTAAATAATTAGATTTTAACATTGCCAATACTTTCTGAGGGGGGAAAGTAGTCCAAAACGACGTATTATGTAATTCAAAGTTTAAATAGATAGATAGATTGCTTTATTATTCGAAAAGTATACATAAATTTATACAGTGCCCTGCAAAACTGTTTCCACAGTTTGTCGCCTACTGTTTCTGTTTCTCAAATAATACGCAATGTTTTTTGTTCTAATATTAAAATATAGGCCCCCGTCCTCTATAACTAAGACAACTTCGGCAGTTTTTACCTATTTTCGTATTATTTTTTCCAACTGAAAAATTTTGCTAGTCTATCACTCTGACCTCCACCCATTAAAAGCTGCCAGATGCCCGGCTCTAGCAATAAGACTACTCTTACTAGACGGGTTACGTAGCTCTCATTATTGTGTCATATCTGATGTGGCCCGCTCTTAGTCCAGGAGGGTAAATACACATGACATGACTGATTTGGAGTTGGAGACATTTTGTTTGTGTTTACCGCGTACAAACGAATGTTCACGTTAAACTCCAAAATGGCTCGGAAGCGCGCATGTATATCAATATGTACAGGGTGAAATCTGGCTCGTGATGCCGAACCTCTATTTCTGACTCTGTAACAGAATTCATCACCATTACCTTAACAAGGTACGTCGGTTCATAAGTTCTGTCACAAGAGTTTTGACTGATAAAATATAATACAAAGATTATTCAAAACATGTAGACATGATTAAAAAATTTAGTTACCTACAGAGAGGAAAACGTTTTCAACGTGCTCCATATATCCGAGCCGTGTTTGAGATATGACATTCATACGCATATCACAAACACTGGCTGAATTGATTTAGTAATTTAATAACATTTAGTGATAGTGTCATCATAACATTACATGATTGATTAACATTTTTCTGATCTTTATAAAATGTATTGGAGTTTTAGCAGAGAAATATAATTTGAGAGTTGTTATACGACCAGGGTCGATCAAGGGGTTATACAGCTAGAAAGGCGCGAAAGCGATCTTCAGAAGCGTCTGGACATGTTGGTCAACTCGTTTGCAAGAAAATCGCGAGTTCTCAGCTCGAGGCGGACGACTAACTCGCTAGACGGCGCAATTATTATTTTGCGAAGGGTTTAAACATTTTTAGTCTTGTTTTAAATTTTTTACCTCACAATACTTTTAATTCCGTACAAACATTGTGTCTATATATATATATGTTTACTCATACAAAAGTGTGCGTACATTACGTCACATTAACATTACGCCAAAATCAGACAATAACGGACTCTACGCTGATGACATAACGAACACGTGCGTGTATTGTGATGTTTGTTATTCTGTTTTCACGTGTCTTAACGGATGTGTGAAAATAGAATTATGTCATTCGGCTGAATCGCACATTCTTTAGTCCAAGGTCTGTTTTTTAGGGTTCCGTGCTTGAAGGGTAAAAAAACACTTGGTATTACATACCATAGAATGAAAATAACCGGCCAAGCGCGTGTCAAAACACGCATTATGGAGGCCTCGCTACCTTCTATCGAAAAACTAATATCAAAAAGTCGTATATGTCCATGAAATAAGTTTTTTGGAGATAAATTAAAAACGCATTAACCGACAATATTCAAAACAATTTTCTTTAAAATAATACATAATGATGTACCTTCTCAATATTTTTCATAGTTTTTGGATCACCATTTCAATAATTACCATTTTTTAGAATTTCAGGGTGATTATTTCGGAAAATATTTACTAAATAAAAAAAGGTTTATATAAATATCAAAGTTATTTTTAAAGACCTATCGATTGATGTGCAACATATATCTATATGTTGCACATCAATTGGTAAAAAAATGTTTATGACATAATACATAACATAATAGTTACACGAACGTGCTGATAGTGCCCCCTAAAAATTTTTTTTCAGGATTTTTACTGCAAAATTAAGTAGCGCCATACAAAATAAACCTTATGTGAAAATTGTACTAAGGTTACGTCTTATATATTCCGAGTAAAATGGCTGTGACATACGGACGGACGGACACACGGACATGACAAAACTATAAGGGTTCCGTTTTTGCCATTTTGGCTACGGAACCCTAACAATATTACACTTAATGTTACTACTAGAAGGTACAATGTATAATAAAACCCCTGTTCAGGTATGCCAAACGTCCCTAAACATGCTTACTCGTAGTTCAGTGAACGTTAGTATAGTTTATCCGGCGGCTTAAGGATAAATGCGCCATAATTGTTCTTAAGCCGCCGGACAAACTATACCTAGATATGTATATAAGAAAACTAAAATCTAGTACCGAGTATAAATATTACTCAAGTCAACAAAGTACTTAGTAGAACAAAAACTAATCAAAAAACTTTTTAGGGCACCTACACATAAAATGGGGGTGAAATTTTTTTCGCCCCAACCCCGTTGTTTGGGGTGTCGTTAGACAGTTCTTTTAATTAGGATAGGGGTCTTAAACACAATTTTTTGATAAATACAGTACTTTCGGAAGTACTCCAATAGTTCAAAAACATGTACCACCCATTTCATGAAACTGAGTATGAGTACCACGGTATCTTACTACGTTTTGGGAATGAAATGGTAACTGGTGGCTACGTATTGGTAACTTACTGGTAATATTACTAAATGTGGACTTGCTGTCAGCGGTAATATTACCGCCGCACATCCCTGCCCGGAACGGAAAACAACACCGACTCGCACTTGGCCATTATTTGTTTTTAGATTCTGGAAACTTTACATTTTCCTCCCTAGTCAAAGTAATTTCTAATCAAATCTGTAAATCTTTCTATTTCTTGAACGTCAAGAATTCAAGATATGACTCACATTGAAATCTCGTCTATCTTACTTACATTAAACCAAAATGAACCATGCTGCAATGTATATAAACTTGCAAATTGCTGATCGTATAATGTTTAGTTTGTAGGTCGAGCGAAACAGAATTAGGATCGCTTTCTGTTTATTTAAAAAGTTATTATTGGTTTTTAATTACAATTCAACCAGCTGGTCATGTTTTTACAGTGTTTTCCCTAAGCTAACGCTTCTTTATCTCAATTATCACACTTGGTAGTAAATGTTAAAAGATAATAGTTAGTACATTACTTACGAAGGACTGTAAAAGAAAGAAAGCTCGAAATCGCAGGTATTTAGGTTGTAAATATGCGATAGAGGGCTTTATTTTTTACTGCCCGTGGTACAAGGGCTGCTATTTATATATCCGGAAACCGGGATTACAATCTTCTTAAATAGCATATTTGACCTCCATGGTAAAATTTGAACTTTTTTAAGTACTGGCCGGTATATTTTTTCTTTCTTATTAACGCTCGTGTTTTGTTTTTGACGGGTTTTAAATGTCATCTCGCAGCAAGAATGGAACTCACTCGTGAAAATATTCGTGCTATGATTTATTATGATTTTCGGCGTGGTTTAACGCAACAACAGTGCATAGATCAACTAACTTCAACTTTTGGTGATGAAGCCCCATCTAAAACTACTGTGTATCACTTGTTTAGTGAGTTCAATCGTGGACGTAGTATGCTTACGGACGAAGTTAAGGCAGGTCGCCCGAAATCGGTCGTTGTACAACAAAATATCGAGGCTGTGCGAAAACTTATAATGGACGACCGACATGTTACGTACCGCGAGATAGAGGCGACTCTGGGTATTTCTATGACCAGCATTAATAGCATATTACATAATTATTTGGCTGTAAAAAAAAATTTGTTCGCGTTGGATACCCCACAACTTAACAAAAGAGCAAAAAGATGCTCGCGTCGAATGGTGCAATAAAATGTTAAAAAAATATATCCGTGGTGACTCAAAAGCCGTTTATAACATCTATACAGGTGACGAATCCTGGATCTATGCATACGATCCCGAAACGAAGCAACAATCAACGGTATGGGTGTTTCAAAATGAGCCGAACCCTACGAAAGTTACTCGTGCAAAAAGTACATTGAAACAAATGGTGGCCTGCTTCTTCGGTATTAATGGCCATGTAGCTACAGTGCCACTAGAAAACCGTAGAACGGTTAATTCAGAGTGGTACACGACCATTTGCTTACCGGAAGTATTTGAACAAATTCGTAAAACTAACCAGCGACGAAGAATCATTCTTCATCATGACAATGCCAGCTGTCATACGTCACGCGAAACAACTCTATTTTTGGAGGGTCAAAATGTGGAATTAACGGGTCATCCGCCGTACAGCCCTGACTTGGCACCCAACGATTTTTATTTATTTCCAAATATAAAGAATAAATTACGCGGTCAACGATTTTCGACCGCTGAAGATGCTGTCGACGCATTCAAACAACACGTTATGGAGGTACCTCAGGCGGAGTGGCAGAAGTGCTTTAAAAATTGGTTCACGCGAATGCAAAAGTGCATAGATCATCAAGGGGAATACTTTGAAAAACAATAAAACCATTTTCAGCCGTGTACGTTTGTTTGTTTTTTTGTTTCCGGATATATAAGTAGCAACCCTCGTACACGTGGTACGTGAGTACACAATTTTACGTCTCTACTTGGCCATAATGCGAGTTTTACCGTACGAGTAGGTGTGACGTAAAGTATTTTTATTTTTATTTTCTATGTCTGTTTATTGAAAATCGTTTTAATATAAACATAAACCAAGGCTTCTAACTTGCATGGATTCATTTTAGTTTAATAAACAATAGGCAGAAATCCGTTTACAATTAAAAATATTACTGCATTCCGTATTCTCTCCCCGACGAAACGGAGACAGAATGTGAAGAATGTCTATGGGATGAAAGGCTGTTTGTTACTTTTCATCGCACTTGCTCATAAAGCGTGCTGTTTCACCCCAGTGAACCGGGCGTTAACTAACTTATGCGAACGTAGAAAATTACAACTAAAATATTTGTTTAAAGTCAAGCTATGCATTAGTTTGACTTTTATATTTCAATATTTTTTTTACAATTTTCAATCGTGGCCGTATGCCGAATAATGGGTATGTAATGTAAATGTAGGATGTACCTTCGAAACCTAACCTGTCAAAACAATGAAAAATCGCGGATGATTCTGTAATTCCACCGTACTTAACATTTATTTTCGAACGAGCGGAGCAAGTTCTTACAAACAGCTTCTGGCTACTGGGAAATCTCGGCATTTCAATGGCTTTTTGATTTTGAGTTTGTTCTGCGATAACTTTAGTAACGCTTTTCTGATCTTCATGAAATTTGTTGGGGTTGTAGCAGAGATACATATAATTTGAGAGTTCGTATATGAACAGAATCGACCAAGGGGGCATGGAGCTAGAAGGCGCGAAAAAATCATCAAAAGGGTCTTGTTATATTGGTCATCTCGTTTGCAAGTAAATCGCGAGTGCGTAGCGTATTGACCATAATAATCAATACGTACATTTTAAAGTCAATACGCTACGGATGTTCACTTTTCTCATTAATTTTCGATACTTATTATGGAGAAAACATATACACCACGACGCGAATGATTTTTTATCGCGTATTTTTTGTATAGTGAAAGCTTTAAAATTTTATATATTTTAAAACTGCATTAAATATTCTTCCTTATTATATTTTTGTTATTTAAAAATAAATGATATTTATTAGTTATATAACGTTCTGAAAAATAATAATTTTTCGAGTGTTTTTCCTCTTCGCAGAACTTTTTTTTAAATGGATTTTTACTTTTTTAATACAAAGAATGAATTCTGTTTGAATGTCTGTTTTATACGGAAATGATACCACACAACCCCTAGCAGCCTTAACCAGAGAGTAAAAAAATATTGCACGGGACCCCTGATTTTGAAGTGAAGGTCCAAAAATTTTACGGACCTCCCATACTAAAAAATATTCATCATGGGGCACTCTATCCATGGTCAAAAATTCACAACTTTTTCTCGAGGCGCACATTTTTTTCAATTTCAAGCTCAGCCACATAATATAGTGATTTGAGCATTTACAGTTGCTCGGGATTTTTCTTGGAGCCTAAGTGATGCTGATGACGGTTCTTTTTTAGGGTTCCGTAGCCAAAAATGGCAAAAACAGAACCCTAATAGTTTCGTAATGCCCGTTCTTCCGTCCGTGTGTCACAGCCATTTTACTTGGAAACTATACGATTTATTTTAATAAAATTTAGACATAAGGTGTATTTTGTATGTCGCTACTTAGTTATAAAGTTTAATTGCAGAAAAAAATATTTTAAGGGCGGGCGTTCCGTACATGTATTTAATAAAAAAAATCAGTTAGATAAACATGTTGCTCATCAATCGATAGGTCCGGAAAAATAATCGAGGTTTCTTTTAACACTTTGTGTTTAAGTGAATATTTTCAGAAATAATCGCTTTGACAGTCAGAAAAATAGTGTCCCCCCCCTGTAACTTTTGAACCGTACGTCCAAAAATATGAAAAAATTAAAAAGAGAGAAATAATAATTAAAAACACGGCTTATCACATACTTTCTACGAAAATTATTTTGAACATTATCGGTTCAGACATTTTTGAGTTATCTTCAAAAAACTTCTACCATAGGCATCAGATACGACCTTTTGGTCTTAGTTTGGTTTTTATTCAATTAAATGTACGGAACCCTCCATTATGCGTGGTCAACACGCTGGGTTTTGTTTAAAACGATTGTCCATTACTGTAGAACCCGCTTAATACGATTTGTCGCATATAACGTCATTTTATATCAGTCCCTGCAACTTGAAATCCTACGACGCTTCTGGGAACGCTTAAGACGGTTTGAAGGAACCCAGCCTTTAAAATCGTCTTAAACGATTTACAGCACAGTCAGGAGCAGAAGTAGCTAACCGGGTAAGGTTTTCAAAATCGCGTCAAGCTCATTTTGACCACCTCACCTGCTTGGCTACTTCTGCTGCTGACTGTACCGGCTTGCTGCCCATGGTAAAAGTGACTAATCCAATTCATCTTTTCAGGTGACATGGTATCGCAATGAGCGTCGCCTGCTAGAGGCGGAGCGCGTGTCGCTCGTGCGGGATGGTAACTTCTGGTGCTGTGACGTGGCATGCGTCAGCGTCGACGACGCCGGACGCTGGACGTGCGCGGCAGAGAACAGGGGAGGGCGCGCTAGCTGCGCGGCGCATCTTAACGTGCTGGGTACTGTCTGCCCCATACTCCTTCAAGACTTACTTGGGCTATATTATTAAACGTTGTTCACACCCCTTTTAGTTCAGAAAATTTTGTGTGATTTTGACTCAGAATCACGAGCTCTTTCGATCCTATTAGGACAAAAAATGTGTCCCAAGTTTTTATTTTTCATGCCGTTACCATTGTTCCATAGACTTCTTATGGCGGTAAAGGAATGGAAGTAACGGAAAATATCAAATTGGGGTTCTTTTTTGTCCTAATAGGATGTAGAACTTTATAAAAAGGCTATACTTAGCCTAGCTTTCTGCCATTTTGATCGCGTATAAGTGGTGAGATTTTGACAATATCACAGTGGAGGGTTTGTCACCCTCTAGCTCCACCTCTCTCGCTTAGTGCTCTCGTACATTTAGCCCTCGTTTTACCTCTTTAAGGAGTTGATTGCGGGATGAAATGCCCCCTTAGAAGTTAAAGTCTACCTTCCAATAATCAAAATTCCATCTATCTACATTCTACATCCGATCGTTTTTGCATTGAAGAGGAATAGAATAATCCTACAAACTTTTTCTTTGATAAGAAAATAATATTGGTAGTTTTTTTCAGAAGATTAAAAGTCATAATGTCCATGAACACTCATTGTTTAATAACCGATTTAAGTTCTAAAGTCAAGACAGCGGATTTGACCCACTAGAATGGCGTCGCAAACGCAAACAGCGGCTGAAGTCAAAATATTCCGCAATTGATACTATTTTAACGGCCTCCTAGACCAGTTGGTGGTGACCCTGCCTACGAAGCAGCAGGTCCTGGGTTCGAACCCTGGTAAGGTCATTTATTTGTGTGTGTATCACAGAGTTGTTCCTGATATATGAATGTTTTCTATGTAAATAAGTATTTTTATCTATATATATATCGTCGTCTAGTCCCCATAACACAAGCCATATTGAGCTTACCGTTGGTCTAGGTCGATTTGTGTAAGATTGTCCCATAACATATATTTATTTTGTTCCAGTTCCCAAGGCCTACAAGCGGCCGGAGTTTGTCGAAGAGCTCCGCGCGATCTTGACCGAACAGGGCACCGTGTCCTTGGAATGCAAGGTCGTAGGTGTTCCCACGCCGGTGCTCCGGTGGTTCAAGGTACGTTCATTAGCCCAACGCCTGCAAGTCGTAGTAGCGACCTCCCGATCCTGACCGAACAAGTGTCCTTGAAGTGCACCGTCGTAGGTGTTCCCACACCAGTGCTCCGGTGGTTCAAGGTACGTTCATTAGGCCAAGGCCTGCAAGCCGTAGTAGCGAGCTCCCGATCCTGACTGAACAAAAGTCCTTGAAGTGCAAGGTCGTAGGTGTTCCCACACCGGTGCTCAGGTGGTTCAAGGTACGTTCACTAGACCAAAGGCTACAAGTTGGAGTAGGAGCTCAGGAATCTCAAACCTGGCCGAACAGGGGGTGGACACCCCCTGCTTGGAGTGCAAGGTCGTCGGCGTGCCCAGTGGTTAAATAGTTCTAGTTACATACGTTCACCATGGAATAGACCAGACCACACAGATATGAGTAACCATCACAAACATAAATGTGAATGAATGCCAAGTTCGTAAACGGTTTCACTAACTGGAAACCAAGTTCTTTCAAATCCCCTTAGATTAATGTGTCTGTCCTACATAACGTATTTCATTTGCTTAAAGTGGTTTGTTGTGTTATTTAACCCCTCTAGTTAGTTTGGTGCTTAGTTCTAGATCTGGACATCTGGCAGCTGTAAAGTGGTGGAGGTCAAATAATGCAAACCACTCCAAGAAAACAAATCCTAGAGTTCTGGGTTTGATGCAATATCTAACCAGACGGGTTATGTTGCTCCCTCTCTATCTCTTAGTCCATTAGACTAGACGGAAGATAACAGACTTACAGACGCAAAAAAAATCCTATCACAGAAAATATGGCAAGACAGTGCCGGTTATATTCATGAGACCTATTAGTATAAGAGCCCACGACACTGAACCTAGTTCGATAAGTCTCCTAGATGAGATATGTATAATTAGTCACGTCTTTAATGGGGGAACACGAAATGCCGATGCTGCAATGCAAAAAAAGTAGCGGCGTATTTTTTTTAATGAAAAATCCGGTTTCTCGTAATCCGGTAGTCTCCTAGATGTCCTTTATTCTTCGAAGCAGGGGAGGGGTAGGGTTATACGATAATGCAGTGCCGCACGCCCAAGTGCTTGGCCTTATCAGTGGCAGCAGCACCAAAAGATTGTAGATGTATGCCAAAACATAGCGCCTGATCTTTTACAACATTATGTTTTTAATAACGTAACATCTTATTCTAAAAAGATCATGCGCTAGGTTTAGGCTACATAACATCTTGTTACTGTTATAAAAATATCAGGCGTCAATATCTGTTGGCAATAAGGCGTTGTTGCGATAAAAAATCATTTAGAAATAAACCGATAATTATGTAGCTTTGTTGAAAACGTTACAAATTAGCTATGAATCCAATAAAGCCTATGAAGTACTACAGAACAGTACTCAGTACCTATTAATTCCTCTTGACTTTGAATGTAGCGTAAACCGGTTGTTAAAGCGAAATTCTAAATTCGTTGGAAATTTTATTACTTACTAACAATATTGCGTTAAACGAAACGGATGGATGAACTTTATTTCAATATGTCAATCGAACAAAACATATCAAACAAGCCACCAGTTTGTTTGACAACATTGTGAAACATTGTGGGCGACCAAATAAAAAATGCTTAAATGATACCAGGAAATAATAATGTCGCTTGTCAAGGATCACAGACTTTAGTACTTAGACTCTGCATAATAAAACATTAACGAAGTCTCGCTGTCTCTTGTCGACATTTGTAATTTACATGAGTAGAGAAGTGATATATTAAATTAGTAAGGAACTCAAGGGCTGCCTTTTCACTGAGGCGGAGATGAGAAGAGACGCGCGGGAATCAATCAATAGCATCATCCGCCGCTAATCCCTGCTTCAGTGGAAAGGTAGGTGGTTGGTTCTCGAACGTCTTCTCTCATCTCCGGTGGAAAAACAGCCTAAATTGTGTTTATAATATGTCTCACAAGTTCTGTTTTATTGATATTATATATTGACAACGAGTTTGAAAAGAAATTGTCAAATATATCATTTTAATTTCCCAAACAGGACAGCCGAGAAATCAAAGCGGGCGACGTTTTCGCCTTAACAGCGAGCGCAGAAGACCCCACGTCGCTCGGCACGTACACATGTGAGGCCGTCAACTGCATGGGCAGAGCGTATTCTTCATCGAAAGTCCACGTCACGAGGGGCCGCGATGAATCAAGACCAAGTTCTGCGTGAGTTAATGCAGTACATTTTTAAAACTGTGTAATGCTTGTAGAAAAGCACAGGACCCATCTGTTTACTGTCGCGAATAAGTTTCCAAATTAATCCACCAGATGGCAAATTCTACAGCGCACAAGGGTCCGGGCGTCTAAAAATTCCAATCTGTCGCTTGTTCAGTAATTCTATTAGTACCTAGTAGGAAGCTAAAATGTCTAATCTTATAGTCCGCGAAATTTTTCTTTAGAATTGGTAACATTAAAAACGGTCACACTTAATTATGGAAAACTTATCTAACGCCCGCGCCCCTTTTTTAATACCCTTCAGTGGTAAACAAGCAAGCCTTTCTGATGTTAAGCGGTCGCCGACCGTTTTATGAACAGTCGACGTCAAAAACAAATCAAAATCAAAATGGTTTTTTGCATAAACAGGTACATGGTTACAATTTATATCTTCACACTAGGCAATGCCTGTCCCACGAAGGAGAGTATTTTTCTGAATTATTACAATAAATATCGTTACAATGATTCTTACAGCATCTGTATAAAAATAAAGCTGGTAGCTGTGCCTAATTTATCATAATACTAGAAAAAAGGAAGTGAAGAATAAATAATTTTAAACAAAAAAGAACCGACTTTACTTAGCATCCACCTTTCCAACAGCAAATGCTCGAGCTGCTGTAAAAAATACTTAAATAATTATAGGTGATATAGTTAATAGTTGAAGAGTTCCCTCGATTTCTTCAGGATCCCATCATCAGATCCTGACCTGGTTACAATGGGACCAACCTGTGAAGTATACTCTTTCAAACAAAAAAAGAATTTTCCAAATCGGTCCAGCCGTCTTCGAATAAAAATTGTAAAAATAAAAACAAAGATCCCGACGAATTGATAACCTCCTCCTTCGAAATCTTGAAGTCTGTTGATAGGAAAGAAAAAGGCAAACAAACATAAATATCAGACTTTTAGATAACAAATTTAATAATATTAGTTTATAGTTAACTAAGAAAACCAGTCTTAGGTTAAGTATTAAGTGTGTGATGTGTGCGCGCCCGTTTGAGTATGTGTCTGTGTGCTTGTATGTTCATATGAGTATGCAAGAATATCTTAATAATTTATGTTTTAAGGTTTTCTGTCTCTGAACTGAATACGACAGGTTCATCATGCTCTTTTAGCTTCAAAGACTGAGAATTCCTAAAATTTGTAAAGCTTGACTGTTTAGTCAAGCTTTACAAATTTTAGGGGAGATTTAGTAGTTCAGGGGATATAAGAAATATGAAAATCGGCAAGAAAAACAAGTATTGACAGTAGTAACTGGTACTTTGAATAGACGGTTTTAAGTAAGGTATTATATTTGGGACAGTTTAAAACTAATTTGTAAACATATAACGCCACCCTTATTAAGTACCGCTTTCGAACATTTAGCACCCGAGCCAGAGTTCAGAACTAGTTTTAGGACGGCTCTTTGCGCTCGTTCTAATCTTAAAAAGTACGTCAAAGATATGATTACTCTTTTGCATTTTATGACAATGGAGTACGAGTAAGGTGCAAAAGTGTAAACATATCTTTGACGTCGACTGTACGATCCTTTTTAGGGTTCCGTAGTCAACTAGGAACCCTTATAGCTTCGCCATGTCTGTCCGTCCGTCCGTCCGTCCGCGGATAATCTCAGTGACCGTTAGCACTAGAAAGCTGAAATTTGGTACTAATATGTATATCAATCACGCCGGCAAAGTGGTAAAATAAAAAGTGGAAAAAATGTTTTATTAGGGTACCTCCCCTATACGTAAAGTGGGGAGTGATTTTTTTTTTCATTTTAACCCTAACGTGTGATATATTGTTGGATAGGTATTTAAAAATGAATAGGGGTTTATTAAGAACATTTTTTTGATAATGTAAATATTTTCGGAAATAATCGCTCTAGAAGTAAAAAAAATGTGTCCCCCCCCTCTAACTTTTGAACCATAAGTTTTAAAAATATGAAAATAATCTCAAAAGTTGGACTTTATAGAAACTTTCTAGGTAAAATATTTTGAACTTGATAGGTTGAATAGTTTTTGAAAAAAAAATACAAAATAATTTCTGAACTAAGTTTGTAATTTAACCGTATAAGCAGGTGTTTATTGTACGAGTACCTGTAATTTCTACAAAATCACAATGAAATGACGTACTTTCAAATAAAGTTTTTTAACTCTTAAGTGGGGACACTTACTGTGACGGACGGAAAACTACGGAACCCTACACTGAGCGTGGCCCGACACGCTATTGGCCGGTTTTTAAAGTATTCCCTCGAACACACCTCGTGCCGTGTCGCTCGTAAGTAGTCTGTGAAGTATGAAGTAACCGAACAGTTTTCAATATAATTAACCATTTGTTCTGATGAGTTTCCGATGTTTACTCTTCCTTAAAACTGCCATATTTCTGTTTTAATTGTGTGAAAATGTTGCGGTTCACATGTTTACTTCAATTGTAAAAATGCAGCAGAGTTATATTAAAAATGTAATAAAGTAGTATAAACCCTGCGTAAAACTGCACATCTTGTTGAGTCAACATGGCAGTTCTTTTTCATTTATTACTTTCCAAGTAAAATTGCGTTTAATAAAATGCCACTGTCGGCTGCAAAATGTTGTTGATACGATTGAACCAGCTCATCGGGTAAATCGATCCGAATCGGCAGTCCTTGCGAAAAAAAACATACCTACCTCAAAATTGAGGATATCATTAAATTCTAGAATGCTCATTTTTACCTACACTTAATCTAGATAAATACTCGTACTGCACTTTCCTATTCCACATTTAATCACATTCATAAATCATAGGTGCTTTCTTAAATACTAACAATGTCCTCGCAAATGTAAAAACTGGTCCAATAACCCACTCTCCCCTATATCTCTCCTCCATACATGTAACTAAATTTAAAACTGCACATCAATCGATAGGACTCCCCCCCCCCCCCCCACCTGTAACTTTTGAAGCGTAATAAGTCCAAAAAATAAAGAAGAATGCGCCTTCAAATCATCTTCAAAAAACTTCTTCCATAGGCATCAGATGCGACCTTTTGGTATTAGTTTGGTTCTTATTCCATTGAAGTTACGGAACCCTCCATTATGCGTGGCCCTACACGCACTTGGCCGGTTTTCTATTAATGCATTTAATTTATTTATTTATATATTCAAGTAACAACTTAGATTTTGTAAATGTAGGTATATAAGGTCTACCGATGGATAGTTACGGGTGTTGCCGTTGGTACGTTGCACAGATTCAATATTGTATTCGAGCTATATAATAGTGTCGCCGCAATTTCATTTCAACAGCTGAAGTCAATACGAGTAGAACTATATAGACGAACTAAATATACATAAGCAACGTAGATCGTAGATTACCTATTATACCCAAAACCTACGTATTTTACCCAAATCTAGAGATTGTAAGATTAGTAAGCCTTACACAAAATTATTTATACTTTGACTCTAGATTCCCAGATAATATGTGTTTTAGATACTTTTTTATACCAACATTAGACGGGTCTAAGGCGAAATAATTTACCTTGACTTATGACGTCTCGACACTGGTTACAATGATCATTTTCACGGACATCTGAAGTCTCAGCCATAGACATATAGTTAAAATAGGAAGACGCGGTCCCACGAATATAGAACTGTGATTTCATAATAAGCCGCGGTATCGTGCACACTCACTTTTGACGTTTGAACCAATCACCGCTCGTCCACGAGTTGTATATATGTGCGTGTATGCGTGTAGCACGTAAACACGTGAAAATCGGCTTATTATGGAATGGAATCACAATTTCACCATGGTCTTCACAGCATCGCATCTTCTTATTTTATGTGTCTATGGTCGTAGCAAATGTAAAGAATATCTATGAAAAACTTGGCGGTATAGTTCATAGAGTTTAATTACCTACCCACTCCGTTTATGTCAATGATTGTGATCGGTGTTATTTTTAATTCACGATTGACCTGTCTAATCTAATGTGAGAGTTTTAAACGTTTTCTTTTGCACAGTGTCACCCCCGAACCACCTCCGATCTTCACCAAAGAGTTGGAAGACCAGTTCGTCAAGATCTGCGAACACCTCACTCTAAGTTGCCACATAGTCGTCCCGCCATGGCCAAGAAGTGTCGTGTGGTACAACAAGGAGGGCAAAGTAGAGCCAGGAGAGAGGTAAGTGAACCTACTCGTGCTGATCTAAGAGACTGCTCCGTTGATAATATTTTCACTAGACTTCAGTAGCAGCGCGTAAAAATTATATGTAAGGAAGCGTTCAGTGGCGCAAGTTGACGTTGTGTTTCCAAGGGATTTGAATCAGTGTTCAATGACGCCACTACCACTAGATCTCATTTGTTTATCTTAGACACGGCGCCTGGGTGCGTCCTTTTAGTTTGCACTTTTATGAATAAGAAATGGTATTGTAACGTCTGCATTCCAGGTACCACGTAACAGAAGACGGTGTCGGCGGTTACCTGCTGGAAGTCCAGTCAGCCGAGTGGCCGGATGAGGGCGAGTGGAAGTGCGTAGCCACGTCGGCGGGGGGCAGGGTCGGGATATCCACCTGCCACGTCATCATGGATGGTGAGTTTGGGCGAGATTTATACCACCTTAGGAGGACAGGAGGATGGCGCAATTGTAAAAAAATCGTTTCATTCTTAAATCCACACTGTGTGGTAAAAAATTATCTAAACGTACGGTCTAGAAAGGAATAAATTTACTATGTGTGCGTTTTAATCCTCATTGTTATACTAATTGCACCTTGACTTCTTGTCTCGGTGGAACACCTTTTTATGGAGTGAACTGGACCTCAAGACTATAAAATTATTAGTGGGACTGTGACAAAACACTGTAACCTAGCCGTGTTTGGGCTAAATATAATTACACACGGTGCTGCTCGCCAGTTCTGTTATACTTGAACTTGGCTTGATACGCAACCGCGTGTCAAGATTATGTACGCACTATGCAATTAATGACTATTTTGATCGAATCTTACTTAAATTATTTAGATATTATTGAAGAATTATTTATTTCAATATTTGATTGTCACTAACAGTCCCGAAGAACTACCGGAAACCCCGCTTCATGGAGAACCTCCAGGCGGTGTTGACCGAGGAGGGCCTTGTCTCTTTCGAGTGCAAGGTGGTCGGATTTCCAACCCCTGTGCTGAGCTGGTTCAAGGACGGCCAGGAGTTGAAACCCGGAGACGTTTACCAGCTTACAGGTAAGAACAGCGTCAATATCATATCTCCGTTAAGAAGTCCACTGTTGGACATAATACTTCGAGGATCTCTATTAAGAACCGTCTTGCACCGTTCCTCTAACGGTTTCCCGCGGTCTAAGTTGTTGCTCCAATTAACCAAAAAGTCAAATGTGTACGTCTCCGCAAGGTTTTGGCATACGTTCGTAGACTGTTATGTAGAAGCCAGCATAAACGTTCAATTAATAAATATGACGTTAAAGATGACAGTTCTACTTATAATTGTAAACTCCATACAGAACAGTAAACTAGTTAAATATTGCATCATATCTCTAACCAACGGTATTTTTCCAGGCACCAACTCCTTAGGCTCATACTGCTGCATAGCCCGCAACTGCATGGGCCAAGCCAGCAGTTCTGCAGAACTAACCGTGGAGGACATCCAGAACCAGCTGAACGAGGAGGAGAAACTCCAGCTGTTCTCTAAGAACCAGGCGCCCAAGTTTATTCAGGGCTTGAAGAGTGTAGAGGCGAAAATTGATGAACCATTCCGTTTTACTATTAAAGGTAGGTTACAATATTGCCAAAAGTTGACTTCATATTTTTTTCATTTATTTCATTTATTCAAAAATAGGTGAGTACGTTTTATTAACGGGTTTGTGATACGTTGTTTCATTAAATCCTTACAAAATTTAACTTGTTGCAGTTGCCATTCCACCCGAGCCGTCAGTTCTGTGGTACCGGGACGACCAGCCCGTAGACGAGTCCACACGCTGCCACCTCGCTAAAGAAGACCGAGGCATCTTCACTCTAGACATCCAGAACTTGGAGTTCCTCGACCAGGCCGAGTGGAAGTGCGTGGCCATGAACGACTTCGGTCACAGTGTCACTTCGTGCTTCCTCAAACTAATCATCCCTAGACATTTTAAGAAACCAAGATTCCTGGAGAACCTTCAAGCTATTCTCTCTGAAGAGGGTGCTGTGAATTTAGAGTGCAAGGTTATTGGTGTACCGCAACCCGTACTTAAATGGTATAAAGACGGTGAGGAACTTAAACCCGGTGATATACACAGAATCATATCAGGGCAAGACGGCACTTGTTGTTTAGGTACTTACACTTGTGAAGCGCAGAATTGTATGGGAATCGCCGCCAGCTCCGCCTCGCTTCTCGGCTTCGACGACTCAATGAAGGCCAAGAAGAAGATAGCAGACGAACAAGCATTGCAAAGAAATTTGTCGCTTAGTACGATACACGAAGAACGAACGTCGCAGATGTACGATACCCCGGTGGGAGATATAACTCTGGATGATAAAGGAGAGATTTCATTTTCATTCGATGGAAAAGAAGTCTCCGTATCGTTGTATGAGACTCCGGATTTAACTGAAGAAGAAGCACTTCAAATAGTTGAAATGTATGCTGATCAGCTATCTGAGAATGTTACTGAGCACAATGTTGTCGAGCTACCGCCGCTTAGATTTGTTAAAGAAACATCAACATCAGGTAATTTGCTCATGGAAGCTATCATTATTGATGTGTCTCCAGAATATTTTGCATCGCCCGAAGAAGACTTAAGAACAGAAGCTGATATTGAAGATATTTCAATAGCAGATGAGAATGGTGTACCTCAACTATCGTTAGATACAGATTTAGGACCAGACTATTTAGAAAAAACGATGGCCCTGTTATCAGATGAAAAATCTGATATTCCGAAAAAGGTAGGTCGAAAGAAGTCAGATTCTCTAAGAAGCGGAGAAGATTTCTTCAGTTTATCTCGAGAACAATCAATATCTGAAGGTAAAAGAGACGATGATACGCAAGTCATGTCAGAGAGTGATTTAGCGAGTTTTGCCAGCGCCCGAAGTTATGGTAAACATAAATCAAAATCTTCCAGACGATCAATAGACGATGGCAGAGAATTGTCTGAAACTAAGACAATTTTACATAAAGTTGACGTAGAAGAAGTTAGGGAAGTTAAAACTGATATTAATGAAATAGAGACCGACGTCCAAGAAACTGAACAGAAAAAAGTTGAGACGGAAATACCGGCAATGAAGCCAAAGCGAGAACGCCGAAGTAGTCGTGGTTCTCGACGCTCTAGCTCTGGTAGTGAGAAGTCTTATAGTAAGGCTAGAGAAGAGCTGCTACAAGTAAAAGCAGAGGTAGAGCCTAAACCGAAAATGACGGATGAAGAATTTAAGAGCAAAGTAACTGAAATAAGTGCATCAATATCTAAAGCTATTAATGAAGTGCAAATCATTGAGCGAGATATAATTTTGAAATCAGAGTTAATGTCATCTGCTGCTACAGCTTCGAGAAGTTTAGAGATTATAAGCAGTCTAATAACTCCTTTATCTGAAGTACAAAGTATAGCAGAGGCAGCCAAGGAGTCTCTTCAAGCTAAAGAAGTTACTACTATATTTAACAATTTACCTCAATCTATGAAAGCATTACAGCAATCCCTTACATTAGTTGAAAAATGTATTGATTTGGAAGGTGAAAGCAAGACACTTGTGAAGAAAACATGCGTCGCATTTATAGAGACATGCGGTAATGACATTCAAAAAGTTTTGTCGGACATAAACTCTGTCACATTGACAGATTATCTACAGGCAGATGAAAACGTTATAAGAGAAATTCAAACTTTAACTAAAGAAATGACAACCATTATAAAATATTCATCAGACACTATTAGAACAAGAAATCTTTTAAGTGAAGCAAGTGAAATTAAGACAGAAGAAACATCGATAGATACAAGGCACCTTAAAGACACTCAAAAGGCTGTGTTTGAATTAAGAAGCCCTGTTAACTCCTTACTTTGTATAGCTGAGAGTGCAGACAGTGGAAAAGTAATAGATGTCTCGAAAATTAAAAACAGTGAAGTAATACTCAATGACATGTCGGCTTCGATACAAGACTTACAAGTAGCTTTAGAACAGATAGAGTCACTATCTGTTAAAGAATCGAATACCTCATTAAATAAGTATAATACGGAGATTATTGAAACCTTTATGGATTCCGTTCTTAAACTGAGAATGTCTTTTGAACAATTGTCAACCGAAACAAGGAGTGAAGATAACAAGATCGTTTTAAAACAGGCTTTAACATCTATCAAACATAATCTAAGCGAAATTTCAATTCACATTGATAAAATAGAGAGTAAAATTGGAAGATTCGATATTTTGCAAAGTGACAATAAACTAGAAGTGTTACAGAAAATGGCTCAAATACTTATAGCGTTAGAAAATAATTTACCTCGGCTTGAAATGTTACCAGATGTTAAGCTACATTTGGACATTTTCCATAAAAACTTAACGAAGGTTTTAGAAAATGTAATCGAAAGTAATGAAGCTAAGAAATATTTCTCACTGACAGAAATATGTGATGTTGTTAGCAGAATAAATGCGGCTATCAAAACTATAGATTCGGACAGTATATTGTCATTGGCAAGTCTAAATAATACAATGAGGATAGTCCAAGCCCACTTTATCAATAATGTATTTGATTCTGAGCTGAATTGTGCAATATTAAGTAACATCAGTGATGTTTTAGTGGATATAGAAGAAGCTATCAATCAAGCTGATGAGGTCAGCTTACATATTGACTCTGAACACATTGTTACACAAGATACGTCGTTGTACGAAACTGGTAAAGCAATAGTTGCTTTAGAGCGTATAGAACATACTATAGCAGCAATTAGTAAAGTAAAAGCTCTTGAATGTGCAAAAGAACTAAAGAATGCTATAACACCAGTTCTAGAAAATGTATGTCCTGTTTTAGAAGAACTAAAGAAAAGCATAGCATCCATAGCTTCCGGTCCAGTTGAACAGGATGAGAATGTTTCTGAGATGTCTGATGCGCAGTCCGTAGCGCAGACTATGGCCACGCCTCTTTGTGAACTTAATGAAAATATTATGGTTATAAACCAAACAATAGTAGACCATATTGAGAGCTTAAAAGAAAACAGTGAAGTTTTTGTGACAGTGGCAGAGCCACTTCACGAATTGCATACAACTCTTGAGACTTTACAACAGGTAGTGATGTCACAGTACGGAGAAGATTTGACGCCATATGAAGTAAGTGTAAATATGGCAAATGCTGTACAAAATCTTCAGAGCTGTATAGTAATGATTCGTGAACAAGGCGGCATTGAAATTGCTGACGAAATGTCGACCTTAGAAGACATATCTGGTATAAAAACAACTGCTGATACCTTACCTTCAGATCGATTAGTATTACCTGAAGCAGCAGAAACATCAGCAGAACAGGGAATTTGTTCCCTACATCAAGACGTAGTACTATCAGCTACAGCTCAAGCGCTACAGTCTTTAAATGATCATATAACTGTTTTACAGAATCCTGATGTTATTGATGCTTTAGACACATTATCCGAAGTAAGCGATTATTCAAGCTTAAAATCCGTCGTCCTAGTCTTAGGAGAGCTCCATTCCGGCATACAGGAGCTTTTGCATCCATTAATTTTAGAAACTTCAAATGAAATGGCTTATATAAATACATCAAAGTTAATGGTCATTGCCGAGCCTATGCAAGACTTACAGCAATGTTTGTCAGTATTAGATGTTACTAATATACCAATATACGAACATATACTTGAAATGGCGACTGACAAAATACATTCTGTTTTTCAAAGTATCGCAGAATTTAAAGAAAATCTCGATAAATGTATTCATGCTGTTTTCCCAGCTATGGAGACTGCTGATAAAACGATTGAAATATCAAATAAGGTAGAAAGTTTACGCGCTGTATGTGAACATCTAAAGGATATCATTGAAAAAAACAAGGAAATATCAACGGAGGCACCAGTTAAACAAGAAATAATAGCTCTTGAAGAGACAGTAAACAATTTACTAGATGCGACAGACGTGTCTAAAGGAATAAAGATAGAACAATTGAAATCTGTTACCCAAAACTTGTATGAAAATGTAATTAACGTACAAGAAGAGTTGATACAATTTACATCTCAGGCACCAGAAAAATTAGCCCAGGAAGCAAAACTCATACAAGTTATAGATAAAGTCGAACGAAACATCGCTGTCTTAGAAGAATATGATTTTGTTGACCTATCAAGAGCTTCAGATATGTCATGCGCTTCGCCACAAATAGCTCTTGAGATAGAAACAGATGCGCTAATACAAATGGATGATGTAGTGCAGTGTGCTGTCGGTATTATTCAGGATTCAAGCGACGCAACACCAGTTGCCGACTTGATGATAGTAGAAGACTTCTTCAAAAACTGTAAAAATGAGTTTGCCCTGCTTCGGTGTTTGTTGACTAAAAATTTAAGCCACAAGAGAATCATAAGGCTTTTGCAAGAGTTTAATGCTTTAAAACAAACAATTAACGATTTCAAAGTAAAACAGAGTGAGCTTCATCTAGCAGAAAATATCAATAGCTCTCTGAAGACTTTTTTCAGCTACTGCGATGAATGCCTTAATAGGGTTCAAGAATCACTTATTAAGATAGTTGATTCGCAATCTGATTTGCTTTTCAAGGCGCCTATTATGAAACTTGATGCTACACAAGAAGTCCTGCGTGGAATTCTTGCAAGCAGTCAATTTACACCTTTAGAAGATGTAGCCCAACGATTTGTTAATATTATAGAAATTGCAAAGCCATGTCTACAGAAAGCTGAGTTTGTTATTTATGAAGAAATTAAATATAGTGCTTCAGTTGTTGAAGATAAGGCTTTACTGGCGGCGATGGATGATGCAGAAACATTTATTGAAGAACAAATAATAACCAAATCAGAGCTTACAATAGAATCCAGAGAAATTTTACAAAAAGTTTTAGACTGCATTCAAAAGCATCATGACTATAAAGACGCTACAGGTACGGGTAAGACTCTTATACTCCTCAAATGTCTCGCTGAATGTTCTGATATTTTGCAAGAGAACATGTCAGAATCCAAACATGAAATAAAAGAACACAGATCCATAGATATAGCTTTAAAAGTGGTGCTAGCAGAAATGTTGGAACCCTTAAAGGCACTGCATGATCAATTGCTAAATGTACAGGAGCAAGTAATAACTGGCATGGAAGATGACGTGATATCAATTGATTTGACATCTACGGAATCATTTGCACAAGCTATGGGAGAAATACAGCAAGACATAAAACAGTTAGAACAGCATGTGTTAGAGGGTACTGTAGTTGATAGCACAGAAAAGACAATGATAATGGAGTTGGATAAGGAAATTCATACAATTCAAGACAGTATAAATTCCATTGAAAATGTTACATGTGAAGATAAGGAAAAGTTTTCTAAGCCCATGGAAGAAATAGAAAAGTCTTTCAAGACATTGCTTTCGACTGAGAATAAGACAGCGGCGACGGGTAAGTTCATGAATATTATCACAAAACATTACAAATACTTGAACTATCTTCTACCTTGTTTTTTTCTCTCATAACCATTACTGCCTCAATTATAACAAAAATCGTTGGACAGGTGTATAGCTTTGTTTCGGTGTTGTTTTTAAAGATGGTTAATATAATTTTCATCTTACCTGCTCATGAAACGTGCTATTGCACGCAGGCGTAGCCTTTTAAACGCCCACGGGAGTAATAGTTTTTTATGTCACTATTATGATAAGAACCAAGACTCAACTGACCGAAATATAAGTCAAATACTTGCTTCAAGCTATGAATGAGTTTTACTTTTTAAATATTGACTTTTAATGTTCCATTTTTTATAATTTAAAAGATAAATTTGAATAATGTGGAAGGCAGGTGAAAAGTTTTTGTAGAGGGCGCTGTTCCAGATTCTATACAACGAAGGAAAGAGACAAAAGATTAATCGCCCTTAACAATGTACCGAAACTATACAGCGTGGAAAAAGAATGGGCCCTGGAGTGGAGGGAAACTACCTTTTAACTTAAGATAGCTCAATTCACTGAAAGAAAACATTATTTTATTTTTAAAAAAGGACATACGAAAAAAACATTATTTTATTTTTAAAAAAGGAAGATTTGTAAATGCAGATTTACATATTTTTGGGAATGTGAAAAAAATGTACAGTTCACAAAAAACTACTTAATTTGTCATTTTTGCCAAACACTATGTTTATGACAACTGATGCCAATCGATCCTATTTCCAACAAGGATAAAAACTTCTTAATACCAACCAAGTTTATGGCACAAGATAAGCCATAAATATTATAAATGCATTTTTTCATGAAAATTTTTTTTGAATACAATTGGTATGGAAAAAAGGTAAAAAAAAACTGTAATGCGGTTTTAATTTTTAGAAAAATAAAAGAATGATTCCTTTCAGTAAACTGAGCTATCTCAACGGTTTAAGGTAGTTCCCCTCCAAGGCCCAAGATTTTTTTCCATTCTGTATATAGTCAGAAGGCGTTTCTTAGAGAAAATTCTTTCCTGTCGCTTTATACTACAGCATTGTCATTTTAGAGTATTTTGGAAACTTAAGAATTTCCTTTGATGACTAACTCGAGACGAAACAGTTAAGTAGTTATTTTCGCCGAAATAAATACAAAATATCTCTCCGCCATACTATTGGAAATATCACTGTGAATGCCTTCCCCATTTTAGAAGTTGATATTTTTCCAAATATTTCAATCGTGGCTGTGGGTATGACCTATGGGTACGCTACCTGTCAAAAAAATGATATTTGTGTAAATTCCTCTTAATTCAAATTTATTTTATTAAAACTTAGATTTTTCCTCACATTTGTGATGAAAAGCATTGTGTGAAAACGGGAAATATGAAAATTATAAGATTACAACTTTCATACCTACAGTTAATTTTATAAAAGTCCTCTCGTTTTTTTTAAAATAACACTTGTTACATGCTTGGACAAACTATACCTTCCTTATTGCAAAACGTACTATTGTTTATAAGTTGAGTACAAAACTTTCTTGTCCAGTATAAACTTGAAATGAATAAGTGAACAAAATCTCCATATTCTCCTGTCGAACGCTTTTTCGCAAATAATGGAAATAACTCGTCCTAATTAACAAAATTACTTACTTTGTAGATATTAATTCCAATATTGATTCCTTGGAATGCGCCCTAAATCGATTTTTGACCAGTGATAATGATCTAGCTGACACATTGGCTTCAATAACAGGGCTTGATTTTAATGAAGTAATTGAAATAGCCCACAAATTAAGAATAATTGAATCGAAAGAAAGCTATGAATCGATTAAACTAAAAAGAGAGATTAATTCTAAATTGATAACAATTCTATCGAAATTTGATTGGCTTAATGAAAGTGCTAAAAATATCGACGATAAATTGAAAGAAGTAATTTTGACAACATACCAACTGTTGAAATACTTACAACTAGATAAGGAAAAACATGCAGTTATTCAAAAAGGTAAAACTACAGTGTTTGCTTTTCTTTGCAAAATATGATTGGCTTCTATTCATCTTTCTACATATTCATGTTAATAGCGTTTTCATTCGTTGATACCCTCAAAACTGAGTTTGAAATACTTACTGAAGATAACTAAAGAACCTGCAATCGTACTTTTGTTTAAAATTACAGTAAAGTAATATTTTTTTATTTTACAGATAACACTTCTGACTTAGTACAAAGTGTCGACAAGTGCATCGAACTGATAGAAATTGTAGGGGAAATATCAACAATAATCAAAATAGATAATGTTACAGAAACTGCAAAACTTGCTCAAGAATTACGAGAATGTGTAGTTTCTAGTCAAGATGAACAATGGGAGACAACGAATAACTTAAATAAAGAAATAATTACGCAACAAGCTAGCATAGCTATAAAGTTGAAATCCGCGCTCACTTCTATTCAAACGCAAGTTATAGAGAGTACAAAAGAGTTAGAGCCTGAGCTAAAAAATCAAGTTGTACTGCGTATCGAGCAAGCTGCTGAACAGTTACAAGATCTGGTTAAGATAGTAGAAGTAACAGCAGAAAAATCAAAAACAATCGAAAGCTCTAGCGAATTAACTAAAACTGAAGATAATAAAACAGGTATTGCTACTGGAGTTGATGAAACGTTTGTAGAACAAGTCGATATTGAAAAGGCTCGTCTAGTTGAAGACGCATTAGAAGAAAACGTGGAAAAAACACACGTGGCAGGTGAAACAGAAGTATCTCAAAAGATGGAGGCTACATGTGAAATAAAGCCAGCGCCACTAATTGGTGAGAAATTCGAAATTATAACAACAGAACAACTTTCAACAATAGAAACTTGTGTTTCCATTGTTGTTGAGGGCAGTACTGATCAAAAACATGTTGCAGAGGCCAAAAAAGCTAAGTCTCCAAATGGTAAGTAACGAATATTTTTTATTGTACTCTAGTATATTATAAATCTAAGCTTGTGATTTGAAAAGATATAGTTATATATACTTTACTTATAGCGTTGGGTTTAAAAAGTTGTTGCCATTTTTATTTAACGAATAAGATCAATAAGATTTTTATTATTTGATATTAGCTTTAGTAACTGCATGTGGATGGCCCGAATAGAAACAAATACTACAGAAAGTATTCTCATTACAGACCTTGTGCATTGCATCGATGAATATCTTACTCAAGATTGGGAGAAAACCGACATACCCGGTGACATTACTGAAAAAACTAAAATCTTTAACGTAGCTAATGAATTACGCGAAACTTTAACTGTTGTAGAAACTAGTGAACAACTCGAATTAATGAAAGAATTACACGATTTAGTTATCAAACAAAGTGAACATGTATCAGCATCCATAACCGACGTTAGTGAGCAATTGTCTAATACTACAATCAATTTATGTGAAACTTTAGCTAGTATTATTAATGCTTGCCAAATAGTTGATGACAAGAAAGAAAAACAAGAAGATATAATCGAGTTAAATGAGACAGTTCAAAAAATTACAACTGATAATGCGATTGAAGGCAGAAACGTTCGTAACGAATCTATCTTTGAAACAGTTGACCAAAGTGCTATTGAAGAAAGCCTAAAACTTGTTGACGAACATGAAACTGAAGTAGCCGAAAACATAAAAAAAATCGAACAAAATGAAAAAGGAAAGGAAGACATCGTAGATGAACCTAAAACCCAAATGATGTCAGATATAGAACTGGAAAAAGATGATACCGCTGAATCTCATACATTTAAAGAAGATATAGAAACAGTTGTAGAGAAAAATATTGAAATGACTCAAAGCAGTGAAAGTTGTAAAGTTATGACACCAAAAAATTTGGCCGAACCATTAGTTCCAGTTAATTACTTAGAAGAAAATAAATTAACTTGTGCTCTTGCTGTGGAAAGAGTGGTTACTGTTGTCGATGACAAGGAAGTTATTCAGCCAGAGAAGTGTGCCGATGCAAGTACTACTTTAATAGAAGAAAAAAATGTTTCTGAAATAATAGAAGAAAAAGAAAAGGGTTCGGTAGAGTCTCAGAAAGTAGATATTTTGATTAACGAACAAAAACAACAGGAAGAATTGACTGCTGCAGATGTAAAGGAAATCGAAATACAAGAATGTACTACTTTTGAAACAGTTGAACCTGATCGAAACCTGCAAGAAGTTATGGTAACACCTATTAAAGTGGAAGAAGCGAAAGAAATAGCTTCTAAAGAGATAATAGGAGTTGCTTCTGATGAAGTACCAGATACGGATATAGAAACCGTTGAAAAGCCTGAAACTATTGAGTCTGCAGAAGCATCGCTTGAGAAACCTGATGTAATAGAAGCCCATAAAGTTGAGACAAGTGTTTTACCAGAGTTCCAAGTTGTAGAAGCAATAGAAGATACTATTCGTGATCTGAATGTAGCTACGGTTGAAGATAGTCCAGCGCTTGCAACTTCCATAGGTAATAAAAATGTGTCTCATTCAATCGTGACTAATTTTATTTTTATAAGGCACGATTTAGTTCAATTTGTGAATAACACTTACATATTTCATGTGTATAAATATGTAACTGGTAAATAGGTAAATTTACGCAATTCTTATAACGGTTATAATAATTATAAGAAAACATGTTGGAATCATGTTAAAGTGATTAATGTAACTTTAGTATTTCTACGCAATTGAATCATCATATCTATTTAATGCATTGTTATTGCTATACTCTATATACCACCATATCTATTTAATGCATCATTATTTCTATACTCTATTATACCAGGGAAAACTAAAATGAAAGATGTTATTGCCATACTAAGAGATGCCTTCCTTTATTAATTCACTAGCTTTTTCCCGCAGCTTCGCCCGCGTACTAAAAGTACTAAAAAAGGAGGTTCTCAGTTAGACTCGTTTGTTTGTATGTACGAATGTATGCTCGTCTGCGATCATCTCGCGTTTCGCTGAACTGATTTAGATGCGGTTTTCGGAAAAGTATTCGTTACATTCTGGAGGTTTCGGTATACCACGTTTTGGTGAAGCCTGTTCCCTCATTTTTTTAAAGAAATTATTACAATCATTGTTTAATTGTTACGCCATCAACGACTTACTACTACTGAGAGATTATGATTAATACAGATTTCTACTCTGGAAAAGAAGCTTTTCCCCGTGTCTTCATTTGCGTGCAATTAGTAATCCGCCCTCCTTTTTACCCGCTTAAGGAATGACTTCCTCAAACGATCTCCATACCAAATCATCTAAATAGGTTCAGCGGTTATTAATTTAGAGGAAGATTGCAATGTGGCACTAATACTTTAAAGAATTTTCATGTCCACAATATTAAATTTCAAAATCGATGCCATTTTCGTAATTAACGTCCCAAAAAAAATACACAAAAATGACACCCATATTGATATTTAGACATTTCAACCCCATTGTACCCCAACAGGGGAGATGGTATTTCACGTCCGCCATGTTGGATTTTAAAACCGTTGTTGTTTTCGTAATCAAAGACCCGATAAACCATAGAAACAATACCCATGTTGATTTTCAGACTTTTTGACCACATTTCCCCCTAAAGGGTTAAATTTTCAATACTCCTGTCAAGTTTCGAATAAGATAGTCTAACTAATCTTGTTTCGCCATACAAACTTTGGACCCTCATTTCATCCCCTTAGGGGGTGAATTTTGAAAAACCCTTTCTTAGTGCACCCCTAGACCTTATAAAGAACTAACATGCCAAATTTGAAATCTCTAGACCCAGCGGTTTGGGCTGTGCGTTGATATGTCAGTCAGTCAGTCAGTCAGTCAGTCAATCAGTCAGTCAGTCAGTCAGTCAGTTTCTTCTTTTATATATATAGATAAACCTATTTAAAATATTTTAGTCATTTCATCAGTGATGCACTTTTCTTATTTTATTTATCACTTCCAGATACACTTGTAGCACACTTAGATGAATTCATTGCCCAAAATTTTAATAGTACCGACGTATTCGTAATGAATAAAGAATTCGTAGAATCTATATCATTAGCAAAATCATTAGAACATGATCTTAAAAATTATAATAATGACGAAATATGTAAAGAAGTAGGCAAACACCACATCAAGTTATCGCTTGAACTAAAAGAGTCCTTAAAACAATTAGAAATTGCCACACTTCAGAATGTTGAAGATATAGAAAACAAAGAGAAGTTAAGAAAAAGATTAGCAGAAGTCACTGACGTTCTACAATCTGATTTGGATAATATTATTGAAATTTTACAAGTAGCCACACAGGATGCCGTGATTGAAGGAAATGATCGACCAATGTCTCAGTCTGAAGAACAAAATCAGATCCAACAAGAATGCATTACAAAAGTAGCTGCAACATCTATTTCAGAAGAAACAGTTACAAAAACATATCAAAACGTTCAAAATGTAATTGGACCAACATTTGACGCTGCGGAAATATGTGTAAAGTCTATAGAATCGCAAAATGAATTAATTCCACAAGAATCAACAGATATTTATAAAGCTGCATTACATGAAGAAATATTTAAAACTAATTTCGGTAAAGTGTATTCTATGTTTAAACATCGCGCTTATATAAAACAATTTATACATGCATATCATACAAGCAAAAATAAAATGCTTTGTTTCTTTTAACAGCATAACACCGAATTAGGAAAGTTCATTTTTTTAACCCCCTTTTTATAAATTATTCTGAAACTATAGGTCATTTTAAGATATCAATTTGATTTCTTTAGCTTAAAACGGTTTAGTTATTTTATTATAATTAAAATAAAAATCAGATACGACGTCTTGTAAGGTACAGTTACAAGCTGAATAGCATTGAAAAAGTCAATAATTCGTATAAAATATTTTAAAAAAACCCACTTCACTTAGCCTCCAACTTTCCAAAAGCAAATGCTCGAGCTGAGGTAAAAAATACTCAAATCACTATAGGTGTGCTTATAATAGTGGAAGAGTTCCTTCGATTTCTCCAGGATCCCATCATCAGATCCTGACCTGGTTACAATGGGACCAGCTCTGAAGTATACTCTTTGAAACAAAACAAAAATTCCAAATTGGTCCAGCCATCTTCGAATAATCGGTGAACATACATAAAAAAATATACCTCCTCCTTCGCAATCTTGAAGTCGGTTGAAAACCCTTGCTTGTCTCCAACTGTCGCTGTCACGTCAAGATTGGAAGTATTGGAACGTCACTCCGCATGTTGCCTTGACCGCGAAAAATATAAAAATTCAAATTGTATTGGTAAACCGAAAGAAACAATACCCATGGCGCTTAATTTTGTAAAAGTCAATTCAAGAAATATTAGCCCACGACACTGAACCTAGTTAAATAAGTCTCCTAGATGAGATATATCTAATTAGTCACTTCTTTAATGGGGTTATACGAAATGCCGATGCTTTTAATGTTAAAAAAAAAAAAACCTGTTTTTAGTATGATAAGTCTCCTAGATTTCCTTTGTTCCTCGAAGCAGGGGAGGGGTAGGGCTAAACGATAATGCGGTGCTGCAAACCCCCGTGCGTGGCCTTGTCAGTGGCAGCGGCATCAAAAGTTTGTAGATGTATGCCAAAATGAAGCGCCTGATCGTTTAAAATATAACATCATTTTAATAACGTAACGTCTTGTTGCAGTTCAGGCGCTAGGTTTAGGTTACATACCATCTTTGTTTGACTAACGTTGAAAATCTATAGTTCAAAGGGGTCTCTACTGATAAACCTTGAAAATCGATAATTCATAGTTTACGTTGAATATAATACCAAGAAGCATAGTCTTTGTGAACGAATAAGCCAACGATGACAAAAATAGTGCAGATCATATATCATCATCATAAGTCATATTATAACTATCATAAGCAAATCCACTGTCCAAAAGAGCTTTGTGAGTTTATAATTTCCGGGTGTTTGAATGCTGTACTGCAATGTATTTTTAAAAAAGTGTGTGTGTGTGTTGTTAAAAAATAAAACGGCTTTACTACTAATTACGTTATAAATACTACAAACAAAATCATTTTCAATATTAAGCACTCGAATATATAGAAAAATGTTTCAGGTACTATTCGGTAGTTTGAAAATTTTATTACCCTTAACCTACATGCTGAGCGATATTACGTTCGATCACTGTAATAAAAATAATATACCTGGGTTTTATACAATTATTTTCAGAAACGTTTATGGAACATATTAACGAGTATGTATCTGAAAAAATGACAAATATTCTACATGCATTGTCAGATATAGTACAAAGCGAAGCAATGACACTATCCATAACAATAGCTCAAGAAGTACAGAAAGTTTTTCATAATATAGAAAATATTCAAGATTTTGATAAGAAAACGGAAGAAATAATATTACTTCTTGAAAAACTCCAGAATGCATTAGTCGTTTTACAAGTTTACACTAATGATACGACGGTAGATCTAAAATCAAAACTAGGAGAAAGTTTCCCTAATTTGGCTAAAGTAGCTACAGAGCTCAGTGGTGATGTAGAAGCATTACTATCTCAAGCCAAGTTAGTTTTAGCTAAAAAAACCGGCGATTCTACCACAGAGCTTGTTGTTAAAGACAAATTGGAAGAGACATATACTTCAAAAGATTATATTGAAAATCTAACTTCTGAATATGATCCTCAATCTGAGAAGGTAGACGGAAAAGATTCATCGGAACTAGTTAATCCTCAAGAAAAAATAAAATCTGACTTACCACTCGAAGTTGGCGACATTTCTAAAGAAGTACCTACTCCAAGAGAAGGCGAAGACATAGATCAAGTAACATCATTAGAATTATTGACAACATCGGTAGGTGAAGCAACAGAAAGACTGGCGGCTATCCTGACACAATCAATTAGGGACGAAGAAATACAAAAACTCCATGATCAAAACGAAACCCAGCAAATCGAAGGAACAGAAATAATGACGGGGACAGACCTCAGTTTAATTGCAGGTCAAGTCCAAGAAGAAAAAGTAATTACCACATTTAAGACCGAAGATAAAAAAGAAGACACGATTGAATTTAAAGTGAAAATGCCAATTGGTAATTGATTTATTTGACATCGTCATTCTTAATGTACTAAAGAATTCATGGTATTTGAGTTATTTTTAATTCCACATGGACTTACAAAACTCATGAGTTATCCGCTTTAAGAAACCAGTAATTTGACAAGCTTTTTGATCTTTTTCCAAATGCTAGCTTATATAAATAGACATGACGCCTATTATGCCTTAAGGCATTAAGTACGCCTCTTGTACACTTTTTTTGTGCAATAAAGTTTAAATAAATATATAAATAGCGCCTTAGTAATTTCTGAACGGCTACAAAATTAGTAATTACAATTATTGCATACGCCTCAATATAAAACTGCTTTATTAACACATATTATATCCGACTTCCTCATATTTTTATCGCTCTCATCATTAACCTTTCTCATAATCATAACATAATATTTCTTAACTTGTGAATTTTGACTACTTCATAATTATTATCTGGGATCTTTTAATTTATGTTTTTTTGTTCACAATACGACCACGCGTGTTTTAAAATCATATATAATGTTATTAAAGAAAAATACAATAAAGTAAGTATAATTCTTTATTTTATTTTAAATAAATACAAGTTCATATTGGTAAACTCATTCAGATTTGTTTGTCGCTATATATCGTTAGATAATATAATTATGCATGAAGTCAATATGAACATGAATTACATGAATTTATTGCGGTACTAGTATTTGCAATAACTTTTTAACTCTTCTATTATATATTAAAACATGTTGTTTTGTTATAATTCCAGAAACACTTTTGCAACACCTCAATGAATACACAACTGAACTTACACACACACTACAGTCTTTACCACTCGATACAAAAATCGTCGATGAGTCGTTACATTCAGCATATGATTTGATCATGATTATTTCGGATATCGATGCTGTAGAAGAAGATAACAGTAAACATTTTGATGTGACAGACTTAGAATCTAGTCAAGATATACAAGTTTATTCTGCAGCCGTACATATTGATAATAATAGTGAAAATCAAGCAATTGTTACAAATATCGAGGTAGGAAAAGAATATGATGGTCAAAAAGATAGATTCGAACAGACTAATAGTAATGATAACATAGAAAATACAGAAGTACCAATAATCGCGGCAAAACTTAAAACTGCTTTGATTCTCATAGAAACGTATGCCCTAGAAAATATCGCGGAGCAGCCTGATTTGCAGAAATTATCTGCTGTTGTAACAGATTTGAAATCTGATTTAGAAAAACTCGTTGACGTTTCTTCAATTACAAAAGGACAAATTAATGAACCGGCTAAAGCTACGAATACATTATTAAAAAAATATGAAGGTTCAGAAGATTTGATAGAAGTTACTGTTAATTTAGAGAACAGAAATGTAAGTCAAGATAAGGAAACACATACTAATACTAGTTTCTCTATAGTTTTCGATAAAAAAGAGAACAGCGTATGTGATTTCAACGTGCAAGAATGCATTGGTACGACAACTGAATATAACACCGCAAATAAAACTATATTGCAAGGAAATGACAGTGAAAAACAAGAGATGGTTACTTTAGATTTAGATTCTACTGCAGACTTATTTGAAGATGCTATTGTCATAGAAACTCCTACCGTATTAGAAACGATTATTGATAAAAAACAGGCAATTATTAAAACACCTGTGATGTTGGACACAGCTTCTGATTTGTTTGAAGATGCTTTCTCTTTAGATAGACCGACAATTTTGGAGACTTCGGCCAAAAAAGATGAAATCATTATTGAATCTCCAACCGTTTTGGAATCAACTAGAGAGGCAGAATATGTAACTGCTAAAGATATATCATCTAAAGTGTCACAAGTTCCATATCAAACGGTTGAAATTATTAATGAGACTGCTGCAATTTTAGAATCGGTCCCTGAAAAAGAAGTTTTAGATATATTTTCTGTACTTCTAGAGCCAAGTATTGAAGCAGATGCGTACATGTTAAATCCAACCATTTTAGAAACATCAACTGGTACTATAGAAGAGTTAACATGTATATTACCCACTGGCACAGAAAATGCGATTGACCAAGTTAACATTAAATCTACAGTAGTAGAAACGCATGCTGGCTCCTCTGACACAGAGCAGATAGCAATGGAATCTGCAAATATCTTGGAAATAACTCCTTCAGAAACAACCGCTCAAGAGGAGGAGACGACTGCAAACGTACAGACTACTTCAGACCTTGCTTATGTAGCAATAATAGAAACGCCTGATATTTTGGAAACTACTAAGGATATGTCCGAAAAAGATTGTTTGGTAGATACATCTCTTATCGCAGATGATTATCTTAAGAAAGAAGAAGTTGTTGCGAAATTACCTGACGTTCTACAATCTGCTGCTGATTTGGAGCTACAAATAGAAAAAAGTCCTTATGACATTTTTGAAACCACCAGTGAAATTTCGGAACGTTTATCTCTTACAGAACCTACAGTTACAACTAAATCAGAACATTTGACTCCACATTTTGAAGCACTAGTAACAGAAACGACAGATATCGTAGAATCATCGTCTGATGTATCTAAGGATACACCCATTGTCTTGAAAAATATTGCCGAAATAAAACCAATCTCTGTGGAATTCGTTGATATTTTAGAATCTACTTATGAACTTGACCATATACAAACAGTAGAAACCCAACCTATCATACAAACCACAAATGATTTGTTAGAAAGGTCAATCTTAAATGAAACCAATAGCTTTACAGACCCAATCGCAGATAACCAAGTCAGTGCAGAAGAATTGCACAATGATATCGAAATTTTAAATGATTTGGAGCGATCATCAACTATGAAAACCTCTGTGGTTGTAGAGGCAGCAAGTGAGTCACTAGACTATGTCACTGCAGTAGAAACTTTTGTTGCAACAGATACTAATTTAGAACAAGTTGTAGAAAAACCACTTCCTGCTTTAGAATCTACTATGAACATGAATAACGCAATAGTTATGGAAACGGCAGCTGGTTTAGAAACAACGAATGATTTGGTTAGTGACGTATCTATGGTGGAGACATACGATAATACAGAAAAGAGCATTATTACAGAGCACACCGTGGTTGATACACCTACTGTATTGGAATCAGTAACTGATTTGGAAAATGTAGATGTCACAGCAACAATTAATGCTGTTGAAGCTAACACAAATTTTATGGAGGCTATTACAGACACGCCCACCATATTACAACTAATGAACGGCGAAGAGTTATCTAATGTAAAACAAACTGTTACGGATTTGATTCAAGAAGCTGTCGAAAAAGTGTTCGATATTGCAACAGATACTAATTCAGAAAAAGTTGTAGAAAAACCACTTCCTGTTTTAGAATCTACTATGAACATAAATAACGCGATAGTTATGGAAACGGCAGCTGGTTTAGAAACAACCACTGATTTGGTTAGTGACGTATCTATGGTGGAGACATACGATAATACAGAAAAACACATCATTACAGAGCACACCGTGGTTAATACACCTACTGTATTGGAATCAGTAACTGATTTGGAAAATGTAGATGTCACAGCAACAATTGATGCTGTTGAAGCTAGCACAAATTTTATGGAGGCTATTACAGACACGCCCACCATATTACAACTAATGAACGGCGAAGAGTTATCTAATGTAAAACAAACTGTTACGGATTTGATTCAAGAAGCTGTCGAAAAAGTGTTCGATATTGCAACAGATACTAATTCAGAAAAAGTTGTAGAAAAACCACTTCCTGTTTTAGAATCTACTATGAACATAAATAACGCGATAGTTATGGAAACGGCAGCTGGTTTAGAAACAACCACTGATTTGGTTAGTGACGTATCTATGGTGGAAATATACGATAATACAGAAAAACACATCATTACAGAGCACACCGTGGTTAATACACCTACTGTATTGGAATCAGTAACTGATTTGGAAAATGTAGATGTCACAGCAACAATTGATGCTGTTGAAGCTAGCACAAATTTTATGGAGGCTATTACAGACACGCCCACCATATTAGAACTAATAAACGGCGAAGAGTTATCTAATGTAAAACAAACTGTTACGGATTTGATTCAAGAAGCTGTCGAAAAAGTGTTCGATATTGCAACAGATACTAATTCAGAAAAAGTTGTAGAAAAACCACTTCCTGTTTTAGAATCTACTATGAACATAAATAACGCGATAGTTATGGAAACGGCAGCTGGTTTAGAAACAACCACTGATTTGGTTAGTGACGTATCTATGGTGGAGATATACGATAATACAGAAAAACACATCATTACAGAGCACACCGTGGTTAATACACCTACTGTATTGGAATCAGTAACTGATTTGGAAAATGTAGATGTCACAGCAACAATTGATGCTGTTGAAGCTAGCACAAATTTTATGGAGGCTATTACAGACACGCCCACCATATTACAACTAATGAACGGCGAAGAGTTATCTAATGTAAAACAAACTGTTACGGATTTGATTCAAGAAGCTGTCGAAAAAGTGTTCGATATTGCACCAGATACTAATTCAGAAAAAGTTGTAGAAAAACCACTTCCTGTTTTAGAATCTACTATGAATATAAATAACGCGATAGTTATGGAAACGGCAGCTGGTTTAGAAACAACCACTGATTTGGTTAGTGACGTATCTATGGTGGAGACATACGATAATACAGAAAAACACATCATTACAGAGCACACCGTGGTTAATACACCTACTGTATTGGAATCAGCAACTGATTTGGAAAATGTAGATGCCACAGCAATAATTAATGCTGTTGAAGCTAGCACAAATTTTATGGAGGCTGTTACAGACACGCCCATATTACAACTAATCAACGGCGAAGAGTTATCTAATGTAAAACAAACTGTTACGGATTTGATTCAAGAAGCTGTCGACAAAGTGTTCGATATTGCAAAAAGAGGTGTACCTCCTCCTCAAGGTAAAGCTTGTGCAGTCGAAATGTCTACTGTGACTGATATAACTGCAAATACAGAACAAGTCATAAAAGATTCGGTTTCTGCTTTGCAACCTTCAATGTTATCTGATAAAACTGTTACAGAAATTTCAGATGTCTTAGAAACAGCATCTCATGTGTTAGAAAATGCGACTTCAGTTGAATCCAAAAGCGGTGTTAATGTTATTGTAGCTAGCACTGATTTGATAAAGGCTGCTATGACAGACACGCCTATTATAGCACAACAAATCAATGACAAAGAACTATCTAATGTTATGGATTTGATTCATGAAGCTGTCGAAAAAGTTCTTGATAATACAGAAAGAGCTACAGATTTGCAAGAAAAAGTTTTGGCAGTCAAAACGTTTGCTGTGTCGGATATCACTGAGTCAGAGTCTGCTTTACACTCTTCAATGGTATCAGACGAAACTGCTATAGAAATTCCAGATTTCTTGGAAACAGCATCTGATTTGTTGGAAAATGTGACTTTGATTGAATCCCAGAGTGGTGTTCAAGCTGTTAACGCTAGAACTGATTTGATGGAGGCTACTATTACAGACACGCCCAATATAGCACAAAAAGTCATTGATAAAGAACCATCTAATGTAAAAGAAGCCGTGACGGACTTAATTCAAGAAGCTTTCGAGAAAGTTTTTGATATTATAGAAACAGCTACAGATCTCCAAGAAAAACGTTCTGCAATCGAAACGTCTTCTGTGACGGATATCACTGCTAATACAGGACAAGTCATAGTCGAGTCGGCTTCCGCTTTACAGTGTCCAACGATATCTGATGAAACTGTTATGGAAATTCCAGATGTCTTGGGAACAGCATCTGATTTGTTAGAAACTGTGACTTTGATTGAATCCCAAAGTGTCGATGATAGCAATATAAACATGGGACAAAGTATGGTAAAAACACCAATTGTATTACAAACAGTAACTGACATAGAAGAAATTGATAGAATAGAAACACGTAGCGTGGTCGATGTATCACCTGATTTAATAGAAAAAGTTGCTACATTAGAAAGTCCTACTATTACAGAATCTGTTATATACAATGAATTGAAAGTCGATGAAAACTTAGCATGTCAGATTACTGAAACAGCATTGGAATTACTACTAAAAGACTGTGACTGTGAGGCAGGGACATCGACTGTGTTGGACTCTATATCTATTTTGAAATCTTCCGTTGAGTCTGAACATGTAGATGCATCAGAATCTGTAGACGTCTTAGATATAACCCCGAGCTTAGTAGAACTCCAAAGTCTTCCAAGTATCAACATAAATAAGGGGCAAATTAATGTTGAATCACCGACTGTGTTACAGTCAACAACTGATTTCGAAAAAATAGTTGACAATAAAGTAACGCACGCAACAGTAGTATCAATAGATGTCTTTAAAAATGTGTCTGTCTTAGAATCAGTGTTAGATTCATCTATTTCTGAAACACCAGTAGTCACAGAAGTGAGTCCAGATCGAGAAAAAGCTATCACTGAGACTCCAATCGTTATAAACAATACAACAAAGACAGATGCTACTGCAGACTCCGCGATGGCGGAACTTACTGAAGAACCAATGCAATCACAAACGGTTGCACAAATAACAACAATTTTTTTGAAAACTGCTGAGTTTGAACATAAGTTAACTGTACCTACTGAAAATAGTGAAACCCGGACAGGAGACGACACCAAAAAAACAATTGGTAAATAATTTCAACAGTTAGCTTCGCTAAATTTAACAAAGTGGTCAATGTTTTATATAAAAAATGAACAATGTCTATTGGCTTTGGAAGCATTTTTAATGTATAATATTGGCAATCATATGTAATATGATATTGTCTTAGTAATTCACTACTTTCTCTCTTATTATTTGTTTGAATGTGGTTTAATTTGATCAAGTTTTGGTTCCAAAGCCATTAGATAATATATTATTATATAATGTGTAACAGCAGTTTCTAAATTCTAAATTAACACAGCAATTGAATATGTATTTTAACATTGGCATTTTCGTTATTTGGCTGTAACTTACAGGATATTAACTAATTATAATTAAATCGATGTAGCTTTCACAATAAATCATTAAGTACATGCGTAATAGCGTAATGTTTATTTTACATAAAGTATGTGCACAAATGCAATGTAACATAACGAAATGTAAGTTGGGTGTCACTGTCAGCCAAAAACAACCCTAACTGATGAGTTAATAACATTTCATTGCACCACTTTTGTATTGTAATGTAATATGTTAAAAATATTTATAACGGGTTACTCACGTAACTTAAGTCGATTTTTGCTCGACATGTTTCGATCAATTTACGATGATCATTTTCACGACCCAGGCGCTGCCGTCGCGGAAGGCCGCTCGTGAAAATGATAATCGTAAATTGATCGAAACATGTCGAGCAAAAATCGACTTAAATTACGTGAGTAACCCGTTATAAATATTTTTAATATTTTAGAATCTCACGAAAGTTTTAAAGTTAAAATGTAATGTAGTAATAAAATAAAATAATTTGATTTGCTTCAAGATTCATAGATGGCAGCACCATCTCTCTCGCTATACCAGAATCACGTAAGAGATTCGGATAGGAGGTGCAAGCACGTACTGCGCATGCCCTTAGAGTATGGTCAACGGCGCCTAGCCGTTTCAAATCCAGAGATTGCATATACATGAGAAAATTTGTCAAGTTCCGCCGTGACCGGGTGGTCTAGTGGTCAGGACGTCAGCCGCGAAAGCTGAAGACGCCAGTTCAAATCTGGCCTCGGACACCGGAGGGTTTGGTCACTTTTTCTGAAGTATATGACATCTATTTTAAATTAATGTAGTAATACTTGGATTTTCATAGAACTAGGCTTGGCTTAGTCTCGATATCAAACAACACCGCGAAACCAAATGAATCGCGAGTGAACATCCAATCTCACTTCAGTTCTCAGCTAATATTAACTCAAAGGCCTTTAGCCTTTGAAAATATACATGAGACAGATTGTTACGTCAGATCAGATACATCGGAGCGGCCAAGGTGGTAACAAATATCTGAACAACTCCTCTATTATCAAGGCGATAAAGTGCATGTTCAGATATTAAGAGTACCCTGGCCGCTCCGATAGATTTGATGGCGACAGTACATGTACACACATCCCACATTTTGACACAATTTCATAATATTGAACGAAGTCCTAGAGCAATATTTGCCTATTTCATGCACAACGGTATGACTCTGTTTATCAGGCAGTAGGAGGAAAGAAGAAAGGAAAAGTGTTTATTTTGTTCTATTCTTACTTAATAATAAAAAGAAAATACAAAAAACAAACAAAACCGACAATCATTCGGATACCAGTCTCAAACTATGCTGGATTGGTGGTATTATCCGGCGCTGATTTTCAGCCTGGTCCCGTTGTGTGTTCGGGTAGTGTTACAAACAGCCACACCCCTAACTGACCATTGGCAGACTTTATGCTGTTGCAATAGAGATTACCAATGGTCAGTGAACCGTTTTGGCGATAGTACAGAATTTAATTAACACTTCCAGCGTGACATACATTTGCGTTTGTGTGTGTGTGTGTGCAAATTTATATAGCACAAGATTTTATTGACCTTACATCAGCTTAGCAGTAGGTACTGTTTCACTCTTAGTAACTAAACTAAACAATGCTTTAAATCTTCTTTGCATAAATGATCTACATTGTGACACACCCAAACGTTACGATAGTCTAAAGTAGCTAGTAGCTCCACATTTTTTCATCCTGGTTTTAAATTTACATGTATATGGGTACACGGAAAGAACATGTCTAGTCACTTTTTTGTAAATTGAGATTTTTATACCAAAATGTAGAGCTTGCAATGAACTATTAGTAACAACTTCTGTTACAGATGTAAATTTTTACGTTTATCCTACAGAACTATTAATACTTAACTCATAAAAACCATCTAGTTACGAAAATAGTATGGTTAATTGAATCGTTCCAAATTTTAAAACCGCTATAACTCAAAATGTTGTCAATGTGACTAGACATGTTCTTTCAGTGTACCTTTCATATGGTATATTCTCATTTGTACTCCCTGGGGAGGTACGGGGATAAATAAGTTTTTTCTTAGGGGTCAATCATAGTCACCATTCTTGTACATATTCCAGTAATATAATATACTTAATTAAATGTTGTTTGTGGAATAATTAATGCTTCCTTACGTAAAACTGCGTAGGGGGCGGCAGTGGCACAAACAGAGGGCCTACCGCCAAACACGAAAACCGAAGTTTCGTTATCTGTCTATCACTTTTGCATATTCGAGCGATAGGGAGGCAGATAACAATATTTCGATTTTCGCGTTACGCGATAGGCCGGCTCTCTGTTAAAAAACCGCCCTGATGCATCAATTACTTAATATTTCGTTAGAAATTATGTGTGACAACTTGTCAAAAAACTGTTTAAGGCCACGGATCAGAAGACAATCCGGATAGTACTTTTACTATATTTCCCTAACCACAGTTGAACCTTATTACCGAGCAAAAGAGTCGTTCATAGGTCACTAGTAAAAAGTGATAAAAACGGTCCGATAGAGAGCATAATGTAGGGGGCGGTGTCTCACTCGCACAATGCTGCCAACTTATGAAACTTACCAATGTGGTTTTATTTATATACATTTATTTTAGTAACACACTAGAAGTTACTTCCTACTTATAATAATTTATTGCAAGATTTAAATTAATACTTTGTTCCCTTTTAGCTGCTTTGAATTTTTTTACAACGTAAATATTATTCATTCATTTAATTAAAGAATTGCAATTAATATTGCAGACACTAGTAAGTTTTGTAATATTTAAAATACGGTCTGGTATCCCCATCCCATCAGTCCCATCACTGACATAATATGTCACTGATATTATTTCAAATGACGCCGCTCAGCTCAACAACATTTCGTAACAACATCTTTAAGTAAAAATGGTCAAGATATGTTGCGTAAAAGGGTGCAGGGGTGAGACTTTACAATAATATCCACATATCCAGTAATCCACAATCATTCAATTTTACGATTTAACAACAAGTTAAGATTGTCAAACAATAGGGTGACTATGATGTCGGCAAGCTGCGGGTCGGTTTTGTTGTTTTTACAGAAATGTACATAAGTACATGGTCTTTTCCTAAGTATTACTTACACAGGACAGGAGTGGCCCGCGGGTCTTTTTAGGCCCTTTCGAAAGGGTCCTACAATACCCATACAAAAAAATGTAGTAGTGGCAGTATAATAAATAAATAAATAAATATTATGGGACAATCTTACACTAATCAACCTAGTCCCACAGTAAGCTCAATAAGGCTTGTGTTGTGGGTACTAGACGACGATATATGTAATAGATATATACATATAAATACTTAAATACATAGAAAACATCCATAACTCAGGAACAAATATCCGTGATAAACACACAGATAAATGCCCTGACCAGGATTCGAACTCGGGACCTCCTGCTTCATAGGCAGGGTCACTACCGACTAGGCTAGGAAGGAGGCCGCTAAAATATACTTTATTGTACAACATTTGTACAACAAAGAAAAATACAACAGGAAGAATATACAATATTTGTACATGGAAGAGATCTCTTCCAGTCAACCATTGAGCAGTTTGATGTATTGATGTTTTCTTTATTTACCTTTAAGTATATTAAAGTCGGAAAACTGTCCACATCAGATATGACGCAATAGTGAGAGCCACGAACCCCCTGTACTTACTTAGTTTTAGTTTGCTACACTAACTATCCCCTATTTTAAGACGCGGACATCTGGCAATTGTTCATCGGTGTTATGCAAACGAGTTGTAAGAAATAAATATCTTACAGTTCTAGGTTTGATGCCGTGCAGTATCATGTAATTAATAAGATTATATCATTTTCAGGAGTTTCTGTTGGGGGAAAATAGTGCAAAATGACGTCACGTTCATGTATTGTTGGTCGCCTACCTACTGTTTTTTTTCCGTAGCGATACGCAATGTTTTTACTTTTTTTGTTATTATATTAGCGATGGACTTCGACAGTTTTTACCTATTAACTGAAATATTTTGCTGGTCTATCACTCTGACGTCCTCCGATAAATAGCTGCCAGATGCCTGGATCTAGTAATAATAAGTTTAAAATAGTAAACTAATTAGAGGGGTTATCTGCTCTCATTATTGCGCCAACGTATCTGAAGTGGCCAGCTCCTCAAGTCAGTAGAATGTATAAGTTCCCATATGAACTATGAGATTTCTCTTTCTGGACAATACTTACTAGACGACAAGCATATTTTATTTTATATTTATCTTCATACTATCCCAATCCCACATACATCATAGTACATATGGTCACTCTACTTAGAATGAGATGCAGCCCCCCACATTACCATCTCTTTCGGCCTCACTTTGTGGTCGAAGTATGACCTCCAGATTGTATTTAACTTCATGGTTTAAGGCCTGGTAAGTCCAAGTACTCTATGGTTTACAAAATATGCTAGTGCTGCAGTCTGGCGGCAGAACATTGCAGTAATATCCCCTATACTGGCAGTAATATGTAATAAGATATTGCCTTATTAATTCACTACTTCCTTTCTCATATTTATATATAATTGAGCTTTTATTTGAACAATTTATAGTTCCAGAGCCATTAGATAATAACTATTATATATTATATGGGTCACAGTAGTTTCTAAATTCTAAATGAACACAGAAATTATGTAAGTATTTCAAATTTAACATTATCGTATTAACTGTAAATTTTCACAATAGATCACTACATGCGTAATTTTTGCCATAACAAACCGAGCGCGACCACAGAAATATATAAATGCTGTGAGCGCGACTCTAGAGGACAGATGGGAATACACCGTATAAATAAGTCATCGAATTATTTCAAAGTTATGAATAAATAACTGCCATACACAATTTATTTATAGCCACTTTATTTTTTAACTGTATAATATTGTATATAAGAATAAGTTAATATATGTTATAGATATATATTTTTTTAAAGCAAAGAGTACAACAACAAAATAATTTAAATATTATGTTAGTGTAACATAACATTACAAGAAATAACAATAACAACTTCCCATAAACATTCCTTACTTTGTAATTTAACTAGAAAACACATTGATTTCACAGAAACGGCCACTCTTGTTCAACACATAGACGAGCTAACTTCAGCTCCTATTGCTGAAACCGTTGAAGTTCTATCAAAAGTCCTTGATGTCAGAGAACTTAAGGAGTCAATAGCGATTGCTGCTGAATTAAAGGACAGTTTCACGGAAGTTGAGAAGGTAACAACAGAAGATGTCTCAAGAGAACAAGCAAAATTAGTAGAAAAACTGCAAGGAGCTCTAGAAGCCTTTCAAGTTATTGTTGTAGAAAATACTGAGAATATCGCTAAAAATTTAGATGTAAGCGAATGGACCAAAGTTTGCGATGTAGTAACACATTTACAAGACGATTTGACTAGAGCAACTATTACAGGTTAGTGTTCAGTTCTAACTGCATGATTGAAGTTTGCAATTAAAAAAAAATATTGAAAAGAATTCGCGTAGATAGCATTCTCCTAACATTAGAAAAAAAAACATCTTAATATCTAAACTAACTTGAAATCCTTCTACTTGAATTTTTAAAGTCAAATAAAATAGATGATTTCATTATTTTTCGTTTTTGATTTTAAGTTTGCTTTATCACTTTCTTCTTGTTTTGCAAAATTAACTATGTATTTTTATTAATCACCCTTATCTGTGTTGAATACTTTGTGCAATTAATCACTCAATACCAACAAAGCCGTGAACTTTCCCTCAGAACCAACAACAGAAATGACAGGAGAATCCATGCACCATCTCGAAACTTTGCTCCAAGAGGTCACAGATAAGATCGGGACCACGGAGCGATCTTCAGATGACACGGAATCATTGCGTGATAACCTTGACGAAATTCAAACCGTTATCATCAAGCTGAAGAGGGATTACGATGGTGCATCGAATGACACACTCAATGAAACTCTAGAAGACTTAGAGTGCAGTGTGAGGAGTGTCCAACTGCAGATCACTGAAGACAGCCCTCCAGAGCTTTTACAAGAAGCTTGTGCAACCTTACAGTTGTTGGTCAATAACATGAGTGCTACAGATGATATTACAGGTATGTTTCATATAAATTTTGATGTAAATTTGAACTTAGTTATTGTTCAACTATGTAAGTATATACAAATGTATGCCAAATAATTCCAAAAAAGTTTTACATATATCTGTTATCTACTTAATTTATCTTCAACAGGTATTGTCGTGAAGGAAGTAAAAACAAATAGCTTACTAGAAAAATGTTCAGAAGAAACTGAAGCAACCGTAAAGTTACTTAACATGGCAATGGAAAACAAAGGAGACTTAACAAAAATAGTGGAAAACTTAACTGTCCTTAGAGACGTAATGCAACTTCTCAGAAATAATTTCCTAAAAGATGCTGACACTTTGATCGACAAAGGTGTTGAAGTCATACAAAGTTTAGATCAGGTAGAAGATAAAGTGTTTGCTTTAGAAAAAGATATTGTTGATATACCAGATGCGGTTAAAGAAAGTATATTTAATGCTGTACATTCTGTCTATAGAAGTATCTCTAACATGAGGAGTACAGTTCAAAGTATACAAAAGAGATACATGCATGACAACTACGGCAAACCATCTGAAAATATATTGAAAGCAATAAAAAATGTACACGATAAGGACTGGCAAAAGTTCTCGAAGTCGCTTCGAAATGTTTTAAATCATTTCGAAGATATTAAGTTTTATGTTAATTTGGATAAGACAGCAAGATTACCGAGTGACGCTGCATTTACAAAAATTATTCTTTATGATCTAAAATTAACTATAAACGAAACTGTTCAATCACATTCCAAAACCAATCCAGAAGTTGCTCGAACTTATATTGCAGCCATTAAAGGCATTGAAACTAATCTTAATAAAATAGAGCCTTTGACTTCACTGGAAGTCAAACAGAAAATACCGATTTTCAAAGAAATAGCAACTCTCCTGCTAACGATGACCGAAGCGATTGCTAAGTCTTCCGAGAAAGAAAGTTTTGTTTTAGAAGAAACTGCAGAAGCTACGCCTGAAATTACGACCGAAGGAAAAGATGACGTATCACAATCTAATGAAGTAGAAGATTCAAAATCCGCTGAAACAAAGCTGATATCAGAAAGCTGTTCAAATGAATGCATAGTTAAAGAGCAAGAAGTAGATCTTTCCGCAATTTCCAAAGAAGTGGAAAATCCGGCAATTGAGACAACTGATTCCTTAGGTGAACTGAAAACTCCTGCTAAAATAGTCACTGAAGCAAAGTCTGTTACGGATACCACTACAACATTCCAGCCTATTGCAGAAGAAAGTACGAAAGAAAGCATCAATGACGTTTCACAAGAAAGTGTAAATCAAGTTCAAGATACAGCTGTCAAAGAACTTATAAAAGAAGATATCCTTACTATTGTGCCTAAAGATGAAGAACCTCAATTAGCTGCTAGTCTGCAAGAAAACACATCAGGCATTGAGCCCAAACCAAGTACATCCAAACAGGAATACATGCAACAAGAGGTTGAAATCAGCAATGAGGAAGAAAAACAAATTAAAGAAGGGGAACCACCTGCTCATATTGAATGTAGTAGTAATATTGTTCAAGGTGCAGAGGACAGTCTTAAAGAAGAGACAGGCTTAACGATAGACGATAAGGAGCAGGATATTGTGGGATCATTAGATGTGAAAACAGACAAAACACATAAAGAGGTGTTAGAAAAGAAAACAGACGGGGAAAAAGAAATAGAAAAACCCGCTATTTCAAAAAAGATTAAGAGCTTGAAGCCAAAGAAAGACGAAGAAACACAAACAGATGATGAAGAAGAAGTAATAAATGATCTTGCTAAGAAAGCTCTAGAAACAAAAGAACAGAATCCTAAAACAGATCAAGATGTCATAAAACCTTTACTTGAAAAAGACAACGCTGAGCTTAAACTAAACGAAAAGGACAAGTCAGAAGCAGATAACATTTCTTCAAGCAAAGAACAAAAAGATAATGATGCATTAATCCAAGAAGAACGATTCAAAGAAAATGAAGATGAAAAAGAAACCGAGATCAAATTAGCACAAGAACAAACAATGGAAGAAAAACAAGAAGTTGACATAAAACAACAACATGAAGTAAAAGTAACTGACCTGGACATAGTACCTAAAGAGATAGCGATTGAACAAGAAGAATATGTAGATCATATCATGAAAGAAGACGAACATGATGAACCGATGGAGCTTCAAACTGAGGAGTTAGAGGAACATATTCAAAAAGTAGAAACAGGAAATGAAGCCACTCTCAAAGAAAGCCCTGGTGAAAAAGTTAAGGAAGACGATGAGATGCAAAAGGCATCAGTAGGAAAAGAAGATCATAAAGCTGAAATTAATAAGAAGGAACAGGAGAATGAAGCCAAACTAAAACAAATAGAAGAAGCAAAAGAGGCTTTGCTTAAGAAACAAGAAGAAGAAAAAGAAGCCAAACTTAAGGCTAAACAAGAGAAAAAAGAAGCCAAACTTAAAAAAGTACAAGAAGACAAAGAGTCTAAATTTAAAAAGGAACAAGAAGAAAGAGATGCTAGACTTGAACAAGAACAAGAAGAGAACGAAGCAAAGCTTAAGATAGTGCAAGATAAAAAGGAAGCTAACCTAAGGGCCGAAGAAGAAGAAAATCAGGTCAAACTTCCGCAAAAAGAAGAAAACAAAGAAGTTAATCTCAAATTCAGCGATGTAAAGTCTAACATTCAAGACGACGAAGAAGTGAGGTTTGGTAAAGAACAAATAGATAAGGGTTCGGAACTTAAACAAGAAAAGCAAGAGAGAGATGAAAAGACTAAACGAGAATCTGATAACGCTAAACATAAGAAAGAACAAGAGGACCAAGGTTCCTTACGGAAACAGAAGCAGAAAGAACTAGATACTGATAGTAAGGAAGTACATGATGTTAAGGAAACTGAACTCAAAACTGTCGAAAAAAAAGAAGAAATACAAATAGAAATAACAGAGGATGCTACACTTCAACAAGAGAAAGAAGACCCTGCCTTTATCAAAGAGGAGGAACATTTAGAAGCTACGGATGACACATGCAACAAAGATACAAAGCAATTAAAAGAACAGCAAGAAAATGACGCTAAAACAGACCAAAATGAAATGGATTACCTCAAGGATAAGAAAGAACAGATGGAAGAAGATGCTAAACTTCTACAAGAAGAGAGAGATTTACAACTCAAGAAAGACCAAGAGGACAAAGACAGCAAAATTAGGGCTGAACAAGAAGAAAAAGAAGCAAGACTTAAAAAAGAACAAGAAATAATAGACCTTAAACTTATACAAGATCAAGAAGAGAGAGAAGTTCAAGTCAAGAAAGAGCGAGAGGAATTAGAAGCGAAGCTTAATAAAGAACAAGAAGAACAGGAAACAAAGCGAAAACAAATACAAGAAGCAAAAGAGGCTCTACTAAAAAAGCAAGAAGAAGAGAAGGAAGCCAAGCTTAAGGCAAAGCAAGAGAAGAAAGAAGCTAAGCTTAAAAAAATACAAGAGGACAAAAAAGCTAAGCTTAAAAAAGAACAGGAAGAAAATGACGCCAAACTTAAACAAGAAAACGAAGAAAAGGAGGCTAAGCTAAAAAAAGAGCAGGAAGAGAACGCAGCTGAGCTTGAGAAAGTTCAAGAGGATAATAAAGCTAAACTTAACACCGAAAAGCTGGAGACAGAAGATAAGGTAAAAAAAGAAAAAGAAGCTAAATTAAAAGCGGAAGCAGGAGAAAAAGAAGCCCAATCAAAGAAAGAGCAGGAGTCTACTGATCCTAAATTAAAGCAAGAAGAGGCAGAAATACAGGCTAAGGTGAAAAAAGAGCAAGAGGAAAAGGAGTCTAAATTTAAAGCGCATGAAGAAAAGAAACAAACTGTACTTGACAAGGAACAGGAGGAAACTGAAGCCAAGCTTAAAGCAGAAAACGAAGATAACCAGGTAAAGCTGAAGAAAGAACAAGAAGGAATAGACAAAGCTCAGGACAAAGACGAACAAGGAAAGAAAGAAGCTACTGTCAAAGTAGAGCTTACGGTTAAAAAAGAAGTTGCAAAACCTGATAAAGAACAAGATAACGAAGACGCTTCACGTAAAGATGAAAATAAGGAAAAAGAAACCAAGCCTAAACAGGAAGACGAAAACATAAAAGTCATAACAGTGAATCAGATGGACTCTGTAGTTAAAATAACGCAGCTTGGTACAGAAGCAAAAGTCGAAATGGAACTGGTTCTTGAAGATACAGAACATCAGCAAAATCAAGAATACATCGATGTTCAAATGAAACATAAGGACATAATCGATTCTGAAGAAAAAACAAAAGAGGCTATACTAGAAATGAATCAACAGGAGAAAGGTGATAAAATTAAACAAGAAGGGCGAGATTTACAACTTCAGAAAAATGAAGAGGAAAAAGGCGGAAAACTCGGAGCTGCTCATGAGCAAGAAAGAGAAACTAAACTCAGGAAAGAACAAGAACAGACAGAAGCAAAGCTTAAAAAGGAACAAGAGGAACAGGAAATGAAGCAGGCCCAAATACAAGAAGCAAAAGAGGCTCTGCTTAAGAAGCAACAAGAAGAGAAGGAAGCTAAGCTTAAGGCAAAGCAAGAGAAGAAAGAAGCTAAGCTTAAAAAAATACAAGACGACAAAGAAGCTAAGCTTAAAAAAGAACAGGAAGAAAAGGCCGAAAAACTTAAACAAGAAAACGAAGAAAAAGAGGCTAAGCTAAAACAAGAGCAGGAAGAGAAAGCAGCTGAGCTTGAGAAAGTTCAAGAGGATAAGAAAGCTAAACTTAACGCCGAAAAACAGGAGACAGAAGATAAGGTAAAAAAAGCAAATGAATCTAAATTCAAAGCGGAAGAAGGAGAAAAGGAAGCTCAATTAAAGAAAGAACAAGAGCCTACTGATGCTAAATTAAAACAAGAAGAAGCAGAGATACAGTCTAATGTGAAAAAAGAACAAGAGGAAAAGGAGTCTAAACTTAAAGCACATGAAGTTAAGAAACGAACTATACTTGAAAAGGAACAGGAGGAAACAGAAGCTAAGCTTAAAGCAGAAAGCGAAGAAAAGGAGGCTAAGCTCAAGGAAGAAAAGGAGAAAATTGATGCCAAACTAAAAACAGAAAATGAGGAACTTAAAAAGCAGCAAGAAGAGAAGGAAGCTAAGCTTGTAGCAGAACAAAGAGAAAAAGAGTCTCTGATTAAAAAAGAAAATGAGGAAAAAGCCGCTAAACTTAAATTAGAACAAGAAATCAAAGATGCAAAACTCAAAAAAGAACAACAGGAAGAAGAGGCGAAGCAAAAGGCAAAACAAGAAAGAAAAAAGGCTAAGCTTAATAAAATACAAAAAGATAACGAAACAAAGCTTAAAAAGGAGCAAGAGGAAAAAAATGTTAAACTAAAGCAAGAAAAAAAAGGGCAAGAGGCTCAGCATATGAAAGAACGGGATGAAAAGGAAACTCCGCTTCGAGCTGAAGGGGAAGAAAAAGCTATGCGTAAAGAAGAGCAAGACAAACTTAAGCCTGACCAAGAACAGGCAGAAGCAACAGACAAACACTCGGAAAAGAAATGTGAATTAGGAAAAGAAAGTGTTGTCAAATGTATGGAAAAAGAACATACCATCAAAGTGGGTACTAAAACGGCTGAAGAAGAGACCGATGAGAAATCTAAGCTAGAAAAGGATAAAAGGAGAAGAAAACCAAGTGCTATAAAAGACGACCATAAATCAAAGGTCTCAGATGCGGCTAAGATTAAGGATGATTTGTTGAATAAAGATGAAAGTGAATTTGAACCACAAAAGAAAAGACGGACTTCAATTGACAAGGAAAAAGAGATTAGGACCAGATACACTCGTCGAGAAAATGGAGACATGTACAGTGAAAAATCACAGAGAGATGATATTAGCTCATACAGAAAGAGGAAAGAAGATTCACATCATCAAACATTCGATGAAAAGCGTACGTTTGTAGACTACAGCTCAAAGGATTATGCTTCTGAATCTCAATTACAATATCATAGAGATGATGAAAGACGTAGATTTGTAGATCACAGTTCTAGAGACTACACCTCCGAATTTGCAAGACCTTCAAACTACAGAGAAAAAACTTATGAACCAGACAAATTTCATGTAGATACTGTAGGTAAAGGGATAACAATATACAAAACGCAAACGTTATTATTGGATGCTGAATTACGTGCCGGGCCGATTCCAGATCTACGTTCGTCTGTACCACGTCTTGAATCTCGAAGAAGCGAACCGACAGACAGGAAAATAGACTTGAAACATAAAACTAAGGCAGTTAGCGAAGCAAGAAGCATTTTATCGGAGAAACGCTCGAGCATGCCTCGAGATGTTAAAAGAAAACCTGTGTTTTCAACTTATTTGACTGATAGGACTGCTGTAGAAGGCTCTAGAGTAAAACTTACATGTAGCGTACTTTCATCAGCTGAACCTACTATCACTTGGTACAAAAATGGCGTACTAATTGACAATAAGCTAAAGTATAGAACCAAATTCGTCGATGGCTTGGTCACTTTAGAAGTATTGAATGCAGTCCCTGCAGATTCGGCAGAATACAACTGCACAGTTGAGAATGAAAATGGATCCGTTAGTACAACGGCCACTCTTAAGGTGTACCCCACTTTTGAGGCATCGCCGATACCACCGACTTTCACAAGATCTATCAGAGGTACGTTTTTTGATAAATACCTGTTCTTTACTTTTAAATAAATTTGTTAGAAAAGGCATGATGATTTGTATGATATCAATCGATTCGTTTTGTTGTGAGTATCAAATGTCCGTATATATGGGGTCAATTGCGTTAAAGCAACACAAAAGTCAGAAATGAAACTTAAAGTCTGAGATTTGCATTTGTTTCTCAAAACGCTCCTAACAAAATGACATGCAATAGTGATCTCACGACCAAGATCAGATTTTCATTCAACATTGGACTCACATTGTACCAATGTTGTACCAATGTGAGACCAATGTGTCGCCAATGTGTGACCAATATGAGATCAATGTTGAATGAAAATCTGTTCGAATAGCAAATGTCAATGTCGTTATAGCGTTGAGTTGAGTTGGGTTGGAGCTGTGTCTGTCCAGTGTGTGTGTTTATTTTTCGAATCGCGGCCCTGTTTATTAAAGTATAGAAACATTATGAAACTGCTATTTTTACAGTGAAATGTTGCGTTTATGTATACGGTTGCCGTTCAATTTATTTTACAGCAAAATGTTAAAAATCTAATGGTATCATTGTTTTTTTAATATCGTACTTTAAAAAAACGTTAAATTTTGAAATTTTTAAGCCTGTAAATTTTAATTTATTTGGATATAATCATTTTGCATCCACTAAAATATATTTTGTTGCATAATTGAACGTGTGTCATCGTCCCCAAAACACGTGATAATTAATAAATATGGTAAACGTCCTCAGAGTACTACTCTAATTCTACGTCCTAGTGAATTGACGCCCTTTTGTCGCCTTTATTGATATTTCAATGTTTCTAAGACACCTACCACCTCGCTGAAAATGAGCTAGTCCTCGAGTGCCGGATCAGAGGCCAGCCGCTACCCACTATAACCTGGTTAAAAGACGACCGGCCCATCAAGGACGACCGGTACCAGGCCTACTACCTTGCCGATGGAGTGTGCAGGATAGCCATCAGCCACCCCGTGCCAGAAGACAGTGGGAAATATACATGTAAAGCGGAAAACTCTGTCTGGTGTGATCAGATCACGCATGTCGTCAGTTTTACGGGTAAGTTTATAACGCTGTCATTCAGTATTTTCCATCCTGTATAACCTGTAAAAGTTCTAGGACAATTCATATCACTGTTGTATTTGTTTTCTTCCTATATACTACGTTTTTTTAGGATTAGAAAAATAACGGTGTATTTCGCCCAAGTATCACCCAACATGTTGGATATAAATCGATAGGTCTTTTAAAATAACATCGAGTTTTTTTTAAATATTTTGTGTAGGGTAACGGCACCAGTGGTCAGCCTGTTGCACCGTTTATTGGTTATTAATATAGCAATAATGTGAATACATAAATCATATGTACTTAACAAGCAGCTCTGATTCCTCGTTGTTTAATATGCCATGCTACAGAAGCGGCAGGGGATCAACGGGCAGAAATAAATTAGTACCAATAGGTGCTGTCGATAGACGAGAGCAGTAGTGTCATATGCGCCATATTTTTTACTACACGTGGTGTGGTGTTCTTTTAACACGTAAGAAAAAACAGGTTTTTTAATAAAACGTGATTGACTTTTATACAAAGTGGCTTTATGAATACTTTATGTATTGAATTATATTAAAATTGAATAAAAATGTCACTGATTAGGTATTATTTGAGGGGGCTGACTATTAGATAACAGTTTATTACATAGGATCCAATGGTCAGCCTCCCACAGCTGACCACTGGGTTTTTCTTAATTATATGAAAATGTCAACCGCATTTAAAACTCCTAAGACCCAGAAACAGTTGTTTTGGTTTTGAATTTAGGGCCCTTAGTTACTCATTCAAAGCTCAAAATGGATTGTAGAATATGTACAACATTTTGTACTAGGGCTCTTAGGAGGTTATATTATTTTTTACGCGGCCGACCACTGGGTGTTGGGGATATAGTATACAGCCACTATCTTGTTGGGTTAAGAGTCCGGTAACGTTTTGAAAACGAAAATCGCCATATATTTTGACTTAAATATCTCCTTATTATTAATAGTTAAGACGGCTGAGTACTGGATACACAAAGGCTGATAACCGACTTATGACTACTGGAAAAAGTGACTTTTTTGTTTAAACTTAAATATATTTTTTAATACAATTGCTCAAAAAGTTTAGTTTATGTAGCTGCAAATCGTGCGTTAAGTTTGATTTTATACACTAGTGCTAAAAAGTAATCTGATTGATACTTTTTAAACAAACGAGTATTATGCGAGACCCAATAGTATTACTTGAACAACGCGCGATTGAATGAAGCTGTCTCTCGTACACTACACTTAAGAATATAAATGTAGTTTTATTTCATTGTAGTTTTTTCGCAATTGTATTAAAAAACGTTGATCAACACACGTGCGGAAGTGTCATTTTCACTCGTCCCTCATGTAACCTCCGTACTCGTGCAAAATGACATACTTCTCGCACTTGTATCGAAAACTACTATTTTTTAAATAGGATTGTTATGTTTTGACATATTTTATTTTAAAACTATCATAAAATAAACAATTGATATAAACATGTAATTCGTTTAATTATGCGACTAATGGTGTAGAAATTACGAAGGTTCAAACTTTAAAAAGTCGTTATGAGGCTGCCTACTGGTATCTTTACCCTATAGTGAATATTTTCAGAAATAAAGTTAGATAAATTGAGGGACACACAATTGTAACCTTTTGAACCGTGAGTCCAAAAATATGAAAAATTCACAGATTTCGTGCCTCACACGACTATCGAGCACATTGGAAATGAATCTCGGAAGTCGAAAAAATATTGTCGCTGAGCGACGAGAAAGTCGGGATAAGGAAAATGTTATAAAATAAAACTACGACGTTGAATGATAATTATCTTATTCTTAGATTAACATAAGTATCCTCGACATAACGCCTGTGAACCAGAGTTGGGCAAAAATTCACGTGATTGAAACTAAAGTTAAAAATGAGAACGTTACTCATAATCATATGAACATGATTACGAATTCAATAATGAGCTTTCTAATCTGATTGACCACCGACATGAGTAAATCATGTCGATTTTTAGTTTCACTCATGATTAGCTGAAGTGATTACATTAGTAAGACAGTATGCTTAGTTAAACAAACGATTTAGTTGATTAGATGATTAGATTTTGATTAGATTTTGCGTAGCTACTAGCTCCTTCACTTTTTTCCCTGATGAAACAGAGGCGGTACCTAGGTGAGTATAATATACATTTAGGATAAATAGCTATTTGTGACAATATTTCTAAAGGTATCATTTGGCGGTTGGCGCTTACGTCTTAAGTTGTATAGTGCAGATTCAATATTGAGCAATAAAAGCGTAAATGCCAGTGGCAAATGTTACCTTTACCAAAATATCGACAATTTTTTTGTTAGTTTTTGGTATGAGTGTACAAATGAATGTTCCCATTTAACTTTGAAACGGCCTGTTCGGTTTTATTGCGGTTTTTGGCTACAGTTAAGCAGCTATCACACAGCTGCGGTTTCCACATGCGCTTTTCATTTTCATTTTCATTCTCATTCTCATTCTCATTCTCATTCTCATTCTCATTCTCATTCTCAGTCTCATTCTCATTCTCATTCTCATTCTCATTCTCACTCTCATTCTCATTCTCATTCTTATTCTTTCTCATTCTCATTCTCATTCTTATTCTTTCTCATTTTCATTTTCATTTAGGATAATGAAGATTTCTACATTTGTATCTGGTTCAATATGTAAAATTCAGAACAAACGCCTTATTCAAGTAATAATATAAATCAGCTTAAGAACACTCTAATCATAAATTCGTCAATCACATTGAACAAGTTAGTTGATTAGCGTTAATTTAGTTTCAATCAGCGCCCGTCGTTAATGATTTACTCATGGCGAAATTACTTGATTGTTTTGTGTTATGATTTAATCAGCGATTATTCAATCAGCGATGATCAGTAATCGATCACCGATTTTAATCAAGTGTGCCCAACTCTGCTGTGAACAAACAAACTGAAAAATTTCCACACCCATATCGATGTTTGAATAATTGTCGCCGTGGCGCCTAAGTATACATATTTCATTTTTAAATTAATAAGCAGGATATAATAATGTTCAAAGTACAAGAAAATTATTACATTACAAATCCGTAGTCAACTCGAGAAATGGTAGCCACATAGCTAAATAATTATTAAGCAAAAAAAAAACCGACTTCTTCAATGGGGGAAGCCGGTGAAGGATTATTGTAGATGGTGCAATCTATACAATGAAATAAGTTGCTTAACAAACACAGCGAAGAGGGCAAATCGTCAAACGTGAACTATGCGTCGTTGAAGAATTCCTTTCTCATTTTACATTTCACATGTTTATGGCAGCCGCAGTTCCACTTCATCAATATGTTACTGTTTTCAATGAAAATGCTTGATTTGTTGATTTAAATACAAAAATCACTTTATGTATGCCTTTAAGATTTGAGATGTTTCCTCAACTCCTCCTGGATCCCATCATCAGAACTTAGCTTGACGAAAATTTGTCCTGAGAATCTAACTTGCTTAACAAACATAGCGAAGAGGACAAATCGCCAAACGTGAACTATGCATCATTGAAGAGTTCCGCTCTGATCATCATCAGCAGTTCCACTTCATCAAATGTCACTCTTTTGAATGAAAATGCTTGATTTGTTGATAAAAATACAAAAATCACTATGTGTATGCCTTTAAGATTTGAGGAGTTCCCTCGATTCCGCATGTATCCCATCATCAGAACTTGAGCTTGACGAAAATTTGTCCTGACAATCTAACTTGCTTACCAAACACATCGTAGAGGAGAAATCGCCAAACGTGAATTATGCGCCGTTGAAGAGTTCCGTTCTGATCATCATCAGCAGTTCCACTTCATCAAATGTCACTCTTTTGAATGAAAATGCTTGATTTGTTGATAAAAATACAAAAATCACTATGTGTTTGCCTTTAAGATTTGAGGAGTTCCCTCGATTCCTCATGGATCCCATCATCAGAACTTGAGCTTGACGAAAATTTGTCCTGACAATCTTACTTGCTTAACAAACACCGATGTGTGTTCGATAAGAGGAGGAATCGCCAAACGTGAACTATGCGTCGTTGAAGAGTTCCCTTCTGATCATCATCAGCAGTTCCGCTTAATCAAATGTCACTGTTTTGAATGTAAATGATTGATTTGTTGATAAAAATCACTACATGTATGCCATTAACATTAAAAACAAAATAAAAAAAACATACACGCCGAATTGAGAACCTCCTCTTTTGAAATCTTGAAGTCGGTTAAAAAAAATTAATGTGAAAAATGTCGTTCTGACTTTTTACAAAAAGGTTAGGCTACAGGGCAGACCCTTAACCCGATCGTCTTTTTTTTAGGCTTCAATTGTAGCTGACTAAATTGTCCAGAGGAGTTCTTCTCAAATTTTTGATATCATTCTTCGTTTCCAAAATATCGAACGCCAAAATCAAAAATTTAGAAAAAATTGATTTTTTTTTCACTATTCCGGCCATAACTTTTTTCTTTTTTGATTTTCTCCAAAAATTCTTTTTGCATCTTACAGCTGTCATAAATATGAGTCTTTTGAGCCATTCTTTACAATTTTCCGAGTTATAAGGGGATCGCACTTTTTCGTGAAATCGGGGCCTATACTGGAACGAACGAAAAGACATTTCCAATGTCAAAAAATGGAGGTGACTGTTTTCCCAGAAATCGCACGCCAACAATCACACGATATAGGACAACCAACTAACTGAAGCTGACACAATAAAATTCAATAAATTGAAGGTTTTGGTGGTGTGATTCGCACCAATTTAAACGTTTATGAACTTACATAAAATTGATAAATATTCAATAATTAAGTTTTATGTCACAGCCGTTTTACTCGGAAACTATAAACCGTATCTTACTAAAATTTAGACATAAGGTGTATTTTATATGCCGCTACTTAGTTTTGTAGTAAAATTTCAGAAAAAAATTTTTTTAGGGTGTACGCTACACATGTGTACAGTCACGTCTGAAAATATGGATTCATTAAATGTGACAAAAATATGTAGCCAGGACTCTATTACCAAGGCGTTAAGTTTTTGATACATGTTTTTGTCACATAATGTTTCTATATTTTCAGACGTGACCGTACACTAAATTAAAAATTTTTTTTTCACCAAATATTAACATGTGGCATATCAATCGATAGGACTTTAAAAATAACATTGTGGTTTCTGTGAACATTTTGTGATGTAAATATTTTCTGAAATAATCTCCTCGTAAGTCAGAAAAATTCGAAAGTCCAAAAAATATAAAAAAAATTGAGAAGATGCGCCTTATCACATACTTTCTACGAACATTATTTTGAACATAATCAGTTTGGCCATTTTAGAATTATCTCCAAAAAACTTTTTCCATAGGCATCAGATACGACCTTTTGGTATTAATGCGGTTCTTATTCCATTGAAGGTACGGAACCCTCCATTATGCGTGGTCCAACACGCACTTGTCCGGTTTTTTTCTATCAAGGCAAAGTAATCCCATCGTGTTTCGTGGATTTATCCCATGTTCCTAACTATAGAAAAAATCTCTGGTCTCTAAACGTTCGCTTACAAGACTGATATTTGCAGGTAAAGGGACTCGTTTGAGCCCCAACATCCAAACGATCGAGCGCTCCCGTTTCACACGCCAAGCGATGGAATCCCGCCGACCTCACTTCACCAATGTCCTTACCGACTACAAGGTCACCCGTGGTGGCACTATAGGCCTCCAAGTTGAAATCCGAGGATGCCCAACCAGAGTCGAATGGTTAAGAGAAGGCAAATCAGTCACAGATGTGTATAGAAACGCTAAGACATACGTGGAGCAAGGATTGTATACGCTAGCATTATCCGATGTTACGGAAAAAGAATCAGGTCTATATACATGCAGGGCGTGGAGTATGCATGGAAATGTAGATATGAATGCAGCTATAACGGTAGTGCATCCTGAATTGGACGGGAAGCCGGCAATGATTGTTGGAAGACCGGAGAAAGATGTGTTGATTTCTGTTGGAGAGGACCTGAATATATCGTTTAGGGTGCAAGGGGACCCGAAGCCTAAAGGTAAATTAATCATAGCTTTCTATAGAAAATATTAATTGGTCACATTACAGGTCACGCTTAACAACTAAAATCTATCACATTAAAAAACATAATTTAACATCATCAATATCATCATGAAATAACAATTTTACACTATTTTATTTATTCAATATTACATGCTTTAAATTATTTACATTCTATAAATAGGTTGTAGTTACGATGAATAGGGATGATGACACGTTGAATTATGCAATAATATTTGTATAGTTGATAGGATGCAGAATTACCAAATAAAGGATCCAAAATTAATAGGATCCAAATAAAGTGAACATTTAAAAATCTATTGAAATGGTTCAAAATTTAATTTAAAAAAAAAATTGACACTATGTGCACCATTAGGTTCTAAGATTAAATTCAATCGTGCTCACGATTCTGAATATGAATAATCAAAGATTTCTCGGAATACGAACAAAATATGAACAGAAAAACAACTTTTATGACATACTAGCGACCCGCCCTGGCTTCGCACGGGATAAAAAATGGTTATTGTGGGTTATCCCTAAGAGATAGACATATATCATCGCAGACTTTATTGTAGACTTTTTTAAGATGTACAATACTGTAGTACATTATTTTGATCTATCTCTTAAGACTCAGCCAGCGTTTGCAATGTAAGTGCAAAAAATGTGTTTATTGACGACATCACATTAGAAACCTCTAAAATCATCAGTGTTTCTCTACTATATTATGCATGTATTATACATATAAACCTTCCTCTTGAATCACTCTATCTATTAAAAAAAACCGCATCATAATCTTTGCTCAGTTTTAAAGATCTGCATACATAGGGACAAACAGCGGAAAGCGACTTTGTTTTATACTGTGTAGTGATAAGTCAACACAAAATATTTAGGCTGCTTTTCCACCAGAGATGAGCGAGGATGCATTGCGAGGAATGCGTTTGTTAAGAGCCAATCCTGGAGCTACGCTGTGCGAGGATACGCAAATAAAGTGATTCTATTGGTTCGTAACAAACATATGGTGATACGCAGCCAAGGATGATTAAGACATGTATTGACAATGCCTATACAAACGTTCCCTTAGTTCAGGCTAAAGCACTAGCGTCATCTATCGGTCACCACAAACACTAAATTCCTACTTAGCCTTTCTGTTAAGCCCATTGGTTGACTGGTAGAGAATGCCTTATGGCATTAAGTCCGCCATTTGTACCATCTTATTTTGTGCAATTAAGATTAAATAAATAAATTCTAGTTTCTAATATTTTGTTCGGCGATTCACGCTGACAGAATAACTCGACTCCAGACTCAACAGATGGCGCTGTGGGACTTAGTACCGAAAACAGACGTATAGCCTGAAGGTTTGAGGAACGCGATTATGTATAGGCATTGGCAATCCATGTCTTAATCATCCTTGTGCAGCCTAACCCAAGGATTAACCTTGATACATTTCCGCAGTGGTCTTCATGAAAGGCACGCGTGACATCACCACCAGCCAGCGGGTCTGCAAGATGACGTCAGACGACTACGTCAAGTTTACTGTCAAGAGGTCCGTCATATCTGACGCGGGCACGTACTGCATACTAGCGAGGAATGCGTACGGATGTGATCGAGCGTTTGTCACAGTTGTGGTAAGTCCCATGACGGCAATTTACAGGCCAACTTACTTTTGAAGGCACACAAAAATCGGAATTATCGAACGCGTGGAGCGTACGCGCAGTGAGTTCTTACAAACAACTTCGGGTACTTGGCATTTCGATGGCTTCTTGATTTTGAGAGTTTGTTACGCGATAACTTTAGTAACATTTGTCTGATCTTTATGAAATTTGTTGAACTTGTAGCAGAGATACATATAATTTGAGAGTTCGTATATGAGCAGGTTCGATCAAGGGGGTGCGGATCTAGAAGGCGAATAAAATTCTACAGTAGGGTTTTGTTATATTGGTCATCTCGTTTGCAAGTAAATTGCGAGTTTTCAGTTCGAGGCTAGGCTAGTATTTTCTTAGTTTTTAGGGTTCCGTACCTCGAAAGGAAAAAACGGAACCCTTATAGGATCACTTTGTTGTCCGTCTGTCTGTCTGTCTGTCTGTCTGTCTGTCTGTCTGTCTGTCTGTCTGTCTGTCTGTCAAGACCATTTTTCTCAGGAACGCGTGGAGGTATCAAGCTGAAATTTATATCAAATACTCAGGTCTATTGTCCCTTGGAGCTGTGAAAAAATCAAACTTAAAAGCCAACGCAATCAAAAGATACAGTCGTTTATGCTGCAAATATTAGAGTTTTTTGGCACTCGCAAAACCTACGGGGTACTTCCCGTGAGCTCAGAAACTTGAAATTTGGCAAGAAGCAACGTCATATAGCATAGACCACGGAAAAATTACAAAAAGTAGACATTTTTAGTAAAATCATACAAAAAAATATTTTTTTAAATTTTAAACTTACTACCTTTTTCCTCGTAAACGTGTGGAGGTATTAAATTGAAATTCATGTCAAATACTCAAGGTTATAGTACCTTTCAGATGTAGCAAAACCAAACTTTTATGTCAACGCAATCAAAAGAAATAGCAATTTAAGTTGCATATTTTGAAACTGAGTACTTGCAAGAAACTCAAAACCTAAAGGGTACTTCCCGTAAACTCAGAAACTTGAAACTTGGCACGAAGAAATGTCATATAGCACAGACAAAGGAAAAATTACGAAAAGTAGACATTTTTAGTAAAATCATACAAAAAATATTTTTTTAAATTTTAAATTTACTACCTTTTTCCTCGTAAACGCGTAGAGGTATTAAATTGAAATTCATGTCAAATACTCAGGGCTATAGTATAGTACCTTTCAGATGTAGCAAAACCAAACTTTATGTCAACGCAATCAAAAGAAATAGCAATTTAAGTTGCATATTTTGAAACTGAGTACTTGCAAGAAACTCAAAACCTAAAGGGTACTTCCCGTAAACTCAGAAACTTGAAACTTGGCATGAAGAAATGTCATATAGCACAGACAAAGGAAAAATTACGAAAAGTAGACATTTTTAGAAAAATCATACAAAAAATATTTTTTTAAATTTTAAACTTACTACCTTTTTCCTCGTAAACGCGTAGAGGTATTAAATTGAAATTCATGTCAAATACTCAGGGCTATAGGACCTTTCAGATGTAGCAAAACCAAACTTTTATGTGAACGCAATCAAAAGAAATAGCAATTTAAGTTGCATATTTTGAAACTGAGTACTTGCAAGAAATTCAAAACCTAAAGGGTACTTCCCGTAAACTCAGAAACTTGAAACTTGGCACGAAGAAATGTCATATAGCACAGACAAAGGAAAAATTACGAAAAGTAGACATTTTTAGTAAAATCACACAATTTTTTTTTTTTTATTTTAAACTTACTACCTTTTTCCTCGTAAACGCGTAGAGGTATTAAATTGAAATTTATATCAAATACTCAGGTCTATAATACCTTTCAGCTGTAGCAAAATCAAACTTCTACGTCAACTTTTACTTATATACCTACAGGTTTGTACGGAACCCTCGGTGCGCGAGTCCGACTCGCACTTGGCCGGTTTTTAGTTATTGCATTCATTGCAATACGATAAAGAGGTAGTTCGTAACGTGTTTAGGCACGATATTGTAGTTCCGAATGTCCTTATGCTTTCTCAACTACATGCCGTAGATAAAAATCTAATAAAAATTAAACACCTGTGATTAATGAAGCGCTGGTAGCCTGAATGTACGACGTCCGACTTTCATTTATTTATTTATTTTATTATATTTTTCTACTCCTGTACTTTTATCTGTCATTTATACATTCGTTAACACCTTTATAAGAACATAGATAATACACTCGATGAAAAGTCTATCTAGTCTATTCCCCAAAATAACACTTGTTCTATAAAAGCGCCAAAATAGTATCGCGGAATCGCGTGCAAACACGGCTATTAATATGAAATAAATTACTGCCAACCTAAGAAACCTAAATAAACGCAGCGTTTTTGGAAAAAAAACTTTAAAAAAGAAAAAATTATAAGAACCACAGACCTACTTCGTTTTTTACGTTTCCCGTTCGTTTGTTGGGGCGAATTGCAAACTTTGAAAGTAATTTAGGTATTTTTAGTAATCTCTGTAGCTCTTTAATAATTGATCAAATAACGACGGTATTTGTGTTAGTAATGTTAGTATTATTGAAAAATAGTGTTTTAAAAGGTAAAACTTAAATGATTGTTGATTATGTTGACAAAATAACTGCGATATCCATGAAGATTTCAATTTCGCATTTTATGTAAAAGTAAGTGTATTCGTAGAAAAAGTATTGTATGCAACGTCGTATAAGTAGTTAAAAAAATGTTCGTGGCGTTTTTCTTAACAATTTTCGCCTACGGCTCAAATTGTTACCCACGCCACTCACCTTTTTTGACCCCTCTTATACAACTGTTGCATAAACTACTATTATTGGGTCTGCCAACAGCGGTTACAATATTACATTGATACATATTGTAGACAATTGTGTTCTAAGCTTATTGCACAGCTAATTAAAGGCAAACACCACATGCATGGACTTAAAGTTAACATAACATTAATAATCCAATCATTGGGGAATCATCTCCATACATTGCCTTACAAAAGGTGAAGTAGAAAATGTTTTAATGGTTATTGGTAGGCTATAGGCTGGGAATTAAAGTACTAGATTTGAGACCTTGAGGGGGGGGGGGGGGCCGCGCGGCCGCCATCTTGGTTTAAAGGTGCCAAAAGTCCGTTTTTGAACCTTGGCGCTTAAACGGTTATCAGTATGCCTAAAATATCTATGGAACGTATGAAGATGATAAAATTGTCTACAATATTTCTATACACAATATAACTGTAAGTCTTACAGATATAAAGATACAGGGGGTGAAAAAGTGTATATTTTCTTATATCATAAGAATTTTATTTATTAGCTTCAAAGTTTTGTGCTTCAAGATAAGGAAATGAAGTCTCTACCACAGTTTTGTCATCTTCTAATGATTCTTTTAAAAGATATTCAAAAGTTGAATTCACCCCGAGAGCGCTTATAGAGGGGGTGAAAGTAGTAAGTCTCACACACAAAATCAATGTTCTATTACTCATCATAAAATACTACTAGTTGTTGTCAGGTATAGCTATCGATCAATTCGGGTATAATTAATTTAGATTTGACAAAAAACATATGTACTTTCATACAAAAAAAAAATTTAAAGAAAGTTCTTGAAAATATTTTTATTTTTTTAAACTTCATATAACTGTCAAGTTATTATTAAAATATCGTATAGGCTTTAGCATTTTTTACATAATGCTTGAACAGTTAACTTTATGACAAAAATGTCTACGAGAAGTATAAAGACAATGAAAATGAGTAATATTTTCCTTCCTGTAACTTTGTATCTATAAGACGTACAGAATAAATACAAATACAAAAAAAAATTGAGACTTTAAATTCTCGTATACATTTTTGTCATAAAGTGAACTGTTCAAGCATTATGTCAAAAATGCTAAAGCCTATACGATATTTTAATAATAAGTCGACAGTTATATGAAGTTTAAAAAAATAAAAATATTTTCAAGCACTTTCTTAAAAAAAAATGTTTTTTCTATGAAAGCGTATATGTTTTTTGTCAAATCTAAATTTATTATACCCGAATTGATCGATAGCTATACCTGACAACGCCTAGTAGTATTTTATGATGAGTAATAGAACATTGATTTTGTGTGTGAGACTTACTACTTTCACCCCCTCTATAAGCGCTCTCGGGGTGAATTCAACTTTTGAATATCTTTTAAAAGAATCATTAGAAGATGACAAAACTGTGGTAGAGACTTCATTTCCTTATCTTGAAGCACAAAACTTTGAAGCTAATAAATAAAATTCTTATGATATAAGAAAATATACACTTTTTCACCCCCTGTATCTTTATATCTGTAAGACTTACAGATGTATTGTGTATAGAAATATTGTAGACAATTTTATCATCTTCATACGTTCCATAGATATTTTAGGCATACTGATAACCGTTTAAGCGCCAAGGTTTAAAAACGGACTTATGGCACGTTTAAACCAAGATGGCGGCCAACGCTCCCCCCCCCCCCCCTCAAGGTCTCAAATCTAGTATTTTAATAACCACCCTATAGCCTACCAATAACCATTAAAACATTTTCTACTCCATCTTTTGTAAGGCAAATGCTCCAGTGATTGCCCTATAAGTAGAGTGTAAACAGATACCGTTGTATTACGAAATTACAATTAAAACCAATAATATAATTTTACCCATTAAAAAAAGCGAAAAACCTAGGGATTCAGTCCTCGGTGTTAGCCCGAAATCTGATGAAAGAGTCAAAATTAATGTCATCACTGGCACATTTTTCATTTAGTAATCTGCTTAGACGGGGAACTGGTGAATTTTTGCCGAGAGCCGTTGTACGATAAGGAGGTGTCAGGGGCTGTATCGAAAATCGCGGATATCTAGGGGGAGGTCTGAAGTTGAATTTTTCCAATAGTTGGGAGCAATCCATCTGGTTTGTGAAAAGTTTAAATAAGAACGATAGATCTAAGTTATCACGACGCTGATACAGAGCTGGTAATTTAAAATATTTTTCATCTCTCCTGCTCGGAAAGTTTATTTTCCTGGGTAGATAGCCGGATGGAAAATTGCTTGTTCATCCCTTGGGTCGAAAGTAATTAGCTGTGTTAATTGTGGATTGAGCCGGTGCCCACCCGGATGACCTCCGGCTAAACATTGGATTTGTCTTTTTCAAATTGTTCAAATTTTACACAACATTTTTATAGATTATTCTTTATATACCTGTTTTATAAAATGTGCGTGTAGTATTGTACTTTCCTTACAGTCGAAATGAAAAGCAGTGTTTAACTCGGGTGAAATTACCCATTTCACCCTCGAACTATTGGAAGAGAGAATATCTCAGGTGAAATGGGTCACTTTCAACCCTCGGTTAACAATCTACTATTAAGCGATTAGCATACGATTTAATTTTCTTTGCAATCCCGTAAGATCGTGCTGAGTGCACCTTATTTTGACGTCGACTGTACAACTGAGTTTTTTATAACTAATGTAAGGTTTGAAATATCATTTGAAATTCACCAGTTGCTTTTCGGTGAAAGAAAACATCGTCCGGAAACCGGACCTAATCCTATAACACATAGTTTCCCTTTGGATTGGAAGGTCAGATAGCAGTCACTTTCGTAAAAACTAGTGCCTATGCCGATTCATTGGTTTAGGTTGTCGAGCGGATCTCAGGCTCAAACGAGCCGTGGCAAAGAGCCGAGACAAATGTAAGGAGGATAAGTCACATACGATTCGATTTTATATGATAATGCATAGTAAGTCATACATTTTAAAAAAATCGGCAGAAATAGAAAATCTCCATAACACAATCCATACTAATATTATAAATGGGAAAGTGTGTGTGTTTGTTTGTTTGTCCGTCTTTCACGGCAAAACGGGGCGACGAATTGACGTAATTTTTTAAGTGGACATAGTTGAAGGGATGGAGAGTGACATAGGCTACTTTTTGCCTCTTTCTAACCCCCCACTTCCCTAAAATGGGGGGTGGAAGTTTGTATGGAGCATTTAGGGGGGCAAAGGGGAACCGTGTTACCCCGAATTTAACGCGAGCGAAGCCGCGGGCACAAGCTAGTATAAAATAAATATACACAATATGTGATAAACACAAATCAAACAAATACCATAATTGGAATTAGAACCCGGGACGGACACCACCGCCTAGGCTCCTAGGCTACAGGCAGTCAGCTCTCTCCCTTACCCGGGACGGACACCACCGCCTAGGCTCCTAGGCTACAGGCAGTCAGCTCTCTCCCTTACCCGGGACGGACACCACCACCTAGGCTCCTAGGCTACAGGCAGTCAGCTCTCTCCCTTACCCGGGACGGACACCACCGCCTAGGCTCCTAGGCTACAGGCAGTCAGCTCTCTCCCTTACCCGGGACGGACACCACCACCTAGGCTCCTAGGCTACAGGCAGTCAGCTCTCTCCCTTACCCGGGACGGACACCACCGCCTAGGCTCCTAGGCTACAGGCAGTCAGCTCTCTCCCTTATTCTGCCGTAACAGTTATTGGAAGTGTGAATTTGGACTTTATTTCGCAAGCACACGGTAAACAATTGATTGTTTTGTCTAATTATGAGTGTTTAGTACACAAGGGTTATTTCATACAGGCAAATTTAATAGTAAATAAAAAAAATACAAGAACAAGACACGTTTCTTACGCTTTCTATTACTTTTAAATCAACAATACTCATTAAAACACAGATCCCACGTGACGCCAAAGTTCAGTTTTCATACCTACATATATGTCGCAGGGAAATGATTAAAACAGAGATTTGAACAAATCTGTAAGGGATATGATCAAATTACGCAGGATGTTAAAATGGAGACTCCATATCATCATTTCCCTAGAAAAACTCGGTAATTTCACCAAATCACTGACTCTGTTTAGTGGGAAGACAAAATCGGCCAGAAAACGCGACACGCTTTTTCATTTCACTAGATTTGTTTAGGAATTTGACAAAATCCCTAACCGCTACAGTAAGTTGATGAAACGAACTCAAAAAGTCGACTAGTTTTATCATTTTGCTAAACAAGTTTAGTGAAATGATAAAGTCTCAACTGGAAGATGGTATATGGTGATTTGATTAAATCTCTGAACTGGTTTAGTGAAATGACGAAAGGAAGCACCGAATACAATATTTTACTTTACAGTTAAGCGATTTTATCAAATCTCTGACTAGATAAAGTAAAACAGATATTAAATCAGAGATTTTAACAAATCTCTAAGGGATATTATCAAATCACGCAGGATGTTAAGATGGAGAATCCATATCATCATTCCCCTAGAAAAATTTAGTCATTTCACCAAACCACTGACTCTGTTTAGTGGAAAGACATAATTGGAAGGTGCGTTATTTGTGAAAATGATCAAGATAAGAGAAGTAACAAATAGAAAGTAACAAATAACGTCTAATAAAGAGTAGGAATCTAACTGATTGATTTGCCAGTCAGTCCGCTACCCTATATTTCGTTATGCACCATATATTTCGCAACAGCCTAGCTGCATAAGATTATAGACGGAGAGCTAGCCACGTCAGATATGACACAATAATGAGAGCGACGAAACTCGTTAGTTTAGTAGTCGAGAGGGCTCGTTAGTTTGCTATACTAGGCTTATTTCTAGATCCGGACATCTGGCAGCAGTAAAGTGGTGGAGGTCAAAGAACGCAAATAACTTAAAGAAAACATATCCTAGAGTTCTGGTTTTAATGCAGTATTATGAGAAATTATATAAATAATTAGATAATATCATTGCCGAAACTTTCTGATGGGGGAAAGTAGTCCAAAACGACGTATAATGTAATTCATAGTTTATCGCCTACTGTTTCTGTTTCCGACATAATATGCAATGTTTTTTATTCTAATGTTAAAATATAGGCCCTTATCCTTTATATCCGAGACAACGTAGTATGTTACTCTGATCTCCACCCATTAAAAGCTGCCAGATGCCCGGATATAGCATTAAGGATAGTATAGCAATCGATCCAGACGGGTTTTGTTGCTCTCATTATTGTGTCATATCTGACGTGGCCAGCTCTTAGTCCAGTCCAGTTAGGACTGGGGATTATATTTCCGAAGGAAACTGATTGACAATAGTCATGTAAATGTACGGGTTGGATCACGCACGGACTGGTGCTAAGGCTAAGGCTACGAATGGTTAGCAAGACTATATTCGGCGTCTATAGAAAATAAAACAATGTAAACAAACGCATTTACATTCATTGTTTCGATGGTTTCATAGTCAGCTTATACACATAAACTTGTTATTTCTAATAAACTTGTTCATAAACTTGCCTTTTCTACATTATTAATTACTTATATTTCAGTGAAAACGAATTTCTGTCATTAGTCAAATGCTTTTTTGCCTAGAAACGTAGTCATATTAAAATAGGTAAACAATTCTTGTTTATTACCGTTAGGGTCTGCGTCTCTACGGAGAGAAGTGTCATAGAAGTAATTAGCTTTTTTATACCACGCAGATAGCAAACAAGGATACGGCCCGACTGACGGTAAGTAGCATGGACGCCTGCCACTCCAGAGGTGTTACGTGCGTGTTGCCGACCCTTTAATATAAAGCAGGATTCACTGTGTTGACGGCTAAGTAAATGGACAAGAGTGCCCCCATAGTCACCACACTGCATTCTCTTTGAGCTCTCTGGCAACATTACTCACCGGCAGGAACACAACACTTATGAGTAAGGTTTGGCTCTGGTTTTCTGTAAAGTGAAGGTACTTCCCCAGTTGCATTCTGCTCCAGTTTTGAGCGAGATGACATTGGCTGAGCTGTGTCCTATTTCGTATCTTTTGGACGTATTTTAACATGCCCGGGTCCAATAAACCGCGATAATTCTCTTTCCGCACAAGCTCTATCAATTTCTGACTTAGGAATTTAATTACAGGTGCGACAGAGAGCGTCGTCAGAGAGCCTCATCTCCGACTGGACGTACCCGTTAGACGACTCCGCCATTACGTACGGCAGTCGGAACTACGACAGTAAGTATTATGTCCAATTTCTCTTTGCTAAATACTTATAGTCATAAATATTCGTACGTACACTATCGAATAATAAAAAAACGCGCGAAGTAAATCATTTTAGAATAAACAATTGTGTCTGCCAGTTTGATTTTTGAGATAGGGGGGGTATTGTAAATTTAGTTCTTATAGAAATTATAGAATAAACTATGTTATCTTATCAACCATCAAGTCGAATGGCGGCGCGAAAGGTTGAACACTTGTAGAACCTTGGAATTTTGCGTTATTTTGAACACAGTTACTTGTTAATATTTTGCTAGGCTATTTAATAATGTACTAATTGGCCGTGACTTTTTTAACTATTGCTATGTTTATGCTTTCGAACATACCGATATGTCTATATACAACAATGAATAATCACACACTATTATTGATACCTGTCTAGACCATACAAAACTAGTATTTTAACTACCTAACACATCGCCAAATTCGCATCTTATTTTCGTCCCTAATTTGCTATCGAAAACCAATAACGCTGGCACAAAAATAGCTGGCAGATGATCAAGTATATTCGTAAGGTCATATCATATTCATATCATTGTCTCGTTATTTGTTCTAGCGGTACCGCGTATACCGAGCGAGCCGAGTGTAGTAGACGGTGGTAACAACTGGGTTTCCTTGGCCTGGCCGAAACCGGACACAACCACCCCTGTCCTAGCATATAAAGTCGAAAGCTGGTTGCTTGGCAAAGAAGGTGGCGCGCGCTGGACTGAGCTGGGAATCACCCCAAGAAACTCCTTCGATGTGTTCAATTTGAAGCAAGGAGAGCAATACCACTTTAGAGTGACTTTACGGAATCGCTACGGGTGGGGCGAATCTGTGCAAACTTCTACGCCTATTGGCATCGGATTGACTGGAGACCGACCTGAGTTTGTAGACATCCTACCAGGGCAGTTAAAGGTCCTAATAGGAACAACTGCGAATCTTAGCTGTAGCGTCAAAGGCAAGCCTGTTCCTGAAGTTGTTTGGATGCGGAACGGTCAAGAAATTGAAAAACCCCGAATGAAGAGCTCGTTCAATGGATACAATTGTAGCCTAGTGATAAATGATATCAGGGCAGAAGATGAGGCTAGGTATAGCTGTGAAGCGACCAATGAGCATGGCCGGTCGTCGAGTTATGCCCGGCTGTCGGTGGTCACGGATAAACTGTTGTGGGAAGCAGATGCGAAGCTGAAAAGGTATGTTGATGTTTGATCATATGGCTGGTGCTTTTTGCTTACTAATTAATTCTCGCTTATTTTGCAGTATTTTTTTGAAATTTTCCTTTTAAAGGTTCATCGACGGTCACTTCCAAGTAATTAGTGTTTCAACTGTACGATATTATAATATCAATATCTTCATTTTAAGTGACAATTCCTCCAAATCTCCAGTTTAATATTTTGCTCCTATTTCCACCACATATTCAAGCACGCTAACCAACCTCCTTATTTCAGAGAGCGCTCCTCCGACGTGCCCGGAGACTATCCTCCTCAATTCACAATGAGGTTGCGAGACCGGCGCGTGCAGGCCACGTACCCGGTCCGCCTCACGTGCCAGGTGGTCGGGTGTCCGACGCCGACGGTCACATGGTACAAGGACGGCGAGGAGGTGTATAAAGACAGTAAGTGCCCAAGTCCTCATTTCACAATGAGGCTTAGTGAACAGCGGAGCGACCGGTCAGCCTCACGTGCCCGGTGGTCGGGTATCCAGCGCTGACGGTTAGATGGTACAAGGACGATGAGGTACAAGATTTCGAAGGAGAAGGTTATCTTATCAATTCGTCGGTATCTTTGTTTTTGCTATTTTTTGATGTATGTTCACCGAATATTCGATGACGGATGGACCGATTTGGAAAATATTTTTTTTTGTTTGAAAAAAGTCAGGACCTGATGATGGGATCCTGGAGAAATCGAGGGAACTCTTCAACTATTATAGGCACACCTATAGTGATTTTAATATTTTTTACAGAACCTCGGGCATTTCCGTTTGGAAAGGTGGAGTCTAAGTGAAATCGGTTCTTTTTTGTTAAAATTTTGAAAACGGCAGATCGCCGAACAACATAAGTATATTATGGAACTGAAACCTGCAGCGACGACGCGATAATATGCTTCGTTTAAGTACTAAATAATTAGCTGGTTTGCCAGAATTACGTGAACGCGATTTTGCCCAGGCTAGTGTTATACAGTCCTTTGTACAGTCCGAGCAAATTAGTTCAAAAATAGTGTGGTTGAACTACGCTGACTAAGTATGACCCTAAACGCACGTGTCAAGCTTAATTGAAAGGATCGAATTAAAATTATTACTGCGTGAAATATTTCCCTTTGCAATATTGCAATTTTATTAAATTCCAAGTGTTAACTCAGCTCGGATATCTTCCGAACGCTGTTTGTAGGATTTTCCAGTCCGATGAGTTTCTATTCTAGCACCACCAGGCGAGTTGATGCGATTTTATTAAAGTTCAAAAGTTTTCGCTTTTGGATTTATTTATTGACTGTCTATCTATACAACTTGCTCAGGAGGAATCCAAATATTTTAACCACGTATTTCTAAAAAAAGGGGAAAGGCATTTAACTTCATGACACCTATCTTGGCAATACATATTTCTTTTAGTTTTTTACTAAAACTAGTTTACTTATGCAAAGTGTTCCTTGTCAGATTGATATTTATTTATTTTATTTATTTATTGAAATTATATTTGCAACTTACAGCTAACACCATAGCGTCACAAATTCAGTATATAAAACTAATTAAATAACACATTTATTTCTCTCAAACATTCTCCTGCACTCATCTATCAAACTTGCCATCCCTGAGGTGAACAAATCGCACTGAGGAGCCGCGCTAATAAAGATGTGCCGTTCTCGAGAACGTTCCCGAACGAGATAATGTTGCGAGAAAGTTGTCGAGAACGTTCTCTGTAACGAGAATTTCCGAGAAAGTACATTAAATCTGCACAAATTCAGATTTTTAATTTTTTGTAAATCTTCCTAAAGGTGTTTAAAAGATATTCACGATCACTGTAAACTGAAATAAAAATTCTAAGTGCAAAAATCTCTGCTATCTCGGGAAATTTCCGAGAACGTTCTCGGGAACGTTCTCACGAGAACATTCTCGAGAACTTTCTCACACATTGCTTTGTACTTTTATTGAAAGAGGACTCATTTATTTCTTAATATTCTTGTCTTTTCTTGTCTTCATAATTTTAACATATGTTACTGGTACAGCAATTTTGTCTCCAAATAAGATTATTAATATTAAAAAGCTTAATTCTCTTTGCTCCGGAGAACGTTCTCGGAAATGTTCCCGACTAAGTTTTATGTAACTATTAATTTAAAAATAAATATGTACAGTCCCAAAAATATGTAACAAGTATGTAATTGAAACGAAAACTTTGGCATAAAAAACGAAACTTGTTTATATTTTAAAATATCTTAATTATCTATAGGTATAATCGTTTTCAATTTTTTTAACTTTGAAATCATTATTAATAAAAACTAAAAATGTAATGGAATGAAATCGTGTTTGTTTTATGCAAAAAAAAAAAACGGCCAAGAGCATGTCGGGCCATGCTCAACATAGGGCTCCGTAGTTGGCGGCCCGTCACAATTCGCCCACTCAAAAGGTCGTTTTTAGAGTTCCGTAGTCATTAATCACACCGATAAAGTGGTAGAATAAAAACTGGAAAAATATTTTTTATTAGGGTACACATGAAGTGGGGGTTGAATTTTTTTTTGCTCCAACCCTATCGTGTTGGATATCATTGGATAGTTCTTTCAAAATGAATTAAGGTCTTGTAAAACATTTTTTGGATAAAACTAATAGTTTCGTAAATAATAGCGCCGAAAGTTCAAAAAAGGGCGTCTAACTTTTGAACCGTGGGTCCAAAAAATTTGGAAAAATTCATGGAAGTGAGGCCTGATAATTACTTTCAATGAAAACTATATTGAAGGAAGTCGGTTGAGCCGTTTTTGAATTATAACTCAAAAACGGATAGTAAAAGGATTCATGTGTCCCATAATAAAATGACGTAAGCGCCGCAACATATACCTTAAGAAATGACCTTTTGCCCGACATGCTCTTGGCCGGTTTTTTCGGTTTAGATTATTTATCAAACACCTTCAAAAAGATATACAAAATATAAAAAAATCTGAATTTGCGCAGATTTTATGTACTTTCTCAGTAATTCTCGTTTAGAAAGAACGTTCTCGAGAAAGTGCGGAAATTCTCAGGAGAAGGAATTCTCGAGAGCGAGAACGTTCTCGCCGGCACAACTCTACGCGCTAAGCATGGAGTTTAGCACGTGAAGTGCGTGCCGCAGTGGCGAGTAGCGGTAGAGGCCGGTGCGCGCGTCCGCTGGCGCCAGCAAGCGCGGCTCTCGGAATCTGTTTTGCGAGTCGGGCACGAATAACCGCATCACTTCACGTACTAATTCAACGCTATCAACTTTGTTGCGCATAAGACCCAACACAAATTTGACTGTCGCCAGGTATCGTCTCGATTCGAGTGACCCGTACCCCAAGTGGCCTAGGAGAACCTGAGTTGGGTACAAAAACGGGAAATATTTGAATTGTTTTTTATACAAATTCCTTAAAAACTGCTTTTGCTCCTTTTCCAACATTAATATGTACTTTTTCTCGCTGGGATTCCATACAACCGCATTGGTCTCAAGTGTACTCCGATCTAACGCCGCGTATAGAGTTATAATCGCGTGAAATAAAGTTGACAAGTGTGATCAAGTTAGTGGCTAGAGAACACTTCGGTAGGAAGTGCATTTGACATATAAGGGAGACATTGAGGTAATATATTGGCATGTAGTGCCATCTCAAACACCTTTGCCATAGAGCATAGAATTGCTACCGGTCGATAGTTCTCTACGTTACCCTTGGAACTTGTTTTAGGTATGGGAGATACACGCGATAGCTTCCAACACGTAGGATATTGTCCCGTTGTCAAAATTAGATTAAAAATATAAATGATCGGCTTGATAAGATCGTCAATGCAACGCTTATCACGTAAGGCGGGATGGCATCTGGACCCGCCGCTGTGTTTGATCTTAATTTCTTAATTGCTTTAAGTATGTCCCCCGTGCTGAAAGCCTGCACATCGACGTGCCTCTCAGTGAATCCTCCTTTTTGTAAAGGGTCGGCAACGCGCATGTGACGCCTTTGGAGTTGCAGGCGTCCATAGGTTACGGTAGCTGCTTACCATCAGGCGGGCCGTATGCTTGTTTGCCACCGTCGTGGTATTAAAAAAAAAAAAAATGTTCTCCGGACTGCCTCTACTAGCCCAACTCGGGTTAAGTACTGGTTTGTCTGGCAAAAACACAGATCTAAAATGCTCAGTGAATGCTGCTGCTGTATCGATATGTTTTTTAAATATATATACACGGTGCTCGCGAGGAAACCGCATAATTTTAACAGCGTTATCCCGACCTTATTTAGAGACTAAAATGTCAAATAAACTTTTCTGAAATTCATCTTGTTTCGGAGTTATAACCAATTGAAAAAATAAAATATTTTGATTATAACTCGGGACTGAACGCTTTCTTAACGGCAATTTTACCACTATGGAACTCATTATAGGCATCCCTGTTGACAGACATCAAAGTGACAGGAAACACTTTGCTTTAACTTTGAGTTTAAGAAAATTTAAATTAATTTAAGAATACGTTCAGAAAACAAGAAAAAAAAAACAAAAAAAATTTTTTTTGGCGGAATTGTCCAAAAGTCATATGATATTTTTTACTTCTTTTGGCCTCAGGAGTACGCTGTTAAAATTATGCGGTTTCCTCGCGAGCACCTTGTATGACGGAGACGGAACCGGGAGGCCGAGGGTGGAAACATGGCAGCGCACAGTGGCCTGGCCTTAGGTCATAATAAAAAAAAATGCATGTGTCATTTTTAAATATCCAATGATCGTTTATTATTCACCTATAAATGTACTCCAATCGGGTATAAATAGATCTTTGATTATTAACTATTCATTCTCTTACGAACCTCGAAAGTGACCATATCACCCGTTTTTGCGCGCTCCCTTACCAGCGACTCATTAAGCGATCGGTCATTAGTAGTGAATACCTGTGAAAGTTGGTATTTTAGTAATTATTAGTATTATGGATCTTCAAGAATCAGGTACGTTATTTTGTTTTACCTATAGATTTTGTTCTGTACATGTAATATATAGTAATAATAACGGGTCTACGCCATGACTAACTTACATGCCAAACATTATAGTGAGATTTTTTTTTTTAATGAAAGTTTTAGTTATGTTATTAAACTCGCTGAAGGACAAAATTACCTTCATTTCAAAGCTTGATCTTTGTAAATTAATAGACATACAACTTTGTTTGCCTCATTATGCCTTTTCAGTATTTAGAATCCTGCTACGCCTAAGTGGGCCTACGCGTAGCGGTACTACGAAAATATTACGTTACAATATTAACCATTTATTTTTATTTTTTTCAGATGATATGTACGTCGGATCATTTACAAGGGGATTTGTATTTGAACTGTGGCTGTCTAAGAGTGGTTCAGATGTAGACAGGCGTCGCCAAGTGATACAACATATGATTGAAATGGTCCCATATGCAGATAACGTGAATACTAGCAACTTAGAAAAAGTCATAAAGTACATTTGCGAACGAATTAAGTTTTTTTCGAAATCGTGTTCGAGAACCAAATCTAATGTTCTAATGAAACATTCCGAATGGTTCAACGAGTTGCAAAGTGTTAATCTCCTTAAAACATGTACGTTAACCAAAAATACCTTGAACGTGGAATCCGATTAACAATCCGCTATCCGCTGAAATCACCGGTATACAACAGAACCTAATAGAAAGGTGTGAAACTATTTTGGAGTGCATATGATCTGTATATAAAATAAATGTAAATAAATAAATTTGACGAGTATGCTACAGACACGGCGAAAGAACTGATGAAGGTATACGATTGGTATCCTTTACCATCTTCTGTACATAAAGTGCTCGTACATGGTGCTATAGTTATAGAAGACGCTTTAGTTCCTATAGGTGAATTGTCCGAAGAGGCTGCAGAGTCAACGAACAAAAATATAAAGATCTTTCGACGCAACCACACACGGAAAATGTCTCGGGATCTCACTAACAAAGATCTTATTCACAGGCTTCTGCTGAATTCAGATCCATTTGTCACCTCCGGTAGAAAGTTGCCCCGAAAAAAAAATTTACTATCTCTATTGAAGTTTTAAGTTTATTCGATGTTACTGAATAACATAGAATTTAATGTTTGAATTTATGTATTATTTAATTTTTATATGCACTTATTGTTTTTATTGATATTTGTTTTACATGAATTATTTTAAAATGTATATTTATTATTTATATTGTAAGGCCTGTTATGTTTAAGAAATAGTAAATGTCTAGTTTAATGAATAGTAATAATCATATACTTTAAGGTATTTTTAAGTTTTTTTTTATATAAACACAATGTTTTTTCATGTACCTATTTTGTTTCATAGTTATTATTAAATTTAGCATGCAATATACCTAAATACGTGTTTCATTGAACTTTACTAGTGGTAAATAGTATTTTAAAAGTATTTGTTACCAGAAAACAAGATAAGTAAGAATCAAATTAATTATGGCCGCCTTACTTAGGCGCGCCGGCCACTGTGCAGCGGTAGTGCGAGTGGTTTCTCGGAAACTCAAATACTGACACTATCAGGAATCAGGATAGCCTAACACTAAACCATTACACACGTTATACACGGACGCACGGTAATGAAATAAAACATAAACACTGGTTTCATAACTGTATTGAATTCAAATCATTTTAAACCAGATTAAGGGAGGGCAATAAATTACCACTGGTTCGGAAAAGAGCCTCTACTGAGAAGAACCAGCGTAAGAAACTCAGCGGGCCTTATTTTTTGTTATCTGTAACACTATTAGAACTAAATTGCGTAGATTACACTATGATACAGACCACACAGGTACAAAAATACTTTCTAATCACAAAATGATCTTAAACACTTTAACTACGAAAAGCATTGACGATTTTATAAGGCACTAGGAAAACGAGGAGAGTTCCCAGCTTGCGTCCGTGTGCTACTCAAAATACAACCCGTTACTCTAAACTACCGAACCGACCCGTCTATATGAGAATAATCACGATAGTGACTGCTCGGCTGCCAAAGCCACAAAGAGAGTACTGAATCAATACTGTCCGAAATCTAAACGTGAGTACCGGCGCATTTCTTACTTTAAAATAGGGTAAATCGAAACGTCAATTTTATTGACTACCTACATGGACCAAACTAAGACCACTCCCAAGCAAAACAATGCTCTTTGTTTTCCAACCTTGCTACTAATTCAACAAAGGTATCTTATTGCAACAAAATATCATAATTCTATCAGTTGTGATGCTTATAGCGTAGCTCTGCGACAAGCCGTTGCCATCTGGCTCCGAAATATATATATATATATATATTATCGAAAAATTTTACACAAATCAACCTAGTCCCAGAGTAAGCTCAATAAGGCTTGTGTTGTGGGTACTAAACGCGCGACGATAGATATAGATAAATACTTAAATAAAAAGAAAACATCCATAATTCAGGAACAAATACCCGTGATAAACACAAACAAATGCCCTGACCAGGATTCGAACCCGGGACCTCCTGCTTCATAGGCTGGGCCACTACCAACTAGGCTAGGAGACCGTATTGTGCCAATAAGGATATTGTGTCAATATGGATGTTTACTCATACACTAGGCCCCATAGTGGTGATATAGCTATCAAAACGGTGTTTGCACTATGTCACAATAAAAATAACTTTATAGCTCTGAAACTAGGTAAATTATAAAAAAAACTTTATAGGACACTTTAGTCTCTAAATACGATCGGGAAACTTAAAATCTTTTTTAGTATCGTCGTGTGCACATTGTATATGCATTATGTAAATCTGTGGGTTTGTAAATGTGCGATGATATTCTAGAAGGTTACTTCCGCACTAAGCTTTTTGTGACATGTACAGTCGCCATAAGATATATCGGAGTGGCCAAGGTGGTCACAAATATCTGAACAACGCGTCTATTATCAAAGCAAAAATATCTGAACATGCACTTGCATGTTCACAAAAATATGCTCGTAAATACAGCTAAATAATCGGAGATATTATTGTGAGATGACATTGACTATCTATTGACGTAAATACGTTATTTTCAGTATAGGTAGCCAATATTATACGTCTATGGGTAAGGTTTATCTTAAGAGCGTCCAGGCACGGCCCTGCAACTCGAAACATTAGAAAAGTCCAATAGCAACCATATCGTTATTGTTCTACTGATAATGGTTTCTACTTCTGATGAGAATGATTATCATGGGTGACAATAAAAACGTGTAAAATTGTAGTCTAAAAATGCTATATAATACTAATTGCCTAGAAAAAGGAAGAGTATCGATATCGACATCATAAATATTTTTACCCATCCCTAAGAACGTCAAGATACCAAATTGCACCTCCTATTAGGGGTCTAAAGATAAGCTACCCAATAACTGACACTAATATTTAAGTAATGGACCTCCTTTCTTTCGTCTATCGGGTAAAAACTACATAGGCTGCTATTTATATATCCGGAAACCGGGATTACAATCTTCTTAAATAGCATATTTGACCTCCATGGTAAAATTTGTACTTTTTTAAGTACTGGCCGGTATATTTTTTCTTTCTTATTAACGCTCGTGTTTTGTTTTTGACGGGTTTTAAATGTCATCTCGCAGCAAGAATGGAACTCACTCGTGAAAATATTCGTGCTATGATTTATTATGATTTTCGGCGTGGTTTAACGCAACAACAGTGCATAGATCAACTAACTTCAACTTTTGGTGATGAAGCCCCATCTAAAACTACTGTGTATCACTGGTTTAGTGAGTTCAATCGTGGACGTAGTATGCTTACGGACGAAGTTAAGGCAGGTCGCCCGAAATCGGTCGTTGTACAACAAAATATCGAGGCTGTGCGAAAACTTATAATGGACGACCGACATGTTACGTACCGCGAGATAGAGGCGACTCTGGGTATTTCTATGACCAGCATTAATAGCATATTACATAATTATTTGGCTGTAAAAAAAATTTGTTCGCGTTGGATACCCCACAACTTAACAAAAGAGCAAAAAGATGCTCGCGTCGAATGGTGCAATAAAATGTTAAAAAAATATAACCGTGGTGACTCAAAAGCCGTTTATAACATCTATACAGGTGACGAATCCTGGATCTATGCATACGATCCCGAAACGAAGCAACAATCAACGGTATGGGTGTTTCAAAATGAGCCGAACCCTACGAAAGTTACTCGTGCAAAAAGTACATTGAAACAAATGGTGGCCTGCTTCTTCGGTATTAATGGCCATGTAGCTACAGTGCCACTAGAAAACCGTAGAACGGTTAATTCAGAGTGGTACACGACCATTTGCTTACCGGAAGTATTTGAACAAATTCGTAAAACTAACCAGCGACGAAGAATCATTCTTTATCATGACAATGCCAGCTGTCATACGTCACGCGAAACAACTCTATTTTTGGAGGGTCAAAATGTGGAATTAACGGGTCATCCGCCGTACAGCCCTGACTTGGCACCCAACGATTTTTATTTATTTCCAAATATAAAGAATAAATTACGCGGTCAACGATTTTCGACCGCTGAAGATGCTGTCGACGCATTCAAACAACACGTTATGGAGGTACCTCAGGCGGAGTGGCAGAAGTGCTTTAAAAATTGGTTCACGCGAATGCAAAAGTGCATAGATCATCAAGGGGAATACTTTGAAAAACAATAAAACCATTTTCAGCCGTGTACGTTTGTTTGTTTTTTTGTTTCCGGATATATAAGTAGCAACCCTCGTACCAATCATGTTGGTAGGAAAGTAACTTGCTACTTTAAATAAGGTTAAACTAGCCAACCATGTGTGTGGAACAACGAAAAGATATTGTACCACTATCTAAACAAGTTCTTAACAAATATTATCTCCACAGATCGCCACACGCACTTTAAAGATGAACTATTTCACACCCTGGAAATCGCGCCTTGCACACTGGAAGACGGAGGGGTATACTCGTGCACGGCGCGGAACGGTAGCGGCGCGGTTTCGTGTCGTTGCAGTCTCGTGGTCGATAAGGGGATACGAGCGTATGTGGCACCGGAGCTGTGCTGCGGCCTGGAGCCGCTTTATAGGCTCAGGGAAGGTAACTACAAACGTTACGTGTTTATTTATAGTATGAAAAACGTACTGCGTATTAAAAACTTGATACTTAGATTTAATAAAAATCTAGAGAATAAAAATATAGATCGCATATTCTAAAAATTATATAGAGAAAAAGTTCAACCATATTAAAGACAAAGATACTAGGCTCAGTCCCATTAAAGAAAAAGAGATAAAACCCAGCCTTATTAAAGACAATAAGACAAAATCCAATCCCATTAAAAGAGAGATACTAATCCCCGCGTCATTAAAGACAAATATTAAAAGCTCAAGCCTTTCAAAGACAAAGAGATAAAACCCAGCCTTAATAAAGACAAAGAGACAATTGTCACTCCCAAACGCGGAAAATAACGAATAATGAGTTAGAAGACACGCCTTAAAGCTGCATAACTTATATATTATCCTGCAATCGTTTTTGTAGTTTCTAATACGATCCTCTTTTTCAGGCGACGAGCTCCGAATAACCGCTGTAGTAGAAGCGTACCCGTCTGTCGGCGTGACCTGGTACCGCGACGGCATCCGTCTCCGTCCCTCCCGACGGGCTGTTATGACGTTAGACAGGGACGGACAGATAGAGCTAGCTCTGGCGTCAGTAACGGCGCGGGACGCGGGGGTGTATACTTGTACTGCGTCTAATGAGGTCGGAAGTGCGTCCACATCTGGCAAGGTAAGAGAATTGGTAATCGCTCAAGTTGTAAACTAAAGAACCTCGTGCATGGTGCGAAACAGCAGCGGCGCGGTGTCGTGTCGGCGCAGTGTTAAATTTTGAACGGTTTAATTAAGTATCTGTCCCGAATGCAGAAGACGCTGGTTCGATTCCAGCTTTGGCTACATCCTTTGTATTTGACATATATATGAGTTTATAAATATAAGAGGTACAATGTATACAGTTTCCTTCCAACCAGGCTTAAGAATCAGTAAGCGGCTAAACTCAAGATTACGTTACAAATCAAGGCAGTAGTTAATTGTTTGAAATTTGTTTAATAACTATTGAATATCCTCGTGTCATCAGCATAAACAACATGCAATGATCTTTTGCGTTAATGATAGTATGTACAATTATATATAACAAATAAAAGTGGTCCTAACTGTGAGCCTCGGGGAACTCCTTAATAAGTGTGTAGAAGTATCAGTAACTGTGCCTAGGTCCGATTTCAGATACAAAATACAAGGCATCTATCTGGAAAGAACCCCATGTATACCGAGTCCGTATAATTTTGTAATTAAAGAAAATCCGAGTAGATAATTTTATCAAATGCTTTAAAAAAATCAGTACCTATACATGGCGCGGAGCCTACTTGATAAACATTGCCAAAAGCGTTTAAGATTAAATCTGTGAAAGTAGTAATAACAAGAAGGTTACATTAGTAAATTTCGGACATGGTGTAAAATATAGTATTGTACGAATCACACATTTTGTTTAAAAAGAAGGTATTTCGAAGACTTTGTCTAAATTCCTAAGTGACCTAGAAACTGAAATATTTTCCTTGTGTAAAGGTTGAGGTGATCGAGGGACCCGTAGTCGAAAAGAGGGCACCGCCAACGCTGGTCGGACCTGACGTTCCGTAAGTTGCCTTTACATCATATTTGCTTGTATTTTTTTAAATTATATTCTAGGATACTGAGCTACAATTTAGTATGCCATTTAGGAACATTTTCATTATAAACTACTCGTAGAATTTCAACTAATTTACAGTTTTATGTAGGTTACACTGATTTTGTTTCTGGTTTGCATGGGCGCTACCAGGTTTACTTTTAGGTGCACCTACATCTGTTTTTTTACAGTTAGGTGCATAACTGAGTCAAAATTAGTACCTTAGTAAAATGTAAATAATTTGATAACAATCAAAGTTACATAAAAGTTCTAAACGTAAAATATTAATCCTTGGGTACCGCTACAAAACTGCTTCACAAATTATTTTCTTCCGACTTATACATTTTTCTCAATTTCATACCGAAAACTGTGAAATTTCACCTAATTTATTTTTCCCATTATTTCATTTTTTCTTAGGCATTCCCAATTCAGTAACTCATTTAAAGTAAGGAATTCCACGACCATTATTTTAGTTATCAAACATTTAAATCAGGCTTATTTTTGTAATTAGTTACTGGCAATGTATTGTCAGGTGCAAAACTGAGTCAAGGCAAATGGCCGAACAACTTTCTCGTTAGTTAATTTTTGTAGCGGACTTCATTCTGAGATAACCATAAAAATACGTGAGTGATATAAAAGTCATACACCTAATTTTAAAGAGCATATAATGTACTATTTCAACTAATTGTCTTACCTGGTTGTGTAAAAGAAAAATATCAATATCGGGTTAAATAAAAAAAATGTAGTTTAACGGTTTTTGGTTCAAAATCATGGACGAATAAAAAAATCAAGATTGTGAATGCAATGAATCGAAATTGGCTTTCATATGGATACATAGCTGACACCGAGACGAACAAATATAACCTGAAAGTTTTTATTTTTTTCATAATTGATAAGACTTATCTTCATTTAACGATGTCGGTGCAAAACTGAGTCAGTACCAAATATTATCTAATAGAGAAAATGTTTATTTTTATCTACAATAACATAATAGGTCAGTAAGTTTATTAGCGTTGTTACCAATTAATAATAAAATAGTAACTTAATAACTAGCCTCTTCTGAAATAATGAAAGAAACATGTCAAAGTGATGCACATTGGTTCAGTTATGCACCTAACTGTATGTATTTTGACCGATTATTTTAAGACGGCTGGATCGAGCGTTTTCACAGACTTCATAGTTGGCCCCATTGAAATCAGGTCAGGATCTGATGATGGGATCCTGGATAAATCGATGGAACTCTTCAAATATTACAGGCACACCTATAGTGATTTGACATTTTTTTACAGTAGCTCGGGCATTTCCTTTGGGAAATGTGGAGGCTAAGTGCAGTCGGTTCTTTTTTTGTTTACAATTATTTCTATGTGCATTACCTTTCCTGACAGGGGATGCAAGTGCACCCCCTGGCACTCTGCTGCCGACGCCCATGCTAGTTTTTCTTTCCTGTTACCAAAGTTACGTAGTGTTGATGGTACAAACCAAATTAGTATCCAACGAGATCGGGTTTTTCCTTTATAAATGGCAACACTTTAACTTAACACGTTCACTGTCCGTGCCCCCAATGTGGGGAAACGGCTAGCCTCTATTACAAAGCCATAATGTTCACATGTCAGATTCGGACAGTGAACGTGTTAAATTTTAGGAATAGAGGAAACAACATTTGGTATATGCGAAATAATAATTCATCTATTATTTTTTTGCCATGACTAACACTAGACCACCGTGTTGTACAGTTATTCCAAAGAGCCCATGTTCATCCGGAAGCCGCGGTCCAGCGAGGCCTATGAGGGCGACACCGTCATCATAGAGTGCGAGGTCACGGGAGACCCCAAACCTGATGTTTACTGGCTACGAGACTTCCTCAAGGTATAGTCATATTCACCCTGTGCGAGGCCTACGAAGGCTGCTAGGCCTATGCGGTCACGAAAGATCCCAAAGCTGATATTTCCTGGCTACGAAAGTTCCTGTAATATTTATTCACTCACCCGTAATAGTTTGTTCTGTCTGTTGCCGGCTCCTTGCAGCGATGACACTTATGTATAGTCTAAATTAAGTTATATTACACAGGATGCAATAAAAATGCTGGTGATCCGTAATTGGTGTTGTATTGTATTTATGAAAATAAGAAAAAGAAATCACGCGAAAAAAAAGGGTTTGTATGGAGGGTTGACCGGCTGGGACGACGTGCCCCAAATAAATATATTTCATTTCTCGTCATACTTTTTCTTAGTCGCAATACTATATCCTGCCCTTACACGGATCCCCTGTATTTTTGACTGACTGACTGACTGACTGACTGACTGACTGATAGAGATTCCAAATTTGGCAAGTAGGTTCCTTATAAGGTCTAGGGGTGCACTAAGAAAGGATTTTTCGAAATTCACCCCCTAAGGGGGTAAAATGGGGGTCGAAAGTTTGTATGGCGAAACAAGATTTGTTAGGCTATTTTATTCGAAACTTCACAGAGTATTCCTAACGATAAATGAGTAAACACGTGATTCAGGTTTTTTGAAAATTCAACCCCTAAAAGGGGAAAATGTGGTACATACAAACATACCAGTCTAACTGAGAACCTCCTTTTTGAGTACTTATAGTACGCGGGCGAAGCCGCGGGAAAAAGCTAGTACATACATATGTACATCTAGGTATGTGGGGCGTCATCGGGGCACACCCTCACCCTACATCCTAAGTACCTAATTATGCCATTTGACAAAAACAACTGACTGGCTGGCTGGCTGGCTGGCTGGCTGGCTGGCTGGCTGGCTGGCTGGCTGGCTGGCTGGCTGGCTGGCTGGCTGGCTGGCTGGCTGGCTGGCTGGCTGGCTGGCTGGCTGGCTGGCTGGCTGGCTGGCTGGCTGGCTGGCTGGCTGGCTGGCTGGCTGGCTGGCTGGCTGGCTGGCTGGCTGGCTGGCTGGCTGGCTGCCATTTGACCAAAACCAACAAGGTATCAATAGATAACCGGAAGACAAAAAGTATGGTTAAAGACACAGGGCCCAGTAAATTATTAGAAATATGGAAATGTTAAATATCAGTTTTTGGCTATTAATATATATGTTTGTGAAAATCACTGTTTTCTTTAAAATATTCTATCTCCCCCAGCCCGACTACTACCGAGACGCCAGCCATTTCAAGCGCGTAGGAGCCGGCCCGGAGTACCGTTTCGAAATACCACACGCCAAGTTGGACTATACCGGGGCCTACTCTGTCGTGGCTAGGAACGTCCATGGAGAAGCAAAGGCCATAATTTCTCTACAAATCTTGGTCAAAGGTACGTTTAAAGTACTATAAAGGGCGGCTTTTGAATAAGTTTTTTTTTCAGTAATTTCATATTTGTGACAAGCTTTTATTGCTAACTGTATTTGTATTTGTAAAATCCCTGACTACTCACCAAGACGAGTGCAACGAGCCGAAACACAATGGAATAATGATAAGTAGATGAGGAGTTCCTATGACCAGCTTCCAGATCCTTCTTCAGATCAGCTCCATGTCATCATAATATTGCATTGTCACGGACAATCAATCGGAATCCGGGAAGTGGGTCAAATTTTACTTGCAAGATTTGATTAAGTATAGACAACGGGACAGGTTAAAGTAAATAAAAGCTTGTAAAAATATTTTTTTTACAATTACTCAGTCTGGGCTCGAGCTAACCCGGCCCTTTTAGCCAAAATATCTTATCTTACGTAGTCAATTCGGTTTTTGAACTACCGGACAAAAGGCAACCAAAGTTTCTATGTTGAACATCGAAAAAACTGGTTACTGACTGTATTAACCCTGAATTGATATGTATTAAAGTCGTAAGTAGCAATTTAGTAATTTTATAAGCATATTCAATTATTCATCTTTTCTATAGAGTATTTTTTTTTTCCAGATATCACATCACAGGATGATTCTCACAATGTCAGATATGGGTGAGTAAAGCTATTCATAATAATGAGAATAATGTACGTAACTTACATCAGACTTAATAGCAATAGGCATGATGACACATGTTGAATTATGCAATAAAATTTAGTTGATAGGATGCAAAATGATCAATATATCCAACTAAAGTGAAAATTTATAAATTCTATTGAAAATACTCAAAGATATCAAACTGCAAAATTTCTCTTTAAGTCTCATTTCTGACTTTTGTGTTGCTTTAACGCAATTGGCCCCATATAGACATTTGATCCTCACAACAAAACGAATCGATTGATAACATACATGAAAAAAATTCACCATGCCTATTTTCCTCGTATGTTTGATATTAAAATCTAATTACCTTTCGCGAACATTTTTTCAATTTTTAGGGTTCCGTAGTCAAAATGGCAAAAACGGAACCCTTATACTTTCGTCATGTCCATCTGTCCGTATGTCAAACTATAAAACGTATCTTAATCAAATTTAGACATAAGGTGTATTTTGTATGCCGCTATTTAGTTAGGTAGTTAAATTGCGGAAACAATTTTTTTTAAAGAGGGCGCTCCATACTTGTAACTAAATTTAATAAAATTGCACGAGGGTTTTTTGAACATTTTGTGATTAAGTAAATATTTTCAGAAATAATGGTTTCGAAAATCAGAAAATTGTGTTTCGACTTACGGTTCAAAAGTTACAGGGGGGCTGTAATTTTTGAACCGTAAGTCCAAAAAATATAAAAACAATTTAGAAGATGCGCTTTATCTATCACATACTTTCTACGAAAATTGTTTTGAGCATTATCGGTTCAGCAATTTTTTGTGTAATTTTCAAAAAACTTGTTCCATAGGCATCATATACGACCTTTTGGCATTAGTTTGGTTCTTATTCCATTGAAGGTATGAAACCCTCCATATGCGTGGTCCGACACGCACTTGGCCGATTTTTTTACTTTACTCGTTGTAAAGTTTACGTCGAAAAGAAGGCTGAGCTAATTTTGAATTTTTCTTTTGATTGAAAAGGTTTAACTTTTTAAATATTATGTACACACACATAGGTCGCTATATTTACACTATTTAGTGACATATAGTATTAAAGTACATAGTCGTAATTTGTGCATTTTATTTCACAAAGCAACCTTACTTATATGCAGTGAATTTGCAGATGAAGACTGGTTGCATATTTGTAAAGTTATATTTTTTTGAACGAAAAAATGCTCTATAGGCATTATTTTCCAGGCGCGTGGACGTCATACCCCGCTTCGAAAGAAACCTCAACGACCTCTTGAGCTACGACGGTGACGCCGTTGAGTTCGAGTGTCGCGTCAGCGGGCACCCTGAGCCCGATATCAGATGGTACCACTACGCTGAGGTGAATGAATAAGTGTAGACGTCATATCCCGTTTCGAAAGAAACCTCAACGACCTCTTGAGCTACGAAGGTGACCCTGTTGAGTTCGAGTGTTGACGTCATATCCCGTTTCGAAAGAAACCTCAACGACCTCTTAAGCTACGACGGTGACGCTGTTGAATTCGAGTGTTCATATCCCGTTTCGAAAGAAACCTCAACGACCTCTTAAGCTACGACGGTGACGCCGTTGAGTTCGAGTGTCGCGTCAGCGGGCACCCAGAGCCCGACATCAGTTGGTACCACTACGCTGAGGTGAGTGAATAAGTGTTGATGTCATATCCCGTTTCCTTAACCTCCTGATCTACGATATTGACGCCGTGGAGGTTCAGTGCCGCATCAGCGGGCACTCTGAGTCCGACATCAGATGGTATGGATGGGACTTGCAGACCATTCATAACACCGGTCAGATCGCTCTGGACAGCTATCGACGCTTACTCAAGCTCGGTGAATCTTTCCATCAGTTCCTTCATTGCTTACGTCAGAGGGAGACGGAAGCAATGAAGGTGGGAAGGAGGTTCCTTATATTATATGTATTTGTTTACAATTATCTCGTATCTGTTTCTTGCTTATCAATTTACGCTAATTGCCATTTAAATCCTTGCCTGCACTGTTTAATTAACATACGGATATATCAAGTGTAGCATGTTTTCCCTTTGGAAATGTATCTACAGGGTGATATTGTAATCACTGACCAACTCCGATAACGCGAAAAATGTGTTCATACATTTCGGCCGATAAGAAGGCCTAACCAAAGTGCCAATCGTTTATAATAATAATAATAAATTCTTAATTTAACGGCCAGGAAACCCAATTTTTTTTATAATTATTTAAAATAAAAATAAAATAAAATAGTGCAACAAAAAGAATTACAATCGAATACATACAACTGAAACAACTAAATAAAACATTATAATTATAACCGGCCGTTCTTAGACCGGTACAATTTTCGCCGATTTTTATTAAATTCATCACTGCAGTCTTTAGCTATATCGAATACAATCTCGCCCGCAAGGGTGCGGACCTGGCTCTTAGGATGGCGAAGAAGTCAGGGACTTTCGCGTCCGTCGTGGTCGTGGTAGTTTCAACAAGATGCGAATTGCATTGTTTTATTGGACTCTCATCGCATTGAACGAGTTGCTAGTGTACCTATTCCAAACATGACGTATAAAAACACTGGCAAAAGGCTTTGAATAGTGTAACCTTTACATCACTCGAACAACATGCTTTACAGTGTAGCGAACGAAACGCAACTGTCAGTGTCGCACTAATATGAAAGAGTGATAGAGAGAGATGACTACGCTACGCCACGGAGCGTTAACGGTTGCCACGTTGGCTAAGGCCCCAGATGTGCTAGTTTTCTAGCACATCTGAGGAAGCTGACAACTTTTTTGGGATTTCGAAGTTCATACTAAAAGTTGTACAATATGGTCAGTGATTAAAATTTCATCCTGTATACATTTACGTATCTTCTTTCAACTCACTCGAATCAGTGTACTGAGCGCTGTATTTTAATTGGCATATTATAGAATATTTCTATTTTTAGATAATTTTCTATGATGCTCTCTCCATTTGATAGCAAATTAAGGGTTATTTAGTATTTAAAGGCACAACAGAAAAAATACTATTATTTACCTAACTAATATTATACTGAACTATAATCTAACTACGAGTATTATACTGACTTGTAAAGCAAAAACTTCCAAATTCACATTCGTTTTTTTTATTTCATTTTACAATATCATATTTTTATTAAAACTGAACAAAAAACAATATGTCAAAAACAAATATTATTTCCCGTTATATTTTAAAATAAACGTAAGTAATGCTACGTATGGCGGTGGAATAGAATAAAACAAAGGTTAAAATAACACTTATTTATTGCCACCGAAATCCGCCGATAGCACACGAGTATGTTATTTGGGTACGTAAAATGTCGGTCTGATTATTGCTCCGAGGAGTTGAGTTACACCACCACCAGTTGTTTACACCAATATTATTTTTTAAATCTACTCAAAAAAAAATTTTTTTCCGTCACAATTTTTTTAAAGGGAACAAATATTTAGAAGTATAAATTAAACGAATGAATGCTTATTGGGGTCCTTATTGAATTTAGCGCTAAAACATTTTTATGATTGCACGTTGTTGCCCTCTGCTTGTGTCATAGTGTACGGTACTCATAAATATATACTTTATCGCCTTGACAATAGAGGCGTTGTTCAGATATTTGTGACCATCTTGGCCGCTCCGATATATCTGATGGCGACTGTACAAATGCCTTCACACGCTCTTATTATGTATTTTGTGGATAACAAGCATCTTAAGTACCGGAAAATGTTAATCACTGTACCGCGAATCGAGGTAGGCTGTCGATCCATATTAATTTTGGCGTAAATATGTGGCAAATGTGTCAACGCGAATCCTATCCATATTACACAAACAGGCTTTTGTTAATCCTTCACCAAGGATAATATAAAACATGGTCTGCAATGTCTGTACAGAAACGCGTTTTAGCAATTCAGGCAAATAGTTACACTAGCCTCATCTATCGCTTTGTCTCTGTCAAAAGAACTCAGCTTCCATTTAGTATAGCGCTACGGCACGGCACTTGAATCCAAAACGTAGGTATGTGAATCTCCTTTTAGGACACTTACCTATACATATGTGTACGAGTTTAGTGCAGGGTACCACTTTGTCGATTCTAGTTACCGAGTTACGGGCAGTTTAATGAAAAATGACAAAACATATCGAAAATCGGTGTTTAACAGAAACGGATAAACCATGCTCTAATGAATCTGTGATTTTGAGCCCAACGCTGAAATTACCATTTGAAGCACCTTTTGAGAGCCTCAAAGTTTAGTGCCAGCTAGGGTACCACTTTGTCGACACCTGGAAAAACGACGATATTATACTTTTGGCCAAGATATTATTAATACAAAGCCACGTAGAGCGATCATGATATCGCTTTTCTTTTTCTTTTGATAATCATACTCACAATGCACACCAAAATAGCTTAGAAACCTAATCACAATATTTGGCACCGGCACTAGTTTTTAGTAAATGTGCTATTTGTAATAAGTGGCGAATTTAGAGCGGAAGTCAGTAAAAGAGGCGGGAATTGAATGGGAATCAGTGAAAGTAGAGCGGAAGTGGAGCGGAACTCGTTGAAAGTGAAGCGGAACTCTGAAGTGAAGTGGATTTTGAAATCCGCGGCGGCGGCGGCGGCGGCGTGGGTCCCACGGCGCGGCTACGCCACGCCGGCGTGGCGCACACGTCTACTTCAAAGTACAAGTGTATTTTTTGCTGTCCCAAACTTTAATCACGTTTTTCTCAGTTGTCGCTTTTTCACTAGGGCAACTTTAAAGGTTAATAAAAAAATAACCATTACACATTACACATTAATTTTTTAAGTAATAGATAGCAAATTTAATGTAGTTTCAGGAAGTGCTAATAACTCCATATCGACAAAGTGGCCCCTTTTCCGAAATAGCTACACATATTGCCTTTTACAATATAAAAAATTATTTGAATTAGACTTCAAAATTAACCGATCCCATCTATTTAACACATCAAATGTAGGAACAATTTAAATAAAGTGAGTAACGCAGGAGAAAATGAAAATGTACATTTTCCATACAAAACTTGGTGACAGCGTGCTTTCCTGCGTTTCCATACATAGGGTAATTGATTCCACTTGATTAAACTGCTGCAAATAAATGGGAAAAACTTTTTAAGGACAACATAGTTTATATTTATAGTTTATTCTTTAGTAGATTTTTTACTTTTAAGCTTTTATTTTGGGAAAAACTTAAAGATAAATATATAAATAAGTATGGACGGAAAACTGTCAAGAGTGGACGAAAACTAGCACTTATACATTTAAAAAAAATCGTAAACTTATATACTGAAGTGTTGCCTTGATTGTCTGACTTAACAAACCCGTAGACATAAATAATTATTTTTCTTTTTGATATTTAGTGGAGCATTTAAAAAAATACTCCTTTTCTAAAAGTTGATTCATCCAGGTATAACCTGAGTGTAGGAGGAACGTTATTTTGAATAGGCATCGTCTGTCCAGGTGTTATATCATACTTGGCCTTCATGTGACTCCGATATTCTATTATGAATTATTATGTTATAAACCTGTTGTGAACTGACCCTGTTGTTTGTTTAAAATCAACCATGTTAAATTACAAGTATATTCTGGATTTAAAATATTCTACATATTATTATATAATTTTGAAATGGCTTTCAGCGTAATGAATTATAAATATTATAATGATATTTTAATAACGTATTAGAGTTTATTTAAAAACATTTACATATTCATAACATGTAAGGCTTAAGACTGATTCACGCTGTAATGTTCCGCGTCCTACTACACGACACTTCCGACACTTCATTTTGTGTAGAAAACGTCACGTTATCCTCGTAGGTCACGAGATGTTTTCTATACAAAATGAAATGTCGGATGTGTCGTGTAGGACGCGGAACGTTACGGCGTGAATCATATTTAAGTAGTTCATTAATTAGGTATTTAGTTTGTTGAAGGCATAAAAAAATATGATAAAATTGTAGAGCCCAGACTAATTTAACTTTCGATTTCGTAATCTTCCACAATTGCAATTTAATTTTACGTATCATATTGAATTTCTTTGAAGTTATATCTATTTATTTAAACTTTATTGCACATAAAAAAATACAAGTGGCGGACTTAATGCCTTAAGGCATTCTCTACCAGTCAACCATTGGGCCAAAAAAAAACATTTGTTTATATTGAGTTACATACATATTTAGAAGTAATACATGATTTAGATTGTTTGTTGAGCAACTATAATAATATCAAATGTTCAAATAAAACATGGTCAGGAGACCATGAGATCATAACATAATATACCAATACATAAGTATGTATTGGTTGGTATATTATGAGGCATTTTTAGTAAAACTAAGTAAGGGCCACAACACAATTATTAACATGGTGCGACGTCTGTATCGTGGCAATCTACGACATCAACCGTAAATCATAATAAATTGGTGCATTAATACAGAATAATTAAACTTAAATATTAATAAAAACTAATCTTAAATAAACAACCTACTAAAATAACTAATCAATCGTAGATGCTGGCAGCATTCCCTCTCTGTATGGCAATACCAATACGTTGGGCCAGAAAGCTGCCAGCTCTACGGTCACCGGTGGAATCCACTAGCCTCTTAGAAATCTCTTTGAAGAGGGCTTGGGCACTAGGACCCCACGGGCCGAGGGTCTCGACGCCGAAAGGAACGAAGTTGTATTCGACGCCGTTTATAATCATGACTTCATAATACATGTCTTATCGTGGTTCGATGCGGTTTGAATATTAGAACACGTCTGTGGCGGTCCAGTTCCCTTGATCTTCTGAGTTATTTTTTTCTATTTTTTTTTTACAAGTATGAAATACTTTATTTGACTAAAACTATGTACATTAATAACCAATAAACTTAAATATAAATTAAAAACTATCTTAAATAAATATACACTAAAACAAAAAATCCCCCCGCGGCATGGAACCGTAGATGCTGGCAGCATTTCCCCGTTGTATGGCAATACCAATACGTTGGGTGAGGAAGCTGCCAGCTCTACGGTCACCGGTGGCATCTATTAGCCTCTTCGAAATTAGCCTTTTCTAATTTCATACAGTGAAAAAGGGGGTTGGTATTGGTCCCTTTTCGAGCGCAGACCACTTACTTTATTGTCTTTGTATCTTTACACGTATGCGCTTTCACTTTGTTAATTACTTTATACGGGGTAGGCGACTTTCCACCGTAAATATAGCTTGGGTGATTGGGACGAGGCGAACTCCGCACTGGGTGCCCCTGCCCGGTGCCCCTTTTATACCGATAGGGTTTGCTCCCGGTACTCGTTTTCTATACAAAATCAGAACCGGGAGCATTCCCTAATACCGTTCAATGGCGTGGGTGAAGCGACGCACCCCTGTAGCGTGGCTTCGGCACTTGAAGCATTGTCCAACGGACGTTTTGGCGCGCGCACTTGTCGCGCGCAATAGTCGGTGCAAAAAATCCGGCGAAGCGCCGGCGTTACCCGACGGACTGGCAGGATTAGGCTACTTGCTTTACGCGTCGGAGTTAACTCGGCATGAACTTGCATTCCTTTGTGCTACGATACTCATATCAACGGGGCATCCTACATGACGTAGTGCCGTGAATCGTACTAAATCGGGAACAATGGAAAAGTAAAATTGAAAGAACTACACTTTTACAGTCTTATTAATAAAAACCGCCTAATCTAAAGTTAATCTACCGTTACACTTGGACTTGCTACTCCGAGAGTAATCAAGTATTAACTTTATAACTAAAACGTTATTAATAAACATAGAGTAACCTTGGAATAACAATACATTCCTTACACCGGGTTTAACACGAATGTTATGGCAACTCCTCATAATTTAAAAGTAAAAAGAGTGATCTACGGAATGAAATGAACGACAGATGACATAAAACCTTGACATTGTCTTAAATTTCAACGGCAAGCTGTCATTTTCGTTACGTTTGATTGTTGGTGTTGGAATGCTTGGATGATTATTCTTATTTAAAATGAGCCAAAAACGCATGCGTTCCATTAACTGGGATGAAGAAGAAAAGGTAAATAAATTAGGGACGTTGATGATTATTGAGTGTTGTTGTTTATTGTTCTCGTAGCTGTTATTATACATAGTGCCTTTTATTATTTCAGCAATTATTTCGCTCCGTGCTCAAAGAATATGCACAAATAATTGAAAATAAATCCGTTGATACAAACACAAATAAACTAAAAATTAACGCATGGGAGCAAGTTCATATTAAGTAAGTACAGTTCGCATGTGCTATGCATTCCTTGCGTTATCCCGGCATGTTACCACGGCTCATGGAAGCCTGGGGTCCGCTTGACAACTAATACCAAGATTTGGCGTAGGCACTTACGAAAGCGACTGCTATCTGACCTTTCAACCCAGAGGGTAAACTAGACCTAGTAGGAATTAGTTCGGTTTCCTCACGATCTTTTCCTTCACCGAAAAGCGACTGGTAAATATCAAATGACATTTCGTAAATAAGTTCAGTACCCTTGTGTACCGGCTACGTACCGGTAATCTTCAAAGCGGTAGCCGTAGCGGTATTATTACGGTACCCACCCAATATTATTTCGGTACTGATATTTTTCGTACGGGACTTACTGCGTTAGGGCACGCACTCAAGAACTAAGCGCTGATTGGTTGACGCCGCTCTATGGCACAGTCAAAAACCTCAAACGGTTAAGGTAGGTACTGCAAAAAACAGCGGTACCCTATTTAGGTACGAAATGGCCTAGAAATAAAATTGGTTGACTGTACCTAGCTACTAAAACTGATATACCTACTGTTTTAGGTTTAATCAATTAAATAACAGATCTCGTGATCTCAACCAACTTAAAACACAATGGAAAACAATGAAGATAAATGCACGGAGGACGTGCTGCACCTTCAAAAAAGAAGTAAACAAAACAGGTGGTGGGGCAAGACCGGTTACTCCCAATGAGGCCATAATTGAAATTAAAGACCTCCTAAACCCTGCCGAGCTACTAATAGACCATAACATCTATGACTCGGATGGAGTTACTATTGGAAAATTAGAACCAACACTCATTGTAAGTGAGATTATATTAAATAAATTACTGTTTAGTTAATGAAAAGTGTCAAGCCATGGCAAGTCAACATTTACCAATGTGGCTTTAATATTATTTGTGTTCTAGGATTCAGAAAAAGAGCAGAGTCTCCCACTACCGGACACAGCTGGAATAAAAGCTCAGGTTACTATTTTGTTGGTTTTTGTTTCTTTGTTGTGTTATACATATGATTGTGAAATGTACATTTAGCTTTTGATAGTGATATAAACACATGATTTTTCAGATATCTCATGAAGATGCCACTGTACGTCCAATTGCAGAAAAGGTTGATTCAATTCCAGCAAAGGTAAATAAATTAATAGTCAAGGGCGGTAAAATAAAGAAAAGCCGAGATTGAGAAGCTGCAAGCGAGGGTCGCAAGTATGCGATCAAGGGCTTTCTTTATTACTTCCCGTGTTGAGTACATTTTGATATTGGTATTTGCTATGTACATGAAACATATAGGTGATGTATTTATTGGTAACTTTGTATTCATACACATTTAATCACGATTAAATTACAGAACTTTGAAGACGAAATAATAGTGGACACGCCAGTCAAGAAGTGTGTGAGCACAAAATTAGCAAAGAAGGTACCTTTTCAAAATATTAATGTTATGTATATATTTTTTAATATTTTTTGTTAAATAGTGCTAAAATTATGTTACAGATAGTAGTTGTCTATTTCAATACCTATTTAAAATCGCTGCTTGAAAATTTTTACTTGAACCTTTTTTTTGCAGGACGCGAAACGAAAAATTACAACAAATAATATTATGCGTAGCAGTAAGAAACCCAGAAAAGTAAACTGTCGCTTATTTGGAGCTAATTTTGTTTACAACAATTGTGTTGAAGTAAAGTTATTTATTTGTCATTACAGGACCATGAGGACTATGTCAACAACATGATAGGACATAGCAAAATGCTAAAAGATGATGAGCATGTAAGAAAAATGGAAATGGCTGAAGAAGAGCACAAAATTAAAATGGAAATTCACAGAGAGAAATTACAATGTGCCATATTAGAGAGGGAAATTTTAGAATTGAAAAAGGCCCGTGAAGTTTTGAATGATCAGTAATATATATGTTAGGTTAATTTTTCTATTTTTAAATGATATGTTTCAAAATAAATAAAAATAATTAAATTTAAAACTTTTATTTATTTAGTGACCTAAGTTATGTTTTCATAATATTTTATAAAAGTAAAATACAAAATACATCAAAAACATATAAAAACAAGAAAAAAAAATATAAAAACAAGCCAGTTGCCTCCTGTTTAAAAATTATTATTTATAAAGGCTGCTCGTACAGCATTTCCCCTAAGACAGGCGCTGATTGCTGGAGTTACCGGAACAGTGTCATCAGTGTCATCACTGTCTTCAACTTCTTCTATATCTTGCCTATGCATTGCAATATTATGCAGTACAGCCAAAGCAACAATATACAATTTTGTGTTTTCCAACCGTGTGGAAAATCCTCTCAACAAACACTGAAACCTTTGCTTCCACACTCCAAAGCATCTTTCTACTACATTACGGGTCCTTATGTGTGCCTTGTTATAGTTTTCTTCCTTTTCTCTGGTAGGTCGAAGCACCGGAGTAAATAAATAAGGGGTACAAGCATATCCCGAATCTCCTAATAGTTTTCCCTTAAATTCTGACCTCTCAAATCTTTGTTTCAAACGACTTTCATTAAATATTCTGGAGTCGTGTGTACTGCCTCGCCAATGAGCAACTATATCCATTATCTCCAAATTAGCATTTGCCACAACCTGAAACAATATACATACCTACTTAATACATCAACATCATAGCAATAGCAGTAACAGGTTGTTTTATTTAGGAAATATTGTTGACTAGGTTGGATACAGTCACTGGCAATAGTATCATAGTATCTTCCTACGCAAAAAATATGTGAAACGCTCTAGTTTGTAGGGCTAAAGCAGCGCGTGTCACATCTTTTTTGGACCTTGTCTAGGAATATACTATTGCCGGTGACTGTACTAAATTCAAATTCAAAAACTTACTTGCACATTTATTGAACTGTATCCTTTCCTATATATATAGTACTGTCCAACGTCTCCACCGACTTTCGGAATTCGAGCATGTGTGCAGTCTATAGCTCCTATCACTTGTCGAAACCCACACAATGAATAAAAATCAGCAATCACATTATTCTGCTCTGCATCTGTTTGTGGCATTCTAATCCACTGAGCTCTATGAGCAACTATAGCCAAGGCAACTTGTTTGCATATAAGTGATATTGTTGGCTGACTCATTCCACTAATATCTCCTGCATCATCTTGAAACTGTTGACATAAATACACTGGGTTACAAATTACTAACAAGATTTATGAAGATGCTTAGTTAAAAATATGTAGGTTTAATAAAAACACATCCCTGGACATACTTGTACACGTACAGTCACCGGCAAAAGTATCTTCTTATACGAAGGCCGTAAAAAGATGTGACACGCTCTTATGTGTACGGCCAGAAGAGCGTGTCACATCTTTATGCAGCCTTCATGTAGGAAGATACTGCTGCCGGTGACTGTACCACAATATACTAAATAATCTTGCACAACTCGATCTAGTAGGTAGACGGTAAGTTCAATAAGGCTTGTGTTGTGGGTACTAGGCGACGATATATATAATATAATAGATAAATACATAGGAAACATAAACCAATGCTCTGGCCAGGATTTGAACCCGGGACTTCCGCGCCGCAGGCAGTGTTACTATCAATAACAACTGGGGTGGGTTGGGCTGTTCCAGGAGGCAACAGGCCGTTTACCTAAGATGAAAATGGTTCAAATTTAAAAATTGACTGTCTGCTTAACTTACCTCTTCGCGGGCCCATGTTCTAATTGCTGCCAAAACTTTCAAATGGGGTGGTATAAAGCCTCCTCTTGAATCACCAGCTAGGTCATTTTTCACCATGTCGATGATGTAACATGCCGTAGATAGAAAAAATCTGTATTTTGATTTAAAATCATTTTCTAGGAGTTCTTCCAAAGGATTTTTCCTTGTTTTATAAAATTTTACATGCCTTAATAATGGCATCACGTTCTCCACCTCATTTAATTCGTCTATATCCCTCAAATCATCAATAAAATAATCCCGTTCCATTTTATAGCCCGAGAAAAATAATTTGTCTGACGTGATGACGTGAGATTTCAAAGAAAACGTCAAAACAGACAGCTACTCTACTCTTACTCAGTCGTTAAACTATGTGGTACCTAGGTTTAACTTTTACACCGAGTGTAAAGCCTGATTAGTATACTCCCTGCTTAATCTGCATTTATTAATACGGAATTACACTAATCTTGGGTTACACCTCGAATTAAAGTTACGCCTACTTTACTCCATGTTTATTAATAATACTGTTAAAGAACAACCACGGTTTCGTTATCAGCTTAAGTATACATATAAATTAGTTATTTATATTCATTGTTAGTAAAAATATTCTTTAATTATGTACCTACTTATATTTCAAATAAAACTAATTTCTTTAATAATATTTTGACTTGTGTCAAATGCTTTTTTTTTCTTGAAACCCAGCCATATTTGTTTACCTTATTATATTTTTCTTTTGACGCCGAATATACGATACTATATCGTGTCGTAAATTAATCAATGCACATTGTTATTTCCACTACACGACGTCACATCGCGTAATTGTGATATCATGTGAAAGTACTTACAATTTCGTTATTAACAGAATGAAATACTATTTATTGGTTTTAAATATTTTAGATAATTTTATACCTTCTTATAATATTCAAGGTGATTGATAGAACAAGAGTTCGGGATAGTAAAATCAATATATTCTTGGTATAAATTATATAATTGAGTTGCTCCCGCCGAGATATAAAAAGCGCTACATTATACAACAAATGAGAAAAAATAATTAATCACAACTTTTGTTGATCAGTTAATTCGCGACTGCCCGTACCTGGAGTGCACCTTCGAGTCCGGCGCCGCCAGGTTGAAGATCAAGCAGGTCACAGCAGATGACGAAGGCACTTACACCTGCGAGGCCTATAACAACCTCGGCAAGGCCTCTACTAGCGCCTGCCTCGTGGTGTACCGTGAGTATCAGTAGACGGCAGACGTATTCACTTACACCTGCGAGGCCTATAACAACCTCGGCAAGGCCTCTACTAGCGCCTGCCTCGTGGTGTACCGTGAGTATCAGTAGACGGCAGACGTATTCACTTACACCTGCGAGGCCTATAACAACCTCAACTAGGTCTCTACTAACGCCTGCCTCGTTGTGTACCGTGAGTATCAGTAGACGGCAGATGTACTCGTATTCACTTACACCTGCGAGGCCTATAACAACCTCAACTAGGCCTCTACTAGCGCCTGCCTCGTGGTGTACCGTGAGTATCAGTTGAACGAGCGAGAGATTAAACAAGTGGCGGTAGATACCAGCGAGCCTACGTTTCGAACCAGGCTTTAACAAGCACTTGCCTTGTTGTATACCGTACGTAACAAATGTGACGCTTTTCCGGAAAAGGCATCACTTGGCCGACGGCGCTTGCGTTTTCACGTTTGACAAACAACATGTTGTACAGATTTTATCTTGTATTCGAGCAATAAAAGCGTAAACGCCTTCCGCCAAATGGTAGGCACCTTTCCCTGAAAATTGTCACAAATGTTATTCATCTCTTTGTAACTGAAACTTTACAAGAACAGATACACGGGCCAACAAGACTCGAATAATTAATTATTATGATAGTCTTCATTCATAATTATTTATTAGAGTCTTGTTGCCTCACTCTTTGTTTCGAATTTCATCATTTTGTTTCTACTTTCTCTCCCAATCTCATTAATTGTTTATGAAGTTTATGGTTACAAGAAAACGGTAAAATACAAACTTGTTTCAGCGCCCGGCGAGCCCAACACGCTGTCCGCGCGCCTGCGCCGGCCGTGCTCGTCCGTCTCGACGCCACGATCCACTCCGAGGTCCACCCCCGCGCGCTCCATATCGAGGACCACTACCCCTGGTAAATATTTTTAGGTTCTATTAAGATACGTTGTCGTTAAAGTAATCTTTTTAACGATTTGCGTAAATTTTAAAGATTTTTATGGAAATACATACAGTCCATTCCTTTCTTAATATCTAACCACATTTCTTGTTCAGCCCGCGACATGAAACGCCTTAGCAGCCCGTCGCGCCAAACAGCGCCAAGCTTCTACACCTACCCCTTTAACAAAGTCGTGGAAGAGGGAGAGACAGTCGTCTTCCAATGCGCTGTCAAAGGCCTGCCTTCCCCCTGGGCCACGTGGGACAAGGACGGCGTCATCGTCACCCCCTCCTCTCGCATCAGTATCAAAGAAAAAGACGAGATCAGGAAGCTAGAGATCGAACACGTAACTATTGAAGACGTGGGATTGTACAGAATTAGCATCGAGAATGACTACGGAAGAGCCGAAGGCACAGCGAGATTGGAAGTCATAACGCAAAAGGGCAAGTTCCATGCCGGCGTGAGAGCGTACAGCGCGTCGCCGCGCCGCTCGGCGCCTTACAGGAAACGGAGCACATCTATATCGAAAGACTGAGCTGGAAGTGAGTTTTATGCTCTGCGAGGTTTGGGTACCCATTTTAGTTGTGCGATGCGATTGCGATTATTTAATGCGTTGCGATGTTTATGCCACATTGGAATAGCCGCGCTTGAAATGCGTAGCGGGATTTTGGTTTTAAGATCTGTAAATGATCAATATAACACTTAGTTTAATAGGCTCGCTAACTTTTGTAAATGCTATTCACATATTTTTTTAATTCATAATTGTATTGGTTTATGTTTATGCACGATCTCCGAGGAATAAATACAAACGGCCCCAGGATAAATACATTACAGTCCACTTACCGCTTCTGAAACCGAAAATGCTCGGAATTCGTGTGCAGATTACATAATCATTTAATCTGGTGCCGTATTCTAATATTAAAATTCATTAACAATACATTAAAAACACAATCTATCTCAAACATAACTCTAACACAACAAATAATGCACCAATATTGAAGTTCTATTGGAATAATTTTCAAGCAAATTCTGACATTTCTGATGCAGACGGTTAGGGGCTAACTTAGTTGAAGTAGATCCATGTTTAAACGTGATTTAAAGTTAGAATACGGCCCCAGTTTTATCTACTTTATGGCGATGAGGAAGGGAAGATCAGTAAACACTAGTTGTAAATGGTGCTATTAGAAATTTTCTACTAAGTATACCTATGTAGCCTATTGACCTAAGATTATCAAATGATATTTAACAAGTAGTTTGAGCACAACGTGACGGGTACTTAGGCTTATTTTACTTAATTGACGAAAGAAAAATTACGTGTCCGAAATTTTTGATAATCAGTATAATCACTTAAATAATTAGTATGCTACACATTACGTTGGTAACGTAAAAAGCAGAAAAATAACATGCAGAACTTCTTAGCGAGTTTTAGAGTAGCAAGAACTTGCATGCAATTTTCTTGCTACTACTGAATGCAATGAATTCAATCGACCAATTACAGCAATGTAATGAAAATTGCATGCAAGTTCTTGCTAGTCTAAACCTCGCTTTACAAAGGTCCAAACGGTAGCTTCAAACCTTACCCATTTCTACGCTTGATTTTTTTTACACTGTATTTCGCTGCGGCATACTCCAATGTGGCAAGCTGTCGATATCCTCGATATTACCATCAACAATTTTCCTTATTTTCAGATAAAAATGGAGCTGCGAGTGATTTTTTTTTTAATTATTTATCTGTGCATTTTATTTCTAATTGACTTTTCGTACGTCCAGTGTATCGAACCGCAAAGCCTTCAAGCATGTTATTCGAACGTGAACTCTGTTCACTGAAGAATAAGATTGATAATTAGTTGTTACATTATTGGATTGTATTGAATTTATATGCGTTATACTATTCTTAATTTATTTTTCTTGGGGTTTGAGGAATCTTTGTTTCACTGGTCGTACACGAAGTATAAAAATGTTAAGTTTTTGTTTTATTTGTTAGGTTGTATTTATCACTTCACACATTACATCTATTGCCTATCGTATAGTTTTATTTTCATTAAATATTTATTTATTCTTTTTTATTATAAGTTCGGACACTAGAAGTATATTCCAACAATAAGCCAACATAATAAAAAACACACTAAAAAAATTACATTTCACTCTTAATGTGAAAAATTATTCGACTATGAAACAATGATAGCGACTTTACTAGTTTCAACATAGGTTAATGGAACAGTATTTATTTGTTATTTGGGTCTATATTAAGAATAGCATTTAGATATGTTAAAAATATATTTAACTAATATTATATAGGGTATATCACCAATTAAATGTATTAACCTTGGTTGTCAACGTTTCAACAAAGGTGTAGATGTGATGTCTATGTTGACACTCGCTGGTACGTCATTTTTTCCAGTAAATGACCAAGGCAGCTAACGGAAAAAAGAAAGTGGGGATCCATCTCTTTCGCACTTGTACAGAATATCGTGAGTTCGCACTCTGAATTTCGTATTCGCTTCGCATTAGCAGCCCAATGAAACCTGTGCCGAAACGTCGGAACTGAAAGTAAATATATTTATTTGGCGATAGACCGACTTATATCAGTTGACATGTTTACACACACAAAAGTTTTAAAAATTATACCTAATACCTATTTAAAAACATCTTACCTTGTTGATTGGACTAATGTAAGGCTGAGACGTATTGTGTGAAGTGACGTTCCTGACTATAGCTTACTAGTTGTACGTTTGTCGTCAATCCAAAGGTATATAAGTAGGTATACTTACCTTAATAATTATGATAAATAAAATTACGTTTTTTACTTAAGATGCTTAAAAATATAATGCAACTAATTCATTAACGTATACTATATTTATTGTAATGCTATTTTGGCGTTCAAACAATCAGAGGTGTGAGTGAAGGAAGTTCAGGTTGTTAACCGTGGTACCACGGCTTTTGTACCACAGGGGGACCACGGGTAATTATTTTCCCCGTAGACCCACCCCTATTTTCCCAGTAAGGTCTAGAACGCAAAATGACCACTCATAGGTAGGTTAGGTTCGTTAGTTATCTTCTAATGGCCGAAGGCCAAACCGCATAGAAATAGGAGCCCCGCGGCAGCGGGGCTCCGTCTACATCGCTAACGTAAAGATAAACCCATTTTGGTGCAGTGGGTCTACGGGGAAAATAATTACCCGTGGTCCCCCTGTGGTACAAAAGCCGTGGTACCACGGTTAACAACCGGAAAGTTCATGTACTGTCAACCAATTTGATTCCTAGGCCACTCTAGAACCTTGTCACAATAGATAGTTAGGTAGCGAATAGGTTACGTTTATACGTATCCACGGGCAACTGTCATTACGACAAGGTTCTACAGTGGCCTAGGAATCAAATTGGTTGACCGTACCTTTCCTTTGGATTGGAGACATTTTAGGTGGCTTTGGGACAATTCCAAATATTGACGATATTAATCAAAAATAACTATTTCGAAAATAGCAGAATAATGGTGGTTAGTAGTAGACGGAGAGCTAGCGACGTCAGATATGACACAATAATGAGAGCGACGAAACCCGTCCCGTTAGTTTGCTATACTATTTCTATATCCGGACATCTGGCAGCTGTAAAGTGGTTTAAGAGTACAAATCCTAGAGTTTTGATGCAGTATTATTAGAAATTATATAAATAATTAGGTAATATCGTTGCCAAAACTTTCTGATGGGGGAAAGTAGTCCAAAACGACTTATAACGTAATTCATAGCCTACTCTTTCTATTTCCGAAATAATACGCAATATTTTTTGTTCTAAAGTTAAAATATAGGCCCTGTCCTTTATAAATATGACAACTTCGGCAGGTTTTACCTATTTTGGTATTCCTATTTTTCAATTATAAAAATTTTGCTACTCTGTTACTCTCATTATTGTGTCATATCTGACGTGGCCAGCTCTTAATCCAAGAGTACTTTGTAAATAAAACACAGTAGGTATCGATATTTATGAGCATCAATAGATATTTGGTATTTTATAATAAAACGTAACATCTTGGCTTAAAATGTTGGTGTATAAAATGTAAAAAATGTTATTTTTCGGAATCATCCCAATGCCGCTCGTTATAATAGTGTTGCCTAAGATAAAATAGATCCAGACTCCCGGGGTATTGTGAATACATTTATTACGAGTTGAATTCTTGTTTTATTTACGACACCTTAGATATTGGCCGGTCGAAAGTATTTAAAGATGGCGCCAGCACTGGTTTTTGCTTTCTTAAGCCAAATCCCATAGAACATTACTAGTGACAGGCGCAACCTACGCTGGCGCCATATGGTCAATACACTGACTGCGTAAATAGTGTAAATCCATCTATCATCATTTTGCACTAATTTTTATTTAGGGACCATACAATACCGTGAATGATTTACTTACCTGATTACAGCTGCAGGGCAGGTCTCAGCTCCATTCATATTCTAGATATTGTCAAAATAATTACATAAACATCCGTCAAATGGCACTGAGGCGTATGATACGGAAAAATAGGTATATCCTGAATTTGGGAGGAGGAAGGAGGATTTCGTTTTATTCTTTACTAGCTGACCCGGCGAAATTCATACCGTCAACTACTTTTTTTTTCCAATATTTCAGTAGTCCCTTCAACAGATGGCACTTGATACTTACGAAAACAGAGTCCTGCATTTTTACAGCACTCTAGGTATCTTATGGTCCTTGCAGTTGATGAAAACCGAACCAAAGGTACTTCCAAATCTAGCGAACATGTTTGCTAAATGCTCGCCGAGTGTATCGCGTTAGCAGAGTACTTCTTCGCCAGGCGGCTTATCATAAAATGCGTTGTCGCGCGCGACTTCATACTTCGAGTCGCGCCCGAAGTATGGAGGGTCGCGCGACAACGTAAGTCATGCTAGCAGGGCTGATCAGTCAATTATGTATATCACATAACAAGGACATCAGTGCTTCTGGTTTGGATTACCAAATAAAACTAATTGCTTATTATGTGGATTATATTGATTACATTTTACAATTAACACTGAAACTTTCACACACTGACAACATTACATACGTAAGTTATGAGCTAAATATAACACTTGAATATTCGACCATTAAACATTTTGAATGATGATAATTATTCTCAAAAATATTAGCATGATTAGTACACTACATACATAAAAGTGTATATTATAATGTACGAGCAGCAGGTTGTGGCGGGATAGCGCGATATAAAATGACAATTAAAGATAAAGAAGTAATTTTTTATCGCGCTATCGCACCACAATCTACTACCATCATAGGTCTGCTCTTAATATTTTGAAATTTTGTGGATAACTGTGGTCACAAATATATATAAGTGCGTCCATATCAAACGAACGCGCCGCATGGTTTCGCTATCTCCTCGCTCGCATCTTGCAGTTCGATGTCCAAGTAATTCACGCGATATAGTATGTCCGGGTGCGAGTGTAGACAAAAGCGACAGAACGCCTTTCATCAGTGTATTCCCATATGAATACGCCACGGACAGATGGGAATAAGGATTTTCATAGTAATCATTCCCATTCATGGGAATACACTTTTCCATCGAGCTATTTACTTAGGTGTGACAGAGCTCACAAGGCATGGGCGTACAGCGAGTAATGCAATAGAAAACGGCCGAAAATGTTTCTAAATGAATTTGTTGCTACAACTATACTTTGAAGAGAACCAGACGTGTGATGATCATTTAGAACACTCGTACAATTGCCTGCAATAATAGACTACATAACCAAGGCCTTAAAAATACCTATGTAACACGCTCTTGAGGTTCTTAAATAAGGGCGTGTCAGACATTTTAGCGGCCTTTGTTGTGTAAGGTGTTGCAGGTGACTTTGTGCAACGCTAGCGGCATATTAGTTGGATGTGGACGCACTAGGTATTTTATTAAGAACTAAATTTGAATTATTTAATATATATTTAATATATATTATTTGAATTATTTAATTTATCTAATTGTAAAATTTTTGCTTGTAACTGTATGAGGTGTGCAATAAAGAGTATTTATTATTATTATTATTGAATATATAATATTTTGCACTTTCAAGAAGGAAATGCAAACCGGTAAAAATACCGAATATAGAAATCACCGGTCGTTCGGTTTACCGGTGATTAATGATTATCATACTAAATATTTACCGGTAGCATTCGCTACTATCAACTCATATAAGGAGGTTTCTACCCAAGCAGCACGTAAGTTTTGGCAACATCAATATTTCGCCCTTTTTGAATTTATAGTTCTTTAAAAGACGTATAAGGGTATCGAAGGAAACTTTAATTTTTATAAGAGTGATTTAATAGATATTATATACAGCTGGACCTGTATGTCATAAAGGAATCCGTGTAATCTTAGTGTTTTATCAGGATATAAAAACTCTTTTAAAAAACTTCAAGTAAATAGCTTCAAGTATTGTGTGACACTTGAAGCTATTTTTTTCCTAAAGCTGTATAGTGGCTGTTTTGCATGCAATCACGACTTATAACAGCTTTAGTATCACTTGGTACTTGTTGCTGTATAAGGGTATATGTAAACTCCGATATCAAACCAATTGTACCCTCTTATAAGTATAGTACCTTTATAACTTCTGTCTATGAGCATATTATAAAACTAAAAGAATAAATTATAGCTATAGTTTGTGTTAACGAATAAATGATAAAAAGTTATAAGTTATATTATAAATAAACGAAATAAAAATATGTTAAAAAAACGAATAAAAATATACTATTATAAATATGATTAATATCCAATATCTGTATAAGTGAATCCATTAATTACATAGTGTTCCTCAAATACTCTAGCTTTATGGGATTATCGCTATGTTGAGTAAATAAAAACATACATTTGAAAATATAAATAAAGTAAATACTTGACACATCACAAGTTCACAATAAATATCAATCCGCACTCTTATACCTTCTATCTAAATCCAAGATTCTAGTATTTTATGATATTTCACTTTATTTCATATTGTTAAAATAGTAATAGACTTACTTAATTTTACATTCAGATGAAATTAATAATTACATACCTAATTTTTCACTTCTCATGCTCAATAAGTATGTCATAACTAATTATGCTTACCAAGGCGGACTAAAGTAGTACATTTAGCCTCTAGGGAATATATGTATACACATTTGATTTACAAAACATTTCAAAATGACCAATCAGAACATATCACCATACTAAATCCACCAATTACAACACATATCGAAGTTAATCGGAACGCTGGATTCTTTTTTGGTGCGTATACTGTTTAAATAATTTAAGTCTTTAAAAAAAATTGCATTTAATATCAACCAATCAGAAAACGCAATTTATTTTTCAAAACGTGAGGTGTTTTTTAGTTCCTACTTCACAATAATTGAATAATATTTAAGTTTTTTAGAAGCGCTTTATAGAGCGTTCAAAGCGGTAATTAAACCGTAGTCTGTGGCATTTATTCCCGGTGTTTATATTTTGTATCTGTGTCTAAAGAGTTAAAAAATAAAAAGACCGTCAAGTTAAACCATAATTTCACCTTAGTTTAGCCATTGTGCGTAAATAATAAGTATTATTATCTTATTATTTAATTTTCTCGCAATCGAAGTGAAAAATAGTATGTTTTACTCTGGTGTAAAAGCCATATAACTAATGTGGCCTACTTTAGACCCTTGTCAAATAATCAACTATTATTACAAATCTAACTAATACTCAATTTCTGCTTTGCATTGACGGATTTATAAGGAATACCTACTTCGAGGAACAACGTAAAGGAGGTACAGTTTCAAACAAGGTTTAGTTAGTAGAGTTAGTCTTATACCGTAATAAAACTGTCAAAGAAAGTACCGCCTGAGGTGTTCTTGCGGTACTATTGTAGAGCCATTTTTTGGGCTGGTTGTGTATCCCGTGATAGAATATATGTAGGGTAATTGTGCTAGTTTCCCGTCCAGGTCCAGTTTACCGTCCACTTGATTAAACTGCTGCAAATAAATGGGAAAAACTTTTTAAGGTCAATATAGTTTATATTTATAGTTAATTCTTTAGTAGATTTTTTAATTTTTAACTTTTATTTTGAGAAAAACTTGAAGATAAACATATAAATAAGTTTGGATGGAAAACTGACAAGAGTGGACGAAAACTAGCACAATCACCCTATGTACAATAAAACACATAACCTTAAAGTACGACAGTAAGATACCAAACGACCACAGATAGATACGACCACAAACAAGACATATAATGTACCTACATATACACCTACATATATACCTACTTATTAGTTTAATGAATAACTTATCACCTCGATAATACGTAGGTAGTGAAATAACATTCTGGAAGACACGAATTATATAACTAATATAATTATTCACTTAGACTATAATATATAAACACATACGTAAAATGTTTTAGTAAAATTAGTATAATAGGTACAGTCAACAGCAATAGTATCTTACACAACGATTAGAACAAGTTAAATATTTCTAAACAATGTAGGCCCATGGAAACAACTTATTTACAATCATATTTTTATATTTTAAACAAGTGCACAATTCTTGACATGTAATGTAAAAAAAAATGGGTACACGTACCTTTTCTTATTTTAAAATATAGAGAGCCATTAAAATTAGTTTTAATTTATGCATATATATTTCAAGTGAGGAAAAAGCAGCAGAAGTTTTTGTCAATATTTCAATGTCGAAGTAGAATTTTCAACTAAAATGTAAAATTGTCCCCGATAAAATTCATAAAAATAAGTCATTTGACATTTAATTTAAAATATTTTTATTTTATTCAATATAGGTACACTATAACCTTAAACGAATCCAAATTGTCATACAAATTATTTTAACCACAACCTCTTTGCACCTTCTTTCCAAACATTCTTATCTCCTATTTTTATTTATTTATAAATACAGATAGTCAAATATAAGCTAACGTATTTATAGAATAAATAACTTACTATCTTTACTCTATTTAAAATAACACTTTGTATGAGTTGTCGGCTCAGTAATCCTAAGTTCATATTTCCTAAACAGACGGACATACAATTATATATTTACCTATTCTAAATTCCAATGGAGATACTACATCATATCAGTATATTATTATTTAAAGCCTATTAGTTACTAAAGACTTCCTAACTTGAGTAGTAAAGTCACTAACAAAAGTAGCTAAGCGCTTATATGACATAAACTTATATAGATGTCATATACAAAGGAAAAAGTGACCTAGGCCTCCGGTGCCCAGGGCTGGGATCGAACCAGCGTCTTCTGCATTCGCGGCAGACGCCTTTACCACTCGGCAATGCCGCGAATGCAGAAGACGCTGGTTCGATCCCAGCCCTGGGCACCGGAGGCCTAGGTCACTTTTTCCTTTGTATATGACATCTATATAAGTTTATGATTTATATAGTAGTGTGTCTACTTAAAATAAACAAATCAAAATATTTATTAAAAATAATTTGATTTGTTCTTCAGTCGCTTATATGACCTTAACGAGCTCTTTTTGAGAATCAACTTTGATAGACTTGCGTGGGGATATGAATCCTATACGTAGAGACCCTATGAAGGGTTTTGCAATGTAATGCACCTGCAAGAACCCTTTCACGCTTACCTTAATAGATAACCGTGAACCGATCCGATCCCAGCAGGTGTTGGAGCTGAATGCGCTATGGTGTTGAAGTCTGGCTAGGCCAAATATGGGGCTATTGAGATGAAGTGTGGACACCTGCCATGTCAATGGAGAGACACGTTATTGAGGCAGGCGGTGACCCGCTGTCCGCCACCGACTAGATGGGGCCCCTGAGACTGCCGTCGAAAAGACGGCCAGGATAGCAGGATCAGTGGTAGCGGGTCAGGGTGTAGATCTTTCACTTCCACCCTGCGAGCATATAGCTCTGACGGCTCCCCTCTGGACGGCCAATACAGGCAAGCCAGAGTCGGGTCCTGCGGGTCCCCTTGGGGTCCACTCAGACGAAGACACGCCGGAGACGGAGACTAACCGACTCTCTGGAGCACTCGGGTCCGTGGGATCGTCACACCCCAACAGCTCGCCACAAGCTGCCCTGCGGCGACGAGGTAAAGTCGTACGAACATTATTTTGAGCAGCAGGCTCACTTAGTTACTACTTACTTCTGTTAGTGACTAGTTCTCAAACGGATAGCCATTTTTATTCTTTATTTTAAGGGCGATCTTTCAGTGTTAAGTGAGCTAAAGCGAAAAATACACTCATAGGAATGAATTTTTTCACAGCTCTGCATAAGCATTCGAGATAGATCTACTCGTGACTGCACTGCAGGAATCAAACTTTAAAGTTTGAATGCTTCTCCTGGTGGATGATCACCCTAGATGTAGACGTGTCTAGATCGGGAGTTTTCTAAGCTACTGGACTCACTACGTGTTCCAGTTTTAATGCTCAGCTAATAATAATTTGTGTAAAGACGCCTTTTATTTACCTTGAAGCAGGGATCGGGAACCGTTCTTTTCAGAAACCCCAAAATAGCCCAATATTTTGAATTAATGTATGCTCTTTATGTAGAACTCAATCATATTAGTAGGTAATGACTTCATATGATAACATTGTCCAATTAAAAAAGGAATAATTAACCAAAGAACGTTAAAAGAACGTTTTAATACCGGTATTTTTGTATGGAGCAAAGAACGGTTCCCGATCCCTGCCCTGAAGTCTTAATTGTGATGTGATGATCCATAGGTATTTGAGTAAGTATATTTGACAGTAAGTACATGTAAAGACTAGTTCAAGGTAGTTGTAAACTAAATTTATTTAGTATATTTAATAATATGATTTAAAAAGTTAAATTGCATATCAAAAAGATATCATTACTTATACATTATACAATAATTTGTACAAAAGGTAAATTCTGATTGTGTAATCACGTATCCACTTAGTGATAGAGCTTAACTACATGTAACTAGAACAGAGGTTTCTGTTAAATTTGGTCTCTGACTAACAATCACAAATATCAATATGGCGGATTAGTTAAAGCAATGGCGCGTAGTTACAGTGTCCGAGAGGCAACCGGATACATCCCGGTATTTAGGCTCCCTAGGTGTTGTAAAACGAACCTGTGCAACCCGAACTGACCCACGTTGGACTTTGTTTTTCATTCACCCCCCCTAATTTTCCCCGGCTTCCAACTTTGACGGATCGATAACCGACCAGCCGGTGTGAATGGCAATTTGCATGCTCGTTCTTTATCACATACAGATACTGGAAATTGAAGGGGGGGAGGATGAAAAAAAAGTCCAATCCAAAGTGGGTTAGTTCGAGTTGCTCAAGGTGTTCCCAGAAAACACGATACATAGTTAAATACCGCGTGCCATCCGGTTGCCTCTCCCACACTGAAACTACGCGTCATTGCTCCTACTAGATAGGAACAAACCACAAACACAAACACTCACTACGTCTCAGTACTAGCGACCCGCACCGGCTTCGCACGGAATAAAAAAAGGTTATTGTTGGTTATCCCTAAGAAATAGACATATACCATCGCGGACTTTTTTGTAGACCTTTTTAAGGTGTACAATACTGTAGTACATTATTTTGATCTATCTCGTTGGGTTCAGCCAGCGTTTGCAATGTAAGCGCAAAATAGTACATTACTTACCTAGGGCTGTAAAAAAAAGAAAGCCCGAAATCGCAGGTATTTGGGACCCGAGCCGCAGGCGAGGGTTGTAAATATGCGATAGAGGGCTTTCTTTTTTACTGCCCGTGGTGAGTACACAATTTTACGTCCCCACCTGGCCATAATGCGAGTTTTACCGTAAGCGTAGCGAGCGGTAAAACTCACATTATGGCCAGGTGTGACGTAAAAATTTTTATTTATTTACGACATCACATTAGAAACCTCTACAATTATCAGCGTTTTTCTAGTATATTATGCATGTATTATACATTTTATCTACACTCACATTGTAAGTTCTCTAAAACGTGTTCGAAAACGGTAGGCAATGGCTAGCATTACCACAACCGATTTTACTATGATAAGCTTTTTATCTGTGGCAGTAACGTAATTTTTACTTTACATGCTCAAATATTGATGTGTTATGGGTTTTGATAACATAATGTACACCTGCACGCTCCCGCGCGGCCGCCGACACGCGCCCGCGCGACTGCCGGCACAATCGAGTTGGCCGGTGCATTCTATGGTTTCCGAATACGGCGTTTAGAATAAATAAAAAGCAGTGTATGCAACTGTACGTAATTAGGCCTTAAAACACTCGTGTGATCTTATTATGAAACTCGCCTGCGGCTCGTTTCATAAAACCACACTCATGTTTTAAGGACCCTTATTACGTAACAGTTACATAAACTACTATTAACCTTCCTCTTGAATCACTTTATCTAGGTATTTAAAAAAAACGCACCAAACTCCTTTACGTAATTTTAAAGATCTAAGCATACGAGTACATAGGGACAGAGAGCGGAAAGCGACTTTGTTTTATACTATGTAGTGATAGTGATAGTGAAGTGATAGTGATTTAGTGGATGTAACTACCTGACGAAGTGCAGGCCTAGTTTTAAGTTCACCAGAATTGCAGGACAATCCACAAATTAACTTAAAATTACCGCAAAATTTGATGTTTGAGAATCAAAGCGTGGCGGTGTCTGTGACATAGTGAGTGCGATACCCCGTTTTGTTCTACCATGCCACCTAACGCTTAAAGATAGCTGAAAAGTGGAAAAGAGGGGCCATCACTTACGTATAAACTACATTTTTCATTATTGAGATAGAAACAGACGTCAAATCCACAAGTGTCCACTCACAATCCACTAGAATATAGTTAAAAACTGCATTCTATAGATACGGTTCCTGTGTTGGTCTTCAACTGTCGCCATCAAATATATCGGAGCGGCCATGGTACTCAAAAATATCTGAAAATGCTCTATTTTTTTTATACCACGGCGGTGGCAAACAAGCATACGGCCCGCCCGATGGTAAGCAGTTACCGTAGCCTATGGACGCCTGCAACCCCAGATGATTCACATGCGCGTTGCCTACCCTTTAAGAACCTATACACTCCTTTTTTGAAGAACCTCATACTGTAGCACGCTGGGAAAACCTCGGCAGGAAGTTCATTCCACAGCCGCCGCGAGCGCTTTATCGCCTTGTGAGAATAGAGGCGTTGTTCAGATACTTGTGACCACCTTGGACGCTCTGATATATCTGATGGCGACTGAACAATGATGCAATAGGGCATATTTCAAGCAATTAAATATTATTAATTTCGCATTTTTGGTCATACTTTTATTTGTTGACAAACATTCTTGTCATTCTAGTTCTGTGAAACAAGCGAATCAACGGCAATTTCAACCGACTTGAGGAGGAGAACCGCCTTTGGAGGAGGAAGAGAATCTTCTTTGTTTTTTTTAAATGTATGTTCACCGATTATTCAAAGACGGCTGGACTGATTTGGAAAAATATTTTTTGTTTGAAAAAGTTTACTTTACAGTTGGTCCCATTGTAACCAGGTCAGGATCTGATGATGGGATCCTGGAGAAATCGAGGGAACAAGCTTCAAATATTACAGGCACACCTACAGTGATTTAAATGTTTTTTACAGTCGCTCGGGCATTTCCTTTTGGACAGGTCTAAGTGAAGTCGGTTCTTATTTGTATAAAATTATAGATTTAACACGCGTAAATTATTTTATAGATTCTCATTCAAAATATACAGATCGGATTTAATTTACTTACCGTGAAAGCTCCATAATAAGAGAAATATTAACAATATTAATGAAACAACGACAGTGTAAAACCAAAGCAAACATGTGCAGTTAATGTCCTCTTGGTTACTCTCATCGTCATCGTTTTGTGTTTCATCTTCCGTTGTATTGACTTGATCGGCTATAGAAGTTAGTTCTATTGCGTCATTTTGACTGTCATTTTCGGTTTCCTTCCCGTGATTTGGCGGGGAATGTTCCATTTCTGTAATGCCCTCCATGGTGTCGAGGATCAATGTTTGAATACCTCTTCACTAACTTTAAGTACGATATAATACTGCTAGGCTTCCTGGAGGAGCGGGGTTAGCACGAGTGAGGCTACCCAGCATGCAAAATAGGCGCAAAGTAGATTTCGGTTTGCGGAAAATAGCCCGCGTAATTAACCAGCACTTATCTGTCTTTCTTCAGCATGAAGAAGATGTAGCCTTCTTTCGATAACGTTTACACTTCTATAATATTTATTTCAACTAATGCTTGAGCAGAACATTGCTTGACGCATCATGATTTGAGCTTTATTTGTTAGGTACTCCTTGGCTACTCGTTTAGCGCCACCCAGGGGACACGTGCAGGGCGATACGGCAAATCCTGCGGACGTGAGTAGCTTCATCCCCCACGTTAAGGATTAATCACGCTGTAAGTTTCCGTGTCCTACACGTCTCCTCCGACGCTTCATTTCGTATTAGAAAGCATCACGTGATATCTGAGTGTTAAAAGCGGCTCGTTATGTACCCGGTACGTCGACGGCCCGGGCTCGACACGGTATTTGAAATAGGGTGATGTTGGGAGGTCGGACCCGAGACGGCCTGGACTCAGCTAGTGTAGTGCTCAGAACGCCCGTTGCGGCTCATCGATGTGTAGGACGTATAACGTTACAATGTGAGTCATCCTTTACGTTTTTGTTGACATTTTTCAAGCTGACACAGTATATCGGCATGACATAAAAAAGTTATAATAATTATTCGTAGTTAATGAAAATGATTCACTGCTTAAATAATCAATATATCATTTTAAAGTTACCGGAATGTCGTAGATAAAGCAAGGACAGTAAGGGTTTATTTTTTATATCATGGCGGTGGCAAACAAGCACATGACCCACTTGATGGCAGGCAAGCAGATACCATAGCCCATGGACGCCTGCAACTCAAGCGGTGACGCGTGCGCGTTGCCAACTCTTTATAAAAAGGAGGTTCCACTGTGCTGATGTCACAGGAACATCTTCTCCCCGTAGCTTAGGCGTGAATACGGTGAATCATCCTTTTTATAAATACTGCATCCTTCTTGAGTTCTCTGGAAACCTTACTAACCGGTAGGAAAATAACACTAGAGTTTGTCCGGAAAGAGAAGTGTCGTGATTTATATGGGAACTAATACATTCTACGACACTTCTTTTTGCGGACAGACTATATGAGTAAGGCCTAGTGCTATTTGGCTGTGGTTTTCTGTAAGGTCGAGGTACTTCCCCAGTCAGGCCCTGCCCCAGCTTTCATCGAAATGACATTCGCTGAGCTGTGCCTTACCACACTAGCGAGATGGCATTCGCAGTGCCCATACCTCTCTTTTGGACGTAGTTTAACGACATACCCGGGTCAAAATAATCCCGCTCAAGAAAATACTGAGACCGGACCTCTATTCTTCAACTTGTACATAAAAACAATATCTAGGACGTTTACTTAAGTAAGCTTTACATAACCATGACGACCAGCACAAGTTTTCAAGAGGTTTCGCGTAGTCAAATACGGCAATAAATCGAATAGCAATATTTTTTGACTTAGATACCACCAATGGTTTAACTTAATCGATTTAATTTTCAATACTACCAATTTAATGTGATCGTCGCAGGTCGGGCCGTGTAGCGAGCGAACAAGATGGAATACATAATTTTAAGATGAAACAAATAATGTTTGTCATAAATTTCTTATGAGCTTATCACCGATATTGATAATTATTTTTCAGATAATAGACTAGAAATAAAATTATTTTGCGAACATTTTGGTCACCCTACTCAATGTCACGTCATTTCCTATACAGCGCCCGTCTAAACTAAAGTCATAGGGGGAAGAATAATTTTACTTGAAAAATATGAATAAATAAATTCATTCTGGTTTTATGGAATACTACCGTATGATAGTGGCCTTTAGCTCAGTTACAGTTGAAAAATTCACGACCCAAAAATAACCTTGTAGAAAACACTCATAGTCGTCAAATTTATATTTAAATATCAATATGTTTTTAATAAGTATTTACTTATATTATTAATGCACGTTATAACGGCAATATGGCTATTTGAACTGAAAAACTCTCTTGACACTAATATTTCACTCACGTAATTTGGCTTCCGGTCTTTCGATAAATGTACGATGATCATCTTTGACGATAACGGTGACGGCACTATATTGAAGTGATTGGCTACCAAAGCACATCCGTTAGCAAAGACACCGCGAGCAGATAAGACTTGGTTGATGTAACTACGGTTTTCACGTTCCTGATTCGCAGCCCCTCGCTTGATCATCGTAGCTTTTGTGCCGGCTTTTCCCACGGCTCAATTGAGCCTGGGCTTCGCTTGGTAACCTAAGCCCATGAATTGGCGTAGGCACTAGTTATTTATTACCGAAGCGACTGCCATCTGACTTTCTAACCCAGAGGGAAAACTAGGCTTAATTAGGATTAGGTTTCCTTACGATGTTTTCCTTCACCGAGATGCGACTGGAAAATATCAAGTGATATTTTGTAGATAAGTTCCGAAAAACTCAGTAGTACGAGCCGGGGTTTGAACCCGAGACCTTACCTTGTCACCTCGCTGCTCGTTAAAAAAACTAATCTGTACTTTATATTTCGTGACAAATAAAAACGGATAAAGTGGTGGGAAGTATTTAGGCCAAGAAAAATTATATTTGTTTCAACTGGTAAATTGTACTGGCTTTGCTAAGCGAGCTTTAAATGAGCTGACAACAATGCATTTTTTAAAATTATTTAGATATAAAATACAAATGCAGGAATGGGACCTTAAGCCGGTTTATGAACATAGCAGGAATAGACGTGTAAAAGTATTGTATGTAAACGTTGTTAGGTACCCGATCTGATTAAAATTGCCTAAAAAAATATTTTAAGTCCAAGGGCCAACACATAGAATCATGCAATATGCATACATACACAGCACCCAGAAAACACCGCACGATGGCCGCAAGCAACCCTAAATGAAGATGTCAAGAGGTAGCTTGATTAGCAAATATACTAGAATTCGCTGAAAGGTTGGCGAGTTACCGAGTAAGCTCAAACCTCGAAATATTAAGCCTGAATAATGTCGAACTAACAACAATAAAAGTTAAGAAGGTTCTACACATCTTATGTCATAGTCGCCACAGATGTACCTAAGTACTTAGTAAGGAAGAATATGTAAAGAGAAATCTAATATCTCGTTAAGGACATAATTAATCAAGAATATAGAAGCTCTACGCTTCCAATCGGGAAACCATGGATGGATATTACCACACCCGCAAACTCTCAGACATGTAAAAGTGCCCTCATCTAAATAAGGACGTAGTCGCTCAACGGAAATTTTAGGACCTGAAGCTGGCTAATACACATATAATATTGCACACGCTCCGCAGCACTTAATCCTAGAATTTTCCGGAATCCAAACGACAATTGAACTTACAGCGGTATGTGAAAACACCCATCTATAGAAGGGATGTCAAGACAATTCGCATTCGTGAAATGAGAACCTTCGCATAATTTTTAAACATTTCGCATTCGCATTCGCATTAATATTTAGAACTTGAGACTTAATGCCGGATAATGAACTTATCAAGAATACACCGAACACCGAAGCACACTACTGGAATCAAAGCTGGGTCCGAGAACTAATCTGTCTTAAAACATTTATATCAATTTCCCCAATACAATGTACTGAATTGGTATTACTTAGTTACAACAGTGTTGAAGAAGATCATTCAGCATGTTCAGTTAGCGATCAATCATCTAAACTAAATTAAAACGTAGGTAGTGGAGAACTGACAAACGGACAATCAAAGCTGGTTCCTATCTTATCACGAATAGGATGGAAAAGTGCCCCTGTGGCTGCTGAATATTTATGTCATGTAAGTTTAAACGTTTAAATGTTTAAATACTAGTCAAATATCCTCGGAGAGCATCAAAAAACGACGGAAGAAATGTTTAAATTAGGCTTTAAACATTTCTTCCGTCGTTTTTTGATGCTTCATCCGCAAACAACAAACGCAGGAAATAATTTTCACTGCTTCGCAATGTGAAATTGATAAAATTTCGGTGCAATGCATCAAGCGCGCGATTTCTGTGGTAAAGGATATAATTAAATAATCAAGTACATTAGCAGCTCTACGCTCCTAGTCTGAAAGGACATGGAAGAATATTAACCATATCTGCAAGGTGTCAGACATGTAAAAGTGCTCCTGTTTATCTCGAACATGTGATGGTGCCCTTATCTTCAATAAGGACGAAGTCGCTGAACTAGGAACATGGGACTTAAAACTGGCTTGTGATTTTTTCAGGCATAGACATGCCGTCGCAAATGCCGTCTGAGAACATCACCAAGCGACGGCAGCAACAAGATTACTGCATATTATCGCTGCTTATTTATCGCTAGCAATGTATGAATACTAACATAGTTTTAAATAAAATACTTACTCAAAAATGGATCATGTTGTCTGTATTAAATAAATAAATAAAATAAAATTAATTATTATATTAGGGTTAACTGAATATTTATTAGTGACGTGGAAATATGAAATCTGGTTCGAAGGCCATCATATCAAACACCAACTTTTTCAGTATCATAGTGAAGTATATTATTGAACTTTTGGAACCAAAACAAGGCCTTATAAAGTAATCTGTTTTAAACAGTAATCTTAAGTTCCTCATTACAATGTACTGATTTGGTGGCAAGTTGAATAGGGATCCCAGTAAGCGACAAGGGCCGCAGTATGAGGAACTTAAACCTCGCATGCAGCCCCAGATCTAGGTACTAATTCGCTCCCTGTTACGAAAACTGTCAAAGAAAATTACAACATCTGCATACTTTTAGACATGTAAAAGTGCCCCTGTGGTAAATTAATGGTAAATTTATTTTGAGTTCAAGGGCCAACATATAGAACCCATGCATACATACAAATCAACTAAAGAAAAGTAACCGATGGCCGCAAAAGACCCTAAAGGCTGATTTGTAAAGAGTAGGTAGCTTGATTAATGGCAAACAAACTAGGATTCCATAAATTGTTAACGAGTGCCATAAAAATCTCGAATCATAAAATATTGAGCCTCAATAATGGCGAACTTAGAAGATCCTTCTCATATTATATCATAGTCGCCAAAAGACACAATTAATCAAAGTAAATCTTGACGCTCTACGCTCCCAGACGGAAAAAAACATGGAAGAATATTACAACATCTGCAAGCTGTCATACATGTAAAAGTGCCCTTGTTTGTCTCAAACATGTGATAGTGCCCTTATCTAAATAAATACAAAATAGCCGAACTAAGAACATGGGATCTGAACTGTCTATAGATTTTTTCAATAATTGACATGTAAAATTGCCTTAAGGTTATGTTACTATTGAAATATTTTGGTAATTCAAAATCCAGCAAATGCCCTCGGAGAACATTACCAAGCGATGACAGCAATAATATTAACGCATATTATTCAATATTTATGAGTTACGTGGAAATCTGAAATCTGGTAAGAAGCCCATCCCATCAAACACCTAATTTTTCAGTATCATAGTGAAGTATATTATTGAACTTTTCGAACCAAAATAAGGCTATGAGAAGTTATTTGTTTTGAACAGTAATCTTAAGTTCCTCATTAAAATGTACTGAATTGGTGGCAAGTTGAATAGGAATCCTAGTAAGCGACACGGGCCGCAGTATGAGGAACTTAAACCTCGCATCCAGCCCCGGATCTAGGTACTAATACGCTCCCAGTTAAGAAAACTGTCAACGAAAATTACAACATCTGCATACTTTTAGACATGTAAAAGTGCCCCTGTGGTAAATTAATGGTAAATTTAATTTGAGTTCAAGGGCCAACATATAGAATCCATGCATACATACAAATCAACCAGAGAACACTAACGGATGGCCGCAAAAGACCCTAAAGGCTGATTTGTAAAGAGTAGGTAGTTTGATTATTGGCAAATAAACTAGGATTCCATAAATGGTTAACGAGTGCCATAAAAATCTCGAATTATAAAATATTGAGCCTCTATAATGGCGAACTTAGAAGATCCTTCTCATATTATATCATTGTCGTCAAAAGACACAATTCATCAAAGTAAATCTTGACGCTCTACGCTCCCAGACGGATAAAAACATGGAAGAATTTTACCACACCTGCAAGGTGTCAGACATGTAAAAGTGCCCTTGTTTGTCTCAAACATGTGATAGTGCCCTTATCTAAATAAAGACGAAATAGCCGAACTAGGAACATGGGAGCTTAACTGGCTAGTGATTTTTTCAATAATAGACATGTAAAATTGCCTTAAGGTTATGTTACTATTGAAATATCTTGGTAATTCAAAAGCCAGCAAATACCCTCGGAGAACATCACCACAGCAATAACATTAATGCATATTAGGGTTAACTCAATATTTATGAGTGACGTGGAAATCTGAAATCTGGTACGAAGCCCATCCTATCAAACACCTAATTTTTCAGTATCATAGTGAAGTATATTACTGAACTTTTCGAACCAAAATAAGACTTTAAGAAGTTATTTGTTTTAAACAGTAATCATACGTTCCTCATTACAATTATTACAAATTATTACAAATATTGGTGGCAAGTTGAATAGGGATCCCAATAAGCGACACGAGCCGCAGTATGAGGAACTTAAACATCGCATCCAGCGCCGGGTCTAAGTACTAATACGCTCCCAGTTGAGAAAACTGTTGAAGAAAATTACAAAATCTGCATACTCTTAGACATGTAAAAGTGCTCCTGTGGTTTATGAATAGTAAAATGAATTTTAAGTTTACACAAACGCCGCAGGGCCGCAAACGACCCTAAAGGCTGATGTGTAAAGAGTAGGTAGCTGGGTTAATGGCACTTATACTAGAATTCTATAAATGGATAACGAGTGCCATAATAATCTCAAATCTTGAAACATTGAGCCAGAATAATGGCGAACTTAGAAGATCCTTCTCATTTTATATCATAGGCACCACAAACGTTACTACTTATTTAATAATGATGTGACAAACAATCTAATTTGTAGTAAGAACACAATTCATAATCTCAATCAATCTGGACGCTTTACGCTCCCAGTCAAAAAAAAACAATGGATGAATATTACCACATCTGCAAGTTGTCAGGCACGTAAAACTGCTCCTGTTTATCTTAGACATGTGATAGTGCCCTTATCGCAATAAGGACGAAGTCGCTGAACTAGGAACATAGAACGTTAATTAAAACTGGCTAGCGGTTTTTTTCCAGAGTAGACATGTAAAGTGCCTGAGGGTTAGTTTACAGAATATATAAATTTCTTGGTAGTTCAAAATCCAGCAAATGCCTTCGGAGAAGTGAAGGCAGCAACAAGATTAATGCATACTAGGATTGACTCAATATTTATGAGTGACGTGGAAATCTGAAATCTGGTAAGAAGCCCAGAAATACATACACAGCACCCAGAAAACACCGAACGATGGCCGCAAGCAACCCTAAAGAAAGATGTCTAGAGATAGCTTAATTGCCAAATATACTAGAATTCACGCAAAATAGGCGCAATTTACAGACGTCGAGTTGCGGAAAACAGCCCGCGTTAACATATAACCTATATACTACTTAGAGTTCGCTGAACGGTTGGCGAGTTACTCGGAAAGCTCAAACCTCGAAATATTAAGCCTGAATAATGTCGAACTAACAACATTATAAGTTAAAAAGATTCTACTCATCTTATGTCATAGTCGCCACTAACTTACCTAAGTGCTTAATAAGGACTAATGTGTAAAGATAAATCTAATCTCTGGTTACACAATTAATCAAGCATCTAGAAGCTCTACGCACCCAATCTGGAAAACTATGGAAGAAAATTACCACACACGCAAACTCTCCGACATGTAAAAGTGCTCCTATGTGAATAAGTACGTAGTTGCTGAACTGGGAATGTTAGGACCTGAAGCTGGCTGATACACATATAAATTTGCACACGCTCCGCGGCACAAATATCCTATAATTTTCCGGAATCCAAACAACAATTGAACTTACAGCGGTATGTGAATACACCCATCTATAGAAGGGATATCAAGACAATTCGCATTCTTGAAATTAGAACATTCGCATAATTTTTAAACATTCGCATTCGCAATATTTAGAACTTGAGAATTAATGCTGGATAATGAACTTATCAAGAACAGACATGTAAAGGTACCCTAGAATTAGGATGTATAATAGTTTCTTGTAAGTTCAAAGGCCAGCACATACCCTTGGAGAATGTATGAGCCTAATGCATATCGTATAAAGAGTATGTAACGTAATTAATGGCGGATATATGAAGATTCGCTAAATATTTACGACTGACGTGGAAATCTTAAATCTGGAAAGATGGTCATCCATTTCCAACACCGAAGCACACGACTGGAATCAAAGCCGGGTCCAAGAATATTACCACATTTGCAAGGTGTCGCACATGTAAAAGTTCTCCTGTTTATCTTATCTTCAATAAGGACAAAGACAAGCTGCCAACAATGAACACGACCTAAGGACATAGGACTTGACTTGAAAGTGGCTAGAGGTTTTTTCAAGAGTAGACATTTAAAAATGCCTTAGGGTTAGTTTACAAAATATTTAAAATTCTTGGTAGTTCAAAAGCCGGCAAATGCCCTCGGAGAACATCACCAAGCGAGGGCAAAAGGCTTGCAACACCCGATGACCCGATGAGCACAAATTGACTTTACTCAAACAGTTTTTTAGCTATAACTACTTGTTTTGAGAATATAAAAAAATTATATGCTATTATTCGTTATATTTGGAAGAATTTCGTTAATTCCGATACATGATTGGACGAAATCGGCTCGATAGAAAATAATTCTGAAGATACATCTTAAAATTTGTTTTAAGAAGTTATATGTCTTTAGTTTCTTGACTTATACGTCGGTAAGTATTAGGACAAAATTCCACCACTCTAATAATAAAAACTTCGTTATTTTATATTTCTCAATTAATGCGTAGTTTTTATTTATTTATCATGTTGAAAATTCCTCCGAGATCCTAAATAGTAAGCGACACGGGCCGCAGTATGAGGAACTTAAACCTCGCATCCAGCCCCGAATCTAGGCACTAATACACTCCCAGTACAGAAAACTGATGAAGAAAATTACAACATCTGCAAACTATTAGACATGAAAAGTGTCCCTGTGGTTTATGAATAGTAAAGTTCACGGGCTAACATATAGAACCCATGCATACATACAAATTACCCAGAAAACTACTATCACTCCCCAACTAATATTAATACGCTCCTAGTTGAGAAAACTGTTGAAGAAAATTACAACATCTGCATACTCTTAGACATGTAAAAGTGCCCCTTTGGTATATGAATGGTAAATTTATTTTGAGTTCAAGGGCTAACAAATAGAACCGATGCATTCATACAAATCAACCTGAGAACATTAACGCCCGCAAACGGCCCTAAAAGCTGATGTGAAGAGATTAAAGAAATCTAATATGTTGTAAAGGACTAAATAACCCACAATTGATCAAGCATTTCTACGCTCCCAGTCGGGCAGACCATGGAAAAAAATTACCACATCCACAAACTCTTAGCGATTAAACCTAGCCCTGTTTATCTCAGACATGTAAAAGTGCCCCTATTTAAATAATGACGTAGTCGATGAACTTGGAACTTGGGACCAGGAACTTGGGATAGCTGTCTAATGAACTTATCCTTGAAAGTGCCCTAGGTTTAGGTAATCAATCAATACAATGTACCTACTGAATAAGTATTTCGTATTAATAAGTGTTTGAGAAGAACATTCAGAATGATTAGCTAGTGATCATGCATCTGATCTGAATTAGGACGTAGTTGGAGAAAGAAGACATGGGAATTTTAAAATGATTTATAAACTTATAAAGAATAGACATGTAAAAGTGGTCCTGTGGTTAGGTTGCAGGATATCTAAGTTTTTTGTAAGTTTAAATGCCAGTCAAATATCCTCGGAGAGCATCAACAAGCGACGGAAGGAACATTTAAAGCCTATCAATGCAATATTCGTAAACAGAAAACACGTTAAAAATGCACCGCTTCCCAAACTGTATTTTATACAATTTTGTTGCCAAGGCGCGACTTTACTAACGACAATGGACCGCATTTAACTATGTTGAAATTATCAACACTCAATGTTGAGAAGAATCATCTCGTCTTTTTCCACATCCGTACTTAAAACATGATGTGAAATAACTAAGGAATCTATTTCTTCATTCCATAACTCAGTAATGTTTATTGAGATTGAAAAAATACTTAAATAGGTTCTAAAATACTTTTAAAGAGCCACTAAGAAAAATTCGCATATAAAAAACGACCCTTTTCATCAGAAAATGCCTGAAAAGCTGCGCAATCTATCATCAACAAGGTCAAAGGTAAATATGGTTACGGAATCTATCAAAATCTCTCTATAGATGTTCTAAAGTTTCTTGAAAATGTTATGCATTGTTGCCACCTCATCAAATTTATAGAGTAGGGATGGCCCGAAAATGGCCGGAAAAGCTGCGCAATCCAACATCAACAAGGTCAAAGGTAAATATGGTTACGGAATCTATCAAAATCTCTCTATAGATGTTCTAAAGTTTCTTGAAAATTTTATGCATTGTTGCCACCTCATCAAATTTATAGAGTAGGGATGGCCCGAAAATTGGTAAATATTTGCATTCTGCGAATAATCGCATCATTTTAAAATTCGGTTTCATATTCTTGTTCGCATCAAACTTGAGAGCTTTGAACCTAATGCTGACTTATAAACTTATCAAGAATAGACATGTAAAAGTACCCTAGGGTTAGGTTGCAGAATATTTAAATTTCTTGAAAGTTCAAAAGCCAGCAAGCACCCTCGGAGAATGTCACCAAGTAACGGTAGCAAGTAGATAGGAGCCTAAGACATACTCTCGGAAAATTTGTGGGCTTAATGCATTTTGTGTAAAGAGTTTGTAACGTGATTAATGGCGAATATATTAGGATTCGCTAAATAGTTACGAGTGTCGTGGAAATCTTAAATCTGGAAAGAAGGCCATCATATTAAACAACAACTTTTTCTGTATCGTAGCGAAGCACACAATTGGAATCAGCAGGATTTAAGAACTAATCGGTCTTAAAACATTTATCTCGACTTGCTCAATAAGAGAAGAGCATTTAGCATACTTATTATTTAACTAGCGATCAATCTGAATTCTGATATACTGAAACTGGTTAATAAAATAAGACCCGCTGACTTATTTCTTCAACAAATGTTCTGATACTAGCACTTTTCCGGATCAGTTTAAGATTGCAAATGTAATTGCCAGGTCATAAAAAGGGTTCCAAAACTGACCCTAAAAATACAGGCTTATATCTCTCCTACCAACACTCTCAAAACTATTAGAGAAACTGATAAATTAATTTATTAAAATGATTTGTTAACTTATATAACTGATACCCTTCCAAGCACGCAAGTTGTTACTTTTGCTGATGATACTATTTAATGCCATTATATCTGCAGAAAACACTCCACTACTAAATAATGGAGTGAATGAAGCCTTAAAGCTTTTTAGGGTTCCGTAGTCAACTAGGAACCCTTATAGTTTCGCCATGTCTGCCCGTCCGTCCGTCCGTCCGTCCGTCCGTCCGCGGATAATCTCAGTGACCGTTAGCACTAGAAAGCTGAAATTTGGTACTAATATGTATATCAATCACGCCGACAAAGTGGTAAAATAAAAAGTGGAATTTTTTTTTTTGTTAGGGCACCTCCCCTATACGTAAAGTGGGGAGTGATTTTTTTTTCATTTCAACCCTAACGTGTGATATATTGTTGGATAGGTATTTAAAAATGAATAGGGGTTTACTAAAATCATTTTTCGATAATGTAAATATTTTCGGAAATAATCGCTCCAGAAGTAAAAAAATATGCGTCGTCCCTACCCCCCCCCCCCCCCCCTCTAACTTTTGAACCATAAGTTTTAAAAATTTGTAGTTCTGATTTTTTACAGACTTGTTTGTGATGCTGATGTTGGCCCAATGAATAATCGAAGTTTGTGACCTCGAGCGCCGAACGCAACTTTCTCATAAATTCAGAGATAAGGTGCCGTGCCATAGATAGATACGCTCTTTTGCGCCTCGCCTCATCAGCCGGCAGCCGGCGTAATCACGCGATAATCAACTTTCATCGGCAAAACTCAATAACTCAAACGCTTTTGTTTTTGATTTTCGAACAAATTTTACATGTATGTTAAATAATACACTCTCTGTATTAAAAGCTATCTTCTGGATTTTTTAGGGTTCCGTAGTCAACTAGGAACCCTTATAGTTTCGCCATGTCTGCCCGTCCGTCCGTCCGTCCGTCCGCGGATAATCTCAGTGACCGTTAGCACTAGAAAGCTGAAATTTGGTACTAATATGTATATCAATCACGCCGACAAAGTGGTAAAATAAAAAGTGGAAATTATTTTTTTATTAGGGTACCTCCCCTATACGTAAAGTGGGGAGTGATTTTTTTTTTCATTTCAACCCTAACGTGTGATATATTATTGGATAGGTATTTAAAAATGAATAGGGGTTTCCTAAAATAATTTTTCGATAATGTAAATATTTTCGGAAATAATCGCTCCAGAAGTAAAAAAATATGCGTCCCACCCCCTCTAACTTTTGAACCATAAGTTTTAAAAATATGAAAAAAATCTCAAAAGCAGAACTTTATAAAAACTTTCTAGGAAAATTATTTTGAACTTGATAGGATGAATAGTTTTTGAAAAAAAAATACAAAATAATTTCTGAACTAAGTTTGTAATTTAACCGTATAAGCAGGTGTTTATTGTACCTGTAATTTCTACAAAATTACAATGAAATGACGTGCTTTCAAATAAAGTAAAAACGGTGAAAATCGGTTCACGCAATAAAGAATTATCCCATAAAAATCATCTTCCATACTTTATGCTCGCGCGCTAGTTTACTTAATTTGCCGATAGATGTCGCTGTACGTGGAACGCTCATATCATATCCTACATGGCGGTGTTATTTTAACTCTTAAGTGGGGACACTTACTGTGACGGACGGAAAACTACGGAACCCTACAGTGAGCGTGGCCCGACACGCTCTTGGCCGGTTTTTTATTACATATTTTAGAAGCTTGAAAGAGAATAAAAATTTATAGTCTAATATATTCTTAAATATTAATTGTATAAAAAAACATTTACTTAGTAACCTTAAACTAATTTTGAAAACGACCCGCACTGCATATCAGAAATTGTTTTTCCTGCATTTGTTTTTGTTTTATCAACCATTACATGTATGGAGTGCCCCCTTAAAAAATGTTTTTAAAATAATTCATATGCTTCTATATATGTCTAGTTATATTAGCCACTCACACAGCAAATTTTATTAATATAGTGCCGAAAATTTCGGCTACAGACGGAAAAAGTACCCCGAAAATTGCACTACTAAAAGCGTCCGAAAATGGAACGAACCAGCTTTAGCCCAGGCTAACCAAGTGATTTGTGACCTATTAAACTTTTACTTTTCGATGAATAATTTACTTCTCATTGAGGTAAGTAATCATACTGGGGCCGCCTGGCCCATAAAGGCGATTTAAGTTTTGCGTTAGTCTAACCTAATTTGAACTTTAATTTTAAAGATTAAGGTAATATTGTAAGTAAGGTAAATATTGAATCTGTATAACGTACCTTTTCATGTTGACTGTCACAAATAACTAAACGTTACGCACACATACACACTAACAAAGAGATGTAGGCATACACAATCGTACGCGTGCAAAAGACAAGCAATGACGTATTTTCTGTCCCTCATCGCGTATATTCATATTCATGCCAGTGAATTTACCCATCAAATTGGGTTATTATTATAATTTATATTATTGGATTACGTAATATTGAAAGTGAAGATTTAAAGGGTGAGTAAAATTATAAGTAGAATATCACGAAATCACTGTCAATGATTTTAATAAATATGGCTTACTCTAATAACTGTATTATTTACTAGGCATATTAGATAGTAAATTACATATATAAGTACATATTTCAATTTTAATTACTTTGATGGTCGGATTGGGTAGATTGAACTGTCGTTTAATTATCTCAAGGAAAAAATATATATAGAAAACTACATTTATGGTAAAAGAATGGGGAATTTCCTTTACACATGGTATCCCTAATCTTAGCTGTCAAAATATAGCTGTCCCTTACCGGGTTTACGCTGACTCTCTGTCTAGAGTATATTCCGTCTTCGCAAATCACTTTTCAACCGACTTCAAGATTTCGAAGGAAGAGGTTATCAATTCGTCGGGATCTTTGTTTTTGCTAATTTTTTTTATATTTATGTTCACCGATTATTCGAAGACGGCTGGACCCATTTAAAAAAATATTTTTTTGCATACTTCACAGTTGGTCCCATTGTAACTAGGTCAGGATCCGATGATGGGATCCTGGAGAAATCGAGGGAACTCTTGAACTACGAGTATTATAGGCACACCTATAGCGATTTGAGTATTTGCTTTTGGAAAGGTGGATGCTAAGTGAAGTCGGTTCGTTTTTGTTTAAAATTATAAATTAAAAGGTTAAATCTCTTTGACATCTCGCAGTGAGCGCGTTACGATATTTCAGGCTTCTTTGCAGTACCTAGATTCCTATAAAATATTTTGGCAATAATATGTTACATTAGTTACAAATAATTAAATAACAGGGGATCAATGTTACTCTGCGTCTGTAGGAAACACCTTAGACAACCCTACACGTGATCCCTGGGTGGTGCTAAAAGAGTAACAAACTTGGCAGCAGCACTGGGACAGGACAAAAATCCAATGATATTTACTATGGATGGGTTATACTCTAACAAAATGAGCACAAAAAATACTTCCAGAGTTATGCCATAACCTAACAACGATTCTTTTATGTTTATCTATTTTGACAATCATTACATCTTTGTCACTCTCATTGTTAGAAAATTACAGTTTGTCTCTTTCCTACGCGGGTGACGGGAGCTCATTGACACGTCCGCATCTCTCGCTTGCCGGTGCGTGACTAGCGACAGTTGTTTGAATTCACTCATAATAAGTGCTTCACTTTTGGAGCGTGCATAACCCATCTTACATTATTATATATCATAGGTCCCATCTGGATTTTCTTCATCATCTGCATTCCCAGTACTACTAGGGAAGAAATACCTAGCTTTATCCAGTGACATGTAGCCATACGATAAATAAATAAATTAAATAACAAGAAATTAAGTGGCGCAATATAAAGTTATCGAATACGAATTGATATACTGGCGTCGTTTTTTCTTTCAGATTAGATAATCGTGCGATTGTGGTAGTGCGATTTTGGTGAAAACTATTTTAAAATTCGCCATTCTGCATCTTATTGGCTTAAGCGTATCACTAATAATGGAAACAGTAGTCTCATTTTTTTTCTAATTTGGCTGAACAAAATAAAGATACATTCGCGAAATTGACCGTTATTTTTTTAATCTGAAAAAACGAGGTATCGCATCATGTATCTATTACGTATAATCTAATTCTTACTTAAACATTATCTTACTTAAACAATATGGACAGACTTACAAGAATCTGCCGTTGGCGTTGATCTTGATTCTGGCTCGACGGTTTTAGGATATATCCTGTAAAAACACTTTTCTTCAGTAACTAACTCTAATATTATTTATCTAATGCTTATTATTGCTACAGCAGCTATGTCATATTATGGAGTCATAAATCACAAACGTGATCAACTAAATTGTCATATAAAATTATTTCATTGAGAAACAAATTTAATATTATTACTTTTTTTTTTCTTAAAACAAATTACCTCGTAAACAGTAAAATACTTATATCAAAACATTAATACTAGATATTTTAGTAACAAAGTTTCAAAGTATACGAAGTATTTACTTTTTTTTAAGGCACACAACTTCTGGGTGTAATCAGAATCCTACTTAAATAATAGGGACAGACTTACAAGAAACTGGCAGTTTAAAGAAACTCCTGATTAAGTATTATCTTCTAGTAGAGGTAGAGGGACGCCAGTCTGCCTTTCGGAATGCAGGCGGGCTGTCGACCACTCGTTGCACTCATTATTTGTTGTACTCGTAGCTAGCCGTTGATCATGATTTTTACTCAACGGTTTTTTGATATGTTCTGTAAAAAAATGTTTTCTTCAGTAACTAACTAGTAATAGTCACCTCGTAAACAGTAAAATACAATTAAATTTATTTTCGGATTAAAGTGTACTAAGTGTACTTTTAAAAAAAGCAAACAACGTTTGGGTAGGAATCTGATTATACCCAAAAGTTGTTTGCTTTTTTAAACACAATCCTACTTAAATAATATGGACAGACTTACAGAAAACTGCCATTTTGAAAAACACTCCTGATAAGTATTGTCTACTCGTAGAGGAACGCGCGATATGTTCTGTAAAAAAATGTTTTCTTCAGTAACTAACTAGTAATAGTCACCTCGTAAACAGTAAAATACAATTAAATTTATTTTCGGATTAAAGTGTACTAAGTGTACTTTTAAAAAAAGCAAACAACGTTTGGGTATAATCGTAGGAATCTGATTATACCCAAAAGTTGTTTGCTTTTTTAAACACAATCCTACTTAAATAATATGGACAGACTTACAGAAAACTGCCATTTTGATAAACACTCCTGATAAGTATTGTCTACTCGTAGAGGAACGCGCGGCATGCCTTTCGGGATGCAGGTAGGCTGTCGACCACTCGTTTCAGTCATTCATTATTTGTTGTACTTGTAGCAAGGCTTTGATCTTGATTCTAACTCGACGGTTTTAGGATATATTCTGTAATATTTTTTTTCTTCAGTAACTAACTCTAATATTATTTATCTAATACTTAATATTGCTACAGCAGCTATGTCATATTATGGAGTCAGAAATCACAATGTGATCAACTAAATTGTAATTAAAGTCGTATAATAAAAAGTAAGATAATTAAAAAAATACACATTTGAAATTTTCGGAAAAACGTGTACTAAGTTTATTACGTGTATTATTCAATTTTTCAGAAAAGAAAATCATTTTCTTAGAGTATTAGGTAGAATTAAAAAAAAAGGACTTTTTAGTTTTTTATTTGTAAGTACAGTCGCCATCAAATATATCAAAGCGGCCAATGTACTCAAAAATATCTGAACATGCACCTTATCGCCTTGAGAATAAAGGCGTTGTTCAGTTATTTGTGACCACCTTGGCCGCTCCTATATATCTGATAGCGGCTGTACAATCAAAAACTTGAACAGAACATAGTTCACGTTACCTAAAAAATATCCTCGGATTAGGTATAAAGTTCACGTTCTAGTGGTCGACACGCTAATGCCCAATAGCTGTCACCTTTATTGTAAATTTAGTTTAGTTCCAAGGCGACATGTACTGGCACACGCATACAGACACGAGCACTCGGACGTTCACCTTACCTATCCCAATAGAATTTGGTTACACTTACGTCTAATAATAACGGTCAAGCTCAAAATAGTTATGTCACGTGTTCTACAAGTGGTGACCCATGCCATTGATTTTGAAAGGCTGTTGATCTGCATTCTGCGATAATCTTTTCATCTCTTTAATAATATTGCGGTTCTGGTATGGTCTGGTATAGTAGAATGTAAGGTGTTTACGATGTTATCTGGTATTAAATCAAAAATCTGGTATTAAGTCCTGTACTTGTTTCTTCTTTTCCCATATGAATTAATATGCTTGTTTTAAGTTTGTTTTTATCTTCAAATACCATGATCTTTCTTTTATTTCTGAAGTAATTTTCAAGGCGTAGAATAAATGCCGCTTCTTATTTGGATCCGTTCCCTGTTCTCCTAAGCATCCGTTCCCTGTTTTTATGTATTTTGATATAATACCGTTTCTATATAGAGACAAGGACATTGGGAGCCCTCGTAGATTATCTTCTTCGTAGTCAAAGACAGCCAGGCTCAGGCTCTGAGTTTTCTCGAGCAGTACCAAGGGAGTCCAGATGAGACGGTCTTCGATTAATTGGATCACGATAGTGGTGAGACAGACTGCACGATCATCATTCATAAAAATTACATACGCGAGCCACTGGCTTCATGTTTAGGCATTTGTTTAGTTTCTTCTATGTTCGGTAGCGACTTGATCAGAATTCTGGTTTATAGTGAAATTTTGTGTCTGTTTCTTCAATGGCAGTGGCACCAAAAAGTACTTTTTTATCTGTAACATCCCATGAACTTGCTAAGCCATTGGGCTCTTTTTATAATGACTTCTGAACACGGATTCCTCTCTCTTCGACCAATTCTAGGCGTATTTAAGTTTAGGCATTTGGTGTTGTCTGCCTACCCTCCTCCTTTTTCATTCGGGCTTGGGACCGACATTGGCGGAGTTAGAGGCTAAACACAATTCATAAGATACAATATTCTTTATTACATACTAGGTAACATGATCCAACTACACAGCTTGATCCATATAAAAACATATTCAAATAAAAACTGTGCCTTAATGTATTTATTCTACTCGTCGTCTTTAAAGCTTGAATTGAAACTTTGTAGACCGATCTACTAAAATCAAACTTTTCATTATGTCACGATTGTATTAAACACATTACATATTGGAGTTATATCAAAAACTGAAAAAGAACAAAGCAACAAAGTTTAAATACTTAACTGAGCTGTTGCCGATGCGCGGGGAGGTTCGCACCACACACTTAATGATATATATTATCCGTAGGGCACTAGTGTCAGCAAACATCCCAGAGGTGTTAGTTGCGCGTTGCCGACCCTTTACTAAAAGGAGGATTCACTGTGCGGATGGCTGAAGGAACAAGCGGGTCGCTCATAGTCAATACACTGGGTCCTCTTTGAGCTCTTTGGCAACCTTACTCACCAGCAGGAACACAACACTATGATGCTATTTGGCGGTGGTTTTCTGTAAGGTGGAGGTACTTTCCCAGTTCTCGGGCTCTGCTCCAGCTTTGAGCGAGATGACATTCGCTGTGCTGTGCCACATGTGCTACCGCACATGGCGAGATGTCATTAGCAGTTACCCATACCTCTCTTTTGGACGTAGTTTAAAGACACCCGTGTCTGGACGTAGTTTAAGGACATACCCGGGTCCGAGTCCGAGTCTTTTATACCTTTATTTTTGTTTCCGTATTTAATTTTACAGGGTTTTAGAGATGAAAACGTTAGCTGTCATGCACTCTTAAAAAAAAATAGGGTTTTTAAGTGGTTTTCAACGTGCTTCATATATTGCCATGACATAAACACTGGCTAAAATGATAATAAGTGACGTTTTAAATCAAAAGTACACATCATTGTCGATTGTCATTAAGACGTTAACTGCCATAGAAAAAATAATTTAGAAATAAACTCTACTAACAACCAACAAATGTACCTATGACTTGAAAACGTCAAATATTCTCGAACGCACCCATACCATATAGTACAGTAAAGATACGGTTGCGTCAAATATTAATTTATAATAGCCTGATTTTTTAGTATTCATTCTTATGGGATATTTATAGATAATATATGCCAAAATCCTACAAACTTTCCACCCGGAAGTAGTTAAATAGGTAAAAAAAAATATGTAAAAAGTTTGTATATTTTTATGATATCAATTATTTTTATTTGTAAACATGAAGATATTTAAGTCTTCTTTCTGTTGAAAGCGAAAAACAAGAAACCGTGTCCATGTAAAACCACATAATTTACATAATGTACGGCGTGGGCGATATATATCCTAATTCGTTAGAAACAAATAGTAATAAGTGGTAGTTTGTTCTTACACATTTTAAAAGACAAGAAATGATGAAAAAGACGATATATTCATTAAAATCCTATAACAAAAGCGCTTGTAGTATGTGTGTACATATTTGTAGCAGTTAGCGAATAACGATATTTTGTAGGATTACATTGCGTAAATAATACTAGTATTATGATATATCCGTTACACTAAAAATATTAGCTATTATTAATTATTTCCAATTGGAATTTTTGAAATTGGAATTGGGGAATTCCCCCTACTAGCCGCCCGTAAAATGACTGTAGTAATAAGGGATAAGCTATGTGCCAACACTTTCCTCATTATCCCTCGCGATGCGGTAAGCGCATCGGGAAAAAACGGGTACAATGGAGAAAGACATAGTGAGACCCCCCTGGTATGACCTAAATATAACAAATCAGTAATCAGTATGACCTAAATGTAGTTAAAAATTACCTACGTAATTAAAACTAACACTAAAAGAAAACAGATACAGGTGAGGTTGCCGATATCCGAACCCTAAAGAAGGATTCTCATAAGGCTGGCTGCGTGCCCCCTGTTTTAGGAACATGTTCTTATGTAGCTTTTGTTATTTGTGACTGCGCTGCGTTAAATACCCTGTTGTTATTGATGCTGATATTTATTGACTCTATTACTCAATGACAACTGGCTGTGTTAGACGTACACAACACACACAGATATCATTCAGTGAATAGCAGCTCAATAATTATTATCTTTGTGTACATTTCCTTCTTCTTCTTACTCTTCTATTGGAGTTAATCCCACTGACTAGTTTAAGGATGATTTATGTTGTAACGTTCTGCGTCCTAACTACAAAACAAATTTCCGATACTTCGTTTTGGATATAGAGCATCACGTGATCTCCGAGGCTTCAAAGCGGCTCGTGACGTACCTACCCGGACCGTCGACGGGACGGTCATATTTTGATGTTTGATGGCCGATACAAGCTATCAGCAATATTCCGACCTGTCTCGTAGCGTACGCAACTAACTCATATACTTATATAACGAGTCGGTGTTGGAAGTTTTGGAATCGAAACGGCCCAGGATCAGCTACTACACGAGCTGGGCATGGGCATATTCATCTAAACACACGGCAGTGTGTCCGCCAAGTTCGAGCAAAAAAAAGCGACACACCGGCAGTGTGTTATATTACACGAACCATTTCGGGCCAATTTCGACCACCCTATAACTCAAAACATATTTTATCTACGCATATGAAATTTCGAGTGTCTGTTGACATTCCCTTAATTGTCTAGAATACAAAATTTCATTATTCTACCTATAGCAGTTCTTGAGATATTGACGTCAGAAAATCGCTATTTTTACTATACACTCACTGACTCCAGTGAGTCAGTACTCACTGACTCACTGACTCACTGACTCACTGACTCACTGACTCACTGACTCATCAAAAACCTAGACCACTTCCAATGGTCGTACTGACTTGAAATTTGGCATGGAGATAGGTCTTAAGGTCAAAGTAAAGGGAAAAATCTGAAAACGGCCAAGTGTGAGTCAGTTTTAAAAATAGCGAAGGTGTAACTTTGTTCTACTATGAAGTCATAATGAACTAAATGGGTCTATCTTCCAATGGTCAATGGCAAGTTTTAATAGAAAATTATATACTTGACACATTGCAGTCCAAAGGTGTCGATTCATTGCATTGAAAAGGTGTGTGGTGTGTGAAAACTTGCCAAGTAACATCATTAAAAAGTACTGAAAATAATAAATGTTATCAGGAAACTGCTAAAAAAACCGGTGTGCGTTTCTCTGACTATTATGATTTTAGGTATTTCTATGTAACGTGATACTTATTCAAAATGTACCTTAAAAACTGCTGGAAATCAAGTGTGCATTCCTATAACTATTTATGATTTGAGGTATTTTTATGGAACTTGGTACTTATTCAGATCTCACTTCTTTTATAGGCGAAGCATTCCCATAGTATCGAACTTGGCAGCCTTTCACATTTATGTTTTTGATGGAATTTAACTTAACTTGTAAAGCCTGACCAGAAATATATGATCATGCGCCATGTTGCGGAATTTCATTGGAACTAATTTCTTACACTGGCAATAATTTTAATGACAGAATGATATTCATGTGTGAGTGCATGTGACAGGCTGTCACTGTTGTCAAGTGTCATTGAGACGGTTTACTTGAATAAAAATAAAGTGTTGAATATTAAATAATAAACCACAAAAAAATCCCAAAATTATCCATATTCAAGAGCGAAACATTGTAAATAGTGTATATAATAAACTGATGTCAATAATACGCTCGGGAAATGATACTATTTCGCTGTGAAACATTTTCAAATTAATATCAGAGCTGACAGGTAAACAAATCAGTGACAAATCAAGATGTCACTATACCATAAAGAATAACACGCTCTATGACTGTTGCCATATAAATGAGAATAATAGCGCCCTCTTGACAATAATCATATATTTCTGGTCAGGCTTTACTTAAGTTCGACTTACATTCACATTTCGAATTACATTTTGTCATGTCTGACTGTCCGTTTCGTGACATTGACTGTCAGTTTTATAACGTATGCTAATGGTACAGTCGAGGACAAAGAGATGTATACACTTTTGGACCTTATTGCGTTGTAATAAGGTCCAAAAGTGTATACATCTATTTGTCCTCGACTGTACACAGTTAAGTTAAAACGCCCATAAAATAGGTTGGCTTTAAGTGCGCAAAACGCTCGAGCGGGGCGAACAGGGATGAGCGGGCTAGCGTCCATATCAATAAAATGCAAACGTATGCGAGTCGGCTCAGTAAACGCTATTTAAATTCCTTATAAGCGAACGCGACGCTGGACGCTCGCAGCAGGAGCAGAATCAGAATGGTTTCGGATTGTTCACAGTGACTTTCGAGAATAGTTGAATTTAAGGCACAATTTTATTAGAGAGTAGCTGTGTAGTGTAGACTACAATCATATTAAGGGCCTATTTCACAATCTCCAGATAAACTTATCTGCCAGTTAAAATTATTGCTATCCTTTTCTCCAGTCATATAAAAGAAAAGGACAGCAAACATTTATCTGACAGATATGCTTTAACTGGAGATTGTGAAACAGGCCATAAGCGTTAGTTATTTGCAGATAGTGCAGCAAGGCAATAGTTTAGGTCTTGAGGTTTCATTAAATTCAGGCAGTGCATCCTACAACTATTGAATAAATAAATACAAATGTATGAACAATAACTGCATACAGAGTTTTATATAGATATTATATAGTCTTGAACATTTATAGGAAAACAAAATGTAATAGTCATTATGTTTAACACGTTCAGTCCAGTGCCCCATATATGGATCACGCAGAACAATCTCCACACGTCCGTGCCCCACAGATGGGCCACTAACGACCGTGTCCGCACTTAGATTAGTTAGTATTACTTCATACTGCATGATAATATAGGGATAATTCTGATATAATAATCTTTTTGGCTAGTTAGACAACAGCATACAGAAAGATATTGTACTTATTCGAAAGCGTGCTTGTTTGTTTCTTAGTGACCCATATGTGGAGCATGGAGGTGTGATTGAAGTAATTTTCTTGGACGCACGAGGAGATGCATACATATTGTTAACGTGTTAACTTAATTATGGTATTATATAACTTAGGTATGTTCGATAATACCTTGTGCCAAATTCTACGATTAATTAAAATAATTAATGATGGCTTATTGCTAAGGAAAACGATGTCCATATTAAGGGACAAACAACTACCTGTGAACATTGTTCAATAATAATCCTGGCCCCGAGACAGGTTAGCTGTTCTCAGTTTTAGGATGATACGCGGTCGATGGATCAAATTTACAATCCCCCTAGAGAATTGTATTTGTCGAAAGTTAACGCAAACGAAATAGTCTATCAGTGCCAGACAAAGGAAATCAACTAAAGCCAACTCAACCCCGTTCCTGCACGGTGAAAAGCTGGTCAGTACCGACTGTACCCTGGACGAGCTGATGATAAAGTGGCCGAGGCGAGGGGTTTGATCACATGATTCGATTATTTTGGGTTTTTTTTTGTTAGCGCGACGAATTAGCTTGCGCGCACGGCAACGAGTAGCCAACGAACAATCTACCTTCAACTGGCTTATAAATGTCATAACGATTCGAAAAAAAACTACCCTAAAAACTGTTGCAAATTTTCCGTTCCGTTTAACGTGGTGTCCGGAACCATCCAATATTTTCTTTGATCTCTGTACGCAACGGTCGTACGCTCAGAATCACGGTCGCGACGACCTCTATCGATCCTGAATATCCTGATACGAGTTTTAATTGTGTCCAAATTTAAGTTTTATTTTCCCATTCCGTTACCATTTTTCATAGACTTCGTATAGCGGTATCGGAATAGAAGTAGGTACTTAACGTAATAGTAGCTTATGTAACGGTTACGTAATAAGGGTCCTTAAAATTCGAGCGTGGTCTGGTATAAACCGTATACAGTTTGTACTCCAATGTAAAATAAATACTCATATTATTATTAAAGTTGACAAAATATTACAAAAAAATGAAACCGGAATTAGAAATACTAAATAGGGTAGCAAAATCTGCCATTTAATCCAAAATCACAAAGGGGCTGGGATGATGTTTTGTGTAAACTAATACACCTCTCTTTTGGAAAATAGCACGGGAGCCGAACGCGCGCGACTGATGGCCGTGGGCTGCAAAGAGCCCGGCCATTGTTTAAATGCTTACCCCTCGCCTAACACAGGTACCCATTTAGATGCAAACACCCTCCGGTTGGCGGTGGGGCTACGTTTAGGGGTCCTGGTATGCGCGCCACATCAATGCCTCTGTGGCAAGGATGTCGACCGGCTGGGGCACCACGGAATATCTTGCCAACGTAGTGCGGGCCGTTTTTCGCGTCACGCCGCTTTGAACGACATAATCCGTCGGTCTCTTGCCACCGTCAACGTACCGGCAATACTAGAGCCTACCGGTATAGCCAGAGACGATGGCAAGAGACCCGACGGCATGTCACTGATACCGTGGAGGATGGGACGAGTGCTTGTGTGGGATGCTACCTGTGTGGACACGCTGGCGCCGTCCCATCTCCACGGTACTACAAAGAAAGTAGGCGCGGCGGCGGAGGCGGCTGAAGCCCTCAAAAGGCACAAATACAGGAGTCTCGACGCCAACTACAACTTTCTTGCTTTTGGAGTCGAGACTCTTGGTCCGTGGGGCCCAGCAGCACTAAATTTTTACAGAGAGTTGGCTAAACGGTTGGTCGACAAAACTGGGGATAAAAGAGCTGGCAGCTTCCTCGCCCAACGCCTTAGTATTGCGGTTCAGCGAGGAAATGCTGCCAGCGTCCTCGGCACGATGCCACAGGGGCCCATTTTAGAGATAGATTTTTAGTTTTTAGTATTTTTAAGTAAGTTAATTTTAGTTCATTTACATAGTTTATTTAAGTTTTATCCTGTACCTATTAAATGTTAGTACAAATAAAACGATGCAACTAAATAAATAAATATTATGTTGATCTTTCCGCGATTAAAATACAGCAAGACAAGTCGTTAACGTCCTTATGGCATTGACATAAAGTTTAACTTCTCCTGGACTGAAACGGGTTTGTTTTTTGGTTTGACACTGTCATTGTCTACCGTTACATAATCTGCGTTTTGATACTGTTCGGTAAGTTAGAACATTGTAATATTAAAATAATATCTAAGCCTACGAATACGGAAGTTTAAACTAGAGATCGACTGTATTAAAACGTCTAAAGATTGAAAAAGCGTATTTTTGCATTTTTGATCGGAGTTTGAATATTAAAAGTGGGTTTCATAATGGCATAAAATCATGCTCCTTCGATAACGAAACGCACCTTTTTTTAAATTTTGCAATGTCAGATAGTAGTGGTATCGCACTTAACGGTGGTAAACCTTATCCCTTCGCAATAGGTGTTAGGAATGTTCAGTTAATAGTATCAACGATGGTTTGACAGCCGTCTTTGTTTACCGAAATATAGGAACTATAAATACGATCAAAATATGACTTTTTATTATTATTTCATCATAATTCCCGTTTTGTTTTTAAGTCCGCTTTTGTACATTTTCTTTAAAAAAACGGGTACTTTTTTACATTAATATATAAATCATAGGCATGCATGCTTTCAAATATTGTCCTTGTCTGATTCAAGTTTTAAATGCATGATTTTTCAATTTTCCCATTTGATTACGCATTTTTTTTACCACCGTCCTAGAAATTATGACGATTTTTTAAAGGTAAGAATCATTCCTAAACGGTCCTAAATAATCCGGGCCAGATCACCTAACAAAAATTGACGATCTCCTTTCCGCAATAAAAAATATTTTAAGTATAAGAACAAACAAAATTAATTACTAAATATTTAGACAGTTTTTTTTTATCTGCTGCAGCTTAAGTTGAAATGTGTACGCCGTAATGATGATTCACGCTTTAACTTTACGCGTTCTAACACGATATTACTCATCAACGTGTCAAGAACCGCAAAGTTATAGCGTGTCGATGAAATGTGGTGATAACCTGAAAACTCGTAATGAGGAAAATGACACAGTAAAACTCGCTTAAGATGATTTTGAAGAGACCCCGCCAAAACATCTCGTAAGCGGGAAATTGTATTATGCAAGACTGTTTTACGGGACCTCATAGACGGAGAGCTAGCCACGCCAGATATGACACAATTTGTGTTTATTTCTAGATCTGGACATCTGGCAACTGTAAAGTGGTGGAGGTCAAATAATGCAGACCACTTCAAGATAACAAATCCTAGAGTTCTAGGTTTGATGCAATATTATGAGAAATTATATTAATAATTAGATTATATTATTGCCATAAGTTTCTGTTGCGGGAAAGTAGTGACGACGTAGGTATATTATTATAGAGGTGCATTTTTCAGCAAAAGAATACGCATTTTTCTATGTAGAAATTAATGAGCTATAACATTATCCTAGATCATATTTTCATAGAATGCGTAGATTCGGAGGGAAAAGCGAATTTCTTCAGGATGGAGGAAATTTTCCAAGGTGCTGGCGGTTTCTCGAGGTCCTCAAATGTCAAATGGTGTGGACAATAAAACGGGACCTCTAATCAACATACACACCAAATTTCAAAACTGTCCGACGGATATCGAGTTTTGTCGTATTTTGATTGTGTTATAATGTAATTCTTAGTTTGTCGCCTTCTGTTTTTGTTACCTGTATAATACACAAATGTTTTTTGTTCTAATGTTAAAATATAGACCCTGCCCTTTATATCTGAGAAATATCTGGCAGTCTACCTATTTTGGTATAACTATTTTCCAAATCCAAAATTTTGCTAGTCTGTCACTCTGACCTCCACCCATAAAAGCTGCCAGATGCCCGGATCTAGTAATAAGGATAGTATAGCAATCTAGCCAGACGGGTTTTGTTGCTCTCATTATTGTGTCATATCTGACGTGGCCAGCTGTTAGTCCATCAGGTTGCAGGGACCGATATAAAATTGCGTATTATGCGAGCAATCGTATGAAACGTGATCGTATTAAGCGGGTTCTACTGTAGTTACATTGAGAGTAAATTTCTGGACGAATTGCACACTCGTCGCTGGAAACTCTCAGCAGGAACAGGAGCGGTACGGGTCGGGTTTGTTCACAGTTACCAGCCAAAAAGTAGTTGAATTTAGGCACAACTACGTTTCAGTGTGACTGTGTAGACCACAACCATTAAGTGTTAGAGTTGCGGCTTGCGGCTACGGAAAAAAAAAGAAAAAACTACCTTATTATATATACGTATCCAACGTGTGACACTCAAGACTAAAAACCTGAAAACTGTTTGTTCAGAATTGAGAGTGGAATCGATTACACTATATCTTAACATGGGCATACTATTTCTTTAATTTTCCAATTTTTTACGTGTCGAGTGTAAAAGTTTCTAATACTCGTACTACAGTTTACCATTCTATTGAGAGGTTAGGAGATAGAGGTTGGATATTTAATAAAGGCTGGCAGCTTTGACAAATTTGTATTTTCACTGTACATAGTGTCATGTAGGTTGTCATTGTCAAAGTATGTCATGTCATACAAATAGACAAAGTAGGTTGAAAGGTTGACATGACATGACACATGCAGAGATGTGACAACAATGCAACAAATGTAGAGTTAACAATTGAGTAGAATTGCAAGGAAAACTAAACATACGAATATCTTTCGAAATAAGTAACTGATTGAAAAATAAATACTCGAAATTAATTAGCAATAAATTATTGCTATTTAATCTCTCCCCAGACACCCCAAAGGATTTTTATTATTGCCAATAATAAAAATCCTTTGGGGTATCTGGGATCTTTAGTGGCTCAAGTAACAAACAAACAAACAAAATTGTATTTACAGAAAAAGGGTAGATTACAGTGGTATTGTAAAAATCTATTGTATCACCTTTTCCGACTGTTTTAAACAGTATGTAAATATTTAAAGTACGTACTAGATACACACAGAATATTTTATAAAGACTACATTTATATACAATTATTTATAGTTTTAACCTTCTAAAAATTGTTAGGATCCTGTTACAATAAATTGGGTTTATACAACACGGTAGTTTTTAACAAAAAATGTACAGAACAAACTTAGAATTAAACAAAATATACAACATACAAATCATACAATACAAATTACTCTTCGTAACTCATAAATTCTTCAACCTTGTAAAAGCAAGAAGCCAATATCTTAGTGTTTGTGTGAATTTATTTCCCTCAAGTGTTTTCATTTGGGCTGGTAACTTGTTGTATATTACAATACTCATATTATAAACGTTTATTTTATAGATATCCTTGTTACAGCGCGGCTGGTTTAGCATATTTTTGTACCGGGATCTTGGATTACTTGAAAAATTTATATCAGAACGTTTAACGTAGTACTTTGGAAACTTTTTAACGAAACTACATATTTTTAAAATATACATACAGGCTACAGGTAAAATTTTAAGTTTTTTGAAAATTGGTTTACAGTGGCTGCGAATCGGAGCGTTACATATTGCACGAACACAATCTTTTTGTATTTTAAATGCTCTTTTGACATCCACAGAGTTACCCCATAGGATGAGACCATAGTTGAGAACGCATGAAACGTGACCGTGGTAGGCTGTAAGAGCAGCTTCATGGGATACAGACTGTCGTAATTTTCTTAGAGCGAATATGAAACGATCAAGTCTTTTACATAATTAATCAACATGTTCTTTCCAGTTTAAACAGGAATCAATATGTATGCCTAAAAATGTTATGCTATTGCTTTTGTGTAGGTGAATATTATTGTAATTGATATTAAGTAGTGGCGGTAATGCTCTACAAGAATGAAATTGCATATATTCAGTTTTACTAAGATTGATTAGAAGGTTATTATTGACTATCCAATTACTCATATCTGTCAAGGCTTCATTGACATCGGAATCATATGAACCTGGATCTTGGCTCCTAACTACGATGGTTGTATCATCAGCAAATAATATGGTTTTAGGCTTTGTGGCTTTAGGAAGATTATTAATGAAGACTAGAAATAGTAGCGGGCCCAAATTACTTTATATCAGAACGTTTAACGTAGTACTTTGGAAACTTTTTAACGAAACTACATATTTTTAAAATATACATACAGGCTACAGGTAAAATTTTAAGTTTTTTGAAAATTGGTTTACAGTGGCTGCGAATCGGAGCGTTACATATTGCACGAACACAATCTTTTTGTATTTTAAATGCTCTTTTGACATCCACAGAGTTACCCCATAGGATGAGACCATAGTTGAGAACGCATGAAACGTGACCGTGGTAGGCTGTAAGAGCAGCTTCATGGGATACAGACTGTCGTAATTTTCTTAGAGCGAATATGAAACGATCAAGTCTTTTACATAATTAATCAACATGTTCTTTCCAGTTTAAACAGGAATCAATATGTATGCCTAAAAATGTTATGCTATTGCTTTTGTGTAGGTGAATATTATTGTAATTGATATTAAGTAGTGGCGGTAATGCTCTACAAGAATGAAATTGCATATATTCAGTTTTACTAAGATTGATTAGAAGGTTATTATTGACTATCCAATTACTCATATCTGTCAAGGCTTCATTGACATCGGACTCATATGAACCTGGATCTTGGCTCCTAACTACGATGGTTGTATCATCAGCAAATAATATGGTTTTAGGCTTTGTGGCTTTAGGAAGATTATTAATGAAGACTAGAAATAGTAGCGGGCCCAAATTACTTCCCTGAGGTACTCCTAAAACTACAGTACGAACAGGTGACCTGTATTCTAATTTGTGCATTTGAGTTTTAATTTCTACAAATTTAGAAATTTCAGTACATTGCTGCCTATTTGTTAAATAAGATCTGATCCAATCATTGGCTTGACCTCTGATTCCACAATTGTCTAATTTTGTAAGCAGTTTTAAATGGTCTACCAGGTCAAATGCTTTTGTCATGTCTAAGAAAATAGACGTGACAGGCGATTCATTATTAATGGACTCCGTTACATATTAAATAAATTCAAAACATGCTAATTCGGTGTTAAAACCTTTGTATATACACGATGATTCATAATCGGTGATCAGGAACCAATTTTTCTCATTCAGTTATCGATTATCTCTAGCGATCACATTTATCTAGCAGTTGGGCCATTTTATTCAAAGTTGTATGTATTTTTTTTAAAGTGTCCCAAGTTTTTCTTCTACTAGGATCAAAAGAGCTCGTGGGACTGAGGCGAAATCACCTAAAATATTTCCTTATAAATAAAAAAGTGGAGTGTAACTTTAAATAAAAATGCCCAACTGCTACATACAAATGTAATCAGTGTATGTATATAAATGTAATCAGTTGATCACACTGATCATTGGTTTCTAATCACCAATTATGAATCATCGACTATATGTATATATATATATATAAACCACTTTCGTCCGTTAATTACTAAATAGATATAATTAGATATTATTCTAGTAAGCCTATAATTGCATTGCCTATCTGGTAATACAGCGAGCATCAATTAATACGCCTATTAGGCTTGGCTAAATGGATGCGATTCGACATTATTGTTTCACAGCTCGTGATATAAGTAAAGAATACAGTTAATAGGTTGATTGCTGATAGCTGGCGCGAGATTTGTATCGAACTGTCAACGTTTTCACAGACAAACGGCGGCAGCTTTTGTGAATTTACATGAACCGTAGGTACATATTCTTTAAATTTCGATAGATTTTTTTAGGATGACCGAAAGGCAGAGTGAAGGTGCGACCACACCGCTGCTTAAAATACGGTGACGCTACGGAATCGCAGCGACGCATCGTATCCGTACCGATTTTATCGCATGCCCTCCACACCGCTGCCTAAAATACGGCTTGGAAGGTTCGTGTCAAAAATATTTCGTATGGGGCACGTCACTGCGTACAGTCAAGTGAAAAAATATGGGTGTACTCATCTTACTCAAAAATATGTCCCAGTATCTTTATTCCGTTGTAATAAGTGCATAGTACCATATTTATGAGACGATTTTTCGGTACGTATTTTTGCACTTGACTGTACCTACACGTTGCGTCTGCGTATTTTGAGCAGCGGTCTTGAGAGCATGCGTTCAAGTCGTGACGTTTACGGCACGTCATTGCGATTCCGTACCGTCAGCGTATTTTGAGCAACGGTGTGGAGGGCATGCGATAAAAAAGGTGCGGATACGATGCGTCACTGCGATTCCGTAACGTCGCCGTATTTTAAGCAGCGGTGTGGTCGCACCTTTATGCTATAACACTCTGATATCTTATAATTTGAAGTGTTTTAAAAGCCGACTTCTAAATAATCAAATATGTGATTTGACTATCCGAGTCTTGGAGTTGAAAGTCTTTGAAGCGCCGATACTTAAAAATTATCGAGTTTTTCAAATAAACATCATAGTCAGAAAATTTGAGTATATTTTATCATAAAATAGTTGCATATATTTATTTGTGTTGTTAAGGTACAGACCCTGAGAGCAACGTTTGTGTTGTTTTATAAGTAGTATAGGATATATGTGTGTGTGTGTGTGTGTGTGTGTGTGTGTGTACCTTTATCTTGTTTTTTTTTAACTCTGGTTCAAAAGTTATGGAGGGATAAACACTATTTTGGCCGCTAGAGACGATTTTTATCGAAATGTAATCAATTTATCAAAAAAGTGTTTAGAAATATTCAAGTTAATTTTGAAGACCCATTTTGATGTGCTGATAGTTTCTGATTTTTTTAGTGACAATTAGTTACATGTATGGCGTGCCCGTCTTAAAGAATAGGACCAGATGGCAAGTGCAGGCACGGTAAGCCCAACGCCAGATGGTCTGATGACCTTCAGATAATTGAAACGGATTGGCCTAACACTGCACTAAACAGGACAAAATGGCAAGAGCTGGAGGAGGCCTTACACGTACGGGGTCCTAACCAAATAAAATAAATACCTTTATCTACACCAATATCATAAATCCTCTATTCCGCGTTCGGAAACCGTATGTAAGTACCACCATTATTGCAACCAGTAACGTAACATCTCTGACAGTGTCATAAAAACGTATGAAAATTCATTACCTACGGTAACGTAACCAAGATCCGCCCTCTCCCCGAGCGCCGGCACGCGCCCGCGCGACCGCCGACACAATCGAGTTGGTCATGGCGGTGCAATGGCGGTCATTCAACTGCTTTCCGATCACATCATTTAGGATTTATAATATGTCTGTAGATAAAGCAGTGTATGCAACTGTACGTAATTAGGCCTTATTACGTAACAGTTACATAAACCATTAATACCTAATACAAAAAAAAAATTGCTAATTTAGTAAGTTGTTTTTAACTTTGGTTATGGAATACAGGGGCTTTTTATTTTATTTATTTATCGATTTAATTATTATAGTAAACGTCTTTAAAATATATTTTTTACGACTTTGACTACACAATCCCGTAGCGGCTTACAAAATACACATATAGGTACATAAGACTGTGTCGACCGTCCAGTGCCATCGGGAAATTGCTGGCGTATTGCGTCTTATCCGAGGAGTGAAGGGAGGCTGGCGTATTGCGTCTTATCCGAGGAGGGAACTTGAGGGGGATATAAGGACCGTTTTGGGAGCCATGATGGTAATGAGGACGCCGTCTATTATACTATATCATTAAAAAGCCTCCAACTGGTAGGAAGTAGATATGTAAAATATAACGGTTACACTCAATCACTTTAGTCATTTTGCGCCTAAAATGTTAGTATTTCTCTCGAAAGTTTAAATTTAATAAGTGGATATGTATGACGAATAAACTCGACAAATGGTTGTTATATCTTCCAGTACTTCTTCCTCTCAATGGTCCGCGGGCCAATGGATAATAAATAACCAGTATAACCACCGGTATAGATGCTGAGGTGAGCGAGGTGGGAGTAATGGTACGGCTATAGTCAGTTTAAAGTTAGTCTGGATTAAAATAATAAATCAATCACATACGAACTTTTGAACATAACTCAAGCCGGTATGTCTGCGGTCCTCTCGTGCTGATGAAGACCCTATTTTCGTACAAATGTGAAAACGCAGAACATTTTAGTCCCTCCAGTAAAGGACAGAATTTTATTGACCAACGAGAAAAATAAAAAACTCTCCCTCCCTCCCTCTCCCTCTAGTTAGTATATATTAATTTATTTTGTAAATTGAATTGATAATCACGAGTTCTTAAAGGTTTTACAGGAAAAGTAGAAAAGTACTTTTAGACGGAGAGCTCTCATTATTGTGTCATATCTGACGTGGCCAGCTCTTAGTCCATTTCATTTTTAACCCCCGTCAACTGTGTGGCCTTAAAACGGTTGAACCGATATAAATGCGTTTTTTTAAGCTGGTTTTATAACGAGTGAGCATGTTTTATCAATATTGTTTCGGAGTGTCGGAGGTTTCCTAAAAGTTTTTAATTCATTAGCTTCATTAGATATATAATAGCTATGTGGCGATTTGAGTAACTTGTATATTATGTGAACAAGCGTCGCTTGAGAGTTAAATTTAATTTAGATAAATTTAATTACCGAGATAAATTTCATTGCTACTAGTGTTCAAGTAGTTTCCAGGCTTTTTTTAAAACCAATGACGATGTTACAACGACCATTTGCAACATAAGTGTAGTAGATTTCATCGTTTTCTTCAGATAAACCAAATCATGACTGGGCTAATTTTTTTTTTTAAGAAGCGGAACAAAAAAATCCTCATTTTTGCCAAATAAAACTGAACTGCGGAACACTGCGGCGTCGTCGATATTTTTACAGCGCGGCCTATTACTATACTAAATAATATTTAAACGTAAATTTGGTTTTCAGGAACGTAATAACATTTTTTTAAAGCTGTAATTCAGGACCTCCGTCTACAGTGGCGCCAACTGGCGACAATCGCCAGAGTAGCTGCAGCTTGCAGACTGCTTGATCTTCACTTATACGAATTATGAGCCCCGATCCATTGGCGTTACGTGATTCGGCAATTGTTTCTTCCATGTTCGGTGGCGATGGCGTCTAGATCTGGTTAATAGTGAAAATTATCGTTTGTGTCGTCACTGGCAGCAACAGATGGCGATAATTTATATCTATGCTGCTTTGTTTCCCTCTGGAACCAGATAAGAATAGTATCTTTTTATCGGTAACATCCCATGAGGTGGTTAAGCCATTGAACTCATGTTATAATGGCTTTTGGACACGAATTTTTCTCTCTTCGACCAATTCTAGGCTTTGTTTTTAAGTTAAGGGTGGTGTCTGCCTACCCTCCTCCTTTTTCATTCGGGCTTGGGACCGACATTGGCGGAGTTAGCGGCTAAACACAATAATCAAATTCTTTATTGTATACGGTGCATGCCTTAATAGGGTGATTACAAAAAATGAGAATTCATTCAGAGGCGTAAAAAAAATTTTTTGTACCTTTTTTTAATTTTGGCTATTTAAATATAATAGCTATTTACAAATCAATCAATGCACATAAGAATAGGGCACCTGGTCAGCTGTTCGTCAAAGTTTAGACACAATCTCCGAACAAAATCGTTGGACGGCATGATTTTTGTTTTTGTACACATATGTGTACAAAATTTTATCATCTGGGGAAAATTTTACAGCTCTCTAATTGTTTAAATATAAATGACCAAAAGATGTCTTTCATCCAGTCACATTGTGGTAGATTTTTGGATTTCGGATTTTCACCCATCGTCCAAAATTAAAGATTTTCCTTTGTGATTTCGAATCATCTTTCTTTGCTGATCAATGTATTCTGGTGCTCTTTGCGGCATTCTAGAAATATATTTTTAAACATCGACAAATGTAGGTACAGTTAGAAAACTTGATTTCTTTCTCTCACTCTTCACTCGTTCACTGGTGGAATCATTATTTATTTATTAAACTTTATTGCACATACAATATAGAAATGGTGGTCTTAATGCCTTAAGGCATTCTCTACCAGTCAATCACTGGGCCAAAAAGAGATATGTTTGGTGCAGGCTTTATGAAAGAACGTATTAAAACAGTATCACAGTTACTAAATATAAAATAAATACTATATACTTAATCAAACATTAAGATTAAACATAAACTTACACATGTACTTTATAAAATAAACTTACATACACATTGCAAGCACGTACTGCGCATGCCTTTAGAGTATGGTCAACGGCCGGCGCCGAGCCGCTTCAAATTCAGAGATATGCACTTGAGAAAATTTGATAAGTTACGCAGTGACCGGGTGGTCTACACTGAGAAAAATAATGGCTAACAAAGTCACAAAATACGCTTTGTCAGGTTTTTTTTGTTGTAGGCACAATAAGTATTGCATTTGTAACAAAGCGGGTCTATTTACTATCACAACGTTTTTGTTGTCAAATATATATTGCAGTATTAACAAGTCGTATTTTGTCACCGAGACAATATTTTTGGGTTTGTTGACTTGACAATAGAATTTTGTGAATTTAACTAGTTTAACATTAGTACGGCAACAAAGTCAACAACTATTAACAAGTCGTATTTTGTCACCAAGACAATATTTTTGGGTTTGTTGACTTGACAATTGAATTTTGTGAATTTAACAAGTTTAACATTAGTACGGCAACAAAGTCAACTACTTAACAAAGCACATTTGTATCTGCATTAAATGGTTTTATTGTTAGATTGACAATGTAAAAAATTGACAAAATTACATTAACGCATTAACAAAATGCGCGGAATGGAGGGGAGGCGGGGAACGGAACGACGTTGTACAGGTCAGTTGCTAATGGATGCCGGAAGTGGAGGACGTGACGGAGCGCGGGCGGTGTAATAAGCGCTTAGTGTTGTGGTTTTTCAATAGGAATGTGTGTCGAGGTGGGCGTGTTTCTGCAAGATTGGTTTCTGCAAGGCTTGTACACCTAATCCCTAGCATGCTTGGTAAGTAACTACTCATTATTTTTTATTACTTAGGTAATGTTGTACTTCAATTCCATTTTACACGCATGCGCAGGACTGTCGAATGCAAAATTGTATGCATTCCAGATTGAACTCTTCATTAGGTTGCACAATTTTTCTTTAGCTCATTACATACAACACTATTTATATTAAACATTCGGTCTAACTGGGCAACCACGCGGCCGCGCGCCATCTTGCACACAAGTAATAGCACAAGTAGCTGATAATTTAACTTAATCTCTTAAATAGGTATTTACGATTTTATTTATGATTTGTAAGTACGTGGGTATCTGCCATCAACGAAATACTTTACTGACCATCGGCAGACTTTATTGGTATGAGTATGACAATAGTAACGTCCGGTATAAGTAATCTAATGTATCTAAATTACATACGGTGTAACCGTACCTACTGTATGTCAATAATCTTAGTAAAAAAATGCATGATAGTTGTAAGATGTATGTATTGAAAAAATATCTATGTAGGAGCTGTAGGGTTAGAATCGGAAGTAGTTTTATAGCGCGTGACCTTGACGACACGCCTGTTCGGCGTGTTTCCGTAAGAACCACTAGAGGTAGACCCCGGCTCGCTTCTTAATAAGCTAAACCGTGGGTCAACTAGACCTTGGCGTGTGCCGCCATCTTGTATCACCGCGGAGCGTTTCAAGTGCTCTCGCCAGTGGGCAGCGCACCGCCGCATGGTAAGCACGCTGTACTCGCGTGCCACCGACCTACGATACCCATTCGTTACTTTGTTAACCTAGACTTTAAAATATTAGCTAGACTTGTGTCTGTATAACCCATTTGTGTTCAATTTGTTTAAATAAACATTTTTAATATCAGTGCCGCTGTTTATATACAGCCAGACCCGCTATAGTTTCTTTTTGATTTTCATAAGTGCATTGTAAAGTACCTAAATTGAAGAATAATTAATAATTATTTTCATTTTCACTTTAACATTGCCATAAGGTCTACCGTGGTAATTAATATTTAAGTGTGTTGTTGTTTGTAGCATTATGATATATGTTTGTTTCAGGTGACGCCTGACTTTCAATGTGTGTACCCAGCAGCAAATAAAACATATAAAGAAAGATTTCCTCTTATAAAGTTGAACATTCTGAAACTACGAGTACTCGTTGAAAGAGGAGAATGTAACAAGGCTGACTTATCGACCATCGACCTTCTCGATTTGGCCTCTGGTAAGATCCTAAATATGTATTTTATGTTTTGTATTTCTTCAAATAATTTCTGCATTTTTAAAAGGTTGCTCATGACGACTTTATCCAGTAGCACGTTTCGTAAAACAGTCAGGACAGTAGTATATTTAAGGTTTATGTATTAGTACACGGTTCAAAACTTGCATCTGAATTTTAAACCAGCTCCCGATTTCTGACCGATCTGAAAATTTTCATTCCTTCGTAACTCGGATAAAAATGCAATGTTTTGGTACCATTGAGCTGATCTGATTGTTGGACACTGGAGGTGACTATAAGTACTCTGCAATAAAACAACAAAACCTAATTGTGTTTGAGTCTGTTATAATTGTTTGGATGAGTAATATGACCCTAAAAGCTTATGTCAAAAATGAAACGTTTGACAAAAAACTTATATTAATTTATTTTTCAGTAGGCGAAGAGAAATGTGTGGAAATTATCCAAAGAAGAGCAAGACATGATTACCTGGCTCGTGTTGCGACAGTTTCAGACATAGGAACATACTGTTATCAAAGGGAAATGCTTTTCGGCACCAAAGAAGTCACCATCATGGAAGTTGCTGATATTATATTGAGGGCTCTGCAATATACTTTGAACGTCCATTTTAAAATAAACGAAAATATATTACTTTTTGGTTTGATCTTACGTTTTATACTCCCTAAATATTTTTAGGTCACTGTTTTGCTAACTTGAAACGCTGTTTCTTGATGTAATAATCGCGCAACAGGAATATGCTTTGTTTCAGCATCATTTTTTTGGGTCGTAATGGTTTGCACTTGCTCGCAGTTTGGTCATGATTGGCACTGCTTTTTGTTTTTTCTGTTTCAACATAACATTTAGGTACATAATGTTATTCATACAACATTGGTTCCACCTTTAATAATGTCAACGGCCTTGAACCACCATTGATCGACATTTTAACTATTTGGTCTCTCGCAATTGAAAAATATGCAATTTATAGAAATTGGTCTTTTGCATAATTATCCAATTGCGAGATATAAATTAAAATGTCGAAAATTAAAGTTGAAGGTCGTTGTTATTAAAATATTGAACTAATGTTGTATGAATAACAATCAATTGTATCTTGAAACAGAAATACCAAATGGTTAGCACAACAAAGTGCCTTTGTCATTATGACTATAAAAAATGATGCCGAAACAAAGCATGTTGCTATTGCGACCACGTAAGATTTGGTTAATTTAACAACGTTAGCAGAATAGTGACCTAAAGATTTGATGCCAAAACAAAGCATTTTGCTGCTATGACAACGTTTAATTTGGTTAGATTAACTACGTTAGCAGAATAGTGACTCAAAGATTTGATGCCAAAACAAAGCACATTGCTATTATAACAACGTTTATTTGGTTAGGTTAACAAAAACTATTTTGTGGTATTGCCACAATACAATACAAATTTGTTGCAAGAACATAATTTAAACAATACAATAACAAAGTTACTTTGTCATTTGCACAAAGCAATTTTGTCTAGGTAGCAACTTAAACCAGAACGTACTAGGTTAAAAGTTGCCAATATCACAAAGTTTATATTGTTGTAACGACAACATATAAAGCATTGTAATAATAACAAAGTGAAAATGTTATTTATATAATATTGTCAGATTAACAATAAGAGTTTGACAACATAAAAGTTGTACTATAGACCAAGCTCCATAGACGGTTGTATAGCGTTTAAGTTTTATTGTTACGCCCAACATTTTTTTCTCAGTGTAGTGGTCAGAACGTTAGCCGCGAAAGCTGAAGACGCCAGTTCAAATCTGCCCTCGGACACCGGAGGACTTGGTCACTTTTTCTGAAGTATATGACATATATTTCAGTTTATTACATACATATTGTTATATAAGTGTACCTACGAAGAAACACCATGATGATAATCAATCACGCAATTTATCAGAAAAATGATTGCGCAACATCCGCTTGCTCTCATTGCCTGGAGAGTGAAGGAATTGTTCATGAATCATGAAACCGGTGCGATGAAAGCGGTTAGCGAGCTTAAGGCTGCGAGAACTGCGAAGATAAATTTAGATCGAAGATATTGAGGTGTGGTAGGATCAAAAAGAAAAGAATACAGTGTACCTAAGATCCTAAGAGATCTACGCTCGCGTATCGGAAACCAATTCAGCTGCTTACGATAAGATTATATGTAGTCGTACTTCCGAATTCAAAATATGAACCTAATACAGTTATTGAGCAGGCTGTCCAGTTTATTCAGGGAAGTTTGTATAACATTAGAGTAGCACACATCAGGATACCTAATCAATTGTGGAAAGGACAAGAGCTTGTACGAGAAGGATCTCCGTGCTTACTGACAGTAGGTACTCTAAGTGTGTACGTCACTCTGCGACATACATCAGACACCTGGGGCTCCCATGTGAGGCCACTATATATGATAAGACCAAGATTTTTCACTTAAGGTGATAGGGGTATCACAACATCCTCGAACCGGATAGGTGCTACACTCGGCAAATCCATCAAGGCAAGCGTGCGGTGGTTTCACAGACAATAGCAATAGCTTGACATTTGGATGGGTTCACCGCGATCCCAAAAAGAACATGACAACGCAGAGAGAATGTTTAAGTTAGTATTTACAATGGAGACTGCATGATCAATTATCATTAAAGGTGCTATTCTGTATTCAATAGATACAGGTACATTTTTATTTACTAAAAAGACCCACGGTATATTTTTTGTCTATGTTTGAGTTTGAAATATAAAAAAATACGAGACATTTTCGCATAGTTTCTTGGTTTGATGCCATTTTTACAAATATGAAGGCTTAAAAAAATAATTAAGGAACCTCTGAAACATGGCTACAACTTCATGAACAAACTATTTTGTTTATGAAAATATAGACGGAGAGCTGGCCACGTCAGATATGACACTATAATGAGAGGGACGAAAGCCCTCTAGGCATCTGTCAAGTGGTGGAGGTCAAATAATGCAAACGAATGAATACAAATCTTAAAGTTCTGGGTTTGATGCAATATCATGAGAGATTATATAAATCATTAGATTATATCATTGCCAATGGTTTCTGTTGGGGGAAAGTAGTGTTAAACGACGTATAAAGTAATTCATAGTTAGTAGGCACTGTTTTTGTTTCTGCAATAATACTACGCAATGCTTTTTGTCCTATTGTTAAAATATTGGCCATGTTCTCTGTAACTAAGATAATTTCAGCAGTTTTTACCTATTTTGGTATTACTATTATCATTTAAAAAAAATTTGCTTTTACTGTAGATTCCTGGATCTAGCAATACGGATAGTATAGCACTCTAACTTGACGAGTTATGTTGGAGACGAGTTCTCATTATTGTGTCATATCTGACGTAGCCAGCTCTTAGTCCAATGTTTAATTGTAGTATACAGAAAATGATTGTCATTTTTTGTTATCACCCGTTATAATATATGTATATATAATAGGTAACTAGATCAAATAAACTATACCTAGAGATAGATATAATAACCACATATAATTACATATACGTAGAATAGGGTTTCTTTGATCAATTTCAAAATTAATATGTATTTATCTTCCCAAATATGGTATCCCAACAAAAACATTACATGTACAAAAACGCAAATTAGTCTCGCAACGCAGTTCTTAAACCGCAAAAAGTTTTGAAAGCTAATGAAAAACCTAGCCGGTGTCCAAAGAACTCATACTCCACTGGAGTTTACCAACAACATTTCATTGTAACCGTTTCACTATTAGATGTCTATATTTTTTTTTATAAATAAAATTTAACTGTGGCATATGATCCTAGTTGGGGTGGAAAATTTTTTTTTTAAGGAAAATCCCTCTAAAGAAGGAAAACTAGGCCAAATTTTGATTAGTTCGATTTCCTCACAATGTTATTCTAATACTAATTCTGTTGCATAATAGGTACTATTGTAATATAGGTATTGTGACGCTCAGGGATACACTATGGGTTGGTAATTCAATTAAAGATCTTGTTAGAACATTAAAAAATATAAAAGTGAAACCAATCAAAGAACAAAAACTAACGATTTCATAAAGTATATATTATATAATTACTATATATATTAAAATAAATAATTATTTACGATCTCTGACACGGGGCGAGTGTGTCATATAGTCACCCTTGCCTCAAGTGAACTAGACACACTATCCCAATCTCTCACTTTTTATGTTACATTTTTAAATACTACAAAGCTTAAAGAATAAAAAGCAATTTTGGTACTTACCTATTCACACTAAACGGATTTGACAAATTTTCTTAGATGTTTACAGACCGAAGTGCCTCGTATGAACTGCAACTCGTATTAAAAAAATGGGCAGATTTCAAATTGACGATAGTCTCAAAATTGCTTAACGTCACATACAAAATTTCAATTAGTTTACTTAATATGAAGGTCAGTTACACATACCCCGTAGCTACACTTATCCGTATTGAGCTTACATAAAATTTATGTATTAACTATATTGAACATTGTACCTTAGAAGTTATACAAGCTATTAAAAGGACACGAAATGAATAGTTACATAATTTTGTCATTATTACATCGATCAACGGGCTTGATCCCACGACCGCAAATCAGACACTGGGGAGAGATGCTTCATGTTGCAAATGGTAAAATAAAAATCCAAATGTAGCGTTCAGAAACCGTAAAATTCGAATTTACACATGAACTAAAGTTTTTACTCAAGTTAACCCAGGAACCAAAGTAAACCCATTCGACGATATTAACATGAATTGTGTTTTAATGTATTTTTTCTACGTTGGACATTTAGGTATTTTCTAATAGAAAAAAAACTTTACTAACAACGTTTAAATATAATTAAGTAAATAGCCTAAATCTAGTTACAAATCACCTACAACATTATTCAAAACTAAAAGAAAACATAGGTGAGGTCGACGAGGTCTGAACCCTGGGTGCGTATTCTAATTTTAACATACGTAAACAATACATTAAAAACACATTCTATCTCAAAGATAACTCTAACACACAACAAATAATCAACCAATATTGAAGTTGTATTGGAGTTGCATCGGAATAATTTTCAAGCAATTTTTGATATTTCTAATTCAGACGTGCAGGCGCTAGCTGTATTGCGTATAGAGATGGGTAGAGGTGACTAAATACAGAGTATTTACTCAGTATTTATCCAGAGCACCCAGTAAATACCCGTATATACATTTTGGTGGGTAACTATGACCCTCGCGCAGGCAGCTTTCTCGCACAAAGACTCGCTATAGCGATTCAACGCGGGAATGCTGCCTGTGTGATGGGCACCTTACCAAGGAGCCAAGGTTTAGAGGGTCGATTTTAGTTATATATTTATTTTTTAAGTTTAGACTTAATTTTAGTACTTTTGTTTTATAAATAGTTATATTCGTATTATTATTTAAGTTTATTACTAATAAAATATTTAAAAAAGTATGATTTAACCCTTTGACCGCCAAAGCCGTTCACTAACGTCAACGAAAAGTCGTGGCCTCAGCGCCATGACGTGTTAAAACGTCCAAAATGAGAGATCAAAATACTCCTTAATAAACAACCTTTATAGTAATATTTTTGTATATTTATTATAGCTCTACCATTCACCTATCTTTTTAGTTGAAATTTGATTCAAAATAACCCGTAACTCAAGAAAAAATTAGAAAATACCTCAAAGCTATTTAAAAGAACAAAAAGGCAGGTAATCACGTCAAGCGGCGTGACGTCACTTCGAAATAGTGTTGTTCGTTTGAAAGCAAAATGGTCGATGTTGATTATTGTATGAACATTAACCAAACACTGTAATTATTAATGTTTTTCGCATTTTAAGCTTTATTATATAATAAAACTAATTAGTAATTATTAAACTGTGATTCGTGTAGAAGATTAGTTTATCTACACTCACATTGTAAGTCTTCTAAAACGTGTTCAAAAATGGTAGGCAATGGCTATCATTACCACAACCGATGTTACTATGATAAGCTTTTTATCTGTGGCAGTAACGTAATTTTAACTTTACATGCTCATATATTGATACGTTATGAGTTTCAAATTCCGAACATCGCATTTGATAACATAATGTAAATCCTGTGCTACTTCCTGACCAACGGCACGCTCCCTCCCGACCGCCGGCACAATCGAGTTGGCCATGGCGGTGCAATGGCGGTCATTCTATGGTTTCCGAACACTTTATTTTGGATATATAATATAAGTGTAGATAAAGCAGTATATGCAACTGTACGTAATTAGGCCTTATTACGTAACAGTTACATAAACTACTATTTAGGAACTACATATCGTAATGTTAAAAAAGGTATATAAAGGTAAAGGTATAGGTAAAGGTATGGTAGGTAGGTAGGTTGCAGGCGTCCATAGGTTACGGTAGCTGCTTACCATCAGGCGGGCCGTATGCTTGTTTGCCACCGTCGTGGTATAAAAAAAAGGTATATATTTTGAAATTTTTACTATACTATATGCATTATTAAAAAAGAAAGAGTTTTATTAAAGTCGCAATGGAATAAATACAATGCGTGTTATAGGGGCCGTATTTAAAACCTAACAATGTGTATGTCGTTTCTTTTAATCTTATTGCTTCGCCGCATTCTTGTTAATCCTTAAACAATGATAAATACCACGACACGTGGGCTTTCGGTCCATTTCATTCATACCAAATAAGTAAAAATAATGATTTCATTATTACCATTTGGTATTTTGGATAAAATGTCAACCAATATGAATGTTATCGGTGAGAGACCGAGTTTAAGTGAACAAAGAATATGTCATTATTATGGATATACTTACCAAGTTTCTTTAGGTACAAAAGAATGAAATGTGCGCGAGGTGTTTTTTTTACCTACACACCCGTTCTGTCCGATGTTCATTAGTTTTTATCATAAAATTTATTTATTTGATGGTATTGTTAAACATTTTTTTACTCAACTAAACACTTAAAAAACCTAACGTATTTTCCTTCATACAGTTACACCACGGAAATATCGATACAGAAATGAATGAATATCTCTCACCCCCAACTCCACCAGCCACCAGCGCCAAAGCCGTCATAACACGTCAGCGCGTGACGTTATCACTTAAATAGTGATGTGGCTATATTGACAAAATTAAATAAAATTGTATATTAATTTTCATATTTTTGTAATTGATTTTAGGTGTATAAGAAAAATACGAAATGAATATTCTTTACTATTATGATTTCTAAATATCTTAAGTGATTTTGCCTAACTAAATCCACTATTAGGCGGAAAGAAATGTTTCGTCGATATGTTGTTTTTCAATCACTACGGTATCTGAGTGCGCTGGTGCAAATTTCGCTCTGGCGCTGATGGCACGATTTTTCTGTCCGATGCGTGGCGTTCAAAAGGTTAAGAAATAAATTGTTATTTATTAAATAGTTCTAACGTGTATTTTCAATATTTATATTAAAGCACCCATAGAGTGGCAATGAGGACCAGGTTAGAATCCACAGGTCCGCCATTGGGGTACTGGAATAACCAGGTAGACGGTAAATTGAACCTTCGGCCATTAGCAAATCTGATAAACAGAAGTGCGTGTTTACGCGGCACTTACGTACTTTATTAAAGGTTTTTCAAGGCATGCAAAAATGGCTTAACCAATCATGTTCAAAGTCATTATTTTAATAGCGTTTTCTAGGCCCTATTCTCCGAGCATTTTTGATATTTTTTTAAACATTGGTTCAAAACTTATGGAGGGATAAAGATAATTTTGGCCGTTACAGACGATTTTTTTCCAAAAGAATTAATTTATCAAAAGATGTGTTTAGAAACATTCAAGTTATTTTTCAAGACCCATTGAATGATGTGTCACACATTGACAGTTTCTGAATTGTTTTTGGTGACAATTAGTTACATGTATGGAGGGGTTCTATACCCCTGCCAGAATCACAATCAGAATCAGACAGCACTCTATATAGTTTATACCAATTTGAGTATAAACGAGTAAATACGGGTATATTGAGTAAATACTGAGTATTTACTCGTGAGTTTTTACTCACTACTCATCTCTAATTGCGTAGTTAATGCACTGGAGTTGTATTGAAGTTACAGTTGTAGTAAATGTAAACGTATTTTAAAGTTAGAATACGGTCCGCAGGGGCATGATTTTTATTAGGCTAGCTGCAAGAGCGTCGCCAGCCGATTGCCCAGAAGGGCGCAAGTTGATATAAATGGAGGGTGAAGAAAATATGAATGGTGGGTACAACATTTGACTACATTTTTTTTATATCTAGAGGGGGGCAGCTGCCCCTCCCTGCCCCCTTTGTCGACGCCTTTGGCTGTACGTGTTCTTATTAGAGTTGTTTTGGGTTATTTGTGACTGCGTTAGATTCCTTGTTCTGCTGTTTTATTATTGACGCGATTACTAAATGACACCTATCTTTGTGAAAAGATAAATAACACAAAACTAGATGTCATTTATACTATACTGCTCAATAATTCTTCTCTGTGCGTCGTGTAACCTGAAAACACCTTTGTGCTATATTATTAAGAAAAATTATACATGGTTACATAGAGAGTGAATTTCTGGAGGACTTTTGCACACGAAAGGTAACGTTTTCTTTTATTTCTGGGTTCCGTACTAAAATTATTAAAAAGGATCCCATACAATGGTGCGAATCTGTCCGTCTGTCAGAAAGTCAATTTTCTCTGAAAGTACTAGACCGACAGAGCTGAAATTCTGTACTCATTTTGTAAGTCGGCGGCGCAAAGTAATTGAATAAATATTTTATTTAACAATGGTGTCATTTACAAAGAAAAAAAGTTTTAAAACTAGCTTACCGTGTGCCATTTCAAATGACAGGGCTTGTTGTAAGAATTTCAAATATTTAAGTATATATTTCTTATACCTATCCTGATAGGTAACGGTAGGATTCAGGTAACAGTTTTGAAGTTATACAAGAAAAACTGGGAAAATGACCAACCCCCCTACCCCTTATCTCGGTAACGTCTGGGACAAATATTTAGAACAATAAATTATGCTTAAACTATTGGTTTGATTGGTTAACGAGACATATAAGACATTTTAGTTTTGTAAGCGTGGAAAATAGGTAGCGGTAGGTACATTTTTCACATGTGTTGTTTGACTTTACTTGTCTTGATATTCTATTACAGAATAACTAATAGTACAGTCGTCGTTAAAGATATGTTTACATTTTTGCATCTTACTTCTTTATAATATAATAAAGTGCAGAAGTGTAAACATATCTTTGATGTGTACTGTACAAGTACAGAAGATTCTCCTTCCTGAATTTGACATTTAGCTACAGTGACGAAAATCCTAGCTATCATGCGCGTTTAAAAAAATAAAATAAGGTTTTCAACGTACTTCATATATAATATTTGAGATATGTCATACGCATATCATAAACACTGGCTTATTTTCGAACGCACCCATAAGGTGATAAGCGATGTGCCAACCCTTCCCTCATTAGCCCTCATATGCGGTAAGCGTAACGGCAAAAATGGGTACAATGGAGAGAGACACAGTGAAACCCCTCTGATTATAATGTCGATGGAAAATTATAAGAAGTTTACGGTCAAGCGTGAGTTGGACTAAAAAATTTATTTTATTTTATTTATGTGGTTTACGCAAAAATGGGTATTAATCGATAAATTTTTAATTATGTAATTAAGCAAATAAAAAATCAATAGCCGAAAATTAATCACGATTAAATTAATCTCCCGGTTGTTCGAATGACAATTAATTTAATCGATAAAATTTCACGATTAAATAAATAAGATGCTGATTTTCTTAGAAAAAACCATGTCTTGGCTACGGAATGCAATCTCGATCTCGCGAGATCTGGAAACCGAAGTCGAAAATCGAGAGAATTAATTTGAGCCTGGGGTCCGCTTGGCAACATAATTTTGATTTTCATTTATATATTGCTTTTCATTTTCATTTTCCATCACCTATTTTTCGCTTACAATTTCGAATTTGCATGTCCCATTTCCATCTTCATCTTTATCTTCATTTTCATTTTCGACTCCAAAGTTAAAATTGTTTAAAACCAGAAATAAGTTCATGCTTTATTTCCTTCACGATTTTGATTTAATCTGAATTCAATTTATTCATATAACAGTATAAGTGTAACAAAAACATAATAAACACATTCCCTACCCGAATAATTTAACCTACTTAAAATTACAGATAAAAATTTGAACCAGATCGCTGTCAACGGGTAAGGTGCCCAGAAGTCTGGCCGTATTACCACGCTGAATGGCGATAGCTATTCGTTGAGCAAAATAGTAGCCAGCCCTTTGGTCACCAGAAGCCTCTATTAGGCGCACCGACAGATTTTTGTATAGACGGCGCGCGCTTGGCCCCCACGGCCCAAAAGCTTCAAATTTAATCTTGTACATGTACTTTCTACGTAATATTAATCGAAAACAATTTCGAACTATATAGTGAACTAATAATTATTCATTGGAAATTCATTTAGTCATTACCAAATTAATCGAAACGTATACGACTACGATTAAATTAATCGTCATTTTTAATCGCAGGTTGTTAGTCGATTACATTTTGCCAATCTAGTACTACATCCAGGTACGAAAGTTCGGAGCGCGAGTCCGATTCGCACATAGCCGGAGTTTTTAATGATAATTAAGTGTCGAGTCGTTAGATCGGCTGCCGTCGCAGGCGGTCGCGTCAACTGCAAATTCAGAATTTATTTATTTATAACAATTAAATCGTAATCTGTGTCAAACCGTGTCAGCACTTTCAATAAACTGTGAACCTACGCGCGAGTGATACAGACTGTGTAGGCAATGGAAACAACGTTTACAACGCTGAGATGAGTGGTAATGACGTTACAAATTTAAGGACTTCAGGAACCTCTCCACCAAAACCAGATCCTGCGACCATGGAACATGCCCGCGGAGGTCACGACATTTCAGCACCATTGGGTGAGCCTAAAACAGTCTCAACCACTGAACTGCAGGGATGGTTGTCCCAAATTGAAAAGCACCTCAATGAGATCTGTACTATTGCAAATGAAGGCAAGCTAAACACAGACCAAAAACTAAAAATAAACAGCCTTAGCAAAAGCGTCTTGGATGGAGCTTCACAAATGGTCATTCAATATCAAGCGGCCAAGCAGAACTATTTACTTTTCCATGCCCAAGCAAAAACCCTAACTCAACAAGTGGACTTAGGCGGCCAACTTCAAGAACTTAAACAATGTCTACAAGCAGCACCTAAAGGAACTGAAATGAAGCAATCCTTCGCCGATATGGTCAGAACTGGCAATAGTTCCCATGTAGTCCCAACAAAGACCAGTAGCATCGCTATTTACCCTGCCGACAAGGATAAATCTAGTGAGGACACTAAAAAGCTAGTTCAAAACCTTATCAAGCCCGAGGCCCTCAAATTACATGTTCGCGGTATAAGGAAGACAAAGAACGGAGGTGTCATTATTAGCACTGATAGAAAGGATGACCTCGAAAAGCTCAAAGGATCCCAGCAGCTTCAACAATCCGGGCTCAAACTAGAGGATACCGCCAAAAGGAGACCTAAGATAATCTTGCTGGGAATCCCGGCAACTATGACCGAACAAGAAGTATTTGACTGTATTTACGAACAAAACATTGCAGACCTCCAACCTAACCTCTAGAGATGTATTCATGAGCTCAGTCAAACTCAGCCATAAATCAGGAAAAAAAGACACTTCCATTTGCAACTATATTTTAGAATGTACAGCACAAATCAGGCGAATTCTCGTACAACAACAATGGGTTTTTATCAATTGGACATCCTGTCCCGTAAGAGATTATACCCTTTTGACCAGGTGCTATTTGTGTCATCAATATGGGCACTCAGCTAAATTCTGTAGGGATACAGAGGCCACATGTGGACACTGCTGATCTTCTGGACACAGTATTAAGGAGTGTACAAAGCAAGCCGAACCTGCCAAATGTGCTACATGTCAGCGCTTTAAGAAACCGTCCAATCATACAACCGGAGATGAGCAGTGCCCAGCGAAGAAAAATGCACAGATTAAATATTTACGTTCTATTGACTATTTATGAGGGCATCTAGAGCGCAGCGTTTTACGCTTTTTAACAAGACGTATATAAGAAATATATAGAACCCATATAATTAATAAGATTATTAGTGTATTGTACAACTAGGTCATTAGTGTCATGACTCATCACTGTATTAATGTTATATATAAATAATATTTTTTTGATCATGTAAGCACTTACCTACTTACTGAGTGACCTACAAAACTGAATGCCTAAGATACAAGTATTAAGTTACTTAGTTTAGGTATTTCGATGTAAAATTTTAATTTGAACTAGATTTGACTTTCTGCATTACAACGATTTCATTATTATAATTGTTTGATAACTGTTAATATATGACTGTACCTATGTAATATAAATTATGTACCTATTGTAATTCTGTAAACTTTTTAGATTTTTATTATAAAAAAAAAAAATTATAACATGCCTAGTGGTTACATTGTTTTAGTCTTCTATTTAGGTAGGTACTGTCAGCCTTCTTTCTGTGGCCGACGGCTAGAGCCGGCACTGGTAAAAAGAGAATCCGCAATGCGCATTAGCCAAAATAAAAATATGGAAAGAAAAATAAAATAAAAATAAACTTCTACTTAAGTTTAACAAGAAGTTAAGTTTTGTCACGTCTGACTATCAGTTTCGTCTCGAAATTTAGGCGCGTTTAAGGCGCGAAACGCTCGAGCGGGGCGAACAGCGTCTAATGTCCATGTTTGTAAACATATGCAAAGGTATGCGGGTCGGCTCAGTAAACGCCGCACCGTTCAACTCCCTCAGAAGCGCGATGCACCGCAGGACGCCACACTGAACGCGCCGCCGAACACTCGCCGCCAGAAGAAAACAGACTATTTATCGCCTCCACTTTGATTCTCAAACTTTACATTTTGGGGTAAATTTAACTAATTTAGTGGCCACCTTGCGGAGTGCAGTGCCAGGTTTAGGTTCACCAGAGTTGTAGATTATGTACCTATGGATTCCACCAAGCCACATCTACTAATTTAGTTAAATTAAAATTACCTAAAAAATAAAATTTGATAATCAAAGTGGTGTCTTGACAGTGATGGCGATACCTTGTTTCTTCTACCATGCTTGCCACTAAAGTCGTAAAACTTACGAGCAGGGATCCAATACCGATATTATTTTCATATAAATTAACCGGTATTTAATTTCGGTATCTCAGTTGTTAATGAATATTTTTAAATATTTTCCGGATAATCTGATAATTTCTTACCCTTGCCTACATTACATTAAAGATTATCATGTAAATATTGCGTTAGTCCGGTGCTATTTTGATTTTAGTAATACCGATAACAATCCCTACTACAAGTACATTTCACACTAGACACGCTTCGATGAGCACTCGCATCAGGAGCAGAAGCAGAATAGTTCTGTTAACACAATAATATACTGAAATAGTTGGATTCGAGGTACAACTGCATTTTAAGCAGTAAAGTTATTCGCAGATAGCGCTGAAATAGTTTAGGTTTCATATTCAGGCAACTACGCTACAGCTTTCCATTAAATAAAATCGAGCAAGTGCGAATCTGACTGGCGCACCGCGCCGAGTCTTCCGGCCGAACATTCTATATACGCTTTGAAGCTTGATGCAATTACGAATATAAATTCCAACAAGTACAGTCGACGTCAACTTCCTAATAAGGTGCGAAAGTGTAAACATATCTTTGACGTCGACTGTACAATTTTAAACAAAACGCAAATGAACTAAACTATTCAGTAGTAGTAGTAGTGTCGTTCGCTACGCCTCTTCACATGGGAGTAGGGGCTGCTAAAAAACTGTTTATATGAAAAATACCCAATCTCATTAATCCGGGAAATATCTAAATAGCAGAGCTTGAATTTGAAAAAGTTGTGCGCATCGAGAAAAAGTTGTGAATTTTTGGCCATGGATAGAGTGCCCCACGATGAATATTTTTTAGTATTGGAGGTCTGTAAAATTTTTGGACCTTCACGTCAAAATCAGAGGTCCCGTGCAATATGTTATTACTCTCTGGTTAAGGCTGCTAGGGGTTGTGTGGTATCATTTCCGTATAAAACAGACATGCAGAATTCATTATTGATAATAAAAAAGTAAAAATCGAAACTAAAAAAAAAGCTCTGCGGAGAGGAAAAACACTCAAAAAAATATAATTTTTTAGAACGTTATATAACCAATAAATTTCGTTTATTTTTAAATACAAAAAATATCATAAGGAAGCATATTTAATGCAGTTTTTAAATCTATACAAATTTAAACCTTTTACTAAACAAAAACTACGCGAAAAAAAAACATTCGCGCGTATATGTTTTCTCCATTATAAGTATGGAAAATCAATAAGAAACGTAAACATCCGTAGCGAATCGACCTTAAAATGTATGTATTGCTTATTATTAGTCAATTTTGTTCAGAATACCTTATATAAAATGAAAAATAATTAAAAACACAATATATTTCCTTATACTAACTTAAGTATTAATCGTTACAATTGGAAAAAATGTGTTTTTTAATTGATTTTTTTCATTTCCGCATTTTGTAGAAGGTATTCTGAGCAAAAGTGACTAATAATAAACAATACATACATTTAAGCTACACTACGGATATTCACGTTTCACAGTGATTTTCGATACTTACTGTGGAGAAAACATATACTACGCGAATGATTTTTATCACGTAGTTTTTGTATTGTAAAGGCCTTAAAATTGTATATATTTAAAAACTGCATTAAATATGCCTCCTTATAACATTTTTTTAATTTACAAATAAATGACAGTTATTACTTATACAACGTTCTAAAAAAATTTTTTTCTTTTTGTGTTTTTCCTCTTCGCAGAACTTTTTTTTTAATATGGATTTTTACTTTTTGAATATCAAAAATGAATTCTGCATATCTGTTTTATACGGAAATGATACATCACAATCCCTAGCAGCCTTAACCATAGAGTAATAACATATTGCACGGGACCCCTGATTTTGACATGAAGGTCCAAAAAATTTACGGACTTCCAATACTAAAAAATATTCAACGTAGGGCACTCTATCCATGCTCAAAAATTCAAAACTTTCTCTCGATGCGCACAATTTTTTTCACTTTTGTACTAGAGAAACCCCTACTAAAAGGGGGGGATGGTCAATTTACACCTTTTTTAATAGCTTTAAAACTATTAAACGGCCAAGTTCATGTCGGACTACGCATAATGTACGTTAAATGGCATAAGAACCAAACTAATACCAAAAGGTCGTATCTGATGCATATCGAAGAAGTGGCTGAACCGATAATGTTCGAAACAATTTTTCTAGAAAGTATGTGATAACTTGATAAGGCGCATCTTCTCAATTTTTTTCATATCTTTTGGACTTACGGTTCAAAAGTTAAAAGGGGAGGGAGACACAATAGTTCTGACTTTCGAAGCGATTATATCTGAAAATATTCACATAACCAGAAAATGTTCAAAGCAACTTCGGCGTTATTTTTTTTCCGTATTTGCCATTTTGGCTATATAATCCTAAAAATATATTTGAAATTCTCGCATTTAGCCCTTGTATTTGATGTCCCACACAATATAGTTTGCAAAACTTTTTTTTATTTACCTATCTCATTTACCCCCCTCAAATTCCCCTCATGTTTAAAATGTATTATTGGCGTTACATGCCTGCCTTTGAGTTGCTGATTTAGATATGTGTACAAAATTTGCACTTTCCTACGGAACCTTTATTTACCATTTTCCTACGGAACCTTTATTTACCATTTTCCTACGGAACCCTAAAAATTTTATGAATACGAGTAAATAAAATAAATAAATAGTATTATCGACCTAGTCAAACATACGGTCAAACTGAGAAGCTCCTGAAGCTATGAAGTCGGTTAAAATAAAATTATTTAACTAGAAAACAAACAAGCTAAGTTCTTACAGACAACTTCGGCACAACGCTTTTTTGATAGTTGGCTACCGTGACGTGCCTATATTTTGATTGCTTTTTTATTTTGAATAGTTGTTCCGCGATAACATTACTAACATATTTCTGATCTTTATAAAAGAAGTTCATTCTTATATTAGTAGAATCTAACGAGGAGTTCTTGAGGTAGAAGAAGCAAAAACGATCTTCATAAGGGTCTTGTTAAATTCGTCAACTCGTTTACAAGTAAATCGCTAGTCCTCAGTTCGAGGCGAACTATTAGTTTAATTAAATGTTTTGACAGAATATTTTTTGTCTCATATACTCTTCTCCTCATAGTTCATTTGACCTGTGTACGCCATATAAATGGGATGTGAAATCAACCAACAAAGTAGCCTTGTAAACCACCTGTGGCGCACAGGGAGGCGGCCAAAGAAGGCGTGTGGGGCGTTATTTAAGAACTGCTCTCCACCATTCCAGCTTTACCAACGTCTTCCTAATATTTTTCTCTGATTCTTGCCATAGTTTGACAGAGCCTGTTTAAGTGCTTGTGCTATTTGTTAGTTGTGAAGGCATAGAACTTTAAGTGGCACGAAGAAAATTGTTCGAGGGACTTCCCAACTTTAATGTATCGATAAATTGTACAGCAACGAAAACTCCGGACGAAATAAGATAAGAAAGGTAGTCTCACTTGTTTGAGGCGCGTTCAGTAACTTATGTAATATTTATCTGTTTTGCTTGAATAATAGGCACTTAAACGCGTTAATAATAACGTTTTAGTTCACTAAAATTGCTATTTAATTTTAGTTTTAATATCCCTAAAAAGTAATAATAAGGTATCATTATAATTATAACATCGACAAGTTAATTACATACGTTAAACATACTTTACTTGGTAAATTTGATTTATCTACTATAAAATGTTACTTCGAAATACACTCGCGTGCAAATAATTCGGGTCAGTATGAACATTATGAACAACTATAATATCTCCTAAAATAATAAAGCTAGGAGCCTGAATTAAATTGTTTCTTATAGATAAATGCATAGTTAATAAAACAACGTCATGATTTAGAGATGATATTCACTTGTTTATTTAATTAACATAGTAAACACGATATCAATTAATTATAGGTAAAAAGCAACCGTGGTACCTCACACACAAAACTAAAAACAAAAAAAAAGTAAAACATATAAATACTTCGTATTGCCTCCTCGGGCTCTTCTTACAGCTTCTAAACGATTGGGCATACTGTTTATTAAGTTTCTTATGCGTTCTTGCGGGATATTAGCCCATTCTTCCACTAACGCCTGTTTCAGGTCTCTAAGTGTAGCTGGGGCGGGGTTTCGATTTCTTACACGCCTTCCGAGCTCGTCCCATACGTGCTCAATCGGATTTAGGTCCGGGCTTCTCGAGGGCCAGTTCATAGTGTTGATGCCAACCTCCTCAAAATAATCTTCCACAATCTGTGCGGTGTGTGGCCTGGCGTTGTCATGCATGAACATTGAGTTTTCACCCATATTAATTAAATATGGGCCTACATGCTCATTAAGAACCTCTTCCACATATCTGGCACTAGTTAACGTTCCATTTTCTATCAAAACTAATTGCGTGCGACTCTCTAAAGAGATTCCAGCCCAAACCATAACAGACCCACCGTCGAAAGCAACTTTTTCTTCAAAACAGGCTGGAATAAAACGTTCACCTGGCCGTCTGTAAACTCTTCGCCGCCCGTCATGTGCATAGAGCATAAATCTGGATTCGTCAGAAAACATAATTCTTGCCCATTCTTCGGCACCCCATCGCCTGTATTCGCGTGCGTAAAGTTTCCTTGCAGTTCGATGCCCTCTGTCAAGTTTTGGGCCATTTGCTGGTCTATGTGGGGTCAAATTAGCATCACGATGCCGCCGCCTTACAGTCCACTCGCTGATGTCATCTCTTCGGGTCTCCCGAAGTTGGTTTTTGACTTCAACTGCAGTGAGATGCCGATTTCGGAGCATTGTTGTTACAATAAATCGATCTTCTCTAGCCGTAGTACATCTCGGCCTGCCGGTTCCTGGTCTTCGAAGGTTCCTGCCAGTTTGTAGGAAACGTTGGAGGACCCTCTGCACCGTAGATAGTGACACGCCTGTTCTTCTTGCTGTATATCTCTGACTTCTGCCTTCTTGTAACAAAAGTGACGATACGTGTATACCTACATTCATCTTGTGTTAGCGACATAATAGTAATTCAATAATGACCATCAATGTCAACAAAAACTGCCTTTTATCATTTTGCTTTGACAGATTGAAAACAAAAGTGAAAAAACAATCAAAAGTAAAATAAGCTCAATTTGAATTTGGTACCAAATTCGACTTTTTTTTAAATAAAACTTTTTCCAGAATTCTTGTAGAACATTGAAGGTTCAATTTAATTCGATATTAAATTCTCTTTAATACACAGTTAGTTTCCTGCACATACCGCTATTAATTTGCAAAATATAAGGGTTTTTGTCACTGACCCGTATTATTTGCTCGCGAGTGTACTTAGGTAATTATAATTAGTAACAGTTACCAATAAATTTTATATTAGAAGGGTAAACTATTTTTTTTTGCGCAGAAGTAAATCTTGATGTACAAAAGGCCGAAGTTAGTAATCATTAATATTATTCGTAGTAAACTTTGACACTTTTTGTAATTTTTCCCACTAAAACTTTTGTCTGGTTGTGGCGAAATATTGGAACAAAGTGTTAAAACCACATTTGAAAGTCTCAGTGTTGATGTGAACCGGCTGGATGATCCTACTGAAGATGATGAGGATGAGAGCGAAGGCTATCGTCGTCCAGCGTTAGCTGTGAGTGAGTTATGGTAATCACTGGCAGAAAACCCTGAATCGACAAGAACCATTTCCGTAGAGATCATTTTCTGTAAGTGTTTCTTGTCGGACAAATGTGTCATCCCACGGAAAAGGGTCACTTTGTCTTGAGTTATGAGTAGGTACCTACTTCCTGAAACTACTTAATATACGCTATCTAATAGTGAAATAATGAATACTCCTTGTGAATCGACAAAGTGGGCCCTTTTACAAAACTCGTCTACAAATATTAGTTTTTTTTTAATATATTACGACGGTAGTAAACAAACAAGCATACGACCGCTGATAGTAAGCAGCTACCTATGGCTGCCTGCAACTCTAAAAGTGTCATATACGCGTTGCCGAACCTTTAATAGGGAGGAGGATTCACTGCGTTGACGGCTAAAGGACAGGAGGGTGCCGCGTCGGCAACACACTGCATCCTCTTTGAAGTTGGTAATGACACATGCAGTCCTTGAAAACTAGTTCATATCTGTATTTCGTTTGTTTAAGAACAAGGTCGATAGTAGAAGGCAATTAAATACTGCATATATCAATACCACGGCTAGCACGTCTTACAAGAGCGACTTAAGCCGCGAGTAGGGAAAACCTTCCCGCGCCTGTCAAAAATCTCGCTTTCCGGTAGCATACCATGCATCCGCGGCTGCAACTTACACGAAGAGGATTTTAGTTCAAAGTCGCGAGTCACTGTCATTTTATGACAGTGGCATTTGATCGCGAGTCTGTCGCTTCTTTTACGCGCAAGTTGTGCTGCCAACTAGCGACAACGCATGAAGTCGCACAGATCTGTCTTTTGTCACGCCAGTCTCGCGTAAGACGTGCTAGCCGTGCAGGGCAGAATTCTCTGGTACTCACCGGCAGGAGCACAACACTATTTTGGCACTAGTGCTATTTAGCCGTGGTTTTCTGTGGTCATACCTCGCGTTTGGACGTAGTTTAAGGATAAAGCCAGATTCGAGCAGTACTTTTATCGCGGTTAAACCAGTATAAGTCGTATTTTGCAGTTCTTCGGGCCCGATTATAAACATGTTTGTGAGCCATGTTTGCTGTACTGAAGCCGCCGTTCATATATGTAATGATTTTTCGGCAAGGGCCATTTGCCGGAAGGCGCTTACATCGTACGTTGTACAGATTCAATATTGTATTCGAGAAATAAAAGCGTAAGCGCCAGTCGACAAACGGTACATTTGCCAAAAGAGTGTCACATAATTATTCGTAGCCACCAACTGTCAGGAAGTAAAGTCGACAAAAAGTGTTATGTTCATAAATTCGCGGATTCAAATTCTTCTAGGGATCAACGATGGCCCGCGAACCACCGGATTACTAACCACTGCTATAGATGCTGATGCAGATGATGAGAAGAACGGCGGACGGATTTCGTCACTAAAGTGCAGTAGCGGAGATTGAAATAGAAAAATCAATCGCCTGCTAAGGTACATTAATTAAAACAAGTACCTCCCGCAAGGAGACCACGTTGATGATGATGATGACCCTGTTATTACAAAAATTTGGCAAAAACCAAGCATGTTGGTCCCTGTTGTTCATGAGTTTCGTTTATTTTGTTATTTCAATTGAAGTCAGGACTTCATAGGTTTTCGATTTGTGGCGATATTCATTGCTGCAATAGCAAATACTAGTGTGTTTGGACAGAAAGAGAAGTTTCGAGGATTTCATGAAACCAAGGACCATGTGGCCGCCAGGCTACTCTCTGGCGTCAGTCTGCATCAGCGACAGCACAGTCTAAATATTTATTTATGCGGATACAGAGCATTCGCTGGTTCGGGATCCAATTCCTACCACTGTGGAACGGGACTCTCAGTAATAACACTCACTGCACTTGGATTCTTATTTATTACTAAAACACAATCACTCGGTACACTTGGCTAACTATGGCTATTTACACTATTTACAACTTATATCCTAGAACAGGTACATATACCCTGTCCGAGGATAGGCACATTTACCCTACTTCACACTGTCACTAACTTTACTTGAACTACTTAGTCCACGAACAGGTACATATACCCTGCCCGAGTACTGGCACGTTTACCCTAAGAGCACTAGGTACAAACTGAGACACTAACACTTTACTTATAACGCTTAGTCCATAAACAGGTACATATACCCTGTCATATGAACCCTAGGTACGCTAGGCACTAAACTTTAACACTAGGCACATAGAAAGCCGGTACGCACACTGATATACTGATACTGTCGACTACTGGTCACTATTATCTCTTCTTCTTCTTATTTTTCTTGCTGGAACTGCTTGCTGAACTGAACTGAACTGCACTACGGCGGTGCGTGCCGGCTTTTATATGATTCGAAAATAGCGAGGGTGGAAATATCTAGAACAATCTGAAAGAGAGATCTATCTTCATCTCTTTTACGCTATGGAAAAATCTAGATATTTTAGACAAGGATATCTCTATCTTTTTCATACATTCGAAGACTCTAGAAGTTTTAGACAGAGAAGTCCTTTGTTTACATTGCTATCTCTTTCTTGCACTCGACTTAGGATATTTGCGTATTTATTTACATTTTTGCTTATATCTCGAAAACTACTGGACGGATTTCGATGATCCATACCTTGTTAGAAAGGTCTTTGCAAGATCTGTCTATCTAGGACAATATCTTTACAGAATTTCAATAAACTAAAAAGTTGCTTTTTCTTAATAGTAAATTTTGTATGGGAGTGAGCTTCTATCTACTCTAACTCCGGTATCCTAAGTCCGAGGCTTACAAAACTATTTTTACTAGATAGTTTACTAAAAACCCTATCTCTAGAGGTATGTATGACCTATGTGGGATGCGGCATTTTCCGGGAAAATCAAAATGTTTTCGCGGTTCTCGCTTCGGTCAAGCCTTGCCACCTCAGTCGGGGCCCGCGGTCGTCGTTTGGTAATCTCGGCTGCCTGGGTCATCATTCATACAAATACGCCGCTCCCCCTCTGCCCGCCCTCAGTCGGGCGCGTACCATCACAGAGGGTACACATACTGCTTTTCAGCGGTACAAACAAGTCTTGTTTCTGCACAGACATCAATCAATCTAGTTTTTACTTTAATAAAGTCGACCTGTGTGTACCACTTATTTATCACCTTACCTAGAAACCTTATAACTAACTAGGTAGAATACAATTTATTTAGGTAGGGATCTAGGCTGTCCGTAACAGACCAAATTGCACAATTATCATGCCGAAATCAGAATAGGATTACAATTGGGAGACTTCCCGTAACCAAAACTAATATGGATTGACAGCCATCTCAATCCTGTTCTATACCTGTTCTAATCGCGGTACAGTAATAACAATGTATGTACGGTCACGTCTGCTTGAACATTTAATGTGACAAATACCAAGTGTATTCAAGACTTCACGCTTTGGTAATAGTGTCGTGGCTACATAATTTTGTCACATTAAATGTATCCGTATTTTTAGACGTGATTATACAAAATCACGTGCCCGTAATTCAGGCTAATGAACTAGCGCCATCTATCACGTTCCTAACGCAGAATATCTTAAGATTCATACATTTTGTTCAGCTACTTGAGCGAGTCATTCATGTGCCGGCGGAAGTAGTACATAATTGCGAAATTTTCCACATATGAAATTTATCGGAAAATTAACACATTTATTTATGGGAATGAAACTCCATTTCTTAAATTCCAAATTTCCTATTATTCTAGCGAAATATTCTATAATTTCCGAGAACATTTCTAATTATTTGGAAAGTTTTTGCAACCTGCACGTCTATAGCCGGAAAGCCAATTTCCGTTGAACACATTGCGCTGAGGTAAATAGAGGCGTAGCCTTAATTGTCGCACGTGATTTCGTATAGATTTTGTCAGTCTATAGGTATGATATTTATTAACCCTTTAGAAGGCATAAGGGTGTCGGAAATTACGCGAATTTGTGCTTTATCCCTTTGAAATAAACTTCAAATAATGGTGGCGAATATTCCTAAGTAAGAAAAGTAATTAGAGTAGAACCCGCTCAATACGATCACGTATAATACGATTGCTCGCATACTACGCCATTTTATATCAATCCCGCAAAAAGTCCAGCATCATATACTTTCCCGCTTTACATCACGCGTCTTAGCAAAGTCCCTTCAAAATCGTCTAAAGCGAATTTTACTGTAATTGATGTGATGACACTACACTAAACTTACCTACTGCAAATAGTTTCGCACGTCGCGGTACAGCATTGTGTTGTTGGTGCCTTTAAACGCCAAGAACACCGCTTGGAGCAGCTCGAGAACCACCTCCTCGTCCACGGCCGGTCTCAGCATCAGCACCATCATGACACAGCCGTAGAACACCATATAGTACAACAGGAAAACTGACGAGTACACCAGATGAAAAGCGGCCATTATATGCCGGTACGGGTGCTCGAGTTGGTCCATAGCGTAAACTAATAGACCTAGCGCCAAATGGTGAATCAGCGCAAACATTTTTGGTTTTCGGTCGGCACGATATCTGTTGAACTATTTTGGGAATTAATATGCCTTGATCAAAAGTGTGACGATTTTTTGGCAAAGAAAGCGCGATATAAAATACCAGTACAACTATAATTATTATTTTTTATTCTCAAATTTTAAAAATGATTAAAGTGTATTGTAATTTAAGTATAGTTGCGCTATATTTTAATATGAATCTATAGTATATTGAAAACTCTAAATAAAACAAAAAATATATACAAATTTTCTACCGTATTTAGTTTAAAATTACGATAACTTGCATTTTTCTGACGATTAAGAGTGGTGCAACAAATGTCACCTGTTGTCTTGTCGTTACCAACTTTTTCTTAAGTCCGCCGAGTGGCCTAAGTTAAATAAAACTTATAGAATGACAAGTATATTAGCGTGATTTTTTTATATTATTTTATTTGTCAAAATGCAGAAAAGACGCTTGATTTATATTTGCAGTTTAATAGGCAACCATAATTAAATTAAAACTTTTTCGCGCAACTATATTTTACACAAAACACTTTTAAGACACTCAAGATTTAAAGACAAAGTTATTATTCAATATCAGATTAATATTTAAAGAATTTACTGAACTGAATTTAAATCCAGACTTTACCTAGACCGCCTAGTGCCGCGCGATGCAATGAGCTAGTGCCCCGGCTAGGAATCCCGAACGAATGGCAACTGCCGCTGCAAGTCCTTAATATAAGCAACCCTAGCCCCGCCCCGGGGGAGGAAGGTGCAGTAAAAAACACTATTAGGGTTCATCCAATAATCACGTGGTGACTTAATGGCAACCCCCTCCCCCTACGCTCGGTAGTTTACTTTTCGGGCTGAAATTATCAAACTAAGCCGCCACATTGGGAGTAATATCGCTTTTTGGTCAGTTTTACGACAAATACATTTCATTTATTTATTTAAACTTTATTGCACAATAATACAAAGTACAAAGGGCGGACTTAATGCCAGAGGGCATTCTCTACCAGTCAACCATCAGGCCAAACAGATAAAAACAATAGTGCGGGGAACGGGTAGCAAACAGAAAACTAAAATCCGAAATTACATTACGTATAAATTTATCCTACATAAATAAAATTATTATAGATACATGTATATATATTTACTTTACACATTACTACATATAATATATAACCTGCTACTAATCTACTATGAGCCTTAGTTAAGAGACTTTTCTGTAAGATGCTTGCGCAACTTGCGCTTGAATGAGAATTTAGTCTGAGCTTGCCGAATATCCAAAGGGAGACTATTCCAAAGACGAACTGCCTGTTTTACGAAAGAATTGGACATAGAACCGGGAGGATGGTAGGGGACTGTGAGTAACAATTTACGGGAGGTGCGAAGCTCACGGCCTGGCTGTGCCATAACAAACTGAAATTTAGAACGCAAGTACTCAGGCGCTGCAGGATCAAATAAAGTACTGTACTGTAGTTAGGATCCTGAGACACCGGCGTTCTCTAATACGCAGCCAACTTAGCTTCAGCCGAAAAGCAGACACGTGGTCGTATTTCCGGAGACCGTAGATAAATCTAATACAACTATTGAGGAGCCTATCCAGCCTGTTTAAAAGCCCTTGTGAAATATTGGTAAGGCAAACACACAATACACAACGTTTTCATTTGCGTAAGCAACGCTTAATACTGAGTATTTTTATGGGTATACTAGCTTTTGCGCGCGGCTTCGCTCGCGTTAAATTCGGGGTAACAAACCATACAAACTTCCACCCCCCATTTTAGGGAAGTGGGGGGCTAGAAAGAGACAAAAAGTAGCCTATGTTACTCTCCATCCCTTCAACTATCTCCACTTAAAAAATCACGTCAATTCGTCGCCCCGTTTTGCCGTGAAAGACGGACAAACAAACAAACACACACATACACTTTCCCATTTATAATATTAGTATGGATTTAATTTTACTTAGTTAGGGTTCCGTACCTCGAAAGGAAAAAACGGAACCCTTATAGGATCACTTTGTTGTCTGTCTGTCTGTCTGTCTGTCTGTCAAGACCATTTTTCTCAGGAACGCGTGGAGGTATCAAGCTGAAATTTATATTAAATACTCGGGTCTATTGTCCCTTAAAGCTGTAAAAAATCAAACTTAAAAGCCAACGCAATCAAAAGATACAGCCGTTTATGCCGTAAATTTCCGCAAATTTTCGAAACTCGCAAGGGAATCAAAACCTACAGGGTACTTCCCGTGAACTCAGAATCTTGAAATTTGGTACGAAGCAACGTCTTATAGCACAGATAAAGGAAAATTGCGAAATCCGTAAATTTTTAGTTACATCATATATATATTTTTTTATAATTTTAAAGTTACTACCCCTATATACCTACAGGTTTGTACGGAACCCTCGGTGCGCGAGTCCGACTCGCACTTGGCCGGTTTTTATTTTATTTTACTATTATTTAAAATCAAATCAAATAAAATCACATAGTATCTTGTTGATGAGCCCTTACAGAGACGTTCCAAGGTTGAAGCCTCCAGACTATGCAAAGGAATTCTAGAAACAACTCATAAAGTCATAATGGAAAATCACTAAGGGTTTGCAGGCAAGATTATTAATACTTATTATCTTAATGGTCCCTACCGTAAAAAGAGGTGACTTTATAAAATGCTCGGGCCACTTGGATAGAGTTCAAACGGTCATATTTAAAAACCGAGGTTAACTAATTAAATATATGGTATATAGTGTATAATTGGGGCAAACAAGCATGCAGCCCGCAGAAGCGGTAATTACGTGACGACGCTGACATACGCGATTTATACCGTTACGTGTAAAAATATGGATACACTAGCTTACCGCCCGCGACTTCGCCCGCGTTGTTTATTGTTTGTTTATTATTATTATTAAAAACAGTACAGACATTAGATTTAAGGCAGTTTCTTGCAAAACTGTTTACACAGTTTGACTGCAAGTATGAGTATCTATGTAATTCTTAATTTAAATAATATATGTTTTACTAATCTAATAACTTAAGTTTCGTTAAACACTGAAGTGACATTTACATTAGCGCATATGTCACTTAAGTGTTTGTAGTAGGTACAGTTTAAGTGCTTTTTTAAATTTATTTTTATTATATTCATGCCGGATATTTTCTGGTAAACTATTTAAAAAGTATGGAATTATTTTACTTAACTTTCTGTCTCCGAAATAGTTAGTGACGCGGGGTATTTCATATTTGCGCGCGGTTACTGTCCTTGTTGTGTGCTTATGATGTATCAATATTGGGCTATGTTCTCCATTGCAATGGTTGTTGACTGCTAACAGATATTTATGTTTTAAACTAACTGGAAGTATTTTACAGATTTTAAATAATTTTGAATAATCGCCGTTGCAACTACTTTTTGTTTTCTTGTTTACGAGCAATTTTAAGAATCTAATTTGTAGAGCTTCTAATTTATCTATGTATGATTTAAAAGTAAGACCATAGCAATCGAGGGCATAACTCAATATCGATTCAACTATTGCATAGTATAGACATTTTAGAACATTAGTTGGTACTTTAAAGCTTAGGTGGTAAAATTTTCCTAGTAGAATTCTAAGTTTGCTACAGATGTGGTTTATGTGATGTTCCCAAGAAAATTTATTATCAACTTTAACTCCCAGATATGTAACACAATCTACTTTTTCTATTGGTTGGCATTTACAATTTTGAAAATTATTATGGATACATCTAAAACTGTGAGTGTACATAGGCAAAGGTGTTTCTGTAGTGCACATGTAGGGCGACTGGATCATGAGAAATTTAGTTTTGTCAGAATTTAATATTATGCCATTATCGTGAGACCACTTTACAACTGAATCTATGTCCTGTTGAACCAATTGACAAGTTTCAATTATATTGGTTCCTGCACGTAGGGTGCAAAGGTCATCAGCAAACATGTGTGCAGTACAGTTTTGTAAAACTCCACATAAGCTGTTTACATGCATAAGGTAACACACAGGCCCACATACGGAGCCCTGTGGTACTCCACATTGTACCTGTATTTCATCACTTACGTCATCGCGAATCTTAACACGATAGGAACGTGATGTGAGATAGTCACGGAACCAGCAATTCAGTGGCTGTCCCACACCACATTCGTCCATGCCATTTAAAAGGGTGTTTATTTCTAAAGTGTCGATATAAGTGGCGTATAATACGGTTCCTCATACAGAGTTTCATATCCAATTTTATGGTCTTAACTAACTTTTGTTAATCCCCGAACCATTTTCTTAATCTATTTATACTTACAGCTATACAAACTTTTAACCCCTTTTTTACCCTGTTAGAGATTGAATTTTAAAAAACGCTGAAATTACTTTTATTGTTTTTTAATTATTAGTAAATGTACGAAGTTTCAAATCTCTAACTCAAAATTTTAAACCCCACCCATACAAACGTTCAACCCCCTTTTTACCCCCTTAGGGGATGAATTTAGAAAAACCGGATTCTTAGTGGATACTAACGTTATAAAAACAACCTATTGTGAAAAATTCAGCTCTCTAGGTCCAACGGTTCGGGCTGGGCGTTGATTTAAGTGAGTCAGTCAGTCAGTCAGTCAGTCAGGACTTTTACGTTTATATATATAGATTTAATGTGACAAAAATATGTAGCCACGACATGGCCACGACTCTATTACCAAGGAGTAAAGTCTTAGATACATGTTTTTGTCATATTAATTATACTTATCCATATTTTCAGACGTGACCGTACAGTCGCCATCAAATATCCAAGGTAGTAAAAAAATCTAAACATGTACTTTCTAGCCTTTACATACAGGCTTTGTTCAGATATTTGTGACCACCTTGGCGGCTTCGGTTGGCGAGTGTACGAATGTCAGGATATAGAATATATATCTATATATGTCAGCGTGGTGAAATAGGGGCCGAAAATAAAAAGTTTGTAATTTAAAGCCGTTTGACGGAATGTAGGTAATTCATTTTTTTTAATACCTATACGATTTTAATCTAACATGGTCTTATTGACATGGTGGGACTCTGTCAGTTTGTCACACAGCCAATTTTCTAAAACTACCGGACCGCATGAGTCGAAATTTTGTACAGTAATGCAAATTGGCAGCCCAAAGGCGGGCGAATGACAATAACGAGCGCAACGATAACTATTCAGTTAGCTTCCTTATTACTAGATTGGGGCATCTGGAAGCTGTTAATCGGTGGAGGTCTAAAACCCCTCTTCCTGGGAAAACTTTACTTTAATCATGCCAGTATATGCTGGCGACCGTTGAGTTGGGAAAATCAACAAAGTATGGGGTACCTTTATTTATACCGAAAGAAAAATTGGTTTTATTTAAATGACATTAAAGTCTTCTTTTGCATATAACTGCAACCAACGCCCATTTTTAGGGTTCCGTAGTCAACTAGGAACCCTTATAGTTTCGCCATGTCTGCCCGTCCGTCCGTCCGTCCGTCCGCGGATAATCTCAGTGACCGTTAGCACTAGAAAGCTGAAATTTGGTACTAATATGTATATCAATCACGCCGACAAAGTGGTAAAATAAAAAGTGAATTTTTTTTTTTATTAGGGTACCTCCCCTATACGTAAAGTGGGGAGTGATTTTTTTTTTCATTTCAACCCTAACGTGTGATATATTATTGGATAGGTATTTAAAAATGAATTGGGGTTTCCTAAAATCATTTTTCGATAATGTAAATATTTTCGGAAATAATCGCTCCAGAAGTAAAAAAATATGCGTCCCCCCCCCCCCCTCTAACTTTTGAACCATAAGTTTTAAAAATATGAAAAAAATCTCAAAAGTAGAACTTTATAAAAACTTTCTTGGAAAATCATTTTGAACTTGATAGGATGAATAGTTTTTGAAAAAAAAAATACAAAATAATTTCTGAACTAAGTTTGTAATTTAACCGTATAAGCAGGTGTTTATTGTACCTGTAATTTCTACAAAATTACAATGAAATGACGTGCTTTCAAATAAAGTAAAAACGGTGAAAATCGGTTCACGCAATAAAGAATTATCCCATAAAAATCATCTTCCATACTTTATGCTCTCGCGCAATAGTTTACTCAATTTGCCGATAGATGTCGCTGTACATGGAACTCTCATATCATATCCTACATGGCGGTGTTATTAACTCTTAAGTGGGGACACTTACTGTGACGGACGGAAAACTACGGAACCCTACAGTGAGCGTGGCCCGACACGCTCTTGGCCGGTTTTTTATAACTATGATTAGAGGGCGTAGCACGTAAGCTAGGCGCCGCCTCGCTCTCTCAAGAAAAACCTAGAACTGAGACGTAGTTTCATTATCTTGAACTTATTGTAGGTGGAAAATCAATAAGTTTCCTTTGTGTAGCAAAAACAACATCGGTGTGAAGACCTAATCACCTTCAAAATAAACAAAGGTCTTTTACCCGTATTTACGTCTTAACGATAATCAAAAGCGGCAGGGACAGATACTGGGAATAACTATAAATCGAAATAACACATTGCCTTCGCAATATTTACCCGATATACTCAAATGTAATTTAAGTAAGGACATTGAAATTATAAGACTATTTAGGCAAAGTTATAATCCGGGTTACGGAAATAGAATACCGTTATATTTGCATAGAAATAATACCGGTAACTATACGATCCCTGGTAGACCCTTCCACCGTGCATTTGCACCTGAGAAAAATCTGCTGATGGACCAGGGGCCCCCATGATACGAGATCACAGACACACGTCTGTTTTTTTTTTTTTTTTATTAATGGCTTTTACTCCTCGCCTATTTTAGGGAGGTGAATTCTGCCAATGTCAGGGTCTACTTATGATTTTATTCGTTTTTGGTAAAATAAAATAAAAGCAACGTTGTTCGGTTAAGGCCTTGTTGATTGTAAAGTGATAGCCTCCTTACAAACACGTGGGCGGCCGAGACCCCGGATAACCGTTTGTTCAACTAAAGGCTGGTTACACACGTCCGTTTAGTATTGCATTTAATCGAGCGACAGACATGGTGCGAAATCTACCCTTTATAAATAGTTAAAAGGAAATAGGAAGTCGTGGTCCCACGAAGATAGAACTGTGATTCCATAATAAGCCGCGGTCTCGTGCACACACTCACTTTTGACATTTGAACCAATCACCGCTCGTCCACGAGTTGTATATGGGTGCGTGTCGCGCGTAAACACAAGGAAATCGGCTTATTATGAATCACAATTTTGTCTTCACCATAGTCTTCCCGGCACCGCGTCTTCTTTTTTTATATGTCTATGGTTAAAATCATATACATCTACCTACATATATGACGAGTATACTTCGACCCTTAATTTACTAATACAGCTGTTTCTTAAAGTTAGTAAGTAAATTAATGCTAATTTATTAAGGACACAGTAATTTAATCAAATGTATAGCAGTTGCCGCGAGCGCCTAAAACAAATGCTATTTGTAGTATTTGTAGATAAAATACTATTTACCGAATAAAATATGTCACAGTCAAAATTATGCCAACTATAGTTATTTATTATACATGGGAGCAAAGTTACTGTTTAACCTTTCGTGCTTATTATTAGACCCGAGCCAGCGAAAGACTGCAAAACTGTCACAAACAATGTATAGAGTAGAATACAAATAATTTCACCACACCACCACGGGAAAAATACATGTTATAAAATACTAATTACAAATCTAAGTCAAATGAATGCTTTCAACATTGTATAATTTAAAATCATCTCTTAAAAGTACATCCTGCTATTCCTGTCAGATAACGCGAAGAAATCTTGCACCAAATTACTTTCCCCACATGTGGATAAAATGCGTTTATCCTCTCCACTTTCAAGGGATAAAGAGAGCCTTTCCGAGGTAGGGTGATGAATAAATTCATACATCGGGGTTTACGGTGCGGGAATGTTTGACATTAGCCAGAGAGTGGACATTAAATTAAAAAAACAGAATGTACTCTAGCAGGTTTCTACCTAATGAATAATTGATTGAAAAAATCATAGGTATATACAATTTATATGTAATAGCTGACTATTGTATGTGTATATTGTAGGTACATGTACCTATGATTTTTTCAAGTATTTTTTTTATTAATTCATTTAATGACTGATCATTATCAACCTCTTCAGTTAAGTCCCCAATCATTTATAAGTAAATAGTTCATAAATATCGGACGTCAGATTAATATTTGACACTTATTGTCACACCGTGTCTTTGTCTTAGGTAATTATCTAGTTGATAAATTTCTCATATGCAATTGCATCTTTAAAATACTATATAATAGTCAATAGTGTCAATACAAACAGGCCTCTAAGAAAAAAAGCTCGTTTCATAGTGTGTATACTATTCACAGAGAGTTAGTTATTCATTAGGCATAATATGATATTTTCTCAGACTAACTTATCTGTTTATCTCTACTCTTTCTCAAATCTTTCCCGCACCGAAAACCCCGATGTATGTGATATATGTAATATGACGTTGTTAATGGACAAGCTCGAATTTAGGTCTGATTTTGAAGGTAAAATAATGCGTTTATGTATATGCTTGCTACTCGTATACAATTTATTTTACGATAAAATGTATGAAATCGAATGGTGTCATTGTTTTTTTGAAATTAAAAAATTAAAATATTAGAATTTTATTACAAAATTCAACATGTGTCATCATCCCTAGCGTTTATTTCGATATTAATTTGCCTACAAACATGTCTACTTATTTAGGTTAAAACCTTTCAATATTTGGCTGAAAATATTTCGATCGTATATCTCTGTGAAATAAAACCCGCTCGTAAATAGTAAGTTCGCTAAACGTTTTAAATCGTTCATCTTCCCGTTTATCTATAACGCTATTCTTAAGAGCTGTGACCTCAGGACCTCCTATTCTGTACACAACTATCAATTACTTATCGAGACCTTTCTATTGAGCCCTAAATAGTTGTGCCGTTCCCGAGAACGCTCTCCGTTTTGCATGGAGGACGTATTCGCTCGAGAATATTCCCCGTACAGAAAGTACAACTCTAATCTAACCCTAACTCGGTATGGTTGCATTCCTTCATTGACGTGTCGATTATTAGATTACATTGCGACTGCACCGTCAAATCAGCTCAGTGTTGGTTTATTATTTCATTTTGTGTAAAATTTGGAAGGTTTCAAAATTTCGGCTCAAACACTGGGAAGTGGTTAGAATTTAACTTACAAAATATGAAACAGCAATAAGGACATGAACAACAAAAATAAACAAATATATACACGAGGTTAAGCTAAATAAAACCGTTTAATACTCGTATATGGAGTGAAGCTAAATAGAAGTGTGTAAATACGCAATAAAAACGTACTATTTATTTAGCACTTGTAATGAAATACAGACTACGCCATATTGAATCAGAGAGAGTCCGCTGACACAGACGATGTATCACGAAGTGAAATATAAAATGCCACCCCTGCACGGCTAGCACGTCTTACGCGCGACTGGCGCGACAAAAGACAGTTCTGCGCGACTTCATGTATAGTCACTAGTTGGCAGCACAACTTGCGTGTGAAAGGAGCGACAGATTCGCGATCAAATGCCACTGTCATAAAATGACACTGACTCGCGACTTTGAACTAAAATCTTTGGACAACTTTGAGTTCTCTTCGCGTCAGTTGCAGCCGCGGTTGCATGTTATTCTACCGGCAAGCGAGATTTTTGACAGGCGCGGGAAGGTTTTCCCTACTCGCGGCCTAAGTCGCTCTTGTAAGACGTGCTAGCCAGGCTGTTATGTAGAAATAAGAGCGTAAGACGTGCTTAAATCTTATACCCTTATCTATTTTATAGGGACGCGCAGTATAAGAACTTTTTGGGCTCCAAGTTTGAAGCACCATCTGAACGAGACCGAGAACCCAAAGTTACCAAATAATGTTCAGGCTCAGATTATAAAGTTAACCCCTTACTTTCAGATTATAAAGTTAACACCTTACCTCATGTCATAAATAAAAAGTATATGTATAAAAATTAACTTTAATAGCCATTAATAGAATTGAAAATTATAACTGTCATATAGGGCTGCGCATGCGGTGGAGGGTTAAGTAGATAAGTTTAAGTTAAACAATAAACATAAGAGGATCTCGGCAGACCCACAGCACCACCTTGTCACATTTAAACTAGATTGTCAGACAGCGGAAAAACATCTTAATATGAATGTTGTTCACCAGAATATTCAGGGTTTTTCCAGCAAGGAGTTAGAGATAGGTTTATTCTTAGATAATAATGATGTACAAGTTGTGTGTATTACAGAACATTGGCTTAAAGAAGAACATTTAATATTTGACTTTGTTAACTTTTCTTTGTCAGTTACTATGCTAGAAAATCTGCCATTCATAGTCCCTTATTATTGTTAAAAATGGTCTAAGATCTAAAGAACGGAAGGATGTTGTAAAATGTTCCATAGAGAGGATTGTAGAAATTTCTTGTGTAGAATTAGACAGTTACATTGTTATTTGTGTATATAGACCACCAACAGCGGCAGCAGCTGATTTCAACAAATTTGAAAATACCATGGAAAATGTGCTGACAATTAGTCACTAATAGCCGAAACTGCCGAAAGCATGTTATAGTATGTGGGGATTTTAATGTTAACTTGTTTGAATCGTCTAATGATTCTGTTAAATTGCTATGTTTGTTTAAATCGTTTAATATGTTTAATTTGTTCTTTGAACCTACCCGGGTGGGCGTCACTAGTTCAACATGCCTAGATAATATTTTTTGTAACTGTGAATGTCTGGATAAGCAAATATTTAACTGTTTTAATTCTGATCACAGCGGTCAAAGGGCATCTTTTATAAAGCCAATTCAGGAAACTCCACAAACTGTAACATATAGACCCATTAATGGTTATCGTTTAGAATTATTCAAAAAAGAAATTCAAAATCATCTGTCAACACTGCCTTATACACATTTTTATGACTCAAATAATTTGTATGAAGATTTGTTTGGTATGATTCTTTGTCAGTTTAACAAACATTTCAAATTGAGAACTATTAGTGGGTCAAAGACTAAAGCTAAATCAAAGCTACCGTAGGCATTCATAAAAGTAGAAAGAGGCTTTATGAACTTTATGGAGAGAGAGAACTGAACAAAAATGCAGATTTTCTGGACTATGTTAAGAACTATTCAAAAATTTTCAAGAAAGTGTGTCTGACTGCGAAGGCGAACTATACTAGTGCAAAAATCAAAATTTCGGACAACAAGGTAAAAACAGTATGGAATATTATAAATAAGGAAGCTGGTAAATGTAAATCACGCGATTCTCAAGTCAACATTGTCTCAGAGGAACAGCAGGTCTTGTCAAATGACGATATTGCCTCGGCATTCGAAGATAATTTTTCTAACATAGCATTAAATACCACAAAATGGCTAAAATCATCTTCGTCTCAAGCTCATTCCTTAGTTTGCACTAATATTAAGAAATGTCAGATGATATTTGAATTTGACCTTGTAGATTCGGAAAAAATTGTAAAAATATTCAATTCTCTGAATTTCAAGAAAACAGAAGACTTATGGGGTACATCAGTCATATCATAGACGTCATAGCGCCTTACTTAGCCTTAATTTATAATAATTCAGTTTCACAAGGCGTTTTTCCAGATCTTATGAAATGTAGTAAAGTCATACCTCTTTTTAAATCGGGTGATTCTAGTGATCTGAATAACTTCCGGCCTTGCATCTTGCCTTGCATCTCATGTCTTCATAACTTAGCAACAGAACACAAACAGTTGTTGTAAATAAAACCCAGTCTAAAGGGACTTTAGTAAAATTAGGAGTGCCACAGGGTTCTATTTTGGGCCCATTCCTGTTCTTGGTTTATATAAATGATTTACCTTGCGTAGTACTAAACTTTTGTGATATCGTTCTGTTTGCCGATGATACATCTTTAATTTTCAAAGTTGACCGGCAGTCTACCGATTTTACTGTAATCAATAACACACTAGCTGCTGTACTGAACTGGTTTACTATTAACAATTTGCTACTTAATGCTAAGAAAACCAAATGTATTAGATTTGTTTTGCCAAAGGTTGCACCGGTGGACACTAAGATTCTCCTGAATGGTGAATGTTTAGAGATAGTAGATAAAGCAGTGTTCCTTGGTTTGACGTTGGACAAAAATCTACAATGGAGTCCTCATATGAGAAAACTCGCTCTTCGATTAAGCTCGACCGCTCATGCCGTTAGGAGAATTAGACAATTAACGAATATTGACACAGCTCGCTTTTAAAGGCAGGTGCATCAGTTAGAGAACTATTTAAAGAAATTAATATTTTAACTGTTGCTTCCCAATATATCTATGACAATATTATTTATGTTGTAAAGAATATACATACATTCAAAAAAAATTATGACATCCACAGCTATAACACTAGAAATAAAAACAAGCTTGCTATCAGATGTAGTCGTATCCGCAAGGCATATAAGTCATTTTTTGGTCAAGGTATTCACATTTATAACAAGTTACCCGTCGATGCTTTAAATTTATCATTTCCCGCTCTTAAGAAATATTTGAAAAAAAGTTTAATGTCAAAGGGTTATTACAGGGTCGAGGACTATATGACGGACAAACATGCATGGCCTAAACCAGAAACTACTACAAAATCATGTAAGATTTAGAGGACACAGTTCAGACCTAGAATTAATTATATAGACCAAATTAAAAATAATGTTAAGGTCAGGTCGTACCAAGTGATCAAAGAGGAGGCCTGGGACCGAAGCAAATGGAGAGCCCACTTTGAGTTGCACCGACAAGAGCATGGCTCTTAAGTGTTTGATGATGAGTTCAGATAGGAAAGCATATCAAACGTTTTGTGAAGCAATCAGATTTGGATTTTATTATTATTATTTTATTTTAATTAAACAATACGTACATTGTATATCTCTCAAGCTGTTTTGATATGTCTTCTTATAGAACTACGCATTATAGAACTACGCATTATTGTGTATCTTTAAGATATAATATTACTGTATTACTGTTTTGAAAAAAATAAGTCCCGCCGAGTTTCTTGCCGGTCATAAATAATACTTCTCGGGTCAGAGGTGTAGGGTTAGAACCGGTGGTAGTTTTTCTTTTTCTCTCTGACGTTCATAAGTGCATTGTAATGTGCCTAAATTGAAGAATAAACATGTACACCCTGGAAATGAGCACAATGACTAACTACATTTAGATTAAGCTGCAATTTACAATGTACCTAAGTATTTCCTTCTCGTAGTCTCCCGTATCTCTCTTTTTAGACATCTCATATTCATTACATTTTTAATCAGATCAGTAAGGAGCAGCAAGATGTACAAACACGGGACGGGCAGTATGTTTAGCTTTCTGAAGTCTTCCTTATGCGGCCAACTATAATGTGGCATGCGCAATATGATTTTCACGGCTTGCTTTTGAATAACAAAGGCTTTATGCATATTATTATAGTCTTCTCATATAATCTTTTATAATCTTTTTCCCAGCACTTGATACTGTAACGTAGTTTTGATTTAACCAGTGCATGATAATACGATAAACCATCATACCATAGGTCATTTAATAAGAATATGGGTCATCTTAAACAATTTGAGGATTAAATCAATCGTTTTGTAAATAATAAGCTCCAAAAGTTTAAAATGATGCGTCCCGCCCTTTGAACTGAAAAAAGAACCGGCCAAGTGCGAGTCGGACTCGCGCCCGGAGGGTTCCGTTCAAACATGTAGGTATATAAGTAAAAGTTCACCCATCACTACAATCGAGTCATAGCTATGCGTTCATGAGGAAAGGGGTAGTAACGTTAAAATTATTTAAAAAATATTTTTATTATTTGATGTAACTAAAAATTTACGGTTTTCGCAATTTTTCCTTTATCTGTGCTATAAGACGTTGCTTCGTATTAAATTTCAAGATTTTGAGTTCACGGGAAGTACCCTGTAGGTTTTGATTCCCTTACGCGTTTCGAAAATTTGCGGAAATTTGCGGCATAAACGGCTGTATCTTTTGGTTGCACCTCCAAGGGACAGTAGACCTGAGTATTTTTATAAATTTCAGCTTGATACCTCCACGCATTCCTGAGAAAAAGGGTCTTGACAGACGGACGGACGGATGGACGGACAACAAAGTGATCCTATAAGGGTTCCGTTTTTCCCTTTCGAGGTACGGAACCCTAAAAATATAGGAAAATTCATAAAAGTGAGCCTTGATAAATCCTTTCAATAAAACCATATAGAATAAAATCGGTTGAGCCGTTTTTGAGTTATAAATCAAAAACGGCTTTTGATTGGGTGTTTTGTTACGGGCCGGTAACTACGGAACCCTATATTGAGCATGGCCCGACATGCAATCGCGAAACGTTTTCGTCTACTCAAACCTAAGGGTCAGTCCTATTTTGTAGGGAAAGCGACACGGCATAGCTATACACTGACCATTTAATTTTGAGTCTATGAAGTCAGATACTGTGCAAATAGGGATGATGACACATGTTGAATTTTATAATAAAATTAAGTTGACCGGATGCAAAATGATAAATATATCCTAATAAAGGTAAATTTTAAAAAATCTATTGAAATGGTTCAAAGATACGAGACTTCCAAATTCTAAAATTTTACGATTTTTAAAAAGTATGAAATTCAAAAAAACAATGATACCATTCGATTTCTTACATTTTATCGTAAAATAAATGGTATGGAACAATATACATAAACGCAATATTTTACCGTTCAAATAGCAATTTCATAATTTTTCCATACTTTAAACAAGGCGACTATGCAACCGTGACGTCATTGTTGCATATCATTTTGTTAGGAGCGTTTAGAGAAACAAAAGCGAGTGACAGATTTTGAATCTAATTTCTGTCTAGCCCCATATAGACATTTGATCCTTACAACAAAACGAATCGATTGATACCATGCATGAAATAAATTCATCATGCCTATTGTCAGTGCAATATTTAGGAGAGCACAACTTAATTTGGACACATTTGTCTAATCTATCTAGGAATTAAAATATATAGGTATACTCGTTTTCCGACGTTGCTGGTCTAATCATACAGACTACATTAGTACTAAGTTGAGAATGTTGCTAGGTAAATTTTACCATCTAAGTTCCAAAGTCCCTATAGGTACCCTAAAATGTTTACTGTATTTTGCATTGGTAGACTCTATACTTGGATATGCTCTTGATTGTTATGGTTTAACATTTAAATTTTAAATCTTATTTAGATAAACTATAATCACTACAAATTAGATTTTTAATGAAGTACCAAAGCTAATATTTTGAATTGAATATATGTAGTAGGTCTATAGATGGGCAATTCATAAAATAAAAACCGGCCAAGAGCGTGTCGGGCCACGCTCACTGTAGGGTTCCGTAGTTTTCCGTCCGTCACAGTAAGTGTCCCCACTTAAGAGTTAATAACACCGCCATGTAGGATATGATATGAGAGTTCCACGTACAGCGACATCTATCGGCAAATTAAGTAAACTATTGCGCGCGAGCATAAAGTATGGAAGATGATTTTTATGGGATAATTCTTTATTGCGTGAACCGATTTTGACCGTTTTTACTTTATTTGAAAGCACGTCATTTCATTGTAATTTTGTAGAAATTACAGGTACAATAAACACCTGCTTATACGGTTAAATTACAAACTTAGTTCAGAAATTATTTTGTATTTTTTTTTCAAAAACTATTCATCCTATCAAGTTCAAAATAATTTTCCTAGAAAGTTTTTATAAAGTTCTACTTTTGAGATTTTTTTCATTTTTTTAAAACTTATGGTTCAAAAGTTAGAGGGGGGGGACGCATATTTTTTTACTTCTGGAGCGATTATTTCCGAAAATATTTACATTATCGAAAAATTATTTTCGAAAACCCCTATTCATTTTTAAATACCTATCCAATAATATATCACACGTTAGGGTTGAAATGAAAAAAAAAATCACTCCCCACTTTACGTATAGGGGAGGTACCCTAATAAAAAAAAAATCCACTTTTTATTTTACCACTTTGTCGGCGTGATTGATATACATATTAGTACCAAATTTCAGCTTTCGAGTGCTAACGGTCACTGAGATTATCCGCGGACGGACGGACGGACGGACGGGCAGACATGGCGAAACTATAAGGGTTCCTAGTTGACTACGGAACCCTAAAAACTGTAGGTGCCGCTATACCAGAACACCAAAAAAACATTGTCAAATTATAGTTTCCATTATTTTGACATACATATATTTGAACTAAAGTTTCAGACAATATTTTTTGTAGTGATGAGTTTTAATATGTAGTATACCTACCAAAAAATCAAATAAATCGCAAACACCAAATTCAAGAAAATAATTAAAACATGAAAAAAAAAACCGCCATATTACGAAAACTGACAAGCATGTATAGGTTCTTCTTTTGGGAACAGAGTTTTGCCTACAAGGATTATCTAAAAATAAAATAACTAGAACATTTGATAGAAAGGCTAATTTTGTATAGAAACTCGGCTACAGCCTTTGTATAATCGCTCTAGTCAGCTTAAAATATAAGTACCTTGTATATAGCTATTAACAACCATGGCAATCGGGAGCATGACCTGTATAAATTAAATTAAATAACCATTTATTTCAGGCCAGGCCCATATCATTGTTAGTGATTTACATTCTTACCTCTAGTATTAGTGTTTATATATATATATACAATTAATTGACTACTTATTAATTACGTGTAGGCACCAGATGAGCTTTCTTTTTTTTTTTTTCATACTATAGAAATACAATTCTAAATATTAAAACAATTATTAAATTTCAATAACAACAGATTATTATAATTTTGAACTAATACAAATTATCATCATATTAAGAAAATTATTAAATTTAAATTTTAAAAACGATGTCAGGATTCATTAACATTTCAAATTCATTATTACACATTTAAATAAAATTATTAATTAAAAACATGTCAACAAAATAAATACAATCAAATAAATTAAATTATAAAATTAGGTCAAACTCAATTAAAGTAAATTACATTAAATTAAATTATATTAAATTAAATCAAATTTATAAATTAAATTAAAACATAGGCATTACACATCGAAATTAACAAAACTGGAGTGCATACATATCCACCTTCGCTTCAACGGTGAGTCCCATCTCTCGGCGAACGCCCTGAGGATGCCACTCGAACTCCCGTTTACCCTACTGAGCAATGAGGCACAGCGCTTCCGCATGATCGCGTGGAAGCCATCTACGCCCGCCTCCGCAAACATACCCGAAGCGCTGCACCATCGTCTATACCCGAGTAACACCCTGAAAGCGTTGTTATACTGCACTCGAAGAACGTTGTACGCCCTCTGCGTATAATTGACCCACAGATTACAAGTATAAAAGCATTGACAGTATGCACGGAACAGCGTAATTTTAACTGCCTTTGTGCAACCTGAAAACCTGCGAGCCAACATATTACAACGGACGGACAACGCCCGACGTTCCCTCTCGATGTCCATGTTGTCAGAAAGATCCTCAGTGACCCAATGACCTAGATATTTAAAGTGCTTCACTCTGTTCAGTTGCGTACCGCATAGCGTAAGAGGCGGCAGAGTCTCGTACGTTTTAGCACCTGCCTTGAACACTAAAAACTCGCTCTTCTTGGCATTATATCTAAGTCCGTGGGCCACTGCGTATCGCTCACAGACACCGATAAGGTATTGCAAGCCTCCGAGAGATGGCGCCAGCAGCACCATGTCATCAGCATAGCTGAAGTTGTTCATGCAAACACCATCAACTGAGCATCCTACATTGGCGCTGCTTAGCTCTTCTATCAATCCGTTGACGTACAAGTTGAATAGACGAGGAGATGTTACCCCCCCCTGTCTGACCCCGCACTCCAACCCGTACCCCTCCGAATATCCACCAGCCCATCTCACGCTGTTTTTCTGACTATGGTACCAGTACTTAATAAGTGATGTTACTTCTCGAGGAATGCCGACCTCGCTCTGCATCTTTTTCCACAGGACTTTATAGGAGACCAAATCGAAAGCCTTAGAAAGGTCTAGAAAGCAGGCGAAGACCGGCGTTTTCCTGGATGTATAGTACTGGACGGTCTGCTTAAGGCAAAAGACAGCACTTTCCGTGGAAAGTCCTGGCCTAAAGCCAAACTGCGCGTCATGTAGTTGAATGTGCTTGTCCAGCTGCTTGTCAAGCAGAGCGTCCAGCACCTTTGCAATGATGGTTGCTAGTGAGATGGGCCTGTAGTTATTTACATCTGATGCATCTCCAGTTTTATTTTTGATGATTGGGACTACAACGGTATACATCAGCTCATCCGGTAAATATCTATGGCTAATACATAAGCTGTAGAACATAGCCAATGCCCTGGGTAGGTGTTTTCCCGCGTATTTGAGGTGTTCTATGCTAAGGCTGTCGGCCCCCGGAGATTTGCCTCTAACCATATTTTTAATTATAGACGATACGTCTTTGGCAGAAAAACTAACTGACACCTCTTGACCACCTCCCTCAGGCGAGAGCACAGTAGGCCCCAATGGGGATTCTACTCTAAAATGATTTTTAAAGGCATTGGCTATGCCCACAGGGTCATGCATTCCGTCAACACTCACAGGGAGGCCAGACTTCGGATTTAATTTGTTTGTTTCTTTCCAAAATTTACTAAAATCTTTTTTTGAATGTTGTTGTGCAATTATGTCTAATTTTATTTGTTTTTGGTTGTCTTGACAGAATTTTAATTTAGATTTAAAAAACCGGCGTGATTCGCACATTGCATTATAGACGGGCCCTGTTGTTGGTTTCCCGCAAGCTATCCAATTGAAAAAATGAAGTCTGGCCATCCTATGAGCGTCGCTTACATGTTTATTCCAGCCTGCCACATATTTATGCTTTCTACTGCTCGGCTGTACATAACTGTACTCAGCGCCAGCCCTAAGTGCGCTAACAATGGAACTGTACATATTACTCAAAATCACCCTATGACTCACATCACCACATGACTTATGGGCACAGCTAGTAAACTCCGGTGGAAAATGTATTTTACTTAGTTCCGTATTACAGAAGTCATAATATTTTTCTATCTGTAACTCATCTCTTTCACCCCATCTCACCCTGTTAGCCATAACTACGGGCACCGGCACAGAGGGCTTGATAAGGTCAAAGTTACATTCTATGACCAACGGTAGGTGGTCCGACCAGAACGTGTTATGTAATACCGATATATTAGATATCGACTGCCTAGCGGCCTGTGTTACTACGCAGTGGTCTAACCAGCGTTTGCATCCGTGGGCATCACTAACAAATGTAAACGAGTCGCTTGGGAGCAAATCCATGTCAACACATGACCAGTCCTGTTCTACACAAAAGTCTAATAATTCATTTGCAAATAGCTCCCCAGGATGGGAGTTGAAGTCCCCGAGTAAAAATACCGAGTCAGAGTTACTATTCTCAACAATCGCTGCCACTTCACTTAGGCATTCTGTAAATTCAACAAGATTATCGGCTGAGTTAGTAGGCATGTACACAGAGAATAGCAACAACGATCGGTCATTGACCTCTACCTTAACCGCGCACAGACGCACACTATGGCATTCTATCACTGACACACAAGGAAACGCTGCCTTCCGCCACAAAATAGCCACCCCTCCGTGCGGTCTACCTCTCAATATTCCGCTTGACACATCAACTGCTGATTTTCCTGTATACGAAAAGTCATCACTTATGGATCCTAAAAAGCCTATGTCATGCGGCATAATCCACGATTCCTGTATAGCAATAATATCAGCTGAGCGGCAAATACTTCTAACACATTCAACCGATCTCACGATACCCTTGCAATTAAAAGTTACCAACTTTAAATTTTTATAATTGTTAAATCCAGACATGTTATCAATATTTCTCATAAACGTGATTATTATTTTTATACAATTTACTCGAAAATGACCTCCTTATACTGTTATCAGCTCTTTTATCTACCTTTATATACTGGCGAAACGCAACTCCACTTGGCCATAGCTGATCGTTCATAAAAACTGATAACTTACATTCCGGTATGAAAAATTTGTAAGCCTCATAACCCTTTTCCTGTCTCATCCGTATTCTCTGGGGTCTTATCGAAACTCCCGTCTTACTAAAAACGAAGTCGGCAACATCACTCTCTGAGGCTCCCTCATCCACATTATAGATATAGAATGGGACTTGAGGTACAGCCGCTCTAAATTTAGAATTTGCAACGGGATTTGCCTTTCCTCGATTTCCAATAAATTGGTTTCTTAAACGATATGTTTCGGCCCTGATATAGCTATCACTTTTTTGAGGCTGTTTAAAAGCGCCGCCTTTAATTAACTCCGCCATCGTTTTAGTTGTCGAATTGCATTCCCGCGACTCGCTAACATGCATATTACTTGTGTTATCTTCCGCACCGCTAGCCTGTTGCACGCGCCGCCGGGCCTCAATCGACGCCCGAGTTGGTTTCGGCACGTTCGGAACCACAGTTGAGGCCTCCACGTGCGTATGCACTGGGTGAGCATCGAGCGTTGCGGGTGCATCTGAGACCGTGCTTCCCTGCTCCTGCGCAGTAGCGAGCGAGATAGCAGACTGTGCGAGTACCTGGTCGCTCTGCAAAACCGGCTGCTCACAGTTCATTGACCCAAGCACCTTTGATGACGTAGGTGAGATAGTCTTATGCGGTAGTGCCGTGATTTCGAGCGAGCGGGGTGATTGCACGTCACCATAAGAGACATTGTCATTGTCATCGTCCGTTGACCTTCTTAACGGTGATATTAAGTGCGGTAGGCCCATCGGCCCGCTATTATTCGCCAAACTGTCTCGGAACACAAAACCTCCTCTCCGCATATTAATATTAATGTTACAATCACGCTCAGACAATGATTCAACCGGAATGCTAGATTTTTTGATACTTTTCATCTCATTTTCGATTATCGTTACCTGCTCGCATGTGGCATAATTATCCTTAATTTGAGAGATTTCTTGCTTCAAGACAAGAATGTCCTTAAGCAGGCGCGTACAGTCTACGTGGTCAAAATAGACAGGAGGAAGGCGATGCAAGTCTTTCGCAACAAAGATGGGTAAACTTTCCAAGTTAGCTTTTCTCAAAAGTTTCACGATATCTTCCATGTCTCTCGTTGATTTTCCTTTATTTTTTCTTGTAATTAGACGATCACTGTTTGGTACCGCTTGAAAGAGCAAAGTCTTCGCATTTTTAATTTCATCTTCATTAAACGCAGACGTGCAAATTTGAATCAAGCTTTCATCATTCATCACATCAATTTTATTTCTAATAAACGTTAGCACCTCATTTATTACAATATTGCACTGATTGCATTTTACAAGACACGTTTTCTGAATTGAACTCATCACGACTATATCGACTAGGGTTCAATGACCCCTCGCGCTAAGCAACAAACACACGACCTCGCTCGGCAACAGTTGGGCCGCTAACTGTATGTATAGAGCTACCCGCCAGGGCCGTTACAAGATTGGTGTCTGCAGGTAAATTTGAAATGCCTAGGATTAATCATTATTTCGGAGATATATTGAGATAGTTTTCCAGGGTCTCTGTCTGTAATGTTATTTTGTTGTTGGTTTAATAAATAAATAAATAATTGAGGATGCGGGTATTGAACATGCGTTGAAAGAGCGGTGCTTTGGTCGGCTGACAAAAGTACTCAATATTTAGTCTTTTGTCAGGTGGCAACAAGGTGCGCGCCTTCAACGCCTGATGGGTGATTCCCCTACTCACATACTTCTTTGGCATACTTAAGGTGGACACAGACCGAGCTAGATGCCCTGGATCCTGCTGGATGCCAAAAATCTCCACAACTGTGACGTGTACAATCTCAGGAATGATTTCCTTAACAACGAGTGTGGGATGCATCGTGGTGTAGTGGCAGTAGATAAGAACCTCACGCCGTTTTCCTTGGTAAACGAGAACTGGCTGAAACCTGTGGTGCGAAGCACCGAGGATCGCAAGCCGGTATGGAAGAGAAGGGAACTACGCGGGCGTTTCTACAGGGCCCTCATAGATCCCGAGTTAGACCTGCTCGCGTTAGTGAACAGTTTACGATTCGGGGACCTCTTCGGAGAAACCGAAGGTTTTGCCTGTGCAATTACGGACAAAGTTATCATGACGAATAAAATAACTACCGGAAATATATCCTGAGGTAAAGGACGGTACGATCGACATTTGTCGGGCATGCCACCGTCCCGGAAAGTCACTTAGGCATATCATCTCCGCTTGTTCTCAACTTGCTAACGGCGCGGCGAGTACTTGCACAGACATAACCTCGTAGCCAGGATTATACACCAGCAGCTTGCTGCTCTCATATACGGTATTGTGGACCACGAATTGCCGTACTACAGGTACACACCTGCGCCAGTTCTCGAAACGTTCTCGTGCCACGCTCTATTGGGATCGATCTATTATCACGAACAAGACTATTGTAGCCAATAAGCCTAATATCGTAGTAATGTATCGATCGCGACGCCGGGTCATGCTCATCGACATCACCGTCCCATGAGACGAGAACCTCGTGAAGGCCGAGAAGGACAAGTCCAGCAAGTACCAAGACTTGGCTCACGAGGTAACCGCCATGTGGGAAGTTGATTCGGCGATCATTGTGCCGATGGTTGATTCCGCTTCCAGTAGGTGAGTAAAGTAAACGATCGATGTATTTATATCTGTGTAGCGAGCTCCGCTCGAAATCGAGAAGACGTCGCCGCGTAGATACGTTTTCTAAGTATTTGTTTTCTATGGGTACTTGATACGCCGTCTAGTTCATGTCATAGTTTACTAAGAAAATACAATGCCCCTAGTCGTCCTCGCGTAGGGGCATGATATTATACCTAATCATATCAGGTGACGCTGTGATTAATATGGGCGAATAATGACAGAAATGTTGTTGACAGATTATATCGAAAGTTGAGCCTTCATAATAAATAATCCATGTAATAATCATAATCACACATAGTGTCATGCATACTAGTAAATTAAAAAAAAAATTCCCGTCAAACGTGGCAACTTTACCACATATTTTCTGAAAAACAAAAATATGATTCAGATAAAAGCACGTAGTATGTATCTACACGGTGCCCGCGAGCATTGCGAGAGATTTAACCACGCATTTCTGAGGTCAAAAGAAGGAAAAAACATTATGTGACTTTAGTTGCAAAACGCAAAAAAAAAAAATATTTTATTAATTTTTTTGAAATGCTACATGCATACTACACAAAAAGTAAATGTCATTGGAAAAAAGTAATGGAAAAAATATATTGCTACTTTTTTTCTCGTAAAGTAACATTTCTGGAAACATCGCCATCAAAAAAGCATTTTAGTCTGAGTAACAATTAAAAATGTTATTTTTTGTAAGTAGTATTTACTCTGAAAGTATGGCGAATTTCGGAAAAGTTTATAGGACATTTTTTTCTCTAAATATGATCATGAACACACTGTTAAAGTCTCTCGCAATGCTCACGGGCACCGTGTATAATGTGGTAAATATAGTATACGGTAAACATATACCGAGGACTTGATTTTTATAACACTAGTTAAATATACCCACAATATAATATTTTATGGGGGGAAAACGAACACAGGTAAAGTTGACATATGTTTGGCATCTTTACCTACTTTACCCGTTTTCATATAAATATTCATGCTAGGAAGCCAATTAAAGATAAGTACTAGTATTAACTTCCGAATAAACAAAATCTATCTTTGTGAAGCAACGTACGTAGTAGCAAAAACTGGCAATACTGGCTAGTAGGTAAAGTTGCCGCAGGACTCCTCATGATTTTAATACAAATAATTTATTCAAAATTAAAACTGTAAAGAGCTCAATAAACGTTACCTACATCGTAACTAACGTTACCAACGTCGTAATTGTGTCAACCCCTGCTAGGCAAAGATGCCAAAGTGTTGACAGTGGCAACTTTACCTAACCTAATGTAACATTACTCATGAAGACATTTATGCACTTTTGAACACTGTACAAATAATCTCTGCTATGTTTTGCATATTATATCAAAATTTAACTCACCTGCAATCATTAGCTTAAGCACTATGACGATAATTTTATAATGATACCAAAAACACGTGTAACTCTTACCAGGTTTAAGCGACCATATAATGTTGCCGGTGTCCAATAAAAACCTTTGACTATTATAGTTTTTAAAAGCTAACTTTTTTATCAGGAGCTTTCTATTTGTTATTTACCTATATTATACCATATTTTGTCACTTAAGGTACTTATGGTAAAGTTGCTTACATAAAGTAAAGTTGCTACGTTTGTACACTTTCTTTGCTGTTAGTAGTTTAGACTAATATTATATTTAGGTTTTATGACGAGTATAGAATACATATTATATCTATGTTAAAGCGCGCGGTTGTTTTATGCGTCGACCGCAGCGTTACTGGGGCATCGCAGCGTCAAACGCACTACGCAGTGCGTTTGACGCTGCGATTCCCATACTTCGGCACAAACGCATGCGTGTAACGCTGCGGTCGACGCGTAAAACAACCGCGCGCTAAGAACTGATTATATAAAGTATACTGAATCTAAATCACATCCCGACGTAACAAACACTTGGCAGCGTCGTGGTCACGAGTTGACTGAGGAAAATAAACATATTTCCTCCGTTACCTCTTTTACAAATAGTGATACAGTCACCGGCAATAGTATCTTCCTACACGAAGGCCGCAAAAATATGTGACACGCTCTTATGGCCCCACAAATAACAGCGTGTCACATATTTTTGCGGCCTTCGTGTAGGAAGATACTATTGCCGGTGACTGTACACTTTTTTGTTGTTACCTACTTGTTCAGAGTATTGAAACTATACGTATTTTATGTAGGTTTTAATATAGAATAACATATCTGCTAGTTGATCCTGTATATGTTTTAATATAATGGCTGGGTAAGAATTTAGGCATTATGTGATTTGAACATTAATTTGTGTTGCGAGCCTGATTTCTAATCGCAAGAACGTTCCACGAAGTACTTTGTAAAAATATTTTACGAAATGTTGTTAAAATTTTAGGTTAGGTTAATAGTAATAAACTCTAAAATTAAATACTCCACTTAACTAAAACGGTACTCTAACTAAATATGAATTTTAAGTATTTAAATAGGTACTTCGTACTTACCTACTATCAAACTAAGATTTGATATTTGACGCATTGTACAGCCACACAACATATTCATTATCCATTGCTCACCGAAACTATGAAAAAGATTGATCTTCTTAAGTAGAGCAGATATAATTGCATAATTGATTTAAAAAAACACTATATTAGCAGAAAGTATAGAACTGTTTGATGCTCTAATTCTGAAGTGTCATATGGACGAGAGCAAACCAAAGTTACCACATAATGTAGGGGAATGATATCAACTTGACAGCGTTACTAGATGGCGCTGTACGATTCCCCTAAATTATACGGTAACTTTGGTTTGCTCTCGTTTAGATGACGCTTCAGACTTGGAGCCCCAAAAAGTTGTTAGACCGTGCTCCTTATTTAATACCCATATTGGCGTGAAAACTGATGGCCTCTGTTTTCAACCGACTTCAAGATTTCGAAGGAGGAGGTTGTCATTTCGTCGGGATCTTTGTTTTTGCTTGTTTTTGTTTATGTTCACCGATTATTCGAAGACGGCTGGACCAATTTGAAAAATTCTTTTTTTGTTTGAAAGAGTATACTTAACAGTTGGTCCCATTGTAACTAGGTCAGGATCTGATGATGGGATCCTGGAGAAATCGAGGGAACTCTTCAATTATTATAGGCACACCTATAGTGACTTGAGTATTTTTTACAGCAGCTCGAGCATTTCCTTTGGAAAGGTGGTTCTTTTTCTGTTCTATAATTATTTCAAACATGCTTACTGCTAAAGAAATTGTCTCGCCGGTAGCTTAGAGTTAACTACGTAAGAACACATGCTAAATAAAAATTTTGCTAGCTCTACTATTATAGCTAACGCAATGGCGCGTAGTTTACACCGATAGGCAACCGGATGGCTCGTCGTAATTAAGCTCCCTACGTGTTGTGACCACCCTATGCACGAACTGAGTCACGTTGGACTTTGTTTTTCATCTCCCCCCCACATTTTTTCCCGCTTATATGGCCCATACAGATACTGGAAATTGAGGGGGGGGAGAGTTCGAGTTGCACAGGGTGGTTTCAGGGTCGTTCCGGTTGCTTCACCGACACTGAAACTACGCGTATATTGCTCTGAATTGCTCTGAATAGTATAGTGGTTTATATATATATCTCAGATTACTTAGATGATACTACATTTCTATTTTAAGTTATTTCTGATTTAAGTTATTCTCATATGTGATAAAATTATATTATACGACATGTACGTATATAAATATATCGTAAAATGTGTAAATTAACTTGTAACGATGTGTTATTAATAATAAATTTCATTTCATTTCATTTAACATTCGATGTCATTTTAAAGTTACATGTTCATTTTGGTATGACCACATATGGATGGTACAAGGAGGATCGATCTCTCTTATAGGAAAACGGTCAAAAAGTGTCCAGCGGTAATCACTAAACAATAGTTCCAAATATCTCCAGGTGGCGCTAGGCATAGTTCAGCATTTGAAATGTATGTACCATCCATATGACCACAGTTGAAAATTAAAAACACATTCCTGGCTTGGCTTCTTTAGTTAGTACATCAGCGTGCTTTGTTTTACACACAGACCTAAAATGGCACTTACGCTGTTACATGTGTCACCGTTCATCTGTCAAACACTGATTTTGTGGGGAAGCCACGGGGAAGCCGACCGTCTGTATGAAATACTATTATATAATTCTGTGGTTTTACTTTTTCTTTGCGTTATGTTGCGTTTTGCTTTATGTTAGGAGCATTATTATGCTAAATTATTATGTGTGATTCATTAAAACGACCGATATGTATAAATGAACATGATACAATGAGATTAATGATTAGTTTAACGGTATTTTTCAACGTTACCTTTGTAGCATCCCAAGACTGGGCAATGTGTAAATCGAGTTTAAACTATAGGTTCACTTTAATGCGACTGGAAATTTCAGTGGGCCGGAAACATACATTCCCGGATACGTTTAACGGATACTAAATACCAGAGCGCCGCACACAATCCGCACCTTTGATGGATGCGATGCACCAAAACCAACCGGATGCGAGACGCGCACTAATTTCTATCAGAAAAAGTCTGCCAATTTCGGCGCGGGGGACGAGGAAACGCACACAAATACTGTTAACACTAATGCATTTTCCATTGACGTCGCTACACACTCACACGATAAAATTATCAAACACTAGCATAAAATATACTCACACAAGTATAAACACAGCCACAGACAACCTGTCCGTGAACGAGATACTGTCATCTTTAAGTAAACGTACACAGTGCGAGAAACGCGTCGATAATAATATACTTAAGTATCGATATTTGTGACGTTTTCAAGTCAAAGGTACATCATTGTCGGTTGTTAATAGAGTTAATTTCTAAATGATTTTTTTATGGTAACGCCTTATTGACAACCGATTATGATGTACCTTTGACTTGAAAATGTCACATTTTATCGTAGATTTATTTATCGTATGCCTACATGTCACTGGATATGTGGATATAGATAGGCATTTCTTCCCTAGGGTAGTGGGAAAGCAGATGATGAAGAAAATCCAGTGAGTGCTGCGAGGTCCAGGTAGGACAGTAGAGCTGCCAAGTTTGTAACTCTTTTAGCACCATCCAGGGATTACGTGTAGGGTTGTCTAAGGTGTTTCCAACGGACGCAGAGAAACATTGATCGTAGGTTAGTTATATATTTTTGTTTCTTTACCAAGTGTAAGGTTTAGCTATTGATAAAATTATAATGTTAAGTTGTGATTAAATATCAAGTTTTTCTACCAGCATATTACTTACAATGTTAGTATTCTACGTAAGTTAGTTTGTCTATTTGTTCAGGACAAATCTTGCAAGCTGATTTAGAATAACTTTTATATTATCAATTCAATATTTTGATGTATATTTGCTTTTAAATTTAGAGGAAAATACTACAAATTGGAAACAAATAACTATTACAATGAAACATTAAACTGCAAAGAACTCTGGAACATCACGGGATTCGAACCCACGTGTTATTACCGTTTCAATGTGCTTCCAATTACACTAGACGTTCCTCTATCCACCTCAGTGAATTTTTCACTGTATTGAATAATGATGAATCAGTCACTAGCGACATCGTGATGTTCCAGAGTCCTTCGCAGTTGATATTTTGAATGTAATGGGCATCTGTTTCCAATTTGTGTTTCTATTTATATTATCTCTTCTTCATTTTCTATTATAAATAAAACGTATAACACTGCTAATGTTAATATCGACATTTATTTTTGTGCTGTCCCATCACTAAAACTTACCTGTTAGGTACAGTGATACCAGATTCAGAAATTAAAAGTGCCTATTTAAGGGGATAAGTGTGTATACCGTACCTTATAATAAATAAATTATAATCCATACAAAATTAAAATGCTACATAAAATGTATGGTGAAAATAAAGGAACGAATTAATTTCTAAACAGGAATATCGTTATTTCAAGCATCTACAAGTATATTTCACTTAAGGGGCGCCACACATTACAGCGGAATTCAGTGTGGAATTCAGCACACTAGCTGAAATTTGTCTATTAAAACGGAAATTTGTTTATGGTAGCTGTATTTTTGAGACCATAGACAAATTTCACCTATTGTGCCGTACTACAAGCACACATACGCCGAGTTTCTTACGCTGGTTCTTCTCAGTTGGGGCTCCTTCCCGAACCAGTAGTAGTTTATTGCCCTTCCTATAATACGGTTTTAAAAAGATTTGATTTCAATACAGTTGTTAAACCAATGTTTATGTTTTATTTCATTACCGTGCGTCCGTGCGTAATGTGCTATATGCTAGTTTATCCTGATAGTGTCAGTTTTTTGAGTTCCAAACCACCTTACAGCCCTGCCCTCGGCGGTCCTCGACGACATATATAATTTAAAAAGCTATGCGTGTGAATGAGTTTTACCTTTGAAGTACTGACGTTAATCTTTTCATTTTTGTTAATGATTAAAAATAATGTGTAATTTGAATAATTTAAAAGTCTATTAAAATATGTTTAAAAACAATTTAATAACAACACACACACACACAGACACACTGCTTTTTTAACAGAGCAATGCTTTACAATTATGGCTGTATGCCGAATGGGTCTCTGCCTAACCCACGGAGTATCTTTTAAGTGTATTGCCTAACCTGTCATAACAATGACAATGAATGACATAATGGCGGACGTATTTCTGCCGCACTGGAGTCGATTACTCTTGTTTGCAATATTTCACTTACCTCCCTCGATGTAATCGTGTTCATAATTGCATTAATTGCATACCCAATTTATGAATGAATTCATTGATAAATTGGGAATGCAATTATGAACCCGATTGTACAATGTACTATGAAGAGTCAAATTTAAAAATTACCCTAAAGCAGATGTAGTACCATTAAGTGGCAACACTTTTTGATTGACAATATTTTTTAATTTTTTGCTAATTTCGTGCACTATTTGATGATATTTAGACGTAATTATAATTACAGATGAAAAGAAACGTCATCCTTATGTAAACTAGATAATTCAGATCTTTTCTTACATGAAAACACGCAGCAATTCGGCATTTTTACCTCAGATCGTTCCGGGCTGACTGACATTCATTGAATAGCATTTGACGCGCGACAACTAGTTTTATATAACCGCTACGACCAGTGGTCTTGTACTTTTGGCAGAGGGGGACGCCTGACAATTACCACTCCATTGGTTTATTTCTCTGAGATCCGCACACACGCCTAACCGCCTGCACGATTCCAAAACCTAACGTCCGATCAAAAAACAAGCAAAGCCATCCTAGAGTCGGGTAACTGATCCCGGCCCGGGCAGTGCCTAATGTCTGATTAAGGTCTGATTCCAGCTTGGGGTCAAAGCAAACGTTCGGTTTGCATGTCTGGACGCCGTATACGGTCACCGAATCAGGTCGCCTGAAGGCACTTTTTCATACTAAATACCAGAATCCCGTACTCAAGATTATTCGCCGTGCGGAATTATGATCCTGTCAAATTACCTATTAAACTTGGCGATGGCGGGACAAGAGACGGAAATTGACTATAGGTACCCCTCTCCCCTTATTTCGGAAACCGCTGAGCCTAAAATTAAAAAAAAGTACATATAAAAAATAATAGTTTTTAAAATATGTACCTATAGATAACGGCGCTCTAGCCAAGATGACAATCGTTTGCAGAAAACGAAACGAAACGCTACACGCTCTCGCTCACTCTTCCATATTAGAGCGATAGAGAGACGGATACCGATTCGATTCGTTTTCTAAAGCCTGACCAGAAATATAAGATCATGCGCCATGTTGCGCAATTTCATAGGAACTAATTTCTTACACTGGCAATAATTTTAATGACAGAATGATATGCATGTGATAGGCTGTCACTGTTGTCATGAGTCATTGAGACGGTTTACTTGAATAAAAATAAAGTGTTGAATATTAAATAATAAACCACAAAAAATCCCTAAATTATCCATATTCAAGAGCGAAACATTGTAAATAGTGTATATAATAAACTGATGTAAATAATATGCTCAGAAAATAATACTATTTCGCTGTGAAACATTTTCAAATTAACATCCGAGCTGACAGGTAAACAAACCAGTGACAAATCAAGATGTCACTATACCATAAAGAATAACACGCTCTATGACTGTTGCCATATAAATGAAAATAATAGCGCCCTCTTGACAATAATCATATATTTCCGGTCAGGCTTTACAAACGATTGTCATCTTGGCTGAGCCCACAGGAAAAATAACAAGGAGTCTACAGTCAACCGTGAGTCGGACTTAAGGTAAAAATCATTGTTAAAGTTTTTTGATCTTCGGAACTCTCGGTGCGCGAGGCCGACTTTGACGGTGGCAAACAAGCATACGGCCCGCCTGATGGTAAGCAAATACCGTAGAATTAACATGCGCGTTGCTACCCTTTAAGAACCTATACACTTCGAACTTTACCTAGCTCTTATGTGAATACGGTAAAGTTTATTGAAAAAATGCATAGTCTTTTTTGTTAAGAATTTAACAAGGATCATTTTTTCATAGTTTTTTTTTCCTAACATAATATTTTTCTCATTAAATAAAAAAGCCCGTCAACAGGGACACATTTCCTGCTTAAAGGGTGGTAGCATCAGAGGGGGGATGGGTATACCTAAATGTATAATGCAATAATAGGTTTCAAAACTTTATTAGTTTGTTTGTTTGTTTGTCTACATACATACATTGCAAAATAACTTGACCGGATCATTAATTCTCTTTAATTCTATTTCCCTTTCTTCTATACACTGACGGCACTGGCCGCTAAAAATCTTTCACAGTGACGTAGTGACACATAATGTCCTTATAAATCAAACAAAGAACATATTTACAAACCAAAAGTCAAATTTCGTTTATTAAAGAATAGAAATTATATGTAAATAAAATAGATCAAATGGAATACCTCGAAAGGATAAGCAGAACATTTGAAAATATTAGAACTACAATAAAATGTAAGGACAGCGGAGAAAAAATCGCTGCCCTGAAGAGAGATATTCAATCGCTTGGAGCTGAACTAGTAGTGCTTGGTAAGCAAAATCATGTCGATTTTATACGGAGCCTCGCCATGGAGGGATACTTAGCTCTATTGACCGCTAAAGTCCTGCCAATCTCGCTAGTCGAGAAAAGAAACGTTCTCCAGGTAGCCTTCGAAAATATCAAGCCTTACGCTCTTCAATATGAATGCCTCTTCGTCTACCTTCGGATACAAAACCTGTTATGCTATTACCTGATTCATCTAGAACAGTTGCAACTTGCGCAAGAAATCCTCGAAGCTACAGAAAATCTGTATGATAAGATCAGTCCAAAACCGGATAAATATTTGGACGCCGAATACATGTTCACGTGCGACCCGCTCGAAAACATCCGCGCCATCAGCCCCGAGAAAATTGACAAAGTCATCACCAACAATGTTCAAATGCAAGCGTTTTTGTACAACAAATTGAACATACCTGATAAATATTGTCTATACAATCATACGGCGCTCCGAAGACAGTTAGATCTGAAGGAAGGGACGCCACAAGACTGGGCTTTAAGAGCTGCTCGACTCGGCAACTATTTCACATACTTACACCAACTTGAGAACGCTCGTCACCATCTCTGCGCTGGGTACTACGTTCTCCGGACCTGCCACGACAACTACAAACTTATGCCCGAAGAGTTCGTTATGCATAAAGCCGATTTCGAGATCCACTTCCTCGAGCTTGGTCACCATTTCGTAAAATACGGCTTGATGTTATTCAAGCTATCCAAGAAGAATGTCCTGCATATGTATTTTACCGAAGGAAACTCGAAGGCTAACCTTTGGAAGACCGTGGCCGGTGGCTCGAAGAAATGTGAGAAAGAGGCGGATAAGTCACAAGGAGATATGATTTCGGATAATGTCTTCTGTTTCACTTCGCTTAATTTGAAGGAGATAGAATCGAGGGTGCCTTCACAGCTTGTAACCAGCATAGAAGAAGCACGCAAGTTGTTCTCTTTCACACATAAATGGATAATGCGCACGAAACACTATTACGACTTCGAACACCACCCGGCGCAGTACATATCCTGTTCATTCCAGCTTGCAGAATTGTTCGAGCACTTGGCTTTCTTCGAGAAGAATTTAGACAACCAGTATAATATACAAAAACGCCGAGCCGAGGTGCTGGAGACCTTGAACTCCCTCCTGAAGACCTGTGACACCGCCATGTCCGTCCAGATCGACGTGATTCGAGAGTTATCGCAAGTACAGTTGGAGTTGATGGCCTTGAACCTTCAGAAGTTGTGGAAAGAGGAATCCCAGACGAATTTCTTCAACATGGACGTAGATGCTGATTCCATCATTAATTCCATGGACTCTGACTCAAATAAGACGTTGACGGAGCGGACTCTGAACGCATCGTCGAAAAACATATTTCTAAGGAAGATGGAGGTAGCTACGGCCTTGAACGGTAAGCTGTTTAGGCTGAGTGGTCAGCTCGGAGAGCCGAAAGTGTCTGAAGTCAGTCAAGTAAGCTGTGGGTGGATTTCATAGTAAATAAACAACAGAAAACTGTACTGTTCAGTCGCAAGATAATAAGTTTAAGGAGTAACCTTTTTTGGTTCAAAATTAATACGTCAGAATGAGTGAAACAAATGTCGAAGAAATATTCCGCAAATATTATAAAATTTTCTAAATTTATTAAGTAAACAATGTAAACTGAATACTTTTTCCTAAGAATAAAAATATTATTACTCAATTTTAATTTGTATTTTAAGAATAAACTAAGCTAATATCGTAAAGCCTCAAATTAGTAGAAAATACAGAAGTCACTCCGTCAGGTAACGGGAATTCCTGGTACTCACCAAACAAAATCAGAACCTGGAATGGAACATTCCCTACTCGGAACCCTGTAAACGCAATATAATTACAACGGGTCACTTCGCATACTAATTTGACCCATTATCAATGTCCTTGAATTGTACTACACCTATATCAGGATAAGTTATAGATACAGTCGGCGTCAAATATATGTTTACATTTTTACACACATCTTTATAATAAGGTGTAAAAGTGTAAACATAAATCTTTGACGTGGACTGTACAAGTACAGAAGATTCTTCTTCCTGAATTTGTCATTTAGCTACAGAAATGAAATCACACATTTAAAAAAAAATATCAACACTGTTATCAACGTGCTCATGTACTTAATACTTATCCGTGGCGTGTTTGAAACATGTCGTATGCATGTTATAAACACTGGCTGAAATGATGCTATTCTCGAACGCACCCATAATAATCAAATCACCGGGGAACCATCTCTGCCTTACAAAAGGTGTGGTGTAGAAAATGTTTTAATGGTTATTGGTATTTGTACCAATACAAAATACAAAATTCTTTATTCATTTAAGCATACATGGTTTTGATACAGGTGGTGGGGCCTCGCGGTAAGCAAAAACATGCCCGTGTTGGGAGACACCGCTCTTCCCTACAGGTTTTGTACATCAATCCGAGTCCGATGCCGAGCTGTGATTCATGCCAGTTCCTTGGATTTACAATTGACGTAAACCTGAACTGGAAAGAGCGCGTTAATAGTACATTACTTACCTAGGGCTGTAAAAAAAAGAAAGCCCGAAATCGCAGGTATTTGGGACCCGAGCCGCAGGCGAGGGTTGTAAATATGCGATAGAGGGCTTTCTTTTTTACTGCCCGTGGTGAGTACACAATTTTACGTCCCCACCTGGCCATAATGCGAGTTTTACCGTAAGCGTAGCGAGCGGTAAAACTCACATGGCCAGGTGTGACGTAAAAATCTTTATCTACACTCATACTGTAAGTACTCTAAAATGCGTTCAAAAACCGTAGACAATGACAAGCATTACAACAAACGATTTAACTATGATAAGTTTCTTATCTGCGGCAGTAACGTAATTTTAACTATGCATGCTCAAATATTGTTAAGCAATGAGTTTCAAATTTGGAACATCGAATTTGATAACATAATGTTACCGCCATGGCCAACTCGATTGGTCCCGCGCGAGCGCGGGCACAATCGAGTTGGCCATGACGGTACAATGGCGGTCATTCTATGGTTTCCGAACACTTAATTTAATATATATAATATGAGTGTAGATAAAGCAGTGTATGCAACTGTACGTAATTAGGCCTTAAAACACTCGTGTGATCTTATTATGAAATTCGCCTGCGGCTCATTTCATAAAACCACACTCATGTTTTAAGGACCCTTATTACGTAACAGTTACATAAACTACTATTGTGCCAGGCTGGGCAGTGCTATTTTTGCGTTAATCAAATTAAAACCGATTTTATCTAGTGACGCACTGCTTCAAATTTACTACGCATATTTTTTTTCGCTGATGTCATACGGTATTATTTTGTATGGGAACTCGACAGACTCGAAAAGAGTTATTACAAAAACGAGCCGTACGAACATTAGCTGGTGTACACCTAAAGTACCCATGTCGAGAGTTATTAAAAAAATACAAAATACTGACACATTACTCACTGTATATCTAAGAGATTATAATGTTCACGCGTCGAAATATAAATTCATTTAAGCGTATAAATATGCCCGGCAGAATAACCCGCCAGACTGGGCGACTACAGCCCGTCCAGCGTCGACTTGCATTACTCGACAAGGCCCTGTAGCCAAGATGACAATCGTTTGCAGAAAACAAACCGAAACGCTACACGCTCTCGCTCACTCTTCATTACAGCGATAGAGAGACAGCTAGCGTTTCGATTCGTTTTCTACAAACGATTGTCATCTTGGCTAAGCCCCAAGTGCCCGCGTGTAATAGGCCCGGAATTTTATGAAAGTCTACCCGCAACTCTCAGAAATGAAACTTTCGATGATAAATTTGAACACCGACTAAAGGAACTTTTATTGTCTAGGAATTTATATTATGTCGAAGAATTCACTGCAGAATTTAAAAGAACTGCAAAATGTTAATTATTTTTATACAGTATTTTTACGTAATTTTTGTTTATATTGTTATTTTTAATTGATTGACTTTGTTTAGGTTTTGACATTTTTCTTTTATTTCTTAATATTTATATACCACTACCTAGGGTCTCTAGACATGTATACATACACAAAATTCCTGTTGACATTCTTTATATTTGTTAGTGATTAAGTATTGCGGCTGCGCCCGCATGCAGGAGTCGATTATAATTAGCGATACCGAACGCACGTCTTTCATTTACTTGCCCCGCCCCCGCACCCCGACGAACAGTGGCGACTGGGCCGTACCTTTATATAATACGCGTGCTAAATAATTTCTAAAGTGATCATGGCTAAAGTGACGATTGGAGCGTTAACCATGTTTAACCATGAAGTGCAAGATTGGATGGTGTTTAAAGAACGCTTGGAACAATGGTTTGTGGCTAATGACATAGACGACACGGCCGACAAGGCCAAGTGTAAGCGTCGGGCTATCTTATTGAGCAGTTTAACAGAGGGCTCTTACAAGCTACTGAGGGATTTAGCATTACCCAGGAGCGTGGGAACCCTAGAGTATGATGAGCTCGTGAAACTATTTGATGGTCACTTAAAGTCTGCTAAGTGTGGGTTCGCGGAGCGCAACAGATTCTACTCGTCGACTCAAAAAACTTCAGAAAGCATGGCAGAATGGGCAGCACGCATTCGAGGACTAGCAGTCGACTGCGGCTTTTCTGCCACGACTTTAGACGAAACTCTTCGAGACCGCTTTGTACTCGGTATGACACCGGGGTATGAGCGAGAGAAGCTTTTCACTATGGATATGGAGAAGTTAACGATCAGCAAGGCGTTGGAGGTAGCGGAGAGAGTCCAGTGTGCTGGCCAGGGCGCTGCGCAGGCGTCACCGGCGGCAACGAGCACGTTGCCATGCCCCGAAATGCCAGTGTACAAAATGGCGGCGACTCCACGCAGCGCGAGGCCTACTGGAGCGGGAGGCGGTTTCAGTAGCGGCAACACAACACAAAAAACACAAGTGGTTTGCGCGGCCTGCGGTTATGAAGGGCACGAAGCGGCTACATGCAAGTTCGCGCGGTATAAATGCGGGAAATGCGGTTCCAAGGGCCATCTTAGGCGCGTGTGTCCCGGGAGGAAAGTGTATCGTCAACACTTTATTGATGGTGATGACGATGCTGATGTTGGCGATGATGGTAAGATTGTCATATTAAACATTCGTTCTTCTCGTGGCGAACCTATGATGGTGACGGTTCAGGTTGGACAGTATAACCTTCCTTTCGAGGTGGACACAGGGTCCGCGGTAACCATTATGCCAGACAAAGTTTATGACTCATACTTTAGTAAGATAGCATTACGGCCGACCCGTGCAGTTTTAGTAAGTTACAATGAAACTGACATTCCAATTTTAGGTACTCTCAACCTGCCCTTTACGTTCGAGGGACAAACATCCACTTTACGTGTATATGTGGCACGCGATAAGGGTCCATGTCTGTTAGGAAGGAACTTTATCGCTCAGTTTAATTTAGAAATTGTGAAAATAAAAAAATGCGGTATTGAAAACTTCATTGAAAAGGCCGAGCGCATGTACCCGAAATTGTTCACCGGTGGTTTAGGTTGTTGTAAAAATGTCTCCGTCGATTTACACTTAAAACCAGATGCCAAACCGGTATTTTTTAGACCGCGACCCGTTCCGTTTGCTTTAAGGCCTAAAGTAGAAAATGAAATAGACAGGTTAGTGGCACTAGGGATACTTGAACCGGTGTCATTTTCGGACTATGCAAGCCCCGTAGTACCCGTTTTAAAAGACAATGGCAGTATACGCCTGTGCGCCGATTACTCGGTTAGTTTGAACAAACAGTTAGTAATAGAAAAATACCCACTGCCACGTATAGAGGAGCTATTCGCAAAGTTACATGGCGGTCAGCAATTTTCTAAACTGGACTTATCGCAGGCTTACAATCAGTTAATGTTAAGTGAGTCATCTCAATTGTTGACAACAATTAACACAATTAAAGGGATGTTTAAGTTTACAAGGCTAGTTTTTGGTTTAGCTTCGGCGGCGTCAATTTTCCAACGGACATTAGATAAAATACTATCAGGATTAGAGGGTGTTTTAATATTCCAAGACGACATTTTGGTAACAGGGCGCGATCAGTCAGAGAGTCTATTCGACATGGCATAACTGACAGTCGCATGCGAGACAACTATGATATCACACTTTTGTGACAGTTGATTCATCTAACCACCTACGTCAAAATCAACAGGTCTCACTAGAGGAATTTCTCTATTGGCATGGGCGCCATCTTATTGTTTTGACGTTGACGTCAGTAAATTATGGGAATCCCACGTAAGGCATGTGTTTATCTCTAGTAGGTAAAGAGAGCCTTGAAGCATTTTATGAAAACTCATTTGAAAGCGACATCTCTGAATGTCTTCTGAAACTAAATACGTGTGTGAGTATGTGTGTAAATCATACGTGTATTTTCGTGCTACAATACTAGGCTAGAACTAGGGTAGTCTACATAGACGGCTTACAAGCAATTTTTTAGATTTGACGATGCATTTTTGGGTGTAGCAACTATGACGAAACCTGTGCTTTGGGTAAAAGATATGTGACAAATATTACATATTGAATAAAAATGACTGGTATGAATGATTTTAAGATTTCTTGTAACCAATAAATGTTTTTTGTCACAAGAAATAAAACAATACATTGACTTGTAAACCGACCACGTAGATCCAATATTATGTAGAATAGGTTTAGTGTAAATAAATTATAATATCAAGAATAGAACCTTGATATCTATCTCACGTGTTTATATCGAGACCCGAAAAGTGAAAGATTACAAAATTATAACTAGTGTATGGTTAAAAAAGTGGTATCTTGAGCATTGCGGGGGGCACTAGAAGCAAACAAACTGCTGCCGAGAGTATCACAACATTTTTCACCACGCCACGGCAAAAAAATACGAGCTTAGGTAAATACATAAAACAAAACAAATTAATTCTGCCAAATATTTAAGGTTCAAAATCATCGTTCTATAACGTAAAGTAATAACTGTTCTCCCTTGTGAAAAAAAAAACAATTTTACTAACGCTTTAAAAAAATCAAGATGCTGATGGTGGTGCTGATGTGGTGAAAAAGCATTCATACACAAGAAAATAATTTTAATAAGAACTACTAATAATATAATTATTTAAATTTGCAATGTTTCTGACTGTTTTAATACCAACTTATAGTGCTGCAGTCTTCTTTGTTACGTCAACGTCTATGGAAAGTTTGAGGCATTTCAAAAACATCAGAAAAGAAATTAAATTCAAGAAATAAATGAATTTTACACAAATCGAACTAAGCCCACAGTAAGTTCAGTAAGGCTTGTGTTATTGGTACTAGACGATATATATATATTAGATAAATATGGATAAATACTTAAATACATAGAAAACATCCATAACTCGGGAACAAATATCTGTGATAAACACACAAACAAATTCCCTGACCAGGATTCGAACCCGGGACCTCCTGCTTCGTATGCAGGGTCACTACCGACTGGGCTAGGAGGCCGTTATTTCTATCGGTAGCCTGGTAGTCAGTGCCTTAAAGGATTGTTTGAAATTTGATACTTCACGCAGATAAACATAGTAGAAAAATGGAGCAACAGTATAGTAATTATCAAAACAAACTCTGGTAGTCTGGCGGCCAGACGCCCGACTTACGCTCTAAGGATCGCGGGTTCAAACTTGGCTCCTACTACTGCCTCCTAACTTAACTAAGGTTTTAGACACTTAAAACAATTTTACACATATTCTTCATAGATTCTAATCTAATGTAAGACTCTTATATTACAAAGGTATTCCTAATCCTGAGAGTTGAGGATGTTATGGAAATATAAACATATCAGGTTAATAAATACAGTGCACAGTAGTACTAGTCATAATCCTCATGATTATAACTAATTGCCACTAGCAAGACCCAAGTTTAGAATTACTATTTAGGAGACTCGGGATATGAAAACCAATGGGTCTTCATTTCAAAAAAGAAGTTGACGTTTACTGCAAGTAAATGTAATTGTGTATCTGACTGACTTACGTGTAAGTTATATTCCAATATTATATCATATTATATTTCTTATATAATGAATTGATATGGTTACACATGGCACTTTAAACTAAACATACTTGTTTCTTTAAATATCGTTTTTTTTTTTAAGGGTGTTCAGTTTTTCAGCTGCTTTCGCCACCGCATCTGTATGTATATTGGATCCGGTGAGGTGAGAAGCCGCCAGTGTGTCTACGCATGTAGTATCCCACATGCACATGTGCATGGGGAATGGCTATACAGCCGCATACAGTCAGGCGTTGTAGGAGATTTATTGCTAGTGGCTTGCTTAATCTGAGGAAATCTACTCTAACATAGCATCCAAATTACACAAAATAATGCAGAGCACAGTGAATGCAGGGTACTGTAGAGATATTCCCAACAGCAGGGTGGAAGAACACCTACAACTCATCGCACTTTTTGATATTTATCCATTCGCTCCTCGGCCAGATATCGACATTTCTTTTATGGCATGTTAATTGAACTTTAGGTTAAATACGTAATGCCAATCATATTATATTTTAACAGTTATATATTTTTAATAAATACCTACAATTAATAATCATAAAAATTATAAATATTAATGTGCTCTCAGTGAAAATGTCTTAAAATCATATCAATTTTATAATTACTTCTAGAGGTATCTTACCTAGTTTGAATAGTCAGAAATCAACTTCGCGCAAAAGTTTCGTGGGGGCAATTACTAGAGGTCGCCTCCATCATTACTATCGGTAGCCTGGTAGTCAGTGCCTTAAAGGATTGTTTGACATCTGATACTTCACTACTTAAACATTATAGATACTAGTGCCGGCTATACTGTAAATTTATCAAAAATCTAAAATTACCGGTCGGCTTCCATATAGCGTTGACAGCGTTGTAGAGCCCATCACGGAGATATTGAAAACATAAGTCTTAAAGGTCGTAAATGGGCGCTAGTATGTGTGGCGTCAAGTTAAAAATACAAAAAAAAACCGGCCAAGAGCGTGTCGCGCCACGCTCAGTGTAGGGTTCCGTAGTTTTCCGTCCGTCACAGTAAGTGTCCCCACTTAAGAGTTAAAATAACACCGCCATGTAGGATATGATATGAGCGTTCCACGTACAGCGACATCTATCGGCAAATTAAGTAAACTATTGCGCGCGAGCTTAAAGTATGGAAGATGATTTTTATGGGATAATTCTTTATTGCGTGAACCGATTTTCACCGTTTTTACTTTGTTTGAAAGCTCGTCATTTCATTGTGATTTTGTAGAAATTACAGGTATAATAAACACCTGCTTATACGGTTAAATTACAAACTTATTTCAGAAATTATTTTGTATTTTTTTTTTCAAAAACTATTCAACCTATCAAGTTCAAAATAATTATCCTAGAAATTTTTTAAAAAGTTCTACTTTTGAATTTTTTTTTATATTTTTAAAAGTTATGGTTCAAAAGTTAGAGGGGACACATTTTTTTTTACTTCTGGAGCGATTATTTCCGAAAATATTTACATTATCAAAAAATTATTGTAGTAAACCCCTATTCATTTTTAAATACCTATCCAACAATATATCACACGTTAGGGTTGAAATAAAATAAAAAATCACTCCCCACTTTACGTATAGGGGAGGTACCATAATAAAAAAAAAAACACTTTTTATTTTATCACTTTGTCGGCGTGATTGATATACATATCAGTACCAAATTTCAGCTTTCTAGTGCTAACGGTCACTGAGATTATCCGCGGACGGACGGACGGACGGACGGGCAGACATGGCGAAACTATAAGGGTCCTAGTTGACTACGGAACCCTAATACGTTAATTTATCGTTACGCTTAAATTTTGACACACGGCGAAGCCCACTTACTTAACCACCCACAAAATCTACATACTTACCAAATTTAAGACCATACCGGTGGGCGCATAAGGATTTAAGACCATTTTAAGAAATAGTCGGCTTCATAACATCAACTGTAAGACACTCCTCCGTCTACAGCTCAGCCAGCCTCGTAGGTAAAGTCACTAAAATCTTACAGGACCCCCACCCCCAAACCATGGAACTGTGGGCTTAGAGGAGGCCAAAAAAGCTTGGTGAAGTGGTTGGCGGGTCAGGATGTTTTTACCCATCCAAATTGTCAATGGAGCTGGGAAGACGTATTGTGCCAAATTTCTTATGAGTCACTCACTCCTAAGCCGCAGCACTGGCTACCGGCTTACAGTGTGGACAGCTTTTCCAGACACTGTCAGTAATAATGACATTAATTCTCTACTCATCTTGCTCATCCTTCATTCATATACATAGAAAAGGATGGGTACAGAAATATTGACATTATTACTGGATAGAAATAAGTCAAATAATAAAAATATTTTCTCCTTCAATTTAACTACATATAGTCTGTCCAGCCAACGAACGCAGTAGCAATGTACAGTGACCAAAAGTATGACAACACTAAGAATCAGTGAAAAAAGCAGCAATGATCATCAAATAATATATTTTTAATTTTAGTTGGTATTTCCACCCCTTTCATTACGTGACATTCACGGTGTGTAAAAAGGAGACGGATATATTTCGTCTGATCTGTCATCAACTGTAACAAATAATCTGGTTGAGGCAATTGACATATGCCATAAAAACGAATTTAAATTCAATGTAGAACGTTGCAGGAGTTCTATCTCACTCGCGCTTAAGACGAGAGAGTGAAATGCACTAGAAACAAATTCAATGTAAAAGATATGCGAATTGAAATGTTCGTCACGAACACGGTGTCTCATCACAAAGGGTCGGCACATGTACGTATTTTAAATTTGCCGCGCTTTTCTACTGAAAAAATGGTTTGCCAGACTATAATTAAATAGCGGCATGAAAAATACAACTTATGTCTAAATTTTATTTTATTCGTCTTATAGTTTCCGAGTAAAATGGCTGTGACAGACGGACATGACGAAACTATAAGGGTACCGTTTATGCCATTTTGGCTACGGAACCCTTAAAAGTACTAAAAACGGTCCGATAGAGAGCATAATAGTGGGGGGCGAAACCTCACTCGCACTCGTTACAAAATTGTCACATTTGACACATATTCACATTTTGACTGTCTGCTGACGTCATTACCTCCTTAGTCAAAACGAGACACTCCCTTAGATAAGCTTCTCTGTCGGCCTCACTTTGTGACCGAAGAATGAGATCCACTTCTTGTACATCCATGGTTCGATACCTACGTATACCTACTAAAAAAAACCACCAAACTCTCTGCCATGGGATTCCCTACGTCCTGTCAACATATCTAAAATGGTGGCCATAGCCATAGACAAAACGCTCTAGCGAGACCTACTGACAGCTTGACAGTTAGGTGTATCACTCTATCACCTAGTGAGACAACTGTGAGAGCAACGTCTTACAGTTTGGCATCTCGAATAGGGGCCCAGTACATAGTACAACCGGAAAGTCACCTGCGGAAATAGTTTTCGGTCACAAACTAAGAAGTAGGTTAGACACACTTGCCATACATCGCCCAGCAACAGCTGACGCAGCACTTGAACGCGTTGTAAAAGATAATCAGTTTTCGCAGTGTAAATACTACGGTGGTAAACGAGTTGTTAACTTTCAAATAAACGATATAGTTTTAGTTAAAATGTACAGTGCACAAAAAAACTATTGGGTCAAAGGAACTATAGTACCCAACTGGGTAAAAGTTTGTACTCTGTTAAATTAAGTAATTATGACAGCGTGATTAAAAGACATGCTAATCAACTTTTGAAATTAAAAGGGGAGGAAGTGGCACAAGATGCCTCGGCGGCACAACCGAGCGAGACTAGCATGGACCAGTCGGTGAAAGAAATGCCTGCAATTGTGCTACCACAATTACAGCGTAATGACGCAGCTCCGACTGAAGCCCCGGTTGCAACGGTACCTACTCAGGAAGAACTGGTGTCGACTCCAGCAATAGACACGATACCAGAGGACCAAGGCAGCGACACATCCACGCGAAGCCTAGAGCAGAATATCGGTGACAGTACAATGACGCGAGGCTGTGGACAAACAAGAAATAACCAGGTTGAACCTGCATCGGATTCAGCCGGAGAAACCGCTGAACAGTTTGAGTCACCTGCCTCATCTCCCGTGGCTCAACCACCTCCCCCGAGGAGAAACCGCAACGTCGTGGATTATAAGAAATATTTTTAGGCTAAGGGTGGAGGAATGTTAGTGATTAAGTATTGCGGCTGCGCCCGCATGCAGGAGTCGATTATAATTAGCGATACCGAACGCACGTCTTTCATTTACTTGCCCCGCCCCCGCACCCCGACGAACAATATTTTACCACTCACATTTTTTTTCTGTACATTTTTTTGATTGATTTTTTTTTTATTGTATTGTAAGTGACGATCTTTTAGTGAATCCATTTTATTTTATGATGTAAAATACTGTGTGGTTTTCTACAAGAAATAAATAAATCTATCTATCTATCTATCTTACAGTTATTTTTACATTTTCTATCATAAAGATATATGTATATAGGTAGGCATGTTTATACATATAATAAACGTTATTATGATTGCATTAGTTAGGTACATAAGTATTGAAATAAGTAGTTACAGTTTAGTACTTTATGTGTAAGTTGCTTGTGTGGTATTGGTAGGCTATAGGATGGTTATTAAAAATCTAGGTTTGAACCTTGAGCTGCAGAAAAGCCGGATTAAAATGTTCTATTGTGTGTGGATTCTGTAGTAGTCAGCCATGCGAAAATGCATTAGAAATTGAGATAATAAAGACCGGGGATTATAATGACGAAATTTCACAATGCAATGATATGGAAAATGCCAGCGCGGATAATGAAGTTATCGATATGAAAGGACCCCGCAGCTAGGGTTATAATGAAAAAGCCGGCCTCCGCGCTTAATTTAGCCGGACATTTGATCCCAAAAGCCGAACATGCATTTTTTGCATACGCTACGCTGGTCTTTCGAATCGTGCCATTGGCGCGACTGGCGCGTAGCGTAAGGGTGAAGTCACATCTATCACTTCTATCAGCATCGAATCGCATTTAGCTGGATGATTTTGGACACACTATACGCATCGCAAGTTAAAGTATGCTGTTACGTGTTTTCAGCTGCTAAAGGGTACTATCGCATGGTTTTATCTGCTAGAGTATGCTATCGCATCCTTTTAACTACAAAAGTATGCTAGCGCATGCTTTTATCTGCTAAAGTATGCTATCGCATGCCTACACCTATACGTTACACCGCAGTTGAAGTTGAAAACCGTTATGGATAGGTCAATTACAAACGCTCTTGTCCTAGCGTGTATTCTAGAAGCAATTAAAAGGGGAAAACGCAAAAGACGAAGGACGTGGATTAATCCACTATGGAAAACTAGGGTTACCAATGAAAGTTTTGTGACACTTGTGGCAGATTTAAAGAAGGAAGGATATTTATGCACCAGCAAACTCAATTTTTCCTCGTCCATTTTTATGCATATATTGTAATTATTGCAAGTAAACAAAGTAGTGCACTTTGCTAGATGGACACGCCTCCCTCTTTAATTTGCAGCCTTTCTCATTCGCAAGCATCCCGGCTCACGCTTAAGCAGCCGTTATCAATCGCAAGCGTTATGTCTCACGCGTAATCAACTATTCTCATTCGCAAGCATCTAGTATCACGTCTTAAGCAGCCGTTCTCATGCTTTATCTTGAATGAGCATTCTTCAGTAGGTATGTTAAATGCTTATACGCATTTAATGCTGAAGCTGAATCGATGCGGAAGAGTGAATGAATGCGGACGCATCTCCATACAAAATTGCATTTTTGTATTACAAAATGCGATTCGATGCTGATATATGTGACTTCACCCTGTCAGACAAAAGCCTAATAAAAGCCGGACAGGCCGGACGAGGAATTATTTGGCCGGACACACCCGTAAAAAGCCAAACATGTCCGGCTAAAGCCGGACACCTGGCAACCCTACCCGCAGCAAACATAGGGAAAAAGTGGTACAGTCAAATCTCACGAAATTTTAATACTAATTATAATGATGTAGATTCAGGTATCATTATTATTTGTATATAGGGGCGCAACTCCCTCAGAAGTACACTGTCAGAAATAATCAAGTTTATATTATTATTTTTCTATGACGTGTTTCTTAAAATCGATACTTTGAATTGACTAAAACTGACACTTACTAGCGTTAAATATGATCTTAATAACGTTACTGTCACGTGGAAATCGCATTTTGTTAGTTATTTATATTATACAAAAGTAAAGAGAAAGATTTTACGAAAAATTGGTATGTTACATATGTTTTGTATGAAACAACTGGTACTGCATTATTTCTAAAAGTATACTTCTGAGCGAGTTGTGCCTTTATAAAAAAAAACCGGCCAAGAGCGTGTCGGGCCACGCTCAGTGTAGGGTTCCGTAGTTTTCCGTCCGTCACAGTAAGTGTCCCCACTTAAGAGTTAATAACACCGCCATGTAGGATATGATATGAGAGTTCCACGTACAGCGACATCTATCGGCAAATTAAGTAAACTATTGCGCGCGAGCTTAAAGTATGGAAGATGATTTTTATGGAATAATTCTTTATTGCGTGAACCGATTTTCACCGATTTTACTTTATTTGAAAGCACGTCATTTCATTGTAATTTTGTAGAAATTACAGGTACCTACAATAAACACCTGCTTATACGGTTAAATTACAAACTTAGTTCAGAAATTATTTTGTAATTTTTTTTAAAAACTATTCATCCTATCAAGTTCAAAATAATTTTCCTAGAAAGTTTTTATAAAGTTCTACTTTTGAGATTTTTTTCATATTTTTAAAAATTATGGTTCAAAAGTTAGAGGGGGGGGGACGCATATTTTTTTACTTCTGGAGCGATTATTTCCGAAAATATTTACATTATCGAAAAATGATTTTAGTAAACCCCTATTCATTTTTAAATACCTATCCAACAATATATCACACATTAGGGTTGAAATGAAAAAAAAAATCACTCCCCACTTTACGTATAGGGGAGGTACCCTAATAAAAAAAAAATCCACTTTTTATTTTACCACTTTGTCGGCGTGATTGATATACATATTAGTACCAAATTTCAGCTTTCTAGTGCTAACGGTCACTGAGATTATCCGCGGACGGACGGACGGACGGACGGGCAGACATGGCGAAACTATAAGGGTTCCTAGTTGACTACGGAACCCTAAAAATAATAAGGAGACCTGAATCTACATCGTAGGACTAAAATTTCATGCGATTTGACTGAAACCAATTTTTCCCTATGTTTGCTGCGGGGTCCTTTGTTGGCTTGAAATATTTTGTGAAAAAAAACCATATAGATGATATACGCTCTTATTCACTTAATAATAGAGTCTTGTCCAGCTAATTTTGAACACCTCACCCGCTTAGCTACTTCTGCTGCTGACTGTACAGCAAGGTATAAAATATCGATTCGATCTTTGGACAAAAATATTTGTACACGAATTAATTCCATATCAATAAGAGCGTGTCGCACATTTTTGCCGATTTCGCTGAACTATGCACAAGTATACCAGTGGTCCATGTTATTATCCGTAAATATTTTCAGATGTGACTGTAGTCGCCGTCAGATATATCGGAGCGGCCAAGGTGGTCACAAATATCTGAACAACGCCTCTATTGTCAAGGCGATAAAATCCATGTTCAGAGATTTTTACCTTGGCCACTCCGATATATTTGATGGCGACTGTACACGAACCATATCAATCTACTTTCGACCCTCTCACAACGATGAGATAAGCGAGGGTGTGTTGCGAGGAATCTGTTTTTTAAGAACCAATCGTAACCTGCGCTGCGAGAGGATAGGTATGCAGTAAATCTATTGGTTCTTAATAAATATTCCTCGCAACGTATCCTCGCTCATCTTGGTGGAAACGCAGCCAACATGAGAAATTAACACTTTTATTAAAACCCCTTATACCTACTTAGACCAATGACGCGTAGTTACAGTATCCAAGAGGCAGCCGGATGGCTCACGGTATTGAGCTCCCGAAGCGTTGTGGAACCGCCCTGTGCAATCCGTATTTTTGGATGAATTGGGTTCCGTTATTCAAATGTACGGAAAACTTTTCCCGAACCTTCGTATATTGGTGAGATTCTCGCATTAGACACACTATAATATAACTTTATACCAATGACTAGTTAGTCATCGTACAGTCGCCATCAAATATATCAAAGCGGCCAAGGTGGTCACAAATATCTGAACAACGCCTCTATTGTCAAGGCAATAAAGTGCGGGTTCAGATATTTTTGAGTACCTTGGCCGCTCAGATATATTTAATGGCGACTGTACGTACTTACATATCGTCAGGTGTCAACCAAAATAGTGAGTTTTGGTATTGAATAAATAATTAACCTAAATTCAACCGTGTTTTCTTATGGACTAAGAGTTGGCCACGTCAAATATGACACAATAATGAGAGCAGACTAGCAAAATTTTTGAATTGGTAAATAGTAACACTAAAATAGGTAAAAATAAAAACTGCCGAATTTTTCTGTTATAAACTATAAAGGACCGGGCTTGTATTTTAACATTAGAATAAAACACATTGCGTATTATTACGGAAACGAAAACAGTAGGCGACAAACTATTAATACGTCGTTTGCCACTACTTTCCTCCAGCATAAACTTATGGCAATGATATAATCAATTATTTATATAATCTCTCATAATATTGCATCAAATCCCGAACTCTAGGATTTGTTTTCTTCAAGTGGTTTGCATTCTTTGACCTCCACCACTTTACAGCTGCCAGATGTCCAGATCTAGAAATACGCATAGTATAGCAAACTGACTAGAGGGGTTTCGTCGCTCTCATTATTGTGCCATATCTGAGGTGGCTAGCTCTCCGTCTATTACTAGTAGGTACAGTTCATTATGGGTATGAACCTGTAGTAATTAGTGAGTGTTGGTTGTCACCCGACGATATCAATATGAAATGGAAATTTTCGATTTTAAAAGAATTAAAGTTGTTTGTTTATTCAGGAAGGAAACAAATAAATAAAATGCTATACAAAAATATAAAAACTAAATTAGCACTAAAAATATCGAACTGGCTATATACACATATTTACAGATAAAATAACGTCTAAACCGCTCGTGAGGATTCCGCGTGACAAGTTTCACGGAATGACTGGCAGCGCTCGAGATGAGACGGGAGATCGGTCCGTCTCTCTCTCGTTATACCTGCGATCGCGCTCGTGAGGTTTTGGTGTGACACAAGTTTCTGAACATGTCACCCGACTAAAACGATTTTAAAGACGTTATCACGTCAAAATGGGAGCTAACTCAGCACCGTACGGTAGGGTGCCCAGAAGGCTAGTGGCATTGCCGCGCTGGATAGCGATTCCAATTCGCTGTGTAAGGAAAGGGCTCACCCGTGGCGTCTACGAGCCGCTTAGCTAGCTCCCTAAATATTTGATGTGCTCCGGGTCCCCAAGGCCCGAGGGTTTCAACTCCAAACGGTTCAAACATGCAGCCCGAATCGATGGCTACATATTTGCGCCGCTTGAGTTGCTCGGCCGCTTCGGCAGCCGCTCCAGCACTGACCGAGGTTCCTGGAAGGTGGGACGGCGCAAGAGTACCCTGATTGATCTTAAATGGTCATAAAAGCGACATTATTATTTTCTTGGTTTTTTTGGTAAACGGCTAGAATCATATAGACTCTTTAGAAGGTATTAATGGTAAAAAAAGTCTAAAGTCGGGCAAAATAAAAGTACTTTGGCTTATGTATAAATATTTTTTTTGAAGTCGCCCCTTCATCCTAACTAAAGCTACCCCGTTTGACACATCGTTCAGGATTTCGTTCAGGGGGGGGCACTTTCCTTCACAAAAAATTTCGCGGTCCCCACCTATGGGCCCCGTAGTATACGAGGTTTGCGTTTCAGGGGGGGGAGGCAATTGCCCCTGTTGCCCCCCCCCCCCCCCCCTGTATCCGCGCCTGCCACACATGTGGCGTCCCAGACTAGAGGCCGTCCCAACCTCCAAGGAACGAGGGTCATGCCATCCGGCCGCTTGCCGTCGTCCCTAGCTAGCCTGTGGGTTCTAGCACTGCTGGTGCTCCGGCACTGGTAAAGGCTCGACGTAGGATATGTAAAGAATTAAAGTGATTTTGAAATAGTAGTTTATGTAACTGTTACGTAATAAGGCCTAATTACGTTCAGTTGCATACACTGCTTTATCTACACTCATATTATTTATCCAAAATGCCGTATTCGGAAACCATAAAATGGCCGCCATTGCACCGCCATGGCCAACTCGATTGTGCCGGGGAGGCGCGTGTCGGGCTGTCGGCGGATGCGCGGGAGGGTGCAGGTGTACATTATGTTATCAAAACTCATAACAGTCATAACATAACACATCAATAGTTGAGCATGTAAAGGTAAAATTACGTTACTGCCAAAGATAAAAAGCTTATTATAGTAAAATCGGTCGTCATAATGCTAGCCATTGCCTACCTACCGTTTTCGAACACGTTTTAGAGAACTTACAATATGAGTGTAGATAAACGTTGTTACGTGCGTGCACTCGTTAATAGCCAACAATGTTATAGGACTTATAGGTACAGTCAACCAATTTAATTCCTAGGCCACTGTAGAACCTTGTCGTAATGACAGTTGCCCGTGGATACGTATAAACGCTACCAAACTAGCTACTGTGACAAGGTTCTAGAGTGGCCTAGGAATCAAATTGGTTGACTGTACGTATAGCCAATGCTATACGTACAGTCAACTAGCGTAGCGTAGCGCCACACGCCAACTATTGAGTTGGTGTGTGGCACTACGCACGTACTCATAGTAATTTTGAACATGAATTAAGTTTGTATTGAATATCGTCACATTTCCAAACAAATGCTTGTTCCTTAAATGTTAATATTCTTAGTTGTTTTTAAGTGTAAATAGTCAAAACATTCATTATAAAGCCTTAATTAAATAAAAGGTTAAATTTAAAAAATATATCTTGAACTAAATCAGATAATTAGTTAATCAAAACAAGGGACGCCTACGCGGGCAAATGTAAATAATCAATGATAAGAACCAGATTTGGAAGCAGTTGCTAATTAGTAGGTAATTAGGAATAAGTATTATTCGTTTGATAATCTTTGAAAGGGATATAGGAAAAAAAATGTAAAGACACTGCCTAATTAAAATTGTTAGAGAAATGAAATATTATTATTTATTAGGTTGAAATGTTTGTTTACATCAGAGTTTCCAACTAGGTAGAGTGATCCAAGCCCCAAGGGCGAGTCCTCATTTTTGTGGGTGAGGCGCATAGGGCAAAAGCCTGGCCTGGCGCCTGGGCTCGATTCGATATGGCCTAACTGACAGTCGCTTGCGAGACAACTATGATATCACACTTTTGTGACAATTGAAACTTGAGGTGGAATCACTCAAGAGTGATATCTAAAATGGTGGCCATAGCCATAGACAAAACGCTTTAGCGAGACCTACTGACAGATTAACAGTTAGGTGTGGACACGTGTGGACAGATGGATATCACTCTATCCACTAGCGATACAAGTGTGACATCCACGTCTCACAGTTTGGCATGTTGAATCGTGGCCCTGGTCTATATGATAAAGACAAGGAAGGATGAATTATCAGGAATTATTAATTATACCAGATGTATGCCCGCAACAATGCAGAGGCTAACAACAGCCGATGACCTTGAAATTCATATTACTTAACGCATTCACTGCCACCCTCTTTTCCTGGACATTTGTCAGGTGCCGCACTTTGCTGTGTGACCCAAACGCACATGTGAGTTCAACCGATTATTAACCAGTGCCTCCGAGCCACATATGAGTTCATACTAATATGACATTGGTTTGTTCGCATTGGAACTAGGTAATTATTCTAACAAGAGGAACAACATGCTGAATAAAACATGGTAATTAATATTTTATATTCTTTAATCATATGAAACCTATCAATTCTAATTATGCTTGAAATATACCTAACTAAAATTGGGACTAACAAAACACCACTTAAATCGAAAGGCATTGACGATACACTTCACTTCCTCAAGTGCTATCTCTATGAAGGTAACTTATTCAGCAAAAGTGAATGCATGTTTCTATGTCAAATTTAATGAGCTTTAATATCGTCCTATTTAGATCATATTTTCATAGTGCGTAGATTCGGAGGGAAAAGCGAATTTCTTCAGGATCGAGGACATTTTTCAAGGTGCTGGCGGTTCCTCGAGGTCCTGAAATGTCAAATGGTGTGGACAATATAACGGGACATCTAATCTACATACACACAAAATTTCAAAACTGTCCGACGGATTTCGAGTTTTGTCGTATTTTGATTGTATTAGTAAGTAGTTTTATTATTCGTAATCTTGCAGAACTTGCAATGAGCTCCCATACTTATCGTAGCTCAGTGTTTCTCTTTCAATCGCGCATAAAAAGATAGGCACAGAATTTAACTGTTGCCATCCCCATCATAACTTAGAATGTATAAGTATTACCTACTATATGTACAGTCGCCATCAAATATATCGGAGCCGCCAAGGTACTCAAAAACATCTGAACACGCACTTTATCGCCTTGACAATAGAGGCGTTGTTCAGATATTTGTGACCACCTTGGGCGCTCCGATATATCTGATGGCGACTGTACAGTCACGTCTGAAAATATGGATACATTTAATGTGACAAAAATATGTAGCGATTCTATTACCAAGCCGTAAGGTCTTGGATACATGTTTTGTCACATTAAATGTATCCATATTTTTAGACGTGACTGTAACTCTAGTAGGCGAGTCACGTCTGAAAAGAAAATATGGATACATTTAATGTGACAAAAATATGTAGCTACGTCTCTATTTACCAAGGCGAACAGTCTCGGATACATGTTTTTGTCACGTTAAATGTATCCGTATCCATATTTTCATACGTGACAGCAACCTACTTAATGTTTGCTAGGATACCGAAAAGTTATAGGTATCAAATAAGTTGTTAGGCACATACACATACATACGCTTACTCTATACATACATATGTATGTAAGTATAAAATCAAGCACACGTAATTTAAAAGCGCAACGACGAAGTATCACAGTCTTTATTCTTTCAAGTCTCTTTTATTTAAGTAGCAGTTCATCATGAGTTGGTTTATATCAACTAACTACTCCACCTAAAAGTATAACCAAATCCCTCGTGGAGGCCTCTTATTAGCTTAGCCTGCTAGACCCTTTCATTTTAATCAGTCTTTTTTATGAAGGATAGGCAGACGTTTGACCACGATCTCACCTGCTGGTAAATGATGATGCATTCTACGGTGGAGCACGCTTACCTATGAGATACCTTTTTACTCTACTCTCGCTTTGAAGAGACCCAAATTGTACTCAAGTGGCAACGCAGACTCGAGCAGGCCGTCCCACTCCTTGGCAGTTCGCATAAGGAATGTTGAAGCGAAACGCTTCGTGCGTATATGTGGAATACCTACCATGAATCGATGCCGGAGTGCCGATTATCTGGTGATCCGATGGTAATATGGGGACGGAGGAATAAGGTTGTGCAGTGGGTTCAGCGGTTTAAGCGTGAAGAGGTAACACACGGACAGACTCTTCCGCATTTATAATATTAGTATAGATTTACTAGTGGGTCATACTTCGGAAATTGAATAAAACAACAAAATATTATCTAAGTATGTTGTATTAATATTCTAATTTCTATCAAAATTGACACTTACAAAAAATTGGCTTTTATTGCTTAATTTCAACTAATAATAAAGTTAAGAATTGAGCTAATTCATAATAAGGCAAGATAGACGCTTGGCGTCATTAAAATTTAATTTACAATTATAAACTTCAGTATAGGAACGTTCACAATACATATTTTTTCTGTATAAACAATTCTTTATACATTTTTTTTTAATTATATGATTTCTAGATTTAAGCACCTGCATTTTTATTTAAATAAAATTTCTTAAGGTTAATTTCACCAAACTTTTGGTAGCTGTAGTTAGGTAAAGGACAATACAGTACCTGGACTGCAATGACTATACAAAATCGTCTCTGAGTCTGTTCGGAAAGTGAAGTGTCGTAGAATGTATGAGTTCCTATATAAACCGCGACACTTCTCTTTACGAACACGCTACCTATTGTTCCGGTCATCAATCGCCAAACAAATATATGGAACTGAGCCCTGCTTTGTTAGTAGAGCGTAAGAGAACGCTAAAGTAGTATTTTTAATTACTGACAGCTCCTGCCAGACATTGTAAACCACGTTGTATGGCAAGATCTGTTATATTACATTCTTGAATTAATAATACTACTTTAGTGTTTACCTGAATTAACACTTTCGCTGCCATGAACACAATAGGTGTGTTCATTTTGAATAGGATTTATGGAGCATGGCATAAAAAGTCTTAAGGGAACGCGATTTTGCAGGCCAGTCTTTACAGGTAGGTTTACAAACATTGCAATCAGTTTCACAGTTCTGTAAAGCCTGACCAGAAACATATGATCATGCGCCATGTTGCGGAATTTCGTTGGAACTATTTTCTTACACTGGCAATCGTTTTAATGACAGATGATATGCATGTGTGAGGGCATATAATAGGCAGACACTGTTTTCAGTGTCATTGTGGCGGTTTCTTCGAATAATAGTAGTGTTGAATGTTAAATAAAAAACGGCTAAAAATTCCCTATTCATAGTCAAGAGCGAAACATTGTAAATATAATAAACTGCAGCAAATAATACGTTCGGAAAATTAAACTATTTCGCTGTGAAACATTTTCAAATTAATATCTGAGCTGACAGGTAAACAATCCATAGAAAATAATGCGCTCTATGACTATGCTAAACTGTTGCCATATAAATGAGAAACATAAAGCTCTATAAATGGAGTACGCTTCGCCTCATCTTTCCAAACAAAAAAGTCTGCCAAAATCTGAGGGGGGCGAGGTAGCACGCATGTGAAGTTTTCAAGTCAAGGTACATCATTGTCGGTTGTTAATACAGTTTATTTCTAAATGAATTTTTATGGCAGCAACGCTTTATTGACAACCGACAAAGATGTACCTTTGACTTGAAAACACCAAACATATTTGACATATTCTTTTTATACTTCATACATAACACTGAATGGAGCAATATATAGTCGACTGTACATACGTTAACATATGGTTCATTATTGGATCCAGTCTTTGGAAATGTCAAACAAAAAAGCCAAGGATCATTTTTGATTGTATTTTCAAACAAAATATAGAAGACAGCAATCCTTAAGCGCGTTAAATATGGAGAAGTGTCAAACGTCAAATAGTTACTGCCCGTCAGAAAGAAAACGATTGTCTTTGAATCGATTCTGTAAACGAAGCTTGATTTTCAATTTAGGTTAAATCTTTTATTACGAAAGTAATGAACTAATGATAAATAAAGTAAAACTGTACTTACATCTGAAATGGTATTTCATCTTTTTGTAAACTAGACGAAATATAACATTTTTTTACATCCAAAAACAGCGCATAAGGTCATTTTCACGGAGCTTGTTATCCATTGACAGCGATGACGAAAATGCGTGAACATCGATTATTGAAATAGTTTTTATAGAAGTACTAGATTTTCCGCCAATACTTTTGACAGAGGGGAAATGATACTCAGGGCCTCTCCTGGTTTAGAACTCTCTGATGAGAAAAATAGCGCCCTCTTGACAATGATCATATATTTCTCAGGCTTTACTAAATTATTATACTTAGGCAGTCCGTCAGTTTATCAAAGATAGTGGCTGATGCGTTTAAATAAATATTCCTGGCCCGATTTGGACAGCCTCATGCCTTACATGACCAGACTGATGACATGATTGAACTGTTAGTGGCAGGAATCAGAATGTCATAGAGACTTCCCAACGATATTAATTTATCGATAAATCCTTATGATAGTTATGATTGTTGTGTATGAGGAATCAGAATGTCATAGAGACTTCCCAACGATATTAATTTATCGATAAATCCTTATGATAGTTATGATTGTTAATGAATTATGATGTACATAGAGAGTGTAACATAAATACTAGTGATCCGATCAAGGGCATAATTGGTATCGTAATACGAATAAAAAAAGTAGGAGATATTTTTTTGGAAAAAAATAATTGTATGGGACAAGTCGTCCCGGCCGGCCAACCCTCCATACAAAACCACCTATTTTTTTCTGGCACTCCAGTTTCTATAGAGTATTCCTCGGAGGGCACGTGATGTTTTCTATACAAAATGAAGTGTCGGAGGTCACGTGGAGGACGCGGAACGGAACAGCGTGCATCATCCTTTACTAGGGACTTCCTTCCAATATTAAGTTTATCGATAACTTTCGAAGTGATATTTTATAGCACATACTAAGTTCACCGGGTAAAGTATAAATTAACCTGTAATTCTGATAACTACCTATCGATGTTATGTAATGGTAATATGTGTTGCTATTTCGGAAATGGGGCCACTTAGTCGATATAGAATTATTAATACTTCCTAAAACTACTTAAAATACGCTATCTATAGTTAATAAATGAAGTCTATGTGTAATGGTTATTTTTTATTAACCTTCAAATTTGCCCTAGTGAAAAAGCGACAACCGAGAAAAACGTGGTTTAAGTTTTTAACAGCAAGAAACACACTTGTACTTCGAAGTTATGGAGTAAATAGTACTAGGTTACTAAACTTACTAAAATCATACCAGAAAACCTTATAGATCACACGTCATGGAAGCCTGAACATCAAAATGGAAGGATAAAATTTTCTGTGCAAAGAACACGACACACTTAATTTTCAAAAAAAGTTACGGTAAGTAATAAATGTATTCTTAATCCAGACCCAGAACAGACAGATACATTTAATTGAATGCTTTTAATTAACCGAAAATGGCTTGCATACTCCTAACCTTCCTTTCCAAAAACTTAATTAGTTACTTGTTTTATTATTTTTTACCAACTCAAGAACTTCAAACTAAATAACTAAACTAAACTTATATAGAGTTGTCAAGGCGCCGAGTCCGATTTTTGACTCTGCGAATGACTTGGTAGTCTGTGGTGGTTTTGAAGGATTGGAGGCGCATTGGTGGTCCACATTTGGGAAAACTGTTTCTACTTGTAACTACTTTGAAAAATCTGCGACCGAAAATGGCTTGTGTAAACGAAACAGTGTAAGTATTTTTTTGCATACACCTGACATTCCTTTCCAAAAACTTAATTAGTTACTTGTGTTATTATTTTTTGACAACTCAAGAACTTCAAACTAAATAACTTAAACTAAACTTCTATTGAGTTGTCAGTATCAGAGTCAAGGAGCCAAATCCCCTTCTCAAATCTGCGAATGAGTGGGTAGTCAGTGGTGATGTTCAAGTATTGGAGGCGCATTGAGGGTCAACATTTGGGAAAACTGTTTCTACTTGTAACTACTTTGAAAAATCTGCGACCGAAAATGGCTTTTATGAACGAAACAGTGTAAGTATTTTTTTGCATACACCTGACATTCCTTTCCAAAAACTTAATTAGTTACTTGTGTTATTATTTTTTACCAACTCAAGAACTTCAAACTACATGACTTAAACTAAACTTCTATTGAGTTGTCAGTATTAGAGTCAAGGAGCCGAATCCGATTTTTGACTCTGCGAATGAGTGGGTAGTCTGTGGTGATGTTCAAGGATTAAAGTCGCATTGAGGGTCCGCATTTGGGAAACCTTTCTATTTATAACTACTTTGAAAAATCTACGAAGGAAAATGGCTGTATGGTAAATAATATTGAATTCAACATTATTATTATTTTTTAAGTCTTAATGTTTTTCCTCTACTTTTAAGTGACTTGGTGAAAACTTTAAGGTTATTTGTAAATGAATCAATGCGTAAATAAATATGTCAGGTGAATTAAATTCTTATAGAATAGATGCTATGTATTTTTTACCAACTTAAGGACTTCAAACTAAATAATTAAACTAAACTTATATAGAGTTGTCAAGGAGCCGAGTCCGATTTTTGACTCTGAATGACTTGGTAATCTGTGGTGATGTTGAAGGATTGGATAGGCGCATTGAGGGTCCACATTTGGGAAATCTGTTTCTACTTGTAACTACATTGAAAAATCTGCGACCGAAAATGATAACTTAAACTAAACTTCTATTGAGTTGTCAGTATCAGAGTCAAGGAGCCGAATCCGCTTCTTGAATCTGCGAATGAGTGGGTAGTCTGTGGTGATGTAGTCTTTATGTTTTTCCTCTACTTGTAAGTAACTTGGTGAAAACTTTATAGACGGAGAGCTAGCCACGTCAGATATGACACAATAATGAGAGCGACGAAATCCCCCTCGTTAGTTTGCTATACTATGCTTATTTCTAGATCCGGACATCTGGCAGCTGTAAAGTGGTGGAGGTCAAAGAATGCAAACCACTAAGAATCCTAGAGTTCTGATTTTGATGCAGTAATGTAAAAAAATATATAAATAATTAGATCATATCATTACCAAAAGTTTCTGTTGGGGGAAAGTAGTCTAAAACGACGTACTTATAATGTACTTCATAGTTTGTCGCCTACTGTTTCTGTTTCAGAAATATTACGCAATATTTTTATTCTTATGTTAAAATATAGGCGCCGTCCTCTATAAATAAGATAACTTCGGCCGTTTTTACCTATATTGGTATTACTTTTTCCTATTCAAAAACTTTGCTAGGCTGTCTCTCTGACATCCACCCATTAAAAGGTGCCAGATGCCCGGATCTAGCAATAAGAATAGTATTGCAATGTTACTAGATCGGTTTCATTGCTCTCATTATTGTGTCATATCTGACGTGGCCAGCTCTTAGACCATTAAGCTTATTTGTAAATGAATCAATACGTAAATAAATAAGTAAGGTGAATTAAAATCATATGGCATCTATATGTATTTTTTACCAACTCAAGGACTTCAAACTAAATAACTTAAACTAAACTTCTTCAGAGTTGTCAGTGTCAGAGTCAAGGAGCCGAATCCGCTTTTTGACTCTGCGAATGACTTAGTAGTCTGTGGTGATGTTGAAGGATTGGAGACGCATTGAGGATACACATTTGGGGACCTCTGAAAATATTTCCTCTGAAACATAGATAATCCATCAGTTATGTCGAATGAAGTTAAGGGTAGCTGGAAAGTAATCCAAACTCAATGGAACTTTAACCGGTAGTTTGGGGGTATGCCACGAAGACTCATAAGTTTTCGACCTCGAGGACCTTGTGGAATTTGGAGGGGGTACAAAAACCTATTATTTTCAGTTTTTCGCTTATATCTCATAAACTAAACACTTTTTGTGTACACCTTGTATGGCAAGTTGAATAAGAATAAATTTCCTGAAAGTTAGCTGCTATACCAGATTTCCAGGCCATATATTAACGAAGGTACAGTCAAAAAAGGGTTATTAAAATTTAAAAAGTAGCTTATCTGTTTTTTTCATCATTGCTATGTTAATTATGTTAATCAATCACCAATATTAACGTCTTTGAAAACCTATAACATCGAAACTTTGTAGATATATTATTTTTTGTTATGCTGTCAAGTGTCATCATGCATTAATAGCAATTAATGCCTAATATTCTGTAGATAGTAAGTAAAAGTAAATTAAATCCTCTCTATTGCACACCTCAGAATAAGAAAACAGAACACCAAACCTATTTACATATGAAGAGAGGCAAAAAACAGACGGCCTTATTGCTAATAAGCGATCTCTTTTAGAAAACTTTTAGATGTATTATTTTTCGTTAAGCTGTCAAGTGTTAAGACACTTGAAAGTTATATATAACTTTTCAGAATTGCTAAAAAAATATGGTTCCGCCGCCATATTAGAATCTCAACAATACATTGGCTATATCTTCGTTAATATTTGGTATGACAGCTTAACTTTCAGGAAATTTATTGGTCTTTAACTTTGCTATACAAGTGTACACAAAAAGTTCTTGGTTAATAAGATATAATTGAAAAACTGAAAAAATATAGTTTTTTGACCCCCCTCCAAATTCCACAAGGTCCCCTAGGTCGATAACTTCTGAGAGTCTTCGTGGCATACCCCCCCCCCCCCCCCCCCCAATTTACCCATTAAAGTTCCATTCAGTTTGGATTACTTTCCAGGTGAAATGTACATAACTGCTGGACTAAGAGTTAACAGTTAGTTTTACAATATCTAACTATATAAAAGAAGAAACTGACTGACTGACTGACTGACTGACTGACTGACTGACTGATTGACTGACTGACTGACTGACTGACACGTCCATGGATGCATTAAGAAAGGATTTTTCAAAATTCACCCCCTAAGGGGGTAAAATGGGGGTCCAAAGTTTGTATGGCGAATCAAGATTTGTTAGACTATTTTAATCGAAACTTCACAGGAGTATTCCTAACGATAAATGAGTAAACACGTGTTTCAGATTTTTTGAAAATTCAACCTCCAAAAGGGGCAAATGTGGTCACAAAAGTCTGAAAATCAACATGGGTGGATGCATTAAGAAAGGATTTTTCAAAATTCACCCCCTAAGGGGGTAAAATGGGGGTCCAAAGTTTGTATGGCGAATCAAGATTTGTTAGACTATTTTAATCGAAACTTCACAGGAGTATTCCTAACGATAAATGAGTAAACACGTGTTTCAGATTTTTTGAAAATTCAACCTCCAAAAGGGGCAAATGTGGTCACAAAAGTCTGAAAATCAACATGGGTATCGTATCCTTTTTGAGTACTTATAGTACGCGGGCGAAGCCGCGGGAAAAGGCTAGTCATTGATAAACGTCTGCCAAATCTAGATACAATGCTACTGGTAATTGTGTTGGCGGGATATTATTTGATATGGGTAAATTGGCAGTCCACGGTAAAAATAAAAATAAGTCTTCGGTTTAGTCATTTTTTTAACCGTATTCGAATATTTAGGATTGAAATAGAATTAGGAAAAAAATAGAATTATCAAGGATTACGTTTTGGTCCCTCCCTGCGAGGCTTAACTGCGAATAAATTGAACTTTTAAGTGTCATGGTAATGACGTCAATACATGTTAAAGCCTGACCAGAAATATATGATCATGCGCCATTTTGCGGAATTTCATTGGAACTAATTTCTTACACTGACAATAATTTTAATGACAGGGTGATATGTATGTGTGAGTGCATGTGATAGGCTGTCACTGTCACATGTGACTGGCGGTTTACTTGAATAATAATAAAGTGTTAAATATGAAATAATAAACGACAAAATTTCCTAAAAGTATCGATAGTCAAGAGCGGAACATTGTAAATAGTGTATATAATAAAATGCTGTAAATAATGCGCCCGGGAAATGAAACTATTTCGCTATGAAAGATTTTCAAATTAACATCAGAGCTGACAGGTATACAAATCAAAAGATGTCACCATACCATAGAGAATAATACGCTCTATGACTATACTGAACTGTTGCCATATAAATGAGAGTGTTGCTGATAGCCAACCGCCAAACGACCGCGACGAGACTTACGTCATTGCTAAGCAACTTGTACATAGTTAAGTTTAGGTATCAGGTTTCGTCGAACGGTCGTACCTAAGATTTAGTCTGCCTAGGGTAAAAGGCGATTTATATGGATAAGTGTTTGTAGATATATATATCTGGCCAGACAGATAATAGTACATTATGATACAAGTTGATCATTACATACGAAGCGATATTATGCGCACGAACGCGTGTGAGTGCGCATAAGGAAGCTGAGCTTATGTAATGATCAAGCACACGCGTTTCATACGACGTTTTTCAACACACTTGCGAGGAAATAACAGAATAGTATAATTAATAACTTTTGATAAATACATTAATTGTCAGAATGTTTACAGGATAGAGGTACTTACGAACCTAAGATAATTAAATTTAACTAACCTTTTTGTGATGTTATTGAGTATCTGGAACTCTTTTTCAAATCATTTCATAAAATTAAAGACTTCACATTTATTGTGCAATAAATTATAGTATTTTTTTCTTACGTATCACAATTTTGAAATATATCCAGAGGTTAAATTAACGCTAAAGGTGTCTTCTTATTCATTGAAAATATAATTTGTTTAAATTAATAAAACACGACGAGAAAAATCTAACAAATAAACAATGATTTGAGGTTAGCTTATAAATGGCGCGCAATTTTCTTTTTTGGATGTGCGTGCAGCTTGAGGCAAAGGCGTGGACGTATAATGCCAAACAGCCAATATTAAAACAGACAATTCGTGTTTAAAACGTAATTTATTGTGTATTACGAGTAATATAATAAGTTGAAATGATTCTTATTCACAGTCAGGATTGTATAATTTGTATTCTATCGTAAATGTGTATATTTTTAATATATTTACTTTTTTTGTACTTTTTTAGAATGTAAACTCATAAAGAGTTAAAAAAAAATAAAGGTAATTTATTTACCCGACTAAATTACAACGATTCGTCAGCGTACGTACAACTTGGTACTAGAGTACAAATGTCACTTGATCGGATTATTAAATTATTTCACTAGTTGGATAATTATTGTGAAATGCACGCGTGTTTAATATCTAGGATTATGAGCATAAGAGCGGTGGAATAAGAACCTCGTTACGAGCAGGTGTGTTGAAAATATTTGTATGATAAAAGTTTGCTCTCGAAAGTTCGAGACAATACGAGAAAATGTAAGTAAAGGGTAGACCTTAATGTGTAGGACATAAGGTCCACAATCGAATGTGTTGTAATGTGCCTTACGAGAAAAGTCTAGAAAATGTCAGTAGCGAAGATAAGTGTGTGTCATGTGAATTTGGGCTTTGTTACGCTTTTAGGTTTAAAGTTGTGTTTATAAAAGTATTCCCATGTGTAAAGTTAGATTTCGGTCGTACAAACTAAGTTTAGGTAATTTGTATCGTATTAAATGGAAACTACTCGAAGACAATCGAAAAACAAGTAAACAAAGTCATAAAACGATTCTAAGTAAAGAAAATTCTAGACCCGCATGTTCTCGAATCCGATAGTAAACAAAGCCAAACTCACAATTAGTAAAATGAACCTTATGTCAATACGTGTAGAGTACAAGCTAGCAAAACAGTGCAAGAAAGAGATAGGACATATGGATTTTAGAAAGAGACCATGTGTGAGCTACGCGATAGAGTAAAGAGGGAGATAGACATACGCCTAGAAGTTTCCCGAAAATGCATGATAATTCGATTTGATCGATTTCCGGGAATAAAAAGGGTGGAATCTTCTAGATTTGAATATTGAATGATATAAAAGCGGAGACATGGCCGCATAGATCAGTTCTAACTAAGATACCGAAGAGTCAACAAGTAAGAAGGAAAGTGGAGATAGTTATCATTCAGTGTCCAAGTGTAAGTCTAGACGTCCTAGTGCTCATTTTGAGTCCTAACTGTGTTTTTAAGAAAGTTCATGTCAGTTTGTGTTTAGTTAAAGTTTGTGTAATCCAAAGTGAGTGTTAATGTTCAGTTAGTGTTCAAGTTTGAAACCTAGGTCTTAAGTATCAAGTCTGTGATTAAGTGCTATTTCTTATAATAAAATTCAAAAGTGATCCAAATTACTTTTATTCGAGAATTTTCAAACAAGTGTCGGTATCTAGTTAGTGCTCACGTGAATACTCTAGACTTAGCTAACTGAGAACCTCGTTAGCTAGAGCTATCGAAGAAGAACGGCTGGGCAGACGCCGGCTTGCGTTGCCAACAGAGAGTAATAGCGCTCTCTCGACAATGATCATATATTTCTGGTCAGGCTTTAGTAACAAAGTAATATATAAATAATAATCGTAATTTTTTGAACATTTCGCGAAATATCTTTGTATACGAGTTAAATACAACAAAATAGTGTAAAGACTGTGTACGATAAAATCCGGACATGCATAATCTGGTAGGTATATCTTTTTTTCGGTACCGCATATTCAAGCATTTCTTTGATTTTAATAATCTGGAGTTATAGTAATATATACTAAAAATAGAATCATATTACAATTGTATGGGCTTGTGTGAGTTTTTGCCAAATATATTCCATCATATCTTGAATTTTTTGTCCAGCATTTTTTGGTAATCTTCACTCACTTCCTGCTACAATGCCACAATTGTATTTATATTTTCACAAGCTGTTTTATGCTCATTAGAATGTTATCTTACAAAAAAAAACCGATTTGAAACTCTTTTCTACTTGAGGCAGTCAGGAAGAATTTCTACTCCAAGCACTAAAAGTAGTTTTTATATGGGAGGCATATTTTTGTAAAAAAGTCAAGCTCACCAAAGCTAGAACACCTCAGAACTATTTACATCTAAGTACAATTAGAAAAATGTAAGCTATTATGAAAAGAGAATGTAATAAGGTATAATTTGGTTTATCTAATAAAAAATAAAAAACTATTTTTCACAGGAAAATTTGGTAAACGCTGTCAGAACACCGTTAACAAAAAAATATAGGCACTGTGGAATATATAGTGATCAAAGTCACAGAAAACGTAACGTTATATTATGTTTGTAATTTTATTATGTAGCTTGATGATGATGACCACAAATTATTTAAAAGAAGTGTTGCTTGAATATGTGGTACCGAAAAAAAGATATACCAGATCATGCATGTCCGGATTTTATCGTACACAGTCTTTAATCTCATTTATTTCAATAATTTTGAAAATCAGATATGTGCCTAAACCAGTGCAGGTTCTGTTATCAGCGTAAGAAATAAATTTTACACACATTACTGACGGAAGATTTTTATCCAGGCACCAATAATATTAAATTAACTTGTAAAAAAGCTGTCAAAAATATGCGAAATTCAAAAAACTTACAATCATCACTTTCGCTATCATTATCATCATCATCTCCTTTTCTATCATTCATCACTTTCCTCGCTATCATTATCTTTGCCACTTTCAAATTTCAACGGCGTATCCTTGAGATACTTTATTTGGGTCTTCCCATTTTTCTCCATAGTTGTCAGTGTCAGAGTCAAGGAGCCAAATCCGCTTTTTTATTACGCTATTTGAATGATTTGATTTGATTTGATTTGACTCTCCGAATGGCTGGGAAGTCTGTGGTGGTGTCGACATATTTAGGGCGCATCGAGGTAGGCACGCGTCTGAATCATAAATGACTGTTGGAGAATAAAAAAAATATCAGTCGATAACTATACGTTATCAAACGATAATCGAGAGATCTATAGATTATCGATGATCGATCAATCGATTGATCGATGGCGAGTGACGCTTATGTGGGTCTTCCCATTTTTCTCTATAGTTGTCAGTTTCAGAGTCATGGAGCCGAATCCGCTTTTTGATTACGCTTTTTTAATGATTTGTTTTGATTTGACTCTCCGAATGGCTGGGAAGTCTGTGGTGGCGTCGACAGATTTAGAGCGCATCGAGGTAAGTACGCGTCTGAATCATAAATGACTGTTGGAGATTAAAAAAATATCAGTCGATAACTAAACGTTATCAAACGATAAAAGATAGATCTATTGATTATCGATGATCGATCAATCGATTGGTCGATGGCGAGTGACGCATCGATCGCCCTACGTGGCTCTGTATTAATAATATCTTGGCTTAAAGTATGATATCATCGATTTTTCTAGGTATCGACAAAGTGGTACCAAGGCACTTAACTTTGAGGCTCTAAAAAGGTGCTTAATTTTAACATTTCAGCGTTGGGCTATAAATTATAGATTTATTAGAGCATGATGAATCATTTAAAAACCGATTTTCGATAAGTATTGTCAGTTTTCACTAAACTGCCCATAACTCGGAAACTACGAGGGGCGTTCCAAGTATTCTCGGTATGTGGATGAAAACAAACAAGTACGAAAAGATTGATATTTTTATTTTTCAATATACTCCCCCCCCCCCCCCCCCTATGTTCATAGACTTATAAGATCGATCAATTATTTTTTTTATCCCTCATAAAAATATTTTTTATCTTTGGTGTAAAAATGCTCCCCCACGGCCGCCTTCAACGCTTCATCGTCAGAAAAATTATTTCCACGCAGATCCTTTTTAAGATTGGGGAACAAAAAGAAGTCGCTGGGGGCTAAGTCCGGACTATAGGGTGGATAAGTAACAGTTTCAAACCCACATTCAACAATAGCTGCCTTTTATAATATGAGCAGTATGGGCAGGGGCGTTGTCATGCAAAAGCAGAACACCTTTGGTTAACTTTCCTCGCCTCTTTTCTTTGATCGCGTCTCTTAATTGACGTATAATGTTAGCGTAGAACTGCCCTGTGATATTTACACCTTTTTCTTTATAATCGATTAGCAAAACTCCTTCACAATCCCAACATATTGTGGCCATGACCTTTCCAGCTGAAGGGATGACCTTGAACTTCTTGGGATGAGCTGAACCCTTAATGTGCCACTGCATGGACTCCTGTTTGCTCTCTGGGTCGTAATGTTGAACCCAGGTTTCATCTCCAGTAACTATTTTTTGCAACACCTCGTCGGGATTTTCACCACACAGGTCGATAAAATCTGAACAGCAAGCTACACGCATATCCTTTTGAAGCCGCGTCAGCATTCGCGGAACCCATCTTGCACTTACTTTTGACATATTAAGATGGTCATGTATGATGTCATGTACGGTACCAATAGAGAGATTGGTTACCTGAGCTATAGATTTTACCTTCACTCGACCGTCTTCCAATATAAGTTTTTCCACTTTATCAATATTTTCTTGTGAGGTAGCCACTATAGGCCGTTCAGGTCATCTTCAGTACTCTCCCTTCCACGCTTAAATTCGCTTGACCATTTTTGAATAGTAGATAAACAAGGAGCAGACTCTCGGTAAACACAATCCATTTCCTCTTTCATGGTTTTTGATTTTTACCCTGTTGTCAAGAATTTTATGACGGATCGATGCTCTAATTTCGTTAACATTGTTAATTCGCTCATGGTGTTATGTTTGTTCGGCAATTGCAGAGAAACAAAAGAACATCTCGGTTCCAATTTTACTTTTTTTTAATGTCAACGAATGAATCTTAGCGGCCAGTAACAAAAAATATATAAAAGAGGTCGTAAAATATCAATACCGAGAATATCTTGAACGCCCCTCGTAGAATCGACAAAGTGGTCCCTTTCAGTAAACTCGTACACATATTTTATTTTAACACTTATTAGCAAAAACTAAACGAATGAAAACCATTTTTGTAATCGAATTATAATAAGTAATAACTTAATGCTGTATACTACATATATTGTATAATAATATTTGCAACTTGCAAATTCATATATACATCATAACTGTACCCTATCCTGTAGCCTGTAATATCTTTGGGAAGTCCTTATGACATTTTCATTCCAAAAGTCCTGTCTGGTAATAAGACTGTCAGAGAAACTGCTGCACGAGTCGTTCTTGAAGCAGTATTTCGAGCCTTTTATTTGGTCTATTGAGTATCCCTAGAATTATTGATGGGTCTTTACACCTGATTTATTTTATGATGTTTGGCATAATTACTTAGTTTATCATTTTTTTTACTCTGGCGCCAAGGGCATGGCGTATTACTTTGCCACCTGGCGGTCACAAAGTTAAGTAAATATCGAGTGTAAATGCGGGTGCTACTACATGTGTACTTTCCTCGGTTGTATATATAGCATCTGATACATAACAAATTATTATTATTTACACGTACTTATTTACAGAAACCTTATCTGAGATTGCCCATCAAATTAGAATTATATATTATTGATGAGCGGTCTAGCGTTCGTTGCGTTTTTATTTAATGAGGATTTCTACAATTGTTTTTTTTTACCGTGGCGTGAAGACCTACCGGTCATAATCTACCAATCAAGTTTAGTCTTTTTGTTTGGTAGATTTTGACAGCTGCTGTCAAAGAGGCCTCTCGAATCGTGGGCGTATCATAGTCTTAGAGTAGTTACGGCTGGTAGTGTCTGCCGAGGTGCTGCTGGTCGTGCTTTCTGGTGGCCTGGTACACGTCGCGCTCCTTGTCCGGGTACTTGGTAGGCAGGTTGGGCGAGTGCAGATTCACTTTGGCCGCGTATCTAAAAATAATATCGATTTTTGCCAAAATTTTCATTTTTGTGACAAGTTTCATTGATAACTATACTTTTTTTGTACAATCCCTAACTGCTCACCAAGACGAATGCAACGAGCCCAAACACGCGGGGCTCCATCTTCCAACTCCATCATCAGATCAGCTTCAAGTCATAATAATAATGCTTTCATACGATTAACACACGCATGCAAAATTTATATTAAGGTCCCTTTTTTTGATTTTTCGTAAATAACTCGGTAACGGTGGCTCATACGAAAAAATATTCTGCAACTTAGTTCATCTACATATTTTAAAATTCTTTGCAGTTTTTTTGCTGGGATCAATGTTTAATGACAATTAGATATCGAAAAAATACGATAAATACTTTTTCTCAAACATACTCCGAAATGTATGCGTTAATGTCTCGAAATGAAGACATGAAGTTGCTCATTTATGGCTCCTTACATTACTTCTTGGCCTAAGGCCAATATAAGGCTTCATATGGAGTTAGTATGAAACGTACATTATTGTCCGCTGCTCTAACTTTTTAAATTTGCTCACTAAGGTTAGACTGACAAAGGAAATATTACATACAGCCAACGACCGCTCTCTATGTAAGTATACTTGCGACATTAAAATTAAAAAAGAAAAAACAAAATCTATGGTACTTACTAAATTTATAAGCGGTTAAACATGGTGCTCGAATAGCTTTTTCAAATGTCAAGTTTTAAAAAAAAAAAGGCGGCAATTTAAATGTATTTACTTGATTACATAGTAGTTATTTTAATTATAATATTTTCTTACATTGTTTGAGAAAAGCACTATACAATCCTTGGCCGGAACAGGGATTGCAGGACTCGCTTTATCCGCAATCTCGTCCTTAAATCCCTTACTTCACGGCCTCTGAAGTAATGTACTATTTTTAAACTTTCGGAACTACTATTTACGAAATTATTAGTTTTATCCAAGATTTGTTTTAGAATATCCGTATTCTGTCTTAAAGACCTATCCAACGATACCCCACACATTAGGGTTGGAGAAAAAAAAAATTACCCCCACTTTTTGTGTACTGGAGGTACCCTAAAAATAAAGATAAAAACAGGTTTTGTTTCAACACTTTGTCGGCGTGATTAAAACACATAAGTAAACTGTAATACCTTATTCCAGCGATGTCGACCTCGTAGTGCCCACCTAGCACGTAGTCGTTGGTGATGCGATGCGCGACGCCGTTGTCGTCCAAATTCTGGACGAAGCCGAGGCAGACCTATAGACAAAGTACTAGATAAAACACCCTGTTGTCGGCACCCCCAAATTGGTAGGCATAAACTGAAATAGATGTCGTATACGAAAGAGAGTGTACCAAGTTATATCATATCATCAAAATCATATCAGCCAAAAAGGTTGTATACGAGCTGTTTGTAAAAAACCACCTAGATCATCTTGTAAGAAACTGTTTGATAATCTTAAAGTATTGACATTACCATCACTATATATATTCGAAATGGCAAAATTTGTAAAAATGAATCCTCACTTATTTAAGCAACTTAAAAACCTGGTGCAGCTTTAATACAAGATATCCGACAAGACTGGTTGCCCCAAAAACGTCGTCTGCATTACGTAGAAACAACTGCTACTGCATGGCCATACAAATTTTTAATACTATCCCAAAGGACATTACTAGTTTGCCTTACAACTTGTTTATACGAAGGCTACACAGTTGGCTGCTTGAAAAACGGTTTTACACAGTAACCGCTTTTCTGACATATAATAATGTAATTGCTAATTCTAATTATTGACACTATTTTCGTTTTATTAATATAATTACTTGAGATGTTTATTTAGACTTATTATAATTATTTGCATGCTACACTGTAGTAAAATAGTTGATCAAATCTAATGTATTTACCATCTTCAATGTACACTATTTTCTGCAAATAAATGACTAATGACAAGGTCAGGGGGGTTTCACTATGTTTATCTCCATTGTACCCGTTTTTGCCGTACGGGGTTCGGTGCGTCAAATCCGGTAGATCTGATTTTTTGCAAACTTGTTTGTGATGTTGGCTCAATGAATAATCCAAGTTTGTGACCTCGAGCGCTTCTGCAACTTTGTCAAAAATCAAAAATCGTTATTTTTTCAGACTGGCGATTATCACCCTAAAGGACTGGTTTTTGATAGTACCTTCTCAGCTGCAACATGAGACTAGAATAGTCTCTGTAGACCCAATACGTATACGTACGCTATACGTATGTTTAGTCGTGCAATGGCCAGGTCATTCTATTTATTATAAACTTTTAATTGGCTCACTGTTTCTACATTACTGCCTATCTTGTTACCCTAGCTTTAAGTATTCCTATGAAATCAAATTAAATAAAAATATAGACATCTAGTATTGCACTGCACGCCGTCCCTGTAAATCGTGCCCGACAGTAAGAATGTACGTCACCTGTTTCTTGAAGGTGAACCCGTGGCTGGAGGTGGTGGTCTGTCCGCACTGCACGCCGTCCCTGTAAATCGTGCCCGACAGTAAGAGTGTACGTCACCTGTTTCTTGAAGGTGAACCCGTGGCTAGTGGTGGTGGTCTGTCCGCACTGCACGCCGTCCCTGTAGATCGGCTCGCCACCCCAGCACCAGGGGTCCAGCTCGTGCTCGTGGTCCGTTAGTAAGAGTTGTACGTATTGACGACGAATTCCCTCCGCGCGTTGACGCTCAAGCGCCTCCCGGCCTATGAATGGGATGTCTTTCTGTTAACAAAAGTAAAGAATTAAGGGGTTTTCTATAGATTAAAGATATGTGCTTCGATATACTGTAGTTCTAGTACAATCGGGTCTACTAGCTAATAGTTTGTACAACTCTTTATGTTTACATCCTTGAGCCTGAGCTGCAGCCGATGTAGCTAAGTAGGCGAAGTGGTCAAAATTACCTCACATTCCCACGGCTCTTATTCTTCCTATTAATAGTAGATTGTTTGACATGGGTCTAAAGTAGGCCATAATACCACGAGGTGGTTATTTAAAAATTGTTCCAGTAGTAATATGGCCACAGCCACATACTATTTTTCACTTCGATTGCGAGAAAATAATAAAATAAGTTAAAAATAGTTATTATTTACGCACAATGACTAAAATAAGGTGAAATTGTGGTTTAACTTGACGATCTTTTTATTTTTTTAACTTCTTAGACACTGATACAAAATATAAACACTGGGAATAAATGCCACAGACGACGATATAATTAGCGCTCTAAACTCGCTTTTAATGCGCTTCAAATATTTTTAAATCTTTTTTAGGGTTCCGTACCTCAAAAGGAAAAAACGGAACCCTTATAGGATCACTTTGTTGTCCGTCTGTCTGTCTGTCTGTCTGTCTGTCTGTCTGTCTGTCTGTCTGTCAAGACCATATTTCTCAGGAACGCGTGGAGGTATAAAGCTGAAATTTATACCAAATACTCAGGTCTATTGTCCCTTGGAGCTGTGAAAAAATCAAACTCAAAAGCCAACGCAATCAAAAGATACAGTCGTTTATGCTGCAAATTTTAGTTTTTCGGCACTCGCAAAACCTACGGGGTACATCCCGTGAACTCAGAAACTTGAAATTTGGCACGAAGCAACGTCATATAGCATAGACAATGGAAAAATTACAAAAAGTAGACATTTTTAATAAAATCATACATAAAAACATTTTTTTAAACTTTAAACTTACTACCTTTTTTCTCGTAAACGCGTGGAGATATTAAATTGAAATTCATGTCAAATACTCAGGGCTATAGGACCTTTCAGATGTAGCAAAACCAAACTTTTATGTCAACGCAATCAAAAGAAATAGCAATTTAAGTCGCATATTTTGAAACTGAGTACTCGCAAGAAACTCAAAACCTACAGGGTACTTCCCGTAAACTCAGAAACTTGAAACTTGGCACGAAGAAACTTCATATAGTACAGACAAAGGAAAAATTACGAAAAGTAGACATTTTTAGTAAAATCATACAATAAATATTTTTTTAAATTTTAAACTTACTACCTTTTTCCTCGTAAACGCGTAGAGGTATTAAATTGAAATTCATATCAAATACTCTGGTCTATAATACCTTTAAGTTGTAAAGGTTTGTACGGAACCCTCGGTGCGCGAGTCCGACTCGCACTTGGCCGGTTTTTTATTTATTGTGAAGTAGGAACTAAAAAACCCCTCATGTTTTGAGACTAAATTGCGTTTCCTGATTGGTAGATTTTAACATTGCTGTATTCTCATTGGTTGATATTAAATACAATGTTTTTTAAGGACTTAAATTATTTAAACAGTATACGCACCAAAAGAGAATCCAGCGTTCCGATTAACGTTCCGAAATCTGTTGTGTTGTGATTGGTGGATTTAATATGGTGAAGTGTTCTGATTGGTCATTTTAAAATGTTTTGTAAATCATAAATATGTATACATACTGGCCCTAGAGGCTAATAAATGTACTACTTTAGTCCGCCTTGGTAAGCATAATATGACACACTTTTTGAGCTTAAACACCTCGCCTGCTTACATACTTCTGCTGATGACTGTGCCAAAAATGTATTATTTACTATCTGTTGTCAATCAGATATAGCGGAGCGGCAAAATATCTGAACAACGCCTCTATTCTCAAGGCGATAAAGTGCAGGTTCTGATATTTTTGAGTATATTGGCCGCTCCGTTGTATTTGAAGGCAACAGTACATTATACAATGCATTATTGACATCAAGGTGATCATTAAGACAGAGTAACTGATGCCATGCTTGGTGAGCACGATACAACGTCACGTCTTTTTGCACTTTAGCGGTGTGGTCGTGGTGTCCAAGTCCTAACCCCAGAACGCGAAGAACTTATCGATGCGCAGCGCGCGCGACACACCGGGTATACAGTATACACACCTGGAACTTGACGCGCCACGTCCTCCCGCACTCTAGCGGTGTGGTCGTGGTGTCCAGGTCCTGGCCCCAGAACGCGAAGAACTTCTCGACACGCAGCGCGCGCGACACACCGAGTATACAGTATACACACCTGGAACTTGACGCGCCACGTCCTCCCGCACTCTAGCAGTGTGGTCGTGGTGTCCAGGTCCTGGCCCCAGAACGCAAAGAACTTCTCGACACGCAGCGCGCACGACACACCGAGTATACAGTATACACACCTGGAACTTCACGCACCACGTCCTCCCGCACTCCAGCGGTGTGGTCGTGGTGTCCAGGTCCTGGCCCCAGAACGTGGAGAACTTCTCGACGCGCAGCGCGCGCGACACACCGGGTATACAGTATACACACCTGGAACTTGACCCGCCACGTCCTCCCGCACTCTAGCGGTGTGGTCGTGGTGTCCAAATCCTGACCCCAGAACGCGAAGAACTTCTCGACGCGCAGCGCGCGTGACGCGTAGTAGCCGACGTGGCTGATGCCGTACTTGGCGCCGGCGGCCATGATCCGCTGGTACACGTGCAATGCGAACTGAAATAGAAACACTGGCTGTCATGTGGCGGAGTTGGGAATTTTTGAGTGACCCGGAAAATATAAGCAATATGCGTGACCGAACACATGGATATAAAATTCTCATAGGCGACATTCGGCTGCTTGTAAGTACCACTCCTGTGCGAAGCGGTCACTGCTGGCTATCCCTCCCCACTACACTGTCATCTCAAAAGGAATCATTTGTTCTGCAAATAGACCACAATGGCAGATTTACTTGTTACAGCAGCTGAAGAAGCTCCCTAAACTTCAGCTATAGTTATGCCTGTCTCCCTCTCTCGTTTTACATATTCTAGTTCTTCGTTGCCACCAATTGGCAATTAACAAGTGTTCAAATGCTTAAATAAAACCAGATTTGCAAGTTGATATTTAGTTTGAATATTCTTATATCGAGTTACCATTCCCATCCCTAGCTGTCTTGTATAAAGACCTAAAAAATTAACATGAGTGTAAAATAAATTGCATTTTTCTTACATATACCGAGCGGTTGAATTTGTGTCTTTTATACAAGACAGCGGCGCCAATGTATCGTTCTATCGTTGTCTTGTATACATGCCAACGGCGGTTAAAAGGTTAAATAAATCAAAGAACGCATTTCATTTAGTTAAAACACCTGAGAATGTTTGAAGAGATAAGCGAGGTAAACGAATATGCGATTGCGATGATTGCTGAGCGCAGCAATCCGCATGTGACACCCCGTTAGATCCGCCGCAGACGGACGTAATGCTTTGTGTACGCTCTTCCTTAATCGTATCTAAGGCAACTTGAACCTTAAAGTACAAAGAATCAAACTGATTTCTCACAGCTAAATTATCATCGCGGTTGAATGACTCATTCTTTGTCGAGAACTTTTCAATCTTCGCTTGAACTTATATTTATTTTTTTAATCGAAGCCAATTCTTTTACGCGAACTCGAAATTCAGCTATATTGTCAGAACAGTCTACAATTTTTTGAATGTTGTTAATCGCTAAATCACGCTCGAAAGTTAATTGTTTAATCACCATAATTTTATCGTTGTTTAACATCTCGGTCACTTTCGTAAAATGGGCTGCCTGGAAACATTTTAGACCGGAACAACACAATTTTTTATCACTTTAATATTGTGAATAGTTTTTCCTATTTTTCCACTTCGAAATGAGTTGAAGGACAGTTTGACACTGAGTCTAAAATTTACATGTTCATCCGCACGATGATTCCAGTCAGTTTGTGTGCTGCCATCTATAGTTCACGCACGGTCGCTATACGACGTTTTTAACCAGTACAGCAGTTACGTGTGATAGAGGTAGAGAGAATGAGTGAGCTCATTCGCGCGAGGCCACCCTTACCTTTGATAGGCTACGGAAGTGAGGGAAAGGTAAGGGAGTTCAGTACAGAAGGAAAACGTTGTAGACTGCATGTATTTGTAAACCCATACAAGATATGGATTACAATTAACTAGATTGAATTAATTATTAAACACGACACGTACTTAGCTACTCTTTAATAAAATTAACTTTATTTCCTGTTGTTAATTCCACTCACAAATACCAAGATACAGACGTAGCCTAGTTGGGTCCCTAACGGATAACCTCATTACCTGTAAAGACCTTTTTTTGTGCAGTAATTTTGTATCTGAAACAACTCCAACAAAGCTCTGTTGTACAGTCACATGAGCCTCTTACGGTTCAAGCTATTTTCCCTGGTCTCAACTTACTTTATGAAATACTAGCTTTTGCCCGCGGCTTCGCTCGCGTTAAATTCTCCATACAAACTTCCACCCCCCATTTTAGGGAAGTGGGGGGGTAAGAAAGAGACAAAAAGTAGCCTATGTCTAAACATCGGTATCAACGTTCAAATTTCGTGGCACTTGGTAAGGGTCGCAAAAAAAGAAATACATAGGTATCATTGTTTTATTTATTAGTAATAAATAACATTTAATTTATTTTTATTCTTAATCGTACTTTGGTAAACTGTACATATATTTAAAGAGGTTTATATTCTTAATACGTCATAGAACCTCAATACTCATTTCATTATCCATTTGTAAAAAAAATTCTAAATGCCAAATAGGCAACAAATGTCAATTTAATTGTCATGCAAAATAATATGTGGTAAAATCTTCAACGATAATAGTTCTTAAAAACACTTACAACTACAATTTAGCATTGATAAATCTTTACCCAACTCCCTATCAGACTTGAGAAAATGGATTTGACGCAGTATACTGATTTTATATTCACTAACGAAGGTGCTTGCTGTACTATTTGCGAAATGAATATAAAAAAGAAAAGGTACAATATAGAGAAACATTTGAAATCAAAATCTCATCAAGATAAATTATCTGATTCACGCTGCCATTTACAGGATATAATACGAGATAATGCTGATTTCGAAATTAAAGACGATATCGTATATTGCAAATTGTGTAATTCGAAATTATTTCCCTCTAAATCTAGTATCGACCGCCATTTAAAAACAGATTTACACAACAAAATTCATAAAAATAATGCACAAGAAAAATTTAATAAAGATTTAACAGAGTTTATGATTTGTTCGAATATACCGTGGTCAAAATTAGACAATCCTAAATTTAGAAATTTTGTAGAAAACCTTTTAAATCATAAATATGGAAACGATATTACTGTGCCGAGTGAAACAAAAATACGAGTAAAATGCTTACCTGAATTGTATGAAAAGAAAAAAAATGAATTGAAAGAGAAATTACAAAATAAAATTATTTACCTCAGTGTTGATGAAACATCAGATACCGTGGGAAAAAAAGTGGCAAATATTTTGATCGGAGCTCTAGATGGAACTAGTACCCAGCCACATTTATTTGCTTCTAAGGTATTGGAGGCGACTAACCATTCGACAATAACCAAACTCGTTGAGGAAACCCTTGAAGATCTTTGGGGCGATGAATACAAAAAAAACATGGATAAATTATTATTTTTTATAACGGATGCCGGTTCCTACATGGTAAAAGCAGCTAAAAACCTTGTTCAGAAATATAAAAATATGACTCATGTAACATGCATAGCACATGGATGTAATCGAGTCGCAGAGATAATTAGAAGTCTTTACCCGACCATAAACAGTTTGATTGACTGTATCAAAAAAATATTTCGTAACGCTCCTTCAAGGACAAATTTATTTCATCAAATGTGTGTAAATATTCCTCTACCACCCCGACCCGTGATAACAAGATGGGGAACATGGTTAAATGCTGCCTCATATTATCACATGCATTATGATAAAATCAAATCTGTCATCGATGCCTTAAATCCGCGTGAAGCGAGTGCAATTTCTAAAGCAAAAAAAATTTTCCGTAACCGGAATTTAAAAACTGAGTTACTATTCGTCGATACACACTTTAGTATAATTGCTAAGTCAATAAAATTATTGGAGGATCCAAAACTGAGTCTAGCAGAATCATTAAACATTGTTCATGGTTTGCAAAAAAAAATATCAACGTTAAGGTTACATCAAAATGCCAGAAAAGTTTATTTTAAATTAAAAAGTGTATTAAAGAAAAATCCTGGTTATAAGACTGTACAAATAATTAACCAACTATCTAAAAACAACGAGGCTGAAATACCAGAAAGTGTAAATAAAAACTGTGTGCAAAATTTTCAATGCTTGACATACCTTCCTATTACCTCAGTCAGCGTGGAAAGATCTTTTAGTCATTTAAAATGGATATATTCTTACAGACGTCAAAGATTGACAGCAAAATCTATGGAACAAATTTTAGTGATCTATTCTAACTCGTAAAATATTGTATGCCACACCTGGACATAAAGTGGCTTTTTCCGCACGCTACGCGTACGGATAGAGCCGCTTTCTGGCCAAATGTGCACATATTTTTCCAACACGGGAGGTAATAAAGAAAGCCCTCGATCGCATAATTACGTCCCTCGCTTGCAGCTTGGGCCGCAACAATTGCGATTGCGCGGCCTTTCTTTGTTTTACCACCCTAATTAGGAAATGTACTATTTAGGGGCTTTTTTATTTACATATACAAAATAAAGGTTAAAAATACTAAGTGATTTGTTTGTATTTATTTTTCTGCCAACCGTACATTGCCACGAAATTTGAACGTTGATACCGATGTTTACCTATGTCACTCTCCATCCCTTCAACTATCTCCACTTAAAAAATCACGTCAATTCATCGCCCCGTTTTGCCGTGAAAGACGGACAAACAAACACACACATACACTTTCCCATTTATAATATTAGTATGGATCCAATGTCAAATGAACCCTACATGACTCAACAATGAATGTCCGTGACAGTACGAGCCCCATGCCCAGAATTTCTCACCTCGTTGGGTATGTAGAGCACGTAGCCCAGCTCACCGGTGTGTGTGAGATTCATAGCTCTGATGCCGTTCGCCAGACCCACGTCTAGCTCCTGGAAATACACGTTTTTTTAGCATTCGGCTAAACCTATTTTCATGAAACATGTGTACAAGCCGGCTTTCAAATAATAAAACAGAATTCAAATCAGTTCACCGGTTTAAGAGCTACGATAGATAGATAGATTGCTTTATTATTCGAAATATATATTAATTTATACAGTGCCCTGCAAAACTGTTTCCAAAGCTTTCTGCAGGTGAGATAGTTAATAACTAGTTATTCTACTGTTATGCTAAATTTATTGGCACACTTAAGCGACATCCTGTTTGTGATACAGGTGTCAACTACAGACATTCACGCACTCATAGCGGTCACATTTATAACACGTCTCTTTTTGCTTGGGGGTAAATATACTACTGTCTAATGCTAAAAAGACGAGGTTTTTTTCGCACAATTTAAGCACAAATAACTCGGTTGCCTAACTTTCTCAGTAAAATAAAATGGTAGTTTGTAAGTGACATTGGAAATCAAAAATTAATTAATTTTATAAGATATGCCTGGTTTAAAACTGTGTGGATGGATGTGATGTGCCTGTCGTATATAGTTAATACTGTTAATAGCGCTCTGTCGGAGACGAATGTAAGCTAACATATTATAATATTATGTGTACCTTAAATTAAAGAAAATTGATTAAATGACTAATAGACGGAGAGCTAGCCACGTCAGATATGACACAATAATGAGAGCGACGAAACCCCTCTCGTTAGTTTGCTATACTATGCTTATTTCTAGATCCGGACATCTGGCAGCTGTAAAGTGGTGGAGGTCAAAGAATGCAAACCACTTTAAGAATACAAATCCTAGAGTTCTGATTTTGATGCAGTATTATGAAAAATTATATAAATAATTAGATCATATCATTGCCAAAAGATTCTGATGGGGAACAGTAGTATAATGTAATTCATAGTTTGTCGCCTACTGTTTCTGTTTCCGAAATATTACGCAATGTTTTTTGTTCTAATGTTAAAATATAGGCCCCGTCCTCTATAAATAAGATAGCTTCGGCCGTTTTTACCTATTTTGGTATTACTATTTTCCAATTCAAAAAGTTTGCTAGTCTGTCACTCTGACATCCACCCATTAAAAGCTGCCAGATGCCGGGATCTAGCAGTAAGGATAGTATTGTAATCTTACTAGATGGGTTTCATTGCTCTCAATATTGTGTCATATCTGACGTGGCCAGCTCTTAGACCATAGGCTTTGAAACTAGAAGCACTACTATTTATTTTTAGATTTTCGAAATGTTTTACGTAGTCTGTCATGTAAAGCCTAACGGGGAAGTGAAACAATAAAACGTAGGTTGTCTGGAAGAGATCGCTTTTTAGCGATAAGATCGCCAATTGTTTTACCTCTGATTATTCTGTTTGTAACTTGTATTTTATGTGTTTTTTTATTTGAGGTGTGCAATAAAGAGTATTTATGTTTATGTTATGTAAAAAAAACCTGATCCTGTCTTAGGCTCTATGCTCTTGAAGCGTTTAGAGCTTGACATTACTACACTGGAATGCTCCTACTTAGCTTGCATTTCCACCGATATCAGTTGAAGCGACTCCAACATGATCTGAGTGAGTAGATATGAATCGAGCTAATGGGAGTCGTTGGTTCGCTAGCCCTAGCCTAGCCTATACTCTGTATCTTTAGGTATTTAAATAAAAGTAAATAAGATCTACCCTCAAATGGCTCCTTAAGCCAGTTGAGGGTAGATGAAAACATTACACGATCAAATAATATTGGTTAAAGCCAGGTCGTTAAGTGACAGCTCCAGGCAGTTTTGTATTTGATTGGTTAACCAATAAAAGTTATAACTACCCGAAAATGTAAAAATTGTTTGTTTACTTTTATTTAAATACCTAAAGACATAGAGTATAGAAGATCGTCAGAGTGATACCTTGAAGGTGAAGAATGGGAAGTTGCTCGGCGACAGATCCGTGTCAGTGAGCTCCGACATGAGGTTCCGCGTGAACGGGCCCATGACGCATATGGCGGTGTACATCGGCGTCACGTCCGCGAGCGTCACGGAGCCGTCGCGCGGCAGGTGACGCTTTATCCACACCTTGCAGCGGGTCTGTTGGATTGTTGGGGCGATCATCATGTAGCTGAAAACGTTTCGGTTATAAGTTTATGTAATAGTAGTCATTATAGTAGTAGTAGTAGTAGTAGTAAAACACTTTATTGTACACGAAAACACAAAGAAAGACATATAACACAACATATATGTACAAAGGCGAACTTATCCCTTTAAGGGATTTCTTCCAGTCAACCTTTGAGCAATTGAGAGAGAAAGTTGGAAGTGCTAGGCAGACTTAAATACTGTACTATACGGTAAGATGAGTTAATAATAAACATAATGAAGGGCATTAAAATACGACTCTCATTATAATATCACACGAGTGTTTTAATCAGGGACCGGAACCGGTAACCATTAAAGGGGTATTAGATTGGGTATTTGATAGAGTTGTTTTTAAAAACCCTATCAATTCGGTAAGCGTATCGTTTGACTTACCCGAACGAAAGGCTAACCATGTCAATACAGTTAATTCGGGTAAGTGGTTACAACCCAGCATATGGTTTCCCTATCAGATAGGGTTTTTCAAATGCGATTAAGCTATTTTAAACTCTGTGACCAATACATTTGACTTATTTATTATTCGAGGACCCTACGAGCTAAGCGCTGCCGGGCGGCACGAGCGAGCCTACAGACAAACAAGAATCTATTTGCGTATGTTTTCGTACTTACGCCTTTGATCTAGACGCTATTATTGCTTGTTAGTGCGCTAAAAGATCGTTGTGTGGTGCCGGTGTTTTTGTTCTTGCCATTCGAGCGTGACGGCTCGTGTCGGTTGAATCTTAGACCCAGGCTTATAGGAACCAAAATCAAATGCATATTGTGAAGTGTTAAAATATATAATTTTGTGTTATTCTAGTTATAGGTAGTACTTTGTTTCAATGGCTCCAGCAAAATGTGACGCCGTTCACCGATACTTCTAGTATAATGAAACGATCAATATCAGTCATTGTTGGACACTCAAGAATAAAATGATTATTTGAAAAAAATATTGTAAGAATAAACTTATGTTGATTGTATTCCCGTTAAAATGATTCAAAATAATTTCGTCGGGACTAATATGCGAGAAAATGTAATAAAAATAATTGATTCTTAACAGAATCATTTAATCATGCTTTTTATTTTAAATAATGTTCCGCGTATAAGAATGTATCTGGGTTTTTCGGTGTAAGAAAACATCGTGTGGAAACTGGACCTAATCCCAATAAGTTCAGGCACTTTTTGCGCGCGCGGCGGCGACGCACTATGGCCCAAACGCCCGATCTAGCTGTACAAAATTATTTTACACTCATAGACTAAAATTTACTATTTTTATTATTATTTTGCTATAATTCATGTGAAAAAAGAATAACCAGTGTAAGTTGACCTTTGTATAAGAATAATTACTAGGGCAGAAGAGGTCAGCTAAACTTGGTTGTGTAATTTTAAGAGAAATGAAGCATTATTACAAATGGCACCTAAAAAAATTAATAATTAACTTAAACTATATTTAAGTATTTTAATTCTGATATTCTTATATTTTAGGTGCCATTTGCAATAATGCTTCATTTCTCTTAAAATTAAAAACATGTTTAGCTGACCTCTTCTGCCCTAGTAATTATTCTTATACATAGGTCAACTTACACTGGTTAATTTTTTTTCACATTAATTATACCAAAATAATAATAAAAATGGTCAATTTTAGTCTATGGGTGTAAAATAATTTTGCCCAGCTAGATCGGGTGTTTCGGCCATAGTGCGCCGCTGCCGCGCGCGCAAAAAGTGTCTGATGGTCATAGATTATTTAAACAATTTTATTCCTTGTCAAATGATCTGTAAATTTGGAAATTTGTAGTTCAACTCCTCCTTAATGCATAGAAACTATAACGAAATTATAACGTTTTTCGAAAATTAAAATACCCTCCCAATCGATTTAAAAAAAAACCGGCCAAGAGCGTGTCGGGCCACGCTCAGTGTAGGGTTCCGTAGTTTTCCGTCCGTCACAGTAAGTGTCCCCACTTAAGAGTTAATAACACCGCCATGTAGGATATGATATGAGAGTTCCACGTACAGCGACATCTATCGGCAAATTAAGTAAACTATTGCGCGCGAGCTTAAAGTATGGAAGATGAGTTTTATGGAATAATTATTTATTGCGTGAACCGATTTTCACCGTTTTTACTTTATTTGAAAGCACGTCATTTCATTGTAATTTTGTAGAAATTACAGGTACAATAAACACCTGCTTATACGGTTAAATTACAAACTTAGTTCAGAAATTATTTTGTAATTTTTTTTCAAAAACTATTCATCCTATCAAGTTCAAAATATTTTTTCTAGAAAGTCTTTAAAAAGTTCTACTTTTGACATTTTTTTCATATTTTTAAAACTTATGGTTCAAAAGTTAGAGGGGGGGGACGCATAGTTTTTTACTTCTGGAGCGATTATTTCCGAAAATATTTACATTATCGAAAAATGATTTTATTAAACCCCTATTCATTTTTAAATACCTATCCAACAATATATCACACGTTAGGGTTGAAATGAAAAAAAAATCACTCCCCACTTTACGTATAGGGGAGGTACCCTAATAAAATAAAAAAATCCACTTTTTATTTTACCACTTTGTCGGCTTGATTGATATACATATTAGTACCAAATTTCAGCTTTCTAGTGCTAACGGTCACTGAGATTATCCGCGGACGGACGGACGGACGGACGGGCAGACATGGCGAAACTATAAGGGTTTCTAGTTGACTACGGAACCCTAAAAAGGTCACTTTTTGCAAAAGTCGACGGTTTGCAAAAAGTTTACAACATTTTAATTTGAACAATTAACTGTAGTTAGAGGACCACAAAACTGACATCATATTCAAATTTCAGCTCTCCAGCACTTCCGGAACGCGAGTTATTGAATTTACAATATTTGCAAAAAAAATGTGTTTTTTTGCGAATTGCGGACGATCCTCTGGACCGATTTTGCTCTACCGGGGCTCATTCTCTTTGTTTTATAATTGCGCACATTTGTTATATTTAACTATTTTTTTGTCCGACCCGTAGTTTTTCCTCTAGAAGCGAAAAACTGGTTTTTACCATTTTTTTGGCAACTTAGCGCCCAATATTCACTTATAATCCCGTCCAATAGGAATTGACTGTACTTTTTATGATTTTTCCGCTAATTCTATCTGAGTATTGCTATAATTATTTGAATTGCGTGTTTTCTATAATTAAATAAATGAAATCAAATAAAATAGGAGTTGATAATAGTTTAGAAATACCCCGAAATGTTTTGATGACTTGAGAGAAAATTTCTAAATTCACATGTTAAAAATTCAAAAAAATATATTAAAAAATTAATTGGTTGGAACCATATTTGTTTTCATTGTAATATTTTTGTCACAACTTGAAATTGTTTTACGATTACCGATAAATAATTTCCTCGCAAATGAAGTGAAAATTAGAGTGTAACCCTCGTCCATAAAACCCATTTTACACTCGACTTTTAAACGCCTCGCGTAAAATCGTACGTTTTATGCACTTGTTGTACAATCTACTATTATAATATAATAAAAATAAAATAAAATAAAAATGAAATAAAAATAAAATAAAAATGAAAATAATATGAAAATAAAACGAAAACGAAACGAAAACGAAACGAAAACGAAACGAAAACGAAACGAAAACGAAACGAAAACGAAACGAAAACGAAACGAAAACGAAACGAAAACGAAACGGAAACGAAAACGAAACGAAAACGAAACGAAAATAAAGCGAAAAAAAAATGAAAAAAAAATGAAAGAAAAACAAAAAAAATGAATACACTGAATTTTTTTAAATATAAAATGAAAAAAAAATTTTTAATATACACGGTGAATCTGAGTATCCCGACAGATTTTAACCATACACCCCGAATAATTAACCGAAAATAAGTACCATGACTATTTTTCAGTAAAAAGTATATAACCATCCGCCATCTTGGATTATAAAACAGAAATAATTTTCGAAATTACATCCCCTAATTATAAATATTAATTATTTGAAACGGGCTATTTACCTCGCACCCGAAATATCGGGTGCCCAATAACGCTAATATACATAATACATGGTAAATACCCCGTTTCAAATAATATTTATAATGTGAGCTTAAAATATCGTATATCCCATAATTAGCTGAAAACGACTACCAATCCCTACGCCAATTCATAGGATTAGGTTGCCAAGCGGACCACAGGCTCAACTGAGCCGTGGCAAAAGCCGGGACAAACTCTAGGAGGATGAATATTGGTTTGTGTCAAATCGATTTGAATATGAATAAAAATTGTGTTTTTATTCTTATTCAATATAATTATTGTCCATCTCATCAGTACGTGCGAACTATGCAAAAATAAACTGAAGGTAAGACACATTTCTTTAACAGAAATTCTTTAATTTAAAGTTGTGTACGTGAGCAGAGGACTGGACTGTGAGTGTGACTTTAGCAGAATGAATAAACGACAGCAAATCTTATATTTACTCAATTTGTTCCGCCGCCACCTCTCCTGTTCCATTTCAAATGAGAAAGATAGAACCGCCTGCCTGCGTGGAAAAGAGACAGGAAAAGGGTAGCCCTATGATAGGGTAAGCGGTAAATATTAAAGCTATCTTTACCCCATTCGACTCGGAAACCACATTGAAAAGGGTTAAGCCTATTCAAAATGATTTCCATATCGATAGGGTAACCCAATGATAGGGTAACCCTATCATTAGGGTAAGACTTTAATAGGGTTACCCTATCGAAACGATTAATCAAATGAAGGGGTTTTCCGGTCCCTGGTTTTAATGCCTAATTATTTACTGCTTAACCTACACACATATTATAAATTTTCAATGACGTGTCCGGGTACTGTTAGAATGACCGCCATTGCACCGCCATGGCCAACTGGATTGTGCGGGTGGTCGGGGAGGCGGATAACCGCTGTCGGGGAGGAGGACTGGATATTCATTACATTACCGATTAACGATGTCGTAATGACCTTTCATATATTATGACTACACTGGCACAGATAATACACTAATGTTACATTACTGATTGCAATTATGATGCTCATTATTATATGGTTTCTAAACGCAGAATAGAGGATTTATGATGTTGGGTGTAGATAAAAACATATTATAGCAAGAAGTCATTTATTAAAGAAATAGGTAATAATAATGTATAAAAAATAATAGTAATAGTTCACATCTCTGCAATGCACGGTCAGGCAGGTGACAGTTTAGTTAGAGCTAGGAACGCCTGCTCCGTCGTCGAACCCCAATAGTTTCGCTGCAGGTTTGAATTTGTGACGTGTGCCTCGTATGCACATACTGGTGGCTCGAATTATAGTAATGCATATCCTTGTTCTAAGCCAACCCAGTATCGTACTCAGCGATTTATTCCAGCGGTCCGCGAGGGCTTCGCCTATGTGCTTGACAAAAGAGGTCATCTGTGGTGCGAATACGCCATCGACGGAAGTCACGAGAGGGGTGAAGGTAGCGTGTTTCGCTTCGCAGGCAGCGGAGTATTTTCTTTGTTTTTCAGTCTCAGCAGATTTTAGGACAGAAGTGACATGGCGTGTAATGTAAGAGGGAGCGTCAGTGTCTACGACACGGATATCAAAAAGAGCCTCTCTCTGAGCATTCCATACGCCACGGCAAGATAAGTCGCCGCGTAATCCAAGGTCACCTTCTGTGATTATGGGTTCTATTGTGACGTTGCTCCATGCTTGGTGACATAGTTCAGCAAATAGATCACGAACTTCGTTGTGTCGTCTTGAAATTAGCCCTCCAGTCTTGCAGCAGAGAGCATGGTCGATATTAAATTGGCTGTTGCCACATCCATCACATGAGGGTGGCATTGAGTTTGGGGTTCTGTGATAGCGTATTGCAAGGGCGTCTCTGAATTCTTGAGGGGACAAGTCGAGGTTATCTTTCTTCGTTGGTATAGTAGATAGCCAGGTGGAAGACTTTGTTTTCATTTTCGATGCGATTGATCTTTCTATAGCTCTTCTTTTGTTAGGGGGTAATTTGGCCAATATAGTGTCTAAAAGTTCGTTATCGCGACCTTCTTTCATTGTTCGGCTTTCTTTGCGTGCGTCAATCAGGGATTTATTGTGTTGGGCTAGGTCTACATGTTGTGTCCCGATCAAAGCTGATGAGAGGATTGAACAGCTTTTTTAGAGGTTTTGTAACTCAAATTATTCTCGGTGAATGGATTGGATATTGCCAAGCCACCTTTATGTACGGGTAGGGAAAACAGAGCGGCTTCGTCGGCAGTGATGTCGCTACCCATCATAGTTGGCATGAAATTAGCTTGTAGTGCAAGTGTCAGTGGTTCAAAAAGTTCCATAGAATCAGCGATTACACGTTGTAGGAATGACCATTTGAATTGGGCAGCTTTGGTAAGTGCTGTGTAAGCTGCTTGGGGGAGTCCTTACAGACATGTGTTAGTTTCTCGATTATTGAAATAAATTGCTTCACTTTGTTTCTTATAAAGTCTTCTTTTCCCTTGCCTATGTAACTACTAAGGAAGAGTGAACGTGTGGCGATGGTAATGTTAGTTCCTTTAAAAATCTGCTGTGCTTCATTTTTTTCTGTTTCAGATACAATAAGGATTGTCTTTTTAGGTTGAGGGAGGTATCCATATGCCGGTCCTATGTTGCAGATCTGTTCCCACCATTTACGAAGGCTTTTGTAGTTTCCCTGGGCCGATGAGTCATCAGCGTAACATGTCTGGAGTGTATTCTGTTCTTTTTTTTTTAAACATATTATATATATATATATATATATATATGAGCTTGGAGAATGCACGTTCCCGGTTACAGTTTGTTTTTCACAAACACAACAGCTATTAGTTCCATACATTTTGTTCGGCTATTTGACGCGTGAAAATAACTCCGTTTCTAACTTGTGAGCTGACGCTGCGATAACTAATACCGAAAACAACTTCTGATAACCTAAGTTTATGACGAATTTTGTATAGACATTGTCAACCCAAGCTTATAACATCCATGGTTTTAAGTAAATAACTATTTTACACTAATAATTTTATTATTAACTAGCTTTTGCCCGCGGCTTCGCTCGCGTTAAATTCGGGGTAACACGGTTCCCCTTTGCCCCCCGGAATGCTCCATACAAACTTCCACCCCCCATTTTAGGGAAGTGGGGGGTTAGAAAGAGACAAAAAGTAGCCTATGTCACTCTCCATCCCTTCAACTATCTCCACTTAAAAAATCACGTCAATTCGTCGCCCCGTTTTGCCGTGAAAGACGGACAAACAAACAAAAAAACAAACACACACACTTTCCCATTTATAATATTAGTATGGATTAATATATTTCGTATGTTGGTTTAAATTGTTTCCCTATGTTTATTACATTTTTGAAGTGAAAACTTCTATAGCGGCGCTGTGCACTTTTTGTGATGGGGAAAAAATGTTAAACTCGCGACAGGTCACGTGACCGACACATTCGTCAGATTGAAAATTCGTAAGACGGACACGTGACCTGATCGAATAAATCTATATTAATAATTCCGTCTAGGGGTACGGTAGACCCGAATGAAATTATGCTCAAATGAAAAATTGTAAAAAAATAAAAGTTTTGAATCGAAGACTTATGTGGGCAAAATTCGGATTGTCGCGTATTTTGCATTTAAAAGTGTTAATTTAATGACAAATGGTCGGCCATATTACAAATTTTAGTGGTTGACAACTTGACAGTGAGTGGTGCGTTCGGAAATTGTGAACTTTGTTTACGTCCAGCATATTTGACATGTTAAAAGGAGAACGAAAGTTAATAAATTATTCTTAATTCCTAGTTTTCACGTCTGCCGGCACTCCCATAGTGCAACCCGTTGTTTTTTATTGGATGGACATTCTGGCCATATACAATGAAGCCTATAGGTGTCAAGCTTGTACATAGCAACACTCACTGGTTGTCCGATATCCTGGCCAGACTGCAGTCGTTCTCGTACCCGCCCCGCTCGTTCTGCATGCCCGTGTGTATGATGGAGCCTACGGGCACGTCCACATCGTTCGAGCACAGATACTGGAGCAGGTCGACGACCTCACGGCCCTTAGACTGTTGACAAATTAAAATTAAATACGTACATTTTATGGGATAATCTTACACAAATCGACCTAGACACAGTAAGCGCAATAAGGCTTAGGTAAGTTGTGGGTACTGACGACGAAGTAATGGATAGCATTATGTACATAAATACTTATAATGTTTGTCTTCTCTTTCAATGTCTATGCCATTTGGCCCTAGATTTTGTCACATTACCTGCAGGTCGATCTTCGTGAAGGCCGAGTAGTCCACGAGGCCGACGGCCTTCCGGCAGGCCCAGTACTCACGCTGCACCGAGTGAGATCATGCCGTGCCGCCACGTACCTGAAAGTCGATCTTGGTAAAGGACGAGTAGTCCGCGAGGCCGACGGCCTCCCTGTCGGCCCAGTACTTGCGCTGCACCGTGTTAGACCAGTTCCGTGCCGCCACGTACCTGGAGGTCGATCTTGGCGAAGGACGAGTAGTCCACGAGGCCGACGGCCTCCCTGCAGGTCCAGTACTCGCGCTGCACCGTGATAGACCAGTGCCGTGCTACCATCACGTACCTGGAGGTCGATCTTGGCGAAGGACAAGTAGTCCACGAGGCCAACGGCCTCCCTGCAGGTCCAGTACTCGCGCTGCACCGTGATAGACCAGTGCGGTGCTACCATCACGTACCTGAAGGTCGATCTTGGCGAAGGACGAGTAGTCCACGAGGCCGACGGCCTCCCTGCAGGTCCAGTACTCGCGCTGCACCGTGTTAGACTAGTGCCGTGCCGCCACGTACCTGAAAGTCGATCTTGGTAAAGGACGAGTAGTCCGCGAGGCCGACGGCCTCCCTGTCGGACCAGTACTCGCGCTGCAACGTGTGAGACCAGTGTGGTGCTGCCAAATACCTGCAGGTCGATCTTGGTGAAGGACGAGTAGTCCACGAGGCCGACGGCTGCAGGCCCAGTACTCGCGCTGCAGATCAGTGCCGTGCCGCCACGTACCTGGAAGTCGATCTTGGTAAAGGACGAGTAGTCCGCGAGGCCGACGGCCTCTCAGTCGGCACAGTACCCGCGCTGCACCGTGTTAGACCAGTGCCGTGCCGCCACGTACCTGGAGGTCGATCTTGGCGAAGGACGAGTAGTCCACGAGGCCGACGGCCTCCCTGCAGGTCCAGTACTCGCGCTGCACGGTGTGAGACCAGTGCGACGCCGCCACGTACCTGAAGGTCGATCTTGGTGAAGGACGAGTAGTCCGCGAGGCCGACGGCCTCCCTGCAGGCCCAGTACTCGCGCTGAACCGTGTCGAACCAGTGCGGCTTGCCGAAGGTCATCGTGTGAGCTATCTTGAAAGGCCGAGGTTTAAGAGTGCCGTCGACGGATTTTTCTGCGAATGCAATTGAATGAATGAATGAATGAATATATTTATTTCTTAGAATATGGTACATTATGATGGTATAATTACATTGAGATAAGTTCAACATATCCTGCCGATATTAGCGTAGAAATATTCCCTGAAAATAATATTACACAATGGAAATCGAAAAAATCTTATTCTATTACATATTACTGACATTCCAGCATGCAATTAACATAATATTTACAAACATTTAAATATTTATAATTATGGCGGAATGATTTGGACGCTTTCCTCAGCACCTGGCCGGAAACAGCACGGGACCGAGAGTTATGGTTATCAGCGGGAGAGGCCTTTGCCCAGCAGTGGGACACTATTTTAGGCTAATATAAAAAAAAAAAAAAAAAAAAAAATATTGATACAATAATAAATAACAGATTTACATCAAATTGAGTCAAATTGATAATTAAGAAATTCCTTATTTGAATAAAAACACTTGTCAATCAGCCAATTATAGTTGCTTCTTAAATTTATTATTTGGTAATGTGTTAATGTAGTCAGGTATCTTGTTATATAATTTTATTGCCATAGCATATGCGTTCTCGCGGAAAATTTCATATCTTTGTCTGGGGAGATATAATTCAAGGGGGTATCGTCCGTTTACCTTATTAAGAACCGTGTCATGTAGAGGAAATAAGTCCTAATATCTTTTTACAAATTTAGCTACCTCGTAAATGTACTGACAGGGCAAGGGGAGAACTTTCAGTTCTTTGAATATTGGACGACAGTGGGCTAGATAATGAGCTCCACAGACTGAACGGACACAATCTTTCTGTACTAAAAAGGCTCTCTGTATATCGACTGAATTGCCCCAGACAATAAGTCCATAGCGTAATACAGACGATACGTATCCGTGATACGCAGAAAGAGCAGCTTCCTTGGATACAATGGCGTTAAGGCGCCGTAATGCAAACACATATCTATGAAGCCTTTTACATACCATATCAACATGGGCTTTCCAGTTAAGATGTTTGTCAATCGTGATGCCAAGAAATATAGCGGTTTCTACAGGTTCGATTGTGCTGCCATTCAAATGTATCTTTAAATCTAAGTATGGAGAATTATATTTCTGAAAATTTATTATGTTGGTTTTGTCAATATTTAATTTTAGATTATCTTCTTCTAATCATTTAATTGCATTGATTAAATCATTGTTTGTTAAGGTCTGTAGTTCATTTTTATTTTTACTCTTGATAATGAGAGTAGTGTCATCTGTGAATAAGATGCAATCGTGTTTCAAAGCTTTCGGTAGGTCATTTATATATAACAGAAATAACAGCGGACCTAAGATGCTCCCTTGTGGCACTCCACTATTATTTGATACTGTGTTAGACTTATATGTGCATTTGTTGTTACTGACTATTTTTGTTATTTCTGTGTATTGTCTGCGATTGCCTACATAACTTTGAAACCAGCTTTGTGCATTGCCTCTAATGCCATAGGACTCTTTACTTTACTTTACTTTATGAAGCAATATTTTATGACAAACTAGATCAAAAGCCTTACTCATGTCTAAAAATATACAAGTTATTGATTGTTTTACATTAAGGCATTTAGTGATATTTTCGACTAAAGAAAAGCATGCAAGAGACGTAGAGCTGTTTTTCCGAAAGCCAAACTGATTTGGATGTAGGACATCTGTTTTTTTCAAGAAGGAATCCAGTCTATTATACATTGCCTTTTCGAATACTTTCGATAATATTGGTATTAGAACTATTGGTCTGTAATTAGTCATAAGTCTTGGGTCATCTTTCTTAAATAGCGGTATTACTATTGAAAGTTTTAGCCATTCAGGAAAGCAACCTTGTTCAAAGGATAGATTAATTATATAGCTTAGAGGTTTAGCAATTTTTGTTGCATATAACTTTACCAGTTTAGTAGGTATTTCGTCGTATCCTGTTGAGTTTGTTTTATTTAAGGATTTAATAATCTTAATGACTTCATATTCATCTACGGCAGAAAGAAATATACTATTACGTCACACCTGGCCATAATGTGAGTTTTACCGCTCGCTACGCTTACGGTAAAACTCGCATTATGGCCAGGTGGGGACGTAAAATTGTGTACTCACCACGGGCAGTAAAAAAGAAAGCCCTCTATCGCATATTTACAACCCTCGCCTGCGGCTCGGGTCCCAAATACCTGCGATTTCGGGCTTTCTTTTTTTTACAGCCCTAGGTAAGTAATGTACTAATTGACAGTTCCCGTACCGTACGTGGTGTGGTATTCCTAGAACTTGGTTTTACCTGTGACTGGCTGATAAAAAAAATATTAAATAGTTCACAAATTGCTTCAGGTTTATTGTATAGAAGTCCATTTACTTTAATTTCATTTAGTTGATTTTTATTCAAACTAACCGTATTCAAATTATTGTTTATAATCTGCCACACTGCTGTGTTTTTATTTTTAGAAGTGTTTATGTGCATATGCATTTCTTTAGTATTCTGGAGTACAATTTATATTTTTTTTGGTTATACTTTTTATTCATACCTTCTTTATGATATTTCAAATACAATGTTCTCTTTTTATTGCACGATTTTTTTAACCCCTTAGCAATCCATCTATTTTTTATTGGTTTATTTTGGCGCTTGGCTTTCATTATAGGAAAACATAAATTGAATAGAAGTATAAACAAATCATGAAATATATTGAAGGCTTTGTTGCAGTCAGTTTCTTCGGATACCTCATTGAAAGTTAGGCTTGATATGTAATTGGAATAAGTACACGGAACACATTTTACGATGAATTTGGTTAATATCGTTTTAAGATAAGAAAACTAACATTGGATATTCCTTATTTTTCCACAACACATATGGCCATTCTTATTGCTAATCTTTAGGATTATACCCTAAAGAAATAAGTAGTAAAAAAATATTCATAATAAAATAAATACAGGATAATAGAACACGCAGCACACCTCTACTACGGGGTAGGTCTAAAAAAAAAAAAAATTTTCAACTGTTTATTATCAATAAAAAGATACAATTTTTACATGATACCCTTAGCATAATCTCAATTTATAGAGATTTTTGGCCAAGCGTCAAAGTATTAATATTTTCATGCTTTACATAATATGTTTTCTTCATTAAATTATATTTTTAACAAATGGTCTAACTATTACTGCTCAAACAGAGCTTTTTTAACAATCATTTTAAGCGTATGGGGTTTCTCCCCTAGGTTGTCTACTACGTTTCTAGGAAATCTATTCAGGATATTAGGTAAGTAACTGGACCATACTCTCTGTCCATAGAAGTTGTTACTATTCGGTATAGTGAAGTGCTTCGAATCTTTTAGTGCTCTAAGGTTAATTGATCTATTATACCTGTTTAGTTTACCTAGACTATGTTTGTACTCCAGTATCACTGCCAATTTGACTTTATCATATACATTCATTATTTTACAATGTTGAAAGAGGCGATCATAGTTATGTTTATACTTGTATTTAATTTTTAGTGGTACAATGGTTTTAAGGATTCTTAGCTGTATACTGTATATTCGTTGGAGGTGAGTTTTGTAGGTTCTTCCATAGCTAGATATACCATAGTTTATTACTGAGTCAGCCATGGCCATGTATATAAGTCGAAGTGTGTTATAAGGCATTTTATTTTTAAGTATTGTAAGGTTACTAAGTATGGCTCTTAATCTCTTGCATACATGGTCAATGTGCTGGCCCCAGTTAAACCTGTCGTCTATTGTGAGACCGAGGTATGTATGCTGTTTTACTATATCCAGAGGCTCACAGTCACAGCATGAACTTGGCTTATGCAGGCAAGAGTGTTTGTGTGCTACTATCTTTGGACCTGGATGTTGGTTTTAATGTAGGGAGAGTGTATATGCAGTATTTTAGTTTTCTGATAGTTAATAGTTAGTCCTGTATCGTGGGACCATTTGCATAGTGCATCAAATTCACGCTGCATCCTGCGCTCTGCCTCTATGATGTTAGCATCAGCTGTTATTAGGCAGGTGTCGTCAGCAAACTGGTACACAGATGACTCCCTGAATATGTTGCACATATGGTTGACATATATTAGGTATTCGGTTGGGCCGATTATGGAACCTTGAGCTGTACCTTGGGCCATCTGCAGCGGCTCACTTTGTTCACCAGCAATGCTAACCGTATCATACCTATTTGTGTGGTAATTTTTTATCAAGTTCAGAGCTGGTCCCTGTATACCATTTTGCTGTAATTTCACATATAACTTATTATGATCTAGTGTGTCAAACGGCTTGCTGAAGTCAATCATAACAGCAATGACATGTTTTTTCGCGTTAAGGTGCATGTTTATCTCATCTGTGAATTGCGCTAACAATTGGGTGGTGTTTTTTCTCTTTTGAAATCCAAATTGTTTTTCATGAATTACTCCATTACTCGATAAGAAATCATTGATTGATTTGCCTATGTGTTTTTCTATGATTTTATCTACTACGGGCAGTATTGTGATAGGTCTAAATATGTGTCGTTCTCGAGAACGGTCCCAAACGAGACAATGTTGCGAGAAAGTTCTCGAGAACGTTCTCTGAAACGAGAATTTCCGAGAAAGTACATCAAATCTGCACAAATTCTGATTTTTTTAAATGTTTTGTAAATCTTCCTAAATGTGTTTGAAAGATATTCACGATCATTCTTAACCGAAAAAAATTCTACGTGCAAAAATCTCTGCTATCTCGGGAAATTTTCGAAGAACGCTCTCGGGAAATTTTCGAAGAACGCTCTCGGGAATGTTCTCCTGAGAACGTTCCCGCGAACGTTCTCGGGAGAACATTCCCGTTCTCGAGAAAGTGCGGAAATTCTTAGGAGAAGGAATTCTCGAGAGCGAGAACGTTCTCGCCGGCACTACTATAGGTAGGTCGACCCTAACCCGTAAGAAACGATCCTGATCCGTGCACTTTCTACTATGGGAAGCTAAGCCATCTATCATGTCCATAGACTATAGGGTAACTACTCCTGGGGATAGGCCGCGCCCGCGCATCTAACCAGAAGGTTACACCGCCTTCGAACAAGGGGGCCCTAAGAGAGCGGCTCACATCACCCGCCGATGGGCTATGCATCGCTGTGCTGCGCTCTGCGCTCTACCCTATCGAACAAGGGGGCCCTGATAAGGGCGGCGATGTTAGAACTGGATTTTCCCGTGTATTACTGCAAATGCTATTTCATAAATGCTTCGACACAATTAAATCGATCTACAGGAAAATAACCAATTGGTAGCACATTGGACCGGCTATCCCGAGGTGATTTGGTGAGTTCGAGTTCTTCACAGTACATTTTTGCATTGTTATGGACATCTGTATTCTCCGTTTCGTCGATGAAGACTGTATGCCACACCGAGCGTCCGATGTCACGAATTTAGCGCAAGGACACGGCCAAGTATCGCGAGATCGGACGCGCCGTGCGCGCACTTTCTTCACTTCCAGGTCTTCCAGCATTTGCCAAGATCAGCGGTAGGCAGTTTCTTGGCAACCAAAGGCCACATAGTAGCTAACGAAATTGACGCGGGCCGCACTTTGTTAATAATTTGTGACTTTATCAGGCACATGGTCGGTTGTCTATAACGATGACTTCTAAATAGGAGGCTCGCGAGCCGCCTATTGCCGACTGCTGGCCTAGATTTTCTGTATTTAATCACTTTTTCGGAGAATGAGAGCGTAACAGTTTAAACATCTCTTTTTCTGTTCCAGGTCTTCCAGCATTTGCCTAGATCTTCTGTGTACAATCACTTATTCGGAGAATCTGGTTGTGGTAGTTCAAACATGTTTTGTTGTGTTCTTCGGAGAATTAAGACGTATCATTTTAAACGTGTTTTTGTGTTCAAGGTCTCGCAGCACTTCCGTAGCATCTATTGTTTTTTGTCACTTTTTTAGGGATCAAGTGGTTACAGTTCAAACATTTTTTTTTTGTTCCAGGTCTTCCAACATTTGAAAGCAAATGGGATCAATAGCCTTAGCATAAGGGACATAGTGGTAGTTGCATAATTCAGGCGTTATACTTTCAAACCAAAGGTCTTGAACGTTACTTTTTTATGGTACTGACAAGATTCTAAGCACTTCTGTGAGATTTACGAGGGCCGACTGATAAGTTCGCGGCCCAAGACACTTAAGTGAAAGAATTGCTTAAAATAAATATTTTTCTTTTAGCATACAGCCTTTTCTTAGCAAAATGCACTGGATAGTTTCAGCACGCCGTATTTCAATAACCTTAAAAAAGACCGACCTGATTGAATTTTTGTCGGATTTTTTTTCCGCCTTATCTTTTTTTTAAGAATATTTTTTTTTTGACCTTTAACAATCAATCCACACCTAAGTTTATCGAACCTCTTATGGATGAGTCTCAAGTGCTTCCGTCAATATTTTAGTACAACATATACTACCTGTGATGATTTGTACAAATAGCCAATAACTTGCTAGGACCTATTGAGTTTCGCACATCAGCTACCAAGATCTATGAAGCAGGTTTTGTCTTGATTTTCTTCAGTGAACCATTTTACTTTTGAATCAACACATGAACTAACAAATACAGTATCATCTACAGCCTTGGCCAGAAGTGTTGAGCATAGCAGTTTTTTGTTTACAGTTTTGATGTTAAGTATTATTTGCCAATAATAACAATGTACGGTGATGTAAAATGTTATATGTTATTTATATATCTAGAAAACTTCACTATAACAATTTCAAGGTACAAAACATGAAAACACCTATAAAACATGAAAACTTAAGGTCTCAAAAATGCGACTTTAGGTCGGTGCGACAAATTGCAAATATTCTATGCAGTTACCACTAACTTTAACAAAACATGCCTGTTCAGTTTGAATTAATTGATAAAATAACTTCAAAAAAGATAGAAACGCTGGACTAAAGTTTGAGTTTTGTATGAAAATCGCAAGGGTGCTCAACACTTTTGGCCAAGGCTGTATAGCTATGACTATGACTCAATAGCAAATTTTGCCAATATTGTATTTGGATAAAAGAAAAAAGTCATCGCTTCTTAATATACCCTGTCAAGCGAACCGGCTCACTGCATTTGTGGCAGCCACAACTGCCACATGTTTTTTTTACATGAAAATATCACAATAGATAATTCTTTATTAGTCCTAATCCATCTATAACTCAAGCTGTAACTGCTCTATTTTTAAATTTTGCCAGAGTAGAAGGCTTTTTTCTAGGTTTCTACTAATCACCCTAATGAGGCCTCTGGGCGGGAACAATCATTAAGAGTCCGGTAATGATTTGAAAACGAAAATCGCTAATAATGAAATAACGCACATGAATTTTATTTGATAAGATAGTTTGAAGTCTTGTTATTGCAAAAAAAAATACTTTTGGTACACATTTTTTATCATTTAATACCCGAAAAGTCAATTCTTGCAGAGCTTGTTTAGTGAGGACGTTGATTCGTGCAATCTTGTCGCCTGATTTTTTATTATTATTTGTTATGCTCCCCAATATGTTTTATATTATCTGAATAAAGCATGAAGCCAAGTTTATTTCTACATTTTTAATTTTTATGAAATACTTTAATACATTCCCATAAATACCACCTAAACTTCGGCAATTTTTCCCAAAATTGTTCTAGGTAATCATACTCTTGCTTAAAAAATATATATGAAAATGAAAAAAACTGTTCCACTTATTCCTTTAACGACTCATTCTCCAACTTATTTATATATTTTACATACTAGTTTAACATCATTTTAATCAAAAAAATCTTACTCTTTTCACCTCTCCAAGCAAAAATCGCGAAACAGCTGTTAGATTACGGTGAATTATTTATAAATGAAACATAAAAAATCAAAGTGCTTATACAGTTTAAAAAAAACCGGCAAAGCGCGTGTCGGACCACGCATAGGAGGGTTCCGTACCTTCAATGTAATAAAAACCAAACTAATACCAAAAGGTCGAATCTCATGCCTATGGAAGAAGTTTTTTGGAGATAACTCAAAAATGGCTGAACCGATAATGTTCAAAATAATTTTCGTAGAACTTCGTAGACTTACGGTTCAAAAGTTACCGGGGGGGCTACACAATTTTTCTGACTTTCGAAGCGATTATTTCAGAAAATATTTACTTAATCACAAAATGGTCAAAGAAACCTTAATATTATTTTTTAAGACCTATCGATTGATGTGTCACATGTTGATATTTGGTTAAAAAACATTGTTTGAAATTTAGTTACATCTATGGAGCGCCCCCCTAAAAATATTTTTTAATACAATTGCTCAAAAAGTTTAGTTTATGTAGCTGCAATCGTGCGAAAAGTTTGATTTTATGCACTAGTGCTAAAAAGTAATCTGCTCTGCAAATCGTGCGTAAAGTTTGATTTTACGCACGATTTGCAGATCAGAATTTTAAATAAATGAGTATTATGCGAGACCCGCTTATAAATGACCCACCTGAACTACGCGCGATTGGGCATAAAGGAGTATTATGCGAGACCCAATAGTATTTCTTGAACAACGCGCGATTGAACGAAGCTCTTTCGTACACTGACAGAATATAAATGTAATTTTATTTCATTGTAGTTTTTTCGCAATTGTATTAAAAAACGTTGTTCGACACACGTGCAGAAGTGTCATTTTCACTCGTCCCGAGTCTTGACCCTCGCCTCTCGGCTCGGGCCAAGTACCAAGTAACCTCGGTACTCGTGCAAAATGACATACTTCTCGCACTTGTATCGAAAACTACTATTTTTTTTTAAATTTAACTCCATAACTAAGTAGCGGCATACAAAATACACCTTATGTGTAAATTTTATTCAGATACGTCGTATAGTTTCCGAGTAAAATGGCTTTGACATACGGACGGACAGACAGACAGACAGACATGACGAATCCATAAGGGTTCCGTTTTTTGCCATTTGGCTACGGAACCCTAAAAAGGAACTACCTTTCAATATATGTTTACAAACTAAAAGTAGTATTATTAGTTACTGTAAACTAGTATCGAAAAGTTGAGCGAAATCGAAAAAATAACTTTACCGGACTCTTAAGGCGCTTATGCCCTTTTCGAATTAAGCAATTTTGTTAAAACAACTTACTTGTCTGAAAGCTAAAATAACTGGAGAGTTTACTATTAAAGAAAAATCTAAATGCTATGTTTCGCTTGTGAGGCCAGATAAAATTATCAAAATAATTCAAAAAAATCTGGAGCACTCGATTTTGACACAAGATGATATTAACCATCCATATTAAAATAACATAATAGGTTTATATCGAAATGGCAATCAAAAATCATGTTGAGAAGAGTTTCTTAATGCATGCTATTCTTTTAATTGGAAGTATTCCTTTAAAATATATCTTAGGCCGCGAACTTTCCCGGGTCCCCTCGTATTTTCAGAATCATGATACGACATAATAGTTAAAAAACCGTTTCTCTTTTTAAATTCTTTTCTTAAAAAAACCGGCCAAGTGCGAGTCGGACTCGCGCACCGAGGGTTCCGTACAAACCTTTACAACTTAAAGGTATTATAGACCTGAGTATTTGATATGAATTTCAATTTAATACCTCTACGCGTTTACGAGGAAAAAGGTAGTAAGTTTAAAATTTTCAAAAATATTTATTGTATGATTTTACTAAAAATTTTCACTTTTCGTAATTTTTCCTTTGTCTGTACTATATGAAGTTTCTTCGTGCCAAGTTTCAAGTTTCTGAGTTTACGGGAAGTACCCTGTAGGTTTTGAGTTTCTTGCGAGTACTCAGTTTCAAAATATGCGACTTAAATTGCTATTTCTTTTGATTGCGTTGACATAAAAGTTTGGTTTTGCTACATTTGAAAGGTCCTATAGCCCTGAGTATTTGACATGAATTTCAATTTAATATCTCCACGCGTTTAGGAGAACAAAGGTAGTAAGTTTAAAATTTAAAAAACTGTTTTTTGTATGATTTTATTAAAAATGTCTACTTTTTGTAATTTTTCCATTGTCTATGCTATATGACGTTACTTCGTGCCAAATTTCAAGTTTCTGAGTTCACGGGAAGTACCCCGTAGGTTTTGCGAGTGCCGAAAAACTAAAATTTGCAGCATAAACGAATGTATCTTTTGATTGCGTTGGCTTTTGAGTGTGAGACAATAGACCTGAGTATTTGGTATAAATTTCAGCTTGATACCTCCACGCGTTCCTGAGAAAAATGGTCTTGACAGACAGACAGACAGACAGACAGACAGACAGACAGACAGACAGACAGACAGACGGACAACAAAGTGATCCTATAAGGGTTCCGTTTTTTCCTTTGAGGTACGGAACCCTAAAAATAATTTCAATAAGAACCACTTCAATTCTAAAACTCCACATTTGAAAGAGGAAATACCCGAGCTGTAAAAAATACTCAAATCGCTATAGGTGTGCCTACAATATTTGAAGAATTCCCTCGATTTCTCTAGGATCCCATCATCGAACGCCTGAAACTCCAGAGGTTTAACACTTTGACTACCGTGAACCCGCCTGGTAGGCACTCGTAATGTTTGCTCAGATGCCGGGCACGCGGCGTGCGGCATTGCGTTGCAAGTCGTGGCCCGCCTGGCGGGTTCTATCGGTCTGGGGTATTGTTCAAAATTTTGCCCGGTTGCGAAAGTGTTAACATGCGCGTTGCCGACCCTTTACAAAAAGGAGGATTCCCTGTATTGACGGCTAAAGGAACGAGAGGGTCACTCATAACTACCACACTAAACTCACCGACGGGCTCGAACCACGTGGGCCGCTCGTAGCCCATGACCTGGCCGAACACGGCACCGTTGTCACGTAGCGTCGGGTAGATGGGTGACATGCGCAGGTTACGGCCCGTTTGGAACTCGTGGAAGGGGTATGGCATGCCGTAGTGGACACCTGCGGAAATATCGCCTTTTAAATTGGGGGTTCCATTCAGATTTCAGATGGTTTATTGATAAATGTACATCTCATTTACATGTCGAAAAAAATACAAAATATTCAAGATACTTATTAGAATAAAACAACATTAACTATCAAATCAGGCCAAGTAGCCAAGATGACAATCATTTGCAGAAAACGAAACGAAACGCTACACGCTCTCGCTTAATCTTCATTACTGCGATAGAGAGACAGATAGCATTACGATTCGTTTTCTGCAAACGATTGTCATCTTGGCTAAGCCCACAGGTTATTGTTTGGCTTTGGATGGAGGTTTGGTGACACAAATACATCTGACGACACAGTAAAAGTAAATACTCTCTGAGTTGTTATTTTGAGCTTGTTTTTTTATTAACCTTTTCGACGCCAGCTGCCAATGCATTCATTTATACGCCTAACCAATAATGAGTGTAAAGTAAAACGTGTGGTATCGTATGACGGATATATCGTTAGCGTTGAAAAGGTTAATAAACAAAAATCGTGTCCGAAAACTGCTGTTCTCTACATTTTTCAAGTGTTTTATCAATTATTTTATGCGTCGTCAGTCGTACAGTCACTGAGTTCAACCTGAGTCATGTACAGTCACCAGCATAAATATATGACTGTGGGCAGCCCTGCAAAAATATCTGATTCTCCATTGAGGGCAAAAGTATATGACGACACTTCCACGGTAAAAATATGTGATGCTTTGTGGCCGGCATCATAGCCTAATTATACAGGTCAGTTAAATTTTTGACACCTCGTGACGTCAGTGACCACACTGACGTCATCAGGGAACGATGCGGTTCTCAAACTTTTATAATAAGGAAAATTATTTAATAGAGGATTACCTCTATTATTAGTAATTATACTAGACATTATAATAAGAATGCAAATTAAATGCCGTGCCATTAAAAAACAAATCATTGGGTATATCTAAACGACACCATACCAAGGGTGTGCAAGTGTGCATCTCTGTCAAAAAAATTGAGTTTGACATTTAGTATCCGATACGTTTCCTTAAGTGAGAAAGAGAACTTGTCATGCGTTAAGAAGGGACAACATGATTCGTAACGTCAAAGAAGGAGCTCTGTATCAGGGATATTACGGATACTGATTTTTTGACATCCGCGGATGCGGATATTAAAAGGCTCACATCCCTGGAATACGGATGCGGATGTAAGATAAGTACACAAAAAAAACAAATATTAAAGTTTTGTACTACTCACATCATACAACGCCCTTCGCCCTACAATAGCATTTCAACACTAAAATCAAAACAAAACAAACTCGTCATTTCTTGTTGCTATCCGTCAAGGACATAGAGCTCGATCGACGAATCACGAAAATGTAACAATATTCCGATTGGGTAATGGTGAAATTACCTACGTTACTTTACCTAGCACGTGCGCCGTCGCAGAGACGTTCCTGTACCGACTTGTTCCATATCTGCATTAGAGCGGAATTTAGCTATTCGTAAACAAAAGCGGAAATTGGGCTATGTTAGCAGAAATTTGTCTGTGGCCTCCATACAAAAATTCAGCCTACCATAGACAAATATCCGCTCATAAATATGTTACTAAATACTATTACAATGTAATTCCATTACAATTACAATGTACTTAACATAAAATATTTTAGCGTAATTCCACATTCAGTGCGTTGGTATGAAGTTTTACACGCAGTTACACTACACCAATATTTATTACGAGCAACTATTTTTATATACATTATATATCTATCAAATATTTGGGAATCTCAGTCAAAAATGAAACGGCGTGATAAGTTTAAAAGAAACGGAGATAATACAATATGGCCGTCTGTCAGTGTAATACTCGCCAAATAATTGTATTGCCACAATGTTAAAAAAAAGTCCTCATTAAATTACATGCCGTGAATGAATTGCCAACTAAAAGTATTATATTAAATTACCTAAAATTATACGAAGCTTATTTTAGGTATAAAATAATTAAAAAACACAAAATAAACTTAGTAACGGCACGCTAACATTTTTGAACATGAATAGTGTATTAATAAAACTCCCTGACTGAATTGAAGATGTCAACGAATGGCATCATTATGTGACGTAGGTGAGGTCTTTTCGGACGAGCTGTCAAAAATTTAAATGACCTTTATAATTAGGCTATGGCCGGCATAAACATCGTTTTGCATAAATATCGGATCCGGCCGCTTAAAAATATCTGATTACCCATCAAAATCAGAATTATGTGACTACTGCCACCGGCATAAATATCTAACCACTGTGAAAGCTTTAACATCGGATGACAGGTCGACCGCATAAATATCTGACATAATAACAAAATCAAAATTAAGTCATCAATGTACAAAACCAAACCTTATCTGGCTGGCATAGAGGTCTTAATTGTAAAAAGCTATTTGACAATTCACGAAAAGAGTGCAGACTTGTCATTGAAGTGTCATTGCATATGTCTATCTCACATTTTCTATCACGAATTTGACACATTCAAATTCATAATGTTTCATTGCATTAAAAGCTTCATTACAATATTTACGATTATTCATACAGTTAGGACTCGGTGCGACTGCCGTCAATCTGCGAGAAGCGATATTTTACTTTATTAAATTAAAGAAAAAAATCGCGCCAACACTGTAAACGGTTGATTTACGTATATAGGGTAAATAAATTGTTAATTTAAAGAAGCAGTACTGTTTATTTAATACATTACTTTGAACATTTACGGGTAGTATTTTTATAATATAACTTCCCGGCGACACATAATAATATCTAACTAGTCACTGTAATATCAGGTTAATTGTTGTTTTGTCAACGGTCCTCGTTACTCAAGTTTGCAATATTCTTACGAATTACACTCAATTTTTTTCATCACTCTTGTAAAAAAAAATTGTGTCAAAAAATATCTAAATAAATCATTAATAAATTAGTATCAAGTCCATAACTCCCTTGGGAACACTCACCACCGGGAGGTAAGTGAAATATTGCAAACGAGAATTATAAATCTATTAGAAGCAGGAATGTCATAAAATATTCGCAGTTTCGCACATCCATTCGTAAATGTAGTCCTAAACCGGCAGGGGCAGATTCGCCCATTTGAAATCCGGCGAGTGACTGAGGTAAAGGGGTCTATACTCACCGCGACATGGCGCTAACTTGACGTCTGGATCGCCGTTGACCGTATTCGGCACTCCACACACTTGATCTGAATTCAGTTATGAATTCATCAATTCGTAGACAAAATCAGAGGTAAATGCTTAAATTTGTCTATGGTAGCTAAAAATGGTTTATTTCTACGATTCGTGTGTGATACCAAGGTTCGTTGGCTCCAGAGTTGGGGACTCATGATTGAAATCGGTGATTTGATTAAAAATTCTAATTATCAAATCATCGCTGATAACACAAAACAATTAAGTAATTTCGCCAAGAATATATCAATAACGACGGGTGCTGATTTAAACTAAAATAACGCAAATCAACTAAAGTCAATCATGATTCGTTTAATATGATTGACGAATATATGATTGGAATATTTTTAAGTTGATTTATATTATTACAAGGATCTAAGACCTTTATTCTGAATTGTAGAAATTTTCGTTATTATACAATTTGCTTTTAAACGTCATGATAAATATCAACCATACCATCATATACCATTTACTGTTTTATACCAGCTAGATAAGGTTTGGTTTTGTATATTGATGACATAATTTTGATTTTGTTATTATGTCAGATATTTATGCGGTCGACCTGTCATCCGATGTTAAAGCTTTCACAGAGGTTAGATATTTATGCCGGTGGCAGTAGTCACATAATTTTGCTTTTGATAGGTAATCAGATATTTTTAAGTCGACGGATCCGATATTTATGCTGATAGATGCAAAACGATGTTTATGCCGGCCAGAAGCCATCACATATTTTTACCGTGGAAGTGTCGTCATATACTTTTGCCCTCAATGGAGAATCAGATATTTTTACAGCGCTGCCCACAGTCATATATTTATGCTGGTGACTGTACATAAAGCCTAAGAGCCGAGTTAGCTACAGCTCGCAAAGCCTGAACGCTGAAAGAGCAACCCTCCTAACAAAAATCGAATGTTTCAATGCAAGTGTGTACTGACAAGGCACCTCTTTGACCCGGTCCGTAGACTCTTAATATCGATATCAGCTGTGGTACTTCAAGACGTTCTCAAGAAATCTTCGCTACAGGCGAAGAGTTCAATACTTCACTAACACAAATCGAAGTAGTTTTCAATTCAAGACACTACTAACACTAACATAAGTAGGTCAATGCGAGCATTAGCAAGTAACTGACCAGGCACCTCTTTGATCCGGTCCCGTAGGAACCTCTTGTTGTTGTGAAGTCCTAGGAAGCGGTTAATATCCAGCTCATGCATATCGTAGCGCGTGTAGCCGTCCGTCAACTGTTCTACGGTGGCCTCGGCTACCCCACCAGCTGCTGATATGCCGACGGTTTTCATGCCGGCCGCCACGTGGTAGTTGAACATCTGTTGGGTTTCAAAACGAATCAGATTAGATAAATATTAAATGAACAAATTTACAATAGAAACAGTAGTAACAACAGGTGATCTTATCGCTGTAAGTGATCTCTTTCAGTCCAGACACCTTTGGGTAGCAGGAGATAAATAACAGCTTCGAAAACAGGCAATGCTGACAGGCTTTAAAATACTGAAGTGATAACTGATAGGAAAACTACACAAATATTAAGATGGGTTATAATCCAGCAGTTATGTCGAATGAAGTTAAGGGTAGCTGGGAAGTAATCCAAACTCAATGGAACTTTAACGGGTAGTTTGGGGGTATGCAAGGAATGAATTTTTCGACCTCGCAGACCTTGTGGAATTTATAGGGGGGACAAAAAACTAATTTTTTTTTCAGTTTTTCGCTTATATCTCATAAACTAGGCACTTTTTGTGTACACCTTGTATGGCAAAGTTAAAGAGCAAATAAAATTCCTGAAAGTTAGCTGTCATACCAGATTTTCACGTCAAATATTAACGAAGATACAGTCAAAAATAGGTTATTAAAATTTAAAAAGTAGCGCATCTGTTTTTTCATCATTGCTGTGTTAATTATGTCGATCAATCACCAATATTAACGTCTTTGAAAACCTATAACATCGGAACTTTGTGGATATATTATTTTTTGTGATGCTGTCGAGTGTCATCATACGTTAATAGCAATTAATGTATGATATTCTGTGGATATTAAGTAAAAGTAAAGTTAAATCCTCTCTATTGCACACCTCAGAATAAGAAAACAGCACACCAAACCTATGTACATATGAAGAGAGGCAAACAACAGGCGGACTTATTGCTAATAAGCGATCTCTTCCAGACAACCTTTAGTTGTATTATTTTTCGTTAAGCTGTCAAGTGTTATGACACTTGAAAAGTCATAACTATTCAGAATTGCTAAAAAAATTATGGTTCCGCCGGCATATTGGAATCTCAACAATAAATTGGCTGTATCTTCGTTAATATTTGGCCTGGAAATCTGGTATGACAGCTATTTTCAGGAAATTTATTGCTCTTTATCTTTGCCATACAAGGTGTACACAAAAAGTGCTTAGTTTATGAGATATAAGCAAAAAAACTTTTAAAAAAATCGTTTTTTGTCCCCCCTCCAAATTCCACAAGGTCCTCGAGGTCGAAAACTTATGAGTGTCTTCCTGGCATACCCCCAAACTACCCGTTAAAGTTCCATTGAGTTTGGATTACTTTCCAGGTGAAATGTACATAACTGCTGGACTATTACCGTTTTCAAAATTATGATAAGGATGAAATAGTCGCCTTATTAGATTTTATGAACGCCTACTAAATATTGAGAAGGAATCAAAGATACGATAGACAGATACGCGTCAAAAACATGCGCAATCGGGTCAAAACGATCGGCAACCGCGAATCGATGTGTGGCAAACGGCGACATTTAAAATAATACAGAATGCGTAGAAAGTTTTAGCTGTCACACTATAAAGACTTGAATTGAGAATTGTAGAATTTCTCTTTAACCGTAAAATATACCAACATCAAACTATAGCCTTGGCCAGAAGTGTTGAGCACCCTTGCGATTTACACACAAAACTCGAAAGTTTAGCCCGGCGTTTCTATCTTTTTTAGGGTTCCGTAGTCAACTAGGAACCCTTATAGTTTCGCCATGTCTGCCCGTCCGTCCGTCCGTCCGTCCGCGGATAATCTCAGTGACCGTTAGCACTAGAAAGCTGAAATTTGGTACTAATATGTATATCAATCACGCCGACAAAGTGGTAAAATAAAAAGTGGAAATTTTTTTTTTATTAGGGTACCTCCCCTATACGTAAAGTGGGGAGTGATTTTTTTTTTCATTTTAACCCTAACGTGTGATATATTGTTGGATAGGTATTTAAAAATGAATAGGGGTTTACTAAAATCATTTTTCGATAATGTAAATATTTTCGGAAATAATCGCTCCAGAAGTAAAAAAATATGCGTCCCCCCCCCCTCTAACTTTTGAACCATAAGTTTTAAAAATATGAAAAAATTTCAAAAGTAGAACTTTACAAAAACTTTGTAGGAAAATTATTTTGAACTTGATAGGATGAATAGTTTTTGAAAAAAAATTACAAAATAATTTCTGAACTAAGTTTGTAATTTAACCGTATAAGCAGGTGTTTATTGTACCTGTAATTTCTACAAAATTACAATGCAATGACGTGCTTTCAAATAAAGTAAAAACGGTGAAAATCGGTTCACGCAATAAAGAATTATTCCATAAAAATCATCTTCCATACTTTAAGCTCGCGCGCAATAGTTTACTTAATTTGCCGATAGATGTCGCTGTACGTGGAACTCTCGTATCATATCCTACATGGCGGTGTTATTAACTCTTAAGTGGGGACACTTACTGTGACGGACGGAAAACTACGGAACCCTACACTGAGCGTGGCCCGACACGCTCTTGGCCGGTTTTTTGAAGTAATTTTATCAATTAATTCAAACTGAACAGGCATGTTTTGTTGAAGTTAGTAATAACTGCATAGAGTAATTGCAATTTGTCGCACCGAATTAAGTTCGCATTTTTGTTACCTCCACTTTTCATATTTTGTCTACCTTGAAAGTTTTATTAAGTGAAGTTTTCTAGATATATCAATAAAATATAACATTTTACGTCATCGTACATTGTTATGATAGGGAATTAATACTTAACATCAAAATTGTAAACAAGACACAGCTATGCTCAACACTTGTGGCCAAGGCTGTATATGTCTTTATAAAACAAAAGAAAAACGTGATTTGAACTCAAATTTTAATGTCTTGTACTTCGTATCTTTCCATCGCATTGAGCCTGCGGTGTCAAAATTGGTGAATATTCATTATCGGGTCCATTGAGACAAAGTAACATTCTAAACAAAAAAAAACAGCCAAGTGCGAGTCGGGCTCGCGCACCGAGGGTTCCGTACAAACCTGTTGGTATATAGGGGTAGTAACTTTAAAATTATTAAAAATATTTTTATTATATGATGTACTCGTAACAAAAAATTTACACATTTTCGCAATTTTTCCTGTATCTGTGCTATAAGACGTTGCTTCGTACCAAATTTCAAGATTCTGAGTTCATGGGAAGTACCCTGTAGGTTTTGATTCCCTTGCGAGTTTCGAAAATTTGCGGAAATTTGCGGCATAAACGGTTGTATCTTTTGATTGCCTTGGCTTAAAAGGATGATTTTTTCACAGCTCCAAGGGACAGTATTTGATATAAATTTAAGCTTGAGACCTTCACGCGTTCCTGGAGAAAAAGGGTCTTACAAAGGGACTGACGGACAACAATGTGATCCATAAGGGTTCCGTTTTTTCCTTTCGATTTACGGAACCCTAAAAATAAAGAGGTTTTATTTAAAACAATCTGTAGTAGTGTTAAACTTCTTCAATCCCATTACTCTGCAGTTTCTTGTATGTTGATGCCATCTTCGCGTCGTTAAGACGCCCACGGAACGTTCGATGTCACGAATTTAGCGTACGGGCACGGCCATCATTCGCGAGTTCGAACGTGCCGGGGACGCCAGTCTTCCAAACTCCACATCTTCAAGTTCTCTTGGTTGTCTGTCAAAGAATGCTGTAGTGGGCCGAAACCAACGTGCCGATTGAATCGAAACTCATTAAAGCCAGACGTATCGCTCGCTCTCGCTGTATGTACAGTCAGCTGCAGAGAAAAAGGGGGCTCTTTTTCTCTGCAGCTTTTCGCTGCATACAGAATGATGAAATTAATTAACTAAATAAATAGATACGAGTAAATAGGTATCATGTTTAATTTCTAAAGTGTCACAGGTTTTAGTTATAATGTGTATTGCTGCGATGTTTCCCCTTTAGCTAGCTTTTTAATTTTTATTCTGTATAAGCCAAGAGACAGGCGTGGGCTGAAAAACAGCGCTGTGCAGCCGACCGAGCTCGCGGCAAATGCTGAGCTCCGAGCCTATTGTCGCGAAATTTAGTTCAGACTAGTTTTTAAGTTGTTTGTTACTTGTATTTTTTTTCTTTCCCTTCTTGTGTATTGTTTTATGTTTTTTTTTGTTTACTTCGGTGTATGTCTACCTGTCTGTATTTCTTTGTGTTTTTTTTGTCTTGGATTTCTGCGACAATAAGTGCTTTTTTATTTATTTTATTATACAAACTTTGCATGCAGGGGGGGGTCTTTTTCTCTGCAGCTGACCGTACCTGTAGTGCCTTTGCGTCGTAGCGTTCATGTTTTATTCGTATTGCCCTGCCAGCATGTTGGTTATGACTCTACAATAAATGCACTGTGCGCACGAAAAACTATAAACCCGCCAAAGTTTTTGGTGAAATTTGGTGTTACAGTAACAGTTGCAGCAACAGTCACTCACCTCGGGAGCCTCGCCCACTATCCACTTGCAGTCCGGCGAGAAGGCCTCCAGACCGTTGCATAGTTTATGCAACTGAGCCTGGGCTAGGCTCGGGGCGCGGCGCAGCAACTGTTGCAGCAACACGTGGAAGTGGTCCCAGTCCTCTTGAACGCATCGATTCGCCGCCGTGTCGACTACAAAAAAAATCATTGTCAACTATAAGGTGTGACATACTTTAAAAAAATGACCATCTCCTCCTGTTTCCGAAGCCGGAATTAAACCGGCGTCTGGGCAACACCGCCCTAAAGTCCATTAGGGAAAAAAACGACAATTCTAACGTAATTGTGGAGACGGTAAATGCATTTTGAGGTTGGCTCCTTCCTTAAAATTATTAAATTTTATTTTAATGTATGTAATAAATAAGATATACAAAGATCTGTCGGCGCGCCTAATAGAGGCTTCTGGTGACCAGAGGGCTGGCTACTATTTTGCACAACGAGTAACTATCGCCATACTGCGTAGCAATACCTACTGCCAGCGGTGTCCTGCCTTTTCGCCGAAAATTGTATTGCCGAATTTCACTTGCCAACCAACTTTTCGCAGACGTTTCATTTGGCCGAATAACTTTTAACAAATAATTATTTCGCAACCATTTCATTTCCCAACCCCATAGTTGGGATATGAAAATTATCTACTAGGTTGGTTTAGGTTAGGTTGGATACTTGGAAAATAAAATTCTTCCAAATGAAACTTCTGCGAAAAGTTGGTTGGCAAGTGAAATTTGGCAATACAATTTTCGGCGAAAATACCCTAAACCACTGCCAGCCTTCTGGGCATATTGACAGCGATGTGGACCAAATTTTTCTCTAATTTTAAGTAGTTTAGACTGTTAGGGTAGGGAATCTGTTTTTATTGTATTTTATATTAAATGTTATTTTATATTGAAAAATATTTATTTGTAACTTTCGACCTCCACTTTTGACACTTTGGACACTTTCGTCACTCTGGACACTTTTGTCACTTTTGACACTTTGGACACTTTTGTCACTTTTGACACTTTGGACACTTTTGTCACTTTTGACACTTTGGACACTTTTTTAAACACTTTTTTTTTATATATGGCTTTTACTCCTCGCCGATTTTGGCGAGGTGAATTCTGCCAATGTCGAGGTGTAGACTTATTATATTAATTTTTCATAAAATATAAGCAACGTTGTTCGGTTGAGGCCTTGCTGATTGTAAGGTGATCCTCCCTACAAACACGTGGTTGGCCGAGACCCCGGATAACCGTTTGTTCAACTAAAGGGAGGTTACACGCGTTTTGAAACTAATTTTTCATTAGCTGCACACTTGTTTCGTTAGGTCACCGCACAATAAGCTATCAATATTACACACTGAACTACGTAAATGAGTAAAACACAAAAAACTATTCTAAACACGCTGTCACCATCTTGAACTCAAACGGCTATCTCCCTTTAAACACTTAACACTTCGAACACTTTTGACACTTGACACTTTTCACTTCACTTCACTTCACTTCACTTCTTTTTACATTTCATTTTACATGTTTCTCAATCGTATGGCTTCTGTCGGGTTTTCGTGACGGTCACGTGACTTTTTTTCGCCTAGCCCTTCCGCGTACTGTTTGATAAGGACAATAATCCCCTAACAATTTGAAATAAAGGTGGAATATATATTTCCTCTGCCTTATAAAGGTTTAAATTAAATTGAACTACGATGAACTATGAATGTAGGTTAAAAACTTGCAAAATTTATACCCAAATACGGCAAGTTAGATAAAAGCTTTAGTGTCAAAAGAAATGTAAAATTATTACCAAAAATGGCTGACTGACAATTGCATTTCTAGGCAAAATAAAAGCATTTGACATATGACGAATTATTATTAAAGAAATTCGTTGTTACTGGAACATAAGTAATTAACGGATATTTTTACTAAAAGTGATGTAAATAATAACTTATTCCTATAACATATAACGGTTACACTCACGTCACTTTAGCGGGACGCAGGCCAGCAGTCGGCAACGCGTCGTGCAACAGCGTGCTACGGGCCAGTTCAAAATAGCACTCTTAGTGCTTGAAGATGGAGACCTAAGCTCTCCGAAACTTGTCGCGCGAAGTGACTAAAGTGACGTGAGTGTAACCGTTATATGTTATAGGGATAGTATGTCTCACGAAAGTTTAAATTTAATAATAACTTATTGACAATAAAACTATGGTCCTTCTTTAAGTGTGTGATTGCGAAGCAAATAAAGGTAAAAAAAACGGCCAAGTGTGTGTCGGACCACGCATAATGGAGGATTCTGTACCTTCGTAAAAGGTCGTACCTGATACCCATGGAAGACGTTTTTTAAAGGTAACTCAAAAATGGCTGAACCGATAATGTTCAAAACAATTTTCATAGAAAGTATGTGACAAATCGCATCATCTCAATTTTTTTGGAGTTACGATTCTAAAGTTCCAGGGGGAGACACAATATTACTGACTTTCGAAGCGATTATTTCTGAAAATATTAACTTAATCACAAAATGATCAAAGAAACCACGATGTCATTATTAAAGACTTATCGATTGATGTGAAACATGTTGATATATGGTAAAAATTTTTTTTTAAATTTAGTTACATGTATGGAGCGCCCTCCCATAAAAAAGAAATCTGCAATTTTAACTACATAACTAAATAGCGGCATACAAAATACACCTTATGTCTTAATTTTATAAAGATACGTCTTATAGTTTCCGAGTAAAATGGCTGTGACATACGGACGGACGGACGGACGGACGGACGGACAGACGGGCATGACAAAACTATAAGAGTTCCATTTTTGCCATTTTGGCTACGGAACCCCAATAAATAGGTCTGTTTCGATTATCTTACTTTTCTATTGACCCCCTGATTATGAACACAAAGCCAATCACTACATAGTATAAAACAAAGTCGCTTTCCGCTGTTTGTCCCTATGTATGCTTAGATCTTTAAAACTACGCAACAGATATTGATGCGGTTTTTTTAATAGAGTGATTCAAGAGGAAGGTTTATATGCGTAATATAGTAGAGCAACACTGATAATTTTAGAGGTTTCTAATGTGATGTCGTAAATAACCCCATTTTTTGCGCTTACATTGCAAACGCTGGCTGAGTCCTAAGAGATAGATCAAAATAATGTACTACAGTATAGCATATCTTAAAAAGTTTTACAAAAAAGTCCGCGATAGTATATGTCTATCTCTTAGGGATAACCCACAATAACCATTTTTTATCCCGTGCGAAGCCGGGGCGGGTTGTTAGTAATATACAACTTACTGTCTTCCTCGTTGACTGGCTTCGCGACAGGCTCAAATCCGCCTGCTAGGAGGCAACCGTCCCTTTCCCTCAAATATATGTAACCGTCTGGGTCTCGTACCACTGCGAAGAAAATCTTATACATGTAAATTTCGTGCAATTTTGAACAATTGCATTTCTAGTACTATCAAGCCTATTTAGGCCAAATTGGACTGTTTTTATTGCAAATATTAAATAGTCTACTTAAAAGAGTCTTTACTAACTTTTGCCGTTGCATATTTTTTTTATCCCAAAAAACTACAGGAATACAATATAAATCGAAAATATTGTAATTTGTAAATATCCTGGTGGGCTGTCAACATGTAAAATTCGTTTAAAACACCGCGCATATCTTATTTGATACACGGTAAAATATGAAGTTTATTAGCCTAAATAAGTCACCTTTCATAGCTGCGACATTGCCTACCACGCTCAACTTTGGCTGGCTTACAAAACAGTAATTATCTTTCTACCAGAGAGTATATTTAAGAGAGGAGCACAGTAATAGTAGTTTATGTTACGTAATAAGGCCTAATTACGTACAGTTGCATACACATGCTTTATCTACATCATATTATATATCCTAAATGAAGTGTTCGGAAACCATAGAATCACCGCCATTGCACCGATGACCAACTCGATTGTGCCGGCGGTCGGGCGGGCGCGTGCCGTTGGTCGGGAAGGAGGACAGGATTTACATTATGTTATCAAATTCGATGTTCGGAATTTGAAACTCATAAGTCATAACGTATCAATATAAGAGCATGTAAAGTTAAAATTTCGTTACTGCCACAGATAAAAAGCTTATCATAGTAAAATCGGTTGTGGTAACGTTAGCCATTGCCTACCGTTTTTGAACACGTTTTAGAGGACTTACAATGTGAGTGTAGATAAAAGAACTTTTTAAGGCTCCAAGTCTGAATCGCCATCTGAACGACAGCAAACCAAAGTTACCGCATAATGTAGGCGTATTACTAGATGGCGTTGTACGGAGTGTACTGTCCCCCTACACATTATGCGGTAACTTTGGTTTGCTGTCGTTCAGATGGCGGTCCAGACTTGAAGCCACAAAAGGTTCTTAGACTGTTTTGCTCTATTAAATACATACTCTCTGGTTTCTACTAAATATATATTTAATTCTTAGATAATATAACCATAACCGCCTTTCAGCCTTCACGGTTAGCACAGTGCAGGGACAGTATCTCGCGGGCGAGATAGACATATGTCGCTTTCTGGTGAACACGGTTAGATAGTTACAGATGTCTATCTCCAGGGCTTGTAACCGGTTTTCGCAAAAAGTCCCGAAATAACCCAATATGTTTAAATATTTTATGGTTTTTACGTAGAACTCAATATTGTTTTCAACCGACTTCAAGATTTCGAAGGAGGAGGTTATCAATTCGTCGGGATCTTTGTTTTTGCTATTTTTTTTTATGTATGTTCACCGATTATTCGAAGACGGCTGGACCGATTTGGAAAATTCTTTTTTTGTTTGAAATCGTATACTTCACAGTTGGTCCCATTGTAACCATGTCAGGATCTGATGATGGGATCCTGGAGAAATCGAGGGAACTCTTCAACTATTATAGGCACACCTATGGTGATTTGAGTATTTTTTACAGCAGTTCGAGCATTTGGTGTTGGAAAGGTGGATGCTTAGTGAAGTCGGTTCTTTTTTGTTTAAAATTATTAAGTTATGACTTTATATTGTAAGATTTATCGATTAAATATGAAATAGTAAACGAAAGAACAAAAAAAAACTGGTATTTTAGTATGGAGCAAAATACCGGTTACAAGCCCTGTCTAGCTCACCCGTAAGATACTGTCGCTGCACACTTGTGCTAACCGTCAAGGAATAAGATAGACACCATGAAAACTATGTTCTCATGTGCCAGGCAAAGTTGCGCAAAGGAGGCAATGTAACAGTTTACGGTATTAGAAATATGGTTTACCTGGCGTCATAGGATCGAGTCCGTCTATGGGTTTCGTGTGGAGATAGTAATGCTCGCACGGCAGCAGGGGCACTTTTACTTGGGGCTTTGCTAGCTGACCCACCTGTTAATGAAATATATACTTTGATACAGTTTGCTACGGGTTTGACTAAAGTCGCCATCAGATATATCGGAGCAGCCGAGGTGGTCACAAATATTGGAACAACGCCTCTATTGTCAAGGCGATACAGTTCATGTTCCGGTATTTTTGAGTACGTTGGCCGCTTAGATGTATTTGATAGCGAGTGTACAGCGATTTCTAAAATATTGTTTTGACTTTTGTTTGTTTACAAAAATGGCACCCATGCTTATGTATAGGTACAAGGGAATGCTCCCGGTTCTGATTTTGTATGGCGAGAACCGGGAATTCCCGGTTCCGGTACTGGATTCGTATAGAAAACGAGTACCGGGAGAAAAACCCTATGTATACAGTATGTAAACCTACTCGAACCATTTGTTGAAACCAGTTGATGTGCACATCAAATTTAGTCATATATATTTGTGTTAGTATTAGTACATCATTTTCAATTTAATCGTTGTTTTGAAATTATTAAATCTTACCTCTTTCTAATGCAGTTAATCCTATAAGAGTGTTTATGTTAAGTTTACGTCGTGACAGATGAATGCAATCCCATTTTAACTAGAAAATCTCAAATTTCATTCATTCATGTCGAAAACTTCTTTAATACCCGTTTTACGGCTATTCTCAAGTTCGAAGAGGACCCAGTGTGTTGACGATGAGGGACCCTCTTGTTCCTTTAGCCGTCAACACAGTGAATCCTCCTTTTTGTAAAGGGTCGGCAACGCGCATGTGACTTCTGTAGAGTTACAGGCGTCCATAGGTTACGGTAGCTACTTACCATCAGGCAGGCCGTATACGAATACGCAAACATAAGCATAAGCAAACAAGCGTTTGCCACCGTCGTAGTATAAAAAAAAATCGAAAAATGATGTGCTATTCATCCGTAATTTATCAGTTACCAGTATTATCACGTTAACTAAACAATATCATCCACGTCATTTTACTTTCCTCGGTGTCACTTCATTGTTTTTTTTTGTCAAATAACTTTTTTTTCTTATAAGTACTACAACATAAAGTATAATAGGTACTAAATTACTAACTCATAATTCTCATAAAATAAGAAACTTTTTTAATTTATTTTTAACCTTCTAGAAGCCATCTCAAATGTCCATGCACTCATCCATACTCGTACGCCAAACCAATAATGAGTTTAGAGTAAAACTCATGGTACATTATGACGGTGTTGAACCTGTGTGGTGCGGTTATGCGGATATATCCGTCATTGGCGTCGAAAAGGCTAATGATCCATCGAGCTGTCACGCCCAGAAGCCCGCGCAGTTGACGAAGTGCTGGCACTGGATCGCGCTGTGGCTGGTCTCCATTCCAGCCACGCGGTCATCCTTGGAGTGCAGGTTTTGGAGCAGTTCTGCATCATTCACCTGTCACGCCCAGAAGCCCGCGCAGTTGACGAAGTGCTGGCACTGGACGGCGCCGTGGCTGGTTTCCACTCCAGCCACGCGGTCATCCTTGGAGTGTAGGTTTTGGAGCAGTTCTGCATCATTCACCTGTCACGCCCAGAAGCCCGCGCAGTTGACAAAGTGCTGGCACTGGACGGCGCTGTGGCTGGTCTCCACTGCAGCCACGCGGTCCTCCTTGGAGTGCAGGTTTTGGAGCAGTTCTGCATCATTCACCTGTCACGCCCAGAAGCCCGCGCAGTTGACGAAGTGCTGGCACTGGACGGCGCCGTGGCTGGTTTCCACTCTAGCCACGCGGTCATCCTTGGAGTGCAGGTTTTGGAGCAGTTCTGCATCATTCACCTGTCACGCCCAGAAGCCCGCGCAGTTGACAAAGTGCTGGCACTGGACGGCGCTGTGGCTCGTCTCCACTGCAGCCACGCGGTCCTCCTTGGAGTGCAGGTTTTGGAGCAGTTCTGCATCATTCACCTGTCTCGCCCAGAAGCCCGCGCAGTTGACAAAGTGCTGGCACTGGATGGCGCCGTGGCTGGTCTCCACTGCAGCCACGCGGTCATCCTTGGAGTGCACGGCCGTTATGGAGCAATCCTCCATCACCCCGACACCTGGAGGCATTCGTTAGTTGTTCTATGAGTCAACTAAATATCATCAACAAATCGATTGAAAGTTGAAAATGAAGCGGAACTCGCGGAAATAGAGCGGAACTGGCGGAATTTGAGCGAAACTGGTGGAATTGGAGCAGAAGTCAGTGGAAGTAGGGTAGAAGTGGCGGGAATTGGGTGGAAGTAGAGCGGAACCGGTGGAATTGGAGCGGAAGTCCGTAGAAGAGGCGGGAATTAAGTGCAACTAGAGCAGAACTGGTTGGAAGCATAGCGGAACTGGCGGAATTGCAGTGAAACTCATTAAAAGGGGCGGAAATTGACTGGAAGTCAGTAAGTGGAGCGGAATAGTGATGGGAATTGAGTGGAAGTAAAGCGGAACTGGGTGGAGGTGGAGCGGAAACGGCAGAATTGTTGCGGAACTGGAGCAGAACTCAGTAAAAGTGGTGGGCACTAAGTGGAAGTTACTTTATGGTGGAAGTCAGTGGAAGAGGAGCTAGTGGAGTGGAACTGGTGGAATTGGAGCGAAACTCAGTAATACTGGCGGCAATTTGCTGGAAGTGAAATTGGGGGGAAGTGGAGCGGAACTGGAAATACTACAAATTCTAATTTTGTTTATTATCTAACATATGAATAAGTTTTTTATAAAAGTTATTGTCGTAAAAGTCAACAGATGATGATGACGGGGCTAAAAAATGTTTTATATATTAGCCCCGCTTGTTACCTGTTACATTTATTAACGTAACTATTTATTGAACATTTTGAATCTCGTGTTAAATGCACAGAAAAAACTTTGAAATTCACATTGAAATTTAATCCTTCCATTTTGGTGTTCAGGCTTCCATGACTGTGACCTGTAAGGATTTCTGGTATGACTTTAGTCAATTTAGTCACCTAGAAGTATGTAGATTTGTTTGAATTCACTCCATAACTTCAAAGTACAAGTGTATTTTTTCCTGTCTCAAACTTTAATAACGTTTTTCTCAGTTGTCGCTTTTTCACTAGGGCAACTTTATAGGTTAATAAAAAAACCGGCCAAGTGCGAGTCGGACTCGCTCACCGAGGGTTCCGTACAAACCTGTAGGTATATGGGTAGTAACTTTAAAATTATTAAAAATATTTTTATTATAGGTATGAGGTAACTAAAAGTTTACGGTTTTCGCATTTTTTCCTTTAACTGTGCTATAAGACGTTGCTTTGTACCCAATTTCAAGATTCTGAGTTCACGGGAAGTACCCCGTAGGTTTTGCGAGTGCCGAAAAACTCTAAAATTTGCAGCATAAACGACTGTATCTTTTGATTGCGTTGGCTTTAAAGTTTGATTTTTTCACAGCTCCAAGGGACAATATACCTGAGTATTTGATATAAATTTCAGCTTGATACCTCCACGCGTTCCTGAGAAAAATGGTCTTGACAGACAAACAGACAGACAGACGGACAACAAAGTGATCCTATAAGGGTTCCGTTTCTTCCTTTCGAGGTACGGAACCCTAAAAAATAACCATTACACATAGACTTCATTTTTTTAACCGACTTCAAAAAAGGAGGAGGTTCTTAATTCGTCTGATTTTTTTTTTTTTTTGTATGTATGTTACTCGATATCTCCGAGAATCGTGAACCGATTTTCAAAATTTTTTTTTAATCGAACGGGTATAACCCCCAGATGGTCCCGTTGGCACCAAGTCGGGGTCTGATGATGGGATCTTGGAGAAATCGAGGGAACTCTTCAAATGTTATAGGTACATGTATGGCGCTTTTGGTGATTTATTCATTTAGTCAAGAATTTGCATTCAGAAAGGAGGATTTGGTGATAGGAAACTGATGATGAAAACCACAGATGGCCACTAGAACTCCTCAACGGCGAGTGTTTCGAAGGTAGCGATTAGATGTGCCGATTCGGATAGTCAAATTACTAGGAGGAAGCTAATGTACATGGTGCTATTGAATACGGTACCATTAAACTGGTCTGATGATGGAACCGGAAAGTACCCTACAGAACTCCGTAACAAAACAACGTAACAAAGTCGTGTTTGGTGTTATTGGAATTGTCCTGACAAGCACTCTGAGTACAGACTATTTATTTTATTATCTAAAAAAGTCTAGTAAAAAAGTGTAGTAGTAGTATATTCCTCTGGTACTCATAATCTAATGTTGCTGAGCTGATGATAGAAGATATAACTCCTTAATAATTAAGAGTTAAAAGTGACGAGATGAGAACAATTGTTACCAAGTGCCACATCGGTCCATGAACACCTTCAGTGCGAAGCAGTAACTAAATATTTACTGTCTAGCACTGACCTGTGCCCGCCACACGAGACGACAGTTGTTTGGACTCATTCAGTAATTATACTAGCTACAGTGTCCCTTCCCCATAAACACATATGTATTATTATTTAAGATTAACCGTGGCAGAAAACGGATGAAAAAAAAAGAAATTACGGCAGATTACGCAACCTCAACATTTCTATGAGCCTTCTCGTCATGGGGTCTATTCAATAACTTGTTTGCATCTAAGTCCGATAAAACGATGCTTTCTGTGTATTGACACGATTTAGAGCTACATAGGTCTGTAGGTAATTTGTTTTATATATTTTGTAGTACTTTAGGTCTATTGTTATTAAAGTATCTAATTTCTTTTTTCTTAGTTTGGCTGGCACCGACTCCAAACATAAATAATGATTGTAAAAATGTAAATACGTGTTAAATTGTAATACTTTCGTCTAAGCAGTCGGAACTGTTATGTAAATATTGTAAATATCTCTCATAGGTAAATAATAATTTAGCGTAGGTACATAATATTTGACGTGTAAAATATTATTGATGAAAAATCACTCTGCAGTTAAGCCCTAATATGTTAATGTTGTAAATATATAACATATGTAAGGACCGTGCCAGAATAAAAGTGGACAGCAAAGAAGGTGTATAACTTTTATTCTAAGTAATATTTAAACATAACACAGAAAATAAACTGAACTTTAAGGTCCTCTCCACAAACTATTTTTACGAATTCACTGAATACTGCTTATTTTGCCTGCAGTCTAACTTTTTGTTTAATATTCTTCATCAGGTTTTGGACGAACAGGTCTGTTAATTTTTCTGACGCCCTATTCCACTTTTTCTTGAAGTCATTGACTGATGTTGCAGCTTTGACACGTTTTTGTAGATGCCGCTTCATTATAGCCCAGTATCTTTCAATAGGCCGGACTTCAGGGCAGTTAGGTGGGTTCATGTCTTTTTGAACTACGTCGACCTTGTTAGCTTTATACCATTCTAGTGGCTTTAGAATAATGGCAAGACGCCAAGTCTGGCCAAAACAAAGTAGGTATCCTGTGCTTTCTGATGAAGGGCAGCAGCCTTTTCTGCCAGCACTCTTTGCGATACAATTCAGCATTTAAGTTTTCTGTGGTAAAGAAAACTTTTGATCGCATCCCACGTTGACAAATTGCCTGCCAAATTAATATCTTCTTGCCGAATCTTTCAACATAGATCGCCTTATCCTTTCGGTTGACCTTTTTACTAGCAGGTTCAGTAATAAACTGGGGTCCGGGTAAGGTTTTGAAATCAAATTTACAGTACGTTTCGTCGTCCATTATTATGCAAATCCTTTTTTTGGTTAGTACTTGATCGTAGAGTTTTCTAGTGCGTTTTCGAACGGCTGCCGTCTGCTTATCGTCCCGTTTGGGCTGTTTTTGTTTTATATATGTTTTTAGGTTGCATCTAAGTTTGATTCGCTGAATTGTTGAGGGCAACGTAAGGGCTTTTTTTGCGGCATCTCGTACGGAAAGGGACGGTTTTTGTTGAAACATCCGCATCACTTTCTTCTCCAGTGCCAAGTCCCACGTTCCTCGCTTTCTGCCAGACTTAGGTAGGACTTGCAAAACGGTAGTTTCGCCAAACTTTTTTATTAATTTGTGCACACCTGACGGACTAACTTTGTACTTTTTAGCCGTTTTCTGAACGACATGCCTTTTATTTTGCACCAGTCGTCCAAAATTTTTTTTCGATCATCTAAGGTTATTCGTCCCATCTTGACAATACGTTAGAACTTAATGTGGTTTTTGTCACTTTCATAAAATACACTATATTGGCCATTATAAAAGACCGAAAAATTTTACTCTTCGACGCAGGATGAAGGTTTTTTATGATCATAAAGTTGTCTACTAACATTTTGGCACAGTCCTTAGGTACAGATTCAAATTAGCGTAGCTTAAATATTTTGTGTGAAAAAATTATTTTGTTCTTTTTAGTGTTTAGGGCAGGTTTTTTTTCTAAACCCTTTTTTTGTATGTTTTTTTGTAAATCTTTTTATGCGGGTTTTTTTTGAAGGCGGTTTTATTTTTTGTAACTAATAGATAGCATATTTAATGTTGTTTTAGGAAGTACTAATAGCTCCATAACGACAAAGCGACCCCTTATCCGAAATAGCCACACAATTGTTTATGCTAAGCGTGTTTTATTTTCTAAATATTCAGTATCTTAATAATTTTTCAGACACGTGTATTTCGCCGCTTTTTTTATTAAATGAGTGAATCTCCTATTTTATTATAATGGAATGTAGAAATACACTATTGTAATTTAGTATGCCGCTTCTTGATGAAACAAAAAGTATGGTTAAAATTAGGTACACATTCATTTTGTTAAAAAGGTTAACTACTTCAAAACAAGGGTGTGTGGATATATTAGTATTTTACATTAAAAACAAGGCTTATTCGATAGGTATATAACTATTACAAATAGGTATTACTAATTAGGTGCATCAGTGACGGCGCATATCTACCAAATAAGGATTACATCTCCAATTTCTTAGTCTCAGTGCACTCTTTTAGAATTATACTGTAATAAAATCAAATTCATAGTAGAGTGAAGAAAACCTGAAATGTATGACAATTGTCAAGAGGGCGCTATTATTCTCATTTATATGAAACCAGTTCAGTATAGTCGTAGAGCGCATTATTCTCTAATGTCTATAGTATAGTATGGTGACATCTTGATTTGTTTACCTGTCAGCTCTGATTGTAATTTGAAAATGTTTCACAGCTAAATAGTTTCATTTCCCGAGCGTATTATTTACAGCAGTTTATTATATACACTATTTACAATACAATGTTTCGCTCTTGACAATGGATAATTTTGGGAATATTTTGTCGTTTGTTATTTAATATTCAACACTTTATTATTATTCAAATAAACACAATGATACTGACGATAGTGACAGCCTATCACATGCATTTCGTCTTGTCATTAAAATTATTGCCAGTGTAAGAAATTAGTTTCAATGAAATTCCGCAACATGGGGCATGATCATATATTTCTGGTAAGGCTTTAGATACATAGTTTAGATTTTTTTTAATTTAAAGAATTTTACCATACTGACTTTTAACCATATACCAACCCTCTTATTCAACGTCTCTGAGGCCTCAATTAGTTATTTTATGTTTTATCTGTCTCTAATAAACACGTCTGTTAATGTGACAGATAATGACGAAACATAAATTGACTAATTGAGCCCCTGAGAGAAGTTTATGAATAAGGGGGTGAAAAGCGTAATATCTATTATTAGTACATTGTTGCCGAGGGATGGAAAGAAAGGCATTTACTGACGAGGTACCTAGATGCCAGGCAAAGGTCCGAGTCGGAAAACGCCTGTTTCCATTGAGGTATACATAGTGCTTTTCTCGAATTATGTGAGGAAATCAAACAAATTAAATTAAATTAATTTTTATGAGTAATAAGTTTTTAATAAGGGTTAAGTGACATAGTACAATACAAAAAATAAGGCGTATTATTACAATGCTTAGAAAAAATGGAAAAGTAGAAAAATCCACTGCGTATTATTAGTTAATGTTATATTAGACGTTCCGGGGCAATTTGTGAACGAAAAGTTGTTTGTTTTTCCCGGAACACTTGTATTTGTTTATAGCATTTTGGCTGCCCTTCCACAGCATGAACGTGTCGTAAGTCATGTTGTATTTGTCCCGCGACTTAGCAGGAAGCAAGTTGTTCATTATTAAGCTTGCTTCTTCTTTCAAATAAGGCGGTGTGCCGTCTATTTCCATCTCACTTTCGTCATTTGAGCTCATACTGTTTACTATTTTAATTAACTTTAAAGAAAACGATAACTTATTTCACAATGAATTGCCGCCTTTTATTTTGCATATTTTTTTTAAATCTATTACAACAGACACTAATCGTCCGATACGCGCATGCGCCAGTGCGCGCGCATCTCAAATCGCGACATCGTGTTTGCGATTATTTTGACATTTGTCTGGTTGAACGAAGGTTTCACCTTGGCAGAATGCAACGTTTCCTTAGTCATATATTTGCAATCGTAGGATTTAAAAAGTTAACGCAGCGGACAAAAATTGATTTCCATACAGTCATTTTATTCCTAGGAGTAAAATGATTCTACGGAAACTCATTATTTTCTGCTGCGTTTTTACTTTTTAAATATGATAAGAATAAAATTGAGCAGTTTGCGATTTCAATTTACGAACAAAATGCGACTATTTCCGAGCATGTTTGAGAAAAGGTTTATTATTATCAATTAAGGATTATTTTACTTGGATTTTAAGACCATTTCTTTTTCGATTTTATGTGTATCAGATTTGACATTTATTTTGAAACGGACATGACAGATTTAAGACCAAATGAAATTACATGACGATAACATTCTTAATAAGTTTAATGAGCGCGGATGATGTTAAAAATATGAGTTAAAAACAAATATGAGCTTATATTTAGAAAGTTTCGAAAAGTTTAACTAGTTGGTATAGGAATATTCAGGATTGTTTTAAGGTTGGTTTTTATGGTTTGTGGTTTTTAAAAGCAAAAAAAATTAAAATATATTTATTTCAGATTGAAATAAATCCATACTGTGTTAAATTAAACTTATACCTACAAAACTTAAATTAACGTTGCCATACCCGTCACAATGCCTACCCAATATCCCAGCAAAACTGTAAATGTAAAATGTGTTTTAACGTAAAAAAAAATTGGCAGTTTGGTTTTCGCGCGACATTTGGGAAAATGGAATTTATTGGACGATTGTATGGCAAGATTCAAATAGTGTTTGGGAAAGCTGAAAGAAATAAGTTTTTCACAAAACGATTAGCGTGATCAACTAAGTTGTTGAAAATATTATATGCTTAAGTTTTCATGGTGTATGAATAATTGTGTCAGTAATTTGGTAAAGGTACCATTTGGCGGAAGGCGCTTACGTCGTGCGCTGTACGGATTCAACATTGTGCGCAAGTAATAAAACCGTAAGTGTCAACCGCCGAATGGTACCTTTTTCGAAATAGTATCACAATTGGATATTTGAGTATTGAATGGTGTTTGATAATTGATGAGTAATTGGTTATTTGAGTATTGAACAATGTTACAAGAAATGAAACCTATCACACTTCGGTAGCCCGAGAGGCGGCCTGGGTGATTCCTGATTACGTAATTACACCAGGACACAAGACAGGCACGGAATCCTTGGCGTCTAAAGCCTGACCAGAAATATATGATTATTGTCAAGAGGGCGCTATTATTCTCATTTACATGGCAAGAGTTCAGTTCTCTATGGTACGGCGACATCTTGATTTGTTTACCTGTCAGCTTTGATGTTAATTTGAAAATGTATCACAGCGAAAAAGTTTAATTTCCCGAGCGTATTACTTACAGCAGTTTATTATATACACTATTTGCAATGTTCTGCTCTTGACTATGGATAATTTTGGAGATTTCCTGTCGTTTATTATTTAATATTCAACACTTTATTATTATTTAAGTAAACCGCCTCAATGACAGTGACAGCCTATCACATGCACTCACACATGCATATCATTCTGTCATTAAAATTATTGCCAGAGTAAGAAATTAGTTCCAATGAAATTCCGCAACATGGAGCATGATCATATATTTCTGGTCAGGCTTTACCATGATCCGATCGAGTATCAATCGTGGAGGCCCTTGGACACATGGAAGGTTATGATGTCTGGAAGTATTCAAAGAACTGTCTGAATGGATAAATTTATAGTCTGTACGCGCGCTTAAAATAAAAATTATGTTGTGTCCTGAGCAAATAAATGTGTAATAAGGTCGGCCGACCACTATGTAAGCGTTGTGTACCCCTTGACGCAATAGAGATGAACGCTAAATTTGTACATATTTAATAAGTTTTAATTATAATGTGAAAAATAGAAAGAGATATATGATGACGTCAAAGAAAAATAAAAATATGAATATAATTTAAGATTGTAAAATGACATAACTTAATTTTAATTGTATACCAAGACGTAAAAAAATACTAAGTCGTTGCTTTAATAATCAATGCTCTCCAAGCTGCACGATCTTCTACTGTTCGGATGATAGGCTCTTGTATGGAACGTTGGTAGGCCTTCCTCACTACGTCGATCCAACGGGTCGGTGGAGGTCCACTTCCCCGTCCTCCGTCCACGCGGCCAACCACAATGCGTTCTTTAAAGTTGTTTGGCTTCCGTCTGGTTACGTGTTCGAAGAACTGGAGGATTCGCTGGTGGCAGATGGTTTATAAGCGGCACTGGACTTTTAATTCCGCTAGGATTGAGACATTAGTTCTAATTACTAGGTACGTACCTAGAAAACCAATGGATGCGAAACACCGAAAAGAACTATTTAGTTTTATATTAAATTATTGCAACTTTATTCGTAATTTCTTATTACATGTGCTTTTGTAGACTTAGATATTTTAACTTTAAGTTTTATTACAAATGTTAATGAGCTACATTTTTTGGTTCATCATCAGAGCGAGTGTTCATAATTAAATAAATGTTTACATTATTATTATATAGTAAGCATAGCCTAATTAAAATTATACAGGTCAGTTAAATTTTTGACACCTCGTGACGTCAGTGACCACACTGACGTCATCAGGGAACGATGCGGTTCTCAAACTTTTAAAATAGGGAAAATTATTTAATAGAGGATTACCTCTATTATTAGTAATTATAATAGACATTATAATAAGAATGCAAATTAAATGCCGTGCCATTAAAAAACAAATCATTGGGTATCTAAACGACACCATACCAAGGGTGTGCAAGTGTGCATCTCTGTCAAAAAAATTTAGTTTGACATTTAGTATCCGATACGTTTCCCTAAGTGAGAAAGAGAACTTGTCATGCGTTAAGAAGGGACAACATGATTCGCAACGTCAAAAAAGGAGCTCTGTATCAGGGATATTACGGATACTGATTTTTTGACATCAGCGGATGCGGATATTAAAAGGCTCACATCCCTGGAATACGGATGCGGATGTAAGATAAGTACACAAAAAAAAACAAATATTAAAGTTTTGTACTACTCACATCATACAACGCCCTTCGCCCTACAATAGCATTTCAACACTAAAATCAAAACAAAACAAATTCGTCATTTCTTGTCGCTATCCGTCAAGGACATAGAGCTCGATCGACGAATCACGAAAATGTAACAATATTCCGATTGGGTAATGGTGAAATTACCTACGTTACTTTACCTAGCACGTGCGCCGCCGCAGAGACGTTCCTGTACCGACTTGTTCCACATCTGCATCCGCATGAGCTCCGCATCGATTTGATGCGGAGGCGGATGCGGATTTTGAAAATGATGCGAAAGATCCGCGGTTTCCACAAACCACAATTTCCACAAACCATAGACAATATTCCGCACAGTATTGAATATTATCTACTTATGGTGTCCCTATGACGGAATTCCTGGCCGGCCATAAAATGTTATAGTTGTTAAGGGGCACCACACATTAGAGCGGAATTTAGCTATTCGTAAGCAAAAGCGGAAATTGGGCTATGGTAGCGGAAATTTGTCTATGGCCTCCATACAAAAATTCAGCCTACCATAGACAAGTTTCCGCTTTTGTCTATGAATAGCTAAATTCCGCTCTAATGTGTGGTACGGTGCGCCTGTGGGATATTATTCATTAATGGGTCAATCCAAAAAAAAATATCATTATTCTATGTAAGTACAATATTACCAACGTTTGATTTATTCCTATTACTTATAGTTTCCCCGTTATACAAAGTTAACGACATGCCGTTATACTGTTAAATTTGCGTATTGATTTCTACTAAACGGCTTAGTCCATTGAAAAAAGAAATTAAACTCATAAATATGTTACTAAAGATTACAATGTAATTCCATTACAATTAACACAATACAATTAACAAACTTATAAAATATTTTAGCGTAATTCCACATTCAGTGCGTTGGTATGAAGTTTTACACGCAGTTACACTACACCAATATTTATTACGAGCAACTATTATTATATACATTATATATCTATTAAATATTTGGGAATCTCAGACAAAAATGAAACGGCGTGATAAGTTTAAAAGAAACAGAGATAATACAATATGGCCGTCTGTCAGAGTAATACTCGCCAAATAGTTGTATTGCCACAATGTAAAAAAAAAGTCCTCATTAAATTACATGCCGTAAATTAATTGCCTACTAAAAGTATTATATTAAATTACCTAAAATTATATGAAGCTTATTTTAGGTATAAAATAATTAAAAAACGCAAAATAAACTGAGTAACGGCACGCTAACATTTTTGAACATGTATAGTGTATTAATAAAACTCCCTGACTGAATTGAAGATGTCAACGAATGGCATCATTATGTGACGTAGGTGAGGTCTTTTCGGACGAGCTGTCAAAAATTTAAATGACCTTTATAATTAGGCTATGATAGTAAGTACTTATAATGAAAGTGTGAGAGATTATATAGAGATTTTCGTGTTATTTTTATTTATCCTTTAAATATCTTACACATAACATAATATATATTACTTACTGCATGGATCAGATATGTTACAAAAAAAAAACAGAGAATGTTCAATGATGCGTAACAAATAAATATTATATTAACCGCTCGACATAAAACTAGACACTAATGCAACTATGTACCCCTAAGATAATTTAAGAAGCCATATGTATACCATAGATATAAGTAAATTAATCTAACTTAAGCCAAAAAATAGTCCTTATATATTTTACTATTTTATGTCTCAAAAAAAAAACGGGAAAGTGTAGCGAGTATAGCGGCCACCATTGTATTTAACAGCTGAAACACAGCTGATAGATACTTGATAACTGTTTTCCATCTGTATGTTATTACTTAACAGAACATTAATTTAACTATACCATAAACCTTAACATTACATTAGTAATTTGATATATACAATGATTAAACGATCACTGTCATAACTTCCTCATTAAACCTATTAAAACCTTAGTATATAAGCAGAGTGTTTTCTCGTTAAATAAACAGTATTTCCTCGACGCGGGATTGTTATCATAACACCTTAACAGCGTACACTTCAGTTCAGTAGAAGTCACCGCTTCTCTCATGAGCGCCAACACCAAAATACGGAACAGCAACTCCGCCCCAAGGTGTCCTAACTAAACATAACGTTTAAAGAGGGCAACGGCACTCTGGAGACCTATCACTTACCCTTGAGCACCAAATAGAAGTCGGAGTCGCCATCAACAAAATGTCTCTTAGTTCTCTTACGTTCAAAAGGGGGCACCGCCCCCCTATGAGCAGTATGAGCACCCAACACTTACCCTTGGCCACAGCTTCTCTCATAAGTGCCATGCACACCAGATGAGGGTCTGCAACCCCATCGCCCGGTATCCATAGGCCGCCCAGGATATCCTCGACGTTCAAAAGGGGGCAGAGCTCCCGGCAGCGCGTGGAAGACACTAGCTCGCAAGGGATGCCCCATGAACTGTACGAAAATTGCCGTCATGTTAAAAGAGCTTTCAAAACATTGAAAACATATACCTAATACTTATTTTTTATCCCCTTATTCAAAAAACTTAACATATTTACCTCTAGGTATTAGTTAATTTAATAAAGTTACTACATAAAGCTGAAACGTTCCAAACAGTCGATTTATCAACAGTCATTTGATTCATTGAAATTCGGATAGTATCCGGTAGTCACTTATTTTTGATCCCCTTAGTGGGAACTTATTTGTTGCAAATTGACTATAGTGAACATTAGAAATGAGAGCCAAAGCCTGATATTAATATAAACGCTCGCTCTTAACAAAATGATATGGAACTGTGACGTCAGTCGTCCCTCTTTTTAGAATGTAAAAATTATGAAATTGCTATTTTGACTCTAAAATATTGCGTTTATGTTTATGAGTGCTATACAATTTAATTTAAAGTAAAATTAGAGAAATCGGATGGTATAATTAATTATTTTTGTACTTTAAAAAATCGCATAATTTTGAAATTTAGAAGCTTTTTGGATCTTTAGACCATTTTAAAAGGTTAAATTCATTTTCACTTTATTAAAATACATTGCATCCATTTAACAAAATTGTATTACTAAATTCAACATGTGTGACAACATCCCTAGTAGGGGTCAGCTTGTATATTATGGCAGGTTAGTATGTAAATACATATATCAAATACTACCCTCTGAGGTGCATTACAATCCTTTACTCTGCTGCACTTATGTAGCGGAGTGTTACCGTACAAGAGAATAAAATCGGACAGCGGGCAAACGGCCGGAAATAACGCGGTTCCGGGCCGGCGGCGACCAACGACTGGGCGACACGTTATAATATTGGACGTACATACAAGTCCCATAGAGGTTACACCCCCCCCCCCCCCCCCCCAAACTGCACACAAACTTTGTATGCAGGGGGGGAGGGGTCTTTTTCTCTGCAGCTGACCGTACAATGGCCTAGCCTAAACAAAATGACGTTCCTCCATAAATCGGCATCAATTAAATAAAATGGATTGCAAAAAAAGGATTTGACACAAGACGAAATATTTTAAATAATACGTTTTTACGTAAATACAGCCTTGGCCAGAAGTGTTAAGCACCTTTGCGATTTTCATACAAAACTCGAAAGTTTAGACCGACTTTTCTATATTTTTGAAGTTATTTTATCAATTAATTCAAACTGAACAGGCATGTTTTGTTGAAGTGAGTAGTAACTGCATAGAATATTTGCAATTTGTCGCACCGACCTAAATTCGCATTTTTGGAACCGCCACTTTTCATATTGTATAGGTACCTTGAAAGTGTTATTAAGCGAAGTTTTCCAGATATATCAATAAAATATAACATTTTTCGTCATCGTACATTGTTATGATACGGAAATAATACTTAACATCAAAATTGTAAACAAAAAAGAGCTATGCTCAACACTTCTGGCCAAGGCTGTATATGGAATAAGAGGATATTTCAGTAAAAATGCTTATATGTAACAAGTTAAATTAATGTGTACAAGCTGATAATCAAACCATGGTCGTTCTTTAAAAGTGCGTGTTTGCGAAGCAATGAAGGTAAATCCCTTTGTTTACAATATTTAATTTTTCTATTAACAGCGAATATAAATTCAGGCACTATCTCAGTTTTCAGTAGAGATGAGGCGTGGGGCGTGGGCATCTACCCACACAGGTAGATACCGGATCAATAGGTAATAGGTATATATCTATCCTAGTCTAACCAAATCGGTAGATTCGTTTTTCAGCCAAAAACATACACTTGAAAGGGAAAGTTGAGGGACTTTAATTTTTGAGCCATTTATTTTATTTATTATTTATTTATTTACTAAGCAGGCAGGCAGTTATGACAACTGATATTGCCTGTATCCAGTGGTCATTACGATAGTTATCATTAACGAGTAGATGTATGCTTGTCTAATTTATTTTTAAACTGGTTCACGTTTTGTGCCGTTATCACGTCTTTTGGGAGTTTGTTCCAAGCCCTCACTACTAGGTTGCTCAGAAAATGTTTGTATGGGTTACTGTGGGACCTATCTCATTCTAGCTTTAAGTGATGACCTCTCTGACGGGTGTTGTTGTTGCGCATGAACATCTCTTGAAAATCCTTGAGCCCCTTGAGGTCATAGTGTCCATGTAGAGTTCACTTTACTTTGGTCATTTCATAGAGTAAGTATTCAGCAGAATATAATAGCTTGACCCGTAAATGGCTTCGCGGTACTTATATTACTATTTACGGCATTTTTAAAACCCTACAAATTAAAAGGAATTAAATTAAGGAAATTGTCCCATGTTATCCAGCCTCTAGAACAGCTACATCAAGGACTGTTTATGAAACGAGCCGGCGGGCGAGCATTCATTATGTGACACATAAACTATACAAACACGGACTGACTCTTCATCCTCCTATACACCGTCATGCGATCCTGGTCCCAGCTGCAGGGGGCCGCACCGCTTCCATCCAGTGTTCCTTCCAGCTGTCTCCAACTCCTGAAGCAGCTTGTTGGACTGCTTATGAAACGAATCGACAGGCGAGCTTCATAAACTATACTTACACAGACTGACTCTTCATCCTCCTATACACCGTCATGCGATCCCTGCTCCGTGCCAGCAGCAGGGAGCCACACTCCTTCCATCCAGTGTTCCTTCCAGCTGTCTCCAGCTCCTGAAGGAGCCTGATGGAGGACTGTGTCAGCTTCACCTGGGCCAGGGAGGGCTTGAAGGCCCCGATGAGGCCCGAGGAGTGCCAGCGGCTGCCCGCACCAACCCTGAACACAGAGGCTGGTAAGACGCTGTCAAATGCCAGTAACCTATTCATTTCTTAAAAACTATGTTCTTCAACGATGTCAATAAAATCGAGGGGTTTTCAGTTGGTCAGTTTTTTTTTTGTCCTGGCTAGCATACAAATCCCAGCTATTTTTAGGCACATTAGAATTGTTGCTAGATGATCTAAGGTCTTCAATTGATTGCATTGCATTCGTGAGATGCATTACAGAACTGATAACAAAGACCACTGATGGCACAGATTGAGTTGTGTATGTTTTTTGACTGGCGAAATCAGTTCTTTTTTCTATAAAATTATTGATACAAGCTTTTAATGTCAACTGTACTTTTTTGTGTTCATCTAATACTCATAGATATTCAAGAAATACCCAAACCAAATGTCATTTTGTCCGTTGACAAAATTCTGAAGATTTTGAAGGAGGAGGGTATCAATTTGTTGAGATCCTTGTTTTCGCTTTTTTTTTTATTTACGTTCACCGATTATTCGAAAAAGATGATCCAAACAAACTCAAACACAATGAGCTTCCATTGTTTTATCACAGAGTTCTTATACCTTCGGTGTTCATCTTCAGACCAGCTTGATGTACCAATATTTAGCATTGTCATCAAATTTACGCTAACAGCTCAATTGGACATCAGGAATGGTTCAAATCTGGCTGGATAGATTCTGCCACACTAAACAACTAACTTATTTATCATGTACAAACTATAAACTATCATAAAGACCGTAAAAATAAAATACAGATTAGGCGTGCACACACCTGACGCACCGCCTCGCGAGGAAATTGCCGCGCGAAGCAGCTCAGTTAACGTGGACGTGCCTCGGCTGAGGCTTACGCACGCGCGGCCTCAACGCAAGGCGCGTCAACACTAGACGAGCTGAATCGCGCGGCAATTTCCTCGCGAGGCGGTGCGTCATAGACATTGTTCCCGAAAGCTTGCATAGCATAATAATACATTGACAACATAAAATAACATAAAAATCGCAATGGCAAAAAAATTAAACTGCTAAAATGTAGCAATGCAATGCACATGCAATATGTGTATTACATTTAGCAGGAAAAAATTTTTTTAAACAAATACACAAAATAAAATGATTATGTATTTGGGTCTGCGACACACAGGTTCCTACTTCACCTAAAAGCTGAGTTTAGCCATCCAGCAGGGGCTGGTGTGCTGGGGACCCCAGACTAGTTTCAGTATTATAGAATTCATTTAATGTACGTATTTACTTGTTCATGATTTTATTTAATTAAATAAAAAGTTTTATAATACCTTTTGAATCACTGAAATCTAATTCTGCCTAGAATTTAAAAAACACACTCATCATTCTAGCATTTGTCCCAGCTTTATGCCAAAACAAACATATTTTATTTTAATAATTAATAACCCAAGCTTGAATGTGTTCAGCAATATACACATATATATACATTTCTGGAATATATATTTACATTTCCAGTTTGTTCTCTATATTGCAAAAAAAACAAGCTACCAAAAAAACTACAATAATTTATAAAACTAGCCAAATTAAGATAAAGAAATATTTAAATTACAACTGTCCATAATTTCGGCAGTCCAGTGACCAAAGTGAATAAAAATAATTTCAATTTAAGCAAATTATTTTTGAAATGCGTGATAATAAAGCTCTATAAGCTTATTTAATTCAAACTCACAATAGAACCAAAGCTTAGTATCATCTACCTTCATATATCCACAGGTGCTTAACATCCCTTTGTATTGATTTATCTATTTTCAATATGCACACTGCACTTGCACATTTGCACTGCTGGCTTGCATTTGCATCCAGTCTAGAGAATTGAAACTTGAAAGGAAGATATTAAAGTGGCAAGAGGTAGTTTCCTCACCAATGCAACTACAGAATGCAATTGGCTCGCCCCTACACCCGGCCGCATAGCTCCCGATGCATAACTGTCACTAGATACCTACCTATTCAATTGGCACAGAAAAATCAATGAACTAGCATAGCAACCATTTACAACGTAATTGGCGGCAATAGCTTAAAAAGTATTTTAAACAGCAGGAAAACTGAATGTTAAACGTCTTCTAAGGCATTAGCGGCAGATCTTTACGTTACAAAAGTTAATTTATTCAAAAACATTTACTTCTCTCTTTCAATGAGTATAGTCTTGTCGCCCCAGCCTCTCTTCGCGAGGTGGTACGCCACCGCGGCCCCCATCACTCCTCCGCCGCATATCACCACCTTCGCCTCCGACGGCAGCTTCTCCAGGCATCCTTCTAGCTTTTCTTCGTGATCCAAGGCATCTAAGCGACTCGATAACTGACGATGCCCCGCGCCGAATAGGCTTATGCACCGCGAAACGTCGCGCTTGTGCACCCGTCTTATCAACATATTCGCCGGTTATCACCTCAAAATTAAATTTAAAAGAGCTTTCCGGATAAACTGCATTTGATACAACGTAAAATGTCTAAAAATAATATGTAGAGAAGAATTCAACACGAAGAAAAAGACATTTTGTTTTGACAATTGGATGGATGTGTTGCCAGGCGAAATATTTCCCAGGCCAGCTCAGCAGCCAATCAGGGTCTAGTTGCGGGTGGGTCGTGGCGCCAGCATTCAAATTAAATTGCATTGGACATGCGCGTTTCCATTTTCAATGAAAACACAAAGAAATTGCATCGAATACTCTCTAGTTCCTTTTTTTGCCACCCGCAAAATCGGTTTGTACCGAGTATGTACTTACCAAGTTATTTAAACATTGCTCCAATTAGCGGAGATACTCGTATGCTGTAAATTATCACATATGTGATGAACTAACGATTAGTAAATTATTTTTTAAATTTATAAATGTCTTTCTATTCGTTTACTTAATACATACTTACTTTACTCTTTGGTTTAGGTACTTCTCCGAATTCTTAAATATTTTTAGTTGCTATGCAAACTTTAGAGGTGCAAGTCTTTAATCGTTTCTATGGAAACTGGCGGTTGTAAATATTTGGTGTTAGTCCATGGTTAGTCCCTTATATATAGTAAATCTTTATCCTATTTTTGCTAATTATTTTATTAAGGGATGTCGATAGTAGAAATTGTTCACCACAACGAAGTTATTTACACGATACTCGACAAACCCCCACCGGAACCACCAAAGACACCCAGGTTTGTGAAATACCTACCTATATATAATTACGTATTTGAGAAACCAGTAGAAATTTCATAGAGTAGATTTAATTTACATTTTACTATTTTATCGACCGAATTAAAGTGATTAATCTCTCGTTAGCGATAAAACTGTTGAGGTACTCTTATCTTATCTAGTTATCTATATAAAAGACATAAGATGATGTCGAGATAAAGAGTCAATGTTAAAAGATAAAAAGATGAAAGATATTTATTCTTCAATTTAGGTACATTACAATGCACTTATGAACGAAAGAGTAACACGTTTATTCACAATTCGCTTACATTATTTACATATAATATGTTCTTCTGCCAAACCACAGAATGGTTTGTTGGTATAGAATGGTTTGTCCGTACTTTATCAGTTATCGTAATCACACTTGCGATTTCCGAGCAAGTTTTGTACGGGAGCGAACACGCTGCGAGTTCGCCGCGTTCGAGTTTTGTATAGAAATCGCTTTCAAATCGGTCAAGTGTGATAAGGCCTTAACAATAAAGTAGTGTCAAGCTCATTTTGAACACCTCACCCGCTTAGCTACTTATGCTGCTGACTGTACTGGCTGTGACGAGCAATAGAACGTTTACCTTTAAACGGAACCCTTATAGTTTCGTCATGTCCGTCGGTCCGTCCGTATGTCACAGCCATTTTATTCGGAAACTATAAAACGTATCTTAATAAAATTTACATACAAGCTGTATTTTGTATGCCGCTACTTAGTTATGTTAACGACATTATTAACATGTGGCATATCAATCGATAGGTCTTTCTAAATAACATTGAGGTTTCTTTGATGATTTTTTGTGATTAAGTGAATATTTTCTGAAATAATCGCTTCTAAAATCCCTCCCCCTGTAACTTTTGAACCGTAAGTCCAAAAAATATGAAAAAAATGCTCCTTATTACATACTTTCTACGAAAATCGGTATGAACATTATCGGTTTAGCCATTTTTGAGTTATCTTCAAAAAAGTTCTTCCATAGACATCAGATACGACCTTTTGGTATTAATTTGGGCCGAGGTACGGAACCCTCCATTAACCAAACTTTTGCTAAAAATAAATTCCACTTTACGGACTGCCCACTCAAAATATCGGAACGCTCAGTATATTTTATGCGGGCTTTGAATAAACCAATACGTTTTAGTGTCCGTATGTATTCTTCATATGTATTCGTACACACGTATCGCTTCCACTTATGAAATCGCTCAGGTTGTACGGTCAGGTGTAAGGGATGGGGGAATAGCGTGTACCTATAAGTTTTATAATTTTTGACTTGGAATTTATATTCAACACTTTAATTTCTATCCAAAAAAAAAGTGCCCTGCGTTATAAAAAAAACCGGCCACGTGCGTGTCGGACCACGCATAGGAGGGTTTCGTACCTTCAATGGAATAAGAACCAAACCAATACCAAAAGGTCGTATCTGATGCCTATGGAAGAAGTTTTTTGGAGATAACTCAAAAATGGCTGAACCGACAATGTTAAAAACAATTTTCGTAGAAAGTATATGATAAGGCGCAACTGTTCAAATTTGTTCATATTTTTTGAACTTACGGTTCAAAAGTTACGGGGGGGGGGGGTGCTACACAACTTTTCTGACTTGCGAAGCGATTATTTCAGAAAATATTCACTTAATCACAAAATAGTCAAACAAACCTCAATGTTATTTTGAAAGACTTATCGATTGATGTGTCACATGTTGATATTTGGTTAAATTTTTAATTTAGTTACCTGTATGGAGCGCCCCCTAAAAATTTTTTTTTTCAAATTTAACTAGAATAACTAAGTAGCTGCATACAAAATACACCTTATGTGTAAATTTTATTCAGATACGTCGTATAGTTTCCGAGTAAAATGCCTGTGACATACGGACGGACAGACAGACAGACATGACGAATCCATAAGGGTTCCGTTTTTTGCTATTTGGCTACGGAACCCTAAAAACGATAATACTTAATACTTATATTATGAGCATAAAATAAGAAATCAAGAAGGTTCTAAATTAGATGGACTATCTAGAACAATTTTTGTGCGCAATGTTTGGCGGTTCACAGCTGTCAGTTGCTTGGCATGTCAGTTGTCGAAGAACGAATTTATGAACTTTAAGTGCCGGCGGTCACTTAAAGTCGTGGCAAAATTCTTAGGCATGCCATCTCCTGATTACTCAATGAGGTACTACAAAAAAATCAAGAAGGCAACAAATTCTAAATTTTTGGAGCGAAATGCAGTTCAGGCTAAGGAAGTAAATGTAAAGCCAGGTTTAGACGAAGCCAGTGCTGACTGCCAGTGCCAGCGCTGGCTTGTTATTGGCCTCGTATAAACAGTAATAATAAGCCAGCGCTAAGCGGTAAGCCAGCGCTGGCTGCCAGTAAAACTAGCAGTACTGGCTTCGTCTAAACCTGGCTTAACTGCCATGCGGGTTTTAATTGTTGATTCGTTATGATATATAGTTTTTCCAGGGTTTGTTTTACTTCAAGCATAGATAATATACCATTGGTTGGAGTCTCTCTGCGTGATCGCATCAGAAATGAGGCCATCCGCAGCAGAACCAAAGTAACCGATATAGCCCTCCGAATCGCTAAACTAAAGTGGCAGTGGGCGGGGCACATTGCTCGTAGAACCGATGGCCGTTGGGGCGGAAAGGTTCTCGAGTGGCAACCACGAACCAGAAGGCGCAGCGTGGGTAGACCCCCCGCAAGGTGGACTGATGACCTGGTGAAGGTCGCAGGAGTCCGCTGGATGCGGATGGCGCAGGACCGGTCATTGTGGCACTCTTTGGGGGAGGCCTATGTCCAGCAGTGGACGTCTTTCGGCTGATATGATGATGATGATGATAGAGAATATACTATGTCTTTCTTACGCTAGTACCCTCGCTACTGAAAAAGGGATGAGGATAGCTTATTTATCCATGGACCATGGAGCGGAATCCATATATCTATGGAGAGCCATATTTGCTGTTTGGTTGAGTTTCTTCGTCTTTGTCTTTGCAGATACCACTCAGAGTTAGAGAAACAGCTCAAGGCTAGGAAGATACCACAACTGCGGCGCACTTTCGGCTACGCCGAGACTCCAGTCAGCCCTCCAGACCAGTTCCTCAAGAAGGGCGAAGGATATAGTAAGTATCACCTCATGATGGTCTGGGTCCCTTACTTCCAACCAAAATCGAAGTTTGACTATCTCTCTCTCTCTCTCTCTCTTTCTCTCTCTGACGCTGGTATTTGAGCAACAGAGAGATATGTTTGTATGATGAACTAGGCCGGTGAGAATTTCGGGTAAATACCTAAGGTGTTTGATGTGGTGGGATAAGTTATAGTCAGACATAGAAGTTTTTGTGGCAAAAACTAGGGACTTCCTTCCTATAATAAATTTATCGATAACTATCGAAGTGACATTTCATATAGCACATACTAAGTTTACCGAGTAAAGTATAAATTAACATGTAAAGCTGATAACTACCTATTGACGTTATGTAATGGTGATATGTTATATTTTAACACTTATTAGAAATTTACAAAAAAAAGCAGGAAATAATTTATGGACTCAGGGGATACTTTGCGGAAGTCTATATTATTAACTACAATAATATTGCTTTGATATTCCGGGCAATATTATTGTAGTTAAACCAAGAAATCATTTTAACAACTAAAACAAATCGAATGACAACTATTTTCATAAACGATTTATAATAAGTTTATGCTGTATATTATATAGTAATATATACAACTTCCAAATTCATATTATATGTACATCATAACTGTCATAACGATTTATCGATAAATTAATATCGTTGGGAAGTCCCTATGACATTTTCATTCCTGCCACTAAAACTTCTGTCTGGTTATAGTATATGCTTGATATTTTATAACACTGACATTTCAAGTCCATACATCTTTGTAACCTCTTCTTACAACAGTATATATATAAGTTACCCAGTATTAATAAAGAAAGGTACATTCGATTCGATACACTTGTATCGAATCGACGATATATATAATATGTAAAGTACGAGTAGATACTTAGTTTAATTTCCCACAAAATTTAATATCAATACATCGTTGACTGCTTGGATTTTTTCACATTATGATGTGATACTTATGATTATAGATCATATACAAGATATGTCTATACTCCGCTTAGCGCGTTATTTCTTTGAAACCTAAGCTGCCAAAAAGAAGGGGTGCGGGAGGGGAACACGCAATGAGAGGCGTAAGAGAGAGTCAGACATTAATGTTTGCCATGGAGACGTACTAAGTTTACTGTCACTTCCAATAATTAGTGTCTTACTATAGAGTGAAATTACTTCGAGCGTGGCAGCGGGGGTCACCCGGCTATGCGGGGTCTTGGTCTATGTTATACAGTGTGGAAAGATAACGTCGTCGTCGTGTTAAAACGTCGAGATAGCTCAATTCACTAAAAGGAAACATTCGTTGATTTTTTTAAAGGGGCAGAACTGCATGTACAAATTTTTGGAAAAGAGTACAGTTTACAAACAAACTATGTAGTTTGTCATTTTTGCCGTAAATATTTTTTATGACAATTGATGCCAATCGATCCTATTGCCAATAAGGATAAAAACTTCTTAATACCAACCAAGTTTAGGGCACAAGAGAACCCATAAATAATAATAAAAATATTTTTCATACAAGTAGTATGGAAAAAATTGAAAATTAAGACAAAAATTGTGAAGGCAGTTTTAGTTTTTAGGAAAAATAAAAGAATGTTTCCTTTCAGCGAATTGAGCTATCTCAACGTTTTAAGGTAGTTTCCCTCCAGGGCCCGACTTATCATTCCACACTGTAGATAGAGTAGCATAACTACCACTTAAAAAAAAATTACGCACTTTAGGCATCAACGTAATTTGCTACGATCGAAGAACTTATCTATTCTATGAATAGAAAGCAATACCGTAAGAACTATTATATAATCTGTGGCAATACGTTGACAGTTTCATCTCGGGACAGCGCCATCTGCCGCGATATTTAAAAGAAGCTCGGGACGGCGTTATACAGGCTTAAACCCATCTTAAACCTACAATAAAACTCCATGTTGGGCTTGGTACATAATACCTATTTTAAATACTCCACAGTGACCCAAGATAGTACGTATGGGTCACGCTTGCAAACGAACTACTTATAAGTTATAACAATAAATAACACTACGTCCCAAGAAGTTGGTTGACACTTATTCCCTTATTATTTGATTTATATGAACAAGGAACCCAGTACTGCCAGTAGGCGTGCCAGGGCACTTCAATTTTAGAACGTGCCAAGGCGTTTCTTTCTCAACGTGTCAAGGGGTTTCTTGAAATCTTGATGTCTACTTTCCCCTAGCCAACATGTACGTAAAATATAAATGGCGATCAAAAATGTTAAATTTATTTAAGACGAAATATACTTTCTATTGTCCAGGTCAACCGGTAAAAAAGTCAGACCACAAATGTGTCAAGGGAGACCTGCCTCCCGTGCCGCGGCGACCCCCGCCGGGGAAGGGGCCCGAGAAACCACAGGTCAACTTCAAAGTGCTCAACATTAAGAGAGCCGTCAAGGTTAAAGGCAAACCAGTGGAGCCGAGGTAAGACAACACTGCTATTTAATATATAATAATTATAAACAAAAAAGAACCGACTTCACTTTGCCTCCACCTTTCCAAAAGGAAATGCCCGAGAGCTACTGTAAAAAAATACTCAAATCACGAAGAGTTCCCTCGATTTCTCCAGGATCCCATCATCAGACCCCTGATAACAATGGGACCAACTGTCTAGTATACCTACTCTTTCAAACATAAAAAATAATTTTCCAAATCGGTCCAGCCGTCTTCGAATAATCGGTGAATATACATACATAAAAAAACCGGCCAAGTGCGTGTCGGACCACGCATAAGAGGGTTCCGTACCTTCAATGGAATAAGAACCAAACTAATACCAAAAGGTCGTATCTGATGCCTATGGAAGAAGTTTTTTGGAGATAACTCAAAAATGGCTGAACCGATAATGTTCAAAACAATTTTCGTAGAAAGTATATGATAAGGCGCATGTTCAAATTTTTTAATATTTTTTGAACTTACGGTTCAAAAGTTACGGGGGGGGGGGCTACACAACTTTTCTGACTTTCGAAGCGATTATTTCAGAAAATATTCACTTAATCACAAAATAGTCAAAGAAACCTCATGTTATTTTGAAAGACCTATGGATTGATGTGTCACATGTTGATATGTGGTTAATTTTTTTTTTTATTTAGTTACCTGTATGGAGCGCCCCCCTAAAAATATTTATCTACACTCATATTGTAAGTTCTCTAAAACGTGTTCGAAAACGGTAGGCAATGGCTAGCATTACCACGACCGATTTTACTATGATAAGCTTTTTATCCGTAGCAGTCACGTAATTTTAACTTTTCATGCTCAATTATTGATGTGCTATGAGTTTTGATAACATAATGTACATCTGCACCCTCCCGGGGATCCGCCGACAGCCCGACACGCGCCCGCGCGACCGCCGGCACACGAGAGTTGGCCACGGCGGCGGTGCAATGGCGGCCATTCTATGGTTTCCAAATAAGGCATTTAGAATAAATAATATGAGTGTAGATAAAGCAGTGTATGCAACTGTACGTAATTAGGCCTTAAAACACTCGTGTGATCTTATTATGAAATTCGCCTGCTAAACTACTATTTTTTTTTCAAATTTAACTACATAACTAAGTAGCTGCATACACCTTATGTGTAAATTTTATTCAGATACGTCGTATAGTTTCCGAGTAAAATGCCTGTGACATACGGACGGACAGACAGACAGACATGACGAATCCATAAGGGTTCCGTTTTTTGCCATTTGGCTACGGAACCCTAAAAATAGCAAAAACAAAGATCCCGACGAATTGAGAACCTCCTCCTTCGAAATCCTTGAAGTCAGTTGAAAACAGTGAAGATAAGACCGTCATATATACTTAGAGAAGACCGTCTTCTCTCAGGCTATAAGTACCTACTGACGTATAACTATGGACACTTACGCCGCTTACAGACGGTCGGGAAAACAGAAAAAGCACTACCTTGCCGATTGTGTATGAGCAGTGTGCGCACATCTACAAACACAATGGTTATGGTTAAGTATGACCAATGTGGATTTTGCCTCTGTGACGGTCTTCACCAAAATAACGTTACGTGTAGAATACGAAATATCTCAATAGACAAAACAGCAGTTACGTATGAAATTAGACAACGACTGTATTTTAGTGGAACGCCTTTTTCTTGTCAATTGTTATCTTAGGGTAGGGTACTATACATCTCTTGAGTTGCTTTTGAGTATTGTGAGCTTTCAACGTTTCCGAGTTGAACACTCTTATTTCAATTAGGTACGAAAACGAGGAACGTAAAATACATGTGTATTTAATAATAAAACTAAAAAAAAGCGTAACTTGTAGGTACAGTCACCATCAAATATATTGGAGCGGCCAAGCTACTCAAAAATATCTGAACATGCACTTTATCGCCTTGACTTGACAATAGAGGCGTTGTTCAGATATTTGTGACCACCTTGGCCGCTCCGATATATCTGATGGTGACTATACCTACCTATTATGTTTCTTGAGGAAACTTTTATTGAACAATTGACGGCAAGTGACAATCGTGATTTATGAAATCAGAAGTTAAATATCAGGGGGCTTAGACAAGATGACAATCGTTTGTAGAAAACGAATTGAAACGCTATCCGTGTCTCTATCGCACTAATATGGAAGAATAATAACTAGAGTGAGTGAGATTCGAGTTCGTTCCGTCGAACGATTGTCATCTTGGCTAAGCCCCCAGCACGCAGCTGCAAATACGTGTTTAACCGAAGTTTCAGCGGAATTCATTACAATAAAATAAAAATACCTACTTGGAAAATAAGATTTTGTAAAAAAAACAATCTAACCTCAACAGCCGTCAATTGTAGGTTTCTTTTCTTGCAAAAGTTATTTATTGCTCAACGAGTTGGTTGTAACAAACCCAAACAGGCGAACACAATAAGCTTCCATTGTTTTATCACAGAGTTCTTATGACCACCTTCGATCTCTATCATCAGACCAGCTCCATTTCATTTTCATTGTCACGCGATAAACATATGCATGCAAAACTTCAGCACAATCGGAAACCGGGAAGTAGGTCAAATTTATCTTGCAAGGTTTGATTACAGACAACAGAACAGGTGAAGCTATATTTAGCTTTTATTAAAGCTTGTAATAAAACTTTGTTTCCAACCGCTACCTATAGATAGACGTACATCACGCATTCAAAGCATGAACAATGTAAAACTTTTTTTTATACCACGACGGTGGCAAACAAACATACGACCCTCCTAATGGTAAGCAGCTACCGTAACCTATGGACGCCTGCAACTCCGAAGAAGTCACATGCGCGTTGCCGACCCTTTACAAAAAGGAGGATTCACTGTGTTGACGGCTAAAGGAACAAGAAAGTCCCTCATCGTCAACACACTGGGGCCTCTTTGAGCTCTTTGCTCTTTGGCAACCTTACTCACCAGCAGGAACACAACACTATGAGTATATAGGGTCTAGTGCTATTTGGCTGTGGTTTTCTGTAAGGTGGAGGTACTCCCCCAGTCGGGCTCTGCTCCAGTGAGCGAGATGACATTCGCTGAACGTGCCCTACCACACTTAGCGAAAACTACACTTTTACTGGTGTCTCTCATTGTTTCCTAGCCGACTTGACAAGAAAAAGTTCATCCACTACCCTTATCATATATACCGTAACGTTTCCAGACTGGTAGATACCCGCGACGGTCACATTAAGAAGATCAAAGGCTCAGGCGAAGTTCCCGAGTACTGTCTCCGGCCGGACTTCGGACGCATGCCAGCGTACCTGGTGCGTCGGAACAGGAGGATCAGGAAGCAGCTGGAAGCTATACAGTATGCTGATGATCATAGGGAGAGCCTGTGCAAGCAGCTAGCTGATGAGGAGCGGGAGAAACTGCTCAAGGTAAGAGGTTTTATTAGCCTGTTACGAAGTATTGCGTTAACTAAAAGTCAAAAATCGTGCAAATGAGAGATAAATAGCGCCGGTAGGAAAGCTAGCTTTTACTACTCATGATATGAGCCCGACTTCCGGACTGAAAGTCGGACGTGTTAGGCTGCATTTCTACCAGAGATGAGTGAGGATGCGTTGCGAGGGATGTGTTTGTTAACCTATTGACCGCCACAGTCGGCTGTGGCCGACATCAAAAAGTTGTGCCATGGACACCAACGACGGCTACAGCCGACAGGCTTTGTAATGCAATAGGGACCTACGCGGGCTTCCGCAAAGTTCAATTTCGCTTGACAAAACGCGATTACGTGGCGGTGGCGCGTCATTTTTGTTCAATGCTTGGCGGTCAAAAGGTTAAGCACTAATAGAATCACTTCATTTGTTTCTCCTCACACATCACAGCTCTAGGATTGGTTCTTAAATAATTTTAAACAAAAAAGAACCGACTTCACTAAGCAATCCACCTTTCCAACACCAAATGCTCGAGCTGCTGTAAAAAATACTCAAATCACTACAGGTGTGCCTATAATAGTTGAAGAGTTCCCTCGATTTCTCCAGGATCCCATCATCAGATCCTGACCTGGTTACAATGGGACCAACTGTGAAGTATACTCTTTCAAACAAAAAAAGAATTTTCCAAATCGGTCCAGCCGTCTTCGAATAATCGGTGAACATACATAAAAAAAAAAAATAGCAAAAACAAAGATCCCGACGAATTGATAACCTCCTCCTTCGAAATCTTGAAGTCGGTTGAAAACACATTCCTCGCAACGCATCCTCTATCTCTGGTGGAAACGAAGCCTTACTGCCAGACGACCAGCGCGCTTTTTTAAAAATAACCTCAATATATTTTGTTCTGTTCCAGGACCTGAAGCACAAATGGCAGCTGAAGCAGAAGGCGTTTCTCCAGCTGCCGATGCTCACGGACACGATGCCCAAGATCTTGAAAAAAGATAAGATGGAACAGGAGCTGCGGCAGCTCGAAAAGGATATCCAGCTCATCGAGTCCAATCCGTATATTTACATTTATTGAGGTGTACAGAATACGAGTCTTAACACTTTCGCAACCAAGAACCCGCCTGGTAGGCACTCGTAATTTTTTGCTCAGATGCCGGCTAAGCCCGCTAGGCGGGCAGTAGCTATAAACCTACACGCCACGCCAAAGACCCCGCCTGGCGGGCACACATTGCATCTTCGCCACCACAGGGCTGACACTAACAGAAAGGTTTTAATACTTCTGATTATTATGCATTTAATATATATTGTAAAATTCCTGTGTAGTGGTTCTTCTAATCTAAGCACGTCAACAACGAAACCAGTAATAATATCGATATCTTGTTTTGCAATCACTATTGTTTTTGTAGTTTTATCGTGCTTCATTGCGGTGGCACGTCAAGTTGCTTCAATGCTTGGCGCTCGAAAGGTTAATTTTATTCACGTATACGAAAGTTACTCGGCACAGCCCTGAGCGTCCGCCTAGTGCCCGCCTAGTAGGCACGCGGCGTGCGGCATTGCGTTGCCCGCCTAGCGAGTTCTCTCGGTTTCTGGGGTATTGTTTAAAATTATGCCCGGTTGCGAAAGTGTTAAACATTGTACTCATATATGAGTCAGTCAACTTTTTATTGTCGTTGCTATGATTATTAGATACGTCCCTTGCACAATCAAATATTTTCTATAGAACAGTATGAAGATGGCTCGGACAAAGAGTCGATTTGTCCATAGTAATACAGATAATTACAGTCAGCACGCAAAAGTGGCGTAGAAAAAGAGGTCCTAATATGAACCCTTTTGACTGTACGTATTACATATATGAGTTCAATAGTTTTGGCAGTTATTATCAACTTGATCCATTTGATCCACCCAGTAATTACGAAAGGCCAATGAAATACTGGCCGATTTATGTGTGTGTGTGGAATAAACCTGTGTGTAATATTTGTGTTATTTTTTAAGCCTGAAACTTACTCCCGTGAACCTATTCCTATCTATGTATATACATATAAATTAGATTATTTTATCATCACAGAGCATTTTACCGCTTTTACACTCGTGACGTCATATTATTACGCTTTCAGGTAGACAATTATCATATCAGCACGGTTAGCACAAAGTGTGCAGCGACAATACCTATCTCACGGGCGAGATAGACATCTGTCTCTTTCGGTTTAATACAGTTAGATTATGCTAACTGTTCTGTACGTTAAAGGGGAAAGAATGAACTAATGCTTATGTAAATAATTCCATAAAAAAAACAATGGACAAACCAACAACTTTATTTCGACAAATTAGTTACATGTTCACAAAAATATGGAATGTTGAATTGCACCTACATCTCTATTCTTATGCTAATTGACTAAATTTGCGACTAGAGCGAGCGCACTCGGGATATTTCTACTTAAATAATATTTCATTACATAGCCCTTTAGAAGCCATTATTTTATTATTAACCAACCAAAACATTAATTTATTTGAACAATCAACAGCAGAAGCAGTTACTTGACACTTTAACGTTAGTTTAACTTTAGCAAAGACGTATTTATTACTCGTATCGTAACGTAAGATAGTTTCGAACACGTCACCCAAAGAGTAAAGTAAGTATGTATTAACCTCACCCCTACCGCCTAAAAGTGTCATGGAGTACGCTGTAAAGTATGTAACCTTCATCCTTTCAAGTAAGGTTTATATTAGCTCGCTTCCACCCATGATATTGGCGTGTGCCTGAATTTTTTCGATGTGCCAAGTAACGTATTTTGAAACTGATATTATGGAACCTGGCTTTTAGGAAATGTTTACTAGACTTTTAAACTGTACGGGACGGAAATAAAAGGCGGCGCCCAGATAATTATGTGGGTAATAATGATAACGGATATGAGGAATGTATTCACTGGCTTGCTTATATGACCCGAGAACCGCCTTTTTTCCATACTTATATACTTGTAAATAATCACAGAATATAAGAAGGGGTAACTCCGACAGGACAGCTCTGGCCGTCAGGAGTATCCCTACTATAAGCTATATTATTTATCATTACCTAAACTTATACGTACTAGACACGATATTTAAATACAGAAACGGCTTCTGTGGACACATAATCGCCAGACGACTTTACATTAAAATCATGCTCAATTGCTTATAGACACTTGGACATATTCTTCACCTTAACCAATAGGTAAGTTGATTGCAAATGTTTTTGACTATGATACCTTAATCTGTTTAAACCGACAGCCACAGAAGCATTAAAAATACTCGTAACTAAATTTCGAAGTCACGCAGGATACAATTGAGGACTTGTTAAAAAAGATACCTATTACATATCGCATAACATTTAATTTTGTAACTTGTGTAATTTTAACGAAACTCCCCTTCTGGGGTCAGTGCGGTAAGAGAAGTGTCGTACAAATTATTGAATCAAATATAAACTACGATACGTCGTTTTACACACAAACTAACAAAATTAATACAAATTAGAGTACCGCTAATACTACAAGTTATTACGCAATATGCCTCATGCCCACTATCATACCAACTTTAGAACCTAATAAAGTAATTAATTTACTAGTTATTTAAATAATTCCTGTTTTTTTTTGTTTTCTGTAAGTACTATATTTATTGCACTTTAGTTTTACCTACCTTTTACTAAATGGAAATCGATCCGATGTAGTTGGATGGGACAACTATTTACTGTTGTATTTCTGCCCCGTCAGATCAGCCAAGGAGAGAGCAGCAGTCAGTACTGCTTTTAGCTGGCTCGTTTTAGTAGGTAAATAAAAACGCGTGTATGATTAATGTAAATATAAACCAGTTTTTAAGAGTGTCCCAGGAGACCCAAACGTAGCAACAAACAAGTTGTTTCCGTCAATTATGCTTCTTGGTAATTAATTACATTATATGTATTTAACAACATTCTGTGGCTATCGGTTGCAAAATTTCGATATGATTTTTACAAGAGGGTTAACGTGGCTCTTAATTCAAATGTATTTTGATTTTAATAAGTAAAACATACCCATTATTCTTTTTCTAGATGTCTATTAATTATCTAACACTAGGACAGCTCAAGTCAGCTATTAAATCAGTCTACAGTTAATGATTTTTTTATTGCTTAATAATGAATGACTAAATTACAGGTGATCTCTATTCAAACCCATTTTAATCATAGTTCATATAAAGGACTGATTATTAATTTATTAAATACAAAAATGTATATCAAATATCCATGTAAAATGCCAAATAGCCAACATACTGAAATTACCCTCTTGTTAAAATCATATTATGTTCCATATATTTAACCGTAACTATAGTATAAAAATAAGTAGGATTAGCTATAGGTACTCAGCAGATTCGATGGGATGGAGGGATAGTTTTACTCCTTAAGTAGGAACACAGAATATCATGCATAAGTACGAGTATATCTCGTTTACCATTTAGTGAACCAACTATTTGTTGTTATTTAATCCAGTTAGCTAGGGGACCACGTGTTTAACAAGAATAAGATGATTCACTCATAGCTAGGTACAGTTAACCAATTTGATTCCTAGGCCACTCTAGAAACTTGTCACAATAGCTAGTTTGGTAGCGAATAGGTTACGTTTATACGTATCCACGGGCAACTTGTCATTACGACAAGGTTCTACAGTGGCCTAGGAATCACATTGGTTGACCGTACATCAATGTGAACGAACACTACAAATTTTGGTTTATTTCATGTTTTTTTTTAATTTTTGCTACAAATCTGTGTTGTTTGTGTCATGGATCCTGGCCCGACCACGACACGATAATGGAATTTAATGATTGCACAAATTCATCATTTTTTAGGTGCTATTTAGTGCTCCTAGTCCCATGAATTTGTGCCGCATAGTTTTCAAGTTATTGCGGTGCCGTTGTGGTCGGGCGGGGGTACAGGATCCTGGCCCGACCACACCCCTCCAACGAGATTTGGTGAATGCACAAATTCATCGTTATTTAGGTGCTATTTAGTGCCGCCAATCCCATGAATTTGTGCCGTATAGTAACCAAGATACCGATGTGGTCGGGCGGGGGTACAGGATCCTGGCCCGACCACACCCCTCCAACGAGATTTCGTGTATGCACAAATTCATCATTTTTTAGGTGCTATTTAGTGCTTCTAGTCTCATGAATTTGTGCCGCATACTTTTCAAGTTATCGCCGTACCGTTGTGGTCGGGCGGGGGTACGGGATCCTGGCCCGACCACACCGCTCCAACGAGATTTGGTGAATGCACAAATTCATCGTTTTTTAGGTGCTATTTAGTGCCACCAATCCCATGAATTTGTGCCGCTTAGTTTTGGGTACAGGATCCTGGCCCGACCACACCCCTCCGACGAGATTTGGTGAATGCACAAATTCATCGTTTTTTAGGTGCTATTTAGTGTCACCAATCCCATGAATTTGTGCCGCTTAGTTTTCAACTTATCGCGGTATCATACCTATACAGGGTGGAACGAATTGGAGGGAAACTACCTTAAAACGTTGAGATAGCCCAATTTACTAAAAAACACATTCTCTCGTTTTTCCTAAAAAGTAAACCTGCATTCACAGATTTTTTTTAATTTTCTCTCTTTTTCATAACAATTGTATGGATTTTTTTTTATTGTTTATGGCTTCCGTTGTGCGCTAAACTTGGTTGGGATGAATTAGTTTCTTATCCTTATTGGAAATAGGAACCAATGGCATGAATTGTCATGAAAATTGTTTTTGGTAAAAATGACGAAATTAGTTTTTTTTTACGACTAAAGGAACAAGAAGGTCCCTCATCGTCAACACACTGGGTCCTCTTTGAGCTCTTTGGCAACCTTACTCACCAGCAGGAACACAACACTATGAGTAGGGTCTAGTGCTATTTGGCTGTGGTTTTCTGTAAGGTGGAGGTACTTCCCCAGTCGGGCTCTGCTCCAGATTTGAGCGATGATATTCGCTGAACGTGCCCTACCACACTTAGCGAGATGTCATTCGCAGTACCCATACCTCTCTTTTTGGCGTAGTTTAAGGACATACCCAGGTCCGGACGTAGTTAAAGGACAAACCCGGGTCCGACCTACCGGGTACACCTATTTATAAGTCACAATAAAAACGAATATAGCCGCGTAACAACCCATGAGTAGGTAAATATCGGGTAAATACAGGGTATTTACCGGGTAATTAACTATCTCTAGTTGCCATGTAAGGATAATGTTAGTTCTATTTTATTCGATTCCTACTGTTTATTGTTGCAGTATACATTTCCAAATTACAATAGATTCTGGGTACGGTATTGTGGCCCTGTGATTTGTTTAAAACTTTTTAAATTGCAACTATTTTTTTAATATCAAATGTGTCTATGGTTTGTTATTTCATGTGACATGTGGAAAGATATAAGTATTTCGGTTTCTATATAAAAAAATGAAAAATCAGACTACCAGATAGTGATTTTGAGATAATATTAACAAACATAAGAAAGGCATCAGATATCGTAGACAAGTACGCTGTGATAATTCTGATATTTGATACGCAACATAAAGTGAAAATTCCAGAATGTACTTTTTGGGCTTATTTTGATTTACTGAAGCAACTAATATGGAGCTTGTAGTACAGAATATACATATAATTACACGCCTCAAACATACGATTATTGTAGAAATCATAAAAATATATCACACACGATATCACACTTCGAAAGCCTAAAATTGGTGTATGTTTAAAAAACAATGAAAGTATTGCAGCAGGTAAGAGTTATTTTCGCATACCTGATAGTATGTGTAACTATGTCGTAAGATACAATATTAATTGTTCAAGTACTTTTCAATATCATTATTATTTTTCGCCTTATACACGGTGTTGCAACACGCAGATGTTTTAAATTTGCCGCCTTTTCTCAGGGCCGAGATAGCGTAGCCAGTTAAAACAAATTTTGAATTTGAATAATATTCATAAAAACAGTAATTGAAATTAGTATAAAAAAAACATACTTATCCCAAATTATCCTTAGAGATGTACATATAAGGTATCCAAGTGTCTTTATCTATATATTCTATATAATTAAGGATATAAAGTTTTAAGGATAAACAAAAACTTTATATCCTTAATCATATAGAATATATAGATCAAGACACTTGGATACCTTATATGTACATCTCTAAGGATAATTTGGGATAAGTATGTTTTTTTTGTATACTAATTTAAATTACTGTTTTTATGAATATTATTTAAATTCAAAATTTGTTTCTAACTGTTGATGATGGATTATATTCTGGCTACGCTATCTCGGCCCTGAGAAAAGGCGGCAAATTTAAAACATCTGCGTGTTGCAACACCGTGTATAAGGCGAAAAATAATAATGATATTGAGAAGTACTTGAACAATTAATATTGTATCTTACGACATAGTTACACATACTATCAGGTATGCGAAAATAACTCTTACCTGCTGCAATACTTTCATTGTTTTTTAAACATACACCAATTTTAGGCTTTCGAAGTGTGATATCGTGTGTGATATATTTTTATGATTTCTACAATAATCGTATGTTTGAGGCGTGTAATTATATGTATATTCTGTACTACAAGCTCCATATTAGTTGCTTCAGAAAATCAAAATAAGCCCTAAAAGTACATTCTGGAATTTTCACTTTATGTTGCGTATCAAATATCAGAATTATCACAGCGTACTTGTCTACGATATCTGATGCATTTCTTATGTTTGTTAATATTATCTCAAAATCACTTTCTGGTCGTCTGATTTTTCATTTTTTTTTATATAGAAACGGGAATACTTACAAACCACAGACACGTTTACACGTACGTTTACAGAATAGACACATTTGATATTTAAAAAATATTTGCTATTTAAAAAGTTTTAAACAAATCACAGGGCCACAATACCGTACCCAGAATCTATTGTAATTTGGAAATGTATACTGCAACAATAAACAGTAGGAATTGAATACAATAGAACTAACATTATCCTTACATGGCAACTAGAGATAGTTAACTACCCGGGTAAATACCCGGTATTTACCCGATATTTACCTACTCATGGGTTGTTCAGCGGGTATATTCGTTTTTATTGTAACTTATAAATAGGTGTTAAATGATCTCTGAAAAAAATAACTTATTTCGTCATTTTTACCAAAAACAGTTTTCATGACAATTCATGCTATTGGTTCCTATTTTCAACAAGGATAAGAATCTAATTCATCCCAACCAAGTGTAGCGCACAATGGAAGCCATAAACAATAAAAAAAAATCCATACAATTGTTATGAAAAAGAGAGAAAATTAAAAAAAAATCTGTGAATGCAGGTTTACTTTTTAGGAAAAACGAGAGAATGTTTTCTTTTAGTAAATTGGGTTATCTCAACGTTTTAAGGTAGTTTCCCTCCAATTCGTTCCACCCTGTATAAGTATGATACCGCGATAAGTATGTTTTTTTTTTTATACTAATTTCAATTACTGTTTTTATGAATATTATTCAAATTCAAAATTTGTTTTAACTGTTGATGATGGATTATATTCTGGCTACGCTATCTCGGCCCTGAGAAAAGGCGGCAAATTTAAAACATCTGCGTGTTGCAACACCGTGTATAAGGCGAAAAATAATAATGATATTGAGAAGTACTTGAACAATTAATATTGTATCTTACGACATAGTTACACATACTATCAGGTATGCGAAAATAACTCTTACCTGCTGCAATACTTTCATTGTTTTTTAAACATACACCAATTTTAGGCTTTCGAAGTGTGATATCGTGTGTGATATATTTTTATGATTTCTACAATAATCGTATGTTTGAGGCGTGTAATTATATGTATATTCTGTACTACAAGCTCCATATTAGTTGCTTCAGAAAATCAAAATAAGCCCAAAAAGTACATTCTGGAATTTTCACTTTATGTTGCGTATCAAATATCAGAATTATCACAGCGTACTTGTTTACGATATCTGATGCCTTTCTTATGTTTGTTAATATTATCTCAAAATCACTATCTGGTAGTCTGATTTTTCATTTTTTTATATAGAAACCGAAATACTTATATCTTTCCACATGTCACATGAAATAACAAACCATAGACACATTTGATATTTAAAAAATAGTTGCTATTTAAAAAGTTTTAAACAAATCACAGGGCCACAATACCGTACCCAGAATCTATTGTAATTTGGAAATGTATACTGCAACAATAAACAGTAGCAATTGAATAAAATAGAACTAACATTATCCTTACATGGCAACTAGAGATAGTCAATTACCCGGTAAATACCCTGTATTTACCCGATATTTACCTACTCATGGGTTGTTACGCGGCTATATTCGTTTTTATTGTGACTTATAAATAGGTGTACCCGGTAGGTTGGACCCAGGTATGTCCTTAAACTACGTCCGGACCTGGATATGTCCTTAAACTACGCCAAAAAGAGAGGTATGGGTACTGCGAATGACATCTCGCTAAGTGTGGTAGGGCACGTTCAGCGAATATCATCGCTCAAATCTGGAGCAGAGCCCGACTGGGGAAGTACCTCCACCTTACAGAAAACCACAGCCAAATAGCACTAGACCCTACTCATAGTGTTGTGTTCCTGCTGGTGAGTAAGGTTGCCAAAGAGCTCAAAGAGGACCCAGTGTGTTGACGATGAGGGACCTTCTTGTTCCTTTAGTCGTAAAAAAAACTAATTTCGTCATTTTTACCAAAAACAATTTTCATGACAATTCATGCCATTGGTTCCTATTTCCAACAAGGATAAGATAAATATAAAAAATAATATAATAAAAATAAACAAAATATAATATACAATAAAAAAAATCCATACAATTGTTATGAAAAAGAGAGAAAATTAAAAAAAAATCTGTGAATGCAGGTTTACTTTTTAGGAAAAACGAGAGAATGTTTTTTTTTAGTAAATTGGGCTATCTCAACGTTTTAAGGTAGTTTCCCTCCAATTCGTTCCACCCTGTATAGGTATGATACCGCGATAAGTTGAAAACTAAGCGGCACAAATTCATGGGATTGGTGGCACTAAATAGCACCTAAAAAACGATGAATTTGTGCATTCACCAAATCTCGTCGGAGGGGTGTGGTCGGGCCAGGATCCTGTACCCCCGCCCGACCACATGGGTATCTTGGTTACTATACGGCACAAATTCATGGGATTGGCGGCACTAAATAGCACCTAAAAAACGATGAATTTGAGCATTCACCAAATCTCGTTGGAGGGGTGTGGTCGGGCCAGGATCCTGTACCCCCGCCCGACCACAACGGTACCGCGATAACTTGAAAACTATGCGGCACAAATTCATGGGACTAGGAGCACTAAATAGCACCTAAAAAATAATGAATTTGTGCAATCATTAAATTCCATTATCGTGTCGTGGTCGGGCCAGGATCTATGACACCTTAAAACGTATGAAGCTTACAAAAGCGTCGAATACCTTAGCTTTAATAAATTACGTTAAACTTCATAGTAAGTATTCTTAAGTAATTGGACTATTAAATTGGGCCTAAGTACGTTGGATAATATACTTAGCGAAATATAAGGGCCTTGCGGCACTGCTTTCATACAGATATTTAGAGTACGAGTTTCTAAAATAGTAAGGACTAAGTCTATTGAACTGTGGCCTGTTTATTTTTCGCACATCTGTACATGTCGGAATCAACTTTTTCTTGCTAATCATGTTAGTAGAATATGGCGTAACATTTCTTCTAGATAACAAACTCTGATACTATTGTCCCCTGGCTAACGGGGCGGAAGAACGAGAAGAAATAGTTGATCCAACCACATTCAATTACCACTCAGTTTATAAGTATATTGCTTGAAACAGATATAAGGTTCGCTATCTATCGGGGTGCATCTTATTCTATATATAATACATATATTTATACTAAGTGCAGCGGAAGAACGAGCACAACAAATCGGTATCTCGACTTTAGTACGCTCGACTATAAGCTCATAGATTTGTATAACTGCCGGGAAATGGAAACTTGTCGACAGAGTGAAACGGGCGAGTGAAGGTAATAAAAGTAATACAAAGCTGGCAATATCCCGAGATATTTATTAAAAATGCGGCCAATCACTAAGTTCGAAAGAAAGTAAATTTTCTTGGATAGAAAATCGAGCGTACGTCAGTCTCAATTTGGCAACTGTTATTAAGATAAATTCAAAATGGTTGCTACGCGGACATGGGCGTAATACAGGTGTTTTTCTTTTATTTAGAAACCTGTACACCCGTACAGTCAAAGATCTTAAAATATACAAGGGAGCTGCGCGTGACACGCACGCACCGCGCAGCGCGCATTCGAATCTGCTCGGTTTGTCATCTCATAAGAGTCATAAGCAACGCCTCACAATACAACGTCATCACTGCACGCATTGAAGCGACGTTGCCGCTCCGCTCTGCATGCAGCTGCACGCAGCCGGTTTGTCTCGTCAGACCTGCAATGCGTGCCGCACACGTTACGAGCACGTCACGCAAGCGGTGTGACACTGCTTATGAGTATTCCTTATTTACAAACGCATTGGGACGTGCACGTCTACGCACACGCAGTCGGTATGGCTCGGCCTTAAGGGGATTTGAACCTTTAATACAGTAGTTAGACATCATTTTTAAATGGCAGCAGTAATAAATTGGTCTCGAACATACGCAACCGCGAGGCGCGGCGCTGTGAATTAAATATAGAACGTAACTACTGTACAGAAGTTTCAAATTCGTTTGACGTATATTATGTAGAACGCCCGTGTTCGTGTTTGGTATTATCTATCTATTCGACTATTGTTATTCACAAAGACGTCACTCCTCCGAATCAAATAACTGAGATTATGAGCTTCAAATTGTAACCGAGAGACCCCAACTTATTGCTACACGCGATTAATATTGCTTATTGCTAGAGACTTAAGTCCTACAATCGTGTAAAAACGAACGGGGCTTAGATCATTATTACAGTTAATTTGACTCGGATAAGTCCACTGGCAAACTATATAAACCATAAACATGACATGGCATTATTACAATTATTTATAATACGCTAACATCAATAGGTACTTACATATAAATACAAACTCCAAAAAATATAACCCAACCCTTAATTTAGGGGGTAGGTCTTTTGATTATGTCACTTGATAGTTTCTCTCTAAGTAGCAGAGAAATTCGAGCGTGGCTGATTTTAGTTGTGTCCAAGGACCATATTACACCTAGACGTCCTAGACTGACAACGTCTATACAAAACCGCGTTCATCCAAGATTCAGACTATACATGGTGCTATATGTATTAGTCAGGTACCGCAGCGCAATCTATATACAACGCAGGTTGAGTTACTTTGATAGCCTCAAATTACCGAATAATAATTTTTAAGAAAAAAAAACCGACTTCCATGGGGGTAGCCGGTGAAGCATTATTGTAGATGGTGCACTTAGATTCCATACAATGAAATAACTTGCTTAACAAACGCAGCGGAGAGGACAAATCGCCAAACCTGAACTATGCATCGTTGAAGAGTTCCGTTTTGATCATCATCAGCAGTTCCACTTCATCAAATGTCACTCTTTTGAATGAAAATGCTTGATTTGTTGATAAAAATACAAAAGTCACTTTATGTATGCCTTTAAGATTCGAGGAATTCCCTCGATTCCTCATGGTACTCATCATCAGAACTTGAGCTTGACGAAAATTGGTCCTGACAATCTAACTTGCTTAACAAACACAGCGAAGGGGACGAATCGCCAAACGTGAACTATGCGTCGTTGAAGAGTTCCGTTCTGATCATCATCAGCAGTTCCACTTCATCAAATGTCACTCTTTTGAATGAAAATGCTTGACTTGTTGATAAAAATACAAAAATCACTATGTGTGAGCCCTTAAGATTTGAGGAGTTCCCTTGATTCTTCATGGATCCCATCATCAGAACTTGAGCTTGACGTAAATAGGTCCTGACAATTAAACTTGCTAAACGAACACAGCGAAGAGGACAAATCGCCAAACGTGAACTATGCGTCGTTGAAGAGTTCCGTTCTGATCATCATCAGCAGTTCTACTTCATCAAATGTCACTGTTTTGAATGAAAATGATGGTTTTGTTGATAAAAATATAAAAATCACTATATGTATGCCTTTAAGATTTGAGGAGTTCCCTCGATTCCTCATGGATCCCATCATCAGAACTGCGTTTTGACAAAAACGGGACCAATCTGTATATATATACTTACAATCAAAAAAAGAATTTTCAAAATCGGTTCAGACATGACGGAGTTATGGAGTAACAAACATAAAAAAAAAAAAAAAAAAAAAAAAAAAAAAAAAAAAAAAAAAAAAAAAAAAAAACATACATGCCCAATTGAGAACCTCCTCTTTTCAAATCTTGAAGTCGGTTAAAAATGTAAAGTAGAATCCGTTTATTATGACTAAATACATCAACAACCGCTTAATATGGCTTAATGCAATTGCAGTACAAAGTTAAGATCTTCATTGAATAGTAGTTTATGCAACAGTTGTATAAGAGGGGTCAAAAAAGGTGAGTGGCGTGGGTAACAATTTGAGCCGTAGGCGAAAATTGTTAAGAAAAACGCCACGAACATTTTTTTACCTACTTATACGACGTTGCATACAAAACTTTTTCTACGAATACACTTACTTTTACATCAAATGCGAAATTGAAAACTTCATGGATATCGCAGTTATTTAGTCAACATAATCAACAATCATTTAAGTTTTACCTTTTAAAGCACTATTTTTCAATAATACTAACATTACTAACACAAATACATACCGTCGTTATGTATATGATCAATTACGAGTATTAAAGAGCTACAGAGACTAGTAAAAATACCTAAATTACTTTCAAAGTTTGCAATTTGCCCCAACAAACGAACGGGAAACGTAAAAAACTACGAAGTAGGTCTGTGGTTCTCTTATTTTTTTCTTTTTTAAAGTTTTTTTTTTCTAAAAACGCGGCGTTTATTTAGGTTTCTTAAGTTGGCAGTAATTTATTTTATATTAATAGTCGTGTTTGCACGCGATTACGCGATACTATTTTGGCACTTTTATAGAACAAGTGTTATTTTGGGGAATAGACTAGATAGACTTTTCATCGAGTGTATTATCTATGTTCTTATAAAGGTGTTGACGAATGTATAAATGACAGATAAAAGTACAGGAGTAGAAAAAATTCTTTATAGTTAAATCGGATGTACTGACTTCGCTTATATTGACATTTGGGATAATTTTACCTATTTAAAAACCGGCCAAGAGCGTGTCGGGCCACGCTCAGTGTAGGGTTCCGTAGTTTTCCGTCCGTCACAGTAAGTGTCCCCACTTAAGGGTTAAAATAACACCGCCACGTAGGATATGATATGAGCGTTCCACGTACAGCGACATCTATCGGCAAATTAAGTAAACTATTGCGCGCGAGCTTAAAGTATGGAAGATGATTTTTATGGGATAATTCTTTATTGCGTGAATCGATTTTCACCGTTTTTACTTTATTTGAAAGCACGTCATTTCATTGTCATTTTGTAGAAATTACAGGTACAATAAACACCTGCTTATATGGTTAAATTACAAACTTAATTCAGAAATTATTTTGTAATTTTTTTTCCAAAACTATTCAAGCTATCGAGTTCAAAATAATTTTCCTAAAAAGTTTTTATAAAGTTCTACTTTTGAGATTTTTTTCATATTTTTAAAACTTATGGTTCAAAAGTTAGAGGGGGGGGGAAACATTTTTTTTTCCTTCTGGAGCGATTATTTCCTAAAATATTTACATTATCAAAAAATGATTTTGGTAAACCCCTATTCATTTTTAAATACCTATCCAACAATATATCACACGTTAGGGTTGAAATGAAAAAAAAAAATCACTCCCCACTTTACGTATAGGGGAGGTACCCTAATAAAACATTTTTTTCCACTTTTTATTTTACCACTTTGTCGGCGTGATTGATATACATATTAGTACCAAATTTCAGCTTTCTAGTGCTAACGGTCACTGAGATTATCCGCGGACGGACGGACGGACGGACGGACGGGCAGACATGGCGAAACTATAAGGGTTCCTAGTTGACTACGGAACCCTAAAAAGAGAAGCGTATCCGGTTACGTTACAGGGACACTTCCCTTCGTTTTTATTAGATTCGTGACTATTTTCACTCCTTCTCTTCATTATTGACGAGTTGATAATTAACCGACTTCAAGATTTGAAAAGAGGAGGTTCTCAATTCGGCGTGTGTTTTTTTTTTTTTGTTTTTTTTTTTTATGTTTGTTACTCCATAACTCCGTCATGTCTGAACCGATTTTGAAAATTCTTTTTTTGATTGTAAGTATATATATACAGATTGGTCCCGTTTTTGTCAAAACGCAGTTCTGATGATGGGATCCATGAGGAATCGAGGGAACTCCTCAAATCTTAAAAGCATACATATAGTGATTTTTATATTTTTATCAACAAAACCATCATTTTCATTCAAAACAGTGACATTTGATGAAGTAGAACTGCTGATGATGATCAGAACGGAACTCTTCAACGACGCATAGTTCACGTTTGGCGATTTGTCCTCTTCGCTGTGTTTGTTTAGCAAGTTTAATTGTCAGGACAAATTTTCGTCAAGCTCAAGTTCTGATGATGGGATCCATGAAGAATCGAGGGAACTCCTCAAATCTTAAGGGCTTACACATAGTGATTTTTGTATTTTTATCAACAAGTCAAGCATTTTCATTCAAAAGAGTGACATTTGATGAAGTGGAACTGCTGATGATGATCAGAACGGAACTCTTCAACGACGCATAGTTCAGGTTTGGCGATTTGTCCTCTCCGCTGCGTTTGTTAAGCAAGTTATTTCATTGTATGGAATCTAAGTGCACCATCTACAATAATGCTTCACCGGCTACCCCCATGGAAGTCGGTTTTTTTTTCTTAAAATTTTATGTAATACGCATGTCAGTTATTTTTGAAAACCACGATAGAACAAATTACTGTTGTTTCGGTTCTGACTTCCCTTCGGCGTCATTATAAGCAGATTCTAATGTATATAGAAATTAGTTCAACTGCGTTCGTGACGCGATAGATGACGCTAGTGTGAGTACGAGTTATTGGAACGTGATTTTGTATCCATCAGTAGATACAGTAGCGGTTAAAGTAATTATACAATTGTATTTTTTTTTTCAAATTTTTTTATGTAGGTACAGCGCCACCTACTAAACATTGTGAACTAAATGTAACTGACGAAATTTACTTTTATCTGCATGGCTTTATACCTAATATTGCTATTTATTGAATTAGTTAATAATAGGGAACTTTGTTTGTCCTAGAGTTCTATTATCCAAATATTTTTGGAAAATGTTATATATTGTACTAAAATCAGCCAACTCATATATTCTCAAACTCATACTTTTATCTATTTATGACTGTACTGGGTTCGCTATACAATCAGCAGCAGAATTATCTCAATGGGCGAGATATTTAAAATGATCTGGACACAACTTTTAAGTGATAAGACTGATAAGAGCGTAGGTAATATTGATCATCTGAACCGCTGAGGTGCGCTACTGCTGACTGTACGAGTATATTCGCCATCAAATATATCGAAACGGTACTTAAAAATATCTGAACATGCACTTTATCGCCTTTTAGACAATGAAGGCGTTATTTAGATATATATGATCACCTTGGCCGCTCCGATATATCTGCTGATAGCGACTGTACCATGGGAACTCAGAACAATATAGTCATATAACGCCGCTTATCGAACAGTGCCTTAACATATAAGTATATTGCACGATAACCTACTCTAAAAGTATTTTTAAGTTTTATAAAAGTAATGTATCTTTAGCACTGTGTTGGTTTATATTACAATGGAAATTACTTAAATACATTTTTGGTAAATTCAATCGTACTTTATACCATTCTCGTCGCCTGCTTAGGGTTAAAGCAATCGTCCGCTTTTTGTGTCAGGTTGTCGGATACGGTTAACCGAATCAGGTAACCTGAAGACTCATAAGTCTCATACCAAACACCAGAGCGCCGTACACGCACACGGTTCTACGAGTACGGTTTCAAAACCTAACGTCAGTCCGGTTTTGAAACCGACCGGTCGGGGAACCGAATCAGGCATACGGGCCGGTTACCGGACGTTTGCTTGGAGCCTTAGTAGTAAATTTTAGATGCCTGTCAATGGGGGAGGCAACTGTCAAAGTGACATCTCCAATATTGGTCCTTAAAAAAGCGAAATTTGTATGGCGGGAAGTAGTTTTCTATTTATTTTCGCGACAATGACTTAGGGCCTGTTTCACAATGTCCGAGTAAAGTCCCGAATAAGCCACTTGCCACTTATCTGACGAATAAGTCATCGTTGGCGTTTCAAAATCTTAGTCGTTTTATCTGGCAGTTAATTTATTTTTTAATTAGCTATCCAATACTTTACTTGGTCATTGTGAAACAGGCCCTTAATGTTTTGTTTCGAATAGGGATGATGACACATGTTGAATAATATGTACAATAAAATTTAGTTAATAGGATGCAGAATGCTAACACTATGGACAAATGGTCTGAATATAACATTAAAATTATTTGGATTTGAAAATGAGCAATATATTCAAATAAAGTAAAAATTCTATTGCATTGGTTCACAGATATCAAATTCTTAATTTAACGATTTTTAAAGTACTAAATTTGAAAAAAAAAACTATGATACCAATCGATTTTTAACATTTTACTGTAAAATAATTGTATGGCAATCATATACGTAAACGCAACATTTCACTGTAAAAATATCAATTTCATAATTTATCCATAAAAAGTACTAAATTTGAAAAAAAAAAACTATGATACCAATCGATTTTTAACATTTTACTGTAAAATAATTGTATGGCAATCATATACGTAAACGCAACATTTCACTGTAAAATATCAATTTCATAATTTATCCATAGGTACTTTAAACAGGCCGACTATTTGATTGTGATGTCACTTTTGCACATCATTTTTGTTAGCAGCGTTTTGAGAAACAAATGCAAATCTTACTTACCTGACTTTTGTGTTGCTTTAACGCAATAGAGAACATGCATGAAAAATATTTAATTGAATCTGTTGCATAAACACGTTCAACAACTCCAAACTAATATAAATAAGTGGAAATCCGTAATAATTTTTAACAGTTTTTTAAAGATATTGCGGTTTGAAAACGTAAAATTTTAGGTATTTTTATTTATACATCAAATGTATTTTCGAAACTTCAGTTCGATTACTTATGTTCTAACAAGAAAAAAAATGTATCACAACTATATCAAAAAATGTATCACAGCTAAACGCATTTTTTCGTGCCTAAAATTACAAAAATCTTACAAAAACTTGTTCCTTCCAAACAATTTTCTGCAACTTTGTGGTCGGTGACGTCACAATCCACACACTTTTTGTATGGGGCGTTTTGACGCGCGGCGCAGACGCCTAACGTATTTTCACATTTTTGACGTTTCAGGGCTATCATAGATAGGAGGTTTATTAGAGACATTTGAATCTACAGGGAAATAGAATCGAATGACGTCTTCCAAAAAAATTATGCATATTCCTAATTGGCGCCATATATAAATTTGATCCTTACATCAAAACGAATCGATTGATACCATACATGAAAAAGAACCATCATGCCTATTGCTTCGAAATAGAATTCCCCTGGTTTCTGAAATACCCTAAAAGTTGAATACTGTAGATTAACGCCATAGGGATTTTTTCCTACAAAAAGCTTTTTGACACTAACTGTATACGGTTTAATAGTAAAGGACCATTCATGTTCTGTCTCTTTCTCTCACTGTATGAAGTCTGCCTTCCCCATTAAATCCAAGAGATTATATTTTCCAATGGAGAATGCATGTAGTAGCGAAATTTGAGGCGCAAAATGTAGTACTTTTGCATTAACGTTGGAATTGCCGTCACTACATAATATTCTTCTTCAATAGGGCAAAAGAGATTTATCTATAGGGTATAGGGCAGATGCCCAGGTTTTGGCCAGGTTTGGATAGTTTGTCTGTTCAGACTTCCGTCATTTTGTGTCAATAAGGTATTATGACACTCTTTATGTGCTGAGTCATTGAAAATATATCACTATATTTATGTGAATATTCGCTGTTAAGATTCTGACATTAGATCTAATTTTTTTCTATAATTATATGCCAGAAAGAGTCGCACGAGCCAGTTTTGGCCACTTTTTTCCATGCCTCCTGACGACTGAATGAAAACAATTACATGACAGATGACAGTGTCATCTGTACTACCATAACTTACTCTTATATTAACTATAAACCACAGACTTAAAGTAAATTTGTCTATACCTTAATAAAGTTGAAATTGGCCAACATCGGCACATTGTCCACAACCGGGGCATCTGCCCTATTGATTTATACAAAAAGGGAGATATGGTACCAGGCGCTCGATTGTGTGCCATCAAATATAGGTTCCGGGACCTATATTGAATTAGTCGTGTTGCAGAATCTCTCAGTCACACTTTGTGCAATGCGCAAAATATGGAGGTCTCCCTCTTGCATACCCGTGTTAACCCTTATATAGGATTATCTCTTTTGCCCATGATGCACAATTGCACATACATTATAGCGGTGTGTAGCATTTTACAAGTGTGTAGGTGCTGGACCACATTTCAATTTTGTTTACTATGAACGTCACTCATCTTCCTTTTTGTTTATGTCTATGATCTGCCCTAATCTTTTTGTAGATAATGATTTCGACACGTAAACGACTGGTTCTGTGAGACAGAAGCGTCCAGCCCACCGCACGTGACCATACATGTGAGCGCACCATTATATCGTGACGGTAATTTGCAGTCAATGGCAAAGTATAAAAGCGACTAATTATTACATTGGCGTCAGACAATAGTAAGACAGTACGCACACCACAAAATACTAACATCTTCATTTGATAAATGCCTTATGTACTAACATATGTCCCTGACTGACTAAGGTACGTTGTTAAAACAATAAAAAAATAAACAATACAATGATATTAAAACTATTGAGATCTGTAGAGAAGTAGCGTATTTCTACAATATTACTATATACATTTATCAATGCCACCTAACCACCCAACCCACCACCCAACTGGGTGTCATTCAAATTAGTGCAAAATAACTAACACTTAAACCATAACATAATCAGTAACATACCTGGACATTGCTTTTTTTTAAATACTATGACGGCGCGCGGCGGCAGACAAGCATACCCGCCTGATGGTAAACAGCTTATTATTATAATACCTACCGCTTTTACGCAACACTGTAACAAAAACATTAAAATTACATTGTATTTAAAAATACTGGAATAAATACAACTTTGCCCTTTTGTTTCAACTTTGCCCAGAATTTTAAGTTTAAGATCCGAATAAAGAACAACGCGTACTCATATGTTTAGTCGGTGAAAATGATGAAATGTTAAATCATCCTTATAATTTTTTTTATTAATCATAGCCAGACATTTTTTGAGAGAGAAGTTTTGTGGCAAAAATGACAACTAAGGACTTCCTTCTGATATCAAGTTTATCGATCACAGTTTCTAAGTGACTTTTTAAGTTAACCGGGTAAAGTATAAAATAATCTGTATGTTGATAACTACCTAACGACGTTGTGTGATGGTATTATTAGTATGTTATATTTTAGGATATATTAGAAATTGAAAAAAAAAACAACGGATAATTTTTTTATGAGCGATTTACAAGATCCTTGTGCTGTATATTGTACAATAATATGCACAATTTTTTAATTCATATTATATCTCGATCATAACTGTCATAACGTTTTATCGAATTAATAGCGTTGGGAAGTCTCTATCACATTTTAATTCCTGCCGCTAAAAGTTATATGTATGGTTGTGTAATCATAGCCTTAGCCGATTTTTTTAAATCCAAACCATTCGCGATGTATGTTTTCTTACATACATACTAAATTGGATTAAAGCAAATTTTCATCGACTAAACAGGTGAGTAAAGGTCTTTCTTAGTTCGGATTCTCTAATAAGTTTATATGATTTACTACTAAGTTAATATTATTAGTATTACCTTAATGTATTAATGTTAACTCATAAAAAACCTTTGGAATGGAAGTTGTTAAAATGCATATTTTACGTAAACGTTTCATTTTCCACATAATGTGTATGTCAGTGTTTTGAAACAGTAGACGCTTCACATTTAAACGTAAAACATACACCTTATTAGTAAGGCAATTAAAAATAAAAGTAAAATGTACTAATAAAAAAACACGTACACAAACTACTGCAATGGCGTGAAACTACGACTATGGCGACGGGAAGTTGTCTGGCCACAACATTCTTATGAAGGGGTCGCTAAAAACAAAATGAAAAAGTTTAATGCCTAAAATGAATGTAGTCTGAAAATGTAAGTTCATGACAATGAATGAACGAAATGATAAAAATGGATTTTTGAACATTTTATCAGTGTGCTTTAATGGCTATTTATGCTACAAGTGTTGAAAACAAGTAATTTCCGAACGAGTGCGGGTGATGTCAACACGACCGAAGGGAGTGTTTACAAGCCACGAGTTCGGAGTTACTTGATTTTTAACAATGTAGCATACAACATTTTACAATGCATTATGCGAGGAAATAAAACCTACTTGTAAGAAAGAAGCGGTATGATACTTTTTGTGGTTCTTGAAAAATGTCAGGGTGCGTTAAGTACGCACATCTTATCATCATCAATCAATTTATATCACTAGTTGAATCCAAAACTGTGTATAACTAAAATAGCGCTCTCATCTGTTAAATCTTGCTTTTAAGGTCAAAACGAAGTAAAAAGCAGTAATTATTTCAATTAAATATTAAGTTAAGATTAAACTTTTTTAAATTTAAAAATAAATGTGCGGATCATACGGTCCAATTTGGACTATGAAAATTTATGTAAAATAAAATATTATTTTAAAGTTATAAATAATATTGCATTTTAATCAGATTTTGAATAATATAATACGAAATCAGGGTATTTTACTTTCTTTTTGCTTAGTTTTTCACACGTTTACTTTATCTAGGATATATTTTAATTTTTGTTCAAAATTAAGGTACCAAAGCAAAGGTCTAACATTTCGTTAGGAATCAACAAGTCGGGTTGGACTCAATATGTGGAAAATTAAACAGCTACTTTTCCGCACGTGTGCAGAAAAGAAGCACTTTCTATGCATGTGTGGTGCATATAAAAGAGCACTTTCTGAGCATATGCATTGTAGAAGAAATTACAATACAGATATTTATAATTCACAATGTTTTTCTATCGGGGAAACTCGGATTTTAATCGAAATTAAATAATAATAAATATGAAAATGTCACACATTTAAAACAATAATTGATCGACACTTCGGGTGCCGTCGTATTCCGATTGAGATCCGAGTTTTTCTGATGGAAATACATTGTGCACTGCCTATATCTGTAACTAAATCAAGCTACTGGTTCTGTACTTACATCTTTGCCGTCTTCTTGTTAATTTTCTGATATATAGACCCCTTGTTCAACCCAGCGGGGCCGCTAGCGAGCTCGGCGGGACCCCGCGCTAAAGAGTAGCCCCTCTCGCGGGGCTCCGGGCCCGAAGGCCGCACGCAAGGACCCTTGCGAAGGTCCGGGTTGGGACCTTTCCAGGCCATATAGTCCTCCCTGGTCATTTTAAGCTAAATTTTACAACATACATATCTAAGGTAGATAGAGTTTGAAAATTGCAATTTCAGCTGACTGAAATAGTAAGAATAGTTTTTGTTTTGAGTTATTGGTGTGGTGGGTTTGGGAGGATTCCCTCCGAAAACCTCACTTATTCCTGTTTTGTACTTCGCACAAGTGTTAAAAGGTAGCTAGATATAATTTTACCATCCCCTCTTCCTCACTTGTACACAATCGCAAATACGTCCAGGTAATACAATTCAACAGAAATCTTGTCATTTTCAAATTAATTTAAAATATTATACGTACAGCAATAGATTATCCTTCGGACCCCGCCTGAGCGCCGGGTTAGGTCCGGTACCCAGTACCGTATACTGCGACTTATATTTGGACTCGGCGACGCTCGTCTTCAAAATCGGCCTACAAAATGATTAGGTTTTTCAAATTTGTAGTCACTTGCAATAGTACTTTCCTATTTATCCTTAAGAAGGCAGCAAAAATATGTGACACGCTCTTAAGGCCTAAATAAGGTTATGTCAGATATTTTAGTGCATTCACCTGCAATAGTACTACCTGTAAGAGTGTAAGATGTAAAATGCAATTTTAAAAACTGGTTCAATCACTTTCGACATGGGCCCGTTTCATAAAGGATTATGACTTATGATACAAGCAGAAGCTCTTTTTAATTAAAGGAATTAAAAACATACTTCCACCGTATTACAAGTTATAAACTTATGTGACAGGATTCCCAGCAAGATGAAGCTAAGTATTATAACTTTTTAACCACTCAGTGAAAATATCTAGATGCTACAAAACGCATGTATAAGTAAGTCTCCAAGTCTGTATTTTAGGAGCGATATAAGACAAGTTAAATTACATGTTAATTCCCATGGATTGTGATGACACTAAAATAATTAGTCAAACAGTTTCTAAAAAAGCCTCGTACAGAAGGGCTAGAACGACTTAAAAACGTTTTTTTCATTCTTTATAAATACACATTAGAAAATCTAGTGCAGTACTTTACAACAAACTGCAATCAGTTTATACTAGCCGTTCTGATTTTGTAGGTAGTCGTTTTGTAGGTAGTGTTGATAATTCTTCGATAGAATATACAGTTAGGTGCAAAACTGTCCAATAGTAGCATCTTAGTAGAATTTGGAGAAATTAATGCTGTTGGTGTCGATTAAAGGTACATGTATATAAATGATTAATACACAAAAAACTCCTTGAAATTCGCTACAAACCGTCTAAAAAATGATATACTTGGCATTTACCGTATTTTATGGAATTGAGGACCATAAACTGGAAAACGTGAACACATGAAACTATATAAAAAACCTGGCATAATTAGGGAACCCAACCTTTATAAAACAAGGTATCCACTGTTTGAATCTGGAACATAGTTTGGAAGTTTATTGCGGAGGAACAGTCCTCTGTAACCTGTAACACATAATAACAAGCATTTTCTATGGCTATTTATATTGGTACACTTTTGCACTGAACTGTTTGTCACAATTCATTGTCCAATTCTATGTGTAAACAATACCGTGATAATTTTACAAAGGCTGAATTTCTTTATTTTGTATGGTTCTTTATTTGGAGTTTCCATAGAAGTAACTAAAATATTGAAAAAATAAAAATGTCATACTCTCCAGTTTCCTATACTAAATTACAAAAAAACGGTAAATGCCAAGTATATTCTTTGTTAGACGGATCTATAGCGAATTTCAAGGAGTACTGTTATGTATTAATCATGTACATGTACCTTTAATCGACATCAACTTCTCCACATACTACTAAGATGCTACTATTGGGACAGTTTTGCGGCCAACTGTATCATTTCGATTCGAACTAGTCATAACTACATTTTAAAAGAAAAATCCACAAACGTGACAGTTCAGAGCAAAGGGATTTACATGTAAGTACTTGTACAACACACACTGATGAAAAAGTTAATAGGTATGTAAAAAAATAAAAACAGATTAAGACTAAAAAAAATCCTTTTGCTAAAAACAAACGAATATTTGGTTATTTTCCATGCAATCGTAAATTGAGTATTGAGGTACTCATAGGTAAAATTTGTTGCTTGCTTCTCTACAAACTAATTAAACTTAAATAATTATTTGAATTAATTTAATAGGTCTAATAACGAATGTAAGTTTTGCTAAATAGTATATTAAGACTTATTAAGTGAATTTCGACAATTTAAGTACGTGTATATTAGAAATTAATTTTTCAAAAGACTAAATATTATTTCTAATATTTGAAAATATAATAATAATTTAAACGCTAAACTAAATAAAAGATGATTATGAATGACACCTATACTTATATACAATTATGCTAAACAAACATATAACATGCTCATATCTATTGATACAATAAAATTAACATAGGTACACTGATTTCGATACTTTGACAAACCATACCTAAAATTAAATTCACTCAACAACTGTCTAATTTCCACTTATTTTGTACTGTAAAATCAAAAGATCATTTTACTCATTCGTTTAAACTTTGCCCAGCAAAAAAAACTTGGGAGTTGCGTTATAAGCACGATGGCAAAGTTGAAACAATTACGTAACGTGATGATTTATTTTACTAGCTAGTTTATTGAATTGCTTTATACCACTCATACAAATTCATGCTACAATTTTATAGGGGAGGTATAAAATTGGCATAAAATCTACCAGAGGGCGAGTCATTTGGCGAGATGGTTAATAATAATCCGCTTATTGCAAGACAAGTTATAAGAATAAGAATAAATGTTATCAACAAAATAATTTATTTATGCATTTTTAACTCAGTTGACGCCACTGAAGTGCCGACGGAAACTTCAAATTTGCGGAATTTTTCACACAGGAATATTACCCGAATTTTCATAATTTTGTATGGAAATTGAAAGTTTCTGTTTATAAAACTTTAATTTCCTATATTTATTGTTAGTTTCTGGAAATTTCCGAGTACTTATCCAACTTTTTTAAACTTTCTGCATCTTGCACATCAGTAGTTGCCGCCCTCTGTCAGATCTCTAGACCGAAGACAACTGCATGCAAAAGACAAGAAGATATTTACCAAGAAGTGACAACGTCATCTAATACGTCAAGCGTGTCGTGTATGCTTGCTGTCTCATTCCTGTACAGGTGAAGCGTTTGTTGCTTATTATGTCTTATTTGGGTCATTTGATTAAAATTTATCTACACCACTTTTTTAATAGGATAATTTTATGTGATTTCGACTCATAATCATGAGCTCTTACAATCCTAGCAGGACAAAAATGTGTCCCAAAATTTAAATATGTCTCATTAATTCTATTCCGTCACCTCCAAAAATGGTAACGGAATGGGAAAAAACTAGGGACACTTTTTGTCCTAATAGGATAGAAAGAGCTCCTGATTCTAAGTTGCAATCACCAAAAATTTTCCAAAAACGTGGAGTACTTTAAATAAAATGACCCATTTAATAATCCAATCAAAGAAAAAAATCCAATCAAGGAACTATTCTTTCTATCTTACTATTTACAGTACCTATAATAGTGCTAAAATGATAAAAAGAATAGTACCGCGATATTATTTAAGTGTTCGTAGATTGATCGGTATTTCTGTTTATTTTATGGCTGATACCAGATACTTAGTAAATGTTAGTATCTTTCATTTTAGTATTAAGTTATAATTTGATAGGATACAGGTGTCGCAAGGTTATTTGCAACATATTATATCATTAGGATAGATTAATCATTATCACACACGATTGGATTTTTTAAATTTGTAAGTTAATTTAAGTTACTTTTTACAATAATAAAAAAATGCATAGTGGTAAGATGTTATATTTCGTAACTTAAACTCAAAAAGGTAAAAAATCACATTTAAACCCTTTGACCGCCAAAGACGTCAAATCACGCGCACGGAAAGTCGTGCCCTCAGCGCCAGCACGTGATATCACGTCCAAAATACAACAGGTTTAACTCACGCACTAGCGCGCGCTGGCGCCGACGGCACGATTCTTCCATCCAATGCTTGACGATCAAAGGGTTAAGTAAAGAAATCTTAACTCAAGTTACAAAGTATACTGGTACATAATAAAGGTACAAATCGATTCACGTAAGCTGATGTGAATAAAGTTTCAAAGACTATCAACCATTATTGACTATCAACTATTATTTACAGGATGTATACAGGAATCCTTCTAACTTCAGTATTAGTAGTCGGAACATACAGTTGTAAATTTTATTATTTAAATGAAAGGGTATTTAGGTTTTATATCACTTATATCAGCGAAAATAATGCGTGCTCGATTATATAGTTTTAGTATTTTATCATAACTTGACAGTAAATTAAAATTCGCATTAATTGGTAATTTATGTTCACTGAGTTTGTGGAATTATGTAGACCTTAAATAACCATGGCGCTTTAATCTTTTAGTTACCCTGCATATAACCATTTTGATATAAAAAGATGCAGATTACCCATTTACTAAGCCCATTTGATTCAATTACACTTAATACCACCTAGATAAATCGATTTGTAAACATTATTGTATACTTTGTATAATTCACAGCTGTAAACAGCAACTGATGAGAGCTCCTCATAATGAAGTAAAAATTATTAAAAAACAAAGCGACGTAACAATGTAAGGAAAAATAGAAGATATAGGATAAATTAGATTTTTTATCAATATTATTTCATCATGTATTTATGGTAATTTTTTAACATGTTCAACATTGCCCGTTACATAATACATAATCATCAGATATTAATTGTTGTTCAAAAACATGTTTGACTTTACAGTTACTATTTTAGTTTCAGGAGAGTATTAATTTGTTACTTAAAGGATACAATAATATTAGCAATTTGAACCCCGGGCAAAGTTGCAGCTTACGTGGCACAAATGTAATTAATACATAGTTAACATGCTAAGGTCACATGCGAAAGCCGCTAATACAAGGTGTACCTTAAATCGTAACTCCAACCTTAGAAACGGCCCTCCCTCCCCACTAATAAAGCGTGCTTATGGTTATACTATATCATTAACGGAAAACAATACGTCTGTACTCGTATTTAAAAAAAAGTTAACTTGCTACTTCTTCTCGATATGAGACAACACAGTAGCAGCGCTTAACGCTCTAATATCATACGGCATAATATTCATACGGCTAGTATCCAATATCGTAGGTTTCGCATTACGATTTAGTCATCCTGTGTACTGTGAGCTGTGAGGGATCGAGCTAGAGGCCTTGAAACAAATGATAATAAGGGTTAAAATAAAATAAAGTTAAATATTTTTCGTTTGGCTCATACCGGAATTCTGATATTATAGCCATATAAAAAAATCCTGTATTGCATGCCTTAGTGTTGCCGCGCTTAATAGTACATGCGCGCCTGTAGCACGGGTCCTACGTATTATGTACATACTACGCATGTGGATGGGGTAAGGCACAACGGCTGGTCCATATGCTACGTAAACAAATTGGTATGTATAATAAAATATATAAACGAGAAATACTATACCAAGTACTAAAATGTCCACTGCGACCTATTTATTAACGGAGGATTAGTTATACACTGTTTATAAATATCTTTTTGCAGAGATAGCTGTCATTCATCATTCCATATTAGATTAGCTAAACTGCGTTCAAAGTATCTTATAAGTTTTTTATACAACCTGCAAATTACACTAAACAAATAGCGTACAATGAGGATAAAAACCCACTGATGATGCTTTTTAACCGCCATTGTGGAAGCATTACGTTGACGATTAGGTCTACAGCCTCTGTACCATAGACTGGATGGATTTGACATTTCCAAACATAACAACGTGATTAATCTTTGCGATTGCGAAGCCATCTGCGCATATTTTTAACGCGTACACATATGTCTAAAGTTACAGTTTCGCAACATGTGGACCAGCCGCTAGACATTTGATAGTAAGCCTCTTATTTCAAGTAACTAAACATTGCTTTTACATAATTTACAACGATCTGTTTACATCACTCATTTTTTCTGCAATACACAGCTAAAAATAGGTTGTACACAAAAAATAAAGGGCAGTGCTTACAAGTGCAGCGTTAAGGCAAGTAGCATTATTTCAGTAATGAAGGTTTCCGGTATGGATTTTTTCACCACGCGGCAGCACCGTGGCGAGAGGTCTAGCTGTCTTAATCCACCAACCATAGCTAACCATATTTTTGATTGGTGGATTTTGACAGGTGCTATCAAAAATACCACAGTTTCACAGTGCATATTTTTTTACAGTGCCGCCACCTGTGAAAAAATCGATTACGGAAACCCTCATTTGTTTGTGACTGAAAAGACGGGACTCTAGTAATAAATTTGGACGTACGGTAGTCGCGCGACGTTTATTACACAAGGCAGCACCGCTCTCCGCTCCTCCCTAATTCATAATAGCGTATCAGGGCATAGAAAGCGAACGCAGTAAATAGGAAGTGTAAAACCGTTTATTTTTTAAATAAACGGTAACTTTGCCCATTGAAAAATAAGGATAAATTCATTTTAGGTAACCATATTTCTTTGTCTTTCGGTATAGTTTTAGCTGCGCTAAAGATGTGACACAACAGCCATGAGATCAAACATCTATAGCGCCTACCGTCTTTTTTGCTTGTCGTTTGGTTATTTTGCACACACAAACGTGAAACACAAATAAAATGCTCGATGGGAAGAGACGTGCATTTTCCTACGTTGTGCAGTCTTTTGTTAGAGTACCGTAAACACTATAGATATACACAACGTGACTTTGCCCGCAAAATAAAATAAAATATGTTTCTTGAAATGAAAGTTGTTAATACATTTTCTTATTGAGAATGAGAATAGTTAAAATGAACTGATTTTAAAATATTTTTAGATGTAAATATGTAGATTTAAGTATATGGGCAAAGTTACATCGGACAGACAAAGTTGTGGGCACAATTGTTGCATTTGCCCACTTTATACAATTAACGCACAGTCCAAACATAATAATGATGGTATGATTGAATAGTACCGTAGGTTTACAAATAAACGTACAGCGCTATTTGTTAAAATGACATAAAAAGCTCGTAGAATAAAACTCGAAATGATCGGAATTGTAAAATTTTATATACAATGAGATAAAATTAAGAAAGATAGGGGGAGGAAATAGGTACTATGTCAGTGTTAATTCTATGCAAAGTAGCGCGCTAGAGCTACTATTAATATAAGTTGCATGTAAGGGTTAATTACTGTTAAAATCTCAATTTGAGAAAAAGAATGTTGGCGTTTAATCCGTATATCCTTCCACTAGAAAACTTATGCAGCCTTTTTTATGCGGTTATGTTTCTATTTAATTGTTTTAAGGCATAGGATTAAATATGTGGAGAGTATGTCTTAAAAAAATGACACTTTTCAATTGTGTTATTTTCTGTAAATTGTATATTTTTCTGAATCTTGAAGCAAATCAAATTATTTTGTTCAATATTTTTTGATTTGCAATTTTTAAGAGTTACACTACTATATATAAACTGAAAAAATAGATGTCATATACTTCAGAAAAAGTGACCAAACCCTCCGACACCGCAAAAATCTGGCCTCGGACACCGGAGGGTTTGGTCACTTTTTCTGAAGTATATGACATCTATTTTTTCAGTGTATATTTTTCTACTCAGCATCACGAGATCTTTTGAATTTAATAAAATAAAAATATTCTAATTGTTTTCTATTACGTTACCATTCCCCATATACTTTTTATGGCGGTAATACAAACGAAAGTTTAAAAAAAATATGGACGCTTTTCTTTTGTACACATTTTCTAAAGTGGCATTTTTTTAGAAACGCTCAGTGGACGTAAGAAATATTCAGCCGACAGTAATTCAATTAATCATAATAATTTCGCCAGATTTCCTTACCCGGGTTTGACTTCGGGCGTCCTAGGCCGTCTTGGCTCCGATGGCTCCGTTTTCACCTACAAAAACGGTCAAAATGGTAGTCCTTTTCAATATATTTTTTTCATTTATGCATAAATAAATACGTATGTCCTGAAGAAATTACTGAAGTTAAAAAGTTGAAAATTACAAGTCGGGTTAAATTTATAATGTGTACGAGTAACAAGAAGCGATTTTGAAACATTCAACTCCTAAGGGGGTAAAAAGTGTTAAAAGTTTTTATGGGTAGCATTAAATTTTTAAGTTAAAGATTTGAAAATTCGTACATTTGCTGTCAATAAAAAAATAATTAAATTGATTTAAGCTTTTTCAAAACTCCATAGCAGAGGAGTTGAAACAGGGATGAAAAGTTTGTATTAACTCGAGGCCGTAACTACTGAAGCTAGAAAGTTGTAATTTGCAGGTCGGGTTACATTTATAATCTCTACAAGTAATAAGAAGCGATTATGAATTGCTCTTAAGCGACACATTCTTATATTATAAAAAAAACAGCGCGTACGAAGGCGCGGGCAAAAGCTAATATCTTGTAAACTTCGAAACCACTTGACCGTATAAGCGTTGACCGCGTAAGCGTTGTAAGCAACCAGTAATGTACTATAATAGTTTTCATTCACAGTGATTTTTCTACAGACACTTCTCTGTAGTGATCTCTCTCACATACTTCCTATATATACAGCCTTGGCCAGAAGTGTTGAGCACCCTTGCGATTTTCATACAACACTCGAAAGTTTAGACCGGTGTTTCTATCTTATTTGAAGTTATTTGAACAATTAATTCAAACTGAGCATGTTTTGTTGAAGTGAGTAGTAACTGCATAGAATATTTGCAATTTGTCGCACCGACTTAATTCGCATTTTTGGGACCTCCACTTTTCATATTTTATAGGTACCTTGAAAGTGTTATTAAGTGAAGTTTTCTAGATATATCAATAAAATATTGCATTTTACGTCATCGTACATTGTTATGAGAGGGAATTAATACTTAACATCAAAATTGTACACAAAAAAGAGCTATGCTCAACACTTCTGGCCAAGGCTGTACGTTAGCATATGCATCATATATCTAAAACTAGTATTTCTTTTAACGCCCCACAGTACTCGCGAGACGATTCTGCCAGGATCGCCATGTGCTGGCACACCACACCAGCTCCGGTAAAAGTAAAAATAGCAGGACAAAATTGAAGGCGGTTCTCACTCTGGCGCCGCAACCGAATGCGGCGACGGTGTGCCTACGAGATAGTATTATGCATGTTTATAGCGCTGTCTCGCTTACCTTGCTAACTTGTTTTTGTCCCAGGGGAAATCCGTTATGGCTCCCACTCGATTCGGGAGAAACCGAGTGGGTATATCTGACTCGCACGAACTAAAAACCCCGGCGCGGCTGCCAAAAATACTAAAACAGTACCTTAGGCTCTTCTGTGAGCACGGCGGCTAGTATTTGCTCGGCTCGCTCCTCGTTGTAATCCACGCTATCGAGTGCTATTGATATCACGCGCTCGGCGACCGCACTATACTTCAGTTGGAGTTTTTTCTTCACTGTAATGCCACATTTTTATATTGAGACAATTTACACCGATTTTTGAGAAAATTGAGATAAAACAAAAACAATTGTTTCTTTGAGTGGGCAAAGTTGCGTACTTTCATATGTTCATAAAATTAACCTTTTCCTCATTACCTTAACTATAAAAAAAAATATATTAAATGTAAAAAATATTATTATTATTCATAACAGTATAAATTTTGTTGAACATTAATTACTTACATTATTAAATATACCTTATATTAAATCAGTCTTACGATTAAAATTAACATTGCAATGCGATAAAAGTCATAACACTCATAACATAACAATACACATTAAATTTTCAAAACAATAATTAATGTCTATAAATTCAAAAAAATAACTATCTAATATAAAATCTTCTAGAGAGTTGTAACATTTTTGCAGCATTTTTGCTGTTTAAGTCTTGTATTGAAGATTTTACTACTAGTAATAGTTCTATACTCAATGGGCAGATGGTTGAACAGGAACACAGCCTAATAGCCTGCTGCATGCTTCATAGTGTTAAGCCTGGGAACAATGTCGCATTTTATGTGCTTAGGTATGCTAGACACTCCCTCTTTCATTATAAAATAAAGCAAGTTAATAGGAATATCAGGGACGACATACTTACTATTTTCAATAATTTATAAGGAGGGATTTTAATGTGGAGAAACCGTCATAAAGTGACCTGTGGCCTATTTAATAAAGCAACATGTTACAATTTGTAAAAAGAAGTCTCTTCCTAACACATAGGGTTACAAATTGCACCTTGTAGCTATATTAAATAGGATTCTAGTTAACTATTTACGTTTGTTTACGTAGGGTCGGTCGGTGGAGTACAAAAAGCGAAGCACTTTCTTACTGACTTTGTATGAGAGGTGGTCTTATACCACCACATAAGTAAGTCTTGGCCTGTGTACACGTCCTTGCCTCTATGACAGTCTTCCACACGTTAAACTTACGTTCAATTTTCTCCTCAGCTGTCTTCACAATGTTGATCACTTTCTTGACAGGCTGTGGAGTCTCTTCTTTTTTCTTTACAATCTCCTGACAAAAGTAAATGCATTAAATGATACATTTGTATGCTTTGAATAATTTAGAATTAACGATTCGAACATACCTTCGTTATTCTGAGTCTTAGCTCAATCAAAAGGACGACCAACACCTTGAGAGATTTTATATGCTCAGCGGTTATTACCGCTCAAATCCTGGGCCCTTCCCGGTTGCCGGTGCCACCCGCCACCCTGGGTTAGGTATTTTATAATAGCCTAGAAAATCGGTAAATAAAGAAAAATGGCACGTTAACGTTGGTAAATGACGTTGTTGTCTTTGTTCGCGAGCACGTCCAGTATCAGTGTCTCCTTCGGGAACACGCTCTCGAGGTATCTGCAAAATTAATACTAAACACTTGCCTTCTTAGTGAAGCCCATGGTCATGAGCTCCTCGCTGGCCTTCTGCACATTGTTGTCCTTGTTAGCGAGCACGTCCAGTATCAGCGTCTCCTCCGCCTTGGGGAACACACTCTTGAGGTATCTGCAATGTTAAAGCATTCCTCATCAATATATCATGACAACTTTGCCCTAATTGATGAGGTATCTGCAATGTTAATGCTGTAGCATTTCTCATCAATATATCATGACAACTTTGCCCTAATTGATAGCTTTCTTATTGCAACTTTGCCCCGGAAGGTTAATTTTTTTTTTTATTAGCCTATATTAGTGTCCCATTGATTAATTCACAACACGTTTTGATTGCTTTTATAGAACTTAATATTACCAAAGTATTGATTCGCACAATTTTTAAGTCGTATAAAATCGGATTTCGTGGAATTTTGTAAAATATTAATGCGGTTTTCTGTGGCCACTTCCATCGGGCGAGTATGTATGCTTATTTGCCGCCGATGCGGTATTAAAAAAACACGCTGTAGGTATAAAGAAAAGATCAATATCATATATAAATAACTTTGCCCGAATGCCCTAAACTTTATCGACCACACTAAAATAGTAAATAAATAATTACCATTTTTTTATGAAAACGGTATTGTATTAAGGCATTATTTAATAATATAATTCGGGTACCTATTACTGCAAAACTCCTAACAATAACATTGTTATGGGCTGGAAACGTCGTCTAGATCGTACCATATCAGCTCATCTATAAATTAAAGCCGAAATGTGCAACCTACTTGAGCTTCATCTTCGGCGACTGGTGCCGCGCGGGCTGGCTGCTGGTCGACCTGGCGCCATAGTGGCTGGAAGCGCCTGACGCGGGCCTCAGCAGACTGGGCGATCCTAAAACACGAAATTACGCGTCATCACTGAACCTACAGCAACGCACTTAATGACCGTTGTCATAAGATATACGAATCACATCGGTATAATCTTAAAATTATCGATCGCTATTCATCACCATGACTGAATCGCGTTTGAAATCTATCGCTGAAAAATATGTGGGGAACCTACTATCCACACAGAATTTCGGGCACATTAAAGAATAATAATTTTAAAGAAAAAACCACAAAAGGGACCACAATAACATTTCTTGACGAAACTTCTACCGATATAATAAGGAGATCAAAATCAAAACTTAGGAAACCGACCGACTGATCTATGCATTTAGACATATGTACAGATATATACCTATTCGTTATGTTTATCAATATCTGAGAGATAAGGCAGATAAGCCGCATATATTTTTGGTTAGAAGGCTGACTCACATTTCTACAATCGTATACCTACTAGTTCCTGCTTCAACCCAATAAAGCAATATTTAGAGCAAATTTTTGCCTTTTTCCTGGCTTTTACTCCTGCTGATTACACAACTTTGCCATTACCTAATTGACTCAGAATACAATAAAAATCGTAGCACTGATATTTTAATACAATCAAAATACGACAAAACTCGAAATCCGTCGGACAGTTTTGAAATTTGGTTTGTATGTTGCTTAGATGTCTCGTTTTATTGTCCACACCATTTAACATTTGAGGACCTAGAAAAACCGCCAGCACCTTGAAAAATGTCCTCCATCCTGAAGAAATTCGCTTTTCCCTCCGAATCTACGCACTCTATGAAAATTTTATCTAGGACAATATTAACCTCATTAAATTCTACATAGAAAGATGCATACTCTTTTGCTGAAAAATGCACCTCCTTAGAGATAGCACTTGAGGAAGTGAAGTGTATCGTCAATGCCTTTCCAGGGGATATTCTCATGATATGAAACTTGTGAGAATACAAAGTTAACATTTATTTATAGTTTTGTATGTCAGCTACACCAATATCAACATTTTAACCGACTGCGACCAAAACAGTAAGTAGGGTAATGGTATCAAAACTGAAAACTGAATACACCTAGGATGCTAAGCGGATTTCTACAAGTGACATATTCCTTAATTCCACTTGGTCTGAACAATTAATCCACACTTATATATCTAAAAAAAACTATATGGCGGCCGCAAGGGGTCACCAAATATGAAATCATGTTTTTTCCTTGGTGCCTAAACTATTGCGCGGATTTCAATGAAAGATACACCAGAAGGTTTTTAATCAACACACCATTCTAAAATGTATAAGGGAAAAATTACTGAGATTAAATAATTTGATGATAAAACTCTAGTTTTGGTCTTAATCAGAGGTCAATCAATAGTGGCAGCAATGAAACTCGACACCTTTTTTCTCTGGGATCCTAGTATGCATGTCTGAAAACTAGAGCTTCCAGGACCACCAGAGTCGGTTGGCATCATGCAAAGTATATCCATTTTTAGTTTTTTTGCACGCTTACAAAAAATTTAATCGTTATGCAATGAATGTGTATGTATGCAATGAAATTCCACTCAAAAAAGTGTACAACACCATATCTCAAAAACTTAGCCTTAGGTTGATCAAACTTTGCTGCCGAGTATAATACAACATTTTTCACCACACCACCACAGAAAAAATATATTTCCATTCCTTTGTTTCGGGCTATAATAAAACCATAATTTTTCACAATATGTATGTCACATTGAAATAAATAATGTTACATTTCAAAGAAAAACACATAATCAATCCAATCATCATCTATGTAACTTCTAACGTCAACATAGTTAAAATGCGTTTCAAACTTCTTTCCACATTTTCTTAAAACTGCGGTTTAGATGTATGTATAGGTATGTATCCTGCTGGGTTGATTATTTTTTCAATGTTTTCAGTGTTTGTATTTGATTGAATAACATACTATTGTATGTATAGGTTTGAAGATTTAAAAAAAGTATGAGAATTAGAGTCATGGATTTTTTGTATTAAGTAGGTATCTTATAAAAACAGATTTAGGGTCTATGCTTAACTCAATATCATAAGGGCCTTTTAGGCATGGAACACCACATATAGTTTAGTGTTACCTTGCGGTGTCCCCTCGAGCGACGTGAAATGCGCCGAGTGTATGGAGCCCGAGACCCCCTTGGCCAGCTGTAGCGCGGAGTAGACCCCCATGGCCCCCTTCTGCATGCGTGCCGCCATGGGCGACATGGTGAGCGGCCCCGGGGTCGTAATGGGGTGCTTCTCAACCTGAAGTGCGCTTATTACGACGGCTTCGCGGTTGTAGTACCTGGGAAAAACGTATACTTAATGTAGTCAAAATTTTAATTCAAAATAGCAGCAGTCATATAATTTTAAGTTATAGGCAACAAATGATATGCAAAATGTAGGAACTCACTCCTTCAGCAGTATACTGATGTGCGTCTCACTCACTGTAGGCAGGTAAATCACAGTTGCCTTTTGGTGTGACTCTAACGTATTATTTGGTCGGCTAGCAAGGTAATCTAACCTTCAAGCAAATGGTATACTAAATGTAGGAACTCACTCCTTCAGCAGTATACTGATGTGCGTCTCACTCACTGTAGGCAGGTAAATCACAGTTGCCTTTTGGGGGCTTTTGGTGTGACTAACGTATTATTTGGTTGGCTAGCAGGGTAATCTAACCTTCAAGCAAATGGTATGCTAAACGTAAGAACTCACTTCTTCAGCAGTATCTTGATGTGCGTGTCACTTACGGTAGGCAGTTAGATTACTGTTGCCTTGTGGTGTGACTCTAACGTAGTGTTTGGATGGCTCGCAGAGTAATCTAACCTTCTAAAGCAAAAGGTTCTAAATGTAGGAACTAACTTCTTCAGCAGTATCTTGATGTGCGTCTCGCTCACGGTAGGGAACATGGCACTGATCTTGGCGACAAGCGCGTCCGTGTCCGAGGCCAGCGTGAGAGAGTCCTGGAACTTGTCGCTGAGGTGCGATACGCGGCCCGGTAGGGGGCTGCCGCGGGGCGTGAGGCAGAGCGCGCGCCCAAGGATCGGGCTGTCGTTTGGTGTGCTGTAGGTTCGCCCGTCCTGGGAAGCGAACATGTGTTAGACGAAGCCACTAACGCTGGAGCCAGTTTTCAGACAAGCCTGCGCTGGTCTGACTCGTGTTGTTTAGATGAGGCCAGCATAAACGTTCCCGCCTGGGGTTGGCGAGAACGTTTATGCTGGCATTTTGCAGTGTGCTTGATTTTGTCGATTTCGGATAAGTGGAAATGGCTGTCAACACTGACATTGCCTAAACCTAGCTGTATAGTTTTTACCAAAAATCACAAGCAAATATGTACACTGCCACTGTCTTGAGCACACACAATTCAGTGCTGTTAAAATTGGTGATACACATGGTAGGGTGATTGCTGAGAGGTGGATCAAAACCAACAGATACTTACAATGTGAGGCTTGAGACCCTTAGGATGGAACATTTTGGGGCTGTTCTGGTTCTGGAAGGCGTGCTGCAGCCGCACCGGGCTGGGATACGGGTGCACATGGTACGGCGAGTGCGACTGCTCCGGGCACAGACATGGTGGGACAACACACACTGTGAAGAAGCCTGTGCATACATTACACATGTGTGAGTGCGGCAAAGTGGTAGTGCGTCGGTAAAGCTCGTACAAAGTGGTTTTTCAACCCTTACGCCGTTATCATACTGGCGCCGCAACCGGACGGGTGAACGGGACAGCGCTATAGACATGAAGAGCGCTATATCGCTCACACACCGTCGCCGCACGCAGAAACGGCAACAGTGTGATATAGCCGCCTTATCTGGGGCCAAGGAAAAAATGCTCCGAACTATATCGCTCATGCAACGCTCCCATCGACCGCCATACATTTGTTATACCCCAGCCACCCCAGGGCCTGACGGTCAACGGCAGCGTGGGGCGATATCGATCGATGCGTTTTTTCGTGGCAATCTGGCAGAGGCGGTAGCCATACTCTGTAGATACTGAAACTGAATAACTTTCATTATGAGACCGGCTCACCCTCGAAATAGTTTTTTTTGGACTTCTGTCCCCGCTTCGGTCGCGCTCAATATGACGACGGCGGGTACAAAAGGGAATGATTACTATGAAAAAACCCTATTTTACTTTGAGATCAATCCTGTGATCTCAAAGTAAAATTTATCCAGTATGATATATATTCAAATTCAACAAGGAACGAAAAAACACCCTGTCTCTTGAAGTAGGTCTGAGATCTGCATTCAAAAATGTTTACTACTCAAAATGGTCTTACAAAGGTTTACACTTAGGGCCAGTCAGCGTCTCAGCGAGTTGAAATTGTAGTTTGAAGTATATAGCAAGTAGAAAACAGACCATTTTAACGAAAACATACATTTTAATAAACAGATTATACACATAACGCATACTGTAGGTACATATATAGCTTCAAGTGAAATTATTTCGATTTCACTTGATTATACTCTCTTGCACGCTTTTTTTTATGCAAACACACCTGTGAATTAAATATAGACTTTGTAGAATGATTAAATTTACATTTTGTTACACATCTAACCGAACCTTAACTAATTTTGATATCATAGCAAGTATAACTTCTATAAGTAGGTAACTCATATCATATGAGTTACCTACTTATAGAAGTCATATGATATGTCGCAAGCCGAAGCCAAGATGCCAATCGTTTATCGACAACGCCCAACAGAAAGTAAATCATTTTAAACAAAATCCGGCCAAGAGCGTGTCGGGCCACGCTCAGTGTAGGGTTCCGTAGTTTTCCGTCCGTCACAGTAAGTGTCCCCACTTAAGAGTTAAAAAAATGGGCTTTGACGTGCTTTCAAACATGTCATTTCATTGTGATTTTGTAGAAATTACAGGTACAATAAACACCTGCATATACGGTTAAATTACAAACTTAGTTCAGAAATTATTTTGTATTTTTTTTCAAAAACTATTCAACCTATCAAGTTCAAAATATTTTTCCTAGAAAGTTTTTATAAAGTTCTACTTTTGAGATTTTTTTCATATTTTTAAAACTTATGGTTCAAAAGTTAGAGGGGGGGGACACATTTTTTTTACTTCTGGAGCGATTGTTTCCGAAAATATTTACATTATCAAAAAATGATTTTACTAAATCCCTATTCATTTTTAAATACCTATCCAACAATATATCACACGTTAGGGTTGAAATGAAAAAAAAAAATCACTCCCCACTTCACGTATAGGGGAGGTACCCTAATAAAACATTTTTTTCCACTTTTTATTTTACCACTTTGTCGGCGTGATTGATATACATATTAGTCAGTGTTGCCAGACCGTACCTTTTGGTACGATTTTACGTACTATTTTGGACCTCTGCGTACCTTTAATGTACCCTGCGGAAAACCGTACTAAAACCGTACTATTTGGCCTACCCGGCAAAAACCGTACTAAAACCGTACCATTTGGCCTACCCGGCAAAAACCGTACTAAAAATCGTACTTTATAGCGTACCCGGCAAAAGCATACTAAAATTACACTTTGCAGCGCCAATCAGACGTATTGATCCTAGTTCATGAACCGTAAATCCGAAAATTAACGATATACAATGTGCATCGTAGTGAATATCGAGCGTGTTATCTAGTTAATACTGTCATCATGGTCTATCTACCTAAATATGGTCACTGTATTCAATCATAATTATTTTATACCACTATAACGTCACGTGTCAAATCAACTGCCACTAGACTGTCACAGAAATATACGATGAAAGTAGCAGAAATCGTCACCAAAATGTGTAGTCACTAATCTGTGTCCTCGTGCGGGTTGGCCGTTACTTACCTCCATTCACATTGGCCCGAGTTTCTCATGAGAGTATCTATTCTAGGCATCCGCACTCGACTAATATCGTTACCTGAGGCCTACTGCCAACTTCAAAACCTCGCTATTTGCATCTCTTTTGCTCGTATAAGCAAGTGCGATAGACAGGGAGAAAACAAAAATTTCGATATACGACTTTCGCAGTAGGCTGATCGTGGTTCTCAGAAGTTACCTTTACAATTTCAATGTAAAGCTAATTCTAACGCATATGCTTGTTAGAATGAGAGACAAATAGCTAAATTATAACCCGTACATCAATAAAAACCACCCTGATCTTATATGTGGCGATTTTGTAGCACTAAATAAAAATCGTACCTTTTTTGACACACGACCGTACTTTTAGCTGGTTAGTGCTCTGGCAACACTGATATTAGTACCAAATTTCAGCTTTCTAGTGCTAACGGTCACTGAGATTAACCGCGGACGGACGGACGGACGGACAGACATGGCGAAACTATAAGGGTTCCTAGTTGACTACGGAACCCTAAAAAAGAACCAACTTCACTTACCTAGGCTACTCCACATTTCCAAAAGCAAATGCCTGAGCTACTGTACAAAATGCTCAAAAGTATAGGTGTGCCCATAGACAAATAAAATTAGGAAACATAATCCCTCGAAGATAAAACTGTGATTCCATAAATAAGCCGCGGTCTCGTGCACACACACTCACTTTTGACGTTTGAACCAATCACCGCTCGTCCACGAGTTGTATATGTGTGCGTGTCGCGCGTAAACACGAGGAAATCGGCTTATTATGGATCACAGTTTTGTCTTCACGGCATTAGGTACGTCTCCTTATTTTATATGTGTACGGGTGTGCCTATAATGTTTGAATAGTTCTCTCGATTTTTCCAGGATCCAATCATCAGATCAGATCCTGACCTGATACCAATGGAACCACTGTCTAGTATACCCTTTCAAACAAAATAAGAATTTTCCAAATTGGCCCAGCTATCTTCGAAAAATCGATGAACATACTTAAATACATTAAAAAAGGCAAAAAAAAAAGCAACGCAAAAAGCAAATCTTTCGAAATCTTGAATTTCTTCAAAAGTGGGTTGATAAATGATTGTCACTTGGCTAGACCCCTTGTCTCTATAAAGTCTATATATTTTCATAGAAAAAGTAATAATAAGACCCAAGTGGTGCAAACACAGACTACTCATATTAAGCTTTTACAAGGGGTACAAGGTCACCACTCACCACACATAAGCTCAATTTTATTAGTTAATTTCTATGATTCGAACTGCACACCTCAATAGTATCCTACACCTGTCGCGAACATCGCGAAGCAGTTCGTGCTTGCCGGTTTTTCGGATAGATGGCGGTAGCAGTCACGTTCGATCTCAATATCGCTTTTAGTATGGACGGATTTTTTGAGAGGGGTTGTAGGGGAGATACAGGGACGACGGGAGGAGAGAAGGTTGCGCGCGAACAAATCAATGGTGAGCGCTTTAATATTTATCTTTCTACTCGTATCAGTTCATGGACTTTCTTACTGTGTTATTATGATGATCATACATCGTTATCGCCGGAGCAAAAACAAATGTGTTGAAGAATATATGTAACAGAATGTCCATTTAATATAAACAGAATATTATGCCTACACGCTTCTAAGAAGTTCTTCATATCTAGCACAATGTTTTTTTTTTAATTATTAATCAAACTCGTTTTGCTCCTTTTCTACGTTCGTTAAAGAGCGTTTTTTTGAGAGATATTTCGTTTAACAAAAGGTTTATTTTTTATAAAAATTACGAGTACCCAGCGTTTATTTTTGAGAAAAAAAAAACTCTTCGTGTGTCGTGTGTATCTACAAGTCCAGACAAATCGATCATGATTCATGAATGAAAAATATTTTGAATTGCAGGTGAATGAAGAGGTTGTCGTTAGGACTATACTCGTAATCAAGTCGAGTACGAAGATTAGATATTAGACAAATCATCGATAAATTTTGAACTTGTAGGTACAAACGTCTTCATACTACTGTCTGTCACTTCTGTTATATCTTATTTATCATAATCTTTGACTACTGTCAAATCGTTTTTGCTCCCGCGATAACGACGTATGATGATGATCATGTGTCTTGTGTTATTTACCAGCGTGTATCAGTGCTCAGAGAGATCTTTGATCCCAGTGAGTTGTCAATGGTTATGAACTCAGGGTAACCATAGTGTGAGGAACGGGGTCGCTGTAAGGGGAGGTGGAGGCGACTATTTAGCCCGAGATACCAGATGGATAATCACGGGAGGCTCATAGGCCGTAGGAGTAATCAAAGGAGATATCGTCAGCTCACACCATCAACGTCCAGGCCGTGTCTACGTATAGTATCTGCGTGTCCGTTAACATATTTACATCATTCGTATTCTCTAGTCAGTAAACTCATCGGCTCAGTATACCAGAAAAACAAGGTGAAGCTGACGACAACACCATTTTGTAGTATAACAATCTCAATGATCATTAGTATCATTCATTACTCATGTTAATTAAAAATATCCACAAAAATCAAGTCATAGAGACTAACCTGGATTGTTATACTACAAAATGGTGTAGGATATACTATTGAAGTGTGCTGTTTGAATCATAGAAATTAATGAACAAAATTGTTCTGATGTGTGGTGACTCCGTGCTCCTTGTAAAAGCTTAATGATGAGTAGTCTGTGTAGCTCAATGCACACCAAACTCCCTTAAGACAGTTTGAGCTCTGCATTGTGTATATGAAATAATGTGCTACAGCCAAACTGCGCTACACATTTGGTTTGTATTGAATCTTATATTATTACTTTGTCAATGATTTTCTTAAGCATGTGTCAAACACAGTTCTAGTAAGCATAATGTACTCTATCTGTGTGCAGGCCATTCTGATGATGCTCGGGCTTCAACCTGTTCTTCATGTTTCAATGCTAATTCTTTCTCTGGAAATAATATCATGATTATGTAACATTAAATCCATTTTCTTTGCTTACTGCCTCCCTTAAGGCCAATTGGACCAAAAAAATGAAAAGTTTTTTGTATTAAATGTTGATATTATGGCATACATATGGGCTATCTAATGGAAAGTGCATGGCCTCTGTAGCCTATGCCTATGGACACCTGCAACTGCAAAGTATCCCATGCCAATTCTGTTTTACACACAAATGGCAAAACCAGGAGAATTTATTTCGCTGTTTGCAAAAAACTATTTATAGTTCACAAACTTACTCCAGGAAAAAATGACAGCAACAATAGGTATTTAAATATTCGTGTATTATAAAAATAAAAGAAGATCTGTAAATCTCCGTCAGGATATTGTTTTCTGTTTGAATATCACTTTCAGTATAGTTTGTCATTCAATTTGTTTAGATTTCTGTGAACGACTAATTATTCGCAAAACAAATATTTTGAAAAGGTGCATAGGTTTGTGCAGTCTGCTTAGTTTGTAGATTCTTAGAGAAACCTGATGGACTATAATTTTATTTAATTAGAGTTGCAACTGAATGTACATATTTAAATAACGTACCTGAGGATTAATGCATTCCAGGGCGATGTGGTGAGCGGCATTGTGCAGGGACTTGTGTTTCGACCGCAATTCATCCATTTTAATTTATCTTTCCGATTAAACTAATAAACTTCTACCGACACTTGATTACCTGTCCGGCGTTAGAAACAAAACATTCACATTTTATTAAAAAATCAACAAACACTTTTTCATATGATATTTAACAAAAAAATACTAAGATAACTAGCAAAAACATAATATTTTTGAATATTTCCCTCCTTTATTTTTATTTTGTTTGGCAGATACGAGTGTCGTAAAACGGGAAGCTAACGTGTGTAATCCAGCAAAATGTAAATGTATATGTTATATATTCGTGAGTTCCTGCTCCCATGGTACTCTTTTATTTATCAGAATAATATTGCGTAAGAACATGGCGTTCAAAAAATCAATAATTTAGTTTGAGCAGCGTTCACTATTATTTATTTGAATAACCAAAGAAAAAAATAAATAAAATTAAATTTGTTTATTTTATACTTGATATTCGTTAAAATTAATGTCAAACAATTTAAGATAACAACCAGAAAATGATCATAATCAATTTATATGTTTTGGCACCCACTGCTTACGAAGCAAAGAGTGTTCATGTAATTTAATATTGATCCGGTTTGCATAAATTATGATTTTCATGCAAATTTGCAAGTTTTTGGAACCCTGTTCTAAATTAAAATTAAAAAAATAAGCTGTTTCCTTTTGTCTAATGTGATTACAATTGAATTTCGAATTTGCCGCCATAACCTCGGAGCGTACGTGTGTGAAATGTTTTCATATTTCGATTAATTATAGCGGACTGTGGCTGAGCGAAGTTCAATTTTCCATCCGGAGTGCAAATAAATCGCAAAAACGTTGATGTGGTTCAAAAATTAAGTGCCGAGGCGGTCGGGGAGTATCGGGTGGGCGGTGTTCGGCGATGGCGGAGAACAGAAGTTCGGTAGACGTCGTTATGCCGGACATTACCGAAGTGACCGAGCCCGATCCGCTGGCGGCGGCGAGCGATCGCGAAGTCGAGAGGCTGGAGCGCGACGGCGGCGCGCTCAAAGCGGCGCGTCTGGCCGATTCCAACGGCGTGGTGACCGTGCCCGTGTCTCTTCCAGTGGGGACACTGATAACGGGGACGACCTTCAATGTGATCACGTCGGACCAGCTGCCGGGGCATTTTAAGCCGATGCTTTGCGTGGACAACGGTTTCATATCAGGCGGGCCAGTCAGCGAGGACATAAAAGCGACACATATAGTGATACAGAATCCGCCGTCGCCACGGCACGATGAGTCTTCCCCGGCGCCAGCGCGCGCGAGCGCTCGGTCGTGGGCAGAGACGGCTAACATGCCTATACTGCCAGTGCGTTGCAAGAACACTTCAGCAGAGTTGCACAAGCAGCGGTTCGGTTCGGGGGGTCGCGGCAGGTGTATTAAGTACGGACTTGAGTGGTACACGCCGAGCGAGTTCGAGGCGCTGTGCGGGCGGGCGTCCAGCAAGGACTGGAAGCGGTCGATAAGGTTCGGGGGCAGGAGTATCCAAGCGCTGATTGACGAGGGTGTACTGACGCCGCACGCCACCAGCTGTACGTGCGGCGCGTGCTGTGACGATCAGTCCGGTGAGTAGCTTAACTTTCTAGCATAACTGATGAACTGCAACTTGTAACCTCTGTGTCCAGTTATGTTACATCTCAAAATATGGGTTAATGTGACAAATATATGTAGCCACAACTCTATTACCAAAGTGTAGTCTTGGATACATGTTTTTGTCACATTAATGCATCCATCATTTCAGATGTGACTGGACCTAAAATTGCCAGTTTTAGCTAATGATAATTTCATATTATTATTATTAGGCGGAAAGGTGCCCAGAAGTGGTACATTTAAATGAAAAGTATAAAGTTTGTCAGCGCAATGTATGTTTTGAATTAGTCTTAGTGCCCATCAGTTAACCGTCAGCTGCTATTTGTCAGGCAACTTCTTAGGTGTTATATTAATTTTACAAGTACAGTGGAATCCGCTTATAACGTGCTGACATCGAAGGAAAATTCAAAACGAGTCATACTAACCGGACGTCATATAATACATAGTCTCAGTAACGATACAGTTTTAAATGTCCTATGGTGATTTTAACATGGACTTTTACAGATAAAAAAAGAGAAAGATAAGAACTACCCAAAGAGCTATGGAAAGGAGCATGCTCAACATAAAAAAGATGCATAAAATAAAGAGTATGTCTATAAGAGAAAAAACAAAGTTACAAGTTGCACTAACTCAAGCCCTCAAATTAAAAAGGCAATAGGCAGGACATATCCCACGGTATAAAGACAATAGATGGACAATATTGGCAACAAAATGGAGAGGCCCTATTGGCATAAGGAAAGTGGGAAAGCCATATAAACGATGGCTAGATGATATAAAAGAAACTGCAGGGAAAGACTGGCTAAACAAAGCGGAAGACAGTCACAAATGGAGAGAGTTGGTGGAGGCCTACACTCTAAGAGAGGTCCAAATTAAATATATAAATAGTAAATAACATACATAATAAACATAACAGTAACTACTAGCTATAAGAAACTTACTAACCAATACGCAAAAACTTGTAATGTAAAAAAATTGGAAATTTGGAAATAAAGACTTTTATTTTTATTTACTTTTTTTATGGTGATTTTAAAAACTTACTGACAATGCGTAATGTTCATACATTCAGTTCGTCAATAATAATCAAAACAATGTGTAAAGCATCAAGGTCACAAAACTAACAAAAATGAAGGAAGGTGTCACTTACCAACTATTTTTGAGAGAAAAATAGTGTTTTCCAAACATACATGAAAAAAATATAGTACTTACACCTTGTTGTTACCTCATGAGATACTCCAAAAATATAGTATTTTCGCCTTTTTTGCATTTTTTCAACAGTACACCAAGCCCAAATATAGTACAATAATAAAAATAATAAATAAAAAGCCGTTTATTCATATCAAACTTAAGTGTAAGTATTACATGTTTTGTGTTGTAAGTAATATATAAATAAATTTGAGTTTCATTTAGTTTTCTTTGATATGAACCCCTCTTTGGGTGAAGGCCTCCTCCGACTCCGTCCATAACATTCTGTTTGCAGCCTGAGTTTTAGTTATAGTACAATACTAGGTATATATTATAGTAAGGTTGGCAATTCCAGTGTCACTGTAACCAGACATAGTTCTGAAGATTTCTTAAAAATAAGTTATAATAACCAGAGCTTGGCAAAAGTGAACTATTATACTACTTATATAGTTACTTGTGCTTGTGTTACTTATATAGTTATAATAATCTCAAAAAATAGAGATTACAACTGAGCTCCTATATGTAATTTTGTAATAATGTGAAGTTAAAAATAAACAGTTAAAAAAATTTTTTTTTTTACTTACCTTATAATCTGACATGTTTTATGTCATAATTATAAAGCAAATAGCTCACCTTTGCCTTGCTCTGATAACTGATATATCAAATATAAGAGGAGTCAGTTATGTCAGTATATCCAGTTTATTTATAAAGAATTTTGTACTGCAAATATTATACGTCCTATTAAGAGGTTGGACATTGTATGTGGAGTCATAATAAACTGATTCTACTGTATGTAAAAGCAAACAAAACCTGGATTAGGATAGATAGACTAAACTCATTTTAAATGCTATATTGCTGGTTAGCAACTAGTTCTAGGATGTCAACAATTTGGAAGGGCGCAACAGTTGGGTGGATAGAAAATTTCTTGTAGATTTATCAAATTTCAAATTAAATCATCTCTTTCATTCCAGTACAGTCATCGGCAATAGTATCTTCCTACATGAAGGCCGCAAAAATATGTGTCACTCTGTTATCTGTAGGGCTATAAGAGTGTGTCACATATTTTGAGATTGCCGGTGACTACCATTATATTATAAGTCACTAGTTTAAATTTTTTTTTAATCATATAGCATAATACAGTAAGGGCTTGTGCACGAATCACGCGAGGTTTTTTCGGCTACATTTTGACCCCCCCTTGGTGATATTTGGTGAGGTTCTTGGCTCCCCCCCCCCCCTAACCTCACGTTTATTTTTTTCATTCGACCTTAGTAAAGATTTATGTTTAACGAATCCGAGAAAAAGTAACCTAACACAAATTAACAGATGAGATCATAAATCTATCATAATTAAGCTTTGTGACACACATCAGCAGCCATCTACAATGTAGATTCTACATCAAGTCAACTGCGTGTAGCACAAGAAAGACATCACAATAAATAATTTACAGCAAAATTATTTTCAAATTGATCTTATATAAAGTCACAAATAAATAAATCAATTATGCTTAAAGAATGGGTACTTTTTTGGTTAACAAGACATAAGACATTTTGGTTTTGTAAACCTGAAGATGGGCTCAGTTTTCACACGAGCATTGTTTGAACCTACTCGCTTTGGTATTATAGTATAAGAACCCACGACACTGAACCTAGTTCGAAGTCTCCTAGATGAGATATATATATACTTATCGTACTAGAAATCGGATATTTTATTTAAAAAAAAAATTACCTCCACCACTTTTTTTGCATTGCAGCATCGGCATTTAGTGTTGTTTAGAGGCAGAATTTCTTAATTATGTATGGTTCCCTATTTGGAGTTTCCATAAGAGGAACTAGAAATATTCGAAAAAATAAAAATGTGTTTTTTTCTACTTTTCGATTCTAAATTACAAAATAACCGTAAATTCGAAGTATATCATATGTAAGGCTGATTTGTAGGAAATTTTAAATAGTACTGGTATGTATTAATCATGTGCCCCTCTCCTCGATCGACATCCACTTCTCCACATTCTACTAAGATGCTACTATTGGGACAGTTTTGCACCTAACTGTATATCTCATCTAGGTGACTTATCAAACTAGGTTCAGTGTCGTGGGCTCTGGTCCTATTATATGTCGATGGGTGTTTATTACTACCCACATGTATAGTTTATATGCCCTTTATTCACCTCAGTAGGACTTTTGATCCTAATAATGTAATCTACCCCAAAACATGTTCATTTATTTTATCACAGAATGTGATAAGACTACACTTGAGGAGATATATTGTATTTCTCTAGTTTATTGTAAAGTTTATGTTAATGTGTGATTTGTAAATTAAGTAATTTTTTTATACTACGACGGTGGCAAACAAGCATACGGCCTGCCTGATGGTAAGCAGCTACCGTAACCTATGGACGCCTGTAACTCCACAGGAGTCACATGCGCGTTGCCGACCCTTTACAAAAAGGAGGATTCACTGTGTTAACGGCTAAAGGAACAAGAGGGTCCCTCATCGTCAACACACTGGGTCCTCTTTGAGCTCTTTGGCAACCTTACTCACCAGCAGGAACACAACACTATGAGTAGGGTCTAGTGCTATTTGGCTGTGGTTTTCTGTAAGGTGGAGGTACTTCCCCAGTCGGGCTCTGCTCCAGATTTGAGCGAGATGACATTCACTGAACGTGCCCTACCACACTAAGCGAGATGCCATTCGCAGTGCCCATACCTCTCTTTTTGGCATAGTTTAAGGACATACCCAAGTCCGGACGTAGTTTAAGGACATACCCCGGGTCCAAAAAAAAAAAATTGCTTAATTTGCTAAATGTAACTGGTTACATTGTGTGTTAAAGTGATGGAAGAAATAAAACTCGATGTTGAATACCAAGAGGTTTATGATTTAAGTAAGATCGATTTTATTTTCTTTTTTTTAAATTTCTTATGTCCTTTATTAAATCACAGTAAAAATTGTCATACATCTTAAGTTTATATTGTTATTTATTAACTAAAAAGTCTATTATTAGTTAGTAATATATTGTCCATTATTAGCTGAGCTGTGAACTCTTGTTTTTTTTTGTTGCACCGCACACTAATTTCTAACTACCTCATAATTTTCTCAACTTATTCTTTGTGTTTTTGATACTGTGTGTTATTGCAGTATTCAAATAAATTATTTATCTATCTATCTTATTAACGAAAAAGTCCAAGGTAAAGTAAAATATTTTGGGTGTTTTGTGTTTTATTCCTTCCTGTATGGTTGGTAGAAACAAATTACTATTAAAATTGTGCATTTTTATTATTATAAGCTTTTATTTAACTCAAAGTGGTTCAATGAAATGTTGTTAGTAAACTCCAGTGGGGATTGACTTTGGGATTGAGTTCTATGGACACCGGCTTGGTTTTTCATTAGAGCTCGATACTTTTTGCGGTCCAAGAGATGCGTTGCGAGACTAGCTTAATTATACATGTACTGTTTTTGATGGGATTCAGTATATGTAAACATGTGAATGTCGTTTAGGAGCGGATTGGTTAACATTATTCAAAATGGTTACAATATAGACTTTGCAGTTTTGGTCTTATATGGTCCTTGCTACCAACTAAATATTCTTCTACTGTTCCAGCCATGGGCCCAGTCCGTCTCTTCACACCCTACAAGCGTCGGAGACGCAACCAAGAGGATGGAACCGAGAAGAAACCCAAGATAAAACGGGACAGCAGCCTCGGGGACAGTGACATGGACAACATTCACAACACAAGCAATAACAGCCACTCGAAGGAGGCCTGGCAGACTATAGCCGAGGGGCTGGAGAGCAACACGGACTATCATTTGCTGGAGGCACCCGACACCAGCAACGATCCTACTGCCAGTGAGTTACTGATGTCTATTTCATTATACAGTAGTAGTAAAACAAACAACAGCCGCGAAGGAGGTCTGGCAGACCATAGCCTAGGGGCTGGAGAGCAACACGGACAACCATCTGCTGGAGGCACCTGATACCAGCAACGATCCTACTGCCAGTGAGTTACTGGTTTCTATTTCATTATACAGTAGTAGTAAAACAAATAACAGCCGCGAAGGAGGCCTGGCAGACCATAGCCGAGGGGCTGGAGAGCAACACAGACTACCATCTGCTGGAGGCACCTGATACCAGCAACGATCCTACTGCCAGTGAGTTACTGGTTTCTATTTCATTATACAGTAGTTGTAAAACAAACAACAGCCGCGAAGGAGGCCTGGCAGACCATAGCCGAGGGGCTGGAGAGCAACACAGACTACCATCTGCTGGAGGCACCTGATACCAGCAACGATCCTACTGCCAGTGAGTTACTGGTTTCTATTTCATTATACAGTAGTTGTAAAACAAACAACAGCCGCGAAGGAGGCCTGGCAGACCATAGCCGAGGGGCTGGAGAGCAACACGGACTACCATCTGCTGGAGACACCTGATACCAGCAACGATCCTACTGCCAGTGAGTTACTGGTTTCTATTTCATTATACAGTAGTAGTAAAACAAACAACAGCCGCGAAGGAGGCCTGGCAGACCATAGCCGAGGGGCTGGAGAGCAACACGGACTACCATCTGCTGGAGGCACCTGATACCAGCAACGATCCTACTGCCAGTGAGTTACTGGTTTCTTTTTCATTATACAGTAGTTGTAAAACAAACAACAGCCGCGAAGGAGGCCTGGCAGACCATAGCCGAGGGGCTGGAGAGTAACACGGACTACCATCTGGTGGAGGCATCCGACACCAGCAACGATCCTACTGCCAGTGCGTTACTGATTTTTATTTCTATGCTGGTGAGTAAGGTTGTCAAAGAGCTCAAAGAAGAACCAATGTTCCCTTACCCGTCAACACAGTGAATACCCCTTTTTGTAAATGGTCGGCGACGCACATGTGACGCCTGGACGCGTGGAGTTGCAGGCGTCCATAGGCTACGGTAGCTGCTTACCATCAGGCGGGCCGTATGCTTGTTTGCCACCGACGTTGTATTAAAAAGTAGTAATACAAACAACAACCACTCGAAAGAGGCCTGACAGACCATAGCCAAGGGGGTCGGCTTGCGAACTTCTATTTTTAACCCCCTTACGCAATAAAGGGTTGTTTTGTGTAACATCTATGTGTCTGTCTGTAATAGGGCATGCAATAGGTATTGCTTGTATGGGCAATCCCGGAATTCCTGTATTAGCCCATACAAGCAATACCGGTATTGCATGCCCGTCTGTAACACTAGCTCTTAAACAGATGAACCGATTTGTATGCGGCATTTTTATTAGAAAACCCGTTTTCTTGTGGTTCAACAATTGTTCTTGGACACGTTTTATCAAAATCGGTTCAGTCATATGTAGTGAGCACTATTATGCATAAGACTTGAATTATTTGGATTTGCTGCTGCGAATGTTCTTTGGGCCAGGGGTGGGCAACCTTTTATCAGCCAAGGGCCATATAGTACTAACGAGATTGATGCGCGCCGCACTTTGTTAATAATTTGTGACTTTATGAGTGCATTGCGAAATGTGACCAGTGTGTGCTGATTTTCGTATTGGGTAAAGTTTACTTCAAATGTTCTTTGTTTTATGTGAGTATGTATTTCTCCATCATCTACTATTTTACATATCACGCTAGGTTTAATCAAATGGGGTTACAAGGGCAACACAATGCGTAGATGACGCTTAAATCGTAAAAAAATCGTTTTTATGGTGCAATCCCTAGGGCTAGCCCAATCCCCAATGTCCTACCTTGAAATACCGTCGACTATGACAATTAAGGGGCTGACACTGACAGCAGCTAAATTCCCTCCCTATCTTTTTCCGCGCGAGTGAAAGAGAAACACTGTGCTACGATTAGTATAGGAGCTCATTGCAAATTTTGCAAACTAATGTATTTAAAAAAACTACGCATTAGTTGAGAAATATAAAGCAACGAAGTTTTTAGTATTAGTTTGGTGGAATTTTGTCCTTAGTTACCTACAGACTAAAGACATACAACTGTTTAAAGCTAATTTTAAGATGTAACTTTGGATTTATTTTCTATCGAGACGATTTCGTCTAATCGTATATCGAAATTAACGAAGTTCTTCCAAATATAACGAATATTAACATATATTTTTTTTTTACTTTCTCAAAACAAGTAGTTATAGCTAAAAAGCTGTTTGAGTAAAGTCAATTTGAAGGTCATCGAGTGTTGTCAGCCTCTTAAGTTTACCAATGATAGGTCATTGGTAATTACAGGTAGGGCGCTGTATACTTTACCTTAAATAAATAAATAAATAAATAAATATTATTATGGGACAATCTCACACAAATCAACCTAGTCTCACGGTAAGCTCAATAAGGCTTGTGTTGTGGGTACTAGGCGACGATATATATAATAGATAGATATAGATAAATACTTAAATACATAGAAAACATCCATAACTCAGGAACAAATATCCGTGATGAACACACAAATAAATGCCCTGACCAGGATTCGAACCCGGGAAATACCTTAAATTAAGCTTTTTCTACGGCCCTGCAACCTTAATAAATTGCCGTAGGAACTAGTTTTTACGTAAGCGACTGCTATCCTGACCTTCTAACCCATAGGAAAAAACAAGGAGTTATTGTGGTTAGGTTGGGTTTCTTCACGATGTTTTTCATCACCGGAAACCGACTAGTAAATGTCAACGATATTTCGTACAGGAAAATCCGAAACTGCAGTAAGTAGGTAAGCGCCGGGGTTTGAACACGAGACCTGCAGATACCGGACGTCATACCACTAGGCCACCAGCGTTTTCAACCGACTTCAAGATTTCGAAGGAGAAGGTTATCAATTCGTTTCTAGGGTTCCGTAGTCAACTAGGAACCCTTATAGTTTCGCCATGTCTGCCCGTCCGTCCGTCCGTCCGTCCGTCCGTCCGCGGATAATCTCAGTGACCATTAGCACTAGAAAGCTGAAATTTGGTACTAATATGTATATCAATTACGCCGACAAAGTGGTAAAATAAAAAGTGGAAAAAAATGTTTTATACCTCCGCTATACGTAAAGTGGGGAGTGATTTTTTTTTCATTTCAACCCTAACGTGTGATATATTGTTGGATAGGTATTTAAAAATGAATAGGGGTTTACTAAAATCATTTTTTGATAATGTAAATATTTTCGGAAATAATCGCTCCAGAAGTAAAAAAAATGTGTACCCCCCCCTCTAACTTTTGAACCATAAGTTTTAAAAATATGAAAAAAATCTGAAAAGTAAACCTTTATAAAAACTTTCTAGGAAAATTATTTTGAACTTGATAGGTTGAATAGTTTTTGAAAAAAAAATACAAAATAATTTCTGAACTAAGTTTGTAATTTATCCGTATAAGCAGGTGTGTATTGTACCTGTAATTTCTACAAAATTACAATGAAAAGACTTACTTTCAAATAAAGTAAAAACGGTGAAAATCGGTTCACGCAATAAAGAATTATCCCATAAAAATCATCTTCCATATTTTAAGCTCGCGTGCAATAGTTTACTTAATTTGCCGATAGATGTCGCTGTACTTAGAACGCTCATATCATATCCTACATGGCGGTGTTATTTTAACTCTTAAGTGGGGACACTTACTGTGACGGACGAAAAACCACGGAAACCTACACTGAGCGTGGTCCGACACGCTCTTGGCCGGTTTTTTGCTATTATTTTTTTATGTATGTTCACCGATTATTCGAAGACGGCTGGACCCATTTGAAAAATTCTTTTTTCGTTCGTTCACAGTTCGTCCCATTGTAACCAGGTCAGGATCTGATGATGGGATCCTGGAGAAATCGAGGGAACTCTTCAACTATTATAGGCATACCTATAGTGATTTGAATATTTTTTACAGCAGCTCGGGCATTTGCTTTTGGAGCATCCACCTGATGCTGAGTGAAGTGGGTTCTTTTTTGTTTTTAACTCATATTTTTACTTATATTGACAACCCATACAAATGCCACTGTTATACAGGATTTAAAACCAAAATACTGCTGATCCATTTATGGCCATATTTGGTATCGTATAGTGACGAAGAAAAAATGGGAGGAAAAAAAATCCCCATAACAAAACAGCGTTATGTATGTAAGTAGACTAAGGGCCTGTTTCACAATCTCCAGATAAACTTATCTGCCAGTTAAAATTATTGCTATCCTTTTCTCCAGTCATATAAAAAAAAAGGACAGCAAACATTTATCTGACAGATTTTAACAGATGCTTTAACTGGAGATTGTGAAACAGGCCATAAGTAGGTATATTTGTATCATCTGTGGATTTTAAAGTAAAGGGCCAATTTCTATGAAGGAGGTATCAACTGATTCGTATCATTTTTAACTGACTTCCAAAAAAGAGGTTCAGTACAAAAAAAACAGCTTTGTTATATTTTTTCAGTTTGTTAAGAATTTCTATCAGCGCAGCACGGTATTTTGCTCTAGTTGAAAACTCGCAACATGAAAAACCTATTGCTATGCAAAAGACAGTCAAAATGAGCTTAATGCGACTTGAATTTGAAGACCTGGCGCGTTTAGCGGCTTCTGCATCTGACTGTACTATTACATTATGTTATGTTTTAATTACTACTGATGTTAAAGGATTCGTAAGAATTATATATTATTCTATGTGATAAATACTCTTGCCAAGCGCGAAATGGTATGCTGTAAGTACTACATACTGTAAAGTTTCTCATGGCCTGGTTTATATGTCTAACTAATAAGCTCACTTAATACAGCATAATATTGATCGATAATAAAATAAAGTAGCGCACTTGCAATTTATTTATTTTTTACGGCCCGGGAGAACTTCTCCCAAAGGATTATCTTATGTTACTACCACAATGTTCTTTGCAAAAAACCGGAGCTTTAGAATTTCGGGAAAAGTGACCGCCATCCTAAAATGTCATGCACCCGCGAACAACGTCAAGACCAGTCTAACTTAACCGACGTTTCTGAACAGCTTGCCTTAGGGTGGGTTGCACCACGCATAACTCATAACTAGACCCCGGACTTTGGTGGCAATGACGTCACAATAGGGTGATTTGGGGAGTAAACGGAACGGTGTTATGAAATACGGTTAAAAACTCGGTTGTTAACCGAATACATTTTGATTAGACATTTTCAACAAAATTATCTAGTAAGTTGATCAATATTATCTTTTAGTGTTTTTAATGGCCTCCTAGCCCAGTAGGTAGTGACCCTGCCTACGAAGCAGGAGGTCCCGGGTTCGAGTCCTAGTAAGGGCATTTATTTGTGTGTTGAACACAGATATTTGTTCCTGAGTTATGGATGTTTTCTATCATCGTCATCATCAGCCTATATTAGTCCACTGCTGGACATAGGCCTCCCCTAATGAGCGCCATAGCGCCCTGTCTTCAGCTTGCCGCATCCAGCATCTGCCTGCAGTCTTTCGCAGATCGTCATCCCACCTGGCCAGAGGGCGTCCTACACTCCGTTTGCCGAGTCGCGGTCTCCACTCAAGAACACGTTTACCCCAGCGGTTGTCGGTTCTTCGCGAGATATGGCCGGCCCACTGCCATTTCAGCTTGCTAATTCTTTGAGCTATGTCGATAACTTTGGTTCTCTGTCGGATGTATTCGTTACGAATCTTATCCTTCAGAGAAACTCCGAGCATAGCTCTTTCCATAGCTCGCTGAGCGACTTTGAACTGGTGGACCAACCCTACCGTGAGTGGCCACGTTTCAGCTCCGTAGGTCATTACGGGTAGGACGCACTGATTAAAAACTTTCGTTTTCAAGCATTGCGGTATGGATGACGAGAAGACTCGGCGTAGTTTCCCAAATGCTGCCCAGCCTAGCTGGATCCTCCTTTTGGCCTCCTTCTCGAAATTGTTTTGACGTGATAACGTCTTTAAAATCGTTTTAGTCGGGTGACATGTTCAGAAACTTGTGTCACACCAAAACCTCACGAGCGCGATCGCAAGTATAACGAGAGAGAGACGGACCGATCTCCCGTCTCATCTCGAGCGCTGCCAGTCATTCCGTGAAACTTGTCACGCGGAATCCTCACGAGCGGAGGCTGGCATAGCGTTCGAGTGAGTGGACCGATCTTCCGTCTCTCTCACTCTAGCGGCATACAAACGAATGGAGATTTTCTCGTGCGGTTAAGTTTTCGTTGAATGTTTAACAGTGAAACAAAATGTGAAGTGCAAGTGAAGTGTTACAACAATTGCAACAAAAAAAGGTGAATAAAATAGCCTACTTACTAACAATTAACATTCTTGAATAAACTTGTAAAAGTAATGAAAGATGGAAAAAAGACACGTGTAAACAAACGAAATTTAGAGGTTATGTTATGATAAAAATGAATTGTGGTAGTGTTAAATAAAAACATAGTTGGACTCATACCCTAAATAATTATAATACGGAAAAAATAGATAAAGGAGCGCGTCGCGTCGTGTGAATGATTAGAATATCGAATTAAAATCGTAAACTTGTCATTTTACACCCGAAATTTATCATCAAAAGTGTGAATAAAACGATAGATGTAATTTAAAATTTGAAAAAATTGTTATCTTCATTAATTCCTTACTTCCCAAAAACTTATATCACCAATAAGACGTTATCACGTATTTACCTAACTGCAGGATCTGCCCAAGGTAGGTGTACTCAGAAACAATTTCAAGAAGGTGGCCATGTATGACGACCGGTCCCGGATCAATGTGGCCATTGATCATGACTTTGGTTTTATCCAAATTCATGCCAAGACCGATGCGTCGCGAGGCTGAAGCTAGGCCGTCCAGCATCCGGGTCAGCTCCTCTAGCGACTCCGCCATTACGACTATGTCATCAGCGAATCGCAGGTGTGAGATGTAATCGCCGTTTATGTTTATGCCCTTACCTTTCCAGTCCAGCGTCTTAAACATGTCTTCCAATGCGCTTGTGAACAGTTTCGGGGATATGACATCCCCCTGTCTCACCCCTCTGCGCAATTGGATGGGTTTAGACTGCTGGCCCTGTACTTGGACACTCATAGTGGCGGCTTCGGAGAGACATCTCAGCACCTCGATATAACGATAGTCTACTTGGCATCGCTGTAAGGATTCCAGAACAGCCCAAGTTTCCACGGAGTCAAAGGCCTTCTCATAGTCCACAAAAGCGAGACACAGGGGCTGATTATACTCTTCGGACTTCTGTATAATCTGCCTCACTGTGTGAATGTGGTCTATGGTGCCATATCCTCCGCGGAACCCAGCCTGTTCCGGTGGCTGGAACTCGTCGAGTCTCCTGGCGAGACGATTCGTGACCACTCGTGAGAAAAGCTTATAGACGTGGCTCAGAAGTGTGATGGGTCTGTAGTTTTTAAGGAGGGTTTTATCACCCTTCTTAAAAAACAGCACCACCAAATCCACGCCTTAGGAGTTCTCCCACTGTGAAGGACGGTATTGAAGAGGTTCTGCAGCTCCTGTATAACAGGAGCTCCTCCTGCCTTCAGAAGCTCTGAAGTAATACCATCCTCACCGGGGGCTTTTCCATTTTTAAGCTGCCTCAGAGCTAACACGATCTCGTCTTGACTGATGTCTGGCAGTTCGTCGGTATAGTGGCGTGTCAGGGTGGCTCTTGAATTACGGTCATCTCGTCGGGAGTGGGGGGCATGTGCAGAGTACAGCCGGCCATAAAAATCCTCTACCTCGGCGGAGATCTCCAACTTCGACAATACGGTCCTCCCGTCGTGCGTTTTTAGCTTCGTCAGGTGGCTCCTGCTAAGCTGCTGAGTGAATACTTTGGACCCTCGGTTTCGCTCTATCGCCTCTTCAATAAGGCGTGTGTTGGAGCGCCGAAGGTCGCGCCGTACCATCTTCGCAATTCGCTTATTCAGGTCTGACCTCTCTGACGAAGTCGCTTGGGTAGTCTCCCGTCTTCTTGTCATCAGCCCCAGAGTCTCATCCGAGAGTTTGGACTTCTTGCCAGTACGCTGTTTTCTGCAGAACTTGATACCCTCGTCCCTCAGCGTTTCGACCAGATTGTGTAGGGTCTCGTCAGCGTCATCAGTGGGTTCCAAGGCAACAAATCTATTCCCGAGAAGCTGCTGAAACTCCTCGGTGCCCGTGACGATTTGGATTTGGTTAGGCCGGAGCGTGGACTTCATCAGACGGTTTCTTTCAAGCTTCAAGTTGATATTCAGAGAGCCTCGGAGCAGTCGGTGATCAGATCCGGTATTGAACCTGTTGATCACTGAGACATCTCTGAATATGTGCTTGCTATCCGTCAATATGAAGTCGATCTCATTTTTTGTCACAGTGTCGGGGCTCTGCCATGTCCACTTCCTTTGAGGCTGTTTCTTAAAGAAGGAGTTCATTAAGAATAGCTCCTCTTTCTCAAGGAAATTGACAAGCATTTGCCCCCTGTGATTCCTAACTCCATAACCATGCGGGCCTATTCGGGATTCGTTGCCAGTTCGGATTCCCACCTTGCCGTTAAAGTCCCCCATAACAACGTTGAAGTGAGCCTTTGTGGTGTTGTGCAAGGCTTTGGATATGTCTTCATACATATCCTCCACTTCATCATCCGAGTGTGCCGAGGTCGGTGCGTAAACCTGAACTACCTTCATGCTATACCGCTTGGAAAGCCGAAGGATCAGGTACGCTACCCTGTTCGACACACTGGAGATTTCTTGAACGTTGCTAGAGAGGGCCTTATTGACGAGAAAACCTACGCCACCCTGGGATGTTTTATCACCCTCGCGAAAGTAGAGAAGATGGCCCGAGTCTAGGGTTACGGTGTCCTCCCCCTCTCTACGGACTTCACATAACCCAAGAACATGCCATTTAATGTTCTCTAACTCCACTTCCAACTGCGCTAGATGATGGTCAAGCCTCAGAGTGCGTCCGTTGAACGTAGCCAGGGTCAATTTAGGAATTGTGTGGTAGCCTGTTGTAGCCCGGGGATTCCTAGCACCCCCTGCCCCGCCGTTACCGTGGCCGCTACCATGGCCAGGAATAGCGAGGCGGCCGGGAACTGGGGGCCATTTCTTGGCTGAACATAACATTAAGGGGTAATGCCCATAATCCCCACGCTGGGCATGCGGGTTGGGGATCGCAGTTTGGTGGTGGGATTGTTCTGCAGGGGCGCTGCTGCCCGCCCCCCGGTATGTCCCTTAGTCGCCTCTTACGACACCCACGGGAAGAGTTGGGGTGGAGCAATTCTAAGCCGGCACCACACGGCAAATGTTTTCTATGTATTTAAGTATTTATCCATATTTATCTATTATATATATCGTCGTCTAGTACCCATAACACAAGCCCTATTGAGTTTACTGTGGGCCTAGGTCGATTTGTGTAAGATTGTCCCATAATATTTATTTATTTATATTTAAACCATACAATTGTACGTTAAACAGGCTTGACAGTTGTGACGAACAAAGAGTGAGTGACCGACAAAACCAATGCCAGTACAACGTACAAATGCATGGTTTGCAAGTAATGCAAACGATATTGATCAACTTACTAAGTAATATTGTTAAAAATGTCTAATTATGTATTCGGTTAACAACCGAGTTTTTAACCGTATTTCATAACACCGTTCCGTTTACTCCCCAAATCACCCTATTGTGACGTCATTGCCACCAAAGTCCGGGGTCTACTCATAACTCATGAACTGATCAACGTTAAATATGGCGACAGAGCTGTCATCCCATAGAAAACTGTCAAACTTTTCATACAAGATTTTTTTAACGATGACGTTGACGTTAACAGACGCTTTGATGCAAACGGCCCTTAGAATACTAGCGTAAGTGTAAGACCGCATGGACGCACAGGACAATAGAATAGACAAGCAATAAAATATGGCTAATAATACTTATGCAATGCAAAATGCAATATAGATCAAGAGTAGGCCGTAGGCCATCCTACTTCATCGAGTAGCAGAATTCGGCTTATGCAGGGCGATGCATGATAAAATGTTACGTGTTTTAGTACCTGCTAGCCTGAGCCAAAGTTGGAGCATTTTGTGCAGTCAGCAAAAAATTACCCTATTTTTAGTCAAAAACTACTTCAACAGCTAGCAAGTGGGCACGTGGCCCATTCGATAGTGCTCACCGAGAAGTGCAAAAAAAACTTGTGCTACACGCTATTTCCACATGAATTCTGTTACTCGATGAGGTAGGGTTGCCTATACGGCCTACTCTTGTTCTAATATGTACATATATGAGATATATATAATTTGTGATATTTGGCCTTGCGATGGCCATTATATTTGTTAATGATTTGTTATAAAAAGAAACATCGAATATTGAAAAACCCCAATAATATGTAAACTCCAATGGGGATTGAGTTCTATGGCACCGGCTTGGTTTTACATTAGATCTCAAGACTTTGCGGTAGAAGAACTACGTGGCGAGACTTGTATTTTTGTACATGTAATGTTTTTGATGGGAAAAGTCATTACTGTTATTTTATTAGCTATACGACCGCCTATTGCCTCTTTATATCCACTTGAGTGCCCGCGAATCAAAAAAAGGTGCTGTGAAGTGCCCAAGATTTACCGCGCGCCAGCGGCACCGTGTCATGTTTTGTTAATAAATCGATTGCTTGGCTTTCATTGAACTTTTTGTAATGATTCTTTTTACGTTTTAAAGCTAAAGAAACGGATAATTTGTTTATATAAATAATTAGATAGGTCATAGTAGTAAAAATTATTTAAAAAAAATCACAAAGTTGACATACAGTTTCGAATGGGGACTTTTGGCAGAAATATATTTATTAAAAAAAATCTAAATCGATAACGTATATATTTTTTATGTTTATTTGAAACTTCAATAGTTTACGCTTCGATTGATACCAAATAAAGTATATAATCGCGGGGAAATATTTTGCATAAAACTTGTTTCATTTGCAATTTCTAAAATGTCAGTTTCGCAATTGACCGCCAAACCGCGTGGTTTGTTTATGATTTTTTTACGAATAATTTACGCAAATTAGGACAAAAATATTGTCATACGCAGATAAAGATACTATTAGTCTTTAAATAACATGTGCCAGTTTTGTCAAACTCGCAGCAATTTCTGTCACAAATTATCAATAACAAAAAATAGGCCTATATACCTACCGTAACGAGTGCCTTTTTTGACGTCCGATTACCGACAATTCCCACCACTTCAAACCACATATACACTTAACATTAATACACTCACATGTCACACTTTACAAATAAATACATATCAGGACGATTACCAACTCAATATGTACTGTTTTTTTTCATTACAAAAGTAAACAAACCCACGTGCTGAGTGTCAAAAGTCATACTAGATGTCACCGGGCGGGCCTCGCGCGGCCATCATTCAAGATGGCGGCGGTATAAGGACGGGATACACAAGCAACGAAATCACATCTTCAACATTGAAATTATATATTACTAGCTGTGCCCGCGGCTCCGCCCGCGTGTAATTCGGTCTGTGTCAGTAAGCGGCTAATTCACCCCTAATTTCTCTCCCGCTGGCCGCTACCCTGGAGGCGGAACTGGAAGTAAAGTTGACAGATGGATACGCTAGAGGACAGTAGTCCTAATAAAATATTTTACAATTACCACTAAATGAAACTACGATACTCTTAAAAATGAATACTTTTTTTTATCATATTAATTTTTTTGGCATGATTTAAACGACATAGAGTAGTAGGTGTATATGGGACTATACAGGACCACTTTTGTATTTATACGTTCATGTCCACGGCAAATATCATCCAAATCGATCCTCCCGTCAAATCAGTCTAAGCATGAAAGGTAGTACAGGCTCGGTTGAAATTGGGGTAGGGGAGGGGGGTTACAAATGCAGAAATGATTTTTTTTCTATTTGAGGTGCACTTGGAGGGTCGGATGGGGGGGTCCCTCAATTGAGTGTAGTGGATAACCCCCCCCCCCTTTTAGACGTTGAATTTTTATAGGCTACGTATAACCTGGCTAAGGATTTTCTTGAATTGAAATTAGTAATCTTTAAGGGGTGATTTCCGGGACAACAATGCAAAAAAAACCGGCCAAGAGCATGTCGGGCGATGCTCAGTGTAGAGTTTCGTAGATGCCGCCCTGTTACAAAACATCCGTTCAAAAGGTCGTTTATTAAAGGATATTTGGCGGCGCTTACGTCATTTTACTATTCGGCACTTCCTTTCACTATGCGTTTTGGACTAATAATTCAAAAACGGCTGAACCGATTTTATTCAATATAGTTTTTATTGAAAGTTCTTATCAGGCCTCACCAAATTTCAGCTTTCTAGTGCTAACGGTAACTGAGCTAGACCGCGGACAGACGGACGGACATGGCGATACAATAAGGGTTCCTAGTAGTTTATGTAACTGTTACGTAATAAGGCCTAATTATGTACAGAAGCATACACTGCTTTACCTACACACATATTAAAAATCCATTGTAACCATTAGAATGACCGCCATTACACCGCCATGACCAACCTTAGTGCCCCGGCGGTCGGGAGGGGGGGGCGTGCCGGCGGTCAGGGGGCGGATTTTCATTACGTTACCGTAGGTAATGAATTTTCATACGTTTTTACCACACTGTCATAGATAGACACTGATGTTACGTTACTGGTTGCAATAATGGTGGTAATTACATACGGTTCCGAACGCGGAATAGAGGATTTATGATATTGGTGTAGATCAAGATATTTATTCTTCAATGTACACACAACAATGCACTAATGAACGTCAGAGAAAAATAAAATAAGTGAGTGTCGTGGAACACTTGATTGGAACTAAATTTTTGGAAATTTTTAAATGTTTGAAATTTTTGAACTTTTTGAAATTTTTGTTCTCGACTTTTTTCACTTTTATCACTTTGTCACTTCTCACTTTCACTATTCACTACACTTCACTGCACTTCACTTTGTTCTATTTTATATATTTTTTATTTCATTCCATTTTACATGTTTCTCAATCGTATACGCGTCGCGTTTTCGTGACGTGACGCTTTTTCGTCTAGCCCCCCATCCGCGAACCGTCCGAGAAGGAACTTCGTTCCAAAACTACCACCGGTTCTAACCCTACACCTCTGGCCCAAGAAGTATTATGACCGAAAAGAATCTCGACGGGACTTATTTTTTTCAAAACAGTAATACATTATTAGATGTAGTAATACAAAATAATGCGTAGTTCTTCAAGAAGACATATCAAAACAGCTTGAGAGACAGATAATGTACCTATTGTTGTTTGTCTATAAAGAAAAAATAAATCCTAATCTGACTGCTTCACAAAACGTTTGATATGTTTTCCTACCTAAACGGTGTCCTATAAATGTTAGATGATTTTGTAGTAGTATGGTTTGAGCCATGCATCTTTGTCCGTCATATATAGTCCTCGAACCTGCAATAACCCTTTGACATTCATGACATTTTCAAATGTTTCTTAAGAGCGGGTAAAGGTAAATTTAAAGCATCGACGGGTAACATGTTATAAATTTGACCAAAAAATTACAAATTATTTCAATACCAAATTTCATCTAAATACGTACAGCGGTTATTGGTTGTTTCTTCCCCATGTAAACTTCTACCCCTTTTGCATCCGCTTAAGGGATAATTTCCGAGATAAACAGATAAACAGACAAAAAAATCTAAAAATAGTTGGAACGTGTTCTGTTATCGATTCTAAGTATCCCCAGCCAACATTTTTCGAATATATTCCATGAACAGAATTTCGATCCTCTTCAGCTTTATTATATGTATAGATAGTTTTTATTGAAAGTACCTTTCAGGATTCACTTCTATTATTTTGTTCTATTTTTTTGGACCTACGGTTCTAAAGTAAGATGGGGGGGGGGCTTTTTTGAAGATGAAACTATCCTTTGTCCTCTCTCGAGACCCCATGCTATCTCTATACCAATTTTCATCTAAATCAGTTCAGCGGTAAAAAGATCCTCATACCAACTTCCAACCCCCTTTTCACCCCCACAAGGGTTTGAAAACTATCCTATGACGTTTTTCGTTTCGGCGTTTAATAAATCTCCATACAAACTTTCAACCCCATTTTCACCCCCACCAGGGTTGATTTTCGGGATTAAAACTATATATTATCCTTTCCCGGGACTCAAACTATATCTGTACAAAATTTCATTAAAATCCGTTCAGCCGTTTTCACGTGATGCGCGGTCAAATAAACAGACAAACAGATAAACAGATAAACAGATAAACAGACAAACAGATAAACAGACAAAAATTCTAAAAATTGTTGGAACGTGTTCTGTTATCGATTCTAAGTATCCCCAGCCAACTTTTTTTCCATTATCTTCCATGTACAGACTTTCGACCCTCTTCAGCTTTATTATATGTATAGATTTACATTTTATTGTATCAATCTTTATATGTAAAACAAAGTCGTGTCGGTTACACCATTTATAACTCAAGAACGGCTGGACCGATTTTAATGATGATTAATTTGTTGGATTTATCTTCGCCTCGAAAGCAGAATAGCTATTAAAATATTGGAGAAATTAAAAAAAAATTGTTGATAGTACGAAGTTCGCCGGGTCAGCTAGTTATGAATAATTATAACTTAAGTATAAAATGCTAATACGAAATTAAATATTATGCGCAGCGGCTCACTCACGCAGAACCGCAGACTTGATATTCCTGAATTAATAAATTATATTTTAATAACAGTGGTTGTCGTGATCTATATCACTAACATAGTATGTTAACAAAAACTACACACAAAAGACTAACATAGTATGTTATAGTAGGTACGGGCAGATTTTAGCATATCTACTCGTAAATTACTGAAACCAGAATTAACTGACCGATTTGAATAATTTTGAACGGAGTTACAATTCACAAGTAAGCTAATGGTTTTTTTACGTACCTACAAGATTATGTTGTTCAAAAAAATATTACGTAACATGAAAATTTCTGTTAAAAATAAGCTATGCATATAAAATTTTATTCTTATACCGTGAATCTTATCACCGTGAATTTGAACCATTTATATTAATAACGAGCTTTTTCCCGCGGCTTCGCCCGCGTACTTAAATTACTATAAAAGGAGGTTCTCAGTTAGACTTGTATGTTTGTATGTACCTTGCTGAACCGATTTATATGCGGTTTTCGGAAAAGTATTTGTTACACTCTGTAGGTTTCGGTATATCATGTTTTGGTGAAGGTGGTTCATTTTTTTTTCTTAAATAAATGATTGCAATAATTGTTGAATTGTTATACCAGCAACGACTTACTATGTACTACGAAGAGATTATGATTAATGCAGATTTCTACTCTTAAATAGAAGCTTTTCCCCGCAACTTCGTCTGCGTGGAATTAGAAAACAGCCTCCTTTTTACCCGCTTAAGGAATGACTTCAGGGATAACAACTGTTATATATCGTTCCCCAGAACTCAAACTATCTCCATACCAAATCTTCTAAATAGGCTCAGCGGTTATTAATTCCGCATACAAATTTTCAACCCACAGTTTCACCCCCTAAAGCGGTATTTTCGGTATAAAACCTATCCTATATTGTTTCCCGGGACTCAAACTATCTATGTAGCACGTTTTATCTCCATCGTCTGTTCAGCGGTTAATAATTCGCCATACAAACAAGCAACCCCTTTTCTACCCCTGTAGGGTTAATTTTCGGAATAAAAACTACCCTATATTGTTTCTCGGGACTTAAACTATATCCACAACTTTTATCTAAATCGATTTGCGGTTAAAAATTTCCCATACAAACTTCCAACCACCTTATGCGTTGATATTCGGGATGAAAACTACACTATGTAATTTCCCGGGATTCAAACTATCTCTTTACCAAGTTTCATCTAAATCGGCCCAGCAGCTTAAGCGCGAAAAGGTAACAGACAGTTAGACAGGCATACTTTCGTATTTATAATATTCAATTCTAATATTAAATCTATGTACCAAGTTTCATCTCAATCGTCTTCTCAGCGGTTAATAATTCGCCATATAAACTATCAACCCCTTTTATACCCCTCTAGGATTGATTTTCGGAATAAAAACGTTTCTATATTGTTTCTCGGGACTCAAGCTATATCCATACCAAATGTTATCTAAGTCGGTTCGCGGTTAAAAATTCTCCATACAAGCCTCCAACCCCCATTTCACTCCTTAAGGGTTGAATTTCGCGATATTAACAATTTTATGTTCCTTCCCGGGACTCAAACTATCTGTATACCAAGTTTCATCTAAATAGGTTCACCTGTTAAAAAATTGCCATAAAAACTTCCAACCCACTTTTCACCCCCTTAAGGGTTGATTTTCTGGATGAAAGCTACCTAATGTTATTAGATTGCAATTTCGTACAAATACTTTCAAGAATTTTCATGTCCACAATATTAAATTTCAACCTCGGTGCAATCTTCGTAATTAACATCCCACAATACCATCAAATCGACACCCATATTGATATTTAGACATTTCAACCCCATTGCACCTCAATGCGGATGGTATTTCACGTTCGCTACGTTGGATTTTAAAATCGTTATTGTTTTCGTAATCAACGACCCGATAAACCATAGAAACAATACCCATGTTGATTTTCAGACTTTGTGACCACCTTTCCCTCTTTTTGGGGTTGAATTTTCAAAAAACCTGAAACACATATTTACTCATTTATCGTTATGAATACTCCTGTGAAGTATCAAATAAAATAGTCTAACTAATCTTGTTTCGCCATACAAATTTTGAACCGCCATTTCATCCCCTTAGCGGGTTAATTTTGAAAAATCCTTTCTTAGTGCACCCCTAGACCTTATAAGGAACCTATGTGCAAAATTTGGAATCTCTAGAACCAGCGGTTTGGGCTATGCGTTGATATGTCAGTCAGTCAGTCAGTCAGTTTCTTCTTTTATATACTTAAAGATAGAAGATAAAACATCCTTCGCCGATTAATAAAAAAAACTAAAAATTATCAAAAAATGAGTAATAGCCTCCACAAATGAAAATAAAAACACTCTAAATTCACTAAGCTAAATTAAATCAATCTGCAACCAAAACCCAGTGTGCACCATGCCTTATGACATAAAACGCGGACCCTGTAAGGATCTGTTAAAATGCTTCGAGCAACTACTGTTGCGTACAGTTGTACTTACGGACATCACAAGTTTATTTCACCTAATCCTGTTCAAAACATACATAATTACTCATTTAAAGAGGATTAACGCTTAGGTTAATAGACAAACTAACTTATTCTAATAGCCTAGACAGAAATATGGCTTAATCGTATAATAAATGTACGATTCAAAATCAAATACGCAAAATTTTCATCACTAGACTTAATTTGTTGCAAGAATTTATCACATTATATTTAAATTAGTATTGAAATATATGCTTTATCGTATGGAGCAGTAAACAAGGAATAATTTGATATACAATGCTAATTAAAATATGCGAAATTGAGTACTGACGGCATTTTTTTAATGACTAGCTCCCTCGCTGACATACCGAACTTTGACAGTCACCAAAACAATAATCTGAAGTTTGTAAAAATGTTCCACAGACTGCGGTTTTTATTTTTTTTAATGTTGCCACATTAATCCTCTGCCTAACTAAGTCAACAGAAAAGCGCTCTTCACACGTTGCACATAGATATCATTTAAAAACCGTTGGTACTCCAACTCGCAACTAGTGTTGCGAGAGCACTTTGCGTTTTGACAAAATGCAACCGTAGTTGCGCAGGGCACGTGAGTGGCTAAGAGCATTTTAACATTTTTAACATACATTAGAATATACAATGTGTATTCTAATGTATGTTAAATGAGGGTAAAAAACCACAAATTATAAATGGTGCTTTTTAACCGCCATTGTGGTTATTCCTGGCGTGGACATTTAGGTCTAGAGGCTCTGTATCATAGACTGTATGGCTTTGACATTTCCAAACCATAACTAACGAGATGTTTGTTTCATTGCGATTGAGATGCTATCTGCGCATATTTTTCAGGTTGTGTTCTCATTTGCGTGCACTTAAAGTATTATTTCATTCACTCATTCTATTATGGCCGTACAGATCTTCCCGACATGAGCGGCGTCCTAAAGCGGCTCGACGACATCGGTTCCACGCTGTCACGTCTAGCCACGGAGCTGAAGCAGTGCGTCGAGGACGTGAGAGGAGTCTCCGCCCGGCAGATAGCGCGCATAGAACAGGAGAGGGCGGGCGCGCTACTGCACGCTGTGGAGCACGCTGACGCGGCGCTGCATAGCGCGGACGACGCGGAAGCGAAGAAGGTAGGCCTCGTTATAATGACGATCCTGAACATAACGGCATGTCTGAGCGGATGCATCGAACTAGCCACGGATTACAGCAGTGAGTGGACATGAGGAGTCTCCGCCCGGCAAATAGCGCGCATAGAACAGGAGAGGGCGGGCGCGCTACTGCACGCTGTGGAGCACGCTGACGCGGCGCTGCATAGCGCGGACGACGCGGAGGCGAAGAAGGTAGGCCTCGTTATAATGGCGATCCTGAACATAACGGCATGTTTGAGCGGCTGCATCGAACTAGCCACGGATTACAGCAGTGAGTGGACATGAGGAGTCTCCGCCCGGCAGCTAGCGCGCTTAGAGCAGGAGAGAGCGGGCGCGCTACTGCACGCTGTGGAGCACGCTGACGCGGCGCTGCATAGCGCGGACGATGCAGAGGCGAAGAAGGTAGGCCTCGTTATAATGACGATCCTGAACATAACGGCATGTCTGAGCGGCTGCATCGAACTAGCCACGGATTACAGCAGTGAGTGGACATGAGGAGTCTCCGCCCGGCAGCTAGCGCGCATAGAGCAAGAGCAGCGCGGACGACGCGGAGGCGAAGAAGGTAGGCCTCGTTATAATGACGATCCTGAACATAACGGCATGTTTGAGCAGCTGCATCGAACTAGCCACGGATTACAGCAGTGAGTGGACATGAGGAGTCTCCGCCCGGCAGCTAGCGCGCATAGAACAGGAGAGGGCGGGCGCGCTACTGCACGCTGTGGAGCACGCTGACGCGGCGCTGCATAGCGCGGACGACGCGGAAGCGAAGAAGGTAGGCCTCGTTATAATGACGATCCTAAACATAACGGCATGTCTGAGCGGCTGCATCGAACTAGCCACGGATTACAGCAGTGAGTGGACATGAGGAGTCTCCGCCCGGCAGCTAGCGCGCATAGAGCAGGAGCAGCGCGGATGACGCGGAGGCGAAGAAGGTAGGCCTCGTTATAATGACGATCCTGAACATAACGGCATGTTTGAGCGGCTGCATCGAACTAGCCACGGATTACAGCACTTGAGTGGACATGAGGAGTCTCCGCCCGGCAGCTAGCGCGCATAGAGCAAGAGCAGCGCGGACGACGCGGAGGCGAAGAAGGTAGGCCTCGTTATAATGACGATCCTGAACATAACGGCATGTTTGAGCGGCTGCATCGAACTAGCCACGGATTACAGCAGTGAGTGGACATGAGGAGTCTCCGCCCGGCAGCTAGCGCGCATAGAGCAGGAGGCTGTGTTGGAGACGAAGAAGGCAGGCCTCGCAGTTATAGTTAGGATGTATAATCCTGAGCATAATAGCATGTCGGAGCGGTTCCATCGAACTGTCATGACTAGCAACAGCGCGTGATGGTAGTGGAACAAATGCTGAGGCTAAGAAGGTATGCCTCCTTTAAATACTGATCCCTCTTGATGATGATAACGAGGTGTCGGAGAGGGCTCCATCGAGCTGTCATGACTAGCCACAGCGTGACGCTGCGTTGGACAAACGCCGAGGCAAAGAAGGTATGCCTTTTTTAAGTACTGATCCCAGTTATGGCACATTGCGATTGTCGTAAGATGCAGTATATTGAATTGAATAGCATGGATTACACTATAACAGTGTCATGAAAGGCAAATAGGCGTAAGACTACATATTGTGTGTTTATGTGTGCAACTTTAACCCATTTGATGCATAGTAATTATCGACCACATTCACGTGCCTGGAAAAGGGTTAAATCCAGAGTTCGTGCGTTCATCAATCAATGACTTACGTTTTAGTTATTTATTTCTAGTGTGCAAACTGCAATCGCGAGGCGTCAGCGGAGTGCTCCCTCTGTCGCCGCACTCCCTACTGCTCCACATACTGCCAGAAGAAGGACTGGGCGTCCCACCAGATCGAGTGCCTCCGCTCCGTGCCCACCATCCACGACCAGCACCAGAGCATCATGCTCATCGTGGAGAGCCAGCATCAATAGCGAGGTGGGTCTGTGCTCCACCTACTGCCAGGACTGGGAGTCCCACCAGATCGAGTGCCTCCGCTCCGTGCCCATCATCCACGACCAGCACCAGAGCATCATGCTCATCGTGGAGAGCCAGCATCAATAGCGAGGTGGGTCTGTGCTCCACCTACTGCCAGGACTGGGAGTCCCACCAGATCGAGTGCCTCCGCTCCGTGCCCACCATCCACGACCAGCACCAGAGCATCATGCTCATCGTGGAGAGCCAGCATCAATAGCGAGGTGGGTCTGTGCTCCACCTACTGCCAGGACAGGGAGTCCCACCAGATCGAGTGCCTCCGCTCCGTGCCCACCATCCACGACCAGCACCAGAGCATCATGCTCATCGTGGAGAGCCAGCATCAATAGCGAGGTGGGTCTGTGCTCCACCTACTGCCAGGACAGGGAGTCCCACCAGATCGAGTGCCTCCGCTTCGTGCCCACCATCCACGACCACCACTGGAGGATCATGCTCATCGTGGACAGCCAGCACCAATAGCGAGGTGTGTCTGCGCTCCACCTACTGCCAGGACTGGGAGTCCCACCAGATTGAGTGCCTCCGCCCCGTGCCCACCATCCGCGACCAGCACCAGAGCATCATGCTCATCGTGGAGAGCCAGCATCAATAGCGAGGTGGGTCTGTGCTCCACCTACTGCCAGGACTGGGAGTCCCACCAGATCGGGTGCCTCCGCGCCGTGTCCACCATCCTCGACCAGCACCAGAGCATCATCAATAGCGAGGTGGGGCTCTCTTGGGGGCGCCCATTAATTAACCTATTCTATGCCAACGATGGATATATCCGCACCGAAGGTTCAACGCACACCACGGATGTACCCTTCATAAAAAGAATTCTACTCTAATGATTGGTTTGGCGTATGAGTGATTTCATAGAAATTTAGAGCGTTCACTGCGTGGAAAAGGAGTTTTCGCGTTTTCTTATATTTTTTTAATCGATCCCAAACCGAAACGTTTACAGTTTTTGAAATACTGTTTAGATAATTGTAATAAGCAGTTAATTAACTAGTTCATTTGATGACGCCATTTTAAATGTATAATCAAATCGTAGAGCCCTTCGACTTCGAAATCTTCCTGAACTTGTCATTTTATTTTGCGATTAATTCATAAACTGTCTAAAGTCATATCGAGTTATATACTTAATGTCTGAGAAGTTCAGTGGGTGGGATTTAAGGCTTTGTCCAATGGCTGAGGACACCGTATAAACGTTTTTCATTTCAATTTTCACCTTTTGTCCTCAGAGCCTAATCTGGAGAGGGTGCGCCCGAGTGTCTTACGGCGGAGATGACAGAGCCCGCCCCTGTCGGAATAGGGGCTTTTCCACCCTAACATTCAGTGACGACTCGGAATACGGGCCCAACAACCTCGGTCAGAATAGAAGCATTTCACTACTCCCAAACCAGGCACCTAACGGTGTCCCAGGCGTCTACAGGCTACGGAAACCGCTTATTGGGCCGGTTGTATGCTTCTTTCTTAGACTACGCCTCTACTAGCTGTCATTGGTATAAAGTTTACACGGAAATAGTCTATATACTCTATGAAGGAACTTAAAGTGACGAAATGAGAGTATACGAGCAAAGAAACGCAGTGTTAAATACATGCACTATATACAAGAAAATGTATAATTTGTGCGTGTTTCAAGAAGAGACAGTTAGAACCACACAGTTATATTTTGTGGGTTATAAACCCATTTTATGACCAATTTTTGGTTTTTGTTTTTTATGATAAGAATATTTGCGACTGTTCAGATGAGCTGAGATTGGAACGCACAATATTTTTTCATTTTACACAAGTCTTGGAATGCAATTGCATATATTTCTTTAAATTTGAAATAGGTAAGTTACCATTGTTATAAGTGATATATCATAAAGAGGAGTGGACGAAAAATAGCAATTAGAATATAGGAACCATAGACTCAAGACAGTTGAAATCGAATCTATTATAATATGTGTGTTTTAAACAAGCATATACCTAATATCCGTACATGGCTAGAAGCATTTTACAAGTCGAGATCAAAACTTAAAGAAATTTGAACTTAAAATGTGGGTGTCAAATTTGTTAAATTTTGTATCTCTATTACAATTAAAACTGATTAATGATGATACCATGCTATAATGAATGATTATCGCGCAACAGAGGACAATATTTAATATCTCGAGTTATCAACTTCTGCCCGCCGTGTACGGATATGTCCTGAATTATGGACTATAGCAAGACCCTGCTAACTCTACATCGACTTTGCAAGTGTCATATGGTGGAGGCCAGCATAAACCTCAAATTTAAAAATGAACCCTCTTAATCATAAACGTCTTATAAGCCTCATTTAACTAATAATTGCTTGGGAACTACAACTTCTGCGTTGCTCATTTTTGCTGACAAAATATTAATAACTAGCGGCCACAAGTACGGAATTAAAAACTTTCCAAAATATCGCACCGCTCAACCCATAGCCTAATTATACTTCTTCTCTTCTTGGTCGCATCCATCATGACTGATGATCGTGGTTGGTCGGTTTTGTTCGGGCACGAACATACTCTCGCCATCGATTCCGGTCCATCACTTTCCTCACCACATCGAAGAACTTCTGAGAGGGTTCCTCGCCTTTGAGTTGATCAGTCCATCGTGCTGGTGAACAGCCCCGTGACCTTTTGCTTTCAGTATTTCCAACAACGATTAATCTTTCCAAACTTTCGTCTCCCCTTCTCATTATATGGCCAAAGTAACTTCTGAAGCGTTGTTCACAGATTGTGGACAGTCGAACTTTAACATTGAGTTCCAACAGTATGTAGAGATTCGTGCGCTTAGCTGTCCCTGGTATTCTCAGCATACGCCTCCAACACCACATCTCGAAGGCATCGATCCGCTGCTTCTCTCTGCTTTTGACTGTCCACGTTTCGGCTCCATACATAAATATTGGAAATACAAGGGCTCGTACAAGTCTCATTTTTGTGTTTCTGGAGATTCCCCGATTACGCCATATTTTCTGTAGCCCTGTCATGGCATCTTTAGCCATTCCTATGCGCCTTTTGATCTCCGGAACATAACTGCCATCATTGCATATCTTAGACCCCAGGTACACGAAGTCATCGACAATGTCTATACCCTGGATTATAGGTACTGCAGACAGGCGGCCGACGGGATCCACTATCATCAGCTTGGTTTTGCCTCGGTTAATTGCAAGACCTAACTTTCCGCTCTCGACCTCCAGTCTGTTGACAAGCTCTTGCATATCAGACATTGAAGATGCCAAAAGTACAGTGTCGTCAGCATATCTCAGGTTATTAATTCTCTTCCCACCAACAGCAAACCCTTTGTGTCATCCTTCCAAGGATTTACGGATAATATACTCGCCATAAATGTTAAACAACATTGGTGATAGTATGCATCCCTGTCGGATGGTTTCCTTTTTTGGTTTGGAACATTTTGGAACATTCTGATCCAATTCTAATGTAGCTTTTGTTGCCAGTATACAAGTTACGAATTAATTCTATGAGATGTCCTGGTGCTCCCATCTCTACTAGAACAGACCATAGTTCTCCCCACTGTACGCAGTCAAATGCCTTTGTGTAGTCGATGAAACAGAGAACTACTGGATTGTTGAACTTTCGGCTTTTTTCAATAATCTGTCTTATGTTAAGCAATTGTTCGCGAGTGCCCTTCCCCTTCACGAATCCCGCTTGCTCTTCAGGAACCTGTCTGTCAAGAAAGTGTTTTAGGCGCCGGTTAATTATGTTAAGGAGAATTTTGCTTGCGTGAGGGATCAGTGCAATGGTCCGGTAGTTGCCACACTCCTTTGTCGAGCCTTTCTTATGCAGCAAGATAAAAACTGACTCTCTCCACTCCTCCGGCCATCTACCTGACGTCCATATGAAGTTGCATAATTTGGTCATTATAGCTAAGCCCAAGTCACCCAGATTTTTCAGAAGTTCGCTTGGTACTCCATCCTTCCCAGGCGATTTTCCAGCCTTTAAACTGTTGACGGCTTGATCAACTTCCGATGGCAGTACGTCAGGTTGATCCGCAGTCCACAGATTCGTCGAAATTGAAACGTCGGTACAGTCATAAAGTGACGCGCAGTACTTACTCCAGCGGTCCAGTACTTGATCCAGTTCCGTTAGAAGTTGACCATTTTCATCGTTGACTCCGTATGGCTGCACCGACCTGGATCTGGTTAGTACTTTTAGCTTCCGATACAGGTCTTTGGTTTCGTTTCTTGACGAGTGCTGTTCGAGGTCCTCACAGATGTTGTTGATGTAAGCGTTGTAGTCTTGCCTACACTTCCGTTGGACGTCACAGCTCAGTTGAGTGTATCGTTGGAACTGTTCTGGACTAGATAAGCCTCCTTGCTTCAGTTCTCGGCGTTCTTTTATGACTTTGGCTGTTTCATCTGAGATGTGGCTTTTCATAGTTGATTCTATCAGGACATATCTCTTAGCTGTTTGTACAATGGTGTCCCTCAGTGTGTTCCACAAGGCATTGCTCTCCGGGATGTCATCTGCTGGTATCTTATGCATCTGGTGTTGCATTTCGTTCGCGTATGCCACTGTATCCACTTTTTGTAGCTTTGAAGCCGATTTTGACTTCATGATTCTTTTTAGTCGTAACCGAATCGTCGCAACTAGTAATTGATGGTCGCTGCCACAGTCTGCACCTGGATACGTGACTGCGTTCATTATAGACGATCTCCACCTTGAACGCATTAAGATATAGTCTATCTGGTTCTTAAATCTGCCTCCAGGAGAAACCCAAGTATATAGTCGCCTTATATGATGCCTGAAACAAGTGTTCATCACTGTAGTCTTCCTCCGTACAGAATTGAATGAGCCTTTCACCTCTCTCGTTTCTCTCACCGATCCCATACTTTCCGATCTGTCGACGGAAATCTGATCCAAGTTCACCTTTACCGATCTTGGCGTTGAAGTCACCGATCACCATAGTTATCTCACGGTTCGGGATTTCTTCGATGGTTCGTGATAAGGAGTTATAGAAGTTTTCTATTTCCTCCTCACTGGAATGACAAGTAGGAGCGTAAACCTGGATCACGTTAAGTTTACACGGCGTGGTGTTGATCCTAATGCTAATTATCCGATCATTGACTGGCTTGTATCCTGTGACAAATTTATCGAGTTGAGGTGGCACTATGAAAGCTACACCTCTACTGCTGTCATTTTCCGGACCTGAGAAGTAGATTTTATTGCCGGAATCGGATAAGTAGTGGCCGGAGTTTCGCCAATGTGTTTCGCTTACTCCTAGCATGTTGATGTTCACTCGTTTCATTTCATCCTCTATGATCTTGAGCTTGCTTGGGTTGGTAACAAGTCCTTGCATACAGCTTAATTATACAGGTCAGTTAAATTTTTGACACCTCGTGACGTCAGTGACCACACTGACGTCATCAGGGAACGATGCGGTTCTCAAACTTTTAAAATAGGGAAAATTATTTAATAGAGGATTACCTCTATTATTAGTAATTATACTAGACATTATTATAAGAATGCAAATTAAATGCCGTGCCATTAAAAAACAAATCATTGGGTATATCTAAACGACACCATACCAAGGGTGTGCAAGTGTGCATCTCTGTCAAAAAAAATTAGTTTGACATTTAGTATCTGATACTTTTCCCTAAGTGAGAAAGAGAACTTGTCATGCGTTAAGAAGGGACAACATGATTCGTAACGTCAAAGAAGGAGCTCTGTATCAGGGATATTACGGATACTGATTTTTTGACATCCGCGGATGCGGATATTAAAAGGCTCACATCCCTGGAATACGGATGCGGATGTAAGATAAGTACACAAAGAAAACAAATATTAAAGTTTTGTACTACTCACATCATACAACGCCCTTCGCCCTACAATAGCATTTCAACACTAAAATCAAAACAAAACAAACTCGTCATTTCTTGTCGCTAGAGCTCGATCGACGAATCACGAAAATGTAACAATATTCCCATTGGGTAATGGTGAAATTACCTACGTTACTTTACCTAGCACGTGCGCCGCCGCAGAGACGTTCCTGTACCGACTTGTTCCACATCTGCATCCGCATGAGCTCCGCATCGATTTGATGCGGAGGCGGAAGCGGATTTTGAAAATGATGCGGAAGATCCGCGGTTTCCACAAACCATAGACAATTTTCCGCACAGTACATATTGTATATTTATCTACTTATGGTGTCCCTATGACGGAATTCCTGGCCGGCCATAAACTGTTATAGTTTTTAAGGGGCACCACACATTAGAGCGGAATTTAGCTATTCGTAAACAAAAGCGGAAATTGGGCTATGGTAGCGGAAATTTGTCTATACAAAATTCAGCCTACCATAGGCAAATTTCCGCTTTTGTCTATGAATAGCTAAAATCCCCTCTAATGTGAGGTGCGGTGCGCCTATGGGATATTCTTCATTAATGGGTCAATCAAAAAAAGAAACATTAAGTACAATATTACCAACGTTTGATTTATTCCTATTACTTATAGTTTCCTCGTTATACAAAGTTATACTGTTAAATTTGCGTATTGATTTCTACTAAACGGCTTAGTCCATTGAAAAAAGAAATTAAACTCGTAAATATGTTACTAAAGATTACAATGTAATTCCATTACAATTACAACCTAACTTATAAAATATTTTAGCGTAATTCCACATTCAGTGCGTTGGTATGAAGTTTTACACGCAGTTACACTACACCAATATTGATTACGAGCAACTATTATTGTATACATTATATTATATACCTATCTGTCAAATATTTGGGAATCTCGGACAAAAGTGAAACGGCGTGATAAGTTTAAAAGAAACAGAGATAATACAATATGGCCGTCTGTCAGTGTAATACTCGCCAAATAGTTGTATTGCCACAATGTTAAAAATAAGTCCTCATTAAATTACATGCCGTAAATGAATTGCCAATTAAAAGTATTACATTAAATTACCTAAAATTATATGAAGCTTATTTTAGGTATTAAATAATTAAAAAAACACAAAATAAACTTAGTAACGGTACGCTAACATTTTTGAACATGAATAGTGTATTCATTAAACTCCCTGACTGAATTGAAGATGTCAACGAATGGCATCATTATGTGACGTAGGTGAGGTCCGGACGAGCTGTCAAAAATTTAAATGACTCAACCGACAACCACTACAACTAGTATGTCTAAAGACATGTTTGGCACGTTTTGTAGAACGTTTATGAATAGGGGGGGAAGTCTTGGTTCGCCTAGGGCACTCCCGGAAGTCGTCGGCAACGTAAAGGGTCTAAAACAGCCCGCGTTAACCTATAATGGGGGGGGGGGGGGGGGGGGGAGTTTATAGTGGCGTCCACATTTTGCAGCTGGTAATTCCATGAAGAGTTATTGTGGCCGGACTCTAAGGAGCTTGTGGTGAAGTTAGAATTAAATGTAACATATAATAAATAAATTTATTTTATTTAAATAAACGTCGCGGTAGAAGCTACCATAACTTTATAAAATGTCAAGCAGATACATTTATTAAATAGCGTCAAACAGGAAATATGTTTTAGTTGTAGGGCAGATGCCCCGGTTTTGGCCACTTTAAGGAGAGTTTGTCTATTCAGATGTCCTTCAATAATGGATTATGACACTATGTACTGAGTCATTAAAATTATATTACTATATTTATAAGAATACCCACTGTTAAGATTCTGACGTAAGACCTATTTTTTTTCTTTAATTATATGTCAGAAAGAGGCTTAGGAGCCAGTTTTGGCCACTTTTTTCCATGCCTCCTGACAACTGAATGACAACAGTAGGCATGATGACACATGTTGAATTATGCATTCAAATTTAGTTGATAGGATGCAAAATGATCAATATATCCAGCTAAAGTGAAAATCTATAAATTCTATTGAAATGGCTCAAAGATATGAAGCTGCAAAATTTAAAAAAATTTCGATTTATAGAGTGCGAAATTTAAAAAAAAACAATGATCGATTTTTAACATTTTACTGTAAAATAAATTGTAGCAACCGTATACATAAACGCAATATTTCACTGTAAAAATAGCAATATCATATTTTTTCCATACTTTAAACAGGGCGACTATGAGATCGTGACGTGACTTTTGCACGTCATTTTGTTAGGAGCGTTTTGAGAAACAAATGCAAATCTCAGACTTTAAGTCTCATTTCTGACTTTTGTGTTGCTTTAACGCAATTGGCCCCATATAGACATTTGATCCTCACATCAAAACGAATCGATTGATACATGAAAACAATTCACCATGCCTATTACATGATAGATGACAGTGCCATCTGTACTGCCAAAACTTATTTTTATATTCACTATAAACCATAGACTTGTAAATTTGTCTATACCTTAATAAAGTTGAAAATGGCCACTACCGGGGCACCTGCCCTACATGAAAAGGCATTTGACCAAATTGTATTAATATTATATTTTTTTAATTTAATATTTAATATAAAGCCCTGCTCATATGTCGCTATTTTAAATGCAACATATTCGTTGTCGATATGGCCCTCCGAATCGCTAAACTAAAGTGGCAGTGGGCGGGGCACATTGCTCGTAGAACCGATGGCCGTTGGGGCGGAAAGGTTCTCGAGTGGCGACCACGAACCGGAAGGCGCAGCGTGGGTAGACCCCCCGCAAGGTGGACTGATGACCTGGTGAAGGTCGCGGGAGTCCGCTGGATGCGGGTGGCGCAGGACCGGTCATTGTGGCACTCTTTGGGGGAGGCCTATGTTCAGCAGTGGACGTCTTTCGGCTGATATGATGATGATGATGATGATATTCGTTGTCTCAGTCGTTTATGTTTTGTTATGATGTCCTTTGCAAGTCTAATCGATACTTTTCAAACGCTCGAATCGTTAACTGCTAAACATACAACATCTAATTCATCGCTGTACATTATGTTCAAAATTAAACTATATTGGTACACGGCAAGGATTATGACATGGATTGACAATGCCTATACAAAATCGCGTTCCTCGAACCTTCAGGTTGTACGTCTGTTTTCGGTACTAAGTGCCACAGCGCCATCTGTCGAGTCTGGAGTCGAGTTATTCTGTCAGCGTTAAGCGCCGAACAAAATATTAGAAACTAGAATTTAGTGTTTGTGGTGACCGATAGATGGATTTGTCAATCCATATCTATATCATCCTTGGTATACGGTGAATCTTCTATGTTCGGTATTATATGGATTGCAAATGAAACCAAATTATAAGTCCAAATGAGACTAAAATCTTTGTTTGGTCTCCGTTTCAGCGTTTGAAATGCGTTCCATTTACATCACTAGTTCAAATACACGCACACTTACCTGGATAAGGCACTTTTACTTAAGACCTAGTGTACAGTTAAAGTGAAAGGGGTCCCAAGTTATACATATAATAGTACATTACTTACCAAGGACTGTAAAAGAAAGAAACCCGAAATCGCAGGTATTTGTAATCCGAGCCGCAGGCAAGGGTTGTAAATATGCGATAGAGGGCTTTCTTTTTTACTTCCCGTGGTGAGTACACAATTTTACGTCTCCACCTGGCCATAATGCGAGTTTTACCGTACGCGTAGCGTGCGATAAAACTCACATTATGGCCAGGTGTGACGTAAATATAATCAATACTGTAAAAATCCGATCAAGCTAAATTAGTCCATTTCATATGTAAAGAACTATGTGACTCAGCCTTTCGGGGTTTCGGCCAATGACATAATTCCATGGATACAAAAGTCTTAATAACCAAGTCACGTCATTTTGATTACATTCTTTATAAATGCAGACGAAATGTCCAGTCGCCATCAAATATATCGGAGCGGCCAAGGTACTCAGAAATATCTGAACATGCACCTTATCGCCTTGACAATAGAGACGTTGTTCAGATATTTGTGACCACCTTAGCCGCTCCGATATATCTGATGGTGACTGTACTATAAGCAGCCATAAGTGTTTGTGGCAATAATGTCAATGATTTCTTTTCAATATCGAATTTATCCATAACTGCAATACTTATTTCGAAGTAAATTTTACGCCTTAGTATTAGAGTCGTGGTTACATATTTTTGCCACATTAAATGTATCCATATTTTCAGACGTCACTGTACATAATATGTGTGTCATAACTGTCATATGGAAGAACATTGTATTGATAAATTAAGATCGTTGAGAATTAAGTCCCTAGAACAATATTATTTGACTTAAAATTCTAAGTCTGACTATTAGTTTAGTAGATTGTTAAGCAAGAGTTGAAAGTGACCCATTTCATCTGAGATATTTCTGGCGCTCGAACGAAGTGAGAGCGCCAATAGTTCGATGGTGAAATGGGTAATTTCACCCGAGTTAAACACTCTGCTTTTCATTTCGACTGAGGAAAGTACAATACTACACGCACATTTTATAAAACAGGTATATAAAGAATAATCTATAAAAATGTTAAGTAAAATTTGAAAAAGACAATTTCAATGTTTTGCCGGTGGTCGGGGAGCAGAGCATCCGGGTGGGCACCGGCTCAATTCACAATTAACACAGCTAATTACTTTCCACCCTAGGGATGGAAAAGCAATTTTCCACCCGGCTATCTACCCAGGAAAATAAAACTTTCCGAACAGGAGAGATGAAAATGTTATTAGCATCAACTTTCTAAACCATGAAGCGTGTATGCACAAATTAAAGAGCATGTAAAGGTCAAATCCTATTAAAATGTCACGTTTGTAGTGGTTCTGTCACTTGTTCGCTGCCAAATCGCTGCAGTGTGAACGTGATCGAACTATGCCCCGTATCTGATGAACGCTACCGACTAGTTAGTGAAAATGTACTTCCGTTACCAAATATTAACTTAGTATTAATTTGTAATATTGTATATACAATTATGGATCATTGGAGTGTGGCTAATGAAAACTGCGCCTACGAGTTTAATATTGTGGACTAAGATCTGGCGACGTCATAAAAAGAGCAACAAAACCAGTCTGGTTAGATTGCTATACTATCCTTATTGCTAGATCTGGGCATCTGGCAGCTTTTATGGGTGGAGGTTAAAGTGACAGACTAGCAAAATGTTTGAATTGGAAAATAGTACAACCAAAGTAGGTAAAAACTGCCGAAGTTGTCTCAGTTATAAAGGACAGGGCCTATATTTTAATATTTGAACAAAAACATTGCGTATTATTACGGAAACAAAAACAGTAGGCGACAAACTATGAATTACATTATACATCCTTTGACACTACTTTCCCCCAAAAGAAACTTTTGTCGATGATATAATCTAATTATATAATTTCTCATAATATTGCATCAAACCCAGAACTCTTCTTGAAGTGCTTTGCATTATTTGACCTCCACCACTTTACAGCTGCCAGATGTCCAGATCTAGAAATAAGCTTAGTGTAGCAAACTGACTAGAGGGGTTTCGTTGCTCTCATTATTGTGTCATATATGACGTGGCTAGCTCTCCGTCTATTGACATAGCGGACAAATCATAAGCAAGGTTATTTGTAGCTAACCTATGTTAAATTTTGTCTTTTTCTAACTAACACAAATGTCAAAATGAAGGAGAGGGACAAAGAAAGCTTGTAACTTGTAAAGCAAGCGGAAATCCCCTTCTAATTAAAGGTGTCAAAAAGTGACTTCCGCTAGTATTACAATGATGGTTTCCGCGAGATTGTCACTAGAAGGCAGCACCGTGGCGAGAGGTCGTTTTGACAGCAGCTGTCAAAATCCACGAATCAAATAAATATGATTAAACATGATTGGTGGATTATGACAGCTAGACCCTAAGGGTTTTTTACAAGCTTTAGCGAAATAGGCCCCAGATCTACAGCCTTTGCCAGAAGTGTTGAGCACCCTTGCGATTTTCATACAAAACTCGAAAGTTTAGACCGGTGTTTCTATCTTTTTTGAAGTTATTTTATCAATTAATTCAAACTGAACAGGCATGTTTTGTTGAAGTGAGTAGTAACTGCATGAATATTTGCAATTTTTCGCACCGACCTAAATTCGCATTTTTGGGACCTCGACTTTTCATATTTTGTAGGTACCTTATTACGTGAAGTTTTCTAGATATATCAATAAAATATAATATTTTACGTCATCGTACATTGTTATGATAGGGAATTAATACTTAACATCAAAGTTGTAAACAAAAAAGAGCTATGCTCAACACTTCTGGCCAAGGCTGTAGTTTTGTTAGCTCACACTCTATGATACCATGCCGTTATGTTAGTAAGTACTGGGGTTACCAAAATGTGCGCTTGAACAAAGTGACATATATTTTTTAATAAGCCGATTTATTTTTCAACCTATAGGTGAAATTGACTTTTGAGTTTTTGAGGTCTGTTGTAAATAAGCGTATGTTTGTGATGATAAAATTAATTTGTGTTGGACGTAACCGTCATGAAAATTGTATGCCTTTTCCACGAGAATACTCGTACGCTCTGAGTCCGATTCGACATGCCAAACTGCGAGACGTGGCTCTCACACTTGTCTCGCTAGGTGATAGAGTGAAATCCATCTGTCCACACGTGTCCACACCTAACTGTCAATCTGTCAGTAGGTCTCGCTAGAGCGTTTTGTCTATGGCTATGGACACCATTTTAGATGTCACTCTTGAGTGATTCCACCCCAAATTTCAACTGTCACAAAAGTGTGATCTCATAGTTGTCTCGCTAGCTACTGTCAGTTATGCTGTCGAATTGAAGCCCTGGGCGTTCGGATTATGACGCTTTCGGTTCAAACGTCATGCCCTTGTCACGCCCGCGAAACTGATGGTCGTCAGATTGGAGAGTTTTTTCGTGAATACGCAACGCCTCGCGAGGCAGCTAGGCTAGTGTGGACATGCCTCGGCCGAGGCAAACGCACGCGCGGCCGCAATGCCTTAGGCGAGGCACGTCCACACTAGCCGAGCTGCCTCGCGCGGTAATTTCCTCGCGAGGCGGTGCGTCAGGTGTGAACATGCCTAATGAGGCGTCAAACGCTCGGGGCGTTTTTGTTAACGAGGCATTTAGCGTGCAACATAACGGGGCGTGCGGCGTATATGTTAAGCAAATCGCTGGTCTAATATTACAGGGTCCTATGTTTCACGTTTTTTAAATTGAGAACATTGTATTAGTGACACTAAGGGCCTGTTTCACAATCTCCAGATAAACTTTATCTGCCAGTTTTTATTGCTATCCTTTTCTCCAGTTATATAAAAGAAAAGGACGGCAAATATTTAGCTGACGGATATGCTTTAACTGGAGATTGTGAAACAGACCATAAGTGCCTTAATTTAACTACCCTAAATGTGGGACATAGAACCCTGTAGTATTGGATTATACATATACATGTTAAGCAAATCGGTTGTCCAATATTAAAGCGTTTTATGTTTCACTATTATCGACTTGAAATTGGAACATTGTAATAGTGACCTGTTTCACAATCTCCAGTTAAATCATATCTGTCAGATAAATGTTTGCTGTCCTTTTATTTTATATGACTGGAGAAAAGGATAGCAATAATTATAACTGGCAAATAAGTTTATCTGGAGATTGTGAAACAGGCCCTTAGTCTAAAATTTAACTGCTTCTAATATGTTACAAATAACCCTGTAATTTTGGGCCTTCGAGTGACTTCTGTACACGGAGCCCAGAGGCCTTTGACGCTTGTCACCACGCTGCCCGCCCCGCCGAACGCTGCACTAGACGCTCGTCTCTGAGACCGTACCATTACAATCATGTCCGTAATGTAATATTTTTGCTTCACTGGGCGTAAAGTGACATTTTCACCGCCTGCGCGCAGCAGCAAATCTCAATTGAAATCCAGGAGAAGACGTAAAATGTACCCAAAACGGTGATAATAAAAGCCTCAGTTCGCTTGTTTATGGCCCGAACCGAAGGCGCGGTCCACAATTTAAATGGCCCGAACTGGGCCGTTCTTTATTTTTCACACCACCTGCTCGACAATGCCAAATTATATATCATGCAAACCTCACCGAAAGCAAATCATTATAGCCCTTGGCTTTAGCCGGGTTATAATGTTGTACTAAATCTCATTATAACCCGCTGGTTAATAATGTGAATTCACTTCCCATAGCTCTTATTGTTATGTGCTTAAAGTCTAATTTCGTAAAGTCCGCACGGTGCACAGCCCCGCGACGCCAGCCGGGGCCAGCGCCGCCGCGTCGAGCTGATTTGAAAATCGAATTTATTCGGAAAATCGTGCTGGCCACCTCAATTTTAAATACCTAAAACAAATGCCGCGAGTGTCATAAGACGCTGCAGTATACGGAGTAAAACTGCAAGTTCTATAAAATTAGAATAAAATGACTAATGTATCAAGAATCAATTTTTAGGGTTCCGTAGCCAAATGGCAAAAAACGGAACCCTTATTGATTCGTCATGTCTGTCTGTATGTCTGTCCGTCCGTATGTCACAGCCATTTTACTCGGAAACTATACGACGTATCTGAATAAAATTTACACATAAGGTGTATTTTGTATGCCGCTACTCAGTTATGTAGTTAAATTTGAAAAAAAAAATTTTTAGGGGGGGGCGCTCCATACATGTAACAAAATTTTTATTTTTTATATTTTTGACTAAATATCAACATGTGACACATAATCGATAGGTCTTTAAAAATAACACTGAGGTTTTTTGACCATTTTGTGATTAAGTGAATATTTTCTGAAATAATCGCTTCGAAAGTCAGAAAAATTGTGCCCCCCCCCCTGTAACTTTTGAACCGTAAGTCCAAAAAATATGAAAAAAATTGAGGAGATGCGCCTTATCATATACTTTCTAGGAAAAAATTTTGAACATTATTGGTTTAGCCATTTTTGAGTTATCTCCAAAAAACTTTTTCCATAGGCATCAGATACGACCTTTTGGTATTAGTTTGGTTCTTATTCCATTGAAGGTACGGAATCCTGCTATGTGTGGTCCGACACGCACTTGGCCGGTTTTTACTTTTGATTTACTTTAATAAAAATCCGTTTCTAGTAGCCTTAGCTATTTTATTGTCTCGCAAGAGGTGAGAAAAGTAGAGTATACTCCTCGGGGATAAAGCTGTTTTTGTCACGGGCGCGCTTGAACCCCTCACTGCACTCAGGATTCAGTCTTAATTCCCTCGCTTCGCTCGGGAATTAACTCATAACCCACTCGCTGCGCTCGGGAGTAAAATCTGGAGTCCTTCGTTACGTTCAGGATTCAATATTGCGCCCGTGACATAAAACAGTGCTTTATCCCCTTGGTGTACAATCTACTATTAACACCCTGGGGCGTAATGTACTATAAAATTTTGTGTTTGTTAGATTTCTACGGGTTTCGCTTCGATTCTAAATTCTGTTTTATTAAGCTACAGCCTAATTTGAAATATAACCTAAACGCCGACAGCCAATTAGTCTGTCTAGGGAGATTTATCAACTTTCTTTTAAAATTATCAAATTGATATAGTAATAAAAAATCGAATTTGGTGTAAAAATGTACAGAAATCTATTTAAATTGACCTGCATTCTAATTACCAGTTAAGATTGTAAAAATACTTAATCGATTCCAAATAAAGTTAAAAATATAAATAATTAAATTGAGGAGTTCAACATTGTCTGATTATTATATATGAAATGAAATTATTTATTTCAGGCACAAGTCCCATACAATGTTAGGTATATATACTACTGTATACACGGTGCCCATGAGGATTGCGAGAGATTTATAGTGTATTGCTGATCATAATTAGAGACTAAAATGTCGTATAACTGTTCTGGAAGTCGCCTAGTTTCAGAGCTAATACCTATTAACTAAAACTTTATTGTAACTCAGTGCAAAACCCCTTTTTGATGGCGATGTCACGTTTTATGGGGTCTTGTCTGGACATCCTTATTGACATATCAAAGTAAGAACGAATACTTTGCATAAACTATTTTTACGAATAAAAATATACCAATTTATTTTAAGCGGAAGTTTTACCAATAACATTTACTTTTTATGTGCAAAAGCATTTAAAATAATTTTAAACAAAAACGAACCGACTTCACTTAGCATCCACCTTTACAACAGCAAATGCTCGAGCTGCTGTAAAAAATACTCAAATCACTATAGGTGTGCCTATAATAGTTGTAGAGCTCGCTCGATTTCTCCAGGATCCCATCATCAGATCCTGACCTGGTTACAATGGGACCAACTGTGAAGTATACTCTTTTAAACGAAAAAAGATTTTTTCAAATCGGTCCAGCAGTCTTCGAATAATCGGTGAACATACATAAAAAAAAAAAAAAATAGCAAAAACAAAGATCCCGACGAATTGATAACCTCCTCCTTCGAAATCTTGAAGTCGGTTGAAAACGAAAAAAAGCAAAAAGGTAAAAAAATTTTTTGGCGATAATGACACAATATCATATAACATATTATTACTCCTTATGACCTGAGGTATTCGTGATTAACATCTCTCGCGATCCTCACGGGCACCGTGTGTATATATATATATCGCTAACCCCTACGATTCCTGTACTAGATCTAGCCCAGTAAAGATACGGTTGCGTCAAACATTAAATTATAATAGCCTGATTTTCTTAGATTTAATTTTTTCGGGATATTCATAGATAATACTTGCAAAAATCCTACAAACTTTTCCCCCGGAAGTAGTTAAATGGGTAAAAATTTTGACATAAAAATGTTGTATATTTTTATTTACAGTAATAACTATTCTTTTTGTTTTTAAACATTACATGACGACATAAGTCTTCTTTCTGTTGAAAACGAAAACCAAGAAATCGTGTCCACGTAAAACCACTTACTTTGTAATATTTGTTGCGGTTAGCGAATAACGATATTTTGTAGGATTTCATAGCGTAAATAATCATGATATATCCGTGACACTAAAAGTGTTGGCTATTATTAATTATTTTCAATTTGCCATACTGGGTTAACTTTGCTAAGTCGAATGGCGCTGTCTCGGAAAAAAATTAATACAAATATTTATTTTATTTTATATACTAACTGAGTTGCACTTTCAAGAGAATTTGATTTTGATATATGGTGCGGGACAATCTCGACTGCGGGAAATTTAAACTAAATCGAGATATCTTCCGTGTTTTACATCATTAACAATAGTCCGGATTAAAATAAATAAATATTAACAAATAAGTCAAATGTTTAGAAAATACATATTTAATTTAATTTTTAAATCAATGTCTGGACAGCGTAAAAGCTCTTTTCCGCACTAATGATGGCACTAGTTAATGGTGTAAAAACACGGAAGATATTTCGATTTAGTTGAAATGTCACGCAGCAGATTGGCCCGCTGCACCTTAGCGCCATTCGGCTTAACAGAGCAGTACATTATTTATATGTTTTAAACACTGATTTCTTATGGTTTTAAAATAATTTTAAATTAACTGCACGCTGCTACACACAGCAACACCCGTAACTAACAATAAGTTGTAATCCCTATTGCAATGGCATAAGGTCTACCGATGGTTAGTTATGGATGTTGCTGTTGGTATTGGTAGTACTAGAAACTTCGCTCGATTAGAAAAGTATTATTTTGTTCTCCTTTTTTTAATTCATTACGGAAAAATCCTCTGGATAAATCTAACTTCCAGCTAAATTTTGTCTACGGGCTGTATACAAAAAATGTTCACCTCACTAGCTCGGAAAGCCCTTTTTTATTCTTTAAAAATAGATAGCAAAACTGCGTTTTATTCACAAGAGTGCAAAGAACATTTAAAAAATCATACGTGTTATTAAAAAGTTTCATCTACACTCATATTGAAACTTCTCTAAAACGTGTTCGAAAACGGTAGGCAATGGCTAGCATTACCACGACCGATTTTACTATGATAAGCTTTTTATCTGTGGCAGTAACGTAATTTTAACTTTACATGCTCAACTATTGATGTGTTATTAGTTTTGATAACATAATGTACACCTGCACGCGCCCGCGCGGCCGCCGACACGCGCCTCCCCGACCGCCGGCACAATCGAGTTGGCCATGGCGGTCCAATGGCGGCCATTCTATGGTTTCCGAATACGGCATTTTGGATAAATAATATGAGTGTAGATAAAGCAGTGTATGCAACTGTACGTAATTAGGCCTTAAAACGTAACTGTTACATAAACTACTATTTCTTCATAGATTTTACATATTCCAGTTGTTTTTCTTGTATAGGTACAAGAAAAACAACTGGAACTGTAGTATTTTCCTCGCTTTAGTGAGGCGAAAAGATTTGTGTTACACACGGCTGCAGTTTTTTTGACTTCTTGTGTTGCAACACTCGCTACGCTTAGGATTCTATTTTTGAACCCTAGAATCCAGTCGCTAGCTCGTTTTACAATTCCACACTCGCGGTTAAAATACAACTTTGAACCCTTGTATAACAAATAACTATAGACCCATAGACAAATTTCCACTTGATTTTTGTCTATGATGGATTAATTCCGCTCAAATGTTTTGCGCCCATACCCATGGCGGGTATTATGATTACCGTTTTAAAACGTACGAGATTGTAACTTATGTATGTTAGTTCCTCAACGAAACTTGTTTGAAACTATTTTATTACTGTAAATACATTAGGGGTAAGGTTGTTGTATCGGTGTAATACAAAGTCTTGAATAAAATTTGTTCAACGTTTCACCTGTTTTTATTTTTATACTATTTAGTCGGGCGAACCAAAAAGCGAACCAGAAACAGTAGAAGTAATCAGCTATACTCATTCCTTTTTTAGTAGTGATGGTATTAGCGTAAGGAAATGACAGTATTATTCTCTCTGTCTATGTCTGAAGTGAAACAGTCCCTGACCAAACTTATATATTTCCTTCAGCTACAGTACAGAACCCAATAGGAGACATCGAAGAAGACCAACAGACTCTACATCTAGGCGGCGCACCTATACGACCAATAAAAGAAATAAAATATCTACGTACGTTTATCACTTCAGCACACGATAGGCACGCTACGGTAGAGTCCCGTTGCGACCAAGCCGTAAGAAATTCTAGGATACTTGTTAGATTTATACAGGACAAAAAAATAGATTGGAAAATAGCAAGGCTAATGTATAAAATGGTCATCTCCCCCGCCATGTCATACGGGCTAAACGTAGCTGCCCTGACTAAAGCCAACAGGTCCCGCCTCAGACGCTATGAGAGACACATCCTCAAGGAAATGCTTTTAGCAGCCAGGGATCCCCCTAAACAAAAGATCAGCCAAATTTTAGAGGGGAAAACTATGACAAAAATCATCAAAGTCCGTCGGCTCTCATATTATGGCCATGTGCTCAGACGGGACAATGCCTCACCTACTTCACGCTGCCCTGAACTACAGAGAGTGCGGGAAAAAAGAAGGACGTCCTATATATACGTGGGTAAACTCACCTAATCACGATATTAGAAACTACACCAACAGATCCCGCTCCTCCTGGGAACGCCTATCCGCAAACAGAGGTCGCCTAAAGAAAGAAGCGGGAAAAAAAAAATATAAACAGCCGGAAACAGACACCGAATCCGAACCAGAGGAAAAAGACTACGTCACGCAAACTAGAACGGATAACGTCATAAGAAGAGGGCATTAAACACCAGAGCAATATTCGCAGAATTTGTAAGGAACCATCGGGGGGGGGGGGGGGGAAGAAAGGGGACCTGGGGTAGGGGGGACTAAAGCAGTCACAAATTTATTATATATTACTCACCAAGTATAGTATCTATCTACCCCACGCTGGCTTCACGATGCTTGTATTCGGGTCGGCTCCAACCTCCTGTCTCTCCTATCATCCCGACTGCAAACCTACACTCCAGACCTATCTACTTGGTATCCCGGTGTCTTGGGCAGGTTGTTGGTGCATGCGGCAGGGCGGCAGAAGTTGGTGCTTTACTGGTTGGGGGTTCCAAGTACCCGGTCCTATTTAGCATTTGTGGTTTAGTCGGGGTCGTATGATACTAACGCACTCGGCCGGCTCTCTATCGCTTATGCTGAACCAGGAGGGTAATCCGAGCTCCTAATGCCGTTTTGTCCTAACACCTCCTCCCTCTCGTAGTCTCCTCTTCCGAGTCCTTGCAGAAGTACTTCTGGCTGGGATTACCACTCGTATCGTATCGTATCGTATCGTATACGTACAGCATACATAGACTTAAGAGATGAGCTCGAATATGTGACACGAACACGACAAGGAGAGCCACGAAACCCCTCTAGATAGTTTGCTATACTAACCTTATTACTAAATGCGGGCATCTGGCAGCTATTCATCTGTGGAGGAACTTACGTGCAATAAGTCTCATTTATTGAACATTCAATATTTATTAATCAATTGATTACAATAATTTATATCTAATTATTCTACCTTATATTAATATATTGTTCATGTAAATTAATATTGACTAAAACGAACTAGCAACACGATCTTGCTAAGATCCAATGTTTCATATTATGTAACCTAACATTATGATATAAATGTAATAAAAGCTGTGCAAAATATTGTAAATTTTCACGTTGTAATTACATATCCATAAGACCATCGTGAGCAATGTTCTTATTGACCAACGTTTATAGTTTTTATTTATTTACATGTCAGCCATCTAATTGATAGATTTTAATGTACTATTTTTTTCCATCTTGTTTTCAAAATTATTGTCATTTGAAATCTAAATATTACATACAGACATTTACACGTTATATTACGTTTTATACTAAACTAGCTTTTGCCCGCGGCTTCGCTCGCGTTAAATTCGGGGTAACAAACCATACAAACTTCCACCCCTCATTTTAGGGAAGTGGGGGGTTAGAAAGAGACAAAAAGTAGCCTATGTCACTCTCCATCCCTTCACCTATCCGGCCCCGTTTTGCCGTGAAAGACGGACAAACAAACAAACAAAAAAACACACATACACTTTCCCATTTATAATATTAGTATGGATGTGTCCCAGAAAAAGAACATTCTCTCACATCTTGGAGCTGGCTACGTCAGATATGAATATGACACAATAATGGAAGCAACAATACCCGTCTGGTTAGATTGCTATACTATCCTTGTATAAAACGCTTAATATGTTTTACGCCATAGTTGTTTACCCAACCTCCCGGTAGATGGCGCTGATCCCATCGCAAACTAGCGAACGCTTGTCTGCCGTAGATTTAGTGGTTTAATACCTTTTGTTTTTATTGATTTTGATGTGTGTGGAGATTTTGTTCGGCTAGAATAAACAACCAGTAGTTTACTGAACTCGGTGTTTAATTCTCGCTCCCATTCGAAGACCCCAGAGTACAGAATTGTACATTGGTCCTCCGAATCGGACAGCCTTTTTTTGAAGTGGCTTATGGTAGTCTGTGTGGACTACACTTCGTTCCCGAGCTTAGCAGTGGATCGCTGCTTCAAAGGCCGGGATAGGTTGCAGAACCGAGGTTACCAACGCCATCTAGCGTCGGATAGCTGAAGGTTTCCTGTAGAAAATCGATCATTCGAATATTGGAGGGCGCAAGTGGCGCCATCTAGCGACGAGTAGAGCAGATACAGGAGACAGTTCCGTGGACCGGCGAGAGTGGCGCCACCTGGAGGAAGCGGTTAGCAAAGAAGATCAACGAAGTGTGACGTCACATATCAGTGCAGAGTGAGTGAGCAAGTGCAAACTGTGAGTACTTTTAATTTCATCTTTACGCGACTTTCAACCTTATTAACAACGAACATTGTAGTGGATTTGCTACGGGATTTTGAACTTTATTTGAAAATACATATTTACTTAGAAGAATCGGTTTGTTTACATTGACTTAGAAAAATTTCATCATCGGATTGTATGGACTTTCAACTTAGAATAATTGCCTTAATTATTTGTATTGGATATTAACATAGAATAATTTTTAGTTAGCATTAACTTAGAATTTTAAGCGAAATCCTGTTGGAACGGGGAACCTATGCCCGATTTTGCCTAAGTGTGACAAAGTTCCAAACACTTGTAAAATTTTGCGAATTTGGATTGTAAATATTCTAAGTGTTATTTTGGTGTTACTACAGATTGTCGTTGACTTGCAAGTTGTTGTTTCGTTTACATTATGGACGCACTACTTAACTATCAGGATGACTTATGCAGTCGTATTTTTAAAACAAGAGTTAATTTTAAAAAATCTCCTAAGGAGCGCATAACTAAACATTACTTGGAGAGTAGGTTAGAAGGGTTGGAACAGCTTTGGTCGGAATTTAGAGTGGGACACAAAGAGTTACTGCGATCGTGCGATCGCACAGTTTTGAACGCAAAGTCCTATATTACAGGTGACACTTATGATAAAACCGAAGAAGAGTATACCAAATATAGATGTGAATTAAAAGATGGTTTAGATCAGTGTACTATTAAGTCGGTTAGTCAGTCAGGGGGTAATGATGGTAGCTCTTCATTCAGATCAAGTGTTGTAAAACTTCCTAAGTTATGTATTCCTAGTTTCTCGGGGAAATATCATGAGTGGACGACGTTCAGAGATTTGTTTATGTCGATGATACACAACAATGACTCGCTAGATAGTGTGCAAAAGCTGCAGTACTTAAAAAGTTACCTAACCGGGGAGGCGGAGCAGTTACTTCGTAATATACCCGTTTCCGACACTAATTACGCTAGGTGCTGGAGTCAATTAGAGCAACGATATAATAATAAAAAATATTTATCGCATTGTATACTTAAACAACTGTTAAGTCAAAAAAGTGCAACGACCGAGTCCCCAGGGTTCCTTAAGGACCTTATGGATACGTCGACCGATTGTTTAAGTGCACTGTCGAACCTGGGCATTGACGTGTCTACGTGGGATATTATTGTCATTCATCTTCTGTCATTAAAATTAGACCCCGAATCGCGCAGGCAATGGGAACTCAATGTGGCAACTAACTCGGCCTCAGACGCTCTGCCGACATTTAATCAGTTTAAAGAATTTTTAACGAGTCGGTATAGAGCACTGGAGTTCCTTGAACCGAGAAGCGCCAGTAAGATCCCAAGTGCTTACGGGAAGCCGTCAAATAGTAGTTACAATCAAAACAAAGCAAATGTACTCTATGTAGCAACCGAACCCTCGCTCGCGTGTGAATTTTGTACAGGCCCTCACAAACTTTGTTTCTGTAAAAAGTTTTCTAGTGAGGATTTTGCCAAAAGGCACGAGTTTGTAACCAAAAATAAGATGTGTTATAACTGTTTAGGAAGTAACCACAGTGTAAGATTTTGCCAAAAAGCCACTACTTGTAGAATTTGCAATAGGAAGCATCACTCCTTGCTTCACCCAAAGGATGTCTCAACTTCAACTGCCAATCCAGAGAGCGTAGTTCAGGCAGATGAAACTGGGTCTGGGGGAGCCACACATGTCGCGACAGAGAACAAAGATGACATACCGATAGTAAGCTGTTTTACGAAAAAGGTAGGTCAAGGTGAGGTGTTATTGCCCACCGCGCTTGTAAAAGCTGAGTCGAAGACAGGGGACTATCATGTCATCAGAGCGTTTATAGATCAAGGCTCACAGGCTTCATTTGTTACTGAAGCCGTGGTACAAGCCTTAGGGATAAAGAAAGTTCCCATCAGGAGTTCACTTTCAGGATTAGGTGGGTGTGAACTACCGGTAGCACCTAAGTATGAGGCTTATTTAAAAATTCAATCGCTAACTGATCCAACTTTTAACCTCATGTTAAAGGCTTTCGTTTGGAATAAAGTCACTCCGGATCTTCCTAGCGAAGAGGTAGTAGCTCCAGATTGGGCGGAGCTACAACAGCTCACGTTAGCAGATCCAACTTATAGTACACCCAACAAAATCGACATTCTGTTAGGTGGTGAGGTCCACTGTCGGATTATAACGAATGGATTGCTGTCGGGTCCCGAAGGAGCGCCAATAGCACAGTGCACCAGACTAGGGTGGATCTTGTCTGGTTCAGTGGGCTCACCGAGCGTACAGGAGAACTTAACGGTCTTCCATGTACGAGTGAATGAAGACGAGACGCTAAAACGATTCTGGGAAATAGAAGCCGAGCCATCAGGTCACTCTAAGCTGTTTACAGCCGAAGAGCAAAGATGTGAGGACCTTTTTGCATCCACGACTGTGAGAGACACAGAGGGCAGGTACGTTGTTAAGTTGCCGTTCCGGGACATCAACTCCACCTGCAAAGGAAATTCACGTGAGATAGCAGTCAAAAGGTTACACACATTAGAGAGAAAGTTTGGAAAAGATTCGACTCTTAAGGCTAGGTACTCAGAAGTAATAAGAGAGTACGAACAACTAGGTCACATGGTACCCGTGATGGAGCCTGATTACAAAAGAAAGGAAGCGATCTATTTACCCCACCATGCGGTCATACGGGAGGACAAAAGCACCACGAAGGTTCGGGTCGTCTTCGACGCCTCATGTAAGTATGACAACGGGATATCATTAAACGATCAGCTCATGACAGGACCTACCTTGCAACCAGAACTTCGTCACCTCATAATGTGTTGGAGACAGCACCCCGTGTGTCTCGTAGCGGACATAGTCAAAATGTACAGGATGGTAAGAGTTGCTGAAAAGGACACAGACTTTCAACGTATAGTTTGGCGAGAAAACCCGGAAGACGAAATCAAGGATTACAAGTTGCTAACTGTAACTTTCGGCACTGCCTCAGCACCCTATTTAGCAGTGAAGGCGCTTAATCAAGTAGCATGTGATCACAGGGAGCAGTATCCTAAAGCTGCACCACGTGTCAATCAGGAGTTTTATATGGACGATCTGATGACCGGTTGTCAAACGGAAGAAGAAGGTCTACAACTGTATCATGAAATGAAAGCCTTACTGAAGGAGGGAGGATTTGTGCTGCAGAAGTGGGCTAGCAATAAAAAAGAGTTGTCAAAACAGATCAATAAAAGAGAAAGAGAGAATCTGGAAGAAGAAGAAGAAGAAGAAGAAGAAAAGAGCAACCTGGAAATAAAGATAGATAATATAACTAAAATACTAGGACTTACCTGGAATAGAGATGAAGACGAATTTCAGTACTCGGTGAAACTGCCATCGCTATCGCCACCTGCAACTAAAAGAAAAATTATATCAGATGTCTCACGTTTGTTTGATCCATTAGGATGGTTAGCACCATGTGTCATTAAAGCAAAAATGTTTATTCAGCGGTTATGGTTAGCAGGAATCGGATGGGATGAGGAACCACCTGCTGATATATTACAGGATTGGCTTACTTACCGAAAACAGCTGGCACAACTTATAGACTTCAGGATTCCTCGATGGCTTCACACTAAGTCGGATGACACACTTCATGAATTGCATGGTTTTTGCGATGCATCAAACGCTGCTTACGCCGCTGTTGTCTATCTGCGAGTGATTGATTCAGCTGGGAACATACATGTAGCTTTGGTGACAGCTAAAACCCGAGTATCACCTGTCAAACAGGTCAGCATCCCCAGATTGGAGCTCTGTGGAGCCGTGCTTGTGGCTAAGCTTTTGGCGGAAGTTGCTGAGGTCATGAATGTCCCCAAGGAAAACATAAGGGGGTGGACCGACTCAACTGTGGTTCTAGCTTGGCTCAATAAACATCCAAGCAACTGGAAAACGTTTGTAGCGAACAGGGTGTCAGAGATATTGACCACCATGGATTCAGCGCAATGGTCTCATGTTCGTACAAAAGAAAACCCAGCGGATTGTGCTTCACGGGGAATGCAGCCAGCAGAGTTAGGAGAACATGACCTGTGGAAGTTTGGGCCTAAAATTCTGCAAGATAAGACCATTCATTATTCAAAACCAAAAAATAATGAAACAAATCTGGAACACTCGGCAAAGGTTTTTGTTGCAGTGGTTGAGGAACCGTTCTGGAGTAAATACTCTTCGTTCAATAAGCTCATCCGTGTTGTTGCTTATTGCAGACGGTTTTTAAGAAAGCGTGACTCATATAAAAACCAAGTATACACGCCATATCTGCAAAAATGGGAACTGGATGCTGCTACCCTCACCTGCGTGAAAATGTGCCAAGGGTCCGAGTTCAAACTGGAGATAGAAGAGATCAACGAAAACGGTTATATAAGTACAAAAACGTCTAAAATTCGCTCGTTGACGCCGTTTCTTGAAAATGGTGTTTTGCGAGTTGGTGGCCGACTGGAGAACGCGTCGGAGTTAGAAGCGGCGAAACACCCGATGATCTTGCCACACGATTCGCATCTGACTCGGTTAATCGTGGCAGATGCCCATGCGCGCACGCTTCATGGCGAACAGCGAGCTATGTTGAACTACTTGAGATCAGCTTACTGGATAGTACGGGCTAAGGATTTAGTGAAGCATCACGTTCACAAATGTGTACGCTGCATTCGCCACAAAGCCAAGATCCAAACACAACTCATGGGCGCATTACCTGCGGCTCGAGTTACGCCAGACCGAGCCTTCATACGCAGCGGAGTTGACTATGCAGGACCCATCAATTTGAGGACATCAAAAGGCCGAGGACATCACTCGTACAAGGGATACGTGTGTTTGTTTATTTGTATGGTCACGAAAGCCATACATCTAGAGGTAGTAAGCGAACTAACCTCTCGTGGATTTCTTGAGGCTTTCAAGAGATTCGTATCCAGACGCGGCCGCTGCTTGGAAATTTATAGCGACAATGGCACAAACTTTGTCGGAGCTGCAAAGGAACTAAAGGATCTTTTCAATGCGGAAAGGTCGACTATGATTCAAGAAGTAGCAGAGAGTCTGGCGTCAAATGGTACCACATGGCACTTTATCCCTCCTAAAAGCCCAAACTTCGGCGGATTGTGGGAAGCAGGGATTAAGTCCACGAAATACCACATTAAAAGGGTAATTGGAGACTCGACGCTTACCTATGAGGAAATGTCGAGCTTACTTTGTCAGATCGAAGGTTGTTTAAATTCACGGCCTATATCGGTTGTACCCAACGACCCAAACGAGCCCAACCCTTTGACCCCGGGTCACTTTTTAATAGGAGAGCCGTTAGTTACAGTTCCAGAAATGAACTATGAACGCTCTAATATTGGCACCCTAAAACGATGGCAACTGACGCAGCGTATGCTGCAAAACTTTTGGCGTCGCTGGTCAAACGAGTATCTGACCCATTATTGGCAAAGATATAAGTGGGCACATCAAGTTCCCGAACCTAAAGTTGGGGACGTTGTTTTGGTGAGGGAGGACGATCTACCTCCTTCGAAGTGGCTTTTTGGCAGAATTATGCAAAAACACCCTGGTTCAGATCTCATAACTAGAGTGGTAACCATCAAATGTAAAAATGCTTTGATAAAGCGACCAACCTCGAAACTTTGTATTCTGCCAGTGGCTAACTAGTTTATAAGTATCGACAGTAGGTTAACGCACTGTATTTGTAAGAGTATTGTGTTGTAATCCTGTAGAAATAAGGCCCCACCAATTGTTCTGTAATTTTGTTAAATTATCAGTTCCATCATGTTGTTTTATATTCAAATAACCGATGATGGCCTAGACACTTCATGGTGGGCGGTCATGATGAAGGACATGTTGTCCTTGGTGGGCGGCATGTATAAAACGCTTAATATGTTTTACGCCATAGTTGTTTACCCAACCTCCCGGTAGATGGCGCTGATCCCATCGCAAACTAGCGAACGCTTGTCTGCCGTAGATTTAGTGGTTTAATACCTTTTGTTTTTATTGATTTTGATGTGTGTGGAGATTTTGTTCGGCTAGAATAAACAACCAGTAGTTTACTGAACTCGGTGTTTAATTCTCGCTCCCATTCGAAGACCCCAGAGTACAGAATTGTACAATCCTTATTGCTTGATCCGGGCATCTGGCAGCTTATAATGGGTGGAGATCAGAGTGTCAGACTAGCAATTTTTTTGTATTGGAAAATAGTAAGACCAAAATAGGTAAAAACTGTCGAAGTTGTCTGTTATAAATTATAAAGGATAGGGCCTATATAAGCATAGTGTAGCACACTGACTAGAGGGGTTTCGTTGCTGTCATATCTGACGTGGCTAGCTCTCCCATCGCATCTTCAATCATACGTTAATTCCTTGTTAATTCATTCTATAGTAGGTAGTTAGCAGTTTGACAATTTTTTCAATATAATTAAATTAATTTTATGCGTGTTAAGATCTCTGCCACCAACGGTTTAATAAGCTTCGTGGCCTAAGTAGGGTACGTGATTGGAAAGCTTAATTATGGTTCCATTGTATAGAATACTATATCTAAGAGTGCTCTTCGTTTCGAATATTATCAAAATAATTATTTTAACATATATTTTTCCACCACCACTATATTGTCTAAGTCTAATTGCCTAAGTAGGTACTATCAAAATCACGAAAAATGATTATAAAGTCAATTAATAGTTAATCATGAATATCTTAACATGAAATTCAGGGATTTTCTGAGAACTGCCCAGCAATGATTCATAATTGAAAATAATACAGTAACCTGACATTTTTTAAATTATGGTTTACATTTTCTAAAGGTTGATAGAATAAGTTAAAGTGTGCTGTGTGCTACAAAAAAGAACTGTCAAACGGTTTATTTTAGGTACAGCAATATTAGTAAATAGTAAATTTAGAAGGTGAGAGGGAGTAGCCGCAGGGACCGCAGCGACATGACAGACAACTCTCGACAATACATGTGTTGGCCTGCGCTGTTCATACTGAAGTTTGGTTTGGCCGACCAAACCTGAACGGCATCTGCCTTCCCTAGATTATTTTAATGTTGTACGATGTTGGTTTACGTAGTTTCTCTTTAATCAGAGTAAGTGGAGGAGGAGCATCAACATTAAAGCGCACAATGTCGCTTTCAACCCTAGCTGCTACAGGCTTTAAGCGGGAGGTGATGACTTTTCCGAATAGTGAGCATTTCCATCTTTTTATTTTTCGCCGCAGCATATATGACATGTCTGTTAACGGGATGAGTGGCTCGAGGGTTTTCATTGGCACTTCCTCGGTGCATTCTTCAGTGAACTTTAGTCCAAAGAGGTTGGAGCTAGCGGTACTGGTAGCTCCTTTCTTTGGCTTGTACGGTGTCTGCAATACTTGCATGAGATCTATTAGGCATTTGTCCTCCAGCTTTAGCCGTGTGGTTTCCGCAACTAGCCGTGGTTCCTCCTGCTGCCATTTAAGCTCCAATGTCGCAATGGACACTGTCAATGGGGCTAGTATTAATACCTAACTGGAATGTGGGTATATTGATGCGCTGGCCGCGTGAGGTCAATTTGCTGTCAGATTGGACACCAATATGCCCGGCAAGGCGCTGGATCTGAATGTGGTCGCTGAAGTTGCGGATGGCTCGGCTTGAGCTCGAATGCTGATTTTGGACAGGTGGCTGCCCACCGACTCTAACAGAGACTTCAAAGAACTGGAATCCGACGTTTTGGTTTTCTGTAATAAATCTAAATATATAAAAGAAGAAACTGACTGACTGACTGACTGACTGATTGACTGACTGACTGACTGACTGACTGACATATCAACGCACAGCCCAAACCGCTGGTTCTAGAGATTCCAAATTTGGCACGTAGGTTCCTTATAAGGTCTAGGGGTGCACTAAGAAAGGATCTTTCAAAATTCACCCCCTAAGGGGGTAAAATGGGGGTCCAAAGTTTGTATGGCGAATCAAGATTTGTTAGATTATTTTATTCGAAACTTCACAGGAGTATTCCTAACAATAAATGAGTAAACATGTGTTTCAGGTTTTTTGAAAATTCAGCCCCTAAAAGTGGCAAATGTGTTAACAAAGTCTGAAAATCAACATGGGTATCGTATCGTTTTTGAGTACTTATAGTACGCAGGCGAAGCCGCGGGAAAAGGCTAGAGCATCATAAAATTAAGTACCTACTTACCTACATTGATTTTTTTTGCATTCGTCACAATTCACACACATACCTATACACACTTTAATGTTGTAGGGTTTTTAGGAGTAGGCCCAATAGTATGTTTATATTACCTCCTACTCAGAATAAAAAATTGTGATAAAGTTAAAGTTGTGAATTTTCGACCATGTATAAAGTGCCCCACGAAACCCACGATGACTGCTTATATGTTATGGTTTCTAAATTTTGTAGACATCTAAATCAATGATCGCATATTCAATATGTTAATACACTCTGGTTAATGCTGCTGCTTGTGCTGTATCAATTTTGGTAGAAAACAGACATAAAAAAAATCTCTTTTTTTTAGCTTATGTTGAGTAGGATCTCAAATGGAAAACAGACGTCGCTTGAAGGACTTGCAATTCTTAATAAACTTAATTTCTGTGGATACGATACCTATTCCTAATTTTGAGCTGCCATTTCTTTAAATGTTGATTCAGCAAGGTTTAGTACTTACGTAAATGTGAACTTCATATTAGTTGCAAATCTGACGGTTTATGTTTAAGTTACATATAGTTAGGAAAAATGTGATTGTTATTTATTTTTAATTTTTGCATTATAGAGTTTATTATGATCGATGTTGGATAATAATTAGCAATTTATAAATCTTGTGACATCCTTTCAGAAATTCGCAACAATATTCCGGAACTTTGTGATTATATTATCACACATTGCTACGCAAAACCTTCAAAATGAATGTATAAAAATTAACGTAAATACTTTTTTTTTATACCACGACGGTGGCAAATAAGCATACGGCCCGCCTGATGGTAAGCAGCTACCGTAGCCTATGGACGCCTGCCACTCCAGAGGTGTCACATGCGCGTTGTCGACTCGACCCCATATAATGTTTTGAAGTTTTATTTCAACCAGATGTACCAAAAACTATAAAATTAAATGTTACACGGGAGACACATACATACTGTACCTACATACATTGGTTTCTGAAGAGAAATCATGTAAGACGGGTAGCAGTTTAGTCTTCTCGAGTCGGATGCTATATAGGCCCTATAATCTCTATGTCAGTGGTCTCATAATCGGAAGCTTTTATCAGATTAAATGCAGGTTATTATCAAATGTAAATGCATCTATCTAAAACCTAGAGTATTTAAATACTACTTTCAAAACACTACATTCTTCAACTTGGCAGTTATTGATGCCAGAAATCTGAAGGAGTAAGTAAATGCCGTGCCGCTACCTAGTTATTACCTAGTACCTTATAAATACAAATTTGAAATTAGAACTTTCTCAATCCCAGTGGTTCAGGCAAGCAGTTCAGGCAATCCTGCAGCATCAGAACTGATGAATTGGAGGGCATTATGAAACGTAAATGCCTCTACCTAAACTAATTCGAACTATTTTCAAAATGGAAACATCCTCTAACTGGTCATCGAAGCCTACGTAACCTTGCATCATCCGGACTGTGGAGTTAGAGGTTAGTATGCCTCTACCTAAAACTAGAGCACTATTTTTAAATTGACACATTCTCCAACCAGTCAGTTATAGCAGGCAGTAACCTTGTATCATCTCATCACGACTGAGGAGTTGGAGGTCAATATGAAACGTAACTGTCTCTACTAGTTACCTAAAACTAGAGCACTATTTTAAAATTGACACATTCTTCAACTGGTCAGTTATGGCTGGAAGTAACTATGCGTCATTATGACTGTTGGAAGTCAATAATCATATTGATTGCGTAATGCGTAAGGACGGAACACTAGGTTTTTTTATAACAAAAATTATATTTTATCGATCGATCGGCATTAGTTTTTTGAACTTTAATAAGTGCGAACTATTTTTGAACGGTAACCTGACATTGTCCAGAAATTCCAGGCCCTCTCCCCTAATAAAAGAATAGTGGGCAATAACTTTCTAAATCTCTTAGGGTGGTCAAAATTCGAAGAAGCCATCCATGCTTCGCATCGCCTGCACGAGTGATTTACATTTCGCTTTAACCATTTTGAAGATTTGCCCTTTCGTCCCTAATTTCACTTCCTTTCTCCGCTGCTGCCCTTTTTGGAAACCTATAAATTTATTACGAGTATTACCGATGGTTAGATTTTCGAATTTATTTTAAACTAGCTTTTGCCCGCGGCTTCGCTCGCGTTAAATTCGGGGTAACGCGGTTCTCCTATGCCCCCCGGAATGCTCCACACAAACTTCCACCCCCCATTTTAGGGTAGTGGGGGGTTAGAAAGAGACAAAAAGTAGCCTATGTCACTCTCCATCCCTTCAACTATCTCCACTTAAAAAATCACGTCAATTCGTCGCCCCGTTTTGCCGTGAAAGACGGACAAACAAACAAACACATACACTTTCCCATTTATAATATTAGTATGGATATCTAGACACACGGCAGTGTGTCCGCCAAGTTCGAGCAAAAAAAAGCGACACACCGGCCGTGGGTTATATTACACGAACCATTTCGGGCCAATTTCGACCACCCTATAACTCAAAACATATTTTATCTACGCATATGAAATTTCGAGTGTCTGTTATTCTACCTATAGCAGTTCTTGAGATATTGACGTCAGAAAATCGCAATTTTTACTATACACTCACTGACTCACTGACTCATCAAAAACCTAGACCACTTCCAATGGTCGTACTGACTTGAAATTTGGCATGGAGATAGTCTTAAGGTTAAAGTAAAGGGAAAAATCTGAAAACGGCCAAGTGTGAGTCAGTTTTAAAAATAGCGAAGGTGTAACTTTGTTCTACTATGAAGTCATAATGAACTAAGTGGGTCTATCTTCCAATGGTCGTACCGACCTGAAATTTGACTCGAAGGTTTGTCTTTAGGTCGAAATAAAGTAAAAATCTGAAAACGGCCAAGTGTGAGTCAGTTTCGAAAACAACGAATGTGTAATTTTGTTCTACTATAAGTAGGTATGGAGTGGAAATGAGATTAGACTTATTTAAATTTAGATACATACCAATTTAAGACAATACATGTTTGTATTAAAGACAAGAACAATAAAATTGTTCACCACTCTGTGTGTGTCTGTTGCGGGAACCGAACCCACGATTTACGAAGTACAAAGCAGGTCACTAGGTACACTAGGTGCGCTAAATCAGTCAAACAAAAATGAAAAGACTATTTTTTCTCGCATAGTCTAAATAATTTCTAATTTTACAACTAATAAAATCGCAGATTCAAGAACATTGAAATCATATATACTCTAAGATGGAATTATATATACTACTGCCCATCTCACCCTCCGATACGCCACGGGATGAGATGGGATGGTGCACTTCTAGGGCTACATAATAGGCCACCAATTATAATACCTACTGGTAGGTAGGTATTACCAAGTTATTTATGTAGGTAGCGTACTTACAAACAGAATAAAGTACGTTATTGATGTATGTAATTATTAATTATATGTAAGTAGGTACATTTTATAGGTGTAGGGAGCCAGTTTATTTGTAAAAATCACCTATAAATAAATAGTAAAATAGAATTAGACGCTTAGTATAAAGGGTATAGTATAAAGTACATACCTAAGTGGAATGAGACATTTCCTAAAGCAAAAGTGATAAAGAATAATGAAGAACCTACACCTAACAAAAATAAATGAAATCCCATCAAAAATATAAATGTGAAAGGCTGCCAAGTTCGATACTATGGGAATGCTTCGCCTATAAAAGAAGTGAGATCTGAATAAGTACCAAGTTCCATAAAAATACCTCAAATCATAAATAGTTAGGAATGCACACTTGATTTCCAGCAGTTTTTAAGGTACATTTTGAATAAGTATCACGTTACATAGAAATACCTAAAGTTATAATAGTCAGAGAAACGCACACCGGTTTTTTTAGCAGTTTCCTGATAACATTTATTTTTTTCAGTACTTTTTAATGATGTAACTTGGCAAGTTTTAATAGAAAATTATATACTTGACACATTGCAGTCCAAAGGTGTCGATTCATTGCATTGAAAAGGTGTGTGGTGTGTGAAAACTTGCCAAGTAACATCATTAAAAAGTACTGAAAATAATAAATGTTATCAGGAAACTGCTAAAAAAACTGGTGTGCGTTTCTCTGACTATTATAATTTTAGGTATTTCTATGTAACGTGATACTTATTCAAAATGTACCTTAAAAACTGCTGGAAATCAAGTGTGCATTCCTAACTATTTATGATTTGAGGTATTTTTATGGAACTTGGTACTTATTCAGATCTCACTTCTTTTATAGGCGAAGCATTGCCATAGTATCGAACTTGGCAGCCTTTCACATTTATGTTTTTGATGGGATACATACTTACAGCTTAGCTCGCAATCTTGAACCCAAGCTTCTCTATTGCCCATTAGGTTTGGGAACACGCAAAATTTCCAGTGTTGCATTGCCAGCATTTTTATCGCCTGTTCATGGTACTTCCGCTCCTGTTCCGCTCTCGTAGGTAAGATTGTAAGGGCCTGTCCCATAAACTACGAGACGGCGTGCCTGACGGAGGCTAGAACGCTTGGCACAAGGCTTGTCCGGGTCAAAATTTGGCAAGAAAAAGAAACAGCGGAGCTGGGATGACACTCTGACTAAAATAAAATTTGATAAAAACCAGTTTTAATCATACACGTGCGCGGCTGCTGGCGGCGGCCGAAAGGGAAGCCGGCCAGTGGCTCCACGCCTAGCGTATCCCTCTATTCCTGAACCTGAACTGGATCCCGAAACCATCAGACTAGCGGTAAGCCTGAGACTATAGGTGTGAAGGTCTGTGTCCACCACGACTGTTCTAATAGAGGAATCTGACAGGGAACAGTTACTTGGGGTTGATTGCAGTGTTGCCGTATATGAGAGGCATCGTTTTGTAAACTTAACGTATTGATTTTCGATAGGTACCTACTTACCTGCTGTAGAGCACCCAGATACTTACACCACGACGCACAAGATTTTTATTCAGGTTGTTTTTGTACCTATAGCAAATGCCTAAACATTGTATTTATTTAAAAACTGCATTAATTAGGCTTCCTTATAGACGGAGAGCTGGCCACGTCAGATATGACACAATAATGAGAGCAACGAAACCCCTCTAGTTAGTTTGCTATACTATGCTTATTTCTAGATCCGGACATCTGGCAGCTATAAAGTGGTGGAGGTCAAAGAATGCAAATAACTTGAAGAGAACAAATCCTAGAGTTCTGGGTTTGATGCCATATTATGGGAAATTATGTAATTAATTAGATTATATCATAGCCAGAAGTTTCTTTTGGGGGAAAGTAGTGCGAAATGATGTATAATGCAATTTTTAGTTAGTCGCCTACTGTTTTTGTATCCGCAATAATAGATCATGGTTTTTAATCTAGTGTTAAAATATAGGTCATGTACTCTATAAATAACACGACTTTGGCAGTTTTCACCTATTTTGGTATTACTTTTTTCCAACTTAAAAACTTTATTGGCCTGTTACTCTGACCTCGACCCATTAAAAGCTGCCAGATGTCCGGATCTACCAATAAGGATGGTAAAGCAGTCTAACTAGACAGGTTTTATTGCTCTCATTATTGTGGCGGTGGAGTTGCGATTTACCTTCGTTCTTACATCCCCTATTCAATTGTTAATGTATCTGCCAGTTCTTCTACTTCTGATGCCGCAGAGTATATGTTTCTCGACGTTTCCCTCTCTCATTCCAAACTTTTACTTGGCGTTTTTTATTCCCCCTCCCTTCACGTTAATTACTTTGATTCTCTTGAGAAACTTCTCGAAGACCTAATGCCTTCTTATAATCATCACATTCTTATGGGAGATCTAAATACGTGTCTTCTGAAGGATGACAGTCGACCCCGGCGCCTTAAATCCCTGGTAGATGCATGCAATCTAACTATTCTCCCTTCAGACGCCACACACTATTTTCCAAATTGCTCGCCTTCTCTTCTTGATTTAACTTTAGTTTCTTCGACTTCTCATGTGTCTAAATTTGGACAATACTCCGCGGATGCCTTCTCATATCATGATCTGCTCTATCTCTCTTACAAAATTCGTCCTCCCAAATCTAAATCAAAAATTCTTTTGCAGCGCAATTTTAGTGGATTAAATGTGGAAAAGCTTCGAGATGACGCTTTAACAATCGATTGGAGCAGTATCGCACGAGCGGGTTCGGTAGACGATCAAGTTTCTCTCTTTAATTCGCTCCTCATACAACTTTATGACGCTCATGCTCCTGTTCGTGCAATAAAAGTCAAGCATCTCCCTGCTCCTTGGCTCACTGAGGATATTAAAGCCCTTATAGAGAGGAAGAATCAATCTAAATCTAAGTATAAGGCTAACAACTCTGAGAAAAATAAACTTAAATATCATACCCTGCGCAATCGCTGTAGCACTATATGTCGAGATGCTCAGAGGCGTCATATACACAGTTCTGTTGAAGATGGAAATCCAGCCAAAATGTGGAAATTTTTGAAAGGTCTTGGAGTTGGCAAATCTCAACAGGCAACCAATTTAAACAATATTAGCGTTGACCAGCTAAACCAGCATTTTTCATCGTCCACCTGTTTCAGTGGTCCTAAGAAATCTAACTCACTTCATCATCTTTCATCACTTCCTGCCTTAGATTTCTCTTCTTTCTATTTTAGCCATTTCTGTGAGAGCGATGTTAGGAAGGGTATATTGAATATCACTTCTAACGCCGTTGGTGTTGACTGTGTTAGCCGAAATATGATACTCCCTCTCCTTGATTTGTTTGTTCCTATTATCACCGGTATTCTGAATTTTTCCATTTCATCAAGTACTTTTCCCAGTCTGTGGAAGGATGCCAATATTATTCCTTTACCCAAAAAATCCAACCCCAGTTCCTTCTCTGACTATCGCCCCATCTCCATTCTTCCTTTCCTATCCAAAGTCCTCGAACGGCTAGTGCATCAGCAACTAACTTCCTTCCTGAATAGAAATGACCCCCTAAACCCATTTCAATCTGGTTTTCGTCCGGGCCATAGTACTACCTCGGCTCTTGTCAAGGTTACCGATGACATCCGTTTGGGTATGAATTTTTTTTTTTTTTTTTTTTTAATACCACGACGGTGGCAAACAAGCATACGGCCCGCCTGGTGGTAAGCAGTTACCGTAGCCTATGTACGCCTGCAACCCCAGAGGATTTACATGCGCGTTGCCTACCCTTTAGGAACCTATACACTCCTTTTTTGAAGAACCTCATACTGTAGCCCACTGGGAAAACCTCGGCAGGGAGTTCATTCCACAGCCGCAGCGTTCGTGGGAGGAAATTCCTCTTAAATCGTACTGTGCGCGACCCATTGGGCTCCAGGGTGTGGGGATGAACACCCTGCCGGCGGCGAGCGGTGCGGTGATAAAAAGCTGCCGTGGGCATCATATCAAACAGTTCTTCAGAGCACAACCCATTGTACAAGCGATAGAACACGCATAAGGAGGCAAAGTCCCTCCTAAGACTCAAAGGTTCAATATCGCTCGTGAGTTTGGGATCGTCGACGATCCGCACAGCGCGCCTTTGCACCGAGTCAAAGGGCCCAAGCTGGTATCCAGGTGCTCCCGCCCAAAGGTGACAACAGTACTCCATGTGGGGTCTGACTTGCGACTTGTATAGGAGCAGTCTCTGCCCCGGAGTGAAGTATCGCCTCGCTCTATTGAGCACACCGAGCTTTTTGGATGCCAGCTTGGCCTTCGCTTCAAGGTGACTACGGAATTGGACGTCACTGGAAATGTCCACACCGAGGATCCCAATACTCCCTGACATTGTAAGGGTTGTGCCTTGGAACTGAGGGGCCACAGTAAATGGGGTTTTCTTAGCGGTGAACGCGCAAACTTGTGCCTTTGTGGGGTTGAATCTGACTAAGTTGTCCTGACCCCACACCGAGACTCCAGAAAGAGTATTCTCGATATCGGACACAAGTTTTTCACGACTCTCTACCACAACGGATCGAGGGATATTGGCACGGCCCGTGTAACAAGCATCCCCAGTACTGTCGTCCGCATAACAATGAATGTCGCCGATAGACAACATATCATTGATATGCAGCAAAAACAGCGTTGGGGATAGCACGGAGCCTTGCGGGACACCAGCGTTAATGCCCATGCTTTCGGATCAACTTCCGTCGACTACGGCTCGTATGCTCCTGCCGGACAAAAAGCTGGCAACCCATCTGCACAATCCCTCGGGCAGGCCGTAAGCTGGCAACTTCGACAGAAGACCTCGATGCCAGACCCGATCGAACGCCTTAGCTATATCAAGGCTGACTGCCAAGGCCTCTCCCTGACTCTCTATGGCTGAAGCCCAGCGGTGAGTGAGATACACTAGAAGGTCACCAGACGAGCGACCGTGGCGAAAGCCATACTGGCGATCACTGACCAGGTCGTGCTCTTCTAGGTATCCCAGGAGCTTTGCATTGATTATGCGCTCCATAACCTTAGAGAGAAGGGAGGTTATAGCGATAGGCCTGTAATTCGACGGGTCCGAACTGTCGCCCTTTTTAGGCACAGGGTGCACGAGGGCAGTCTTCCATGAAGACGGCACTTGCCGTTTGTGGTAAGAGAGTGTGAAAAGGCGCGTTAGCACGGGACACAACTCAGGAGCACACCGTTTGAGCACAACTGCTGGTATGCCGTCTGGCCCGCTCGACTTGTGAACGTTTAATGATAGCAGCTCCCGCCGGACATCACTTTGCTTGATGGTAATTTCCGGCATCGAGGACGCGCACCATGGGATGGAAGGCGGTACGGTGCTGCCATAATCGTTCAGGGTCGAGTTCGAGGCGAAAAGACCATGAATGACCAGAAGCTTCCCAGGTAGCATTTATACGTCATTATGTCGTCCGTTTACGGTACTGCTCGACGTAAGAGACGTCATGTCTCGACGTCGGGGGGTCCCAGCAGATGACGTCAATTTGTCACAGCCTAAAGACGTCTGTTTACAGACGTTACAGAGACGTCATATACTGAATGCATAGGGACGTTACTGGGCCGTACATATTAGGTTAGCCACTGACGTTAGAGAGACGTCATATACTGAATTCATAGGGACGTTACTGGGCCGTAAATATTAGGGCAGCCACTGACGTTGGAGTGACGTCATATACTGAATCCATAGGGACGTTACTGGGCCGTACATATTAGGGCAGCCACTGACGTTGGAGAGACGTCATATGCTGAATTCATACGGACGTTTCTGGGCCGTACATATTAGGGCAGCCAGTATGTTCGAATAACGTCACACACAGGATTGATTGTGGCGTTACTAGGACATAGGCACAGGTCAGGACCTAGGGGGGCTGCATTATGCTGCTGTGTTCACGATATCAGCAGTAGAAGTTAGCGATTTTCAATTTTATTAAGGCGGGTATTATATAAATTTAAATAACATCTCTCAAAACACACTGCTGATATCGTAAGCACGGCAATATGGTCCTCGTAGCTAGGATGGGTGGATAGTCTGTTCAAAAATAGAACCGACCTGGCTGTTGAGTGAACTAACGACGTGCTAGATTTAAGTTCTAAGACGGTTCTAACTTATTGGCCAGGCGCCCTAGACAAGACGCCAAATTCATACGCGTAAGAGTAGAAAAGAGTTTAGCGCTTAGCATAGCAGGCATCTTGTCTACGTACCCTGAACAAACTCTAGGACTTATGGATGAAACTAAAAAACGCTATGTAAGTAGTATAATTTATATTTAAAGAGGCATTAAAGGACAGTGGGAACCAATAGCCCCATAACAATAATCCCATCAAAAACATAAATGTGAAATGAGAGCCAAGTTATATATGCCTTGGTTGTTGACTTCGACAAAAGAAGTGAGATCTAAATGGGTGCCAAGTTCAATTGTTAGTCCTGAAATTTGTTTAAAACAACATAAAAAAATATAACAACTCAAAATATAATTTCTTCTTAAAACTTACTATAATATATTGAAGCCTAAGGTTTGACTTGTCTAGTTAGTCTAGGTACAAGATTGTTTACCTTATTTCTATTACTAAAAAAACAAGTATAATTAGGTAATTTTTGTTTTAATATGTATGAGGCCATGACTTAAAATAACATTTATATCTCTAATGCCCACTATCGGACTACTAAACTAAAAAAAAACACAACCGTAAGCATGTCAATTTTAAGTAGATACATTAAAACTTCGAAGAAGTAGGTAAGAGTGGTGACAACACTTCCTTAATGAAGGCGGCTGACCGCGTGTTCGCTCGCTCACATTGGTCCTACTCCTCTCTATCTTAATAGCATTAGTAAGAGAGAAGGGGACCAAACTGAGCAAGAGAGCATGCGGTCAGCCGTATTCATGTAGGTCAAAGCCACGGACAGGCTAGGGGGCATACCAAAAAATGTAATCCATAAACCGATTTTGAATGATTTATAAAAATCTGTAGTATTTCCTGAGCCAAATCTATACCAAGTTCTCTGAAATCTATAGGAAACCGTAAAAGTGGTAACTCTCCAACATGATAGTCTTCATCAAGCTGCGAACGAAATGATTCATTGGTCCTTGTGGGCGCTGACGCATTTTAATAGATCACGCGGCCGCGATATTCATTCACCTGCCTCTATGCACTTGTCACAAGCTGAATACCTACGATACATACTCGCAGGCGCAGTTGGCAAAAAGGCTTTTTGTTGGATCTCTTTCCATAGAAGTTTTACTGTTACTACTGTCTAAAACAAAATTTCATCAACCGAGACACTTTGCTGGAAATATCCCTGCCTCCAAGTTTTCACGTATGAAACCTGTAACAAACAAGAGAATGTATAATTGTAAAATAGCAAATTATTTGTTGATCAGACCAAATGTGAAAAAAGTGAAGATTTGAAATAACTTTCTTCATACAATGTTTTAAGTGTGTAGATATTGTTATTTTATGTATTTTTGTTACTATTAAACAACTATAACTTGCACCACCTGCTTCAAGCTGTTTCTTCCTTCTTTCTTATGTAAGTTGCCTGGAACCACACAAGGAAAAAAATTCCATCTGTCTCTCCATACAATCCATACCCAAACAGGGTTCTAAGAAAAAGATAAGTTTGGCTACAAGACAAACTTCTATATGTATAACAGAGTTAGCAGTTAGGTACAGTCACCGGCAATATTATCTCCCTACACGAAGGCCGCAAAAATATGTGACACACTCTTATGACCCTACAAAGTCACATATTTTTGTGGCCTTTGTATAGGAAGATACTATTGCCGTTGACTGTACAGCTAGCTTTTTCATAGAAGTTTTTTTTTTAAATATACAGTCAACTTAATTTTTTAATTGGAGCTTTTTTAGTAATATGCTGAGTCTCCTATTGTAATTCAAAGTATTTCATTGCAGTATTCATCATATATTTGTATAAAATGACTAGTAAAATATGCATTCTACAAAATAACCTATATTGTTTAGGTTTAACCTATATAAGGTGATCTTTTAATATTCTTTGTATATAATATCATATTTCCAAGGGAACCATGGTATAAAAATAAGTACATTAAAATATTCAAACAGGGCTCTGGCTGAAAGTTCTTTGAATATGAGAATGCGGCAAATATGTTAATGAACTAAAAATAACTACAGATATCTTATAAATCTTAGGAATGAAATGCTATGCTTTATGATTCTGACATGTGCAACAAGTAGTTGTGCAGTGTCTCAGGATTTACTTCATAACAGCTGTTGACTATAAAACTCACCTCTATAATCTCTTAAGCCTACACTGGCAGCGGCTTGAAATTTTTGTATTTTCTCAAAGGTCTTTTTTTCAATGGTGGTGGGATTGTCATTACCTTCGTCGCTGCTAGAAACATATCTTTTGGCCCTTTTCCGTTTAAGACCTGGTTCTGATGTATCCTCATCAACCAGTTTTTTTTGCTTTCTCTATGCCATCTTTAGGTACATGCAAATGAAATAAAAAAATACACACAACATGCAAACATAATAAATGAACACAGCATAATGCATCCCTCACTCAATTAAAACAAGGTTATCACGTTATTAGTAAAAATATAGGATGGAGTTTCATTAGTTGGAACAACCTGAAGTTGTACAGTCAACCACTTTGATTAGTAGGTTATCACATTTGTCCAAGCAGTTTTAAAAATTACCCATATTAGGTAGTCGTCACACAGTAACAGAAAACTTTCACCAACATCAGTAAATCTCGGTAAATCAGGAAATCAAACTGGAGACGTGTATGCTCAACAGTGTGCGCATACTTACTCGCTGCAGAAGAATAAATCAGGAAATATTGCATCCAGAAACCAGGAAACGAAACTGTTTCGTTAGTTTTCATAACCAAAGTGGTTTGTAAAAAAACTATTAAAATATACGTACCAGTATCACAAAAAACTCTTTGAACACTGTATAATTTCCATTTTTCATCTGGTGTCTTGACATCAGCCAAAACCTTTTCAAACGCTTTAGTTCCCTTAACGGGTGGCCAAAAGACTTCACAACACTTTGGCGTAAACCACTGATTGTTTACGCCGTCTTCTACACTGAATGTATCACTGAGTACATTTTTGTTCTTGTTGAAAGTTTTTATTGGCAGTCAAGGCAAAGAAAAAAGGAGGAAAACAACGTCACTCAAAGCGTCACTTCAATCAAAATGACAGAATTTCGTTCCGTTCCAATTTCTTATGTTTTTAAAAATCACATTGCTCAGTTTGTTTTGATGTTTAATATAATAACATTAAAAAATCTGTAATAAATGACTTTATATAAGTATTAACTTTGAAGTTAACTAAAAATACGTCAATGTTTTTTTTACTTCATGAATGTTTTACATTACAAGATTGACAAATTTTATTGATATCAAGAAACGAAACGCGTTATATATATTTAAGCTTTATTTTTAAGTCGGTAGTAGGTCGGATACTTATAGAGTTTGTCCGTAAATAGATGTATCGTGGTTTATATGGGAGCTCATACATTCTATGACACTTCTCTTTCCGGACAGACTCTAACGACTAATATGAAACTGTTCAAATTTCAAATTCCTATGCATAAGTACTGGCTTACTGGCTACATAAAGTCTTGTTATAATGTATTAATTAGTATTTTCTCTTAGCATTCGCTATGATAATGGACAGATTTACGAAGAAAGAAGATTTACAAAGCCTGAGTAAAGTATAGGATAACTTACTAGCATATAAATTAACTGCCACATAAAACTTCCTGTTGAAATAGTTTACGTGTCACAAACATCTAACCGTTAATAGTGATCCCAAAAATTGACATTAGCAAAACTTCTCGTTGCCGACGGATACTGTACGTCTTACTGTACATCGTACATAGTACAGGTGATGACCTTAAACTGACGTTATTGAGACGTTCATTTTGCGGTAAATATGGTACGTCCAGATGCTGACCCTCAATTGACGTTATTAAGACGCCCACGTTGCGACGAATACGGTACGTCCAGGTGCTGACCTAAACTTGACGTTATTAAGACGTCCACTTTGCGATGAATACGGTACGTCCAGATGCTGACCTAAAATGGACGTTATTAAGACGTCCACTTTGCGACGAATACGGTACGTCCAGATGCTGGCCTAAAATGGACGTTATTAAGACGTCCACTTTGCGACGAATACGGTACGTCCAGATGCTGACCCAAAATTGACGTTATTAAGACGTCAACTTTGCGACGAATACGGTACGTCCAGATGCTGACCTAAAATTGACGTCATTAAGACGTCCACTTTGCGGTGAATATGGTACGTCCAGATGATGACCCTTAATTGACGTTAGTACGACGTCCACTTTTTAACCTGACCTTAAATTGACGTCACTATAACGTACGTTTTCAGCGAATAAATGACAGACCTTAATATGACCTAAAAATGACGTCGCTTGTGCGTCGCTGACGTCAGTTTGCTACCTGGGTTACAGTTCTTGCACTTCTAGATTTCAGTAATGCCTTTAACACGGTCGATTTTGACATTTTGCTCGCGTTCTTACATTCTCTTAACATATCGGCTGCAGCGATTGACTGGTTCCGCAGCTATTTGGTTGGTCGTCGGCAAAGAATAAAACTAGATTCTTCGTGTTCTTCCTGGTGCAGCACATCAGCTGGTGTTCCACAGGGTGGTGTGCTGTCTCCTCTTTTATTTTCTATCTTCATTAATTCCATAACTCTTGATCTCTCCTCTTCGTATCACCTCTATGCCGACGACCTTCAAATATATTCGCAGGGTATGCATAGCGATCTCAATTCAGTTATAGAAGCCACGAATCTTGATCTGCTCCGCATATCAAATTGGAGTCAAAATTACGGTTTAAAAGTAAACCCCCTAAAGTCACAGGTAATTGTGAAGGGTAGCGCTAAACAAATCTCCAAAATTGACTTTCTCAGGCTCCCTCCGATAGTCTTCGATGGTATCCAAATTCCTTTTTCCAACCAAGTGAAAAATCTTGGCGTAATCATGGATCGTTGTCTATCATGGGTGCCTCAGGTGAGTGAAGTGAGCGGGAAGATGTTTGCTGCCATAGGGTCTCTCAGACGGCTCCGGAATTTCCTACCAATTGCTACTAAAATTGCGCTTGCTCAGTCGTTACTTCTCCCCATTCTTGATTATGCAGATATCTCCTATTTAGACCTAACCGAGGAGCAACTTAATAAGCTTGAGCGTATTCAAAATGCCTGCATTCGGTTCATTTTCGGATTACGCAAACTCGACTATGTTTCTAGTTTTCGTTCTGAACTCAAATGGCTCCCTATCCGTCACCGCCGTAACTCTCACATACTTTCTTTACTCTTTTCTATACTTTTTAACCCTGCAACTCCCCGCTACCTCAAAGAGCGTTTCTCTTATCTTAATTCTATTAGATCCTCTCAAAAATTGCTCCTAAAAGTGCCATCTTCATCTTCCAAATTTTATAATTGCTCATTTACGTTCCAGGCCGTCCGTTTGTGGAATTCACTCCCTCTCAACATAAAACGCGTGCAATCTATTGGTAGCTTTAAATCGCAACTTAAGGAATACTATTTATCTCTTCCTTAGGTTTTTAAGTTGACACTGTTGTTTCTTATTGTGTGTATTATATATGTATATATGTACGTATATGTATGTTTATTTTGTATTTATTTAAGTATGTATATTCATATGAATGTGCTGTGTTATCTATTTCGTCTCTTTTGTTTCTATGCACCAGCTACTGCTTATTGTTTTTCTCTAGTCTCCACTACCCAAAGGTTGTCTGGAAGAAATCGCTCATTAGCGATAAGACCGCCTGTTGTTACCTCTACCTAAATTTATCTAATTGTAAAATTTGTGCTTGTAACTGTATGAGGTGTGCAATAAAGAGTATTTATTATTATTGTGTCATATCTGAAGTGGCCAGCTCTTAGACCATTATGTTTCTTTAGGTACATACGTTCTAATAAAAAATGTTGAGTGTTTTTCCTCTCCGCTGAGCCTTAACCAGAGAATTGGACCCCTGATTTAGATGAAAAGGTCAAAAAAATTATAGACTCAAGATCTAAAAATAGCCAACGTGGAGCACTCAATAAATGGTTAACAATTCACAGCTTTAACTCGATTTGCCCTTTTTAGGGTTCCGTAGTCAACTAGGAACCCTTATAGTTTCGCCATGTCTGCCCGTCCGTCCGTCCGTCCGTCCGCGGATAATCTCAGTGACCGTTAGCACTAGAAAGCTGAAATTTGGTACTAATATGTATATCAATCACGCCGACAAAGTGGTAAAATAAAAAGTGGAAATTTTTTTTTTATTAGGGTACCTCCCCTATACGTAAAGTGGGGAGTGATTTTTTTTTTCATTTCAACCCTAACGTGTGATATATTGTTGGATAGGTATTTAAAAATGAATAGGGGTTTACTAAAATCATTTTTCGATAATGTAAATATTTTCGGAAATAATCGCTCCAGAAGTAAAAAAATATGCGTCCGCCCCCCCTCTAACTTTTGAACCATAAGTTTTAAAAATATGAAAAAATCTCAAAAGTAGAACTTTATAAAAACTTTCTAGGAAAATTATTTTGAACTTGATAGGATGAATAGTTTTTGAAAAAAAAATACAAAATTATTTCTGAATTAAGTTTGTAATTTAACCGTATAAGCAGGTGTTTATTGTACCTGTGATTTCTACAAAATTACAATGAAATGACGTGCTTTCAAATAAAGTAAAAACGGTGAAAATCGGTTCACGCAATAAAGAATTATTCCATAAAAATCATCTCCCATACTTTAAGCTCGCGCGCAATAGTTTACTTAATTTGCCGATAGATGTCGCTGTACGTGGAACTCTCATATCATATCCTACATGGCGGTGTTATTAACTCTTAAGTGGGGACACTTACTGTGACGGACGGAAAACTACGGAACCCTACACTGAGCGTGGCCCGACACGCTCTTGGCCGGTTTTTTTTTCGTTATCAATCTTATAAACATGATAAACTTTTAAAATAACACGTTAGTTAAGAGTAACTACACCAAATTACTTACACGTCTATCTTCTTCACTAGCTAGCTAATAATCTTTTCTATAAATAAACTTGTAATATAAGCAAGACTGCGCAATCACCTAAAAAACCGGCCAAGTGCGTGCCGGGGAATTCACGCACTTGTATTACGTACTGTCGGGATGATTATTTCTGATAATATTAACTAAATCTAAAAACCGGCCAAGAGCGTGTCGGGCCACGCTCAGTGTAGGGTTCCGTAGTTTTCTGTCCGTCACAGTAAGTGTCCCCACTTAAGAGTTTTTGAAAGCACGTCATTTCATTGTGATTTTGTAGAAATAACAGGTACAATAAACACCTGCTTATACGGTTAAAACAAACTTAGTTTAGAAATTATTTTGTATTTTTTTTTCAAAAACTATTCAACCTATCAAGTTCAAAATAATTTTCCTAGAAAGTTTTTATAAAGTTCTACTTTTGAGATTTTTTTCATACTTTTAAAACTTATAGTTCAAAAGTTAGAGGGGGGGACACATTTTTTTTAACTTCTGGAGCGATCATTTCCGAAAATATTTACATTATCAAAAAATGATTTTAGTAAACCCCTATTCATTTTTAAATACCTATCCAACAATTTATCACACGTTAGGGTTGAAATGAAAAAAAAAATCACTCCCCACTTTACGTATAGGGGAGGTACTCTAATAAAACATTTTTTTCCACTTTTTATTTTACCACTTTGTCGGCGTGATTGATATACATATTAGTACCAAATTTCAGCTTTCTAGTGCTAACGTTCACTGAGATTATCCGCGGACGGACGGACGGACGGGCAGACATGGCGAAACTATAAGGGTTCCTAGTTGACTACGGAACCCTAAAAATGGTCTAACAAACCTCAAAGTTGTTTTTAAAGACCTATCGATTGATAGATATGCAACGTGTTGATATTTGGTAAAAAAAATGTTTTGATAATTGGTTACATTTTTCAGCAATTTTACTACAAAACTAAGTTGCGGCGTACAAAATACTCGTTGTTTTTTTTTAAAGATACATCTCTTATAGTTTCCGATTCAAATGGCTGTGACATGCGGACGGACGGACAGACGGACATGAAGAAACTATTAGGGTTCCGTTTTTACCATTTTGGTTACGGACCCTAAAAAGCGAGCCTAAGTGAGACAGCAAGCAGACCAACCTTTGTCTCTTTCTATTAAGATAACCACACCAATTATTACAAAATGTGGAAATCCCGTTAAATCATCACTTTCATATAAATTTTGACGTTTAAGTATGCTTCCTTGTCCACAAATTGAGCTTCGTTGCAGAGAGTCGGTGCAGAGTAAGAATGGATGGACTCTATGAACCACGACACGTCTTTCCGCACTAACTAGGCGCCATTCATTTATTACGTAAGACGATTTAGGGGGGGGGGGAGTGTTAAGGAACTTACGTAAGTAAGATCACAAAAATGAAGTTAATCTAATTTAATATTTAAAAAAGTGAGTATTGCGTGAACAGTATTCATGGGATCATACCGTAAAATAAAACTAAAATTTATTTATACCTAAAAATAAATATTATTAGTACAAAATTAACGTTTAGTAGTTTCTTAAAATATAAATTATTAATACAACTAGACGTTCCATATTAACCCCTTTAGTAAAGTATCTTCTAAGTATTTTTTTAAAATCTTTATTCAATTTACAAAGGGGTTTTATCACACAGCGATTATGCCACCCCCGTTAACATCTTCCAAGTAGATAGTATTGTGTTTAATAAATATTATGAAATAGGGGTGAGAGGGTCACCCGATTCTTATTTTTCTTACGTAGGGGAGGGAGCCGGTCAAAAATTGTCTTGCCGGTTAAAACTACTTTGACGCTTGGCAAAAAATCTCTATAAATTGAGATGATGCTAAGGGTATCATGTAAAAATTGTGTTTTTTATTTATAATAAACAGATTTTTTTTTACTTAATAAATGAATAACGCCCCAGTTATAATATAACTGGTGTGTATAACACCTGAAAATGTTGTTAAAGGTATTAGCAATGGCATCAGGATGGCGAGTGTACCCGTATATCAACAAATCCATACTAATATTATAAATGGGAAAGTGTGTGTGTTTGTTTGTTTGTCCGTCTTTCACGGCAAAACGGGGCGACGAATTGACGTGATTTTTTAAGTGGAGATAGTTGAAGGGATGGAGAGTGACATAGGCTACTTTTTGTCTCTTTCTAACCCCCCACTTCCCTAAAATGGAGGGTGGAAGTTTGTATGGAGCATTACGGAGGGCAAAGGGGAACCGTCTTACCCCGAATTTAACGCGAGCGAAGCCGCGGGCAAAAGCTAGTAGTTACATACATAAAGCGACTGTTACTTTTCAACAATGGACTTACGAGTAAGGTGCTTTGAGGCTATCCCGACATACATTTTATTCAGTGAATTAGAGACGTCCATATATTTGTTAATTATTTGAAATAGTTTTGTAGGCATTACGATTGTTAGGTTTTTTGTGCTTTTACTAGGATAATATTTATGATTATTAAGTTTATTATATGTTTTTAGCTTCGAAAAATTTTATAAAAACAATTTCCGTATGATAAAGCGAATAATCTCAAATTTTTATTAAATATTTTTTGGAATTACGGTTCAAAAGTTACAGGGGGAGGGGACACAATTTTCCTAACTTTCACTAATATTCACTTAATCACAAAATGTTCAAAGAAAACTTGTGCAAACATTTATTTTTTAAAGACCTACCTAGTACCTACTCGTATCGATTGACGTGCAACATGTCGACATGTGATTTTTTTTTAAATTTAAATTTAGTTTCATGAATGCAGCGCCCCCCTTAAAATATTGTTATAGTTTCCGAGTAAAATGGCTACGGACGGACGGTTCAATTTTTGCCATTTTGGCTTCCACTTTCAATTAAAGCGTGTTTTTATATTTTAGAGACTAAAATGACAGCCCGAGCTGCCCGAATCTCACAAAATCTGCACGATCCAAGTGTCTTTAATTCATAACTAAATAAATGGTTAACTTACTACATATTATGCCTATTTCAAGTTTTATTTTAGTTAGATACAATGGCTGCAAGAACCGTGCCTTGAAGCAAAAGCAGGTTTAAAATTCGCAATGTGCTGCCTCAAACAATCCTCGTCATTCATAATAGTTTGTACTGTACTTATGTTGTACTACATATCTGTATACAACGTGTTACTTGAGCCACTAAAACCCCAGACACTCCAAATGATTTTTATTATTGCTAATTAATCAAGAGTTTTTCAATCGGTTAATTATTTCGAAAGATATTCGTATGTTTATTTTTCCTAACGATTCTATTCAATTGTTAGCTCTACATTTGTTGCGCTGTTGCCACATCTCTACATTTGCCATGTCATGTAAACCTATCAACTTACTTTGTCAATTTGTATAATATGCCATAAGAGTATTTAGTTATATCTATATGACTATTTATATATATAGATATATATAGGTGTATACATATATTATTTATATTATATAAGATATCGAATACTTTGTTATTTATTTATTTTACAGCATTTCCTTTCTGAAAGTACATATAAGTAGTGCTCGTTTGTCTATCTTGTGTATCTCTCTCAATTGCTCAAAGGTTAGCTGGAAGAGATCCCTTACAGGGATAAGTTCGCCTTTGTACGTTGTATTTTCTTTTGTTATGTTATGACTGTATTTTGTCCTGTTTTATGTACAATAAAGTGTTTACATACATACATACATAAGATGACATACTTTGACAATGAAAAACAAAATTGTCAAAGCTGCCAGCAATTATTAACTTAACCTCTATCTCCTAACCTCTCAATAGATTGGTAAACTGTAGTATTAGAAACTTTTAGACTCGACGCGTAAAAAATTGGAAAATTAACGAAAAAGTATACCCATGTTAAGATATACTGCAATCGATTTCACTCTCGATAAACAGTTTTCAGGTTTTTAGTCTTGGAAGTAACACGTTGTAAATTATAGAATTGCAGGTTTCTGGGAGATATTGAGAAGCTCAGATAACCGCATTCTTAGCATATCGGAGAGCCGGTACAGCCCAATCTTCCGTTACTGGTCGCTCGTTCATCAAAACGAGAAACGGAAGTAAATATTGTAACTTAACATATTAATATTATGCCTCAGTATTTAGTTATTATAAGACACATGGCAAGTACCTTACCTACTGTAAGAATGATTAATTGAATTTAATTATATTTTTATTGTGTATTATTTTATATTGTTTTTTTACTGTATTTTTATATGGACTTTTGTCTAAAATAAAGCGATTTATTATATTTTATTATTTATTTATTTATATCTATGTACATATCACAAATTGTCCTCATCCGTGTACAAGCGTGGATGCCAATAATGTTTGGTTGCCAAGTTAGTTTGCTATACTATCCTTATTACTTTGCATCTGGCAGCTATTCGTGGGTGGAGGAGGAACTTACTTGCACCTAAAGTCTTTCATTTGTTGAACATTCAACATTTATTAATCAATTGATTACAATAATTCATGTCATTATATCTAATTATTCTACTGATATTATGATTGTTCATGTAAATTTATATTAAATAAAACTTACAAGTAACACGATCTTACTAAGATCCAATGTGTAATTTTATGTGACCCAACATTGTAATAAAAATATTTTCAAGTAATTTAGGACGCCGTACAGCGCCACCTAGTTTAGGTCTCAACACTAATGCCTTGATTACACGTACCGAGTACAGTGGCGAGACATCAATACGCCAGCCGACCGAGACAGTAAAGTGGCCGCATGACTGTTTTTAAATTTTTAGGCGAGTCAGTTAGTTTGTTAATTAACGACGTGCGTCAAAGTTTAACTTACTCAATTGTACATAAATAGGGATAAGCTATCGTTTCAGATTATATAAAGATTTTTTTACTAAAATATAAATTTGTGGAAACGTTGGAGTAGAAAAAGTGTCGTTTTTGCTCGGCATGTCCTAAGAATTCTAAGGGCATCTTGATCTTGGTGCTGCGTGTACCTACTGTTTCAAATTCTGATTGTTGAATCGTAGCATTTAGAGCCATTTGAGGATCAATAATTGTCATGAACATAAAATCAAATGATGTGTAGCATGTACCGAAGCACACGTCGGTTAGCGGCGAGTGCGGCGAGCGAGCGCGCGGTTTACACCCGGCGAGTGAGTCGCCGAGTCAGTGCGGGCGCGTGAACCGGGCACTCGGTTCGGCCTAGTAAAAAGATTGGGGAGCGAGTGACTTCCTCGGTCACTTTCTCGGCCGAGCACTCAGTTGAGCACTGACTCGCCACTGTACTCGGTAGGTGTAATATCCCACAATTTCGCACTACTTTGTGCGTCTAATAATACTTTGTCTATTTAATTTATTGTCTATATAAAATAGCCAGAGACGAACAACTTTTATATGTTCGGTGTATGTTATTGTATGTATGTTCACCGATAATAAAATTACTTACTTTAATTATTAATAGGCAAAAAAAAAGGTACATTTATAGGTAATGTACGTTGGATCTTAGAAGGAACGCCAACAACATTTTCTTAATAATCGCAGAAACATAAATTCTAATAAAAAAACTGTCAAATAAGACTATTATAAATGCGAGAGTGGGAAGTACAAAAATACATTCCGTCACAGGATATAACTTATAATAAGTCATGTCAAAGTAAATAAAACATATCTAGTGGCGCAACATAGGTACGTGATGGTTTTATCAACTTATGGTCTATCATATTATCTGAGTTGATTAGGTTACCTAGGACACCTAGGTGAAACTAAAGAATATGTACAGGCGAGTTCTAAAACATAGATGCGGTTTATTGGACGGAAACATGAACATATTTGTTAGGTTAGTGACCCTGCCTACGAAGCAGGAGGTCCCGGGTTCGAATCCTGGTCAGGGCATTTGTTTGTGTGTTTATCATAGATGGTTCCTGAGTTATGGATGTTTTCTATGTATTTAAGTATTTATCAATATTTATCTATTATATAAATCGTCGTCTAGTACCCATAACACAAGCCTTATTGAGCTTACTGTGGGCCTAGGTCGATTTGTGTTAGATTGACCTATAATATTTATATAGGTTGTTTGTATAGGTTGAAGGTCGTGTACCCATATATTTGTCTAATTAATCGCATCGATAATTTAGAACTCTACTGTAAGACTGATCGAAAGTGCTTGTTGCTATGCCAGCTTGAATATAGAAATTTTTGACATGACTTGATCAGATGTCTATGTTAACTATTACTTAGTAAATGTTGTTCAGTCAAGTGTAAAAATATGGGTGTACTCATCTTACTCAAAAATATGTCCCATAGTATCTTATTCCGTTGTAATAAGTGCGTATTACCATATTTATGAGACGATTTTTTCGATACGTATTTTTGCACTTGACTGTTCAATGGTTGAAAACTACATGTCAAACAATTGCAGCCTTAATGAATCTAAAATCAGACAAACAAAATTGGAATAAGAATAAAACGTATTGCTAAAGGACTCCATGATGATGTGATGGCGCATGCATCTGTGCCACAATACTGGGTGCTCCAGAATACAAATATGCATGGTAAATTATACTTTGAACGAAAATTGTTTTAAACATTATCAGTTAAGCCTTTTTTGAATTATCTTCAAAAACCTTGCATAGGCAGATATGACCTTTTGCTATAATAATATAATATAATACCTATTATAAACCCCCGTTTAATGTAAAAAGGCTTAACTGATAATGTTCAAAACAATTTTCGTTCAAAGAATATGCAAATTTTCATATTTACATATTAATCTCAAAAATTTTGACACATATTTTTAGACTTTTGGGGCTATTATTTCTGAAACTATATAAGTAATTAATCATTTTTTTTTAATAAACGTCAATGTTATTTCAAAAGATGTGCAAAATTTTAATATTTGATAAAAAAAAAAATTTGTCATTTAATGGTATCAAGTTGGCAGTGTCACAAGGTTTCATAATATGTCACGTGCCGCGTGTAATATGGATACGACGTAATATGTGTGGGCAAGGAATGAGGTAATGTGTTTCCCATTAGGAACTTGAGGAGATTAATAATAACAATCATGCGGCAAGTTTAAAACACGTAAGATGCAGCAAGGAAATCTTGGGCAAAAGAGATTTACGGGCCCCATAGATGGCACTATACTTAATGATGTAAATGTAAAATACAAAATAATATGAGAAGTTCAAATTTTGAGTCAAGATTGCCCCACTGCACCTCATAACAAAAAAATCACTTGTGTAAAAAAAACATATGAAACTCATACTTTTACAAAACTAAAGATGCGTCTTAGCAATGTTCCGTACTTCGAAAATAATACAGTAAAGTAAACTGATTATTTATTATTATTAATTTCAAGTGGTAACCTCTCACATGGGAGTTGTTATTTTGCGCTTGAAAATCTTGTAAAATCCTTCAGGACATAGTACCCGAATTTGTAATGAGTCAATAACATAAAAAGTTTATATCGCATGCTTTAGAGTACTAAATGCTGCTAATGAACATAACAATGCTGAAAGGAGTACCTGCGGCAACCGTAGCGATATTGGCGTTCCTGCAGAGGAATCTCGACAGTACATGTGTTGGCCTGCGCTTGCAGACCATGTCAAATATGTTGAAGTTATATGTGTTCCCTAGATCATGTCAAATATGTTGAAGTTATATGTGTTGTACGATGTTGGTTTACGTAGCTTCTCTTTAATGAGATCGCATGGCGAAGGAGTGTCAAACTTAAAGCGCACAATGTCGCTATCTATCATATCATGTAGATAAGGAGCTGCTACAGGCTTTAAGCGGGAGGTGAGGACTTTACCGAATTGTGAGCATTTCCCTCTTTTTACTTTTCGGCGCAGCATATAAGACATATCTGTGGTTAACGGGAGAAGAGGCTCAGGGGTTTTCATTTGAACTTCTTCAAAGCATTCTTCAGTGAAGTTTGGTTCAAAGAGATCTTCAAATGAGCTGGCAGTACTGATAACTTCTTTCTTTGGTTGAGGCTTGTACGGTGTCTGCAATGCTTGCATGAGATCTATTACGCATTTGTCCTCCTCTAGCTTCAGACGTCTGGTTTCTTCAATTAGCCGTTGCTGTTCTTCTTCTTGCTGCCGTTTAAGCTCCTTGGCTTTGAGCATGTTGGATAGTTGTTGAGCAAGGACATTGTCAATGGGGCTAGTACCTAACTGGAATGTGGGTATATTGATGCGCTGACCGGGTGGGGTCAATGTGGTGTCAGACTGGGCACCAGTCTGTCCTGCGAGGCGCGGGATCTGAATGTGGTCACTAAGGCTGTGGCTGGCACCCTCGGTTTGAGCTTGCAAGCTGGTTTTGGACAGGTGGCTGTCCACCAACGCCATCAGAGACGTAAAAGAACTTGACTCCGTCATTTTGGTTTTCTGCAAAAAATACATCATAATTTAGAAATACTTTTTAAAAGGAGATCGGGATAGTCATACTTGAAAACGTGAGCCAGCGAATATTAATAAAAAACACAAAAGTACCTCTAGTGTGTAAGCATTCTTACAATTAATGTATTTATCAAAAGTTATTAATTAACAACCCTATTCTGCTTTTTCCTCACATGTGTCGTAAAACACATTTCCACTCTGTCATAATTTAACATTTTTTTTTTTTGCTCCCGTAAAATATGTAGAAGATTTTTGATTACGACATAATGTTAAGGTATGTTGGCACACTAGATACTAGTAATCTTTACTAACACATACTAATATTATTTAATTTAAATATTATAATTAAGTGTAATGCACTAACCTACGATCTCGGAGCCTTACAAGGACCTTTAAAGGGACACGGCTCACTTTTCAACATAAATGTATTATGCAATTTGTGTTGCATTTGGTTAAATGTCCACTACCAGTCACTGCGTAGTTTTTATTATATTCATTAAAGATTATTTTATCGTTTACTTACAGGTTGAGCCGTCTTTTTGTATGGTTATCCCTACATTACAATATACGTTTATTTACGTTTTCATTATGTGTTTATTGACTTCTTGCATCAAAATATTGCACCTTGAAAATAACAGCGGGGTATATGACTATGACAAACAATGACGTCAATCGTCACAAAAAAAACTGACATGACATTCCGACACACGGTCCGAATTGGACGTAGACACTTCATCAAATTCAAACCCAACTTATTTAGAGTGAGGAATCTAACGTACTTATTAATTCATTTCCTTCCTAGACCTTTACGCGTAGTAGTTCAGGATTACAAAATACGTGCGCGCCTTTTTTAATGGTTTGATTTCACGCGCATGCGCTATGGATAGATTCAACAAAATGTAGCCACGGATCAGAAGACAATCCGGATAGTACTTTTACTATATTTCCCTAACTACAGTTGAACCTTATTACCGAGCAAAACAGTCGTTCATAGGTCACTAGTAAAAAGTAATAAAAACGGTCCGATAGAGAGCATAATGTAGGGGCGGTGTCTCACTCGCACAATGCTGCCAACTTATGAAACTTGACATTGTGGTTTTATTTTATCTACATTTATTTTAGTATCACACTAGAAATTACTTCTTACTTATAATAATTTATTGCAAGATTTTAATTAATACTTTGTTCCCTTTTAGCTGCTTCGAATTTTTTTACGACGTAAATATTATTCATTCATTAAATTAAAGAATTGCAATTAATATTGCAGACAGTAGTAAGTTTTGTAATATTTAAAATACGGTCTGGTATCCCCATCCCATCATTCCCATCACTGACATAATATGTCACTGATATTATTTCAAATGACGCCGCTCAGCTCAACAACATTTCGTAACAACATTTTTAAGTAAAAATGGTCAAGATATGTTGCGTAAAAGGGTGCCGGGGTGAGACTTTACAATAAAGTAGACTTTTCTTTCACCGGTAATCCACAATAATTCAATTTTACGATTTAACAACAAGTTAAGATTGTCAAACAATAGGGTGACTATGATGTCGGCAAGCTGCGGGTCGGTTTTGCTGTTTATACAGAAATGTACATAAGTACATGGTCTGTTCCTAAGTATTACTTACACAGGACAGGAGTGGCCCGCTGGTCTTTTTAGGCCCTTTCGGAAGGGTCCTAAAATGGCACAAGGCCATAAAAAAAATTGTAGTAGTGGCAGTATAATAAATAAATAAATATTAAATAAATATTATGGGATACAATCTTACACAAATCAACCTAGTCCCACAGTAAGCTCAATAAGGCTTGTGTTGTGGGTACTAGACGACGATATATGTAATAGATATATACATATAAATACATAGAAAACATCCATAACCCAGGAACAAATATCCGTGATAAACACACAAATAAATGCCCCGACCAGGATTCGAACCCGGGACCTCCTGCTTCATAGGCAGGGTCACTACCGACTAGGCTAGGAGGCCGTTAAATATACTTTATTGTACAACATTTGTACAACAAAGAAAAATACAACAGGAAGAATCCATACTAATATTATAAATGGGAAAGTGTATGTGTTTGTTTGTTTGTCCGTCTTTCACGGCAAAACGGGGCGACGAATTGACGTGATTTTTTAAGTAGAGATAGTTGAAGGGATGGAGAGTGACATAGGCTACTTTTTGTCTCTTTCTAACCCCCCACTTCCCTATAATGGGGGGTGGAAATTTGTATGGAGAATTTAACGCGAGCGAAGCCGCGGGCAAAAGCTAGTATACAATATTTGTACATGGAAGAGATCTCTTCCAGTCAACCATTGAGCAGTTTGATGTTATTGATGTTTTCTTTATTTACCTTTAAGTATATTAAAGTCGGAGAACTGTCCACATCAGATAATATGACGCAATAGTGAGAGCCACGAACCCCCTGTACTTACTTAATTTTAGTTTGCTACACTAACTATCCCCTATTTTAAGACGCGGACATCTGACAATTGTTCATCGGTGTTATGCAAACGAGTTGTAAGAAATAAATATCTTACAGTTCTAGGTTTGATGCAGTGCAGTAGTTAGTGTAGTATCATGTAATTAATAAGATTATATCATTTTCAGGAGTTTCTGTTGGGGGAAAATAGTGCAAAATGACGTTACGTTAATGTATTGTTGGTCGCCTACCTACTGTTTTCCGTAGCGATACGCAATGTTTTTACTTTTTGTTATTATATTAGCTATAGGCTTCGACAGTTTTTACCTATTAACTGAAATATTTTGCTGGTCTGTCACTCTGACGTCCTCCGATAAATAGCTGCCAGATGCCTGGATCTAGCAATAAGTTTAAAATAGTAAACTAATTAGAGGGGTTCTCTGCTCTCATTATTGCGTCAACGTATCTGAAGTGGCCAGCTCCTTAAGTCAGTAGAATGTATAAGTTCCCATATGAACTATGAGACTTGTCTTTCTGGACAATACTTACTAGACGACAAGCATATTTAATTTTATATTTATCTTCATACTAATCCCACATACATCATAGTACATATGGTCACTCTACTTAGAATGAGATGCAGCCCCCTACATTACCCTCTCTTTCAGCCTCACTTTGTGGTCGAAGTATGACCTCCAGATTGTATTTAACTTCATGAATGTAGCAGGACAGGTGGCACCTCCTAGTGAGTATTATATTCTTTGGGTGGCACTATAGTCTGGCCAGCCAACGAACGCAGTAGCAATGTACAGCGAACAAAAGTATGACAAAACTAAGAATCAGTGAAGAAAGCCGCAATGGTCATCAAATTTTATGTTTTTAATTTTAGGTGGTATTTCCGCCCCTTTCATTAGGTGACATTACGGTGTGTAAAAAGGAGACGGATATATTTCGTCTGATATGTCATCAACTGCAACAGATAATCTGGTTGAGGCAATTGAGATATGGCTTAAAATGAATTTAAATTTGATTGGGAACGTTGCAGAAGTTCTATCTCACTCGCGCTTAAGATGAGAGAGTGACATGCACTAAAAACAAATTCAATGTGAATTTAAATGTTCGTCATGAAACATGACACATCAATGTGTCTCATCACAAAGGGTTGCCACATGTACGTATTTTGAATTTGCCGCGCGTTTCTACTGACAGAAATGGTTTGCCAGACTATAGCTTAAATGTTTATGCGGTCTACAGACGTAGGCGACTAGTCAAACAATTAACACGAGATGGAACTATAGTTAGAGACGTCAGCTGTCAAAATGGTAGAGTGATCTCAACTTCAAAGCACCGCTCAAAGCATAAGCTAACATAATATTTGTCAAAGCTACACGAAATAAACGATTTTGAATTTTTGAATTTGAAAGCAATTATCTCTAGACAGGAGCGATCTCAGCCAAAAATATCAATAAGTAAAATGTAATCTAACTTACTTTAAGTTTCATTTCTGCTCGACATAGGTGAAGGAGGAAAAGAGCCGAGAGAGATGCAAACGGGGAGACCTCTGTCCCTTTCTAAAAATAGTAAAAATGCCATGCAGAAAAAGATATGACTTCTATGGTAGTCAAGTATTTATTATTGCATGAAATTTATAAAAAGTTCTAGTTTTTAAACGTTTAATTATATAAATTACGTATGCTTATCATACTTTATATTTTTTACTAGGTTAATATACTAGCACGGAAAATTTGTAATAATTTTATATGTAGGTTCATACAAGTTGTTGAATAAATTTGAAAGTGTAGTGTTAGTACCACGGAGTACATGGAGACGGCATCAGTCGTAGTTTATTCCAAAACCAGCGTAGTCGGCATTTATTCGTATAAATTCTAATTAAAGTACGGACGAGTTGATACACACAGAGAAATGTCCGTCTTTGTGTTGGTTTGTGCGTAGAGTGCGTACACTCGAAAATACGTAACCACTACCACTGCCTTGTAGGCTCCGCCTACTGTAGGGATGTGGCCTGTCGATTTTTTTTCAAGTCGATAATTAACTCCAAGTATCCATATAATAACGCGCGACACCTCATATTTATTAATACATATTTTTATTAATAGCTGAATAAAAATCTAGCCTGATGGGTTCATCCATTATTTACGTCGCACGTTAAGGCCGCGGAGGTGTCAACAAGTACAAATATAATGTACGTAGTGTAGCATGACGCTACGTTTATCGTACGACATCTGTCGACGTTCTTTAGAACTTCCGTGTCTAAGGAAGGTCTAAGGCTAGGTCGCGGTTGATATATAAAGAAGCGTACATTGTGATTCACGGCATTACGGGTAGATGGCGCTTATATCAGTCCGCATTTTGACTGGCAATTGACGACTGGCAATTATAAAATTGAGATGATATTCGCGCTAATTTTGAATATGAATTTTTGAGGGATTCCAGATTGTCAAGAAAAAAAAGTTTGTTTATTGGAAGTGTCAGATCGACGGACAGATTTTTAAAGAAAAACACAGGAATTATCTGCAAATTGTCCTGTGCAAATCCATTTGAGTCCTTTTTTTTGTTCCCGGAAAGTGTTCACCACAGTTGCTTAATTCTCTAGAAGAGGGTGGCCGTCGGTATAGGTTTTCCAATACCCAGTGCTCCCCATCGGCCGTGTCTGAGGGTACGGGTAGTGCCTGCCGAGGTCGCCGGTGGGACCGTTTGAGCCGGGAGGACTCCGGAAGGCGCTTGTGGGTGCCGGACTTGCGAGACGATCAGCAACCGCCGCGTGTTCCGCGTGGTTCTTCACCGTCGTCGGAGGATTAGAGCCCGCATCCAGCGTGGCTCTCCAAGTGAGACAGAGGCTTCAGCGAACTGTTGGGTCCGCCTAAAGCAAAGGGGGCGCCTGCCCACGAACTTTATTTAAATTCAGTTTGAGTTTTGACCATTTCCTGACTTTCAAGAACATCATTTTATTTACATTTTTTTTTAAACGTTATAAATCCGATTCTCTTTTTGTAACCAGTATTTTTGTGCCATTATAGCTTTTTTTTTTGTTTTGCCAAAATTTCCCTAAAATTCTAATTGCCTCATTTGACGGGCGTACAAAGACCTGGCTCTTGAATTTAGGCTACTTTCAGCCAGCGAATCATCTGTCACCATCCATATCACCCGCCTCATTAATCCATTATTTTCCCGCAGCCAAATTACCAGCCGAGTCTTTATTTGTACTTACTAGTTTTGCTAGTACTCCCTCTTTTTATTTTCCTTTTGTGCAGAAAGTAGACGTTTACGATACTAAGGTGATTATTTAACCCTAAACTTGGCAGCGTATCTAATTATGCACATTTTACTAAAACAAATATCGTCAGTAGTATCGCGCGTTTTCAACTGTCTGTTTAGTTTGAATATGTAGTATAACATCCTAACTTTCTACCAAAAAATATATTTTAGCATTCTGGCAACACTATTTGACAGTAGCTCGCAAGATGGCGGACCGTGCGCGTGCGACTACGAGACTCAAGGTAATAATTTGCGATAATTCCTTAATTTACTTGTTTGGCACTAAGCTAGTAACTTAATTTTATAGTCGAATAGTGGAACTTTCCTTTTTTATATCTATTTGACAGAAAAAAACATATTTTGTTAGACAAATGTAAGCGTTTTTCTTGGCGTATCTGGAAATGCACATTGCCAGGTTATGCATATAGTTACATTGATTTGGTCATGTGCACTATGAGATACATTGCCAGGTTATGCATAAAATTACATTTATTTGGTCATGTGCACTATGAGATACATTGCCAGGTTATGCATATAGTCACATTTATTTGATAGTGTGCACTTTAAGGTACATTGCCAGTTTATGCATATAGTCACATTTATTTGATAGTGTGCACTTTAAGGTACATTGCCAGGTTACGTATATTATTACTTATGTACATTAATGTCAACATTGCCAAGTATGCGACAAAATATGCAAAATTGTTTTTTCTGCCATAATTTAAAATTAAAATGATGTTTAAATGATAACCGTTTTTATTTCGTTATTTTAATGTGCAATTATTTCGCGGTTTGCAGCCAATCACAAGATCTCAGAGAATTTTGGCATTAGTACCTAAGCCAGGAGCAGCTTCAGACCTTGAAAAGACTGACTCTTCTGAAGATGAACTGAATCTGCCTAGGCGTATAAATGATTCTGACAGCTCGCCTGCACCGACTATAGCTTCGTCTTTAGAAAATTTGCATTTACTTTCGGGCAGTGATAGTGAAAATGACAGAATTAATGATAAAAACCAATCAGACGTCCAGGTCACATCTATCACTAGGTCTTGTTCTGAAGAAAGTCCTCTGGCTCCAATGTACTCACCCCTAACTCCGTTGATTCTGTCCAACCCTGCAACTCCACAAAATCTGCAGGGGCAAAGTAATTCGACAATTTCCGCCATAAATACATATTCACCATTAGCTGCTCCCGTGACCCCGTTTAATTGTCCGGCTCCTTCTCCATCTAATGCAACTCGGTCCAAGAAGAACAAAACTACGGCGCCTAAAAAAAAACCATCGAAACCAAAGAAGATTGATGTGAAATGGACGACTCAAAATTTTCGTGGCACTGCAAATATCGAAGAAAAAACATTCAGCAAAGCTTCTGATACTAAGTCGCCTTCAGATTACTTTCGGATGTTCTTTTCTGATGATATAATAGAATTGACGGTGGAACAAACGAATCTGTATCATGTTCAATTAAAGGGCACTTCACTGAATGTAACTACCGACGATATAAAAGATTTTGTTGCAATTAACCTCCTAATGGGTGTTGTTGATATGCCAGCTTACACTGACTATTGGTCACTTTTTCTAAGGTTCGACAAAGTAGCGGATATAATGAGCCTAAAACGGTTCCAACAACTCCGAAGATTTCTGCATTTTGCAGATAATTTAAGAGACGATGGTGATCGATACTATAAAATCCGGCCATTCCTTGAAAGAATTCGTCTTAATTGTTTGAAAGTCGAAGAGGAAAACCATTTCAGCATTGATGAAATGATGGTTCCATACAAAGGGACTAGAGCAGGCTCAAGAAAACAATATATAAAAAGCAAACCTCGGAAGTGGGGGTATAAAATATTTGTGCGAGCAGGAATGACCGGATTCGTGTATGATTTTTTGATTTATGGGGGAGAAGATACATTTCGTCACGTTATATTTACTGATGACGAAGACTGCATGGGTTTAGGAGCAAAAGTTGTTATAGCACTGTCACAAACGATCCAAGAACCTGCCTGTAAAGTACTTTACTTTGACAACTTCTTCACGTCCATAGAATTGCTCCATTACTTGAGGAATGAGTACGGGATTTTCTCTTTGGGCACTATAAGGTCTAATCGCCTACGTGAAGCAAACAAAAAATTACCCACTGACAAAAACTTGAAGAAGAGGGGCCGTGGCGCTTTTGCTCAAGTTGTTTCGAACGAAAGCAAGATTGTAGTTGTCAAATGGTTCGATAACAAGTGTGTTACCGCAGCAAGTACCTACGTGGATGCTTATCCGACTCAACCGATTTTGCGATATAACAAGACGACCAAAACCAGGCAACAGGTAACTTGTCCTAATATGATCCGGCATTATAACTCGCGCATGGGAGGTGTTGATCTCGCCGACATGCTCATTGCTTTATACCGCACGGAGCTGAAGTCACATAGATGGTACTTGCCGCTTTTCTCCCAGCTTCTCGACATCTGCGTTAACAATGCTTGGCTGGTTTATAGAAGAGAGACCAAAGAATCTAAGCCAATGAGACTTAAGGAATTCAGATGTGCCATAAGTAAAAGTCTTGTCACATTGCAAAGGGCGATAAAAATAACTCCAGGTGGCCATAAGAGATTTCTGACCCCTGGATGTCAAGTTGACAGTCGTTTTGACCATGTTGGCCATTTGCCAACATTTACAACAAAAGGTCGCTGTAAAAAATGCATCAAAGGACAAACCAAATTTTTATGCAGTACATAATGCAATGTAAGACTGTGTTTGACTGAAGATCGCAATTGTTTTTATGCGTATCATACTATGTCTTAGATGAGTACCTACATTTATTGCTTTGTATAAGTATTAAGAGAATATTTCTCTTATAAGTGCAATGTAAGAGCACACGTTTTTTTGATAATGTTGTTTTAGAAGTGCATTTTTATACGTGCGATGTTAAAAAGCTCATTTATGTTTCGTTTATATATTATTTTTATTGGATTCGCAAATCCTTCATTGTATGATCTCAATATGTGATGTAATCTTAAGAAGCGTTAGTATTACAAGTAATTTTAACTAATGGCTGTGACTTAAGGTACATATTAAAATATTTTCATTACAAAAACAGTATGTTTTTATTTCTCTCACTAGCAGGCAATGTATCCTTAAAGATACGCAAAAACTTTCAACTAAAATATGGAACTCTTGGCAATGTGTCTTATAAAACACATGCCATAAATTCAAAACATTAAATAAAATATTTTTTTTTGTATTTTTTCCATGTATAATTATCACTTAGAAGCTAACTGAACTAAAAACGAAAAATAAAATTGATCACACTTTCCACTGCCAAGTTAAGGGTTAATGTTAAATATCTTTATATCGATACCGTTATCGTCATTTTTATGTGAAGTGCTAATTTTAAATAATCTGATTATTGTAATTTAATTACATTCTATTCGGGTCTACGATACTAAGAAAATTATTGAATGTAAAATACCTTTATCGATATCGTTATCTTCATCTTTATGTGAAGTGCTAATTTTAAATAATCTGATTATTGATGCTAATTTTAAATATTTTACTTTATCTGCAAAATTAAACGTGTTAATGCAATTCACAAAGTGTTTTACTGCAGTAGATATTAAAATTCACTTTTTTGAAAGAAAGGAACCCTGTACCCCACCCATTTCTCTGTGTCTTCTAGTCTGACATTCAAACTTTGGATTCTTATTTTTCTTATGTTGATTTCATTTAAAATATTTTGAATGGGAGAAATATTGAAATAATAATTTTCAACATTATTCCATTTTCAATTTCATCTAAATAGGTGCAGCGGTAATTGATTCCCCATACAAACTTTTACCCCCTCATGGAATTTTTCTGCGATAAAAACTAGCCTATGTCCTTCCCTTGGATTGAAACTATCTTCAAACCAAATTTTATCTTAATCGGTTCAGGAGTTTAAGCGTGAAAAGGTAACAGATAAACAGACAGACATACAATACAATACAATACAAATATTCTTTATTGCACACCTCAATAACATATAACAGTACAGTACACAGATTAGAAGTAGAGGCAGTCAACAGGCGGTCTTATCGCTAGAGAGCGATCTCTTCCAGACAACCTTAGGGTAGCGGAAATCTAGTCGAAAATAATTGTATGAGTAGGTGCAAGGCAAAAGAAACAGTGAAAATCCAGTAAACAATAACAAATAACATATAATACAATAGCTTAATTATACATAAACATACACAAATAAAATAATCAATAAACATACATATACTACATACACAGAGTAAATAAAAATAAAATAATAAAAATACAGTCAGCAAACATTTGTGTTAAGGGAGAGATAGATAATACTCTTTAAGGTGTTTCTTGAAAATAGTTAGGGATTTTGCACGCCTTATTACTAGAGGTAACGAGTTCCACAGGCGTATGGCCTGAAAGGTAAAGGAACTATTATATACTTTCACTACTATCATATACGACATACTTTCGCATTTATAATATTAGTATGGATAGTATGTATAGAAGTATCATTAGTTATCGTATCTATAAAATAAGTTGATTATTGGATTAATTAATCCAGTCAGTCACGTTAATTTATTTTCGAAAGAAATTAAATAAGTTTCTAGTACTCGTATAGGACAGACAAGTTACACCTTAAACACCGTGTTCGAAATTATCGATAAATAATGGGTCGCCGCACTATAGTGGAGGGACGTTATTGTGTAACGAGCTATGTTTATATTTCCAAATACATTGCGTGTCACTCAAGTAATCCTGCGACCGGCAGCAATAACAAGCGAGCGATTGATATGAATACTGTTGTACCATCAGATAATGTCATAATCCAAGTCTACATTTTTTGGAAAAAATGTGAAATATAGGGTTTTTCAACTTACCGGTGAAAAAAAACTACTCCAGGGGCCTCTTTTAAGTCGTTGCTTCGTATACGATACGACAAAATTGCAAAACATGGCATTTTTATATGTTTTTTGCACTAAATTCGTCACACGTGGTTGAACGACGTGAGCATGACATGAAGTTTCGACAAGTTTATGCGCGTCCGATCATAAACCGTGTAACGCGCGTCGATTAGTATTTTGGTTAGTACAATCGAGTTCTCAATCAAATATGTAAGTTTAGATATATTGGTGAACTCGACTGTAACAGCTGGGTCTCACTTTGTAATTTTGACAATAATGACCTGACACGTAAATTTCAAGAACGCTTACCTATATTTACTTTCAAGAATAGCCTTTATTTCTTATATTTTGTTTAAAATTAAGTTCTTGTCTGTTTAACACTCGTTGTCTGGAAGAAATCGCTTTTTAGCGATAAGAGCGCCTGTTGTTTACCTCTAAGTTAATTATATATATTTTTTGTAATGGTTTTCTATTGAGGTGTTCAATAAAGAGTATTAGTATTGTATTGTATTTGTATTGTTAATAGCGTTTGTTAAGTAAAACTAATAGAATAAGAAAAGAACTAGCCACGTCAGATATGACTCAATATGAGAGAAATTTATGTCTCTAGGATTTAAAATCAGTATTTAAAAAATGAGTTACCTTATTTCGATAACATACATTTAACTTGGCATTCTTTGCGGCATTAATTGAACGTGGATTTCCTGACTTTTGAAAATAACGTGGTCACCCTAATGGAAAGAGACAAAGGTCTCTCCGTGTGCTATCTCATTCGTCTCGTTTTTTCAAGGCCTGAGTACTGTTTTTCTTATATGTCAAGTCTGTGATGGAATCTGAAACAGCGCCCTTTTCACCGGCCTTCCCCATTGTGACGTCTCTATCGTGTTGACGCCATATCGCGGCGAGTGTGGACCTCTTTATCGCGCTGTCCTATCCCGTCATTCGTGACGTTACTACGGTTTCTATCCCGTCGAGTACAGAACGCGAAATAAAATAAATACACCAAATTATTCAAGTTTCTAATCATTGCATTTAGTGTCTGCTATGCAGCTGAGTGAGTTTGGCCTACCCGGACAGTCCTGTGCTCGCCATGCCAGGGGTAAAATATGAGCAGCTGCCAACCAAAGCTGAAGTTGAAGAAGAAGTAACTACTGCTAAATCTAAGAGTAAAGGGTCCGATGCCTGGTGCCAGAAGGGTCTGCTGTCCCTCGGCTTGATCTTGCTGTACTTCTCGCTGTCAATTGGACTCACATTTTACCAGAGATGGCTACTGAAGGTGAGTGGAATGTTATATCTCGTTTCATGTTTTTATCTGTTTACATTCATATCTTTACAGTTTTGGCGAATTTCCGTATTTATGAGATATCTTAAATAAAAAAGCCTTTATTTCCAAATTTTAAATTTTTTTATTTAGATGTTTTTGCGTATTGGTTAGTAAGTTTTTAAAGCTAGTTACTATTTATTTATTTAATTTGGACCCCTCTTTGAGTGTAGGCCTCCTCCAACTCTCTCCATTTTTGCCTGTCTTCCGCTTTGCTTAGCCAGACTTTCCCTGCAGTTTAAATAAATAAATATTATAGGACTATCTTACACAAACCGTTATAATAAATAAGGCTTGTGTTGTGGATACTAGATGACAATATATATAATAGATAGATATTGATAAATACTTAAATACATAGAAAACATCCATATTTATTTATTTATTTATTTAAGCCTTTTTTTACAAATCTTGAAGCAAATCAAATTATTTTGTTCAATATTTTTTGATTTGCATTTTTTTTAAGTAGTTGCACTACTATATATAAACTGAAAATAGATGTCATATACTTCAGAAAAAGTGACCAAACCCTCCGGTGTGCCTCGGCCTCCGACACCGGACACCGGGATCTGGCCTCGGACACCGGAGGGTTTGGTCACTTTTTCTGAAGTATATGACATCTATTTTCACTTCTTTTACAAACTTATATATTTTGTTTTTCGTTAAATTATTGTTTTCTCGTATCTTATGTTTGTAGGGTCTATCTGACCTAGGCCTCTTCCGAATTGCCTTCTTCTATATTTATGTATTTATCTAACATCTTCTTCCATTTTCGTCTGTCTGTTGCTATTTCTTCCCAGTCTTTCCCTATTGTTTCTATTAGGTCACTTTCCCATCTGGTTTTTGGTTTGCCCACTTTTGTTTTACCAATTGTTGGTTTCCAACTTGTCAGTGTTCTTGTCCATCTGTTGTTTGGCATCCTAGCTATATGACCAGCCCAGTTAAATTTTTGTTTGAGTAAGTGTTTTGCCGCATGTATAAATTTCGTTCTTCTTCTTATCTCTGTGTTTCTTATTCTGTTTGATAACTTGATGTTGAGAACACTTCTCTCTATGGATCGTTGACATACCTGTATTTTTTGATAACGTCTTTTGTTATTGACCATGTTTGACTGCCGTATGTGAGACAAGGTAGGATGCATGAGTCAATAGCCAGTTTCTTAAGTTTAATTAGTATTTTGCTTTTAAATATGCTCTTCATTGCCCAGTATTTCTTCCATGTTTGTCCAATTCTCCTTTCTAGTTCTTTGTTGGTGCAGTCTGTGAATGATATTTGTTTACCTAGATAAATGTATTCTTGAACATATTCCAATGGTGTATTAGGATAGTAATTTCCTTTGAGTTTGTCATAACCTTCGTTTTTTCTTGGTTCATTTCTAAACCTATTTGTTGACTCCGTGTATTTAGTTCTTGTAGTAGTATCTTGAGCTCAGTTGCGCTATGTGCTAATATTACAAGGTCATCAGCAAATCTGAGGTTTGATAAATATTTACAATTTATTTTGATGCCTTTTCTTCTTTCTTTCCAGTTAAGCTTTTTGAAAATTTCTTCTAGAAAACATCCATAACTCAGGTACAAATATCTGTGATAAACACACAAATAAATGCCCTTACCAGGATTCGAATCCGGGACCTCCTGCTTTGTAGGCAGTGTCACTACTGACTGGGCTAGGAGGCAGTTTCTTTTATATCATCTAGCTATCGTTTATATGGCTTTCCCACTTTCCTTTTGCCAATAGGGCCCAAATTAAACAAATAAATACCAAATAACATACATAAACATAACACTAATTCTAATGAAAAAAAAATGGGAAATTTGGAAATAAAGGCTTTTTTATTTATTTATGTGTCAAAAAATCATATTTATGGTGGCAGTTCCATACTTAGCCACTATAAAGTCCATACAGTGATTAATGTTTAGGGTAGCTAAGTACAGTCAAATGTAAGGGTGCGTTTCCACCAGAGATGATCAAGGATATGTAGTGAGGAGGTGTTTGTTAAGAGCCAACCCAGAGCTGCGCTGTGCGAGAAGTAAATGAAGTGATTCCTTTGATTCTAAAAAACACATACTAAAAATACTGGGTAAATGCGTGTCGGAGTCGCGCACGAAGGGTTCCGTACCATTATCTATAAAAACGGCAAAAAAATCATGTCAGTTGTATGCGAGCCCCTTTAAATATTTATTTTATACCGATTTTTTGTATTTGTTGTTATAGCGGCAACAGAAATACATCATCTGTGAAAATTTCAACTGTCTTAACTATCACGGTTCATGAGATACAGCCTAGTGACAGATAAAAACGGCAAAATTCATGTCTGGGAGCCCCCTTTTTTTTCGGTTTTTTAGTAGTTATAATGACAAAAATAATATTAAAATTTGACAGACTGACAAACAGTGACAGACAGACAGCAGTCTTAGTAAAAGGGACCCGTTTTTTGCCTAAAAAAATCTTCGAGTCAAATTACTCAAAAATATCTCCTAGCACTTTAACACCAGCATAACAAAGTGGTAATATATGCACAAGCTTTACATTTAATTCTAATTGTTACAATAATATATTAGTTTCCATTGTAGCATATAAATGTATAAGGAAAAAGCCAATTATATTGAAGAATAATAATGCTTGCAAACCTGCTTCCGTAACACCTATTTTATTTATTCATACGAGGGCTGCTATTTATATATCCGGAAACCGGGATTACAATCTTCTTAAATAGCATATTTGACCTCCATGGTAAAATTTGAACTTTTTTAAGTACTGGCCGGTATATTTTTTCTTTCTTATTAACGCTCGTGTTTTGTTTTTGACGGGTTTTAAATGTCATCTCGCAGCAAGAATGGAACTCACTCGTGAAAATATTCGTGCTATGATTTATTATGATTTTCGGCGTGGTTTAACGCAACAACAGTGCATAGATCAACTAACTTCAACTTTTGGTGATGAAGCCCCATCTAAAACTACTGTGTATCACTGGTTTAGTGAGTTCAATAGTGGACGTAGTATGCTTACGGACGAAGTTAAGGCAGGTCGCCCGAAATCGGTCGTTGTACAACAAAATATCGAGGCTGTGCGAAAACTTATAATGGACGACCGACATGTTACGTACCGCGAGATAGAGGCGACTCTGGGTATTTCTATGACCAGCATTAATAGCATATTACATAATTATTTGGCTGTAAAAAAAATTTGTTCGCGTTGGATACCCCACAACTTAACAAAAGAGCAAAAAGATGCTCGCGTCGAATGGTGCAATAAAATGTTAAAAAAATATAACCGTGGTGACTCAAAAGCCGTTTATAACATCTATACAGGTGACGAATCCTGGATCTATGCATACGATCCCGAAACGAAGCAACAATCAACGGTATGGGTGTTTCAAAATGAGCCGAACCCTACGAAAGTTACTCGTGCAAAAAGTACATTGAAACAAATGGTGGCCTGCTTCTTCGGTATTAATGGCCATGTAGCTACAGTGCCACTAGAAAACCGTAGAACGGTTAATTCAGAGTGGTACACGACCATTTGCTTACCGGAAGTATTTGAACAAATTCGTAAAACTAACCAGCGACGAAGAATCATTCTTCATCATGACAATGCCAGCTGTCATACGTCACGCGAAACAACTCTATTTTTGGAGGGTCAAAATGTGGAATTAACGGGTCATCCGCCGTACAGCCCTGACTTGGCACCCAACGATTTTTATTTATTTCCAAATATAAAGAATAAATTACGCGGTCAACGATTTTCGACCGCTGAAGATGCTGTCGACGCATTCAAACAACACGTTATGGAGGTACCTCAGGCGGAGTGGCAGAAGTGCTTTAAAAATTGGTTCACGCGAATGCAAAAGTGCATAGATCATCAAGGGGAATACTTTGAAAAACAATAAAACCATTTTCAGCCGTGTACGTTTGTTTGTTTTTTTGTTTCCGGATATATAAGTAGCAACCCTCGTATTTAAAGGTTGAACACGCCAAAACCTGGGCAAATAAAAATAGCTATAGTTATTCGAAAAATGGAGATATTTAAACTTTTGAAACAACAATTTTCTCACAAGGAACTGGGCTATAAAATGATGATAGTTTTATTTTCTTTTATTTTATTATTCGTTGGCAAAATGTCGAGCGTACAATATCAAAAACGTGAACGCATTTTGCACGAACATGTAAAAAATCCCATGTTAAGCTACATAGATATCGCGAAAAGGCTGAAATATCCACAATCTACTGTTGGTCACGTATTAAAAAGTTTCCGTGAACGCTTGACAATAGATAGAAAGCCAGGAAGTGGTGGGTTGCAGGGAGTCAAGAATAAGAAACAGGAAAGAGTATTTTAAAGATTTTTGCCTCAAATCATACGATTTCATCTCGTGATGTTGCTAAAAAAGTGAAAATGTCTTGGACCTATGTCCAAAAAGTGAAACAGATGGCAGGACTGAGGAGTTATAAAGCCCAGGCCGCATCAGATCGAGACTCAAAACAGAACTTATCCGTAAAGATACGGTCGCGACAACTCTATGAAGATTTTCTTACAAAATTTAAATGCGCGGTGATGGACGACGAGAAGTATATAAAATTGGATTGTAAACAAATACCTGGTCAAGAGTTTTATACTAGCCAATCTCGAACAGATACTCCTAAAGATTTTGAATTAAAAAAATGAGGGCAATTTCCAAAAAAATACCTTCTTTGGCAGGCAATATGTAGCTGTGGTAAAAGAAGTCGCTCGTTTATCACCACCGGGACAATATACGGCGATATTTATCAGAAAGATTGTTTACAGAAGCGTTTGCTGCCTTTTATAAGACAGCATGCCTCACCACCGCTGTTTTGGCCAGATCTAGCCAGTTGCTAATACGCAAAATCAGTTATGGAAAGGTACAACGCTAACAGGATAATGGTGGTACCCAAAATATGCAATCCGCCAAATAGTCCGGAACTGCGGCCTGTTGAAGAGTACTGGAGTATTATGAAAGGAATTCTAAAAAATAAAGGCGGAGAAGTAAAATCGGTCCCTGAGCTACAAAAAATATGGACCTGGGCGACAAAAATCTTTTCTAAAGAGATGGTGCAAAGTCTTATGAGCCGTGTGCGTAGAAAAGTTCGATCTAATTTTAATTAATGTTTACACAGTAAGCCATACTGTGTAAACATTAATTAAAATTAAAAATGTGATTTTAGAATTCATTAAATTAGTCATTAAATGTGGTATTCATAATGTAGTTATTTATTTTCAAACTGGTTTAAAAACAAATTTTGCGTGCCCAAGTTTTGGCGTGTTCAACCTTTATTTAAGCCATTCATTTTACAAAGTTATTTATTTTGTTTTCCATTTCTTTTTTCCGTTTCTTTTTTTTTATCCTTCAGACCTACCTCTTCCGAATCGCCTTCTAACACCTACTTGTTTAAAAATAAAACCAATGCTGTCTAAAGCTGTGAATTAGTGCTTAGTGAACTTTGATTTAGACTTATCAGCGCGAGCTGCCTGTCTAAAACGATATAATAATATAATATAATTACATGGTTATCTCCATCTCTTTCGCTGTTATAATAATCAGGTGAAAGTACAAAAGGTATCTTGTTGGAGTGACATAGTAAATATGGTTTAATTATTTCTAGGTTTTATTATTTTTAATTACCATTTAAAAACACTCATCATGTGCGGAAATTTATCAGGTCTTGCCGACTTTACTGATCAGATAGATAAGACATTATCTTTATAACCATGCTTTGCGAGATATATTTATTTGCTATTACATTGCTTCTGCGATCTAAACATGAAACCTTGAGACTATCAGTTTCGGCAGTGGTATTTATTCATTTACGTTACGGAAATCCAACAGCATATCAAAACAAAATAGCACTAATTAATAAGAGATGGAAAGCCAATTACAGGATCACACTTATAGCTACAGATTATTACATTCAAATTTTTAGTGACAACGCTCGAACATAGCATCACACAACATAAGAAAACAATCAATATTAAGTATGAACCAGGAGTGGCAAATTTCAAACACCTAGTGACAAGCTGAATTACAATAAATAAAAATAAAATACTTTGCTAAGCAGGACAAAGCACCCAATGGTATGTCACTCAATGGTTGCTTTGCAAGATATATTTATTTGCTGTTTCCTTTCTTTTGCGATCTGAACATGAAAAAACCCTGAGATCTTTTTTCGGCAGTGGTATTGTCACTCAATAGTTCAGGCGCGTTTATTTATTTATTTGGTGTCTTTCCCGATCACGGAATAATGGTGTTCCGGACCTTTTAGAGGGGTATGTGTAGCTGAAGCGAACGCGCAGAGTCCCTTTCGACAATTTAATGAGAAGTGAGGGGTACACTAAGCGGATGCTGCCCCTGTCCGTGTCATGGGACGCACCCAGAGACAGCACCCGCCATGGTGTAAGGACTATCGGGAGTTAATGGAGTCTAAAATGTACTAGGCAATAACAATAACCTAGTCCAGTAGCAGTTAGGCTGGGCTATTGAGTGGGGAAACGGATTTCCGACAGACGGTGACTCGCCCACACTCGGCCCCCATAAAAAGTGACATCAAAGATGGCTCAAAAGCAACACCGGTGCAGGGGCTGGGGGTAGAGTGGTGTCACTGGACTTTAAACATATAGCCAGCTCGCCACTTAGGTTCCCACATCTACCCTCGAGAACGCAGCTCTAACGACCCCACTCTGGACGACCGGCTGTTATACGTTATTATTATTACGTCTGTTAATCACGTGATACGTTTATTAAGGTTGTCGACCAAGTCTCACATGGGGGAGAGAGGGTCTTAGAAAATATGGCGTTATTTATTTTATTTTTTCACAAGAAACACTGTAAATTACTAGAAAATTCTATTAGAATTAGTAGCATTGAAGTTGTAGATGAATTGTAATGTTTTTCTGCATATCTTGGGTCTGAATAGCCTAGTTGTTTATTTTGAGCACGATTGAAATTTTAATATTGATCAAATAATGTTATGTATAGAAACATCTACTTTACCGTTTAGACAAGAGGGTTAAAATTGTAATGGCACTTTTTAAAGTGTAATATATCTCATATAATTATAATTATTATAAACACAGTTATTTGCTTCAGGCGATGTTTGTTTAAGTGTTATATGTTTATACATTCTGCTGCTTCTGTTAAAATAAGTATTTATGAGCCACTTTTCCCGTTGTATTTTTATAATACCAACTCGGTGGCAAACAATTATTTTACGGACAAACTATGACACTACATTGACCTTGACTTTTGTCTCATTCGAAGTTGCTCGCTGCGATTGTTCTAAGACTTAAGGCCGATTCGGCACGCTAGTGTACAATTTACGAATTATAAGGGCCTTCGCACATCTCCGAGGCGGATACGACACTGCACGTCAAGCTGCGAAACCTGAGCGGATCGAGAGCGAAACAATAGCGAATTCGTGCGGCGCGATTCCGCGGTGTCGTTTCCACTCTTGTTTCTACCATTTGGCGGCGGGCACTTAGGCTTCTGTTGCTCGAATAAAATATTAAATTTGTACAGTCGCCATCAAATATATCGGAGCGGCCAAGGTACTCAATAATATCTGAACATGCACTTTATAGCCTTGACAATAGAGGTGATGTTCAAATATTTGTGACCACCTTGGCCGCTCCGATGTTTCTAATGGCGACTGTACAACGTAAGCGTCTTCAGCCAAATAGTACCTTTTCCAAACCGCCGTAACACTGATCCGCCGTTGCAGTCCCATACGGACTACGGCGTTCCGTCTAGTGTCATGTGGTACTAGTAGGTTTTTAAACTGTTATTGTGTTAAAAAAAAAAGATCTTATTTTTTCAATGTACCATGCTATTAACAATGCTTCCTTCTCAGGACTTCCGCTACCCACTGACAGTGGTGATGTACCACTTGATAGTGAAATGGTGTCTGTCCGTCTGCGTCCGCTGCGCTCGTCACTTCATCACGGGCTCCAGCCAGCTGGTGCTGCCGTTCATGACGTGCGTCCGCTCCGTGGCGCCCACAGGTACCTGTGTTGTACTTGACAGTGAAATGGTGTCTGTCCGTGGCGTCTGTCTGTGCGTCACTTCATCACCGGCTCCAGCCAGCTGGACACATGTATTTGACTGATAGTGAAATGGTGTCTGTCCGTCTGCGTCCGCTGCGGTCGTTACTTCATTACGGGGTCCAGCCAGCTGGTGCTACCGTTCATGACGTGCGTCCCCTCCGTGGCGCCCACAGGTACCTGTGTTGCACTTGATAGTGAAATGGTGTCTGTCCGTCTGCGTCCGCTGCGCTCGTCACTTCATCACGGGCTCCAGCCAGCTGGTGCTGCCGTTCATGACGTGCGTCCGCTCCGTGGCGCCCACAGGTACCTGTGTTGTACTTGATAGTGAAATGGTGTCTGTCCGTGGCGTCTGTCTGTGCGTCACTTCATCACCGGCTCCAGCCAGCTGGACACAAGTACTTGACTGATAGTGAAATGGTGTCCGTCCGTCTGCGTCCGCTGCGCTCGTCACTTCATCACGGGCTCCAACCAGCTGGTGCTGCCTTTCATGACGTGCATCCGCTCCGTGGCGCCCACAGGTACCTGTGTTGTACTTGATAGTGAAATGTTGTCTGTCTGTGTGTCACTTCATCACCGGCTCCAGCCAGCTGGACACAGGTACTTGACTGATAGTGAAATGGTGTCTGTCCGTCTGCGTCCACTGCGCTCGTCACTTCATCACGGGCTCCAGCCAGCTGGTGCTGCCGTTTATGACGTGCGTCCGCTCCGTGGCGCCCACAGGTACCTGTGTTGTACTTGATAGTGAAATGGTGTCTGTCCGTGGCGTCTGTCTGTGCGTCACTTCATCACCGGCTCCAGCCAGCTGGACACAAGTACTTGACTGATAGTGAAATGGTGTCCGTCCGTCTGCGTCCGCTGCGCTCGTCACTTCATCACGGGCTCCAACCAGCTGGTGCTGCCGTTCATGACGTGCATCCGCTCCGTGGCGCGCACAGGTACCTGTGTTGTACTTGATAGTGAAATGTTGTCTGTCCGTGTGTCACTTCATCACCGGCTCCAGCCAGCTGGACACAGGTACTTGACTGATAGTGAAATGGTGTCTGTCCGTCTGCGTCCGTTGCGTTCGTCACTTCATTACGGGCTCCAGCCAGCTGGTGCTGCCGTTCATGACGTGCGTCCCCTCCGTGGCGCCCACAGGTACCTGTGTTGCACTTGATAGTGAAATGGTGTCTATCCGTGGTGTCTGTCTGTGCGTCACTTCATCACCGGCTCCAGCCAGCTGGACACAAGTACTTGACTGATAGTGAAATGGTGTCCGTCCGTCTGCGTACGCTGCGCTCGTCACTTCATCACGGGCTCCAACCAGCTGGTGCTGCCGTTCATGACGTGCATCCGCTCCGTGGCGCCCACAGGTAGCTGTGTTGTACTTGATAGTGAAATGGTGTCTGTCCGTGCGTCACTTCATCACCGGCTCCAGCCAGCTGGACACAGGTACTTGACTGATAGTGAAATGGTGTCTGTCCGTCTGCGTCCGCTGCGGTCGTGACTTCATTACGGGCTCCGGCCAGCTGGTGCTGCCGTTCATGACGTGCGTCCCCTCCGTGGCGCCCACAGGTACTTGATAGTGAAATGGTGTCTGTCCGTGGCGTCTGTCTGTGCGTCACTTCATCACCGGCACCAGGAACAGTTACACGTTCTGACTGTCTCAACTGGCTAAAACAAACTTGATCAAAGAGAATTATGTAAATGAATGAAATAAAATGAATAAGTGACTTACTTAAGTATAAAATTCTCAATGGTCTATTATGAATATACGATTAAATAAATGACTGACCCTGTGTCTCCTGACAGAAGTTTGGTGTCTGTCCGTCACAGGTTCATGCGGTTTGTTTCTGACATTTGTCACCCGCGAGGTCTCCGGGCTTATAAAGTAACAGATCTGACTAGATTTCAAACAACAGTCCAGACACGAGACAGTTAAAATTGTAACCGTAAGTCCCCGGTATGTAATAATGAACGAGATGCACAATCAGCCCAAAAAAATGGCCCCACAACAACGACTCTTACAGCGTTCTCTCTGACAGTCTTATTCCGGGATAAGACTGGCCGGGATAAATCATGTTTATACGAGAATGTCGATGAAAGCCGAGGCCCAAAACAGTCAATTCCAAGTCTTAGCGATGCCAAGAGCACATAAAGGTGCCATCAGAGTCGAGGCCTACGCTGTTAAAGTATCCTTCAAGTAAGGTATATATTAGCTCGCTTACGTTAGTGATCTTAGTGTGTATTGTTTAGTAAATATATAGGCGTGGCCACACCAAACTCACCGCCTCGCGAGGAAATTGCCGCGCGAGGCTGGTGTGGACTCGCGCCTCGCGGGCGGTGCGTCTGATGTGGACACGCCTTATGGCGTGCAAAACGTAAACGTTATTTGTTCGGCAGGTCTCGCCAGCGGCATAGACGTGGGTTTCTCTAACTGGGGCTTGGAGCTGGTCACCATCTCCCTGTACACCATGACCAAGTCCACCACCATCATCTTCATCCTCGGCTTCGCCATATTACTCGGTCTGGAGAGGAAGGTGGGTTTATATTGTATTGTATATTGAACGGCTAGTCAACTAAATAGTCAGTAGTGACCCTGCTTACGAAATTGGAGGTCCGGAGTTCGAATCCTGGGCATCTATTTGTGTGTTTATCATATTTATTCAGGTGCCGACCAAAACTCCCTAATGACAAAAAAATATTAGACGAAATGAACTTATGCTAGTAAGTGAGTTTTACCTATGGCATAGTACAAATTTTGCTTACTTTAGGGCTAGGGTGATCTGTGTAAGATTGTCCCCCAAACATTTATGTATTGTACAAAAGGCACCTGCCTTTAGTACAATACATACTTTTCCGCAACTCGACAGCTAGTGCCTATTTCGCGTGACGGTGCGCGTCTACTCAGTCCGAATTCTCAAGAAATACTATCATATTTTGAAGTTGATAAGAACCAGAAATATCACTTGTTTCTGGTAACGCTAATTACCAGCCATGATTTTTATTTCAGAAGGATTACTTTGGTAACTTTAAGTAAGTAAGAGATACGGACGATACAGTCAGCCACAGAAGTAGGTAATCATTTGAGATGTTAAAAGTTATTTTGGAACGTTTTATTAGTTATTAATAATAACGGCCTCCTAGCCTAGTCGGTAGTGTCCCTGCCTACGAAGAGGAGATCCCGGGTTCAAATCCTGGTTCAAATAAACACACAAATATATGCCCTTTATTTGTGTGTTTATCACGAATACTTGTTCCTGAGTTATGGGTGTTTTCTATGTATCTAAGTATATATGTATCTATATAAGTAGGTATATCGTCGCCTAGTAGTCCTAGTACCTATAGTGCAAGTGGTTGCTTACTTTGGGACTAGGTTGATTTGTGTTAGATTGTCCCCAAATATTTATTTATATAGTAATACTCGCTTATGACTATTTTGAAGGGACACAGCCTAAACGCGTTTTAAGAGGGAAGGCGTATTATGCGGGTCCTCGAATTAAACGTGATCGTATTGCGTGTAAAGGTCATTCTGAACACCTCATTCGCTTTGCTACTTATGTTCCTGACTGGAATTAGGAGTCTCTTCTTCTTACAAGCTGATATCAGAGATGGGATCTTGCTCCGACAAATTGTAATAAGACTGTAAGCGAGCACAATATTAGCTATTTTTGCTTACTTAAGTGTACAGACGTCAAAAGCTCTTATTCCCTTTTAAAAAGGACTATTGACGTCTTCGTTTGCGTAGTTACTTTTGATGCTGACTGGACTATAATCGGCGATATTGACTGACCTATCTTCAGCCATAATCCAACGGTTTTTTTAAATAATGGCTTTTACTCCTCGCCGGTCTTGGCGAGGTGAATTCTGCCAATGTCAAGGTGTACTTATGATTTTATTCAATTTTCATAAAATAAAATAAAAGCAACGTTGTTCGGTTAAGACCTTGTTGATGGTAAAGTGATAGCCTCCTTAAAAACACGTGGGTGGCCGAGACCCCGGATAACCGTTTGTTCAACTAAAGGGTGGTTATGCGCGTTTTGAGACTAATTTTTCATTAGCTGCACACTTGTTCGTTAGGTCACCGCACAATAAGCTATCAATATTACACACTGAACTACGTAAATGAGCAAAAAACAAAAAAAACTATTCTAAAGACGGCGTGGCCATCTTGAGCGCAAACGACTATCATCCGACGGATTAGGGCTCACCTTACGTCAGTAAAGTTTTGTGCTGTTTGTTCGAGAAGAATTGTCAACCGTCCATGGTTTTTATAACAGGAAGTCCTTCGCTGCGTTGTTCGATCGCTTAGTTTTTCCGGTTGTAACAGGTCGTTAATTGTCACTATTGTCCTTTTATTTACAACTATGTTTTATCCGTAAGACTATATTTTACTAGGGTAAATCGCCAGTTACTGGCCACTGTCCAATAACTGGCCACCTCATACTAAAAACGAACTCTGCGTACCTACAAACAAAATTCATTTTAGTATAACGTGGCCAGCTATTGAAACCCTTCAGTTTCTACGTCAGCTTTGTTTGTAGGTAAACAGAGTTCATTTTTAGTACGAGTATCAGGTGGCCAGTTATTGGATAGTGGCCAGTAACTGGCGATTTACCCTATATAGACTTTATTTACTAATAGAATAGATTTTTATTCAGGGTTATCGTTAATACATAAGCTGTTGCAAAATCATTTTGGTGCTGGTATGTGATGCGGATGGTTGAATGTCATGGGACGTGAAAGGTATTAGGAATGAATGTGGAGGGATGTAAGAGAGGCAAACCAGGGAAGGATGAGAGGTATACGACAGGAAACATGTTGTGCCGACCCGAACCAACCAATTTGATAAAAAAAACAACAGAGTACAAAAAACAACAAGTAAGAAAAAACAATTAGTGCGTGAACTCAATCTTGTGTCGGACCACGCATAGGAGGGTTCCGTACCTTCAATGGAATAAGAACCAAACTACCAAAAGGTCGTATCTGATGCCTATGGAAGAAGTTTTTTGGAGATAACTCAAAAATGGCGGAACCGATAATGTTCATAACAATTTTCGTAGAAAGTATATGTTAAGGCGCATCTCTTTTAACGGCCTCCTAGCCTAGTTGGTAGTGACTCTGCCTATGATGCAGGAGGTCCCGGGTTCGAATCCTGGTCAGGGCATTTATTTGTGTGTACATCACAGATATTTGTTCCTGAGTTATGGATGTTTTCTATGTATTTAAGTATTTATCTATATCTATCTATTATATATATCGTCGCCTAGGACCCACAACACAAGCCTTATTGAGCTTACTGTGGGACTAGCTTGATTTGTGTGAGATTGTCTCATAATATTTATTTATTTATTTATAATATATTTATTTATTTATTTATCTCTTCATATTTTTACGGTTCAAAAGTTACTCGGGGCTACACAACTTTTCTGACTTTCGAATTATTTCAGAAAATATTTACTTAATCACAAAATAGTCAAAAAAACCTCAATGTTATTTTGAAAGACCTATCGATTGATGTGTCACATGTTGATATTTGGTTATTTTTTTTTTAAATTTAGTTACCTGTATGGAGCGCCCACCTAAAAATTTTTTTTTTTCAAATTTAACTACATAAATAACTAAGTAGCTGCATACAAAATACACCTTATGTGTAAATTTTATTCCGATACGTCGTATAGTTTCCGAGTAAAATGCCTGTGACATACGGACGGACAGACAGACAGACAGACATGACGAATCCATAAGGGTTCCGTTTTTTGCCATTTGGCTACGGAACCCTAAAAACATCTTGTTATGCTTTGAATTATTAAATTTCATAGTCCAAAGTCCAACCTCAAGTAAATTGTGCCTTTCAACCGACTTCAAGATTTCGAAGAAGGTTCTCAATTCGTCGGGATCTTTCTTGTTGCTTTCAATATTCAAAGTAGGATTTATTTTATTATTAAAACGAATATTTTATTATTACAGTTGGTCCAATTGTCATCAGGTCAGGATTTGATGATGGGATGGGAGGAATCGAGGAAACTCTTCTAATATTATAAGCACACCATTTTAACGGCCTCCTAGCCTAGTCGGTAGTGACCCCGCCTATGAAGCAGGGGGTCCCGGGTTCGAATCCTGGTCAGGGCATTTATTTGTGTGTTTATCACGGGCTCCTAAGTTATGGATGTTTTCTATGTATTTATCTATATCTATCTATTATATGTATCGTCGCTTAGTATCCTCAACACAAGCCTTATTGAGCTTACTGTGGGACTAGGTTGATTTGTGTAAGATTGTCCCATAATATTAAAAAAAAAATTGATGTGATTTTTTTTTACAGTAGCTCGGGTATTTATTCTTGAAAAGGTGGAGTAGCTATACCCTGTCTATTTAACAGAGTTAGCAAAGCGTTCTCTCTGTTGCACCTTTGTATGCAAATGAAAGGGACAAGAAACTATCAGTGGGCGTCAACAATTGCACGTCGATGGCTGGCTCGGCTTACATGCCGTTTGTTGGAATATTCGTAATATTTCTCGTGGTTTTTGTTTGTAGTTAGAGGTACCTCAAATAATTAACTTATTAATAACATGACATTCTCATGACATAATTATGTACTTTAAAGTAGTATATAATAATATTTATATATGGGTGCCCTAAAATTAGTAGGTACATAGAAATAAAACTAAGATAAGCACATAAAAGCGTCCGCACCGTACGAGAGACAGATGTTGACTAAATTTTGACAGGCATGTAAACCTATCTTGTGCCTATGCATCGCCCTTATCGCTGACCAATTACGTGCATTCTCTGTTTTCTAGTACTAACTCTGTTAAGTAGACAGGGTATAGAGTAGGTTCTTTTATCTGCAGAATTATTATTATAATCTCGGTTTTTATTCTCATTCAACTTGTATTATACTCGTAGGTATCTCATTCTGACGTCTGTTCGTAGGCGGTTATCGTGGGTGGTAGTCTCGCATATTTATTTATACTCTGGTAATTCGAGATATTTCCAGTGAGAAAAGCTTTATGTCAAAGCCTTTATGACTGCGTACGTACAGGACCTACAGTTGAATGTATCCACAGGCTGTCCGTAAAACTAACGCCAATACTCAAGGGGAACTCTATTAATCGTTATCATGCTTATGAGTCAGTTACGACGCAAGTACATATACAAAGCTGATTAACTATTAATTCTATAAATACTGATTATTTATTTATCGTATGGCTAATTGGCTACATGTCACTGGATATAGATAGGTATTTCTTCCCTAGGGAAAGCAGATGATAATGAAAACCCAGTGAGTGCTGCGAGGTCTAGATGCAGTGCAGCTGCCAAGTTTGTAATTTGTAATACTGATAAGACCTAATAACCCTTTTTAGGGTTCCGTAGTCAACTAGGAACCCTTATAGTTTCGCCATGTCTGGCCGTCCGTCCGTCCGTCCGCGGATAATCTCAGTGACCGTTAGCACTAGAAAGCTGAAATTTGGTACTAATATGTATATCAATCACGCCGACAAAGTGGTAAAATAAAAAGTGGATATTTTTTTTATTAGGGTACCTCCCGTATACGTAAAGTGGGGAGTGATTTTTTTTTGATTTCTACCCTAACGAGTGATATATTGTTGGATAGGTATTTAAAAATGAATAGGGGTACTAAACTCATTTTTTGATAATGTAAATATTTTCGGAAATAATCGCTCCAGACGTAAAAAAAATGTGTCCCCCCCCCCCCCCCCCCTCTAACTTTTGAACCATAAGTTTTAAAAATATGGAAAAAATCTCAAAAGTAGAACTTTATAAAAACTTTCTAGGAAAATTATTTTGAACTTAATAGGTTGAATAGTTTTTGAAAAAAAATTACAAAATAATTTCTGAACTAAGTTTGTAATTTAACCGTATAAGCATGTGTTTATTGTACCTGTTATTTCTACAAAATCACAATGAAATGACGTGCTTTCAAATAAAGTAAAAACGGTGAAAATCGGTTCACGCAATAAAGAATTATCTCATAAAAATCATTTTCCATACTTTAAGCTCGCGCGCAATAGTTTACTTAATTTGCCGATAGATGTCGCTGTACGTGGAACGCTCATATCATATCCTACATGGCGGTGTTATTTTAACTCTTAAGTGGGGACACTTACTGTGACGGACGGAAACCTACGGAACCCTACACTGAGCGTGGCCCGACACGCTCTTGGCCGGTTTTTTATAGAATGAAATGAGAGGGTATCGACGGTATATCAAACGATATTTGTACATAACTGATGTTTTTATTTTGTACCATGGGGATTAGACGTTTTATAAAATTTAGTGGCTTGCACATTTTACCAATTTGTTAATTTTACATGGAAATTTTGCACAATTCAAGCGGCAAGGTCACATTCAGGCACATGTTAAATATTCTATTCAAGTTATATTTACATATTAATGAGACAAGTAAGAATATCAGGTGTGTTCGAGTGTTTAATCCTTTGCGACGGAGAATGTATGATAACATTTCACGTTTGGTTTCACACAAACAAACTTAATCTAGACGGAAGGTGGAAAATATACGTATTTATATAGATCTTTTATTTAATGTCAATATACGTAAGTGAATAACTTTAAACAGAAAAAAACGGCCAAGAGCATCCGGCAAGGGTCGGCAAACTTTTTGACAAAGAGCCTGATGGCGAAAAATATGGAATTTTCAGAAGCTCTAAAAATTGCGGAACTTGGAGAGCTACAACTGACCCTTCAAAGAACCCTTCGCCGACCCCTGCACTAGAGCATATTCTATTTTTGAGATCAATGACTGACCGTTGACAGTGAACATCACGAAATCATCATTATAGTTGTTCTTTGGTTAAATGAACTAGTAATCTTCCTCGAACTGAGAACCCGCGGTTTACTTGCAAACGCGATGACCAATATAACAAGACCTTTCTGAAGATTTTCTTTAGCCTTCTAGCTCCACAACCCGTCGATCAATCCTGCTCATATACGAACTCTCAAATTATATGTAAAGCCTGACCAGAAATATATGATCATGCGCCATGTTGCGGAATTTCATTGGAACTAATTTCATACACTGGCAATAATTTTAATGATAGGTTGTCATTGTTGTCAGTGATACAGTCGCGGTTTACTTGAATAATAGTAAAGTATTGAATATTAAATTATGAATCACAATAAATGCCCAAAACTACTCAGAGTCAAGTGGAAAACATTGTAAATAATGTACTTATGTAGTTAATAAACTGCTGGAAATAAAACGCTCGGGAAAAGAAACTATTTCGCTACGAATCATTTACAAATTAACATCAGAGCTGACAGGTAAACAAATTAAGATGACATTATACCATAGATAATAATATACTTTTTGACTATGCTGAACTGTTGCCATATAAATGAAAATAATAGCGCCCTCTTGACAATGATCATATATTTCTGGTCAGGCTTTACCTCTGCTACAACCCCAACAAATTTCATAAAGATCAGAAAAACGTTACTAAAGTTATCGCGGAACGAACTCTCAAAATCAAAAAGCCATCGAAATGCCGAGACGTCCCAGTAGCCGAAGTTATTTGTAAGAACTTCACTTCGCTTACGCTCCGCTCGTTCGATAAGACACGGGGTACGAGCATTTGTGAATTCCAGTTTAATGTATTTTCTCTTTAAACCTTCTATTTTTAATTTACAGTCATAGTCGCTAGTTTTTATGGTGTTCATGACAGCCGCTGTACTGATTATGCTAACATACAAAGCCACGGCTTAACTATAAATGTTTAGCTATTTGTAAAGTAATATAATATACCGAGAATAGGTACTCAGTTTATTGTTGGCGTGATTCTTTAAAATTATCATTACTTCCTCACGACCTTTTTATAAATATGATGCACTTTTTTTTAAATAAGATTAGTCGGTTTGTACGAAAATCCATACTAATATTATAAATGGGAAAGTGTGTGTGTTTGTTTGTTTGTCCGTCTTTCACGGCAAAACGGGGCGACGAATTGACGTGATTTTTTAAGTGGAGATAGTTGAAGGGATGGAGAGTGACATAGGCTACTTTTTGTCTCTTTCTAACCCCCCACTTCCCTAAAATGGGGGGGTGGAAGTTTGTATGGAGCATTACGCAATTTTCAAGGTAGAAAGCTAAAAATTGGTATGCGGACTATTTGTGTGGGGTTTATTCTGTTCCGAGTTCTCTTCTGTGTTTTAAATCAGGAAAGGGGAACCGTGTTACCCCGAATTTAACGCGAGCGAAGCCGCGGGCAAAAGCTAGTGGTCCCATAAAACCATTTATAAACTCTTTACAATCTTTTTTTTTAATATCAACATAGTGAGTTTCTTATTTTGAACTAACTAATCAATAATCAACTAAAGCTTGACCAGAAATATATGATCATTATCAAGAGGGCGCTATTATCCTCATTTATATGGCAACAGTTCAGTATAGTCATACAGCGTATTATTCTCTATGGTATTTTATTTTATTTTAATTTTAATTTTATCCATTACATTGATAGGCTTACAGTAGGGTACCAAATCGCCTATCATGAAGACATCTTGATTTGTTTACCTGTCAGCTCTGATATTAATTAGAAAATGTTTCATAGCGAAATAGTTTCATTTCCCGAGCGTATTATTTACAACAGTTTATTATATACACTGTTTACAATGTTTTGCTCTTGACTATAAATAATTTTGGGAATATTTGTCGTTTAATATTCAACACTTTACTATTATTCAAATAAACCGCCGCGATGACACTGACATGCAGTGACAGCCTATCACATGCCCTTACACATGCATATAATTATTATAATTATTGTCCGTGTAAGAAATTAGTTCCAATGAAATTCCGCTACATGGCGCATGATCATATATTTCTGGTCAGGCTTTAGTAGTCCAATAGTTTACAGAAATACCCGGGAGTCAGTTTACAATTTGTGCTGTGACCAGGATTTATAACTTTCGTCGATCATGCATGTGTGAGTCCATGATAGGCTGTCACTTTCATTGTGGCAGTTTACTTAAATGATAATAAAGTGTTGAATATTAAATAATAAACGACCAAAAAATCCCAAAATTATCTATAGTCTATATAGTGTATATAATAAACTGCTGTAAATAATACGCTCGGGAAATGAAACTATTTAGCTGTGAAACATTTTCAAATTAACATCAGAGCTGACAGGTAAACAAATCAAGATGTCACCATACCATAGAGAATAATACGCTCTATGATTATACTGAACTGTTGCCATATAAATGAGAGTAATAGCGCCCTCTTGACAATAATCATATATTTCTGGCCAGGCTTTACAAACAGCAACACTCTTAACTGTACATCCGTGGACCTTATTACAAAAGGCATAAGCTCCACCGATGGGCAGTTAACAGTGTGGGCAACTGTACATTAGCTATAATATTAATTTCCAGTCATGGTCGCTAGTGGGCATTGTGTTCATGATAGCCGCGGGGCTGATTATGTTCACGTACAAGGCCACCGCGTTCAACCTGCTCGGCTTCAACTTCCTGCTGGTGGCGTCGTTCGCCGGGGGGCTGCGGTGGACCTTCGCCCAGCTGCTGATGCAGCGCGCGCGGCTGGGGCTCCACAACCCGGTGGACATGGTGTTCCACGTGCAGCCCTGGATGTTCCTGTCGCTGATGCCTTTTGCGCTGCTTTTCGAAGGTTAGTAACTGGAGAATTGACAACGGTCGCGAAGCAATACGCCTCTGACGCCAGAGCTAAATGTAATGCCAAATATCATAAATGGGTTCTAGGAGTGATATTTCATAGTTCTTGAACGGACGGCTATTGAAGTCCATGGCGTCAGTGGCCCGAATTGCTGATGCCGTGTCTGGTCATCATTGGCGATCAGAATGTTAATATACAATAACTGTTATAAATAAACAAATAAATAAAAACCTCCAACACCGAATTAACGGCCTCCTAGCCCAGTCGGTAGTGAGTGTAGTGACCCTGCCTACGAAGCACGAGGTCCCGGGTTCGAATCCTGGTCAGGGCATTTATTTGTGTGTTTATCACAGATATTTGTTCCTGAGTTATGGGTGTTTTCTATGTATTTAAGTATTTATTTATATTTATGTCTTATATATATCGTCGTCTAGTACCCATAACACAAGCCTTATTGAGCTTACTGTGGGTCTAGGTCGATTTGTGTAAGATTGTCCTATAATATTTATATTTATTTATTTAATTGGTTGAGCAGATTTTAATAAAACATGTCGAAGAGCTACAAAACTTGCTTTTAAATAAAATAAACTACATTCGAATCCGTTCACCCGTTACAGCTACGGTGCCTGATACATACACACACCTAGCGGTCAAGCTTATAACATCCATCCCTGTGTTTGCTCCGGTAATTAAGAGTGCATTTTCACACCACCATTCGAGTAAGGGCTTTTTCTTCCCTGCTAAGAGGGAACAAAGTGGCACTTTTCTGTTCTAGGCCATTCCTTTTTTAAATCCAGTCCGTCATTACAAACGAATTTCTTATTAAATTAATCGATTCATTATATTCAGGAAGCACACGAAGCATATATAAAGTTGAAATAAATATAATTCAACAATAAATACAAATATTCTCCTCTATGGTGGTATGAAACGCAGTATGTTTCGCTATTACGTATTATAGACTCCATCGCGTCGTTTGGGATTCAATGCACGCCCTCACCGTAAATATTTCATTTTGCTCCCTTATTCACAATCTACTATTAATTTAGTGGGTATTTAAAAGATAATAGTAAAACGTGCACTTTTTTCAAAATGATTGTTATTATATAACAACGTGGGCAAAATATGTTAAATATTTTATGATCAAGAGGTTTTAATTTACCTAACCTAACTTTAGTTTTTTATAATTAGAAACCGATTAGCGATTTGATCCTAGTCTCACTTGATGGAAACTGAAGACAAAACCTAAGATGTAGCTCTCTGATTCAGTAAAAACCTTTCACTCTTATAATTTTTAGGACATAACGACCTATCCTACACGTCTCAACGACCCACAAAAGACCTCTTTCCGGATGTTGAAAATTCAATATATAATGAGCGTGTAGGACACTGGGTCCTGATTTCGCTGGTCCTAGTTACGAGGTTAAAGATACCGAAATAGGGAAAACAAACGACGGCAGCAAATTCCATTATATTATTTACCACGGGATTTTCCCTACTAGATACTTTATTACTATTAGTGAAACAGAGATATTTGTTATCTTTGGTCATTGGGTAGCATACGCCGATCATAAAGCAGTCGAATAAACAGTAGCAAACGTACATAATTACTCGCATCAATGAAATGTGCAATCATGTGTAATCAAGAGCGCTGGTAGCCCGGCGGTAAGACTTTCAATCCGGAGGTCTCGGGGTCGAACCCCGGGTCGTACCACTGAGTTTTTCGGAACTTATGTACCTACGGAATATCATTTCATAGTTACCTGTCGCTTTTCGGTGAAGGAAAACATCGTAAGGAAACCGGACCTAATCGCGATAAGGCCTAGTTTCCCCTCTGGGTTGGACGGTCACATGGCTGTCGCTTTTGTAAGAACTAGTGCTTCCGCCAATTCATGGGATTAAGTTGTCCAGCGGACCCCAAGCCGGGACAAACGCTAGGAAAAGAAAGAAGAAGAATGAAATGTGTAATCAGTACAACATAAGCCACGAACGATTTTTTGGCCGTCCGACTTTTATAACTCACATTGTTCGTCAGTTCGGTAGTTTGTTGTTTATGTAGCATCTTGCAAACTAGATTTGAAGTTCTTGATCTGAATTTAGCATAAGGCTGCGTTTCCACCAGAGATGAGCGAGGATGCGTTGCGAGGGATGTGTTTGATAAGCACCAATAGAATCACTTCATTTGTTTATCCTCGCACAGCGCAGCTCTAGAATTGGTTCTTAACAAACACATTCCTCGCAACGCAACTAATGCTCGTTCATCCCTGGTGGAAACGCAGCCTAACTGTAACTTGGACGAAACAAATACTCTGGGTACCACTGAGCTGGTCTGATGACGGGGACCGAAGGTCATAAGAACTCCGTCATAAAACAATGGAACCTCATTGTATTTGGTTATGTTAGAACATGTACGAGATATCTCTATACTCCGCGGGCACGGGAGGGGAACGGGAGGGGAACACGCAATGCTAGACAGGGAACGCGCGATTATTCCATGAGGCGTAAGAGAGAGTCAGACATTAATGGTTGCCATGGAGACGTACTAAGCTAAGTTTACTGTCACTTCCAATAATTAGTGTCTTAGTATAGAGTGAAATTACTTCGAGCGTGGCAGCGGGGGTCGCCCAGCTATGCGGTGTCTTGGGTTCATTAGCCTATGTGTTGGGTCTTGGGTTAATTAGTCTATGTGTTAGAATTATCGCGTTAAGCAGTAGATGACGTTTGCAAGATAAGTAAGTACAGTCGGTGTTAAAGGCTTGTATTAGAAATTGAATTTAGCGACGTTAAAAACACTATATTTATTTAGGTGGAAGTTACAGCGTGAACTGGAATGTAAACTCATTACACCGTGAAGTACCTATAACTTCGGACAAAATAAGTTTTCGTTGCTTGCCGGGGGGGCCAAATTTATTACATATAATTTAGACTACACTGGTAATATTTTGTTCCTTGCCAATTTAGTATTATTTATTAACAATAATGCGTTTTTATGTCCCAATCAAGCGATGTTACATACAGGGCTGAAAGGAAAGACAACTCTCTCTCTTACACCGTGGAGTGAATCGACTGTATGCGTGGCAGCGGGGGTCGCCCGGCTATGCGGGGTCTTGGGTTATTAGTCTATGGTTTATAATAATGTTATAAACTAATTACCATACCTATACCAAGTTTTACAATAGTAGTTCTTGTATGACGATATTTTAGTGAAACCGTTTGGTTTTGTCAAGTGAAAGAAAAAAATAAATCATTCTATCTATCTAATTTTCTCAATTCCAGGTCTATCCTGTTTCGAGTACCTCATATCGCTATCTCAAGGGGAGTTGGTGCCGACGCTCACCAAGGTGTCTGTGGGCGCCGCCATCGCGTTTCTGATGGAGATCTCAGAGTTCCTCGTGGTCACTTACACTTCCAGTCTAACGCTGTCCATAGCGGGGATATTTAAGGTGAGCTCTGGGGCCAAATTATATTGGACAACGTACAAATAAAAATACATTTTATTGCAATGGAATATGCACCGTATTTAGGGGTCCGTAATCAATGATATTTACTATGGATGGGTTATCCCCTAACAAAATGAAGAGAAAAAATACCTTCAGAGTTATTTCATAACCTAGCAACGATTCTGTTATGTTTATCTATTTTGCCAATCATTACATCTTTGTCACTCTCATTGTTAGAAAATTACAGTTTGTCTCTTTCTCACGCGGGTAACGGGCTTCTCATTGGCACGTCCGCATCTCATGCTGGCCGGTGCGCGAGTAGCGACAATTGTTTGAAGTCACTCATTTAAAGTGCTTCACTTTTGGAGCGTGCATAACCCATCTGTCATTATTATATATCATAGGTCCGTAATCAACTAGGAATCCTTATACTTTCGCCAGGTCGGTCTGTCCATCTGTCTGTCCGCGGTTAAGCTCAGTGACCGTTTGTACTAGAAAACTGAAATTTGGTATGAGTACATATGTATATTAATGACGCCAACAAAGTGGTAATACAAAAATGGAAAAATATTTTTTATTAGCGTACCTCTCGTACGCATGAAGTGGGGGGTGATTTTGTTTTTCACTTCAACCCTATTGTGTGGGGTGTTGTTACATAGGTCATTTAAAATGAATAGGGGTGTTCTAGAACATTTTTTGTATACAACGAACAGTTTCGTAAATAATAGCTCCGAAGTTAAAAAGTGCGTCCCTCCCCCTCTAACTTTTGAACCGTGTGTCCAAAAAAATTGGGGAAAATCATGCAAGTGAGACCTAACAAGTACTTTCAAGGAAAACTATATTGAAAAACATCCGATGAGCCGTTTTTGAGTTATCGCAAAAATGTATCATTTCATAGTCAAAGGAAAATCGTAAGTGCGACAATATCCCTTATAAAAACGAGCTTTTGAGATGTATTGTAACGGGCTGGCAACTACGGAACCCTACACTGAGCATGGCCCGACATGCTCTTGGCCGATTTTTAGCCTATTTAGAGTGCATTTTCCTTTGTTTCCTTAAAATTTGAAACGAAGGAATATCAGCTTTATCATCTAAGGAATTTGGTTTAAAATTCGCGTTGTAAAATTAAGTACGGTGAGCGGCACGAGGCTATACAAAATCTTAAAACGGCTACTACATAGGCTGCTATTTATATATCCGGAAACCGGGATTACAATCTTCATAAATAGCATATTTGACCTCCATGGTAAAATTTGAACTTTTTTAAGTACTGGCCGGTATATTTTTTCTTTCTTATTAACGCTCGTGTTTTGTTTTTGACGGGTTTTAAATGTCATCTCGCAGCAAGAATGGAACTCACTCGTGAAAATATTCGTGCTATGATTTATTATGATTTTCGGCGTGGTTTAACGCAACAACAGTGCATAGATCAACTAACTTCAACTTTTGGTGATGAAGCCCCATCTAAAACTACTGTGTATCACTGGTTTAGTGAGTTCAATCGTGGACGTAGTATGCTTACGGACGAAGTTAAGGCAGGTCGCCCGAAATCGGTCGTTGTACAACAAAATATCGAGGCTGTGCGAAAACTTATAATGGACGACCGACATGTTACGTACTGCGAGATAGAGGCGACTCTGGGTATTTCTATGACCAGCATTAATAGCATATTACATAATTATTTGGCTGTAAAAAAAATTTGTTCGCGTTGTATACCCCACAACTTAACAAAAGAGCAAAAAGATGCTCGCGTCGAATGGTGCAATAAAATGTTAAAAAAATAGAACCGTGGTGACTCAAAAGCTGTTTATAACATCTATACAGGTGACGAATCCTGGATCTATGCATACGATCCCGAAACGAAGCAACAATCAACGGTATGGGTGTTTCAAAATGATCCGAACCCTACGAAAGTTACTCGTGCAAAAAGTACATTGAAACAAATGGTGGCCTGCTTCTTCGGTATTAATGGCCATGTAGCTACAGTGCCACTAGAAAACCGTAGAACGGTTAATTCAGAGTGGTACACGACCATTTGCTTACCGGAAGTATTTGAACAAATTCGTAAAACTAACCAGCGACGAAGAATCATTCTTCATCATGACAATGCCAGTTGTCATACGTCACGCGAAACAACTCTATTTTTGGAGGGTCAAAATGTGGAATTAACGGGTCATCCGCCGTACAGCCCTGACTTGGCACCCAACGATTTTTATTTATTTCCAAATATAAAGAATAAATTACGCGGTCAACGATTTTCGACCGCTGAAGATGCTGTCGACGCATTCAAACAACACGTTATGGAGGTACCTCAGGCGGAGTGGCAGAAGTGCTTTAAAAATTGGTTCACGCGAATGCAAAAGTGCATAGATCATCAAGGGGAATACTTTGAAAAACAATAAAACCATTTTCAGCCGTGTACGTTTGTTTGTTTTTTTGTTTCCGGATATATAAGTAGCAACCCTCGTAACAGCCTTCAGGTGGGAATGACTCTAAATACGAAGCAGGAGGTTCCGGGTTCGATTCCTGGTAAGGGCATTTATTTTATGTTTTGTACATTTTCAACCGACTTCAAGATTTCGAAGGAGGAGGTTATCAATTCGTCGGGATCTTTGTTTTTGCTATTTTTTTGTTTTTTTTTATGTATGTGTAAACATTATTGATTACTCGAAGACGGCTGGGCCGATTTGGAAAATTATTTTTTTGTTTAAAGGAGTATTTTTCACAGTTGGCCCCATAGTAACCAGCTCAGGATCTGATGATGGGATCCTGGAGAAATCGAGGGAACTCTTCAACTATTATAGGCACACCTATAGCGATTTGAGTATTTTTTACAGCAGCTCGAGCATTTGCTTTTGTAAAGGTGGAGGCTAAGTAAATTCGTTTTTTTTATTTATTTTTGTTTGGAAAAAAGGAGGATTTCCTTAGTTCCGCGTAGTAAAAGTGTCAATCTAAAACTATGCTATTTTCATCAGGGTCAAGATTGAGATTGGATTACATTAATTGAACATGGTTGTTTCTGGTTTCCAGGAGATGTGCATTCTAGTCTTGGCGGTGGAGGTCAGCGGTGACCGGTTGAGCGCCATCAACGTTGCCGGTCTCGGCGTTTGTCTGCTGGGTATCATTGGACACATCGTCCATAAGGTGACTATAGGGCATATAAGACCCCGTTATCGGAGGTGCAATTTGGTAGCTTGACATTCTAGGGATGGGTATAATTATTTTGAAATACTGTTTTATTTATCGTATGGCTACATGTCACTGGATATAGCCTGGCATTTCTTCCCCGGGGTAGTAGTAGTGGGAAAGCAGATGATGAAGAAAATCCAGTGAGTGCTGCGAGGTCCAGATGGGACAGTACAGCTGCCAAGTTTGTTACTCTTTTAGCACCACCCAAGGATCACGTGTAGGGTTGTCTAAGGTGTTTCCTACGGACGCAGAGTAACATTGATCCCCAAATACTTGAAATACTCGCTGCATGTCGATATTTTTCCTGTACGAGTACCATAATGAGAGTCTAACACTTTAATTAAAAGTGTTTATTTTGTAAAACTTGACTAATTAAAAAAAGATTTTTCATTTTTATACATAACAATTTTCAATCATAATTTTTTGGAGTTCCTGGTATTCTGCGGAAAATGACTGCATTTTCAATATAATAAAACATGTTCGTAAATACAGCTAAATAATCGGAAATATTGTTGTGAGATGACATTGACTATCTATTGACGTAAATAATTTATTTTCAGTATAGGTGGCCAAAATTATACCTCTATGGGTAAGGTTTATTTCAAGAGCGTTCAGGCACGGCCCTTCAACTTGAAACATTAGAAAATTAAAATAACAACCATATCGCTATTGTTACTGATAATGGTTTCTACTTCTGATGACAATGATTATCATGGGTGACAAAAAAAGTGTAAAATTTTAGTCTAAAAATGGTAGGTATATAAAACTAATTGCCAAGAAAAAGGAAGTATCGATATCGACATATCATAAATATTTTTACCCATCCCTACGAATGTCAAGCTACCAAATTGCACCTCCGATAACGGGGTCTATGTACATAATATAACCTAGTACTCGTAGTCCGCCGTCCGATTCTTGCCAAACTCACTGGTCAATCCAGTTTATATAAGAATTAGTTACCTAAATGCCTTCTTACTAGCGTTTGTCCCGGCTTGGGGTCCGATTGACAACCTAATCCCATGAATTGGCGTAGGCACTAGTTCTTCTAAAGCGACTGCCATCTGACCTTCCAACTCAGAAGGGAAAAGGGCTTATCGGGATTAGGTCCGGTTTCCTTACGATGTTTTCCTTCACCGAAATGCGACTGGTAAATATCTAACGATATTCCGTACGTTCCGAAAAACTCAGTGGTACGAGCCTGGGTTTGAACCCGAGACTTCCGGATTGATAGTTGGACGTCTTACCACCAGGCTACCAGCGCTCTTACATATACATACACAGCAGAGATATAGCAGAGATAACTAAATTTGTATTTGTTAAAACTTCAACAAACATGAAGATTAGAAAACGTTACTAAAGTTATTGCGGAATAGTTATTGTAAATCAAAAAGCTATCGGAATGTAAGGACGTCCCAGTAAGCAGTTGACAGTTTTGTTGCGTCCGAAGTAGGTCGTTTGTAAATAGTATTTTATACAATCGTTACATAATGAAGAGCATTTCAGCCGAGTACCGTGTTTAGGCTACGAAGCTTGCTGAGTGGCCCAAGTAAGGTACGAGATTGAAAAGCTTAATTATGTCACTATTGCATACAATATTTTTTCTACGAGTGCTCAAAATAGGCAAGCTGGTAAGAATTAAGTTCGATGAATGCCTTATAACCTGTTGCATGTATACAATTTAGTAACTTCAATCTCTTGGTGGTTATGCCGGTGCCCCTCGGCGGCTGCGGCGTGTTTGTTCGTCCGATAAAGTGACAATACCATTCTTATAAAGTGATAGATAGTTTTCAACCGACTTCAAGATTTCGAAGGAGGAGGTTATCAATTAGTCGGTATCTTTTTTTTTTGCTAGTTTTTTTATGTATGTTCACCGATTATTCGAAGACGGCTGGACCGATTTGGAATTTTTTTTTGTTTGAAACAGTATACTTCATAGTTGGTCCCATTGTAACCAGGTCAGGATCTGATGATGGGATCCTGGAGAAATCGAGGGAACTCTTCAACTATTATAGGCACACCTATAGTGATTTCAGTATTTTTTACAGTAGCTCGAGCATTTTCTTTCGGAGAGGTGCTATGGATGCTAAATGTTTATTTGGTTTTAAAGAAGAAGAAGAAGAAGTTTTAAAGAGTTGGGGTTGTAGTAGCATTAAATATAATCGAACGAGTGGAGCATAACTGTATCGTGGGTATTGGGATGTTTCGGCATTTCTATGGCTTTTTGGTTTTTAGTGTTTGTTTTGTGATAACTTTAGTAACGTTTTTTTGATGTTTATGTAGATATACATAATTAAGGAGGTTGTGTATCAGCGGGATTGATTAAGTGGTTGACAGGAGATGACATTCCTAAGAAATTCTGTGTTCCAAACATTGTAGTGAAAATCACTATAAGTTTATATTATTTTTTGAGTTTGTCACAGCTGTTAACTGCCAAATATGGCGCACAAAATTGGTTCTAGACGTTACGTCTAGTAGAATACATAATATATCAACGGTTATGGGGCTAGAAGACCTTCATAAGGGTTTTGTTATATTGGTCAATTTGTTTGCAAGTCAATTACGAGTTTTCAGTTCGTAAGAGTTATAGAGTTTTTCGAAATAGAAGCGCTGGTGGCCTGGCTGTGGGTTGAAGCTCCGGTTCGTACCACTGAGTTTTTAGAACTTATGTATGAAGTATTATTTGATATTTATCAGTCGCTTTTCGGTGAAGGAAAACATCGTGAGGAAACCGGATCTAATCCCAATAAGGCTTAGTTTCCTCTTTGGGTTGAAAGGTCAGATGGTAGTCGCTTTTGTAAAAACTGGTGCCTACGCTAATTTCTTGGATTAGGTTGCCGAACGGACCCCAGGTTCAATAGAGCTGGGACAAACGCTAGGAAGTAATTCCACGAGACTAACGTCAGTTACCAATCCTTTCGTGTGTTCTTTGATTAATTAAGCAAATTTAAGTGTCCATATATGTACTTGTAGGCATAGGGAAGATATTGTGAACATTTACATTTGCTAAATTAATAGAACACACGAAATAATTAATAACTGACGTTACAGTCTCGTGGAATTACTCAAGAGTTTTTGAAACTGACGTTGATCATGATCAAATAAGTTTACGTCACACCTGGCCATAATGTGAGTTTTACCGCACGCTTCGCGTACGCTAAAACTCGCATTATGGCTAGGTGGTGACGTAAAATTGTGTACTCACCACGGGCAGTAAAAAAGAAAGCCCTCTATCGCACACTTACAACCCTCGCGTGAGGGTAACAAATACCTGCGATTTCGGGCTTTCTTTCTTTTACAGTCCTTGGTAAGTAATGTACTATTGTGTAATGGGTAAGTAGGTATAACATAAAATTGTTATTTTTATTTTAGAGCGCACTATTCGCCAACAAACTGTTCTCAGTTTGGCGAAAAAATATGTATACGTACCACTTAAAAATTAAATAATCATTTATTACGGGCAAAGCCCATAAAAGTGTTAGTACGTACAAAAAATTTACAGAACTATTGTTAGGCAAAAGTCAGAAACAAACACGAAGCATAGAAAACAGCACAGACATAACCAAAATAAGTAAAAATAAAAATAAAATAACAATAGAAATTTAATTATCAATTGAATCTAGTAATTAAATAGTACATTACTGCAGAGGCCGTGAAGTAAGGGACTTAAGGACGAGATTGCGGTAGATAAAGTGAGTCCTGCAATCCCTGTTCCGGCCAAGGATTGTATAGTGCTTTACTCAAACAATGTAAGAAAATATTATAATTAAAATAACTACTAAGTAATCAAGTAAATAAGTTTAAATTGCCGCCTTTTTTATTTCTTAAACTTGACATTTGAAAAAGCTATTCGAGCACCATGTTCAATCGCTTATAAATTGAGTACCATAGATTTTCTTTTTTCTTTTTTAATTTTAATATCGCAAGTATACTTACAGAGAGAGTGGTCGTTGGCTGTATGTAATATTTCCTTTGTCAGTCTAACCTTAGTGAGCAAATTTAAAAAGTTAGAGCAGCGGACAATAATGTATGTACGTTTCATACTAACTCCCTATACTCACTCTGGAGTTATAAATGAGCAACTTCATGTCTTCATTTCGTGACATTAACGCATACATTTCGGAGTATGTTTGCGAAAATATACTCAAGTTTTATCTTGAAATAAATAATGAGCAAGGTCCCGAGGCGGGCGCATGAGAGAAGTAGTAGGGTAGGTGCCGCACTGAAAGTTCAGCGTCGAGGCGCAGGTTGGGGCCCGAGCGGTTGCATTTTTGCAGATGCTGTAAAAACAAATCACTATAGGTGTGCCTATAATAGTTGAAGAGTTCCCGCGATTTCTTCAGGATCCCATCATCAGATTCTGACCTGGTTACAATAGGACTAGTTGTGAAGTATTCTCTTTCAAACAAAAAATAAATTTTCCAAATCGGTCCAGTTGTTTTCGAATAATTGGTGAATATATAGAAAAAAAAAACAAAGATCCCGACGAATTGATAACCTCCTCCTTCGAAATCTTCAAGTCGGTTGAAAATTATTTTTTGGTTTAACTAATATCATAATATTTCGCGGAATAGCAAAGCAATATTATTGTAGTTAATAATATGGACTTCCGTAAAGTAATGCCTGATTCTATAAATATTTATCGAACGAGCGGAGGGTAAGCGAAGCAAGTTCTTACAAACAACTTCTGGCTAGTGGGACGTCTCGGCATTTCGATGGCTTTTGATTTTGAGAGTTTGTTCCGCGATAACTTTAGTATCGTTTTTTTTTATCTTTATGAAATTTGTTGGGGTTGTAGCGGAGATCAATATAATTTGAGAGTTCGAATCGACCAAGGGGTTGTGGAGCTAGAAGCCGAAAAAAAAACTTCAGAAGGGTCTTGTTATATTGGTCGTCTCGTTTGCAAGGAAATCGCGAGTTCCGAGTTCGAGTTAATTGACATTTTTGCCACAAAAACTTGTACGTCCGCGCATGAGAGAAGTAGTAGGGTAGGTGCCGCACCACTGAAAGTCCAGCGTCGGGCGGCGCAGGGGGCTTAGCCAAGATGACAATCGTTTGCAGAAAACGAATCGGAACGCTATCTGTCTCTCTATCGCAGTAATGAAGAGTGAGCGAGAGCGAGTAGCGTTTCGTTTCGTTTTCTGTAAACGATTGTCATCTTGGCTACCCCTACAGGTCGGGGTGGGGGGGGGGGGGGCTGCGCGTGCGCTCGGCGATGCCCCGCGCACGCCGACTCCCCTCGGTCGTGCCGGCGCGGGTGGCGGGACTGTGCCCGCCCGCACGGCCCGTCCCGCTCCCGATGGCCTGCGGCGAGTCGACGGCGATGGGGATGCAGCAGGTGCGCCCGGTGAGCGCATGGCGCGGGACGATGTTACAATGGCATTTTTGCGAATTTCATACAACAAAATTAACACACACTCAGCCGTGTGTTCTTTCCTTTCTCTCTCTCTTATTTATGTTTCCAACAAAGGTGTATTTTATTGCCTTTTAGTTTCTTATATATTTTTTTATGTACAGTCAAGTGTAAAAATATGGGTGTGCTCATCTTACTCAAAAATATGTCCCATAGTATCTTATTCCGTTGTAATAAGTGCGTAATACCATATTTATGAGACGATTATTTCGATACGTATTTTTGCACTTGACTGTACAATCTCCACTACTAAAAGTAACTAAATACTGAAATGATGCTATGTAAATCGCGTCTAGACTTAAAGTACCTTTTGTCCGGGAGAGGTAGTGCTTCCTGCCATCATAAAGTTTTTACTAGTACGGAGGAATCCTTGCCTACTCTATTAATACTATGCTGTTTTCTTTATTAACAGTATTGCTTGTCATGGATGAATAAATAAAAATAAATTAAACAACTAGTAATCCGCCTCGAACTTACAACTCACAATTTCCTTGCAAACAAGATAACCAATATAACAAGACCCTTATAATGATTTTATTGCACCTTCTAGCTCCATAATTATGGTCGATCCTGCTCATATACAAACTCTCAAATTATATATATCTCTGCTTACAACCCAAACAAATTTCTCAAAGTTATCTCGGAATAAACTCTCAAAATCGAACTGTCAAGACGTCCCAGTAGCAATAGTTATTTGTAAAAACTTCACTTCGCTTACATTCCGCTCATTCAAAAAATATATGATCTTTAAACTTCTACAAAAGTCATATACATTTTACTGTAAAATTAGTTTCATATAAAACAATATAATTTGAAAAATAAAAAACATTCAAAACCTTATTAATATACTAATATTAAATATAAACTAAATAATAAAACAAATAGAAAAAAAATACCTACCTAAAAAGTCCCTCAAATCTATTCCCTACGAAAAGATGGCTACATTACCTCGTTGAATAGCGATGCTTATTAAAGTATATTTTTAAGAATAGTAATAAATTGTTAATTAAATAAAAATATTTGAATTTGTCTTAAAATCTTATATAATATAAATATTTCCAAAACTGTGACACAAACCATACATTATCTATGCTCAAAATTAAAAAGCAACCCAACAAAACACATCTATCGTATGCCAAACAACTTGTGAACCAAGAGAACCACTAATTAAGCATCAGAAGAAAATCGACATCCCGACGAATCTAAACCTCTTTCAAAACGATTAAACTTGTACTGCCATAGATAGAGAAACATAAAAGAAAAGCAACCGTTACCCAGCAATATGGTAAATCAGTACGCTAATAAATAAATCTATTTATTACTTTAGCTAGTACCGCCTGCAAATCAACGCTCAATACAACACACAAAATATGTGTTAATAAAATATATGGGTGGGGCCTGTAACTAAAGCAAAAAATTAAAACGTAGATTCTAGTCCTCAAACTAGACAACTTTTGTGTAGCAACTTTTTAAAATCATAAAGTTTTTAGATTGTTATTTTTTCAAACAAAGTAAATAGTATTTTCAATCGCCTGTCAGTCTAGTCACTCTACAGACATAATCAATTTCATAGTACATTGCGTGTTCGAATTAACTTTAAAATGTAATAAAATTCAAACCGCAAGTTTTTTTTCAAAGTCGTCAAACAAACGTTGCGTAGTTTGAGGAGAAGAATGTACATTTTAATTTTTTGCTTTAGTTACAGGCCCCACCGTGTATATGTATGCTAAAGTAATAAATAACACAAATATTATTTTTTTGTACCACGACAATAACAAACAAACATACATCCCACCTCATAGTAAGCAGTTACTGTAGCCTATGGACGCCTGCAACCCCAGAGGTGTCACATGCGCGTTGCCTACCCTTTAAGAACGTATACATTCCTTTTTTGAAGAACCTCATACTGTAGCCCGCTGGGAAACCCTCGGCAGGGAACTCATTCCACAACCGCAGGTATGAATAAATTTAAACAAAAAAGAACGCAACACATGCATTTGACATCTCTAGAGTTCCGGGCGTCCATAGGCTACGGTATCTGCTTACCATCAGGCGAGCCGTATGCTTGTTTACCACTGCCGTAGTAGAAAAATAAAGTAACCGACTTCACTTAGCCTCCACCTTTCCAAAAGCGAATGCTCAAGCAGCTGTAATTAATACTCAAATAACTACAGGTATGCCTACAATCTTAGAGAATTCAACCAGGATGGAGTAACCATGTCTGTCATTTCCAATACAAAAAAAGGCTGCCGATTTTTGCGGGGGAGGGGAACGTCAAATGTATGGCTATTCGTACGTAACGTACAAATAAAACGTCAGTCCATACATGTGTATGACCACTGGTCATATGTTTTCGGCAGAGGAGAACGCCTGTCAATGGCGACTCCGGTTGGTTGATTTATCTAAGCCTATAATAGTTACCTCGATTTGTCTAAGATCCCGTCAAATCCTGACCTGGTTACAATGGGACCAACTGTGAAGTACACTCTTTCAAACAAAAAAAGAATTTTTCAAATCGGTTCAGCCGTCTTTGAATAACCGGTGATCATTAGACCCCGGACTCTTGTGGCAATGACGTCACAATAGGGTGATTTGGGGAGTAAACGGGACGGTGCTATGAAACACGGTTAAAAACTCTGTTGTTAACCGAATACATTTTAATTAGATATTTTCAACAAAATTATCTAGTAAGTTGATCAATATTATTTTTTAGTGCAAACCATACAATTGTACTTTAAACTGGCTTGGTTACATTTGTGATGAACAAGGAGCGAGTGGCCGACAAAACCAATGCCAGTTTAACGTACAAATGCATGGTTTGCAAGTAATATAGCAAACGATAATATTGATCAACGTACTAAGTAATATTGTTAAAAATGTCTAATTTAATGTATTCGGTTAACAACCGAGTTTTTAACCGTGTTTCATAGCACCGTCCCGTTTACTCCCCAAATCACCCTATTGTGACGTCATTGCCACAAGAGTCCGGGGTCTAGTGATCATACATAAGAAAAGCAAAAACTAATATCCCGAAAAATTAAGAACCTCCTCCTTCGAAATCTTGAAGTAATTTGAAAACTTATTTAGCTAATAAAATAATAAAGATGATTAACACATATTAGATTATGCAATAAAATTTAATTGATAGGATGCAATATAATCAATATAGAGAATTCATCCTTAACTTGTCTTATCATCTAAATCTAAACAAATGTCAAACGTGTGTTTAATCTTGACATCGTAATGTCATTTATTTTCAACCGACTTCAAGATTTCGAAGGAGGAGGTTATCAATTCGTCGGGATCTTTGTTTTTGCATTTTTTTTTGTGTATGTTCACCGATTACTTATTCGAATACGGCTGGACAGATTTGGAAAATCCTTTTTTTGTTTGAAAGAGTATACTTCACAGTTGGCCCCATTGTAACCAGGTCAGGATCTGATGATGGGATCCTGGAGAAATCGAGGGAACTCTTCAACTATTATAGGCACACCTATAGTGATTTGAGTATTTTTTACAGCAGCTCGAGCATTTGCTTTTGGAAACATGGAGGCTAAGTGAAGTCGGTTCTTTTTTGTTTAAAATTATTGAGGTTATTCGTTAAGTACTTCGATTATTAAAGAAAATTTTATTAGAAATTATATTTTTCAGTGGGTACTTGCTTGGATTAAATGCGTTGTAAGTTTCTTGAAGTATATAATATAACAACATGTTTAGTAATAATAATAATCCCACAGGAAAGTGTAATCATATTTTGGAGAAGTGTTTGTTTACATGGTAAAAGAAGTAAGGATAAATACTATATAAGGTGCTAACAAATTAGTCACGGGTATTTTAAGAGATAATACATTACATTAAAACAATTAACTTTTAACTGTAATTAAGGAACCTTTGTATATCATTCTTTTGTTCTCACTTACCGAACAAAAAAAAATTATAATAAATTTAAAAAATAACCATTCCCTATAATGTACCTGTCAAGATATTTAACACTGTCTGTCATGTCACGTCAAAAGTTTTTTTCTTAAATGTCGTTATGATTCGGGTCTAGAGAGGTTTCATTTAATTATCTTATTAACAGGGTGTTTTAACGTAGGACATTTGTTTCCTAGTTTTCTCCAAAAAAACATAACAAAACCTATGATGTTTCATACTTAAATATACTCCGAGAACCGAGTACTATCAGCGGTAAAAATACCCGTGACTAATTTGTTAGCACCTTATATATATATATATCCTAATATTGTAAAAATACAAAAATCTATTGAATATATTCAATAATATCGGTCTTCAAAATTATACGTTTAAAGTACGGAAAATAACCATTCGGTTTCTAGTATTTTACTGTAAAATAAAGCATATAGCAATCATATACATAAACGCAACATTTCACCGTCTAAATAGCAAACTCATCATTTTTCTGAACTTTAAAGGGCGACTAAGGGTGACGTCACACTTGCATATCATTTCGTTAGTAGTGCGCACCTCAGACTTTGAGTCTCATTTCTGAATTTTGTGTTGCTTTAACGCAATTGGTCCTATAGAGATATTTGATCCTCCCAACAAAAATAATCGATATCATACATGAAAATCCGTCATGACTGTTTGTCCACAGGTCCTGTTCATAAAGTCCGTGACCGGCGCCGTGCCTCTAGACGACTTGTCGCCCGTCGTCCGCTCGAGAACACCCAAAGGAGGCGGCGAGCCGCTCCTAGAGGCTAAGTGGACGCACCCGAGCGACGACAGCGATGTGGACGCGAACCTGGTGCTGTTCGAGGTGCTACAGCGGAGGGACGGGAGGTAGGGGGCAGGGAGGCACAGTGTGTCTAAGTTTTGCTGGTTACAAAATTTTTCACATAGGAAAATTTCGGAAACTTCTCATAATTTTGTATGGAGATTGAAATTTTCTTGTGAAAGTTTCTGGAAATTTCCGAGAATTTTTCCAGCTTTTTTGAAACTTTTCGCAACTTGCACAACAGTAGTCTAAGTGGACGCACGTAGCGACGGTGACGTGTTAGTTTTGTTCGCGGTGATGCAGCGAAGGGATTGAATATATCTTGCGATAAAGACAAAATTTCCATCAGTGTAAGTAGACGCACCCGGTGTCGACGCGTTCTGTATGCAGCGAAACTTCCCATCTCTTACAATGCCCCCCATACTTATCGATCGATGTTATGCATAGTGTTTTGAGTGATAAAGACAAAATTTCTATCAGTGTAAGTGGACGCACCCAGCCTTCGAGATGATCCAGCGCAGGGATGTGACCTCTCTTGAAACTTCGAGTTATAGGCAACATTCCCATACCGTAAATGGACGCACTAGGGAATGCAAATCGGATTTGATTGCATTACCTAGGACGCATCTATCGACGTCGACGTCTTATTTAGTACTGTGCAGCGGAGATATGGGAGATACAGAGCAATGGGGGATATTTATCGATATCTGCTTAGTATCTCGAATGATAAAGGCAATACCATTATCAGTGGTGTGTCTAACTGGACGCACCCGCGACGTCAACGCTCACTTTAGTAAAGTAGTATTTTTAAATGATTGAAGTAATTTAATAGCTCTTGACATGACTTTGTACACCATTTATGAGCTGTCAATTTTTTTCACTATATTAACATTACTACTTTATACATTGCAGTCTTTAATACGTGTCTCTCATTTTATATGAAGGATATACATATACAGTACAGGTTTTAGGAAGTGTTCGCGAAGGGTGCCTCAGGCTAAGTGTGCGCATCAGCGATGAGAGCGACTACTTATTATGATTCTTATGACGTAACAAAGAGTACAGAGTCCACGAAACTATATTGTGTTGCAAATTAATAACAATATTTTATAACTACAACTTAAAACGGGTAATTATCATGAGTACACGGTATTTTTTCAATCCTTAGCATATAGAACGAGGTAATTCTGTAGGGAAAAATAAACGACTTTTTGGCCTCAAAAAAAATTTGACCTTATAGAAAACGTCAACATCTGACCGATCGAAATGATGGAAATAGTAAAAAAAATCTCTATTTCCGAGTCGGTCCGAGGGACGCTGAAAATATATAGGTTTTAATTACTGGCGTTCAATTAAGCCAAGTTATACTAAAATTGCGATAAAGACAAAATTTCCATCAGTGTAAGTAGACGCACCCGGTGTCGACGCGTTCTGTATGCAGCGAAACTTCCCATCTCTTACAATGCCCCCCATACTTATCGATCGATGTTATGCATAGTGTTTTGAGTGATAAAGACAAAATTTCTATCAGTGTAAGTGGACGCACCCAGCCTTCGAGATGATCCAGCGCAGGGATGTGACCTCTCTTGAAACTTCGAGTTATAGGCAACATTCCCATACCGTAAATGGACGCACTAGGGAATGCAAATCGGATTTGATTGCATTACCTAGGACGCATCTATCGACGTCGACGTCTTATTTAGTACTGTGCAGCGGAGATATGGGAGATACAGAGCAATGGGGGATATTTATCGATATCTGCTTAGTATCTCGAATGATAAAGGCAATACCATTATCAGTGGTGTGTCTAACTGGACGCACCCGCGACGTCAACGCTCACTTTAGTAAAGTAGTATTTTTAAATGATTGAAGTAATTTAATAGCTCTTGACATGACTTTGTACACCATTTATGAGCTGTCAATTTTTTTCACTATATTAACATTACTACTTTATACATTGCAGTCTTTAATACGTGTCTCTCATTTTATATGAAGGATATACATATACAGTACAGGTTTTAGGAAGTGTTCGCGAAGGGTGCCTCAGGCTAAGTGTGCGCATCAGCGATGAGAGCGACTACTTATTATGATTCTTATGACGTAACAAAGAGTACAGAGTCCACGAAACTATATTGTGTTGCAAATTAATAACAATATTTTATAACTACAACTTAAAACGGGTAATTATCATGAGTACACGGTATTTTTTCAATCCTTAGCATATAGAACGAGGTAATTCTGTAGGGAAAAATAAACGACTTTTTGGCCTCAAAAAAAATTTGACCTTATAGAAAACGTCAACATCTGACCGATCGAAATGATGGAAATAGTAAAAAAAATCTCTATTTCCGAGTCGGTCCGAGGGACGCTGAAAATATATAGGTTTTAATTACTGGCGTTCAATTAAGCCAAGTTATACTAAAATTAATTCTGTTTATAGATGAATAGAGTTCATTTTTATGAGTATGTATGGTCTCGGTGAATCTGAGTAACCCGACAGATTTTAACCATAAATTCTTGAGGTCATAAGGAGTAATAAATGTTATATGAATTTAGGTCAATTTCGCAGGTCAATTTGTTTTTTTTTTCGATTTTATAAATGCTTATGAAACATAAAAACATAAATGTTATTGGTAAAACTGTCGATTAAAATAAATTAGTACATTTTTTTTCGTAAAAAATAGTTTACGTAAAATATTCCTTGGCACTTTGATATCTGTCAATAAGAATGTCTAGACTAGACCCCATAAAGGGTAAAATCGCCATCAAAAAAGCGTTTTGCTCTGGGTCACAATAAAAAAATGTGTTTTTTATTTAATTGGTAGTAACTCTAGCAATTCCAGAAAAGTTTATACGACATTTTAGTCTCCAATATGATCAGGAATTTATGGTTAAAATCTGTCGGGTTACTCAGATCCACCGTGTATAGTAGTGAGGTAACCAGTTACTGGCGATGTACCCTAAATACCTAGTTTTGAACTGAATTGTAGTCATAAAACTAATATATTTATACTTCACTCGTTTCTGGCCTCTGTGACTTTCTGTTTCTATACCTACAGGTTTTGATATTATGCTAGTTTACTGTTTTTTGCGTTAATTTATGAACTGGATGTACCTAATGTTTATTATACGTGTTTACTTATGTTCGCATTCAATATTTTAGTTCTTATATTATAATTTAGTTTTAATAGTCTTATATTATAATAGAGTCGAGATTCGTCTATTTAATGACAATATGTTGTATATAATGCCTATTTATTAATTTCTTATAAAAAAATACAGATGTTTACTCCAGTCAGCTAAATTATTATGAATCCTGCGATGATTTTGCGTTAATATTGATTTCTTTAAAAAATTATACCTTTCTTTATTATTATTTTTTATCTACATTGTGTCATACATACTTTTACGGGTGCCTAATTATTGCAGCTATAAATGGCTTCGTTGATTGGTGTATGTATTAAATGTGCTAAAACTTCGAGGTGAACTTTAGTAAAAGCAAAGATAATTAAGTAAGCATAGAGTGTTCACTCCATACAAGACTAAATACGGATATATAATAGCACATTTAAATAGGAAAACGTATTACGATTTAAACAATGATAAGTTTAACCATACCTCCCGTACTTAGACCTATTATTTATTAAGTAGTTTTGCTATGTATGGAGTGGGCAATCACTCACTTATTTATCTATGGTAAAAGTAGGTTTAAACTATGTACAGCCAGGGGCAGAAGTAGCTAAACGGGTGAGGTACTCAAAAAGATCTTGTCATCACTTTAGTCAACACATTGAGAGCCAGGAACTCGCTAGGCAGCCTCTGTCATCATAGCCGCTTTCCTCCACAAAGCGGGAAAACTGGTATCAACTAGAAGCCTAGAGCGTAGAGCTTCTCATCCCGGGATTTACATACAAAAATACCCGCGATTGGCAGCCCTGGTAGCGCGTAGCAAACTGTAGTACGGAAAGTGTTAAAATATTATCTTGACGTGTCATTCTGAAAATTTCACTCGCTCGGCTATCGTGTATGGCTGCAACATTGCCTACCATGCTGAACTTTGACTGGCTTGAAAAACAGTATCTCTATCCGCCGAGTATAACGCGTGTATAATATAACCGCAAAAGGAAACCAGACACAGGTTTTCAAGCTATATAGGTGTTCCTATAGGTCGCAACTTCGAATCTTGCTATAATAACTACCCTTGTCGTATGCGGTTATATCAAAAATACACGCAGTATATTCAATACCTAACAATGGCCATCTTTCTCTCAGGAATTAGATGTAAACAGCTGTTTGGAAAGAACACCTTGTTTTCAAGCCAGGTAAAGTTGAACATGGTAGGAAATGTTACAGCAGTTGACGGTACTTCTGCGGCTGATTGCACGCGGTAAATACACAATGCAATCGAGTATTCATAAATAACCGGATTTAAGCGTTTAGAACCGGTTTATTTTATACTGGAAACTAGGTTGCACACTATTTACCGCGATTTGGTGTCTATTTGTTGTATATCACGTGTCATGTCATGAAATTGCTAACATTCCTTCGTTGTTTTTATTTAAGTCCGTCTAAAATAAAAGTACATAATATTATTATTTATTGTACCTACGTACAGTCACGGACTTTCATTGTTGAGCTATTTATGGTTCAAGCTATTTTATTTTATTACTACTTACTATATGAAATGTCCAGTGTGTAGTGAACCCTGAATTGCTAAACAATTAGAGTACTTGACCGTACCTAAGTCAAGTCGCAAGTATTTCATTGCGAGCGTAGAGCTAGAGATACATATTATCTCATTTGATGATAGAAGTTCAATGTATGAACTGACTTCGCTACGCTCGCTCTTCAGGCAAAATAAGTTTTACTAAGTGTTTTAAATTTATAAGCCCCAGCTAAAAAAGGTTAAATTTAGACGGACATTCTAAGCATTTAGTCAACTATAGTGAATTGATTCTCACTTGTCTTATCATGTAAACAAACATTAACTTAAATATATTATCACACTCTCATCTCTGGGATTATCACATACAATGTTGTTCTATACTTAAAGATACTCAGAAAAACAAAGTGACCACTGAAAAATATATCCCTATCACTCAAAGATGATATATTATAATTGGCAAAATTGATAAATAATTTATTTAGCACGTAATTAATTACCTTGTATAGTAAATATACATACTATGTATATTTACTATACAAGGTAAAATGGTTAACAGGGATGATGACACGTATTGAATTTTGTAATAAAATTTTGTTGAATGCATGCAAAATGATCAATATATCCTACTAAATTGAAAATGAAAGGCTTCAAAGTTTCAAAATTTAACGATTTTTTAAAAGTACAAAAAAAAAAACAATGACAACATTCGATTTCTCATATATTACTGTAAAATAAATTTTACAGCGAATATATACATAAACGCAATATTTCACTGTCAACATAACAAATTCATAATTTTTCCATACTTTGAACAGAACAGGGCAACTATGCAATCGAGACGTCACTGTTGCATACTCGTATCATCTTGTTAGGAGCGTTTTGAGAAACAAATATAATATATAAATAGACATTTGTTCCTCACAACAAAACGAATCAATTGATGCCATACATGAAAACAATTCATCATGCCTATTCTGACTTACGCTCATGTTACGCTATGGTTAATAAATAAAAAACTAAATTAATTTTCTTCAATAACCGAAGTAACAAACAAATAACCTGAAAAATAACTGATATTACGATGTCTAGATTGACACACGTTTGTAATTGTTTACATGAGAACACAAGTAACGATGCATTCACTATAAGTGTTTTACGTCTTTTGACACTTTTCCTATGTCTAACATTCCATTAAAATACTAATTATTTATTTATTTATAGTATACTTACATGTCACTGGATATAGATAGGTACTTCTTAAAATACTAATTAACTAAGCTATATAATACTAGTTAACTAAATATTTGATGTGTTATACAATTACACTTAAACGCAATGAAAACGGATCACGTTGCATGAATGTTTGTAAAGAAATTATACGTCTCCACAGTCCTTCATTATAGTTTAGTCTATTATGTGCATTGCTTATGTTAAAAATAAGCAAACGGTTGACTAAAATCATGACTTGCAACCGGTTACTAGCTTAAAGGCATTTCACAATGTCCAAGTAAAATCCTGAATAAGCTACTTGCCACTTATCTGACGAATAAAGTCATCCTTGGCGTTTCACAATCTTCAAATAAGTTTAACTGGTAGATAAAGTGCTAAGTTTTGCAGCTTTTTATATCTGGCAGTTAATTTATTTGGTAGTTGCTAACGGGCCCTAAAAATTGCAAATTATTTTAAAATCTGTATCCCTAGTTACGTATACAAATAAGAAATGTAGGTACAAACAGAATACCTTTTGATGCAAATGTACAATGCAATTAGAAAAATAAAATGAAGTTTTTTTTTGTAATCGTTAGCAGACGTCTTTTTTTTTTTTTTTTTTTTTTTATACCACGACGGTGGCAAACAAGCATACGGCCCGCCTGATGGTAAGCAGCTACCGTAACCTATGGACGCCTGCAACTCCAAAGGCGTCACATGCGCGTTGCCGACCCTTTACAAAAAGGAGGATTCACTCTGTTTAATACAAAAAAATACTGAAATGGTACATTGTACGGTCTACGAGTAGTTCTCCAATATCTGTTAATCGTACAAAAATATATGAACACAATTTTGTTTGTATGCTTTTAAGGTCGTATTTTTGTCACATTAATCGTATACCGTGTGTTGCCTGTAACACGAGCAAAACATTTAATCGTAGATTCTACTCCTTAACTCGTGGTTTGATATTTAGTACACTTTAAAGTTTATTCGAATACGCAATCGATTGCGAAATTGATTATGTAGGGTGACAAGACTGACAAGCAATGTCAATTGGACGGATTATAACGTACATTAACGTATTTAGTTTGTATGAAAAAGAGACAATCTAAAGACTCCATATTTTTTAAAAGTTGTTGAACAAATTTTTTGTTTGAATCTACGTTTTAATTTTTTGCTCGGGTTACAGGCCACATACTGTAGATATACGAGAACTCGAATACAAAGGTAAAATAATATGAGCAAAGCTAACTGGAGCGGACGCGTGCGATGGATTGTTTCCTCGATTTAATCCGCAGGCGCCCGCTCCGCTCACCCGTGCAAGACAGTGGATGCACTAAACGATTTAAAGAAAATCAAATAACCCGCTTATGTGTTAAGAGCTGGCCACGTCAAATATGAACAATAATGAGAGCAACGAAACCCGTCTAGTAAGATTGCAATACTATCCTTATTGCTAGATCCGGGAATCTGGCAGCTTTTAATGTGTGTAGGTCGGAGTCACAGACTGGCAAAAATTTTGAATTGGAAAATGTAATACCAAAATTTGTAAAAACTTCCGAAGTTGTCTTATTTATAGAGGACGGGGCCTATATATTAATATTAGAACAAAAAACAATGCGTATTATTCTGAAAACGGAAACAGTAGGCGACAAATTATGAAATACATTATACGTCGTTTTGGAGTACTTTCCCCCATCAGAAAGTTTTGGCAATGATATAATCTAATAATTTATATAATTTCTCATAATAATGCATTAAAACCAGAACTCAAGGATTTGTATTCTTAAAGTGGTTTTGCGTTCTTTGACCTCCACCACTTTATAGCTGCCAGATGCCCGGATCTAGAAATAAGCATAGTATAGCACACTAACGAGAAGGGTTTCGTCTCTCTCATTATTGTGTCATATCTGACGTGGCTAGCTCTGCGTCTATTATACATAAGGCCACCGCCCTTCTCTATGTATATGAAGTATGAAAAATAATGCCATTATTACTGACTGTCTTTGGGTTTACACAGAACGAGTCGCCTCGTGAGAAAAGACTTGCCTCGCCGAGGCATAGCGGCTGGGCGTGCGTTTGCTTCGGCCGAGCCATGGCTACACTGGCCGAGCGCGCGGCAATTTTCTCGCGAGGCGACTCGTTCAGTGTGGATCCGCCTATTCTCTAGTTTCGAAATAATTTGTAAATATGTAAGTACGTAATGTAGAATTTCTTAATCACAACTTTGGAACCTACTTTTCACACTATCTTCAGTGATAGTTAGATATATATGTGCGGGCGAGAGTTCAAAAACATCTATACATTTTTTGACAATTACAAAATCCATATCAATCCTACAAAATAAATTCGTTTTTATACATATAGAAAAGATGGATAAATCCAATCGAAGGTTTTAATATACTTTATAATATATTTACAGTTGTTTTTTACAATATATTCTTGGTAGATAGGTATAATAAACTTATATCATTTTAATATAAACTTACGCGGCAGATATTTTTGCATTTTTGTCGTGTATGGTACAAACAGCAACACTCTTTTAACTGTACATCGGTGGACCTTATTACAAAAGGCATACGGTCCATCGATGGTCAGTTAACAGTGTGGCCGATGGTACTTCCGTATATGTACGTATTTTTATTTAATTTAATATAAATTAAGACTAATTTAATAAGTTGTATTTTTCCATAACTTTTAATTTAAAAAAAAAACTAGAATCCGACCACGCTAAGTGCTAAATCAAATATGGAGCTCCGATACATTGTCACTGCCAGTGTCAAGGTGGTGCATACTTAGCGCAAACGATTTTGTTAAATTTAGTTTACAAGTCTTCACTGGTAACACTGGCCAAAAGGCCTCTAGTCAACGGTCAAGTTTATAAAACAGGGCATTTAACAGAAACTATGTAAAATGATTAACAGCAGCTAAGCGGCAAGATGTTCAAAATGATGTTGGCACCCCCTTGTTGTCTTCGACCGAAGCGTAGTTCTTACAATCAACTTCAGACACAACGGAACTGTCAGCGATGTGATGTCCCTGCGCTTCGATGCCTTATCGATTTTTAATATACTTGTTCTGCGATAACTTTAGCGTCGTTTTTCTTATCTTTATGTAATTCGTACATGTGTAGCTGATATAAATATAATTTGAGAGTTCATATACCTATTAGCAAGATTTAAGGGTTATGGAGCTAGAAGGCGCAAAATCTTCATAAGGGTCTTGTTATATTGGTCTACTCGTTTGCAAGTAAATATCGAGTTCTCAGTTCGAGGCGTGATAATAAAGGAGTGTCAACATCATTTGGACCGCCTCGCCCTGTTAGCTGTACGTTGCCGTTTCTGACTATACATTTGAATGTTAATAGAATACATGTAGGTACAGTCACCTGCAACAATATCTTCCATAAAGGACGCATATCAAGGATAATATAAGCATGGATTGACAATGTCTATATACAAAATCGCGTGACCGTATTTAAGACCAGGGTAGCGCCATCTATTGTTTCGTAAACGCAGTAGGTCTCATTTTCAATTTGTTTGGCGATTAACGCTAAAATAACGTGGGACTCCACAGTCGCGTACAATCGAAAACAGACGTCTGACGATTAGAAGAACGCGATATTGTATGTACAGACATAGTCATCGATAAAAAGAATGTCCCCACAATAGTGCTGTAAGAACGACTCTTACAACAGTTTCTCTGACAGTCTTATTACGGTATAACTCTGGCCGATTACAAATTTTCACGAGCCATATTTTCGATAAATCTTTTTTGAGACTGTACCTCTAACTACTACGAGTATATCCTAACTCAATGAGACGTACGGTCAACCAATTTGATTCCTAGCCCACTGTAGGACCTTGTCGTAATGACAGTTGCCCGTGGATACGTATAAACGTAACCTATTCGCTACCAAACTAGCTATTGTGACAAGGTTCTAGAGTGGCCTAGGAAACAACGGACTGTTCATAGTCAATTCAAGCTTATATCCTTGCCGCAGATGCCTCTTAAAACGAGATAAGGGGCCGTATTCTGACTTAAAACACGTTTAGACACGATCCTACTTTAATACAACTCCAACGCATTAACTACGCAATACAGCTGAATCAGAAATATCAGAATTTGCTTGAAAATTATTAACATGCATCTCCAATATAACTTTAATATTGGTTGATTATTTGTTGTGTGTTGAAGTTATGTTTGAGATAGATTGTGTCTTAAATGTATTGTTTATGATTTTTTAAATGAGAATACGGCAGTAGGTCAGATGTTAGATAATATTGTAGATTGATGTAGTAAATTGTTTGTAAAACGGTACCTAATTTGTTGATCGGACTAGCAACTGATCGGACCAATGTGATACGACTATTGAATGTAATATACTGTGTGTATAAAATATAAATTGTGTTTTTTTATTCCATTTTACTTACCAAAAATGAATAGTGAAGTACTCCTGAAAATCGCAGCATTATAATAAGCGTAGTCCTTCCTCAACCCATCACAGCGACTTTAGTCATTGGCTTGGCAAGTGACACAAGCCACTAGCGACATCTGTACTTGATGATGAGACACTTGTTAAGGACACGCATGCGTGACGCATGTTAATCTCTCCAATTTACTTGTGTTCAACCTACTTCAATATTTTGAAGGAGGAGGTTCTTAATACGTTGGGATCTTTTTTGATTTTTGCTATTTCTTTATAAATTCACCGATTATTCGAAGACTGCTGGACCCATTTGAAAAATTCTATTTTGTTTGAAAGGGTATACTATCATTATCCATTGTCATCAGGTTAGGATCTGATGATGGGATCCTAGAGAAATCGAGGGAACTCTTCAAATATTAGTATATAATTTGAGTATTTTTTACAGTAGCTCCGGCATTTGCTCTTGGTAAGGTAAGCCTTGGTTGGTAAGGTAGCCTAAGTAAAGTCGGTTCTTCTTAAAAATGATTCAGTTTAACCTTTTCGCAAATTATCAGTATCACATGAGACGCCATGACAAACGAAATTCGTTACTGGCTTACGGTCAACTAGTCTACAGTCTCGGACTTTAATTGTAGAGCCATTTACGGTTCAAGCTATTTTCTTTGTTTAGTATTTATTCTATGAAATTTCCAATATAAAGAAAATCCTCAATGGATGTTGAGCCATTGAGTGTTAAAGTCCGTGACGCCTCAGTGGTGAGCTTCCGGCAACGCGAACAGTTTCGCGTCGAGCTTCCAAGGGATTTAAACAGCGGTCACTGAGTCCACTCACATACTTTTGCAGGTCATACAGAGATAGGGCGTCCGGTAAAAATAGGGTAAAATAGTATATGAGCGGAGCCAAATGGTGCATCGCGTGCGACGGATTTTTCATTGATTTGTACAAGTGTGCGCCCGCTCCATGCAACCGCGTCAGTCAACTGTCATCACAGTCGGGCATCCGCTAGTGATGACAGTCAGTCATCACTATATAGCGGATGCCCTTAGGTTCGCGTCTTTCTTATGGACTTTGCTAAAGTTATGAAAACAAATCACGCAGTGCGCCGCGCCTTAACGGATTTTAGACACAGAATCAAGTCCGGATGGTCTCGGGAGGATAAGGGATCGAAATAACACAACAAAAATGTATTTTCCGACGTTTTTATAACAAGTAGTCCCAATAAAATTTTACAAGTTCCCTTTGTACAAGAGTGGAGTAACCTCCGTGACAAACGAAAGATCAGATAATTTGTGGCATAACATTATTTGGGATAGTGCTTAAACGAAGATTCTAGCGAATGGGATATACATTATATGTCCCAAGTGCGGTCCCGTGGACACACCGGAGCGAACCTCGGACACAGGCATATACTCTAAGTGCTTGAAGCCCACCATTGTTGTAAAAACTACTATATTACACATGCTAGGGTATTTAATACCAGTGCGACTTGACAAGCGACAGTTTTGTAATGTGCAGAATTGTCTTTGTCACTTTGACGACGCACTGGCCTGATTAATCTAAAATCCATTATAGATTTGCACCAATGCCAGAACATAGATTTTTTAGACTTCTCAAGGCTCTCCTAGCGTATTATTAAGCCAGGGGTTCCCAATATGATACTGCTTACTTGTTATAGAATATCTATTTATATATATCTGAGTGTCTAGAATGTAGAGCCAGCGATGTTAGCGTACCAATGGACACACATAGGAACTCCTGTATTAAATTGTTGAACCCTGCCGAATAGACCGTGCTATGAACTAAGGCCTCGGTTGACGCCGCACAGCGTCACATTCTATAGAAATGACGCTATCTCTATCCAATATGACGCTGCTCATTGCATCCGGCGTCAACCGTAGACCACGCCCTAAGACTTCTAAGTCTAAAAAATGTATAGTCAAGCAGTTAGAACGTTTCAGTCAAACCGCCGTTTTGGACTGGCATCTCGGTCTTATCTTAAATCTACCTAAACATCTTAACATTGAGCGCTTGTATTTAGAATATACAGTATAGCACGATTCACTTGAAACTACGCCTGCTAACGATATACCTAAATGTCGCCAGACCACGGAGCTCGAACTCCCGCTGGTATTAACTAAAGAGATGATTTGCCCGTTTCAAGCAATATAATGTAATGGCTCATTATTGCTTTTCACAATAACGTAGGTCAGGTTTTAGTCTCATAATCCATAATCTTCGGTCACATTTACTGATGTGCCGTGGGAAAGTTTCCAAAATTGCGAAATTTTCCACATATGAAAATTTCGGAAAATTCTTACATTTTTGTAGGGGATTTGAAACTTTCTATTTCTTAAATTTCCAATTTCCTATATTTCTTATGAAATTTTCTAGAAATTTCCGAGAATATTTCCAATTATTTAGAAAGTTTCCGCAACTTGCACATCTGTAGTCACATTACACGGTATGTACCTATAGATACTGATATTCTATCCCAAATTCAATTTAATGTCTTAGGATTTGTTTGGTAAATATGTACGTATTCATTTTTCCAATCAGAGTAAGGAATTAGTTTTTACTTTATTTTGCTGCGATTATTTTCCCGCTTAATCATTAAGTCCAAAGTATTTAAAACCGTACTAATCCCATAGAAATTATAGTCCGACTACGTAAACTCTGCGTGGACTGCAAAATGTAGAACTTCCGCCATAGACAGATAAGCGTATTTTTTTCGGGTAGTATTTAAAGGTTCTTAAAAATAATTACCGTAACCGAACTGAATGCTCATCGATAATACCAAAACAAACATCAAAAAATCACTTTGCAGTGCATTTGGATTTTAATGATGCGGCAATCAGTATGTTTTGTCTAGCGATTTAATATTTTTCTTTCTTTCCATATTCACATTGTCAGTTTGACGCAAAGTTGCGAGATTCGTTCTGGTAACTTTGGTAACTTAATTCCGTCGTCCGTTCCGACCTAACAAGTGTTTTATTAAACTACTTATATATTTTTGCCTATAGCCGCTGTCTTTCGTTGTAAGGAGGTAGAGACGTCGTCGTGGCCGGAGATACGAAATTGGACATGGCTTTACGATTTACGGTATTATTTTATCTTTTATTGTAGTTTAAGTTACCCATACAATAACCAAAGGCCGTGCTAGAATATCTTTCTGGCAGTGTACGTTAATTTAAAATTAGGATAATATATTCTCTTAACTCGAGTTTTTTTTTATCTTTCACTATCTTTATCTATCGCGGGTTTTTGTTTCATACAAGGTCAGGTTATGTTTGACTAAAATAGTTTATTTTGTCATAGGAAAGGGAAATCATATGCAAACTCCATACAAGGGCGTCACTTATCCGAGTGTTTCTCTTACCCCAACTGACTTCGACAAGATGTATATCTAGATGCACACCTACGCTTCTAGGTTCATGGCCAGGTGCGCCTAGATTTTTCGAATAAGAGTTACATTCCATTTTATGTTTTCTGAACGTCTCTCAGTGTTGTTACTCACTTTACAAAAAATAAATATTTCCATAAATCTTACTTAAAAATTAGCGAATATGTTTACTTATAGCAAACAAAACGTCATTTTGTACTTTTTACTTTAGACAGGTATCACTAATTATTGGTAGGTATGAAGATAATTTGACGTAAGAGTATTTTTTGAAGAATTTTCAAGTCCGGAAAGTACTACTCGAATTTCTTAATCTTATGCTACTTAATAATAATCGTTGCGTAGTAAGACTATTAACTATGAATACTATTATAATAGGTATATTAATTTAATTAAGCAAATCAAAATACATATATACAGAGTGAAATTTTAAACACCGGTCACATTGAGCGAGGTGATTACGTAGGCCATACGGAACAACATTTACGATGGGACCAACCTTGAAATCCCAAAAAAAATTTTGGTTTCCCCATTGAAAACGACGACGACTGATCGGCGGACATGTATGAAACTGCCGAAAATGTCTTTTACTATTTCGGAGTTGACCTCGCTCAATATGACCGGTGGTTAAAATTTCACCCTGTACACTTACTTATTAGGAGCGTAGATAGTTTAAAAAACGTTTTGGAAGAGTACTAACAGTTTAACAATGAAGCACTTTCAGCAGTCGGATATCGACAATATCGACATCACCAAATGTCCGAATGGCTTTAAAATACCTGACTATTAAAACAACTACTTAATAAACTAAAGTACCGTCGGAGGTAAGTTCAAATATAATGGATCTGTTGCATTTTTATTTGAAAATCGACGTCTTAAAACGTACACAAGTATCTAGTACCATTAAATAGTGTTGTGTTTCAGATTTACCGGCCATCTTGAATTTCTTTATCTATTATCAATCTGATCAGTGATCATATTGCAAACCCATATCTGAGGGACCAGGAGGCGTCTTAATAAGAATCTTAAGTCAAATTTGTAACTTACACTAAACTGTGAATACTGTACCAAGCCGTTACAATATTGTCAGTTCAAATTATTAATTCTATTACATTGTGATAAAATCCACATTTCGTTCAAAAGCAGTCCACGCTCGTTGGTTTGCGACTTATTTATTAAAAATGCTAGAAAAATGTGCCAAAAGACACATGTAATACACAGCCAGTTCGTGGTGTTTTTTTAGGGTTCGTAGTCGACCAGGAACCCTTATTTTATAGCAATCTACGCTCCACGTGTGTCGAAGGCCTTTCTATAACTTAAAGCTTGTAGTCGAGGGCTAAATCTATAGGACTAGTATAATCGTAAAACTTCACTCATGAGATATAGAAACACATATATATAGTACGTGTGGGGAAATACAAATGTAGTTTATTAACTGAAAAAACAAACAGTATTAGCTTACTATACAAATGTTTGACTTATACCGGTGATTATATTACCCTAACTTACCTATTAAGGTAAGGCCTTGGACACTATAATATCAATTATAGTTTTTAGGATGCCAGTGCCTGTTGACGAAACAGCAACAAAAAGCCTCTCTAAAATCTAGCATTTTTTTTAATGAGCATGCATGTGTGAATAATGATAACGATATTTTGGTAAACCCTTCTGTAGCTCGTAACTTTGCAATTATGCGTTTTAGTTTGCCAATAGCAGAGTTTTTAAGTGCGTATAAATATAAGTTTAACAGATCAAATGCATTTTTGTAACACATAATTATCACGAAAAAAACTACGTAATAAAACAATTTGACGATTTATCTTACTACGCAACGATTTGCAAAGTGAACCTAACTCCATTACAATACGATTGAAAATGAAACGTTCACAACAATGGTGGACAACAAGACATTACACAGTACATTATAGACTATACTAAGCCTTTCAACCAATACAATTTTAAAACTGTATAATTCTGTGCTTTATCCATATTCCCCTCCTACACCTGCAATATAATAATAGTATAATATTATTAAATAATAATTATATATAGTTTATATTATTACAGAATTCCACTCCCTTCGCTTGGACGTTGCGGTTCTCACATAACTATATTCCAATAGGTTTACGATTTCAGCATTAAAAATATATTTAATTAAAACAATTTATACAGAATAAATTGTTGTATTCAAATGAAAACAAGTCGCTATTAAGCCTTAACCTTAGCTTAATGCCTTGAACAGGGGAACAAAGGTAACAAATCTTGCTTACTACAAAATATATGAACTACTTAAGGTTAGGTTAGAGAGAATAAGAGAATTAGTTGATTTTGCTTGGAGTAAGTGAAAAAGTCTAGAGGTTCACTTATTCTCCGGGTTGTTCTTATCCCCTCTAACCTTGTTGGTAAATGATTCATTTCTGGCATCCAAACATTTTCTGGCAGTTAGTAATGTAAATGTATCGTGTACTTAATGCTCGTAAGATCCCACTATTCCCACTAAATGAATCATTTACCAAGGTACATAATTTAAATACTTATTTCCATTCAAAATTAAGCTGCATTTCGATTCAATAGAATAGTTCTACTTCGTAACAATCACAATTTTAATGAGCAAATCTTTTTGAATGTACCCCTCGTTTGACACTTACCGTTGACACCCAGGCTTCCACAAATATGCTTCTAACAGAAGCCTTGATATATTTCTCTTTCTTTCTTCTTCTATCTTTGGAAGCTCTATAGTCCAAGTTTCCCTAAAGGTACATTTACTCTATCTCACCCCACACGTCAACTTTTAAACCTTTCGCCACCATTGTAAAGGTGAGGTTGCACGTCAACGCCAAACACTACAATAAAACTCAATGGTAACAATTTAAAATGAACCTTCACGCATTCTACGTTGGTGGCGGGTGAGTGTCAACAGTGTACTGCAAAGTCACTGGTGACGAAAGGGTTATAGCCAACTACACCACGGATGTGATGGTCACACTTATGGAAGAATGATAATGACAGTGTCTGTCTCTTTCAATCACTTGGTGTTACAAAGTGACTTTTGCTCTATCACGTAGATAAGGCTTTAACATTACAATGTTAAAGCCTTATCTACGTGGTGAATGGTACACCATTTCTCTTAAACAACATCCGATATTCTTAATACTCGTACGATACATAAAACAACCACTAAAATTAGATCTCATGTTTATAATATTTAGATTTTAATAGATGCAGATTATTCTAAACAACTATAAACAATCACAAAGAACCATTGTCTTCAACTCCGCTACGCCCAAACACTCTTCCCGACAGCTCTAAAATTGCATTGGTCGCGTCATGCTAAAATAAACTTTATTTACATACCCGAAAGTCCATTATAAATCTAGTTTAGAACTTATCGTTTGAGATTTGCCACCAACTTAAACTTAATATTGTCTGTAGCTTAGCACGAGAACGCGGGAGCGTGACTTTACCGGAAATCTTTCGAAATTCGTTATAAATTTTATCGTTTGTCCCACTCAGTCCCCTCAAAAGTATTCTTTAGACCAAACTTCTCTGTCCCGTGTATACCGAAATATTGTTATAGTACACTATTTATTCTGCAAAAGTCAAATCCTAAACAGGATTTTGAACTTTTTAACAGTCATCGTCTCATAACTTGACGATTTAAATGACAATGACATCTTCGTAAATAATTGCAGTTGCAGTTTATATATTACGAGTAAAAATATTCACATATTATTTTCTAAAACTCAAAGCTATACCGATTCGTTAAGCTCAAACGACCTAAAAAAAACCGCCGAATATATACCATATAATTAGTACAGCTTTTTCTGTGAACGTTTGATTGGGTAAGAGGAACATAGTCTATTTTACTCGGGACAGGAGTTTCTCTTATCGCGATGTTCGTCTTACCCCACCTAAGTTTATCGGACGACATGAAGCGTTGATGTTTCGGATTCGTTCAACAAGCTTTGTTTCTGCCTCTTCTTAAAATCGTCATCATATTTTTATTTTCAATACAAGCACCGACTACAAGTCCCGCCCCGCGTGCAAGCACTAAACTAATTAAAATATAACTATAATTACATAAAAAACGTAATATTGAACTCAACTCTCAATACTTGTAAGTACATTAACATTAAAAATATTATTACTCATTTTAGAATATTGTTTTTATAAGACTAGGCAGTATCGTATTGCCTAAGCCTCGAGATATTATTTGAAATCACGGTGCTCCCCTTAATCTAGTTTGTTAGTTATTACCATAAGAATAATCAATAATTCGCGGGAAGCGACATTAGCGTCATCAAAAAGCAGACTACAGTAGTACAAGTCCGCAGCAAAAGTGGTTAAACAGGTGAGCGGTTCAAAATGATGTTGGCACGACTTTATTGTTAAGATAATAAAAGCGTGCAGTGAATTAAATATTACTCACCACATTACATAGGTACTCGGGACGGTACAGTCACCGGCAATAGCGCGACTTCCTACGCGAAGGCTGCAAAAATATGTGACATGCTCTTATTTGTAGGGCCATAAGAGCGTGTCACATATTTTTGCGGCCTTTGAGTAGGAAGATACTATTGCCGGTGACTGTTCATCAATAAAATTTGTTGTGGTTAGAGGAAAATTTATCATGGGGTAAGAGCAATAACATGACAATTCCAGAGTGTTTGTCTTTCCCCGATAGATGCTGGACATTTTTGTCACTATGTTTGCGTATGTTAATCTTCGGATGCCTTAATGTCGCTTCCGCGCGATATTCTTAGGTTAATTTATTTCATTATCGCATTTAAATAGGTTGTGTGTGAGGCTGCCCTTAATATCTTTGGTGTGGATGATTTTGGCTATAAGTGCTGTATTAATGGGAATCTAAATGATAAGGGCACGATTACAGTCAATCGCTAGCTTTCTATATGGTACTCGTAAACTTCTCTTCTTAAATGCCAAGACAATTGATAATGATATTGTCTGAAAAAAAAAAGCCATAAAATTAAAAAAAACCAAAAGATAGCTTTTTCAATTTGTAAATTATTATGATAATTGTCCTGACCCGTTTTTAGCAGTCTAGCAATCTACGAGTATATTTGTTTTATTTTATAAAAAGAAATAGGTAATTGAAAAATAATTTTCCAAGTATAATTATACTATGGCTGATAGTATGGCTAAACTGAACTTTGTATAATTCACGTTCACTAGCGATTGACTGCTCATATCGAAGTTATTCGGGCTAAGGAGTCAGGGTTCGTCACATACAACCGATACTCTAAGGACATACAAACTAACTGTCACACACGCGAAGCTGCGGCGGTGTACGACTCGTATTAATTATAATTACTTTAAATAAAGTTAAATGAATCAATTAATCATCAAAAACCAATTTTACGAGCTTTATGGGTCGATTTTTCATTTAAATTGGACTAGGACATCTTCAGAGACGTATAAAATAAAAGAAAAAAAATTAAACATGGTAGGTACAATTCTGCAAAACCTGGGCTCGATTCGACATGGCATAACTGACAGTGTCTTGCGAGACAACTATGATATCAAACTTTTGTGACAGTTGAAATCGGGGTGGAATCACTCAATCTAAAATGGTGGCCATAGCCATGGACAAAACGCTCTAGCGAGACCTACTGACATCTTGACAGTTAGGTGTGGACACGTGTGGACAGGATGGATATCACTCTATCCACTGGCGATACAAGTGTGACATCCACGTCTCACAGTTTGGCATGTCGAATCGAGCCCTGCATGATTGTACATAATACGAGTATAAAGAAAAACCTCCGAGATAGCCTCCTCCTTCTTTCCTATGGTTATTTAAATTAAACCACCCAAAGGTATTTACTGTAATGCTGGTTCATAAATAAATGAGCTCAAATTCAAATGCAGAACGAGTCGTTACACCGCCAAAACACACATCCCTTAAGCCGTAACAAAATATGATATTGTGTTCGGCAAAAGCCGATTTTGTGCCGAATTGTGCGACAAAAATTGTCTTTGCGCTTTACGCTAGCCAACGAGGATTAGAACCCACGCACTGGATCGCACATTCCTTCGTTGAACGGTCTATATACTTAATGGTACTCTACGCCTGGAAGAAGGGATTTCGTCTGTGTACTGGAGCCGACTCCAAAAAACATATAAACCTTATAAACTATTGCTTCCAGCGAGGGTACAGGTTATCTTATTGTTATATCGATTCATATGTATAGTGGTATATGCACAGCCTAGGCATCACTTGTCGTTCGGCAACCACTCGCTGGTACCTAAGTCGGCGCGACAAATTTTCCTACCATCGATACCTACTCATTAGAATCAAATATCTTCTATGCGATTTGGACTTTTTGTTTTGACTCACCGATAACCTTTTGATAACTTCAACTATAATTTACAGATATTTTATTTAAATGAGCACAAAAGAAAACAGATATTCAAAATAACCGATTTCATTTGTTCGTATATAAAGGAGCAAACATACTATCGTTTGTCGCGGTACTGTCCTTACCCAAGCTACTTTCAAACGACAAGTAGACAAATCTGTCGCGCCTGACACGATGCTCTCGCAGTAACATTATGTTTACGATTGGCCAGCAAAGATATTTGTAAATTGAAATCAATTTTTAATCATTTTCGTCTAGCATTAAGAAAAGATTGAATATAATTCAATCAAAATTTTATTTAAAAAAATGTTTATATTCCTGAAAAGCAGTTTAAAATATCAAAATCAGTCTCTACCCTTAACCTGATAATAAAAACCAATTATTTTTACACAGGTTCTGTTAAAAAAGTGAACTCTTTTCGTTTAAATTTATAATCAGCTTGCCCTTAGCTGATAATTTTAATTAATGGCAGTAATATGAAATTGTTCTAAAATATCATTATCAATAATAAACTAAGTAATGACAGTTATTTTTATTCTTAGTAGGTTGGTACTTAATTTGTTTTTATGTAAATACATAAAAACAAATTAAGTACCAACCTACTAAGAATTAGGCTAAATAGCCTAATTAAAACACGTTTTCAACCGACTTCAAGATTTGGAAGGAGGAGGATACAATTCGTCGGGATCTTTGTTGCTATTTTTTCCTATGGAAAATTATTTTTTTGTTTGAAAGGGTGTACTTCACAGTTGGTACCATTGTCACGAGGTCAGGATCTCATGATGGGATCCTGGAGAAATCGAGGGAAATCTTCAAATATTATAGGCAAACACATAGCGATTTAAGTATTTTTTTACGCTAGCTCGGGCATTTTCTTTTGGATATGTGGAGTGTAAGTGAAGTTGGTTCTGTAGTTAATTAAAAAAAAAGATGGTTGTAAGCAACGGTTAATAATGCGGCTAATTCATAAAAATCATCAAATTTCGTGGCTAAATAAATCTATTCACAAACGTCTTTGCCAGCGTTACAATTCTTACTTCTCGACGAATAAATCTGTTCGAGATTAACCCAGCCCCAAACGCCGCAAACCCTTCGCAAAACGAACTTTATTCAATCCGACTTTAGGTCTTTATTCCAATAAGTGTGGCATTGTGACCTTTGATACTGGTTCTTACATGTTACAAATTAAATCGGTTCTATTTCATATTGTCGAGTGTACCAACTTATTCTAGTGCCGTGCCGTGCTTGTCCCTCTCACGTATTTCACGTTTGTGTGAAAGAGATCGATTACGGAAACGGGCTATTAAAACACCCACCCACGGCGGTCCCGGATTGTTTTTTTTTTACACAACCCGGCCATCATGTAATGTTTGTTTGCTTACAAGGTTTTTATTGCTATGGAGGTACAGTCCTGATTAAAAACAGTAAGATATTACGACGTGCGCGCCGAGATTTAGCTTTGTCGGCGTCAGCGTCGGCGTCTACTCCAAAAATTGCCGCTCGTGCAGTGCAACAGAAGCTTACGACGCGCCGAGAGTCGGCGCTGCAAAATAGGTACAATCGGCGCTCACGTCTTTTAACCATTTTCTTATATTTAAATATCAGTAGAGGTCAGCGACCTCCGTGGACCTATCCCTAGCATACGCCCCCTGTACAGAACATGCGTATATATCTCGATCGGCTCAGACCACATACCAATCAGTAAAGTCACCTGTAATATGAATAGTAATAATAAATCAATATGTTCAGACGTTTTTAAGACACTGCGTTCACAATTCCTTAAGCAATCGATTACATTGCTAAGAAAACATTTAGTAAGTGTTAATAAAATACACGAAAACGCGACTATGGCTATCTTTACGGGAATATTTATTTGACTCACATTACAGGTGATATGAATGGACCAACTCCGATATGGGTCCCACGATTGTATGCGTACGGCGTCACGCCGATTTGGGGCCGACGCCGACCAGACAAAGTCTTAACTTGAATTGAGCAGTGTTCAGATGCGTGGACGAACAATTGACAACAACCCTGTGGTAATACTGAACCCTAACTAATAAATAAACCGATGTAGCATCACTGACCTATCACTAATATAATAATAATATTATCATCCAAGTCCAAGCTAAATAGAGGGTTAATCATAATCATCAGTCATATTGAGGGATGTGATGTGATTAGGTAGGCTTTAGACTACTTTTACTATGGGACCAACCTCAAAATACCAAAAAAATGCTTCCCCATTGAAAACGACATCGGCCGAAATGTATGAGAATTTTTGACTGGCACGCAAGCTCATTACGAATAACACGCCTGCTTAGCTACTTTTCCTGCTGACTGTACATAAATATCATATGACTTTTTAGTTCTTTGATTACTAATAGTAGTACAGTCCGCCTCGTACTGAGCACTCGCGATTTACTTGCAATTGAGGAGGACAGGAGAGGACATTATAACAACGTTTGTGAAAATCGCTTTTACGCTTTCTAGAACTCTCAAATTATATTTATCTCTGCTATTTCATGAAGATCAAACAAACGTTACTAAAGGCGGACTATTTAAAACCAAAAAGTCATCGAAATGCTGGGAAGTCCCGGTAGCCAGCGGACCGTTCTGTTGTGTCTGTAAGAACTTCGCGTCGCTGCACGCTCGTTCCCACCCACTACCAACTAAGCTATCGTGCATCCCGCCAAGACCACTCCATCCTTTACTTTGGACAGTGCAGTGACGCTACATGGCCTCTAGTCTCGAATCTCGATTGACGTGGTGTATCTAGTAGGTAACATTTTGAGTGAACTTTTTCATACATGTATAATATGAATAATTTAGAAGTTGCACAATTTTCGAGTTTCTCGATTATTCCGTATAGACTTGTTTAATTATTGATTTGTTGTTATTACCTAAAAGTTATTTGATATTACTAAATAAATATCTTAATTTTTATAAAATATCTTATTTTCTTGTTACATTAAAGTTTATTTATATATAGGTAATTTTGCGATAATTCTATAAAATATGTACAAGATACGCAGGGTATTTAGCTGAAGATTTTAGATTTATTTCAATTCCTTGTTATAATCAAGAAAATGTAAAAAGCATGCATCTTCACTTCCATGAGTGGTATTGGTACAGATTGATATTTTTGTGATGATCAAGAATAGTCCAGTGAAAAAGCTACCGATAGCCCAGTCAAAAGAGCCGAGGGCCGATGGAAATAAACGTCTGTCCGACAAGGGGCGTAATTCACATAAAAAAAAACTTTGCATAAAAAAACTTAAAACTTACATTACCAATAAAATATTTATCCTATACTACAAACGAACTGTAATGGGAGCGTAGCGAGTGTAGCTGATAATAGTCAATTCCGCTCGCTTACACGCACACACATATTAATAGACTTTCCTTCGAGATATGACTTAATATAGTGATAACAATGAGTAAAAAGAACAAATACACAAAAACTATTAAAATACGTATTGTAAAAAAACATAACAACGTCACAGCATATTTACATCGTGTTCTATACACGTGAGTCTCCCCACCTCCGCGCCAGTACAATATCGTTTCTACAATAGATTTAGTTGGCTGCAACGCAACCCGTGCGGCGACGATAACCGATGAAAACCGCGCCCTACGTGTATCCAATATAAATCTACTATTTTATAATGAATCCGCCTCTTATATATAGGTAACGCCACCAAAATCATAATTTGAAACATAATTTAAGACACTGCTAGTTTTATTGCGCAAATACAACACAAAAGTACTAAATTTACAATGATTCTGTGTTACAAAATATACGAGTTAATAACACAAAACTAGCAGCTCTTATGTTCCAAGTTATAATGTTGGTGTTAACCTCATTAACTTTATTATACAAATATCAGCAGCTAGTCATTTAGCTGACCGTAGAGCCAATAAAATCCACGATACTATTCAACATGGCTCATTATACCTATGCGAGTCATAAAATGACACTAACCAGAGAACGAAGAGTTTTAATAACGCTAAAACCAAACAAACTTGCCGTGAAATCTCACTAAGTCCTCATTGATTTATCCATTTTTAGGGTTCCGTAGTCAACTAGGAACCCTTATAGTTTCGCCATGTCTGCCCGTCCGTCCGTCCGTCCGTCCGTCCGCGGATAATCTCAGTGACCGTTAGCACTAGAAAGCTGAAATTTGGTACTAATATGTATATCAATCACGCCGACAAAGTGGTAAAATAAAAAGTGAAATTTTTTTTTTTATTAGGGTACCTCCCTATACGTAAAGTGGGGAGTGATTTTTTTTTTCATTTCAACCCTAACGTGTGATATATTATTGGATAGGTATTTAAAAATAAATTGGGGTTTCCTAAAATCATTTTTCGATAATGTAAATATTTTCGGAAATAATCGCTCCAGAAGTAAAAAAATATGCGTCCCCCCCCCTCTAACTTTTGAACCATAAGTTTTAAAAATATGAAAAAAATCTCAAAAGTAGAACTTTATAAAAACTTTCTTGGAAAATTATTTTGAACTTGATAGGATGAATAGTTTTTGAAAAAAAAATACAAAATAATTTCTGAACTAAGTTTGTAATTTAACCGTATAAGCAGGTGTTTATTGTACCTGTAATTTCTACAAAATTACAATGAAATGACGTGCTTTCAAATAAAGTAAAAACGGTGAAAATCGGTTCACGCAATAAAGAATTATCCCATAAAAATCATCTTCCATACTTTATGCTCGCGCGCAATAGTTTACTCAATTTGCCGATAGATGTCGCTGTACATGGAACTCTCATATCATATCCTACATGGCGGTGTTATTAACTCTTAAGTGGGGACACTTACTGTGACGGACGGAAAACTACGGAACCCTACAGTGAGCGTGGCCCGACACGCTCTTGGCCGGTTTTTTTACAATGACTTTCCCCTGATTTAGTGCAGTCTGGTTAGTAAATTATAACTGTAGATATAACGCTTAATAAGTCTTAAATTAATTAAAATCTTGAGGAAATATTATTATTCTTTATACATGTCAAATTAGATATTTTGCAATGTCGCGATTTATTATTATGGCACTCTTTATATTATGTTAACAAACAAAACTATTTGACACATATCGTTTAAGCGTGACGGTATATTTGAATGTACTGGTAAACATAATTTTGTCAGTAACGATTGGCTGGTCAGATTCTTATAGTAAATACGAAGATTTACGCTTGTTTTGGTCGCCATGTGAGACTTCACGCCACGTCGATTCTAGCTTAACTCTCAGCTCTCTCTAACGCTAACGCTCGTGACTTAGCCTATTATACCTAATCACATAGATTTAGAACATTTGTTGTGTGGTGATAGGGGCACGGGCTGCGTTGCGCCTCAGTCCATGAAACAAGAAGTTGGCTGCGGCCTTGATGGGAGCGACGAGAGGCGCGCGCGCGGGCGGATCCCATTGTCAGACGTTGCCCGGGGCCGGGAAGCGGGGTGGCGGGAGGGGCGGAGGCGGGCGGCCCGCGTCGCCCGCACCCGACGATTGCTCCGATACTGGACATTTTACAAATATAATTTGCACCGTGACTTTATAACAGGGAACTTCAGGGGTGAACTTTTTATTCGAGGGCCAGGGTTGGGATTGCGCTTCTTTTTCGGGGGCCTTATTTGGTTTTTGTCTCTGGTTCGATCAGCAGCTTTATAAAATGGAGCTTTGGTAGATTCTTACGACTTAGAAACGCTCGTTAAGACCGCTGACGCTTGAGCTGATGCTGACACCCATACATTTTTATTAAGTCATGTCCATTTTGTAACGATTGCGAGTGAGACACCACATCTATTCACGTTATGCTCTATCGGACCGTTTTTCTATTCAATATTCATATGAACAACTGTTTTACTCAATAATAACTCAACTTTGGTTAGTCAAAAAGTATGTGTTAGTACATTCCCCTCTACATACCTTCATAGCTACTAAGTATAGTTAGAGTGCAACCACGCTAACTGCATGAACTTAGCATCATTTTGCCATATGTTTGACGTTTCTGCGTCTTTCTTTGTCCAATGGCGGCCTTAGGGGGTGGCAAATATCGCTCGGGGCCTCGCACTTGCAGGGGCCGCGCGATAACCCGATCAGATTTTTCGAGGGCGAAGGTTTAGGCCGCTACTGCCCTTGTCTCTTGCTAAGTCGATGCAAAGTTAGTGGTTAGACTATACACTCACGTGAGTCGTGTTTCTCGTCAACCGGCGCCGGCGGCGGTGGCAGCTGCTGTTCCAGCGCGTTCACGCAATTCATCATGCTGCCGTACAGCCGGCTGTCGCGGAAGCTGTCCCTGCGAACAACGTGTGGCCAGTGTCACGCGCGTGCTGCTGACCCTTCAAGTTACTGCTGATAGGGCCAGCCAAATCCAGCAAGCGTGTCCAGCTAAATTTGCTCTAAAAATCAGGATCGCCGGCAAAACTAAATTTATCTCTTTTAATTTATAAAGAAGTAAGTTGACGCTTTGGGAAGTTTACGTTGTTGCGCTTAAGTGCTTAAATTGTTTCGGCCCGCACTCAAAAATAATACCCATGTTCAAAAATATATTCCCAGGTGGCCATAAGTCTGCTGTGCAGCGTCCTTAGGTCTGTAAACAACCATGCCACCTTGCCACAACACAATTTAAAATTGGTGTTCCATATTTATCTTCAAGCTTTATGTAATTTACCGAGTACATCATGAACTTTAGAAATTAGTATAATGCTTGATCTTGAATTGTCAAACAGTCTTTTTAAAAGTTTCGCCTCGGTCACGAAACGTACTCTCTCGCGTCTGTCGACTTTTATAAATTGGACGAGCATAGGGCGTGCACGCTCGGAGCATGCGTTCTGTGGCCTCCGGGTTAGACTTGAGAACGAAAGAAGTATATGTACTATCTATTCTGTCGTAGATTACAAGAAGCTGTATGTACCCCAAAAGTTATGTGAATATATCATTTTAGTGCTACGCGTGCCTATGGAGTATGGCAGAGACAAGTGATATTGAATTTTATTATAACGGAGTTCGCTTGTAACAACACTTAAATACTTTTAAATATTATAAAAAACTTGTGGGGTTTGAGCGCATTAAAAAATTAAAACGGGACACTTTGATAAATATGGTTTTTCGCTTCACGGACCTTAGGAATTCCTAATTCAACAAGTAGTAGGGGAGCCCAAGAGGGGATTTTTAGAGTTACTCGAGCGCGTCATATTAAAATATATAGTGATATCTGGCAACCCGTGGAGACGTCCCTCAACCACTTTTAGCCCGAGTCTTTGGTGGGAGGTTGGTGGGCAGTTAAAAAATTGATTGGTTGATTTTAAAATCGGTCATTTTATTCCAAGTTGATGCTTTGATTGTGCTAATACATAATCTGTAATTTATCTTTAATTTTGAGGTTATTGTATGAAGGTTATAGTAAATATCAAACCCATCGTCCATTTTGTCAGATTATCATATTTACTGCGTCATCAATGACACGTTGTAAACTTCCAGTTTCAATATGCAAATACAAAATACAAATGCGTTTATTTCATTACTTTTTACAGTTGTTCTTAAGGTATAGAGGTTAGGTACGTAAGTAGTCTATGTTAGGTAACAATTTAAGTATTTAATATTTGACACGCTCGAGCAAGTACATGTGACCTTTTATTTATTTAACCGTTGAAAGCCTATAGAAGTTACACCACCCCGATGAAAGTATATACATTATATAAACTTTATTTTCTTTTTACAATGTAGTCTTTAAAATGGTCTAGGTCCTGATAACGCTCGAGTGATTCAAAATTTTGCATCATTGGCTCCCCTACTAAACTTTTTATAAAAGTTTGTGAAAATACTGTAAAGTGAAGGGCTGGTTACTAACGGACTCCATCATATAAGAGTGCGATGTGGTGTACTCTTAAATATATAAAGGACTCATAAACAAGAAATATTATTTATGCTGCACTCACCTCCCGTTGGAGTTTCTAAAGAGAGCCAAAATTTCTTCGAACGTCTTATTTTTCGTCTCAGGAACTTTTTTATACGTAAATATCCAAAAAATTGCAAGGAATACACTAAAAGGCAGGAATGTATAGTTTTCCAGTAGCGCCTGAAAAAAGAACACAAAACAATGTTAATGGTGAGTGCTAGCTTATTTTAAATAGCAATTAATATCTATTACTTAGAAAGTAGGAAATTCTAGTAGCTCGTTGCTAACCCACCCCATCCGGAGACCTAAAAAACGGGTTAGTCGGATTACTCGGAATGGGGGAGTACTCTGTGATTACCTTCATGCTAGGGAATCCGATGCCGACGACAAAGTTGGCCATCCAATTGACGAGCACAGCGATGGCCATGGCGCTCGGCCGCGGGCCCTGGGAGAACAGCTCCGCCGTGATCAGCCAGGGTATCGAACCCGGGCCCACCGCGAAGAACACCACGAAACTCAGCGTCGACACCACGGACAGGTAACTCATCCAGTCAATCATCTCCTGGACATAACCGAAGAACTCCTATCAGTGCGTAGAATCGTATTCTTTCCTGCACCGATCGGCTGATCAAAATACATCACGCACGATGTTCATGTGCAATAATCCAGGTTGTTACGGAGGGAGGGGGAGAAGGGCACCTTGATTGCAGGAGGCATATTTATGAAACAAGCATATATCTTGTAAGAAACAGCTGATCCTTTACTTCTAGAAAAAATATCACATCCACTTCATCTTACACAATTTTTACCGCTTTTATTAAGAATACACTCTTTTCTCTTGTACTTTGTATTTATAAATAAATCACTATAAATTGCGCTTTGAAAATCCATTTGCAGACTTAACTACAAACACGTTATAAAGTGACATTCAAACTAAACTCGTAATAAGGATAGGATAAGGGATGGCACTGTAAAGTCCGGAATATTTTATTCAGTGGGCAAAAATAGAGCTCTCACGTCTATTAAGGAGTAAAAGATAATTTTTGGACACTGAATAAGATCTGTCAAGGACTATCAAATAGTAATCCTAATTACCAAGCCAAAGATATTTTCAACTTGGGAATTGAAAAGGAATTCCACTTTTTATAATTCCAGAATTTTATAAATGGCATAATTCATAATGACAAGGACTGTCGATTGCCATACTATAAGGTGCCTAGTGACCTAAGGCTTTCTTATACACGTAGCTTGTATGAAAAAGCATTAAAACCATTATTATGATCTTTTCTTTTAGAATTCACTCAGGGCATCCTGAATTGATTAAAATGAGAAAAAAATTAAAAAGAAAAAATTGGGTATTCCTTTAAAATTTCTCCACAGTAGTCTCCGAAACCTAATATTAAGATTACTATGAGACAGCACACGACAGTAGAGGACAGGGACACCATAACAACCCTGGTTATAAAACAGTGAAGTATCGCCATCGCTTGCTATATGTGAAGGTGGCACCTGCTTGTAAGCAGTGTTAGTGTCTTTAAGTATTTGCTGGCAATCTTGAATGCTGAGTTGAGGTGTAACGCACTTTACTCTTTTTACAGCACTTTAGGGTACCTATGAACAAGATCGAAAGACGTAAAATGTTTGATGATTACTGAATTTAACTTAAGACTGCGTCGACCGTCCAGTGGCGCCCTCATTAGGGGGATTGTGTTTCCTAATAAACTAATCAATTTCTGTATAATCCGGCATGTTAAGTTGTAGTTCTACTAATTCTGCAACTTATGATCTATGTGATACAGTTTTATATTACTTACCCTTGGCTTTATCACCCAAACGAAAAAAAGTGGCCACCATTTGCCGTTTAAATACGCAAAATAAAACTATGTGACAAAGATCAAAAGTTGCGTAATAAGTAGGACTATATACAACTTAACACTGAGGGATTACACATAAATTGATTAGTTTATTAGTAAATACAATCCCCCCAATGAGGGCGCCACTGGCCGGTCGACACAGTCTTAAAATAACAATTAATTAAAAGATCTAGGTACTAAGAAATATTTTTTTCATCTAATTTATAATTAAACTAATTACCAAACAAATTATAAATGAAAGTCGCTTTCATAAATATTTTTAAATTGTTTATATAAGCTGGCATTAGTTTAGTTTAGTGTACCAATAAATAAAAACTACCCCCTTATACATAAACGATTCTCAGGCCTCATTAGTTAATTTATGTTTTGTCCTTATCTGTCACTTTGACAGTTGTGTTTGTTAGAAACAGACAAAACATATAGCTCACCAAACGAAGACGCTTAACTGCCTGATAGGGGAAGTAATTCGTGTATAGCTGAATTTTGGTGTAGTTGTAGGCAAAGGTATCTTACACAACATACTAAAAGTACCGGTGGATGGGGGCGCCGCTAGCGGGGAGAGGGGGGTGTAAAGGTCCCTTATTTTGGTTTTTCGTAAATAACTCGGTAACGGTAGCTCATACGAAAAAATGTTCTATTGCTCAATTCATCCACATCTAATTTTCTATAAAAAAGATTCTTTGCAATTTTTTGCTAGGATCAATGTTTAATGAGATATCGAGGAAATACGAGAAACACTTTTTTAAACTTTCGGAGCTAATATTTACGAAAGTATTAGTTTTATCCAAAAATTGTTTCAAAATACCCTTATTGTTTTAAAAAGACCTATCCAACGATACCCCACACATTAGGGTTGGAGTAAAAATACTATTTACCCCCCCACTCCATGTGTACGGGAGGTACCCGAAAAAATAATATTTTTTCACATTTTGTTTTAAAACTTTGCCGGCGTGAATAAAGTACATACTCACACGATTTTTTTATTTTCTAGTACTAACCATCACTGAGCAGGCTGCCCACCCTGCTACCTCACTTCCTACCCTTATAGTTTCGCCAAGTCCGTCTGACCCCATCTGTCCGTCTAGACGTCTAGTACTAAACATCACTGAGCAAAGCCGTGGACGGACAGACGGGGACAGACGGACATGCCGAAACTCCAAGGGTAGGACCCCTCCTCACCCTGCTCAGTGATGGCTAGTACTAGAGAAATTAAATTTCGTATAAGTATGTGTTTTAATTACGCAGACAAAGTTTTAAAACAAAATGTGAAAAAATATTATTCTTTCGGGTACCTCACGTACACATGGAGTGGGGGGTAAATATTTTTTTTACTCCAACCCTAATGTGTGGGGTATCATTAGATAGGTCTTTTTAAAACAATAAGGGTATTCTGAAACCACTTTTGGATAAAACTAATACTTTCGTAAATATTAGCTCCGAAAGTTTAAAAAAGTGTTTATCGTATTTCCTCGATATCTCATTAAACATTGATCCTAGCAAAAAATAGCAAATTATCTTTTTTATAGAAAATTTGATGTGGATGAATTAAACAATAGAACATTTTTTCGTCTGAGCCACCGTTACCGAGTTATTTACGAAAAACCAAAATTAGGGACCTTTACAACCCCCCCTTTCCGCTAGCGGCACCCCCATCCACCGGTACTTTTAGTATGTTGTGTAAGATACCTTTGCCTACAACTACACCAAAATTTGGCTATACACGAATTATTTCCTCTTAGTTTTCCTTTATTGGGTGGGCTAATAGGCCTTAGAGACGTTTATCAATAGACGTTTATCAATAAATATTATCAATAAGGGTAAAGGTAACAAAAATTTAATATGTATGCATTCCGATCTTGTCAACAACTCTTAACCCTCAGCATTCACGACCGGCTTCAACTTTACGCGTGCTAGAGCGTCCAATTCCATTTTCAAACCGTTGTGGCGTGTAGAGTGCAGTGTGTGATGTTTCTTTGATCAAATTTCCTTTCCTACCGAGACTCCCGTTCGGTGCTAGGAAAGTCGAAGTTGGGGGGGGGGACGGGACTGGCGAAGCAAAGCAAATAAAGGTGGAAGGGTAATGGCGTGCATGCGGTGAATTATCGAAAGCGTGTAATCCTTTGGACAGTCGCCATCAGATATATCGGAGCGGTCAAGGTGGTCACAAATATCTGAATATTTGTGACCACCTTGGCCAAATATATTCAGATATTTTTGAGTACAGTCGAGGACAAAGAGATGTATACACTTTTGGACCTTATTACAACGCAATAAGGTCCAAAAGTGTATACATCTCTTTGTCCTCGACTGTACCTTGGCCGCTCCGATTTGATGGCGACTGTACATTCTTTTTTCATTATTTTAAGTACACAACTATGTCAAATACAAGGGAAAAGGCGAGCAAGGCCTTCGGTGTCCAGTGCAATGCAGAAGACGCTCACTGGAGGCTTTGGTCACTTTTTCCTTTGTATATGACATCTGTTTAAGTTTATTAAACTACCTATACTATTATAATCAAAGTAATTTATATAGACATACTGGATATACACACTTTTGATGAGCGTTTTCATAGATCATTATGAATAATCTAACAAACTCTTTTTTTATTTTTTGTTTCAATTTTATGCAACGGTAGCATTGAGTTCGTCCCCGAATGCTAGGTATAAGGTTGCCAGGCAACCGAAATTGCTTGCATCTAGAGACCGACCGTCTCGGCCACGCACGAAACGCAGGCTCGACGCTTACAATGTCAATCAGTCGCACGCTTGGAGCGTGCTATCCGCGGCCGTCGGGTTAGGGCCCGTTAAACCAACCACAATGGACATACAACGTAACTCAGTAAGCAAATATACCCCAGTATACGTGCAATTTAATTAAATTTAGGATACGACAATTTACGATATCAAACGGTTCGGAGCTTCTCGCATTATTAGGTGCAATTGGCAACCACCTTGTTGCGTCTACTTAAACGATTACATCCTTTCTGTATGTTATTTACTTTTAAACATTTAAGAGCTTGTTTGATTAGTTACTTCACAATTTTAAAAGTCGAGAGCCTGCCAGTGATTAGGCTAATCAATCATCACAAATAGATATGAAATAATTTTCGACAATCAGGTATGGATGAAGGAAATGGTTTCAAGCGACATATAAGCGTGCTGAAGCATTTTAGATCACTGATGTGAATGCAATTGAATTTATAAAGCTACATGTTAAACATCTAGACAATAACATTATAGCTTTATAAAATAGGGTGGAGTCGACGAGCGCTCCTTTGAAAAGTTACTTTTAATATCTAGTTTTTCAAGTTTTTGGGTAACTGGGAAGGCAATATTTAAGTTGCAAAAGAGCGCTAACGAACAGTGTAAATGCTTAAATCCAGTGCTTTCAGTTAAGGTAGTCAGTCGCTAATGAGTTTAAAACGTACTTTTAAATATGTTATAGTTATACCCTCAAGTATCATGATATACTGGTCAGAGACTGACTGTCCTGATAAGTCTACTCACTAAACTAAAACGATTTGATGAATTTCAAAGCACTGGTATGGTTTATTTCTAGTTTACTTAATCTACCTTAAATAAGGATTAAAGTTACACAGTAATGTTGAGCCAATCTCAACGTGCCAGTAGAGGAGTATAGTGAGACTACGGTAACTCTACACTGAGTTTACAAGTGACTATAGTATTAGTCAACTAAATTGACGATGATTTTTTTCACTCTTGTTGCGACCGAGCGAGTGTGAAGAAGTTTTACGACAAAGATCGTCAGTTTGGTTGAATCATACTATAGTGTGAAGAGCAACGTCAAATTTAGTAGAAATAATGACGGTTATGGCGGCAGTATCATATTTTGTCGCTGCCAAGTCCACGAAAAATTAGCGTGGTTGGACTCTAAAGCGAGCGCAACAGTTTAATGACACGTCGGCACGTCGAACTTGGCCTGACTATTAGTATTTTTTGCGTAGGTATTAAGATAAAGTGCGCCCGCTACGCCAACTAACCTGACCCTTGAATTACGGTTATTTCAACGATAGGCATAGTTCTCCCTATGGGCGCACTTGGGAGTCCAAAGCGGTTATTTTCAATATGAAAATAACCGGTTTATATTCCTTAATCACCGTAGGCCAGTTAATTTAAGGTAAGTAAGTAGGGCATGGTCAATTTTAAGAGAGGCATTTAATTATTGTCATACTTAGTTAATGGTAGTTTTTAAGGTACGGCAAAGGTCATTAGTATTCTAAAGCAGGGTATTGCCCTATAATTGGCACGTGGCAAAATATGGACCACGGTCTGCAATTTTAATAATGCCCCCCCTGGCTATGGTGCTGAAGGCATTGCTTGATTAGTCGATCCACTGAGTCATGCTTACTTGCTTACATTATCTGAAAATCACTATTGAACAAGTGAATGCTTAAGTCCTAACATCCTCCTTTCCGTCATGCAATTTTCGTTGAGAGGGACAGAGCAAAATATGTATTTCTCTTTACCTCTTACTAGAAAGTGTGCCATAAAAGGTACATGTAATTCGCTGTTTGCATGATTGTGGCGCCATCTCTTGGGCCAGGGCTCAATCCTTTTTGTCTTTGTTATGAATGGCTATCTATATAGCATATCAGCATGGAGTATATAGCCTTGCTGATATGAAATGTCTCTGGCTGATTCACTATTTTGACAGCTGACCTATGCACCCCCAAAGGTGATGTTAGATATTATGAAATTTGATATTGACAAGAGCCCTTCGCAGTTTAATTTCTTATTACATTGTGCACTGCGATCATTCACGCTACCCCCATCATACATTTCGCACATAGCGAATAGGCTCTATTTACAACAGCGAACGTTAATACTTTCGCTACCTGGGACCCATTAAAGTAGTATTTTGTATTCAAGACAGTACTCTGACATCTCATGTCCTGCCATACATTGTAATCCACTTTGTATGGCAAGCACTGTCAGATTACCATTTTGTGTAGGATTGCGGAGCTACTCCCAAGTAGGTAACCTAATTAAGATCTCTGAAACTTTTCCCATTTCGTTGACTCCAAAGGTCTTCACCTTATTATAAACTTTTACTGTGAACTTTACCTACTTATAGTTAACTCATAATAACTTAGTTTACTTTGACTATCATCATCATCATCAGCCCTTTATCGCCCACTGCTGAGCCCTGCCTACGAAGCAGGAGGTCCCGGGTTCGAATTCTGGTCAAGGGCATTTATTTGTGTGTTTAACACAGATATTTGTTCCTGAGTTATACATGTTTTCTACGTATTAAAGTTTATCCATATTTATCTATTATAAGTATATATCGTCGTCTGCTACCCCTAACACAAGCCTTATTAAGTTTACTGGGGGCCTAGGTCGATTTGTTGATTGTCCTATAATATTTATTTATTATTTTATAGGCCTTTCTTCGTGTACGCCACTTATCCCGGTCTTGTGCTAATTTCATCCAGAAGTGACTTTGACTAGCGACTCTTGAACTCTCATAGCAAATAGCTTTTTTAGCTTTCGAGGCTTCATACATTATTAAGTAAGTAGCAAAAGGGGTGATTTTATGACGTACATTATTTTAATGACGCGGAGTACCCATTTGAATTCAATTACATTTTTACTTTTTTTTTAGTTTTGTTTTATTAACAATTAACAAAAAAAACTCTCTGATCGCTAGTCATAGTCTACAGACTATACATAGTTCCCCGTATTTTTTCGATTTTGGCAAATAGGCATGCAGCTGCCATACTATGTCGAAACCTTAATATTATAGAACACACCTTTATTAGAAATGAAATTGTAATGAAGATTGAAAAGATGAACATGCCGCCGAGCCCGTACAGGTGAAGAGTCCTGCAAACAAAAAAATAGGGTATAAGGAGGGATAAGAGTGAATCTGGGGCTAAAAGGAACATATGTATAGAATTTTCCTCTTAGAACTGAAGAACAAATCAAATTATTTTAATAAATATTTGAGCACCGGAGGCCTAGGTCACTTTTTCTTTTGTATATGACATCTATATAAGTTTAAAGTGGAAAATATCCTTATAAACCAATCAATCAATAATGTACCAAATCTACAAGTTACGTAACTATATTAAAAACTTAGTTTTATTTATGGTGTCAAACATATTTATGGTCCATACCATAGAGAAATAAATAAGCATAGTGCTCTCTCCATACAGCTGGTTATTAGCGCGGAAGAATTTCCGGCTAGAACGGATTTGTACCAAATAATGGCAATGGATGGACTAGATGGTAATATATTCGATCCGTCTTTTGGGAACAGGCAAATCGAAGAATACATTAAATGTTGAAATAGGGTAAAAACGTTTGTCTAGTTAAAGTTTACCTTCTCCCAGTCCGATCCATAAGTGGCAGTGAAACGAGGGTCATGCCGACCATGATAGCGCCGATGCCCATGGTGGCGAACTTGGCCGCCTCCTCGGTGAGCCCCGACGACGTGAACAGCGACGTCGAGTAGTAGAACACCTGCGAAAGACGTTGATATCGTCAGGGGCAATTGCAACTACGAATATGTATAAATAAAATAGATTAGAAGCATTTATTTCGAGTAACTGAAAAGGGTCATATATATTGCTAGTAAGACTTCTATTATGTTACGAGTAGTATTATTTAAAGTAAATTTTTTTTTATACGACGACGGTGGCAAACAAGCATACGGCCCGCCTGATGGTAAGCAGTTACCGTAGCCTATGGACGCCTGCAACCCCAGAGGATTCACGTTGCCTACCCTTAATTGTATTATTTATAGTATTCTTAACTTAAGTAATCAGATAGTAGATTGTTAACCAAGGGTTGAAAGTGACCTATTTCACCTGAGATATTTCTGGCGCTCGAACGAAGTGAGAGCGCCAATAGTTCGAGGGTGAAATGGGTAATTTCACCCGAGTTAAACACTCTGCTTTTCATTTTGACTGTAGGAGAGTAAAATACTACACGCACGTTTTATAAAACAGGTATATAAAGAATAATATATAAAAAATGTAAAGTATTTGAACAATTTGAAAAAGACAAATTCAATGTTTTGCAGGTGGTCGGAGAGGATGGGCATCCGGGTGGGCACCGGCTCAATCCACAATTAACACAGCTCGTAACAATTAAATTAAAAATACTTTCCACCCTAGGCATGAAAAAGCAATTTTCCACCCATCTATCTACCCAGGAAAATAAAACTTTCCGAACAGGAGAGATGAGAAAATATATACACTGCTGGAAATATGCATTTCGCAGCAGTGTCTTATGTATGGACAAATCTATTCGCTATCATCGCAGGATGGGGTTGGGGTTTAATTAGTAATTTATACTATCTAGATACGCGGCAGCGTGTCAAGCCAAGTTCAAGCAAAGGAACTGGCTAGCCAGCGCCAAGTGTATATTTACACGAACCACTTGGTGCCACTTTTGACCCTTCTATAACTCAAAACCTCTTTAACGTAAACACATAAAACTACGTGTGTTTAATTATATCCATAAGGACATCTAGAAGCCCAAATTTCATGAAGCTAGCTCAAACGGTTATAAAGATATGAAGGTCAAAAAGTCGTAAATTTTAGCACTGACTGACTGACATATAGTACCTAAACCTAACCTACTTCCAGATGACCTAGAAGGATGAAATTTGGAATCCAGCTCGGTAATTGTGTGTAAGCGTAGGAAAAAATCTAAAAATAAAAAAAAGTTAAAAAATAGGGGGGTCCCCATACAAACATTTTTTTTTTAAATTTTATCGTTGGAACCGTTACAAGCAGATATTTGAAACTATCCCAATATATGTATTATTATATTTGCTATATAACAGAAATATAAAAATAAAGTTGAATCAAGAAATAAGTGGTGAAATACAAAAAAACTTGTAATACACGCTAAACGACCGGCCAACGGTGTCTCGTCGGCGGCGCGCTGCACCACATAATTATACACAGAACATAAATAAAGAGAATGTAGACAATAGCATAAAAAAGAAAACCATGCAGCGGAAACGCAAGAAAAAACATTAAATCTCAATACCTGCCTAGTTTTCTTTACAAAAAGTAATGATAACCCACCAAACACATAAATGTAAAAAAAGAGAGCCAAGTTCAATACAAAAATTATGCTTGGCTGTGGGCTTCTCCGCAAAAAGAATGGAGATCTAAATGAGTGCCAAGTTCTATGCAAAATCCAAATATGTATTTATAGGAACAAATATGAACAAGTATTAAACTCTATTTCTTTGCTTTATTGGATACCTAGTTTTTATCAGAATAATATATATATATATGTTGAATAACTTTATAAAATGACTGATGTAATGAAAACTGGCCAAGTCAAATCTAACCTACTTTAAGATCTCACATTTTTAAATAACAGCAATTGTGATGGGTATCCAATAAATCAAAGAAATAGAGTTTAATACTTGTTCATAATGTTATTTTGTTCCTATAAATATATATTTGGATTTTGCATAGAACTTGGCACTCATTTAGATCTCCATTCTTTTTGCGGCGAAGCCCACAGCCAAGCATAATTTTTGTATTGAACTTGGCTCTCTTTTTTTACATTTATGTTTTTGGTGGGATAAATATTAATGTAACGACTAATAAAAAAAATGGTAGATTTAGCGTATTTTGCTAGAAAATAAGGCGCAGTTTACAGTGACGCTGTTGCTTGAAAAAGGAGCACACGAAAAGGTAGATGTGAAAAGCCCTTTAGAGTGACTGACAATGAGATCGACATCGACTGCGTTCAACGTGATAGACATTGAGCGTTCATTCCGGATCCATAAAGTGTGCTCAAATGCACGGCAAGGCCGCAATTTCAGATCAACTTGTGGCATAAACGTTTGCAACGCGATAAACGCATTGCCGTCGCGCGTTTGAATGCTCGCGCTTATTACACGTTAGGCCAATATACCTACTGTTAATTTCAAATTAGCTGGCGATTGTGTGTGACTTTGTTGCTCTTGTGAATGAGGCCTAACGCGTAAAACAATGTGTTCATGGCGCTGCAATTGTAAAAACGTTCTCCAATTCATAAGCAATTCATAAGCATGCCAAATCCTTGTAATAGGTAAACAAAAAACGCCGTTAAACATGTATAGCGTAAGCTTCCAAAACAAAAGACAATAACAATCTGTGGGTTTTAACCTCAATCTGCTGTAAAAAAGAGAAAAGACGTTCTGCATATTTTAGTGCAACATTTAGTATTTTCTAAATAGTGCATCTAGCGGAATTTAAAAAGCTCAACTTAGCTTTTTAATTGTGGACAGATATTCAATAGTGTTAAACCAACAGTTAATATCTATTATCTTTTTTTTTGTTTCATGTAATGAGAAAAGTACTTTTATGGTTTTGGTAGGCGCCTTTCTTGAATTTGAAAAGGGTTATTGAAACGGAAAATGTATTTAGAAGTGGGAATTGCCAATTTTGACCACAATTGATGAGCCGACGGAATGTTTCTAAAATATATTGATTAAATATTACATTTTACACATAAAAAGTTCGGGAGCTTCTATAGTACATTGTTGTAGAGGCTTGAAAGTAAGCTATAGGTGGATCGAGTTAGTTCGAGGGCCGACCCGCCAGGGGAGGCCCTCGAAGATACGAGTCCACCTATAGCGCTTTCGGCCGAGATATTACATAGTGCTTTTCACGACTACTGTGAGGAAATAAAAAAAAACATTTGTCATAATAATATAAATGCTTTAATAGAATATCCATTCAGTATTCCTTTCCCGCTTTTTTACTTTTTTTTTACTTTCAAGAAGCGTTTTTCTGTTGTTTTCCTTCAAACCGACTCATTAATTAGAGGCGTTTTTGATAGAAAACCACAAGCTAAAAAGAGGCTAAAAATTTAAAAACGCCTTAAGGGTGAATAAATGGTTTTGACGTTTCTTTTTTTTAAACAGGTAGTTGGCCCGATAAAGAACCTTATTTTATTTTTGAAACATAAAGTTGTGCCAAAAAAGACCTTTTAATGTTTTTAATGAATGCAATGACATAACTGGACAATTTACTTTCCAACTAATGACATTTCATCGCTACAATAACATTGCTGTAGTGGTGGTTCAGGTGCTACAGCAAATGCTTACTTTCCAGCTTGGATTTTGACCATCTTTTGTCACATTTCCGAACAGTAGCGTGAAAAATTTTTTGTCTGTAATTGAGACTTTCCATAGATATTTTTATCATCCTATATTACTTATGAAGCTTTCAAGAGAACAGTTTTTTTTTTTTTTGGAAAGTTACCGCAACATGCACCTCTGTACCTCCGTCGGTACTTACCGCGTTGATACCGCTCAGCTGCTGCGACAGTTGCATCACGACGCCGATGAGGAGGGGCGCCCGAAGAGTCGGGGAGCACAGCAGCTCGCGCATGGAGATGGAGGCCTCCGCCTGCTGAGCTCGCTCTTCCGCCCTCATCTCTTCGATGTCTTCTTCTACCTGAATACATACGAGAAGGACATGAGAAGGCTGAAGCTACTGTTTCTTTTTCCGTGATTATACCTACTGATTATGTATTAAAACTAAATGAATTACCTAGATCTTATAGGGAGTTTAAGTTATTTATATCCGGTATGAATCGGGAAGAAGGGGAACACATCAAATATCTAAATTAATTTTGATTTCTGCAAAACTACAATCAACCCAATTTTTTTTGTTCAATAGATGATTGGTCTAAAAATCAAGATCAAAGGAGACTAAATCGCAAATTCGCTTATTAGACATTAAATCGCAAATACCTGAGGGTTGACAAATAATGAACACTTCTACCAAAGGGCCAAAAGTGGAATTTATCTTAGATTTTAAGGTCAAAACTTCCCTCATCATTCGCTTGCCCTTGCCACATTTACTTGGGGCCGGGTAGAAGCATGTCTTTTTCTTCCATAGTTCTCTGTCGCCTTTATTTTCACATCATTTTTCATCAGTCCAACCACCTTTTCCAAGGTTTACTTCTTCTCTGACGTCCCTTCAAATTCATTTGGATTTTCTCGCAACATCATGGTTCAAGTACCTGGTTGCTAGCCCGTAATCGCCTGAGGGCGCGACGGGCCTCCTCTTCCCATTGCCTCGTGATGAGCAGGTATCTTGGTGACTCAGGACAGGCCGGCAGCAGCAGCAGTTGTAGAATGGCGGGGCAGATTGCCAGACCTGAAGGCCAAGGTAGCATGGTTAAGCTAGCAAGAAGTAAGGCTGAAGGCAAACATCCGGTACCCGATCCGTTTGCTGGATTCGGTTCCCTGATCGGATGAGCTCCGCACACGGCCGGTTAGTTTTACTTGTTTACATTCTGACCTGAGGTATGCCTAACGTTAGGTACATATTGAAAATGAGTGGGTAGAATAGTGTGTGTGTGGGGCTTTGGTATTTAGTATGATACATGCAGCTTCAGGCGTCCTGATTCGGTAACAGTATGGCTACCTGATGATATGATCCTGGATGGAAAAAGGTGTAAACACACATTTTTATTAATTTTTTTAAGGTTAGCAAAGTTCGACCAGATATAGCAAATATAATTAATAATATTAAATAGCGAAAGCCTGAAAATCACTATCGCACAAGAAAAGATCACGACGGAGCCTAAAATAAGCCAGACATTCTTTTAATGGTTTTGCCAGACAACGCTAAACTGTCTCGCCCTGTTAGTTAAAATAGTGCTTTTCCTACCAATTTAACTACTGCAGTCGAATTGCATTGGCGCAAGTATCCGTGCTAACCACTCACTAGCGGCAAACGTAACTTGGTAACAGTACAGGCAATATAGATAATTGTTTTAAACGACAAACTATCAGACATCTACGTCGATCGAGATGGCCTGTAGATTAGCTTATTCAGAAAAAAAATTATACTACTTAATGCTAGTTTGGTACGGTCAACCAATTTGATCGGTAGAATCTTGTCGTAATGACAGTTGCCCGACGATACGTATAAACGTAACCTATTCGCTACCAAACTCGCTATTGTGACAAGGTTCTTAGAGTGACCTAGGAATCAAATTGTTTGACTATACATCTCGATAGCACTGCCCAAAAACGTAAGTATTATGTAAGTTCAATGACACAACTGAATACTTACCAAGGAGAATAGGCCAGCCGTCGTCCGTGCCAAGGATCTGCTCGATGCCCAGGACCTGCGACAGCAGCAGGCCGACGGTCACTGCCAGCTGGTTCACGGTACCCAGGCCGCCTCGCAGGTTCAGGGGAGCGATCTCGGATATGTACATTGGCACAAGGGAAGTGTTTAGTCCTGTTAAAGAATTTATTAATTTGATCAAGGACACGTTTACATGACATTATAGTATACCTAATGCGCCATAAAATTAACATTCTAATAAAATTACAATAATATTAAACAACAACATAACAACAGATTACATAACAGTTGAACATCTTTTATCCATACCTACACAGAATTTAAACATATATTATAAACAGAGGTCTATCGCCACGCAAACAGATCACACTCTGGTAAATGAAATATTAGTGAAGGTACAAATGGTACAATGGTGTACGGCCTCAGTATCAAACGTCTAGTGGCATATTCGTCGTGACACCAAAATTCTAATGGTAACTTTTAATCACAAAGATATGTTACTCCTTTGTAATAAAGTGCAAAAGTGTAAACATATCTTTGACGTCGACTGTACATACAGTCCCTGATGCTAATGTGGAAATCCGTTATGACAGTTATATCCCTACTCCTAAATGTAACCTCGTAAGTACCCGCGTAAATATGCAAACTAAAATTTTTGTTTTGAACTTTTAAAGGTTCTAAATTCAAAAACGCTAGCAATGCCTCTTGCGAGGGTAAAGTACTAACCGCAGTTGACTCCGATGATGAAGCGCCCGAAGAACAGCATCTCGTAGCAGTGAGAGATCTTGGTGAAGCCCATGAGACTGGCGCCGCTGATGCCCAGGATGTTGTTGAGGAGCAGCCCGCCCTTCCTGAGAATCGATCAATAAACCCATATAATGCAGACAATTACCTACTGTTGGCATTCGCGCCGCTCTTTTTGACAAAGGGGGTCGTAATAGGACCTCTTCTTCTGTGCCACTTTTGCGTGCTCACTGTATTTTTTTTTATCATATGAGTTCCATGAAACTGACAACACTATTAAACGCACTCCAGCCTTATCAGTGACTTTGCCTACAAAACTAGGTCCCAATAAAATGGCGTCTTGTCTCCTCTGTGATGTCTTTCAAGAACGGCATATTAACGAAGCGTTGCGATCAAGCTAGCCGAGAGACCGCCGTGCATGCCGCCAATAGCGAGGATGCTTCCCGCAATGGAGAGCCACTTGATAGTTTCCTGTGATAACTTTCAAGAACAACATACCTTCCGAAGCGGTTCGCAATCATGCCGCCCGAGAATCCGCCGAGCATGCCGCCAATAGCGAAAATGCTGACCGCGATGGAATAGAGCCGCTTAACCGTCTCCTCTGTGATGTCTTTGCCGTAGCGATCTTTGTATACATCTTTCATGAAGTTTTCGATATTCTGGAAGAAGGTAAAAATAGGACAGTCGCCATCAGATATATCGAAGCGGCCATGGCATTTACAAATATCCCTAAAATGTCAAGGTAGAGTGCATGTTCAATTGATAATGGTAGCTATTATTTATATCGCTTGGCCATTCCAAGTTAAATAGAAGCTTGTAATAAATATGAATTACAAACTAAAATGTGTCCATAGCCAGTGTCCAGCGGCAATGTCGATGGCACGAACAGCTTTGCGTCAAGTGTCTAAGTGTTCTAATCAGCTTGCACTGAGTGCATCCGCATATAGACGGAGAGTTAGCCACGTCAGATGTGACACAATAATGAGAGCAAGAAACCCCTATAGTCCGTTTGCTATATTATGCTTATTTCTAGATCAGGACATAAAGTGGTGGAGGTCAAAGACTGCAAGCCACTTCAATAAAATAAATCCTAGAGTTCTGGGTTTGATGCAATATTATGAGAAATCATATAAATAATTAGATTATATTATTGCCAAAAGTTTGTTGGGGAAAAGTAGTGCCAAACGACGTATAATGTAATTCATAGTTTGTCGCCTACTGTTATTGTTTCCGTAATTATACGCGATATTTTTTGTCTAATGTTAAAATATAGGCCCCGTCCTTTATAACTGAGACAACTTCGGCAGTTTTTATCTATTTTGGTATTACTATTTTCCAATTCAAAAATTTTGCTTGCCTGTCACTCTGACCTTCACCCATTAAAAGCTGCCAGATGCCCGGATCTAGCTATAAGGATAGTATAGCAATGTAACCAGACGGGTTTTGTTGCTCTCATTATTGTGTCATATCTGACGTGGCCAGCTCTTAGTCCAATACGTTTAATCTTTGTTAAATATGTAAGCCGCGCCGGACTTCGCTGTTGACTTGAACGTCCACTCAGTTTACCTACTGTTACAGTTTTGAAAAGTCCCGCCGAGTTTCTTGCCGGTCATAAAGTCATAGTTTTACTCGGGTAAAAGGGTAAAGGGTAAAGTGCCTGGATTTAAGAATAATGGTCCTTAATCTTTTAACAGACTTTTATTTAGTTTGATCTCGTGTACCACGAACCCAAAATTCAACGATAAGCTGGCACCAGAAGATGGACCTGCTCTTCTTCTTCTTCCTACTAGACCGGTATTCCCATTTACTCGGGGTCGGCCCTCCTCGTCCGCATCCTCCACTGAGCACGATTTCGTGCGGCGTTACGGTCAATTTGAGCTTCTTTGAGGTCTTTTTCGACCGTCGTCAGCCAAGTGGTGGGTTGTCTTCCACGGCCGCGTGGCTGGGTTACAGGCAGATTTAAGGCCAGTTTTACTGGGTGGTCTTCTTCGCATCTCTGGACATGGCCGAACCATCTAAGGCGTTTTTCTTTCGTTTTGTCTATTATTGGCGCGACTCTAAAACTTCCCCTAATGTACTCGTTCCGGATCATATCTAGAAGTGTGACGCCCGCTGACCATCGCAGCATGCGCATTTCGGTAGTGTGTAACTTGTTAAGATGGTATTTGTTTGTTGCCCAGCACTCCGATCCGTACAAAACAGCAGGTCTTATTGCTGTTTTGTATATGTACAATATGCCTTTGGTCTTGAGCGGCATTTTTTTGTCGCACATGACTCCCGTGAGCTGTCTCCACTTCATCCAGCCTGTGATGGTCCGGTGAGTAACATCGCTATCAATTTTGCCGTCACTGGAAACGATAGAAAAGAAGATGGACCTACCTGCCTGACTTTCAGTCCACTATGGCAAGTGTTTTAGAAAGTTGACCCAACTAACCAAGTTTTTTTTCTCGAGTAGGCATGAGCAGGTCCATCTTATGGTGCCAGCTTATCGTTGAATTTTGGGACACGTATTTATGTGCTTCAAATCAAGTTAAATTTCAAGCACTTCCCGGTCTCTCATTGAGCTGAGATTTCGTATACTTCCGTAATTTAGACAAAGCTAGACTAATGTACAGTCAGTAATAAAAGGGTGTACCAAACATTTTTGGGAGTTACTTGACTACTTGTTTCCCGTTAATATCGTTATGCAGACTTACCCTGCCGGGAGCATTGATGACGCCAGTGTTGTATCCGAACTGAAGCATGCCGAGCACAGCAGCCAGGATGGCGTAGGAGAGGAAGAAAGTCAGACCCTGGAACAACATGCTCAGTCAAACCAACAGTTAAACGAGGTGCATTTAACACGGCGGAAGCCTTGTGAATGAGGATTGATCTGCACAATTTATCTTTATTTCGCGTCTTGTTCCCTGGTTTAAACCCCCACAAAGAAAACGGAAACTGTACTTTAAGGCTGCGTTTCCACCAGAGATGAGCGAGAATGCGTTGTGAGGAATGTGGTTGTTATGAACTAGTCCTGCGCTGTGCGAGAATAGGTATTTAAGTGTAGTGATTTTTTATATATTTTTTTATACCACGATGTTAGCAAACAAGCATATGGCCCGCCTGATGATAAGCAGTTATCGTAGCCTATGGACGCCTGCAACCTCAGAGGATTCACATGCGCGTTGCTTACCCTTTAAGAACCTATTGTATTGGTACTTAACAAACGAATTCCTCGCAACGCATCCTCGCTCATCTCTGGTGGTAATGCAGCTTTAAGACCCAATAGAATCACTTCATTCACTTATCCTCGCACAGCGCAGCTCTAGAACTGATTCTTAACAAACACATTCCTCGTAACGCATCCCCTATCATCTCTGGTGGAAACGAAGCCTTATCGTCTTCTTGATTCGCGGTTCATGGTATTCCTAAGAACGCGTACTAGGGCCGGTTGCACCAAACCGTCTGTTAACGTCAACGTCATCGTTAAAAAAATCTTGTATGAAAAGTTTGACAGTTTTCTATGGGATGACAGCTCCGTCGCCATATTTAACGTTGATCAGTTTGTTAGTTATGCGTGGTGCAACCCACCCTAAGTCTGGAGCGAGCTTCACGTATACGTCGCGCCAGCGCATTATTCACGAACCGATGGATGAGCGCGCGCTTTTTATCGAATTATTTATTGTAGGAACTACAGTTAAACAATCAACTGCCTAGTGTTTTTTTCTACCACGATGGTGGCACACAAGAATAGGATCCGCCTGATGGCTTACCATCAGTGTATCGTTTGTGTCAACATATTGTGGTAGAGTAGAAAAAACGTATTTATATGTAGCCAAAGAATGGTTTATTACTAGACGCTACTGAGTGGATAGTAATTTGTGCCTTCATCAAATGTGTGTGTTTTAGATTTTTTAGACGTTAAATATTGGTACATGGTTGGATATTTGCATACGTGTAGGTATATATGTTAATGTGCAAACGTGTTGTATGTTTTAAGGAGGTATTAGCTAGAGATATCTGTACGTATAGATCTGACCGTTAGACCAGTTCGGCGGATTTTTCCAGGCCAATGCGTTAATTTGTGGCTTTAGTTAGAGACTGATATGTCTGCCGGAGATCTGTCTGTATCCAATTCGTCATATACTTTGACGGATTTGTCCGTCGTGACGAACCGCCAAACATATCCGACGGAAAGACGTGTACAACCAGTTCACACCAAAAAAAATACCACAGTCTATTTGTTTAAGTAGTAGTCGTAGTAAAACAGTGTTCCATTAAAACATCGTATACAAGACAGTTATAAAACATATACAATTTGTACAAAGGCATTTTTTTTGTGTTTGACTAGGTACAGTCAGCAGCAGAAGTAGCTAAGCGGGCGAGGCATTCAAAATGACACGCTCTTATTCTCTTTCGTAATTAAACTCATTTCAATAAAGCAAATGAAACCGATATTTCGAACTTTTTTATCATCAACCGTTGAAACCGCTCGATTTATCGATAGCATCGATAAACAGTGGTGTTCCCTCCCTAGCACTTCTCAAAAGTCGCACCGAATATTCCGGGCCCTAGTTATATGTGATTCAGTAATATAGGTACAGTTTGTCTGCAGTTTGATTGAAGGGATGTTTACAAAAACAACATAATTAACTACGTGTGGCGTGATTTTACAGGAGATCGATAAAACTAAGTTTCTCTAATGATTACAGCTTGATTTTCAGGGCCCATAAAGATATATGGCCACAAAGTTAGGAATTTGTTTTAAGGCTAATTTTTTAGGAGAAGATATGAAATAAATATGTTACTTATGCTATTTATTCTTGTAAAATGTTGGTTAGTTACGTTGTTCTTGTGCAATAAGAAACATTATTTTCTAAAATAGTAGTTTTCGATACAAGTGCGAGAAGCATGTCATCTCACAAGTGTACCGAGGTTACTTGACCCGAGCCGAGAGGCGAGGGTCAAGACTCGGGATGAGTAAAAATGACATGCTTCTCGCACTTGTATCGAAAACTACTATTTTAGAAAAGAATGTTTCTTATTGCACAAGAACAACGTAACTAACCAAAATTTTACAAGAATAAATAGCATAAGTAACATATTTAATCACCATTCGGGCTACGGGCATTTGGAAGCGAAGATGATGATATCAAAAACACAAATCCGCCAAAAATGTTAGTTATGTTGATTTTGTAAACATCCCTTCAGTTAGTTACAATTGGAATGCAGGCCATAAACTCAATAATTACGTACACAGACATTTACAACGGTGCATACCGTGATGACCATAGTGCAGATGAAGACCATAGATTCCATTAATTACATACTTTTCGATGTTTCTTTCTTTCGGTTTTGACGAAGTCAGTCGAAGGCTAGAAAAAAATAAGGAAAAACTATAAAATAATATATAAACGCTATCATCAAATTCATCAAATAAATCAAAATAATTAGTGTATAAATATACCATACGCAACGAGCAACAATATAAAGTAGGTACAGACTCAAACTAAATTTACTGAAAATATGGCTCGTCAAAATTTGTAACCGGTCTTATACCGTAATAAGACTGTCAGAGAAACTGCTGCATGGCAGTATTGTGGAGCCATATTTTTGGGCTGATTGTGTATTCCTATAATTATTGATTGGTGACCATATAGCGCAGAAAGTAGAAAATGTTTTAATGGTTATTGGTAGGCTATAGCGTGGTTATTAAAATACGAGATTTGAGACCTTGAGGGGGGGGGGGGGGGGTGCGCTGGCCGCCATCTTGGTTTAAACGTGCCATAAGTCCGTTTTTGAACCTTGGCGCTTAAACGGTTATCAGTATGCCTAAAATGTCTATGGAACGTATGAAGAAGATAAAATTGTCTACAATATTTCCATACTTTTCTTATATCATAAGAATTTTATTTATTAGCTTCAAAGTTTTGTGCTTCGAGATAAGGAAATGAAGTCTCTACCACAGTATCGTCATCTTCTAATGATTCTTTTAAAAGATATTCAAAAGTTGAATATACCCCTAGAGCGCTTATAGAGGGGGTGAAAGTAGTAAGTCTCACACACAAAATCAATGTTCTATTACTCATCATAAAATACTACTAGGCGTTGTCAGGTATAGCTATCGATCAATTCGGGTATAATTAATTTAGATTTGACAAAAAACATATATGCTTTAATACAAAAAAAAAATTTTTTTAAAGAAAGTGCTTGAAAATATTTTTATTTTTTTTAACTTCATATAACTGTCAAGTTATTATTAAAATATCATATAGGCTTTAGCATTTTTTACATAATGCTTGAACAGTTGACTTTATGACAAAAATGCCTATGAGAAGTATAAAGACAATGAGTATGAGTAATTTATTCCTTCCTGTAACTTTGTATCTATAAGACGTACAGAATAAACACAACTACAAAAAAAAATAGAGTCTTCATTATTTTCGTATACATTTTTGTCATAAAGTGAACTGTTCAAGCATTATGTAAAAAATTCTAAAGCCTATACGATATTTTAATAATAAGTTGACAGTTATATGAAGTTTAAAAAAAATAAAAAAAATTCAAGCACTTTCTTAAAAAAAATTATTTTTTCTATGAAAGCGTATATATTTTTTGTCAAATCTAAATTCATTATACCCGAATTGATCGATAGCTATACCTGACAACGCCTAGTAGTATTTTATGATGAGTAATAGAACATTGATTTTGTGTGTGAGACTTACTACTTTCACCCCCTCTATAAGCGCTCTAGGGGTGAATTCAACTTTTGAATATCTTTTAAAATAATCATTAGAAGATGACGATACTGTGATAGAGACTTCATTTCCTTATCTCGAAGCACAAAACTTTGAAGCTAATAAATAAAATTCTTATGATATAAGAAAATATACACTTTTTCACCCCCTGTATCTTTATATATGTAAGACTTACAGATGTATTGTGTATGGAAATATTGTAGACAATTTTATCTTCTTCATATGTTTCATAGACATTTTAGGCATACTGATAACCGTTTAAGCGCCAAGGTTCAAAAACGGACTTATGGCACGTTTAAACCAAGATGGCGGCCAACGCACCCCCCCCCCCTCAAGGTCTCAAATCTAGTATTTTAATAACCGGCCTATAGCCTACCAATAACCATTAACACATTTTCTACTCCACCTTTTGTAAGGTAATGTATGGAGATGATTCCCCAATGATTGGATTAATATTATACGGCATAAATATAAGAAGAAAGGGCATTATAAGACTATTGTTGAGGATCCTAGGCTCAACAAGCCGTGACAAAAAGCCAGAGCAAACGCTATGACGATAGGTACCTTACTATACATGTTCCTTGAATGTGTGGATAAAAAAAAAGTACTTGTAATAAATCCTATCTTCACAAGGCTGCTTTTGTTTTATTTTGAAAATACAATCTATATCCAAACTTTGAGCTCATTTATTGACAATTTACTGGTCGCTAAGAATTACATAATTATTAAGAAATAGTCTCACACAAATGAAAAAATCAAACTGATACTAAACTGAAAATTTTAAGCGCTATATTATTTATTCAGTAAATTAAAAAAAAAAATCTTTTTAAACTGGGATCTTAGGTAAGCTTTTAGGTAGTTTTTATATTTTATAGTTGTATTTAGTTTTAATTTAGTTAATTTTAATATTAATTTAGTTTTATAATTAACTTATTTCGTGTCCTATAAAGCACTTTTCATCCCTTTATTCAGTTATAACTAGTTGAAATAATGTATCTGGGGAACGGCAGTGCCCTCGCCAAGTCGAGCATAAAAACTATCAAAATCATATCCAGTTAAGAATGATTGATTAGTTAATTTTCTTTCATACATTTTTGTACTGAAAAATGTGTCATTTATACCTCTAAAAATCCTTATTTGTTCTCAAATTAGATGTAAATCTTTATATATATGAGTATTGAAACTGAAGTAACCGTGTGGAGATAAAAAAAATCACAACTTTATATTTTTGAATCACCAAGTTAGTGATTGATGAGGTGATGAGTGATGACCCTTATGAATTAATAAACCATAAATATAAACAAGTTGTAACAAAAACAGCGGTGATCCGTTTAAGGGAAAAAATGGTAGCATATTGCGGGTAAGAAAAGGTAGGAGAAAAAAAATTTGAACGAGAAAATTTTTTTTTTTGTACGAGACACGTCATCCCGTCCGCCAACCCTCCATACAAAACCATTCTTTTTACGCAATCCATACAAAAGAATTCTAGATCATGCAGCCAATTTAAACGGCTTTCCTAGCATACAATTCGGAAAATTGACATTGAAGTGAGTATTGAACTGAAACTCGAAGAAGTCCTTTACTAAACTGGTTAATGCAATTTTGGCTGGGTCAGAAACGTTTAGAAAGATGACTTGTCTGTGGACAATTTAAGGGGTATTTGGGTACCTACATGTATTATACTAATGCTTTTATTAAAGAAGCACCTGCATATTAAGATTTAACAAGAAATTTATACTTTTAAAGTCCATTTATTTTATAATGTCCACGGAAAAGACGCATAATCTTAACTCATAGTAATGAAGATTATGACTCGGCTGCTGAAACCAGATCGGAACCAGTGCCAAGCCATGTCAAAATATTAATAAGTAAATTAAATCTTGTCCTCTGTATGTACAAGTTTAGGTATATAAATATCCAGCTAAATTTCCGGTACCTTCCGAATTATTTAGGAACTTCGTCAAATCCTAAATATGGACAAAGATAATTCCTAAACATTCAAAGATCAGTAAACTAGCATTCAATCTCGCTGCCTGTATCTTCTTATACTAGAAATTCCCGAAATTAAACTCTGAACAAACCTCAGTTCGCCTTTGATGTCGGAAACACAGACCGTGGCTAGTATCTATGGTTTCTAGTCTACTTAATACGAGTATACCAATATTTGAATCAATATTAAAAGCAAATATTCTTTGACCGGTTGCGTTTTGATATCCCGCTTTTCTCATTGGCTACATTCCTCTTACCGACCGTTACCTTTATTATCTTCATCTAAATATCGGTATGCAATTTTGGTACCTCGCGGTTGTTAATGTTTTTTTGTCTGAATAATCTAAGTTACTGTCCATACCTAAATTAAATTTGAGAATATCCGGTAAATATGGCAAATCAAATACGAGATGTTATTTGAATGTTAAGTTATACGGGTATCAGAGGGACTGATACCGATTTAACCTGAGAGCAGGGGCTCTCAAGTTAAATCGGTCACTCTTTACTAAAACGTCAAAACGATTTATTTTGTTTTGTTTATTACAATTAATGCAGTGCTTTTACATGAGTTATTTCCGATTTAATAAAAAATAATCGAATTCACAAAAATAGATTTAACCCTGGTTTTTCCTCTGGATTTTAGCAAATTGAATTTGATGACTGCTACATAACAATTAAAGTTTTTATATATTACACTTCTATTTACTTTGACCCCGTATATATATGTATGTGCTAGAATCTTGTAAGTCCCGGTGTCTGATTGAGCTGAAATTTGGAATACTTCCGTAATTTACATGACAATGACTACCAGGTTCAGACAGCACTCAGTAATAAAAGTGTACACCAATAATTTTAAACAAAAAAGATCCGACTTCACTTAGCCTCCACCTTTCCAAAAACAAATGCTCGAGCTGCTGCAAAAAATGCTCAAATCAATATACAGCCTTGGCCAGAAGTGTTGAGCACCCTTGCGATTTTCATACAAAACTCGAAACTTTAGACCAGCGTTTCTATCTTTTTTGAAGTTATTTTATCAATTAATTCAAACTGAACAGGCATGTTTTGTTGAAGTTAGTAGTAACTGCATAGAATATTTGCAATTTTTCGCACCGTCCAAAATTCGCATTTTTGGGACCTCCACTTTTCATATTTTATAGGTACCTTGAAAGTGTTATTAAGTGAAGTTTTCTAGATATATCAATAAAATATAACATTTTACGTCATCGTACATTGTTATGATAGGGAATTAATACTTAACATCAAAATTGTAAACAAAAAATAGCTATACTCAACACCTCTGGCCAAGGCTGTAGATGTGCCTATAATAATTGAAGAGTTCCCTCGATTTCTCCAGGATTCCATCATCAGATCCTGACCTGGTTACAATGGAACCAAGTGTGAAGTATACTCTTTCAGGCAAAAAAATAATTTTCCAAATCGGTCTAGCCGTCTTCGAATAATCGGTGAACATACAAAAAAATAGCAATAATTTTAAACAAAAAAGAACTGACTTCACTTAGCATCCACCTTTCCAAAAGCAAATCTCTCTCTCTATCACTCTTCCATATTAGTGCAACAGTGACAGTTGCCTTTCGTTCGCTACGGAGCTTAAACGATTGCCACGTTGGCTAGGCCTTCTGATATAAAATGGCGTATTATGCGAGAAATCGTATTAATACTTGTACAGTCGACTACAAAGAGATGTATCCACTTTTTCATCTTATTGTGCTGTATGTGTACTCGGTGCTCGTGAGGAACCCAAATTGTTTTGCCAGCGTATTCTTGATCATAATTGGTGACTGAAATGTCGTATAAACTTTTCTGGAATTCGTCTAGTTTCAGAGTTACTATATCAATCGAATAAAAATACATTGTTTATTGTGACTCAGTGCAAAACGCTTTTTTGATGGCTATTTCACCCTTTATGGGGTTAGTCTAGACATTATTATTGACAGATATCAAAGTGCCAAGGAATACTTTACGTAAACTATTTTTTACGAAAAAAATTTACTAATTTATTTTAATCGACAGTTTTACGAATAACATTTATGTTTTATATGTTCAAAAGCATTTAAAAAAATCGATTTATGGCGATAATTTTTGGCGAAATTGACCTCAATTCATATAACATTTATTACTCCTTATGACCTCAGGAATTCGTGGTTAAAATAAAATCTCTTGCAATGTTCACGAGCACCGTGTATAATAAGGTCCTAAAGTGGATACATCTCTTTGTAGTCGACTGTACCCATATATTTTGATGGAAACGAATGAAGACCTACCTACAGTATACTAAATGTCTTGGTTACCATTTCTTTAGTTAAATAAAGACAGAGGTAAGAGCAACATCGGGCAAGAATAATCTGCGCCAGACTATGTGTTCTTATACTTACGACGGTTATAATATGACAGTAGTAGAAATTAAAGACATTGAAATTGAAACGATATTGAATTTTAATTACATTCCATTCTACAGTCACGTCTAAAAACATGGATAAATTTAATGTCACAAAAATATGTAGCTACGACTCTTGGATACATGTTTTTGTCACATTAAATGTATCCATATTTTCAGACGTGACCGTACTACTACATAGGTTTCTATTACCTACACTCTGTACACTCTGTAATATTATAAACCGGTGTGAAGTTAGCAGCCTAAAGTTAGCTGCCTATGATAACCCGACCAAATAAAAAATCTCTTTTGTGATTCGGAAATATCAACGAATATAATGGTTTCTTAGGAAATCTATAAAGTAAAAAAACAAAACGAGTATAAAAATTAACAAAGCTATCAAGTTCGGCCCAAATAATCACAAAAACTTAAAATTATCAACAAATTATTTTAGGCCGCTAACTTCACACTTTAATAAGGAAAAACAAGAATATATATTTTAGTGAAGTAGCAAGAGTTACACTTTTTAACTGGTATCATAAGAAGCAACGATGAACGTGCTATCAACAAGCTAAATATCAAATTAATTAAAAGAACCAGGCTACCTTTCATATAGGTCAAAAAGTTAGCAGCCAAAGCTGAAACAAGGTTTTGCTTCCATCTCTACCAGAAGTAGCAAGAGTTACACTTTTTAACTGGTATCATAAGAAGCATAGATGAACGTGCTATCAAAAAGCTAAATATCAAATTAATTGAAAGAACCAGGCTACCTTTCATATAGGTCAAAAAGTTAGCAGCCTAAGCTGAAACAAGGTTTTGCTTCCATCTCTACCAGAAGTAGCAAGAGTTACACTTTTTAACTGGTATCATAAGAAGCACCGATTAACCTTCTATCAACAAGCTAAATATCAAATTAATTGAAAGAACCAGGCTACCTTTAATATAGGTCAAAAAGTTGGCAGCCTAAGCTGAAACAAGGTTTTGCTTCCATCTCTCCCAGAAGTAGCAAGAGTTACAATTTTTAACTGGTATCATAAGAAGCACCGATGAACGTAATATCAAAAAGCTAAATATCAAATTAATTGAAAGAACCAGGCTACCTTTAATATAGGTCAAAAATTTAGCAGCCTAAGCTGAAACAAGATTTGCTTCCATCTCTACCAGAAGTAGCAAGAGTTACACTTTTTAACTGGTATCATAAGAAGCACCGATAAACGTGCTATCAAATAGCTAAATATCAAATCAATTAAAAGAACCAGGCTACCTTTAATATAGGTCAAAAAGTTAGCAGCCTAAGCTGAAACAAGGTTTTGCTTCCATCTCTACCACAAGTAGCAAGAGTTACACTTCTTAACTGGTACCATAAAGCACCGATGTACGTGCTATCAACAAGCTAAATATCAAATTAATTGAAAGAACCAGGCTAACTTTAATATAGGTTAAAAAGTTAGCAGCCTAAGCCGAAACTAGGTTTTGCTTCTATCTCTACCAGAAGTAGCAGGAGTTACACTTTTTAACTGGTATCATAAGAAGCACCGATAAACGTGCTATCAACAAGCTAAATATCAAATTAATTGAAAGAACCAGGCTACCTTTCATATAGGTCAAAAAGTTAGCAGCCTAAGCTGAAACAAGGTTTTGCTTCCATCTCTACCAGAAGTAGCAAGAGTTACACTTTTTAACTGGTATCATAAGAAGCACCGATGAACGTGCTATCAAAAAACTAAATATCAAATTAATTGAAAGAACCAGGCTACCTTTCATATAGGTCAAAAAGTTAGCAGCCAAAGCTGAAACAAGGTTTTGCTTCCATCTCTACCAGAAGTAGCAAGAGTTACACTTTTTAACTGGTATCATAAGAAGCATAGATGAACGTACTATCAAAAAGCTAAATATCAAATTAATTGAAAGAACCAGGCTACCTTTAATATAGGTCAAAAATTTAGCAGCCTAAGCTGAAACAAGATTTGCTTCCATCTCTACCAGAAGTAGCAAGAGTTACACTTTTTCACTGGTATCATAAGAAGCACCGATGAACGTTCTATCAACAAGCTAAATATCAAATTAATTGAAAGAACCAGGCTACCTTTCATATAGATCAAAAAGTTAGCAGCCTAAGCTGAAACAAGGTTTTGCTTCCATCTCTACCAGAAGTAGCAACAGTTACACTTTTTAACTGGTACCATAAGAAGCATCTATGAACGTGCTATCAACAAGCTAAATATCAAATTAATTGAAAGAACCAGGCTACCTTTAATATAGGTCAAAAAGTTGGCAGCCTAAGCTGAAACAAGGATTTGCTTCCATCTCTACCAGAAGTAGCAAGAGTTACACTTTTTAACTGGTATCATAAGAAGCACCGATGAACGTGCTATCAAAAAGCTAAATATCAAATAAATTGAAAGAACCAGGCTACCTTTCATATAGGTCAAAAAGTTAGCAGCCTAAGCTGAAACAAGGTTTTGCTTCCATCTCTACCAGAAGTAGCAAGAGTTACACTTTTTAACTGGTATCATAAGAAGCAGAGATTAACCTACTATCAACAAGCTAAATATCAAATTAATTGAAAGAACCAGGCTACCTTTAATATAGGTCAAAAAGTTGGCAGCCTAAGCTGAAACAAGGTTTTGCTTCCATCTCTCCCAGAAGTAGCAAGAGTTACAATTTTTAACTGGTATCATAAGAAGCACCGATGAACGTAATATCAAAAAGCTAAATATCAAATTAATTGAAAGAACCAGGCTACCTTTAATATAGGTCAAAAATTTAGCAGCCTAAGCTGAAACAAGATTTGCTTCCATCTCTACCAGAAGTAGCAAGAGTTACACTTTTTAACTGGTATCATAAGAAGCACCGATAAACGTGCTATCAACTAGCTAAATATCAAATCAATTAAAAGAACCAGGCTACCTTTAATATAGGTCAAAAAGTTAGCAGCCTAAGCTGAAACAAGGTTTTGCTTCCATCTCTACCACAAGTAGCAAGAGTTACACTTCTTAACTGGTACCATAAAGCACCGATGTACGTGCTATCAACAAGCTAAATATCAAATTAATTGAAAGAACTAGGCTAACTTTAATATAGGTTAAAAAGTTAGCAGCCTAAGCCGAAACTAGGTTTTGCTTCTATCTCTACCAGAAGTAGCAGGAGTTACACTTTTTAACTGGTATCATAAGAAGCACCGATAAACCTGCTATCAACAAGCTAAATATCAAATTAATTGAAAGAACCAGGCTACCTTTCATATAGGTCAAAAAGTCAGCAGCCAAAGCTGAAACCAGGTTTTGCTTCCATCTCTACCAGAAGTAGCAAGAGTTACACTTTTTAACTGGTATCATAAGAAGCATCGATGAACGTGCTATCAAAAAGCTAAATATCAAATTAATTGAAAGAACCAGGCTACCTTTCATATAGGTCAAAATTTAGCAGCCTAAGCTGAAACAAGGTTTTGCTTCCATCTCTACCAGAAGTAGCAAGAGTTACACTTTTTAACTGGTATCATAAGAAGCACCGATGAACGTGCTATCAAAAAGCTAAATATCAAATTAATTGAAAGAACCAGGCTACCTTTAATATAGGTCAAAAAGTTAGCAGCCTAAGCCGAAACTAGGTTTTGCTTCCATCTCTACCAGAAGTAGCAAGAGTTACACTTTTTAACTGGTATAGTAAGAAGTACCGATGAACGTGCTATCAACAAGCTAAATATAAAATTAATTGAAAGAACCAGGCTACCTTTAATATAGGTCAAAAAGTTAGCAGCCTAAGCTGAAACAAGGTTTTGCTTTCATCTCTACCAGAAGTAGCAAGAGTTACACTTTTTAACTGGTATTATAAGAAGCACCGATGAACGTTCTATCAACAAGCTAAATATCAAATTAATTGAAAGAACCAGGCTACCTTTAATATAGGTCAAAAAGTTAGCAGCCTAAGCTGAAACAAGGTTTTGCTTCCATCTCTACCAGAAGTAGCAAGAGTTACACTTTTTAGTTGGAATCATAAGAAGCACCGATGAACGTGCTATCAACAAGCTAAATATCAAATTAATTGAAAGAACCAGGCTACCTTTAATATAGGTTAAAAAGTTAGCAGCCTAAGCTGAAACAAGGTTTTGCTTCCATCTCTACCAGAAGTAGCAAGAGTTACACTTTTTAACTGGTATCATAAGAAGCACCGATGAACGTGCTATCAACAAGCTAAATATAAAATTAATTAAAAGAACCAGGCTACCTTTAATATAGGTTAAAAAGTTAGCAGCCCAAGCTGAAACAAGGTTTTGCTTCCATCTCTACCAGAAGTAGCAAGAGTTACACTTTTTAACTGGTATCATAAGAAGCACCCATGAACCTGCTATCAACAAGCTAAATATCAAATTAATTGAAAGAACCAGGCTACCTTTAATATAGGGCAAAAAGTTAGCAGCCTAAGCTGAAACAAGGTTTTGCTGCCATCTCTACCAGAAGTAGCAAGAGTTACACTTTTTAACTGGTATCATAAAAAGCACCTATGAACGTGCTATCAACAAGCTAAATATCAAATTAATTGAAAGAACCAGGCTACCTTTAATATAGGTCAAAAAGTTAGCAGCCTAATCTGAAACAAGGTTTTGCTTCCATCTCTACCAGAAGTAGCAAGAGTTACAATTTTTAACTGGTATCATAAGAAGCACCGATGAACGTAATATCAAAAAGCTAAATATCAAATTAATAGAAAGAACCAGGCTACCTTTAATATAGGTCAAAAATTTAGCAGCCTAAGCTGAAACAAGATTTGCTTCCATCTCTGCCAGAAGTAGCAAGAGTTACACTTTTTAACTGGTATCATAAGAAGCACCGATAAACGTGCTATCAACTAGCTAAATATCAAATTAATTGAAAGAACCAGGCTACCTTTAATATAGGTCAAAAAGTTAGCAGCCTAAGCTGAAACAAGGTTTTGCTTCCATCTCTACCACAAGTAGCAAGAGTTACACTTTTTAACTGGTACCATTAAAAGCACCGATGTACGTGCTATCAACAAGCTAAATATCAAATTAATTGAAAGAACCAGGCTACCTTTCATATAGGTCAAAAAGTTAGCAGCCAAAGCTGAAACAAGGTTTTGCTTCCATCTCTACCAGAAGTAGCAAGAGTTACACTTTTTAACTGGTATCATAAGAAGCATCGATGAACGTGCTATCAAAAAGCTAAATATCAAATTAATTGAAAGAACCAGGCTACCTTTCATATAGGTCAAAAAGTTAGCAGCCTAAGCTGAAACAAGGTTTTGCTTCCATCTCTACCAGAAGTAGCAAGAGTTACACTTTTTAACTGGTATCATAAGAAGCACCGATGAACGTGCTATCAAAAAACTAAATATCAAATTAATTGAAAGAACCAGGCTACCTTTCATATAGGTCAAAAAGTTAGCAGCCTAAGCTGAAACAAGGTTTTGCTTCCATCTCTCCCAGAAGTAGCAAGAGTTACACTTCTTAACTGGTACCATAAAGCACCGATGTACGTGCTATCAACAAGCTAAATATCAAATTAATTGAAAGAACCAGGCTAACTTTAATATAGGTTAAAAAGTTAGCAGCCTAAGCCGAAACTAGGTTTTGCTTCTATCTCTACCAGAAGTAGCAGGAGTTACACTTTTTAACTGGTATCATAAGAAGCACCGATAAACGTGCTATCAACAAGCTAAATATCAAATTAATTGAAAGAACCAGGCTACCTTTCATATAGGTCAAAAAGTTAGCAGCCTAAGCTGAAACAAGGTTTTGCTTCCATCTCTACCAGAAGTAGCAAGAGTTACACTTTTTAACTGGTATCATAAGAAGCACCGATGAACGTGCTATCAAAAAACTAAATATCAAATTAATTGAAAGAACCAGGCTACCTTTCATATAGGTCAAAAAGTTAGCAGCCAAAGCTGAAACAAGGTTTTGCTTCCATCTCTACCAGAAGTAGCAAGAGTTACACTTTTTAACTGGTATCATAAGAAGCATAGATGAACGTACTATCAAAAAGCTAAATATCAAATTAATTGAAAGAACCAGGCTACCTTTAATATAGGTCAAAAATTTAGCAGCCTAAGCTGAAACAAGATTTGCTTCCATCTCTACCAGAAGTAGCAAGAGTTACACTTTTTCACTGGTATCATAAGAAGCACCGATGAACGTTCTATCAACAAGCTAAATATCAAATTAATTGAAAGAACCAGGCTACCTTTCATATAGATCAAAAAGTTAGCAGCCTAAGCTGAAACAAGGTTTTGCTTCCATCTCTACCAGAAGTAGCAACAGTTACACTTTTTAACTGGTACCATAAGAAGCATCTATGAACGTGCTATCAACAAGCTAAATATCAAATTAATTGAAAGAACCAGGCTACCTTTAATATAGGTCAAAAAGTTGGCAGCCTAAGCTGAAACAAGGATTTGCTTCCATCTCTACCAGAAGTAGCAAGAGTTACACTTTTTAACTGGTATCATAAGAAGCACCGATGAACGTGCTATCAAAAAGCTAAATATCAAATAAATTGAAAGAACCAGGCTACCTTTCATATAGGTCAAAAAGTTAGCAGCCTAAGCTGAAACAAGGTTTTGCTTCCATCTCTACCAGAAGTAGCAAGAGTTACACTTTTTAACTGGTATCATAAGAAGCACCGATTAACCTACTATCAACAAGCTAAATATCAAATTAATTGAAAGAACCAGGCTACCTTTAATATAGGTCAAAAAGTTGGCAGCCTAAGCTGAAACAAGGTTTTGCTTCCATCTCTCCCAGAAGTAGCAAGAGTTACAATTTTTAACTGGTATCATAAGAAGCACCGATGAACGTAATATCAAAAAGCTAAATATCAAATTAATTGAAAGAACCAGGCTACCTTTAATATAGGTCAAAAATTTAGCAGCCTAAGCTGAAACAAGATTTGCTTCCATCTCTACCAGAAGTAGCAAGAGTTACACTTTTTAACTGGTATCATAAGAAGCACCGATAAACGTGCTATCAACTAGCTAAATATCAAATCAATTAAAAGAACCAGGCTACCTTTAATATAGGTCAAAAAGTTAGCAGCCTAAGCTGAAACAAGGTTTTGCTTCCATCTCTACCACAAGTAGCAAGAGTTACACTTCTTAACTGGTACCATAAAGCACCGATGTACGTGCTATCAACAAGCTAAATATCAAATTAATTGAAAGAACTAGGCTAACTTTAATATAGGTTAAAAAGTTAGCAGCCTAAGCCGAAACTAGGTTTTGCTTCTATCTCTACCAGAAGTAGCAGGAGTTACACTTTTTAACTGGTATCATAAGAAGCACCGATAAACGTGCTATCAACAAGCTAAATATCAAATTAATTGAAAGAACCAGGCTACCTTTCATATAGGTCAAAAAGTCAGCAGCCAAAGCTGAAACCAGGTTTTGCTTCCATCTCTACCAGAAGTAGCAAGAGTTACACTTTTTAACTGGTATCATAAGAAGCATCGATGAACGTGCTATCAAAAAGCTAAATATCAAATTAATTGAAAGAACCAAGCTACCTTTCATATAGGTCAAAATTTAGCAGCCTAAGCTGAAACAAGGTTTTGCTTCCATCTCTACCAGAAGTAGCAAGAGTTACACTTTTTAACTGGTATCATAAGAAGCACCGATGAACGTGCTATCAAAAAGCTAAATATCAAATTAATTGAAAGAACCAGGCTACCTTTAATATAGGTCAAAAAGTTAGCAGCCTAAGCCGAAACTAGGTTTTGCTTCCATCTCTACCAGAAGTAGCAAGAGTTACACTTTTTAACTGGTATAGTAAGAAGTACCGATGAACGTGCTATCAACAAGCTAAATATAAAATTAATTGAAAGAACCAGGCTACCTTTAATATAGGTCAAAAAGTTAGCAGCCTAAGCTGAAACAAGGTTTTGCTTTCATCTCTACCAGAAGTAGCAAGAGTTACACTTTTTAACTGGTATTATAAGAAGCACCGATGAACGTTCTATCAACAAGCTAAATATCAAATTAATTGAAAGAACCAGGCTACCTTTAATATAGGTCAAAAAGTTAGCAGCCTAAGCTGAAACAAGGTTTTGCTTCCATCTCTACCAGAAGTAGCAAGAGTTACACTTTTTAGTTGGAATCATAAGAAGCACCGATGAACGTGCTATCAACAAGCTAAATATCAAATTAATTGAAAGAACCAGGCTACCTTTAATATAGGTTAAAAAGTTAGCAGCCTAAGCTGAAACAAGGTTTTGCTTCCATCTCTACCAGAAGTAGCAAGAGTTACACTTTTTAACTGGTATCATAAGAAGCACCGATGAACGTGCTATCAACAAGCTAAATATAAAATTAATTAAAAGAACCAGGCTACCTTTAATATAGGTCAAAAAGTTAGCAGCCCAAGCTGAAACAAGGTTTTGCTTCCATCTCTACCAGAAGTAGCAAGAGTTACACTTTTTAACTGGTATCATAAGAAGCACCCATGAACCTGCTATCAACAAGCTAAATATCAAATTAATTGAAAGAACCAGGCTACCTTTAATATAGGGCAAAAATTTAGCAGCCTAAGCTGAAACAAGGTTTTGCTGCCATCTCTACCAGAAGTAGCAAGAGTTACACTTTTTAACTGGTATCATAAAAAGCACCTATGAACGTGCTATCAACAAGCTAAATATCAAATTAATTGAAAGAACCAGGCTACCTTTAATATAGGTCAAAAAGTTAGCAGCCTAATCTGAAACAAGGTTTTGCTTCCATCTCTACCAGAAGTAGCAAGAGTTACAATTTTTAACTGGTATCATAAGAAGCACCGATGAACGTAATATCAAAAAGCTAAATATCAAATTAATAGAAAGAACCAGGCTACCTTTAATATAGGTCAAAAATTTAGCAGCCTAAGCTGAAACAAGATTTGCTTCCATCTCTGCCAGAAGTAGCAAGAGTTACACTTTTTAACTGGTATCATAAGAAGCACCGATAAACGTGCTATCAACTAGCTAAATATCAAATTAATTGAAAGAACCAGGCTACCTTTAATATAGGTCAAAAAGTTAGCAGCCTAAGCTGAAACAAGGTTTTGCTTCCATCTCTACCACAAGTAGCAAGAGTTACACTTTTTAACTGGTATCATAAGAAGCACCGATAAACGTGCTATCAACAAGCTAATTATCAAATTAATTAAAAGAACCAGGCTACCTTTCATATAGGTCAAAAAGTTAGCAGCCAAAGCTGAAACAAGGTTTTGCTTCCATCTCTACCAGAAGTAGCAAGAGTTACACTTTTTAACTGGTATCATAAGAAGCATAGATGAACGTGCTATCAAAAAGCTAAATATCAAATTAATTGAAAGAACCAGGCTACCTTTCATATAGGTCAAAAAGTTAGCAGCCTAAGCTGAAACAAGGTTTTGCTTCCATCTCTACCAGAAGTAGCAAGAGTTACACTTTTTAACTGGAATCATAAGAAGCACCGATTAACCTTCTATCAACAAGCTAAATATCAAATTAATTGAAAGAACCAGGCTACCTTTAATATAGGTCAAAAAGTTGGCAGCCTAAGCTGAAACAAGGTTTTGCTTCCATCTCTCCCAGAAGTAGCAAGAGTTACACTTTTTAACTGGTATAGTAAGAAGTACCGATGAACGTGCTATCAACAAGCTAAATATAAAATTAATTGAAAGAACCAGGCTACCTTTAATATAGGTTAAAAAGTTAGCAGCCTAAGCTGAAACAAGGTTTTGCTTCCATCTCTACCAGAAGTAGCAAGAGTTACACTTTTTAACTGGTATCATAAGAAGCACCGATGAACGTGCTATCAACAAGCTAAATATAAAATTAATTAAAAGAACCAGGCTACCTTTAATATAGGTCAAAAAGTTAGCAGCCCAAGCTGAAACAAGGTTTTGCTTCCATCTCTACCAGAAGTAGCAAGAGTTACACTTTTTAACTGGTATCATAAGAAGCACCCATGAACCTGCTATCAACAAGCTAAATATCAAATTAATTGAAAGAACCAGGCTACCTTTAATATAGGGCAAAAAGTTAGCAGCCTAAGCTGAAACAAGGTTTTGCTGCCATCTCTACCAGAAGTAGCAAGAGTTACACTTTTTAACTGGTATCATAAAAAGCACCTATGAACGTGCTATCAACAAGCTAAATATCAAATTAATTGAAAGAACCAGGCTACCTTTAATATAGGTCAAAAAGTTAGCAGCCTAATCTGAAACAAGGTTTTGCTTCCATCTCTACCAGAAGTAGCAAGAGTTACAATTTTTAACTGGTATCATAAGAAGCACCGATGAACGTAATATCAAAAAGCTAAATATCAAATTAATAGAAAGAACCAGGCTACCTTTAATATAGGTCAAAAATTTAGCAGCCTAAGCTGAAACAAGATTTGCTTCCATCTCTGCCAGAAGTAGCAAGAGTTACACTTTTTAACTGGTATCATAAGAAGCACCGATAAACGTGCTATCAACTAGCTAAATATCAAATTAATTGAAAGAACCAGGCTACCTTTAATATAGGTCAAAAAGTTAGCAGCCTAAGCTGAAACAAGGTTTTGCTTCCATCTCTACCACAAGTAGCAAGAGTTACACTTTTTAACTGGTATCATAAGAAGCACCGATAAACGTGCTATCAACAAGCTAATTATCAAATTAATTAAAAGAACCAGGCTACCTTTCATATAGGTCAAAAAGTTAGCAGCCAAAGCTGAAACAAGGTTTTGCTTCCATCTCTACCAGAAGTAGCAAGAGTTACACTTTTTAACTGGTATCATAAGAAGCATAGATGAACGTGCTATCAAAAAGCTAAATATCAAATTAATTGAAAGAACCAGGCTACCTTTCATATAGGTCAAAAAGTTAGCAGCCTAAGCTGAAACAAGGTTTTGCTTCCATCTCTACCAGAAGTAGCAAGAGTTACACTTTTTAACTGGTATCATAAGAAGCACCGATTAACCTTCTATCAACAAGCTAAATATCAAATTAATTGAAAGAACCAGGCTACCTTTAATATAGGTCAAAAAGTTGGCAGCCTAAGCTGAAACAAGGTTTTGCTTCCATCTCTCCCAGAAGTAGCAAGAGTTACACTTTTTAACTGGTATCATAAAAAGCACCTATGAACGTGCTATCAACAAGCTAAATATCAAATTAATTGAAAGAACCAGGCTACCTTTAATATAGGTCAAAAAGTTAGCAGCCTAATCTGAAACAAGGTTTTGCTTCCATCTCTACCACAAGTAGCAAGAGTTACACTTTTTAACTGGTACCATTAAAAGCACCGATGTACGTAATATCAACAAGCTAAATATCAAATTAATTGAAAGAACCAGGCTACCTTTCATATAGGTCAAAAAGTTAGCAGCCAAAGCTGAAACAAGGTTTTGCTTCCATCTCTACCAGAAGTAGCAAGAGTTACACTTTTTAACTGGTATCATAAGAAGCATCGATGAACGTGCTATCAAAAAGCTAAATATCAAATTAATTGAAAGAACCAGGCTACCTTTCATATAGGTCAAAAAGTTAGCAGCCTAAGCTGAAACAAGGTTTTGCTTCCATCTCTACCAGAAGTAGCAAGAGTTACACTTTTTAACTGGTATCATAAGAAGCACCGATGAACGTGCTATCAAAAAACTAAATATCAAATTAATTGAAAGAACCAGGCTACCTTTCATATAGGTCAAAAAGTTAGCAGCCAAAGCTGAAACAAGGTTTTGCTTCCATCTCTACCAGAAGTAGCAAGAGTTACACTTTTTAACTGGTATCATAAGAAGCATAGATGAACGTACTATCAAAAAGCTAAATATCAAATTAATTGAAAGAACCAGGCTACCTTTAATATAGGTCAAAAATTTAGCAGCCTAAGCTGAAACAAGATTTGCTTCCATCTCTACCAGAAGTAGCAAGAGTTACACTTTTTAACTGGTATAATAAGAAGTACCGATAAACGTGCTATCAACTAGCTAAATATCAAATTAATTGAAAGAACCAGGCTACCTTTAATATAGGTCAAAAAGTTAGCAGCCTAAGCTGAAACAAGGTTTTGCTTCCATCTCTACCACAAGTAGCAAGAGTTACACTTTTTAACTGGTATCATAAGAAGCACCGATAAACGTGCTATCAACAAGCTAATTATCAAATTAATTAAAAGAACCAGGCTACCTTTCATATAGGTCAAAAAGTTAGCAGCCAAAGCTGAAACAAGGTTTTGCTTCCATCTCTACCAGAAGTAGCAAGAGTTACACTTTTTAACTGGTATCATAAGAAGCATAGATGAACGTGCTATCAAAAAGCTAAATATCAAATTAATTGAAAGAACCAGGCTACCTTTCATATAGGTCAAAAAGTTAGCAGCCTAAGCTGAAACAAGGTTTTGCTTCCATCTCTACCAGAAGTAGCAAGAGTTACACTTTTTAACTGGTATCATAAGAAGCACCGATTAACCTTCTATCAACAAGCTAAATATCAAATTAATTGAAAGAACCAGGCTACCTTTAATATAGGTCAAAAAGTTGGCAGCCTAAGCTGAAACAAGGTTTTGCTTCCATCTCTCCCAGAAGTAGCAAGAGTTACACTTTTTAACTGGTATAGTAAGAAGTACCGATGAACGTGCTATCAACAAGCTAAATATAAAATTAATTGAAAGAACCAGGCTACCTTTAATATAGGTCAAAAAGTTAGCAGCCTAAGCTGAAACAAGGTTTTGCTTTCATCTCTACCAGAAGTAGCAAGAGTTACACTTTTTAACTGGTATTATAAGAAGCACCGATGAACGTTCTATCAACAAGCTAAATATCAAATTAATTGAAAGAACCAGGCTACCTTTCATATAGGTCAAAATTTAGCAGCCTAAGCTGAAACAAGGTTTTGCTTCCATCTCTACCAGAAGTAGCAAGAGTTACACTTTTTAACTGGTATCATAAGAAGCACCGATGAACGTGCTATCAAAAAGCTAAATATCAAATTAATTGAAAGAACCAGGCTACCTTTAATATAGGTCAAAAAGTTAGCAGCCTAAGCCGAAACTAGGTTTTGCTTCCATCTCTACCAGAAGTAGCAAGAGTTACACTTTTTAACTGGTATAGTAAGAAGTACCGATGAACGTGCTATCAACAAGCTAAATATAAAATTAATTGAAAGAACCAGGCTACCTTTAATATAGGTCAAAAAGTTAGCAGCCTAAGCCGAAACTAGGTTTTACTTCCATCTCTACCAGAAGTAGCAAGAGTTACACTTTTTAACTGGTATAGTAAGAAGTACCGATGAACGTGCTATCAACAAGCAAAATATAAAATTAATTGAAAGAACCAGGCTACTTTTAATATAGGTCAAAAAGTTAGCAGCCTAAGCTGAAACAAGGTTTTGCTTCCATCTCTACCAGAAGTAGCAAGAGTTACACTTTTTAACTAGTATCATAAGAAGCACTAATGAACGTGCTATCAACAAGCTAAATATCAAATTAATTGAAAGAACCAGGCTACCTTTAATATAGGTCAAAAAGTTAGCAGCCTAAGCTGAAACAAGGTTTTGCTTCCATCTCTACCACAAGTAGCAAGAGTTACACTTTTTAACTGGTACCATAAAGCACCGATGTACGTGCTATCAACAAGCTAAATATCAAATTAATTGAAAGAACCAGGCTAACTTTAATATAGGTTAAAAAGTTAGCAGCCTAAGCCGAAACTAGGTTTTGCTTCTATCTCTACCAGAAGTAGCAGGAGTTACACTTTTTAACTGGTATCATAAGAAGCACCGATAAACGTGCTATCAACAAGCTAAATATCAAATTAATTGAAAGAACCAGGCTACCTTTCATATAGGTCAAAAAGTTAGCAGCCAAAGCTGAAACAAGGTTTTGCTTCCATCTCTACCAGAAGTAGCAAGAGTTACACTTTTTAACTGGTATCATAAGAAGCATCGATGAACGTGCTATCAACAAGCTAAATATAAAATTAATTGAAAGAACCAGGCTACCTTTAATATAGGTCAAAAAGTTAGCAGCCTAAGCTGAAACAAGGTTTTGCTTTCATCTCTACCAGAAGTAGCAAGAGTTACACTTTTTAACTGGTATTATAAGAAGCACCGATGAAGGTTCTATCAACAAGCTAAATATCAAATTAATTGAAAGAACCAGGCTACCTTTAATATAGGTCAAAAAGTTAGCAGCCTAAGCTGAAACAAGGTTTTGCTTCCATCTCTACCAGAAGTAGCAAGAGTTACACTTTTTAACTAGTATCATAAGAAGCACTAATGAACGTCCTATCAACAAGCTAAATATCAAATTAATTGAAAGAACCAGGCTACCTTTAATATAGGTCAAAAAGTTAGCAGCCTAAGCTGAAACAAGGTTTTGCTTCCATCTCTACCAGAAGTAGCAAGAGTTACACTTTTTAATTGGTATCATAAAAAGCACTGATGAACGTACTATCAACAAGCAAAATATAAAATTAATTGAAAGAACCAGGCTACTTTTAATATAGGTCAAAAAATTAGCAGCCTAAGCTGAAACAAGGTTTTGCTTCCATCTCTACCAGAAGTAGCAAGAGTTACACTTTTTAACTAGTATCATAAGAAGCACTAATGAACGTGCTATCAACAAGCTAAATATCAAATTAATTGAAAGAACCAGGCTACCTTTAATATAGGTTAAAAAGTTAGCAGCCTAAGCCGAAACTAGGTTTTGCTTCCATCTCTACCAGAAGTAGCAAGAGTTACACTTTTTAACTGGTATAGTAAGAAGTACCGATGAACGTGCTATCAACAAGCTAAATATAAAATTAATTGAAAGAACCAGGCTACCTTTAATATAGGTCAAAAAGTTAGCAGCCTAAGCTGAAACAAGGTTTTGCTTTCATCTCTACCAGAAGTAGCAAGAGTTACACTTTTTAACTGGTATTATAAGAAGCACCGATGAACGTTCTATCAACAAGCTAAATATCAAATTAATTGAAAGAACCAGGCTACCTTTAATATAGGTCAAAATGTTAGCAGCCTAAGCTGAAACAAGGTTTTGCTCCCATCTCTACCAGAAGTAGCAAGAGTTACACTTTTTAGTTGGAATCATAAGAAGCACCGATGAAAGTGCTATCAACAAGCTAAATATCAAATTAATTGAAAGAACCAGGCTACCTTTAATATAGGTTAAAAAGTTAGCAGCCTAAGCCGAAACTAGGTTTTGCTTCCATCTCTACCAGAAGTAGCAAGATTTACACTTTTTAACTAGTATCATAAGAAGCACTAATGAACGTGCTATCAACAAGCTAAATATCAAATTAATTGAAAGAACCAGGCTACCTTTAATATAGGTCAAAAAGTTAGCAGCCTAAGCTGAAACAAGGTTTTGCTTCCATCTCTACCAGAAGTAGCAAGAGTTACACTTTTTAACTGGTATCATAAGAAGCACCGATAAACGTGCTATCAACAAGCTAATTATCAAATTAATTAAAAGAACCAGGCTACCTTTCATATAGGTCAAAAAGTTAGCAGCCAAAGCTGAAACAAGGTTTTGCTTCCATCTCTACCAGAAGTAGCAAGAGTTACACTTTTTAACTGGTATCATAAGAAGCATAGATGAACGTGCTATCAAAAAGCTAAATATCAAATTAATTGAAAGAACCAGGCTACCTTTAATATAGGTCAAAAAGTTAGCAGCCTAAGCTGAAACAAGGTTTTGCTTCCATCTCTACCAGAAGTAGCAAGAGTTACACTTTTTAGTTGGAATCATAAGAAGCACCGATGAACGTGCTATCAACAAGCTAAATATCAAATTAATTGAAAGAACCAGGCTACCTTTAATATAGGTTAAAAAGTTAGCAGCCTAAGCCGAAACTAGGTTTTGCTTCCATCGCTACCAGAAGTAGCAAGAGTTACACTTTTTAATTGGTATCATAAAAAGCACTGATGAACGTACTATCAACAAGCAAAATATAAAATTAATTGAAAGAACCAGGCTACTTTTAATATAGGTCAAAAAGTTAGCAGCCTAAGCTGAAACAAGGTTTTGCTTCCATCTCTACCAGAAGTAGCAAGAGTTACACTTTTTAACTAGTATCATAAGAAGCACTAATGAACGTGCTATCAACAAGCTAAATATCAAATTAATTGAAAGAACCAGGCTACCTTTAATATAGGTCAAAAAGTTAGCAGCCTAAGCTGAAACAAGGTTTTGCTTCCATCTCTACCAGAAGTAGCAAGAGTTCCACTTTTTAATTGGTATCATAAAAAGCACTGATGAACGTACTATCAACAAGCAAAATATAAAATTGATTGAAAGAACCAGGCTACTTTTAATATAGGTCAAAAAGTTAGCAGCCTAAGCTGAAACAAGGTTTTGCTTCCATCTCTACCAGAAGTAGCAAGAGTTACACTTTTTAACTAGTATCATAAGAAGCACTAATGAACGTGCTATCAAAAAGCTAAATATCAAATTAATTGAAAGAACCAGGCTACCTTTAATATAGGTTAAAAAGTTAGCAGCCTAAGCCGAAACTAGGTTTTGCTTCCATCTCTACCAGAAGTAGCAAGAGTTACACTTTTTAGTTGGAATCATAAGAAGCACCGATGAAAGTGCTATCAACAAGCTAAATATAAAATTAATTGAAAGAACCAGGCTACCTTTAATATAGGTTAAAAAGTTAGCAGCCTAAGCCGAAACTAGGTTTTGCTTCCATCTCTACCAGAAGTAGCAAGATTTACACTTTTTAACTAGTATCATAAGAAGCACTAATGAACGTGCTATCAACAAGCTAAATATCAAATTAATTGAAAGAACCAGGCTACCTTTAATATAGGTCAAAAAGTTAGCAGCCTAAGCTGAAACAAGGTTTTGCTTCCATCTCTACCAGAAGTAGCAAGAGGTACACTTTTTAACTGGTATCATAAGAAGCACCGATGAACGTTCTATTAACAAGCTAAATATCAAATTAATGGAAAGAACCAGGCTACCTTTAATATAGGTCAAAAAGTTAGCAGCCTAAGCTGAAAGCAAAACCTTGTTTCAGCTTAGGCTGCTAACATTTTCACCTATATTAAAGGTAGCCTGGTTCTTTCAATTAATTTTATATTTAGCTTGTTGATAGCACGTTCATCGGTGCTTCTTATGATACCAGTTAAAAAGTGTAACTCTTGCTACTTCTGGTAGAGATGGAAGCAAAACCTAGTTTCGGCTTAGGCTGCTAACTTTTTGACCTATATTAAAGGTAGCCTGGTTCTTTCAATTTATTTGATATTTAGCTTTTTGATAGCACGTTCATCGGTGCTTCTTATGATACCAGTTAAAAAGTGTAACTCTTGCTACTTCTGGTAGAGATGGAAGCAAATCCTTGTTTCAGCTTAGGCTGCCAACTTTTTGACCTATATTAAAGGTAGCCTGGTTCTTTCAATTAATTTGATATTTAGCTTGTTGATAGCACGTTCATAAATGCTTCTTATGGTACCAGTTAAAAAGTGTAACTGTTGCTACTTCTGGTAGAGATGGAAGCAAAACCTTGTTTCAGCTTAGGCTGCTAACTTTTTGACCTATATGAAAGGTAGCCTGGTTCTTTCAATTAATTTGATATTTAGCTTGTTGATAGAACGTTCATCGGTGCTTCTTACGATACCAGTTAAAAAGTGTAACTCTTGCTACTTCTGGTAGAGATGGAAGCAAAACCTTGTTTCAGCTTGGGCTGCTAACATTTTGACCTATATTAAAGGTAGCCTGGTTCTTTCAATTAATTTGATATTTAGCTTTTTGATAGCACGTTCATCGGTGCTTCTTATGATATCAGTTAAAAAGTGTAACTCTTGCTACTTCTGGTAGAGATGGAAGCAAAACCTTGTTTCAGCTTAGGCTGCTAATATTTTAACCTATATTAAAGGTAGCCTGGTTCTTTCAATTAATTTGATATTAAGCTTGTTGATAGCATGTTCATCGGTGCTTCTTATGATACTAGTTAAAAAGTGTAACTCTTGCTACTTCTGGTAGAGATGGAAGCAAAACCTTGTTTCAGCTTAGGCTGCTAACTTTTTGACCTATATTAAAGGTAGCCTGGTTCTTTCAATTAATTTGATATTAAGCTTGTTGATAGCATGTTCATCGGTGCTTCTTATGATACTAGTTAAAAAGTGTAACTCTTGCTACTTCTGGTAGAGATGGAAGCAAAACCTTGTTTCAGCTTAGGCTGCTAACTTTTTGACCTATATTAAAGGTAGCCTGGTTCTTTAAATTAATTTGATATTAAGCTTGTTGATAGCATGTTCATCGATGCTTCTTATGATACTAGTTAAAAAGTGTAACTCTTGCTACTTCTGGTATAGATGGAAGCAAAACCTTGTTTCAGCTTAGGCTGCTAACTTTTTGAGTTATATTAAAGGTAGCCTGGTTCTTTCAATTAATTTTATATTTAGCTTGTTGATAGCACGTTCATCGGTGCTTCTTATGATACCAGTTAAAAAGTGTAACTCTTGCTACTTCTGGTAGAGATGGAAGCAAAACCTTGTTTCAGCTTAGGCTGCTAACTTTTTGAGCTATATTAAAGGTAGCCTAGTTCTTTCAATTAATTTGATATTTAGCTTGTTGATAGCACGTTCATAGGTGCTTCTTATTATACCAGTTAAAAAGTGTAACTCTTGCTACTTCTGGTAGAGATGGAAGCAAAACCTTGTTTCAGCTTAGGCTGCTAACTTTTTGACATATATTAAAGGTAGCCTGGTTCTTTCAATTAATTTGATATTAAGCGTGTTGATAGCATGTTCATCGGTGCTTCTTATGATACTAGTTAAAAAGTGTAACTCTTGCTACTTCTGGTATAGATGGAAGCAAAGCCTTGTTTCAGCTTAGGCTGCTAACTTTTTGACCTATATTAAAGGTAGCCTGGTTCTTTCAATTAATTTGATATTTAGCTTGTTGATAGTACGTTCATCGGTGCTTCTTATGATACCAATTAAAAAGTGTAACTCTTGCTACTTCTGGTAGAGATGGAAGCAAAACCTAGTTTCGGCTTAGGCTGCTAAGTTTTTAACCTATATTAAAGGTAGCCTGGTTCTTTCAATTAATTTGATATTTAGCTTATTGATAGCACGTTCATCGGTGCTTCTTATGATACCAGTTAAAAAGTGTAACTCTTGCTACTTCTGGTAGAGATGGAAGCAAAACCTTGTTTCAGCTTAGGCTGCTAACTTTTTGACCTATATTAAAGGTAGCCTGGTTCTTTCAATTAATTTGATATTTAGCTTATTGATAGCACGTTCATTGGTGCTTCTTATGATACTAGTTAAAAAGTGTAACTCTTGCTACTTCTAGTAAAGATGGAAGCAAAACCTTGTTTCAGCTTAGGCTGCTAACTTTTTGACCTATATTAAAGGTAGCCTAGTTCTTTCAATTAATTTGATATTTAGCTTGTTGATAGTACGTTCATCGGTGCTTCTTATAATACCAATTAAAAAGTGTAACTCTTGCTACTTCTGGTAGCGATGGAAGCAAAACCTAGTTTCGGCTTAGGCTGCTAACTTTTTAACCTATATTAAAGGTAGCCTGGTTCTTTCAATTAATTTGATATTTAGCTTGTTGATAGCACGTACATCGGTGCTTCTTATGATACCAACTAAAAAGTGTAACTCTTTTGCTACTTCTGGTAGAGATGGAAGCAAAACCTTGTTTCAGCTTAGGCTGCTAACTTTTTGACCTATATTAAAGGTAGCCTGGTTCTTTCAATTAATTTGATATTTAGCTTGTTGATAGAACGTTCATCGGTGCTTCTTATGATACCAGTTAAAAAGTGTAACTCTTGCTACTTCTGGTTGAGATGGAAGCAAAACCTTGTTTCAGCTTAGGCTGCTAACTTTTTGACCTATATTAAAGGTAGCCTGGTTCTTTCAATTTATTTGATATTTAGCTTTTTGATAGCACGTTCATCGGTGCTTCTTATGATACCAGTTAAAAAGTGTAACTCTTGCTACTTCTGGTAGTGATGGAAGCAAAACCTTGTTTCAGCTTAGGCTGCTAACATTTTAACCTATATTAAAGGTAGCCTGGTTCTTTCAATTAATTTGATATTAAGCTTGTTGATAGCATGTTCATCGGTGCTTCTTATGATACTAGTTAAAAAGTGTAACTCTTGCTACTTCTGGTAGAGATGGAAGCAAAACCTTGTTTCAGCTTAGGCTGCTAACTTTTTGACCTATATTAAAGGTAGCCTGGTTCTTTCAATTAATTTGATATTAAGCTTGTTGATAGCATGTTCATCGGTGCTTCTTATGATACTAGTTAAAAAGTGTAACTCTTGCTACTTCTGGTAGAGATGGAAGCAAAACCTTGTTTCAGCTTAGGCTGCTAACTTTTTGACCTATATTAAAGGTAGCCTGGTTCTTTCAATTAATTTGATATTAAGCTTGTTGATAGCATGTTCATCGGTATTTCTTATGATACCAGTTAAAAAGTGTAACTCTTGCTACTTCTGGTAGAGATGGAAGCAAAACCTTGTTTCAGCTTAGGCTGCTAACTTTTTGACCTATATGAATGGTAGCCTGGTTCTTTCAATTAATTTGATATTTAGCTTTTTGATAGCACGTTCATCGGTGCTTCTTATGATACCAGTTAAAAAGTGTAACTCTTGCTACTTCTGGTAGAGATGGAAGCAAAACCTTGTTTCAGCTTTGGCTGCTAACTTTTTGACCTATATGAAAGGTAGCCTGGTTCTTTCAATTAATTTGATATTTAGCTTGTTGATAGCACGTTTATCGGTGCTTCTTATGATACCAGTTAAAAAGTGTAACTCTTGCTACTTCTGGTAGAGATAGAAGCAAAACCTAGTTTCGGCTTAGGCTGCTAACTTTTTAACCTATAATAAAGTTAGCCTGGTTCTTTCAATTAATTTGATATTTAGCTAGTTCATAGCACGTACATCGGTGCTTTTTATGGTACCAGTTGAAAAGTGTAACTCTTGCTACTTGTGGTAGAGATGGAAGCAAAACCTTGTTTCAGCTTAGGCTGCTAACTTTTTGACCTATATTAAAGGTAGCCTGGTTCTTTCAATTAATTTGATATTTAGCTAGTTGATAGCACGTTTATTGGTGCTTCCTATGATACCAGTTAAAAAGTGTAACTCTTGCTACTTCTGGCAGAGATGGAAGCAAATCTTGTTTCAGCTTAGGCTGCTAAATTTTTGACCTATATTAAAGGTAGCCTGGTTCTTTCAATTAATTTGATATTTAGCTTTTTGATATTACGTTCATCGGTGCTTCTTATGATACCAGTTAAAAAGTGTAACTCTTGCTACTTCTGGTAGAGATGGAAGCAAAACCTTGTTTCAGATTAGGCTGCTAACTTTTTGACCTATATTAAAGGTAGCCTGGTTCTTTCAATTAATTTTATATTTAGCTTGTTGATAGCACGTTCATCGGTGCTTCTTATGATACCAGTTCAAAAGTGTAACTCTTGCTACTTCTGGTAGAGATGGAAGCAAAACCTTGTTTCAGCTTAGGCTGCTAACTTTTTGACCTATATTAAAGGTAGCCTGGTTCTTTCAATTAATTTGATATTTAGCTTGTTGATAGCACGTTCATAGGTGCTTTTTATGATACTAGTTAGAAAGTGTAACTCTTGCTACTTCTGGTAGAGATGGCAGCAAAACCTTGTTTCAGCTTAGGCTGCTAACATTTTGCCCTATATTAAAGGTAGCCTGGTTCTTTCAATTAATTTGATATATAGCTTGTTGATAGCACGTTCATGGGTGCTTCTTATGATACCAGTTAAAAAGTGTAACTCTTGCTACTTCTGGTAGAGATGGAAGCAAAACCTTGTTTCAGCTTGGGCTGCTAACTTTTTGACCTATATTAAAGGTAGCCTGGTTCTTTCAATTAATTTGATATTGAGCTTGTTGATAGCACGTTCATGGGTGCTTCTTATTATACCAGTTAAAAAGTGTAACTCCCTCTACTTCTGGTAGAGATGGAAGCAAAACCTTGTTTCAGTTTGGGCTGCTAACATTTTGACCTATATTAAAGGTAGCCTGGTTCTTTCAATTAATTTTATATTTAGCTTGTTGATAGCACGTTCATAGATGCTTTTGAAGATACCAGTTAAAAAGTGTAACTCTTGCTACTTCTGGTAGAGATGGCAGCAAAACCTTGTTTCAACTTAGGCTGCTAACTTTTTGACCTATATTAAAGGTAGCCTGGTTCTTTCAATTAATTTGATATTTAGCTTGTTGATAGTACGTTCATCGGTGCTTCTTATGATACCAATTAAAAAGTGTAACTCTTGCTACTTCTGGTAGAGATGGAAGCAAAACCTAGTTTCGGCTTAGGCTGCTAAGTTTTTAACCTATATTAAAGGTAGCCTGGTTCTTTCAATTAATTTGATATTTAGCTTATTGATAGCACGTTCATCGGTGCTTCTTATGATACCAGTTAAAAAGTGTAACTCTTGCTACTTCTGGTAGAGATGGAAGCAAAACCTTGTTTCAGCTTAGGCTGCTAACTTTTTGAGTTATATTAAAGGTAGCCTGGTTCTTTCAATTAATTTTATATTTAGCTTGTTGATAGCACGTTCATAGATGCTTTTGAAGATACCAGTTAAAAAGTGTAACTCTTGCTACTTCTGGTAGAGATGGCAGCAAAACCTTGTTTCAACTTAGGCTGCTAACTTTTTGACCTATATTAAAGGTAGCCTGGTTCTTTCAATTAATTTGATATTTAACTTATTGATAGCACGTTCATAGGTGCTTCTTATTATACCAATTAAAAAGTGTAACTCTTGCTACTTCTGGTAGAGATGGAAGCAAAACCTTGTTTCAGCTTAGGCTGCTAACTTTTTGACCTATATTAAAGGTAGCCTGGTTCTTTCAATTAATTTGATATTAAGCTTGTTAATAGCATGTTCATCGGTGCTTCTTATGATACTAGTTAAAAAGTGTAACTCTTGCTACTTCTGGTATAGATGGAAGCAAAACCTTGTTTCAGCTTAGGCTGCTAACTTTTTGACCTATATTAAAGGTAGCCTGGTTCTTTCAATTAATTTGATATTTAGCTTGTTGATAGAACGTTCATCGGTGCTTCTTATGATACCAGTAAAAAAGTGTAACTCTTGCTACTTCTGGTTGAGATGGAAGCAAAACCTTGTTTCAGCTTAGGCTGCTAAAATTTTCACCTATATTAAAGGTAGCCTGGTTCTTTCAATTAATTTTATATTTAGCTTTTTGATAGCACGTTCATCGGTGCTTCTTATGATACCAGTTAAAAAGTGTAACTCTTGCTACTTCTGGTAGAGATGGAAGCAAAACCTAGTTTCGGCTTAGGCTGCTAACTTTTTGACCTATATTAAAGGTAGCCTGGTTCTTTCAATTTATTTGATATTTAGCTTTTTGATAGCACGTTCATCGGTGCTTCTTATGATACCAGTTAAAAAGTGTAACTCTTGCTACTTCTGGTAGTGATGGAAGCAAAACCTTGTTTCAGCTTAGGCTGCTAACATTTTAAACTATATTAAAGGTAGCCTGGTTCTTTCAATTAATTTGATATTAAGCTTGTTGATAGCATGTTCATCGGTGCTTCTTATGATACTAGTTAAAAAGTGTAACTCTTGCTACTTCTGGTAGAGATGGAAGCAAAACCTTGTTTCAGCTTAGGCTGCTAACTTTTTGACCTATATTAAAGGTAGCCTGGTTCTTTCAATTAATTTGATATTAAGCTTGTTGATAGCATGTTCATCGGTGCTTCTTATGATACTAGTTAAAAAGTGTAACTCTTGCTACTTCTGGTAGAGATGGAAGCAAAACCTTGTTTCAGCTTAGGCTGCTAACTTTTGACCTATATTAAAGGTAGCCTGGTTCTTTCAATTAATTTGATATTAAGCTTGTTGATAGCATGTTCATCGGTGCTTCTTATGATACCAGTTAAAAAGTGTAACTCTTGCTACTTCTGGTAGAGATGGAAGCAAAACCTTGTTTCAGCTTAGGCTGCTAACTTTTTGACCTATATGAATGGTAGCCTGGTTCTTTCAATTAATTTGATATTTAGCTTTTTGATAGCACGTTCATCGGTGCTTCTTATGATACCAGTTAAAAAGTGTAACTCTTGCTACTTCTGGTAGAGATGGAAGCAAAACCTTGTTTCAGCTTTGGCTGCTAACTTTTTGACCTATATGAAAGGTAGCCTGGTTCTTTCAATTAATTTGATATTTAGCTTGTTGATAGCACGTTTATCGGTGCTTCTTATGATACCAGTTAAAAAGTGTAACTCTTGCTACTTCTGGTAGAGATAGAAGCAAAACCTAGTTTCGGCTTAGGCTGCTAACTTTTTAACCTATATTAAAGTTAGCCTGGTTCTTTCAATTAATTTGATATTTAGCTAGTTGATAGCACGTACATCGGTGCTTTTTATGGTACCAGTTGAAAAGTGTAACTCTTGCTACTTGTGGTAGAGATGGAAGCAAAACCTTGTTTCAGCTTAGGCTGCTAACTTTTTGACCTATATTAAAGGTAGCCTGGTTCTTTCAATCAATTTGATATTTAGCTAGTTGATAGCACGTTTATTGGTGCTTCTTATGATACCAGTTTAAAAGTGTAACTCTTGCTACTTCTGGCAGAGATGGAAGCAAATCTTGTTTCAGCTTAGGCTGCTAAATTTTTGACCTATATTAAAGGTAGCCTGGTTCTTTCAATTAATTTGATATTTAGCTTTTTGATATTAAGTTCATCGGTGCTTCTTATGATACCAGTTAAAAAGTGTAACTCTTGCTACTTCTGGTAGAGATGGAAGCAAAACCTTGTTTCAGATTAGGCTGCTAACTTTTTGACCTATATTAAAGGTAGCCTGGTTCTTTCAATTAATTTGATATTTAGCTTTTTGATAGCACGTTCATCGGTGCTTCTTATGATACCAGTTCAAAAGTGTAACTCTTGCTACTTCTGGTAGAGATGGAAGCAAAACCTTGTTTCAGCTTAGGCTGCTAACTTTTTGACCTATATTAAAGGTAGCCTGGTTCTTTCAATTAATTTGATATTTAGCTTGTTGATAGCACGTTCATAGGTGCTTTTTATGATACTAGTTAAAAAGTGTAACTCTTGCTACTTCTGGTAGAGATGGCAGCAAAACCTTGTTTCAGCTTAGGCTGCTAACATTTTGCCCTATATTAAAGGTAGCCTGGTTCTTTCAATTAATTTGATATATAGCTTGTTGATAGCACGTTCATGGGTGCTTCTTATGATACCAGTTAAAAAGTGTAACTCTTGCTACTTCTGGTAGAGATGGAAGCAAAACCTTGTTTCAGCTTGGGCTGCTAACTTTTTGACCTATATTAAAGGTAGCCTGGTTCTTTCAATTAATTTGATATTGAGCTTGTTGATAGCACGTTCATGGGTGCTTCTTATTATACCAGTTAAAAAGTGTAACTCCCTCTACTTCTGGTAGAGATGGAAGCAAAACCTTGTTTCAGTTTGGGCTGCTAACATTTTGACCTATATTAAAGGTAGCCTGGTTCTTTCAATTAATTTTGTATTTAGCTTGTTGATAGCACGTTCATCGGTGCTTCTTATGATACCAGTTAAAAAGTGTAACTCTTGCTACTTCTGGTAGAGATGGAAGCAAAACCTTGTTTCAGCTTAGGCTGCTAACTTTTTGAGTTATATTAAAGGTAGCCTGGTTCTTTCAATTAATTTGATATTTAGCTTGTTGATAGCACGTTCATTGGTGCTTCTTATGATACTAGTTAAAAAGTGTAACTCTTGCTACTTCTGGTAAAGACGGTAGCAAAACCTTGTTTCAGCTTAGGCTGCTAACTTTTTGACCTATGTTAAAGGTAGCCTGGTTCTTTCAATTAATTTGATATTTAGCTTGTTGATAGCACGTTCATGGGTGCTTCTTATTATACCAGTTAAAAAGTGTAACTCCCTCTACTTCTGGTAGAGATGGAAGCAAAACCTTGTTTCAGCTTGGGCTGCTAACATTTTGACCTATATTAAAGGTAGCCTGGTTCTTTCAATTAATTTGATATTTAGCTTTTTGATAGCACGTTCATCGGTGCTTCTTACGATACCAGTTAAAAAGTGTAACTCTTGCTACTTCTGGTAGAGATGGAAGCAAAACCTTGTTTCAGCTTAGGCTGCTAACATTTTAACCTATATTAAAGGTAGCCTGGTTCTTTCAATTAATTTGATATTTAGCTTGTCGATAGCACGTTCATAGGTGCTTCTTATGATACCAGTTAAAAAGTGTAACTCTTGCTACTTCTGGTAGAGATGGAAGCAAAACCTTGTTTCAGCTTAGGCTGCTAACTTTTTGACCTATATTAAAGGTAGCCTGGTTCTTTCAATTAATTTGATATTAAGCTTGTTGATAGCATGTTCATCGGTGCTTCTTATGATACTAGTTAAAAAGTGTAACTCTTGCTACTTCTGGTAGAGATGGAAGCAAAACCTTGTTTCAGCTTAGGCTGCTAACTTTTTGACCTATATTAAAGGTAGCCTGGTTCTTTCAATTAATTTGATATTAAGCTTGTTGATAGCATGTTCATCGGTGCTTCTTATGATACTAGTTAAAAAGTGTAACTCTTGCTACTTCTGGTATAGATGGAAGCAAAACCTTGTTTCAGCTTAGGCTGCTAACTTTTTGAGTTATATTAAAGGTAGCCTGGTTCTTTCAATTAATTTTATATTTAGCTTGTTGATAGCACGTTCATAGATGCTTTTGAAGATACCAGTTAAAAAGTGTAACTCTTGCTACTTCTGGTAGAGATGGCAGCAAAACCTTGTTTCAACTTAGGCTGCTAACTTTTTGACCTATATTAAAGGTAGCCTGGTTCTTTCAATTAATTTGATATTTAACATATTGATAGCACGTTCATAGGTGCTTCTTATTATACCAATTAAAAAGTGTAACTCTTGCTACTTCTGGTAGAGATGGAAGCAAAACCTTGTTTCAGCTTAGGCTGCTAACTTTTTGACCTATATTAAAGGTAGCCTGGTTCTTTCAATTAATTTGATATTAAGCTTGTTAATAGCATGTTCATCGGTGCTTCTTATGATACTAGTTAAAAAGTGTAACTCTTGCTACTTCTGGTATAGATGGAAGCAAAACCTTTTTTCAGCTTAGGCTGCTAACTTTTTGAGTTATATTAAAGGTAGCCTGGTTCTTTCAATTAATTTTATATTTAGCTTGTTGATAGCACGTTCATAGATGCTTTTTAAAATACCAGTTAAAAAGTGTAACTCTTGCTACTTCTGGTAGAGATGGCAGCAAAACCTTGTTTCAACTTAGGCTGCTAACATTTTGACCTATATTAAAGGTAGCCTGGTTCTTTCAATTAATTTGATATTTAGCTTGTTGATAGCACGTTTATTGTTGCTTCTTATGATACTAGTTAAAAAGTGTAACTCTTGCTACTTCTGGTAAAGATGGAAGCAAAACCTTGTTTCAGCTTAGGCTGCTAACTTTTTGACCTATATTAAAGGTAGCCTGGTTCTTTCAATTAATTTGATATTTAGCTTGTTGATAGTACGTTCATCGGTGCTTCTTATAATACCAATTAAAAAGTGTAACTCTTGCTACTTCTGGTAGCGATGGAAGCAAAACCTAGTTTCGGCTTAGGCTGCTAACTTTTTAACCTATATTAAAGGTAGCCTGGTTCTTTCAATTAATTTGATATTTAGCTTGTTGATAGCACGTTAATCGGTGCTTCTTATGATACCAACTAAAAAGTGTAACTCTTTTGCTACTTCTGGTAGAGATGGAAGCAAAACCTTGTTTCAGCTTAGGCTGCTAACATTTTCACCTATATTAAAGGTAGCCTGGTTCTTTCAATTAATTTGATATTTAGCTTGTTGATAGAACGTTCATCGGTGCTTCTTATGATACCAGTTAAAAAGTGTAACTCTTGCTACTTCTGGTTGAGATGGAAGCAAAACCTTGTTTCAGCTTAGGCTGCTAACATTTTCACCTATATTAAAGGTAGCCTGGTTCTTTCAATTAATTTGATATTTAGCTTGTTGATAGCACGTTCATCGGTGCTTCTTATGATACCAGTTAAAAAGTGTAACTCTTGCTACTTCTGGTAGAGATGGAAGCAAAACCTAGTTTCGGCTTAGGCTGCTAACTTTTTGACCTATATTAAAGGTAGCCTGGTTCTTTCAATTTATTTGATATTTAGCTTTTTGATAGCACGTTTATCGGTGCTTCTTATGATACCAGTTAAAAAGTGTAACTCTTGCTACTTCTGGTAGAGATGGAAGCAAATCCTTGTTTCAGCTTAGGCTGCCAACTTTTTGACCTATATTAAAGGTAGCCTGGTTCTTTCAATTAATTTGATATTTAGCTTGTTGATAGCACGTTCATAGATGCTTCTTATGGTACCAGTTAAAAAGTGTAACTGTTGCTACTTCTGGTAGAGATGGAAGCAAAACCTTGTTTCAGCTTAGGCTGCTAACTTTTTGACCTATATGAAAGGTAGCCTGGTTCTTTCAATTAATTTGATATTTAGCTTGTTGATAGAACGTTCATCGGTGCTTCTTATGATACCAGTTAAAAAGTGTAACTCTTGCTACTTCTGGTAGAGATGGAAGCAAAACGTTGTTTCAGCTTAGGCTGCTAACTTTTTGACCTATATGAAAGGTAGCCTGGTTCTTTCAATCAATTTGATATTACGCTTGTTGATAGCACGTTCATCGGTGCTTCTTATGATACCAGTTAAAAAGTGTAACTCTTGCTACTTCTGGTAGAGATGGAAGCAAAACCTAGTTTCGGCTTAGGCTGCTAACTTTTTAACCTATATTAAAGGTAGCCTGGTTCTTTCAATTAATTTGATATTTAGCTTGTTGATAGCACGTATATTGGTGCTTTTTATGGTACTAGTTAAAAAGTGTAACTCTTGCTACTTGTGGTAGAGATGGAAGCAAAACCTTGTTTCAGCTTAGGCTGCTAACTTTTTGACCTATATTAAAGGTAGCCTTGTTCTTTCAATTAATTTGATATTTAGCTAGTTGATAGCACGTTTATCGGTGCTTCTTATGATACCAGTTAAAAAGTGTAACTCTTGCTACTTCTGGTAGAGATGGAAGCAAAACCTTGTTTTAGCTTAGGCTGCTAACTTTTTGACCTATATTAAAGGTAGCCTGGTTCTTTCAATTAATTTGATATTTAGCTTGTTGATAGCACGTTCATGGGTGCTTCTTATGATACCAGTTAAAAAGTGTAACTCTTGCTACTTCTGGTAGAGATGGAAGCAAAACCTTGTTTCAGCTTAGGCTGCTAACTTTTTGACCTATATTAAAGGTAGCCTGGTTCTTTCAATTAATTTTATATTTAGCTTGTTGATAGCACGTTCATCGGTGCTTCTTATGATACCAGTTAAAAAGTGTAACTCTTGCTACTTCACTAAAATATATATTCTTGTTTTTCCGTATTAAAGTGTGAAGTTAGCGGCCTAAAATAATTTGTTGATAATTTTAAGTTTTTGTGATTATTTGGGCCGAACTTGATAGCTTTGTTAATTTTTAAACTCGTTTTGTTTTTTTACTTTATAGATTTCCTAAGAAACCATTATATTCGTTGTTATTTCCGAATCACAAAAGAGATTTTTTATTTGGTCGGGTTATCATAGGCAGCTAACTTTAGGCTGCTAACTTCACACCGGTATATTATAACAGGTCACTTAGTTTGTTTCTAATGTTTTTGTGTTTCATTAGTCAGTGTTTTGGTGAATTTGTAGTTGTGTGTGTGTGTGTGTGTGTGTGTGACAGTTTAAATAAGCGCCACGGCGGGCCTCCGCTACCTTTTCGTGGCCCGGATTGAATGGAATGTCCAGGTGTTCCAGCTGAAGTGTGAAATCCACGTGCTCTAGCTGCTATAGCTTCTGCCTCTGTGAGTGTTTCTCTGGTCTATCCACGTAGTCTCGCAGGCCCTCAGCCTCACCTGGATATCCAGGTGTTCCTTAAAAACCCACCTGTTCCAGCAGCCGCAGCTTCCGCCCCTGCGATTGTACCTCGAGCATGTCCACATACACTCGCAGCTTCTCAACCTTCACCTGGATATCCAGGTATCCAGCTGTCAAACCCACCTGTTCCAGCAGCCGCAGCTTCCGCCTCTGCGAGTGTTCCTCGAGCCTGTCCACGTACTCGCGCAGCTCCTCGATCTCCTCCTTGACCTGCTGCACGGTGTCCAGCTCTTGTTTGATGGCGACCATGTCACGTTTGACCTGGAAAATAGAGTCAGCTAGAAAAATATGTAAGTGAAGTTACACTAAGTTAAAGCTAGTGGTGGTTTTGTGCCTTAATGAGGAGACAGAGATAAATCTTTGAATTTGATCTAAATATTCGAACTTTACAAAAAGCCTTGATATGCTGAGTAGTGTTAATAGACGTCCATGAATAACGCTTTTGAGCATCCGCCCTACAATGACACTTGATGGAGGCTCTTACATGATCTGGCATGACTTCACGCTCAACCTGAGCTGCGTCCGGATTTCACAGAGTGCCACCCTCATCAGCAGGTCATCCAGCTGTTGGAGGTATACATGGACTCACCTCGGACACCTCGTTCTTGCATGACTCCACGCTGTTCCTGAGCTGCGTTCGGATTTCACAGAGGGCCACTACCGTCAGCAGGTCATCCAGCTGTTGGAGGTATACATGGACTCACCTCGGACACCTCGCTCTTGCATGACTCCACGCTGTTCCTGAGCTGCGTTCGGATTTCACAGAGGGCCACTACCATCAGCAGGACATCCAGCTGTTGGAGGTATACATGGACTCACCTCGGACACCTCGCTCTGGCATGACTCCACGCTCTTCGTGAGCTCCTGCAGCTGTGTCCGGATCTCGCAGAGGGCCACCGTCGTCTCCAGCTGGCGGTCGCCGCGCTGCAGGTCATCCAGCTTTTGCGAGAGGTTCATGCTCATCACGCTGACCTGTCGTTGCAGGCTGTAAACAATAACTTCGGTTAAAAACGTCGCATTATAAAGTTACTACTATTAATCAATTTTATTTACCATGTATGTTTATGTTTTTCAGCTCCGGAAAGTACAAGTACAGTCAACCAATTTGATTCCTAGGCCACTCTAGAACCTTGTCACAATAGCTAGTTTGGCCGCGAATAGGTTACGTTTATACGTATCCACGGGCAACTGTCATTACGACAAGGTTCTACAGTGGCCTAGGAAATTGGTTGACCGTACGGTACATTACATCAGAGGCTGGGAAAACACGGATTACCGGCCAAGTATGTATAGAGGATAGGAATACGAGGCCGGGAATCCGCTTTAACGCCGAGGTGTATCTAGTGTTTTTCTCAAATATGCAATAAAATAAAGAACGAATCTTGTTTTGAAAGATCCGTTAGTCTACTCGTAAACTTCTATTATTATTCTCACATCAAATACGATAACCTTGCTGGCACGAGAAAAAAAAAGAAAATCAAATTCGTCTGCCGCGTCATCTTTGACGCCAAGGTTACTTTGTAGGCCTAAGCCTGAAAAGTTGCATGAAAATTTCGTGCCTAACATACGTGTCGTCGACGATCTCAAATTCACGAGAAATATTGAACCTTTGAGTCTAAAGAGAGACTTTGCCTCCTTATGTGTGTTCATCCTCACACCCTGGAGCCAAAAGGGTCGCGCACAAAGCGTACGGTTTAAGAGGAATTTTCTCCCACGAACGCTGCGACTGTGGAATGAACTCCCTGCCGAGGTTTTCCCAGCGGGCTACAGTATGAGGTTCTTCAAAAAAGGAGTGAATAGGTTCCTAAAGGGTAGGCAATGCGCATTTGAATCCTCTGGGGTTGCAGGCGTCCATAGGCTACGGCAAATGCTTACCATCAGGCGCACCGTATGCTTGTTTGCCACCGTCATAGTATTAAAAAAAAACATGCGATGTACAGTCGTCATCAAATATACCGGAGAGTTTGACAATAGGAGCGTTGTTCAGATATTTGTAATCAGTTTGGCCGCTCCGATATATCTGATGGCGACTGATCCATATAAAATAGACTACAAAATTTATTATTATGTAAAATAAATTTATGTGTATTTTATGTCATGGTCTAACTTCCACAGGATAGTTATTAAATATCCTGTTTCAAAAAGATACCAGTGAAATTCCGTTGCATTTTTATTTCTATATCTATCTTTGAGTATTTCAACGCAAAGTACACAACAAAATACTGTAAAAAACGAAAACAGCCAGCAAAAACTCCGCCTGCGAATCCATGTAGCGAATTTTCCGAACAACGTACTCGTAGGTTTAATAAAAATGAATTGAAATGTTTGAAACCAGACATGTTCAAGGCGAAGTAAAATTTTAACGGGTCTACAATATACCGTAAGTATAGCCGATGATATGAATCTGTATAAAGTGGTTGCTTCAACTTCTGCTCTTGCAAGAGGACTTGAACAGCGTAAAGGCTTGGTGTCTAGTAAATAATATGACCCTTAACGCTGATAAATGCCTTTTTATTACATTCACACAGAAAACACTACCTACTGCTTCAAAATATTGTCTTAACGACGCTGTACTTGGAGAGGTTTCCAGTGTCAAGGATCGCGGTGTATACCTGGACTCTAAATTTAACTTTATAAATCACATTGATTCAATTTTTTTTTAATACCACGACGGTGGCAAACAAGCATACGGTCCGCCTGATACGGCTCGCGTTGCCGACGCTTTACAAAAAGGAGGATTCACTGTGTTGATGGCTAAAGAGGGTCCCTCATCGCCAAGACACTGGGTCCTTTGAGCTCTTTGGCAACCTTACTCACCATCAGGAACACAACACTATGAGTATAAAAGAGAGTAATAAAATGCTTGGATTTATAAAGCGTACTCGTACGGGTAAGAATTTCAAACGCGTTGAGACATTTGTAACTTTTTTCAATGCTTCTAGTTCGTTCTCGTCTCGAATACTGTTGTTATTTAGGTCTGGAATCCCGCATATGGGGTTCATATCAATCACATAGGGAAAATACAACGTTCCTTTACCCGATGTCTGGTATTTAAAACAAAACACAAGGGAGTTCGTAAACGCTTAACCTACGAAGAGAGACTTAAACGTTTCAAAATAACTGCTTTAAAACAGAGGCGGTCTTTCCTCGATATCGCTTTATTACATAAGTTGGTAAACGGTAGGATCGCGGAACCGTGCTTGTTGGGAGGTTTAAACTTCACAGTACCTAAAGCTACCACTCGGTCTTTCTCTTGTCGTCGCATTGTTTTTCGCCCCGGTTATGCTAGGACGAATCATGGCAAATCACTTCCAGTCCATAGAATGCAAGTTACTTGGAACAATCTATCACTTCAACACAATTTCGGATTAGATATCTTTTGTGACTCTATATGTAGCTTGAAGCGTAGTATTCTTAAAAACTTTTAAGTAGTGGGTTTACTATCACTCACTCCACTGTATGCAATTTAAATTAAATACATTGTTTATGCATGTTTTTTTTTTACTTTAAATATTAAGTGTAAATGTAGTCTAAAAGCCTCGAAACTATTTGAGTGTTGTTGCACACCTGTTATTGGTGCATAAATATTTGACGTGTCAGCTCGCTCTTAATGTCATTTACATATTTTATTTATGTACTGTTGGTGTCTCTCTATAATAAAAAAAAAAAAAAAATACCGGTAATATTAGACCTCATTTGTATACATAGACGGACGTTAGAAAGTTTTATAAATAAAATTACAATACGAATACAATACCGCTGCAATACATTATAGAACACTTTAAAAAAGAAAACCAATATGTAAGTACAGAAAATAAAGCAACTTAAAGTAGAGGTAAACGACAGGCGGTGTTACTAACTTTATGTCGCTCGATCAGTGAAATTAGATATTAAATTTACATCGCGTCATGTAGTTGTAATTTTTTAGTATATTGTTTTCGGAAACCCTTATTATTTTTTAAAGACCTATCCAACGACACCCCGCACGAGCGGAGCATAGGGTTGGAGCGAGAAAAAAATCATCCCCCACATCATGTGTACGAGGGAGGTACCCTAAAAAATTATATTTTTTTTACCACTTTGTCGGCGTGATTAAAACACATACTCATACCAAATTTTTCTAGTACTAACCATCACTGAATAAGGCCGGACGGACAGACCGTGTACATGACGATAAGGGTTTCTAGTTGACTACGGAACCCTAAAAACACTATTATGCGCCCTTGACTTCATCCGCGTAGGTTTGTTGTGTTGTTTATGTTTTACCCCGTTCTTAACACTTTTGTAGACGATGAAAAACATTAGAAAATTGTATATTTCAAATTTCACAATCATAATTATATTTAATAGTATTAGGTATTAAGATAAATAATTATGTACTAATTTTGTTTCGGTCAACGTTTTCAAATATATTTATAGTGCCTGTTAGCGTTAATTCATTTGCGCAAATACGCATTTAAATGAAAAGTAATGAAATGACACAATAATATTTAGCATATACCTACCTCCCCTCCGTCATATAATAAAGCTGCAAAAGGTTTTGTATGGAAAATGATGTGTACGTCCCCTTGATATTCGAAGCAGACGAGAACCCGTGTACTCGTTTACACGTATTCGTATATGGGTAACGTTATCAGTTTGGTAATGGGTATAACACGAAATTTCAATTTTAGCTTGATCACCAAGTAATTTCACGAGACGGCACCGTTCACGCGACTCGTTTGGCAATTTTAACGTTATACATATAATTAATACTTTATTATGCATGTTGGTAATATAAAGCAGATTGCAAATGGATCATTTTTAGACAGAGTATGTACTTAGCTAGATTCTAAAGGTATTATGTTCTGTAATCTATTAATTAATTGACTACTTTGCTAACAACGTCATAAAATACTACTACTCTTTATGACACGAAAAGCCACTCAGAAAAAAACAACTGCGATTGGACTGGTGCGGAAAATATACTTTTTATGTTTATGACCCATACAAAGTAACAGTTTATTAAATAATGCATAATAGATTTAACTACCGTTTAAAAGGACTTTCGGAGCTAGCATTCCTTCGGAGAGGATTCAAGTAAAAATAAATACTTACGTTAATTATTATCTCTTTTCGACCGACTTCAATTTCGAAGGAGGAGGTTCTCAATTTGTCGGGATAATTGTTTTTGCTTGATATTTTAAAATGTATGTTTACCGATTATTCAATGACGGCTGGACCTATCACGAAAATTATTTTTTTGTTGAAGTGTATACTTTTTTTTGCTATTTGTATGTTTTTTTTGCTATTTTTTTTATATATGTTCACCGGTTATTCGAACACGGCTGGACCGATATACTTCACAGTCGGTCCCATTATAACCAGGTCAGAATCTGATGATGGGATTTTGGAGAAATCGAGGGAAATCTTATAGGCACACCACACACCTATAATGAGTTAAGTATTTTTTTACAACAATTATTAGATACATAGTTTACTGGTTCATTACGTAGTTATTATAAAATAGCTACGTAATGAAATGAACCAGTAAAATATCTAAGATTTTATTATAATTGCTTAAAAATGAATAATAGCACACTCAAGTCAAATTCTGAATTCAAATGAATTTTTAGGGTTCCGTAGTCAACTAGGAACCCTTATAGTTTCGCCATGTCTACCCGTCCGTCCGTCCGTCCGCGGATAATCTCAGTGACCATTAGGACTAGAAAGCTGAAATTTGGTACTAATATGTATATCAATCAAACGCCGACAAAGTGGTAAAATAAAAAGTGGAAAAAAATGTTTTATTATGGTACCTCCCCTATACGTAAAGTGGGGAGTGATTTTTTTTTTCATTTCAACCCTTACGTGTTATATATTGTTGGATAGGTATTTAAAAATGAATAGGGGTTTACTAAAATAATTTTTTTGATAATGTACATATTTTCGGAAATAATCACTCCAGAAGTAAAAAAAAATGTGTCCCCCCCTCTAACTTTTGAACCATACGTTTTAAAAATATGAAAAAAATCTCAAAAGTAGAACTTTATAAAAACATTCTAGGAAAATAATTTTGAACTCAATAGTTTTTGAAAAAAAATTACAAAATAATTTCTGAACTAAGTTTGTAATTTAACCGTATAAGCAGGTGTTTATTGTACCTGTAATTTCTACAAAATCACAATGAAATGACGTGCTTTCAAATAAAGTACAAACGGTGAAAATCGGTTCACGCAATAAAGAATTATCCCATAAAAATCATCTTCCATACTTTAAGCTCGCGCGCAATAGTTTACTTAATTTGCCGATAGATGTCGCTGTGCGCTCATATCCTACATGGCGGTGTTATTTTAACTCTTAAGTGGGGACACTTACTGTGACGGACGGAAAACTACGGAACCCTACACTGAGCGTGGCCCGACACGCTCTTAGCCGGTTTTTTGATATGAAATCGGTTTCTATAGTGCTTAAAAGTTTGGTGCTCATTTTATTCGACTCGAAGACGCTTTTACATATATATCTTCAGTTACACACTTACATTTTTATGAGTATATATGGCACAGTTATATACAAGTAAGTTATCCGTCAAGAGGACTACAAATTCTTGTATCAAACTCAATTAAATTTTTATTTAATTTTTTTTTTTTATGGAAACGGGTATGTCCTTAAGCTACGTCCAAAGGAGAGGTATGGGTACTGCGAATGTCATCTCGCTATGTGTGGAAGGGCACAGTACAGCGAATGTCATCTCGCTCAAATCTGGAGCAGAGCCCGACTGAGGAAGTACCTCCCTCCACCTAACAGAAAACCACAGGCAAATAGCACTACTCATAGTGTTGAGTTCCTGCTGGTGATTAAGGTAGATAAAGAGCTCAAAGAGGACCCAGTGTGTTGACGATGAGGGACCCTCGTGTTCCTTTAGCCGTCAATACAGTAAATCCTCCTTTTTGTAAAGGGGCAGCAACGCGCATGTGGCACCTCTGGAGTCACAGGCGTCCATAAGCTACGGTAGCTGCTTACCATCAGGCGGGCCGTATGCTTGTTTGCCACCGTCGTGGTATTAAAAATAATAGGTATTTGAAAAGAGTCGTACATGTTGTAAAAATTAGGTTTACTTAATTTAACGTAAACACAATTTTGAAACATAAGTTGAAAAAACATTATTGTCCGTATACCTATCAATCATCTGCTGTATTGCATATTATATTATTTTCTTCTACTGTACATACTGAATGTTAATGGGTTGATTGGGTATCTCAAGAAAGTAGATAAGTGAATTTTACAGTGTATTGGTATTGCTACTACAAAAAGGAAAACATAAACTAAAGGAGCTCTCATACAATGTGATTTATATTTGTCATATTGGTGAACTTACAAGAGCTAGTGTTGAATGACTACAAAAATGTTAGCAGTGTGGTACCTACAAATCGCGAACTAGTTTTTATACAATCTTTATATCCAAAACGCACGAACTTACAAACGTCAAACTTGGTGTGCTTAATAACAAAAAATATTCTACAATAACTAATATAACAGAAACCGTCGCAGCGTGAGTCTGTTTTAAAAGAAAAACTATATAAACCTTGCCAGGTCGCACGATAGTTACCGATGTTACATTGAATTTCGAAAAAAATGAGTCTCTGACCTGAGAAATTGAGAGTAAGGACAGTTAACATTTTCTGAACTGTGCGAAAGCTGATGATACTCCATCGCGAGTTCGCTATGACGTCTCGTGGTCTCGCCGCCGCTCCAGCGCAGCCGGGTCTGGCAAAATAACGCCGAGATTTAGGCTGCGTTTCCACCAGGGATGGGCGAGGATGCGTTCCGAGGGATGTGTCTGTTAAGAACCAATCCTAGAGTTGCGCTGTGCGAGGATAGGTAAATGAGGTGATTATATTGATTATTAACAAACACATTCCTCGCAACGCATCCTCGCTCGTCTCTTGTGAAAACGCAGCCTTAGGGTGCAAACCGCTCGAGCGGCGGCGACCGGCGAGCGTTCGGCGCCGCGTCCATTTCAAACATATGCAAACTTATGGGAGTGGCCTCAGGGAACGCTTAAATCCTTTGGAAGCTGGTCGCCTCGCCGAACGCTTGCCACCGAGACCGTACACTTAAGGTCCGAATGGGTCCTAAAATACGCTGTAACTCACCGTAAGCTTATACTCAACATGTCACATATTCCCTGGCTTGAAAAACAAATGCAAACAACTGTATATCCTCCTGGATCCCAATGACCTTTATAAATACCATTATATTTTTAGACATTTTACTTTGAACAAAATATGGGGGGACCCAAGAGGATGTATTTAGTATTCCTACACAGAATCGTAAGCATTGAGTACTATTGATTCTACTGCTAACTACATAAAAAGTATCCCAATATCTTTGAATCCACAAGACTATTTTTTCATGGGCAGATGGCAGAATTGGCAGATTAGTAGGTACTTATATATATAGCTAATAGAAAATGCTAGATATAAATTGGGACACTTTATGTGTCCTAGTATTTAGAATTAATTCTACTCAAGACTCTGAGCTAAAGTAACTTAAATGTCCGTGTAAATATGTGTGTACACTTTACGGAATCCGACTTTATTTGTGTGAAACACCCAATTCTTGAGAGGAAAGGCGATAATTATTATGATTAAATATAAGTTGGCATGGTGTCACTGTTTTATAAGCCAGGCAATGTTGGCACGGTAGGGAATGTTGAGCAAGTTTATGGTAGATTCACTCCAGGATGCCATCGCGTATAGCGGCATACTCTATAGAAATGCCGTTTTTAGGGGTCCGTAGTTAACTATCCTAACGTAGATAGAACCCTTATAGTTTCGCCATGTCCGTCTGTCCGTCTGTCTGTCCGCGGTTTAGCTCATTAATCGTTTGTACTAGAAAACTGAAATTTGGTATGAGTATGTGTATTAATCACGCCGACAAAGTAGTAAAATAAAATCAGGAGAAAAAATATTTTTTTCTTCCCGTACACATGAAGGGCGAGGTGAATTTTTTTCCCTTCAACCCTATTGTGTAGGACATCGTTGGATAGATCTTACAAAAAGAAAAAGGATCTTTTAAAACAATTTTTGAATAAAATGAATAGTTTCGTAAGTTCAAAAAAGAGCGTTCCCCCTTTAACTTTTGAACCGTAGGTCCAAATAATTCAAGAATATATGAATATATTCTTGGGCCTAATACTTTCAATGAAAACTATATTGAATAAAATCGGTTCAGTCGTTTTGAGTTATAACTCAAAAACGCGTAGTAAAAGGACATAAGTGCCGCAAACCCCTATAAAAACGACCTTTTGAGCGGATATACGGGTGCCATCTGAGACGTGATCAGTTATATGTTTTTCTAACTCCATAAACAACTAGCAGTTGAATGCCCCAACTTTTACTAAAATCAGACATTTTTTTCTTTTTTTTGACATGTTTTTGTAATTTATTTTTCATTTGACGGGGTTTTCGGGATATTTAAACTACTTATTAGAATATTTAAATAAGTAAATTGAATTACCTCTGTGAAATGGAACTGTCGTTAATAACAATTTTGTCATTTATTCCGAATAAAATGTAATTTAATATTTTA